>CM057339.1:638803337-640294936 GCA_030015575.1 Agapanthus africanus | reverse complement strand
CACATCAATGAGAGAAGGTTGACGAAGTTACATACAGAAGGGTATTTGAATGCGTTCGAATATCAGTCGTATGCCACTTGTCAATCCTGTCTCAAAGGAAAGATGACAAAGACTCCGTTTACTGGACATGGAGTAAGAGCGAGCGAGCTCTTGGGACTCGTACACAGTGACGTGTGCGGTCCATTGTCTACACATGTGAGAAGCGGATATTCTTACTTCATTACTTTTACGGATGACTTCTCAAGGTACGGTTATGTCTTCTTAATGAAACATAAGTCCGAAGCCTTTGGAAAATTCCAGGAGTATAAGAATGAAGTAGAGAAACAGACCGGCAAAAGTATTAAGATTCTAAGATCGGATCGAGGTGGAGAATACTTAAGTGCCGAATTCCTGAATTACATAAAAGAGAATGGTATTCTCTCTCAGCTTACTCCTCCATACACTCCGCAACATAACGGTGTATCGGAGAGACGGAACCGAACCCTATTGGATATGGTTCGGTCCATGATGAGTAACGCTGAGTTACCGCGATCATTCTGGGGATATGCGCTAGAAGCAGCTGCGTATCTCTTGAACAAGGCTCCCACCAAGACTGTGCCTTCCACCCCATATGAGATGTGGACTGGGAAGAAACCCTGTCTTAAGTATCTCAAAGTATGGGGATGTCCAGCTTTTGTAAAAAAGCAGCATGCGGAAAAACTTGAGGCACGTTCAGTACAGTGTAAGTTTGTGGGATACCCAAGGAACTCCAGGGGGTATCTTTTCTATTCCGCTGAGGAACAAAAGGTTTTTGTTTCTCAGCATGCCCGCTTCTTGGAAACTGAGTTTTTGGAAACCCAGATAAGTGGGAGCACAATAGAACTGGAAGAAGTTCCAGAACCACAGACTGTTACTGAAAGCTTAGAGGAACCAGAGGGTTCAACAGGACAGGACATTCCTACGCCGCTCCGTAGGAGTAGTAGGCAGACTCATCCGCCCGAGAGATACTGCGGTTTTTTCGTAGACGGGGATAGAGAGGATTGCATCATAGACTATGATGAGCCTACTAGCTTCCAGCAGGCCGTTCAGAGCGTTGACTCAGTGAAATGGCTGGATGCAATGCGGACCGAAATGGAGTCCATGTACACCAACAAGGTTTGGACGTTGGACATTGCTCCAGACGGGGTAAAACCCGTAGGATGCAAGTGGATCTTCAAAAGGAAGATTGGTGTAGATGGACAGGTTGAGACCTATAAAGCTAGGCTGGTAACAAAGGGTTTTCGTCAAAGACCTGGCTTGGACTATGACGAAACCTTTTCTCCAGTAGCCATGCTGAAATCCATTCGGATCCTTCTTGCCATTGCTGCCTTCAACGATTATGAGATCTGGCAAATGGACGTAAAGACAGCTTTTCTAAATGGAAATTTAGAGGAGTGTGTCTATATGGACCAGCCAGAGGGTTTCATTCAGAGTGGGAGCAGCGGAAAGGTGTGCAAGTTGCTTAAGTCCATCTATGGACTAAAGCAGGCATCGCGGAGTTGGAACATCTGCTTTGATGAGACGGTCAAAGAATTTGGCTTTATCAAAAATCCAGATGAACCATGCATCTATAATAGATTTGTAGCGAGAACTGTAGTATTCCTCGTTTTATACGTGGATGACATTCTCTTAATAGGAAATGACATTCCTATGCTACAATCTGTCAAGGGGTTCTTGTCACACAGGTTCTCCATGAAAGACCTGGGTGATGCCTCGTACATTCTGGGTATCCGGATCTACCGTGACAGATCCAAGAGGATATTAGGACTTTCACAGTCCAGGTACATCGACACCATACTGAAGAGATTCAGCATGGAAGATTCCAAGCGCGGTAACCTACCGGCTTGTCACGGGATCACCCTCTCTAAAGAGATGTCTCCCAAGACTGATTTGGAGAGGGATCGCATGTCTATTATACCCTACGCTTCTGCGGTAGGCTCTATAATGTATGCGATGTTGTGTACAAGACCGGATGTAGCTTATGCACTGAGTGTGGTAAGCCGGTATCAGTCAAACCCTGGGGAGAAACACTGGATAGTTGTAAAGAACATTCTCAAGTATCTGAGAAGGACTAAGGAGATGTTCTTGGTGTATGGCGGAAAAGACCTCCAGATCGAGGCCTTTGCTGACTCCAGCTTCCAGAGTGACAAGGATGATTCCAAGTCCATGTCGGGTTTTGTCTTTACCCTCGATGGAGGGGCGGTGTGTTGGAAGAGCTCCAAACAGGAAACCGTTGCAGACTCGACGATGGAAGCGGAATACATCGCTGCATCTGATGCCGCAAAAGAAGCTGTCTGGATGAGGAAGTTCTTGAAAGAACTTCAGGTGGTTCCGTCCATTGTTGATCCAATACCTCTGTATTGCGACAACAATGGGGCTATAGCTTTAGCGAAGGAACCCAGGTCCCATCAGAGATCCAGGCACATCTTGAGGCGGTATCACCTGATCAGGGAGATCGTGGATCGCCAGGAGATCGAGGTTCGGAGAGTCGCTTCAGAAGACAACACTGCAGATCCATTCACCAAGGCCTTGCCCCAGACTCAGTTCGAGCGGCTGATCGAGATGATAGGTCTTCGATACGCCAGTACATGGCCTTAGTGCAAATGGGAGATTGTTAGTGTATATGCCCTAGAGGCCATTACTGTATCATACTAGTATGTATATTACTTAATGGATGCTTGGGATATTCACCTTGTATATACAATCTTGCTCAAAATAGTAGTATGCTACTTGGTTTGTTTCTACTTCAATGTGTACATGTGTTTATTTTTGTATATCGCCTATACACATTAGTAGAGCCCTTAGGATCTTTGCTTGATTACCAGCGATGTGATGGCCGTCACACTAGTGGGGCTGGGTAATCTATAAGCACATCCTTATGCAGGTCCCTGGTCGCAGGACTATCGAGACAGGGCATCGATACTCCGGAGTAGACCAGCGCATGCGCTTCTCATCCCAGTGTGGGAGACGGTCTGTCCCACAGCCATCAGTACGTCGTACTTGAGATAGTATGCGGGTGCTCGTTAGGTTACGGGTACACTGGACAGGACTCGTCGGGAACTGACTAGTTGGTATTATGCCTATCGTCAGTTATCAGTTCCTAGGTGACATGAGTACAGCTTAGTCCGCTGACTTGACACTGTCACTTCGCCTCGAGTGTGTTCCCACTGTACTTTGATCACTACCCTACCACGGCTCAAAGGAGTCGTGCAAACAGGTGGTGGTTGGGTGCAGTCCCGAAGCACTTGGAGGCAGTGACGGTTAGACAGGATTCGTCTCTCCCGGTATTGGGGGTTGACATCGCGCTGTGTCTAGGAGAGCCATTACACGAGTAGTCCCTGGCCAGGGCAAACGAGATATACTGGTAGGCTTCCAGTGTTATCTCAGGGTGTTTTGGGCTTCGCTCCGGCACGACTTGTACCGCTATTGGGGGACTGACGTTTACCGCCCCCTAGGCCCGCCATGCGATGTATCAGACGAACAGACCAGACTGTACGGAGAATGTCACACTCAGTCTCAGTAGGAGTTCAGATGGGTTTCGCCTCGTCGGTCTTCTTATCGGCATTACCTGGGGACTGTTACGCACAGCTAGTGCCGCTTGCGGTCTGTGGTTAAACCCACTGCCAGCGAAAGTCTTTAGAGTCCCACACAGAAAGCTTTTCGCCTTTAGGCAAAAGAGTAGAGGTCGCATGGTATTGCGACAGGTCGCATGGTTTTGCGACAGGTCGCATGATTTTGCGACAGGGTTCGGTCACATCCGTGCACTTGTGCACGTACAGTGTCCGGACAGTTTACACTAGCGGGCTTTGGTTTAAGCCAGATCCTAGTGTACCTTATGGGATTGGATTTATCCAGTTTGCATTCGTGTTCCTCGGAACGCGGATGCGGGTGTGTATGCACAGTTGACAGGGAGGCACAGACAGCGGATTCTCATTAGGGTTGTTGACAGTTGACCGTTGACTTTTTGACTTTTTGCTCAACCCTAATGAGAATATGATATGTGATTAACTATTATATTAATTAAGTATTATGGTGACTTGGTTGTTGACTTTTGTTGACTTGTTGACTTTTGTTGACTTGTTGACTTTGTTGACCGGTTGACTAGGCTTGACTAGTTGACCATCATGATAACCATGGCTATCATTTCATGCCAAAGACTTTTACTTGCTTGCTCATTTGAGTAAAATGAGTGCATGACATGATAAGGTTATGGTTGCTTCAACCATCACATAAGACTTTTATTGATATGATGAGTTATGATTACTTTGGATTATGAGAGGGTGAGAGACAAAAGAGAGCCTCATTCTTTCTTGCTCATTCTCTCTCTTGTTCTTGAGCTCTCCATTTTGCTCTCACCCTCTTGCTCTTGCTCCCTCTCTTTAATCTATGGTTCTCTTGTCTCATGAGTTGAGAATCAAGAACCATAGATAAAATCCCATTCTATTTCTTCTCTACTCATTCTAGTTCACTAGGTTTGGCAAACCAAGTGAACTAGTTTTCTTCAAAGAACGAAGAAGGAGCTAAAGGTTGGAGCTTTCAAGTGGATCTATCTTCGGCGTACGGAGACAACGAGAAGGAGCCATCGGACCACCATCGGAGCTTGAAGACGAAGGAGTTCAAGACAAGCTAGGTATAACCCCCTAACCGAGTAGCTAGAAACTCTTAGTTAGGATGTTAGATAGATGTTTAACCAAGATCCGGGTTATAGGTCCATGTTACCACCTCCGTAAAAAAAATTGTTTTTTTACCAAATTCCGCATTCCCGAAAGTACCGGGAGAGGTAGCATGGACTTACAAAACCAAGTAGCATACTACTATATTGAGCAAGATTGTCTGTACAACTGTGAATATCCCAAGCTTCCATCAAGTAATATACATACTAGTATGATACAGTAATGGCCTCTAGGGCATATACACTAACACAAACATTTTAGAATTTGTTTATGAAGATATAGGCATCTTCGGATTCCAGTCCGTGAAATTTTGGCAACATGTTGATGAAGTGGGGTTTGTTCTCAAAATTGTCCCCATTTGCCGGTGGGAGTGAAAGACAAGTAGGTAAGGCGGTGCGAATATGGTAGAAAAGATCCTGGAGCGCGATTCGTTAGGGCGCTTCAACAGGCGGGTGTTATGGGTTATTCGCACCTAGCGGAGGTGGAATCAGTCCCGCGGGTAAGGGGTTGTTAGGATTAAATCCCGACATCTCCTTAGAAGATGAAGAATGTGAAGGTGAAGGTAAGGAAGTGGAAGGAATTTCGAGTTCGGAGTCGAAAGCGTCGTCGGTCGGTACCAACGAGACACGGACTAATCTGGTGCTAGTGTCCCTAGTCCAACCGGACATACACTAACGAGGTAGTGTAGTCAAAAAGGTGAAAAACAGAATGTGGGGGTAAGAAAACGTCTATGGAAAGAAAGTGGGTGTATGTGGGGTGCACGGATTTCTTAGCGACAAGTTGCAAGTTTTTGTAAAAAAAATCCTTTTTTCTTTTGTGTGTTTTTTTTATATGGAGCTTTTTGCAAAAAAGATTTTTTGATAAAAGGCTTAGACACACGTTCAATCAATCATAAATGCACAATCAAACCTAGATCTAGGGTCACCCAGGTCAGCTAGACAGCTCCTAACTGTTCCAAAGGGCAAGAAGTAGGACCTCAAACCGCCTCTTCACCGCCAATTGTGGCCAGGTAAGCACAAGTAGAGAAAGGAGGGATCCGCTCACGAATCACCGTAAGACGGGCCTTTTAAAGTTACCTTTCACTACCTGTCTGGCCTAGGCACCACAAAGTCAGGTTAGGATCAACGGTCGATGCCTACAACTATTCCTTTGTCCTATTTGAGCGCGAAGTCCTTAGGGCTGAGTCTAATCTTTTTTAGTTAAGTGATGGTCAATGCAATATGCCTTATGTGATTTGTGGGGTCCTGGGAAGGGTGATGAAATCCCCACCCAATTTGGATTGGTGTCAAGCCCCTTAAAGTCAATTTAATATGCAAAGCAGTAAACACAATCACTTGCAAACAATTTTTTTTAGCGGAGAAAAGAATCCTGCACAAGATCAATTATTGGAGAAGGGGAGAAATTTTTGGCACAAAGAATCCTGTAGGAAATTTTTACAGAGGAGATATCAGAGGGTTCAGAGAAGGAGAAAGGAAGCTTGCAGCGCTTTGGCAGATGATGACGTCACCTACTGACCGCGGATCAGCGGCCAAACCATGCTTCCTGCCGCGGTGCTCTCTGCGGATCGGTTCCTGAAAATTCTTCTGCTCCTCTGTTCTTATTTTCCTCTGTTGGTCAAATCTGCCGTTTTCTGTTTTGCTCTCTGGATTTTTCCAGATCCGAACTCGTTCGTCGATCCTGCAATATTCACACGAAACACCGTTCAAACAATAAAAAGATGATAAAATTTTTATATTTTTAGTTTTTCAGTTTTTATGAGTTTTATGATTTTATATTAAACCGAAATTGTAAAAAGAAAATACTACCCCATCCCCGGCAACGGCGCCATTTGATTGAAAGATTTGTTTTGCATCAAAGAATTGTTTACCGCAATCAAGAACGGCGTCGCTTGGTAGCTAGCCGGTGAGTACGGGTCGGTCCACAGGGATGTTGTGTATTTCCTAATTGTTCTAACGAGTTAATTCCAAACGGTGTTGGGATGATTATCTCTAAAAACTAAGTTGATTTAGACTAGGATTTAAAATCTTGCTAGGGTTAGGTTTAGGTTAAGTTTGGAAATTTAAGATTTCCCACCGCTTTCAATGCCCTAATTTAGATATCTTTAGGTGTTATGGTAATTATTAATAAAGGGGATTAGGACGATCGGGAAGAAACGATGTTTCTTCCTCTAGGTCCTTGTCCGTCCTTTCTTAATTCTTACCCTAACCTCCATGGAAAACATGCACAACCGGTCTTTTAAACTACGGTATTACCGTTACCTCGTGGGTAGGGTGCCGTAGGGAGCGGTGTGTGTAATATGCATGGAGTCTTATTAATTAATATGTGATGGGCAAGAAAGGGGTGAGAGATTTGCATCTCTCAAACCTTCCCTAATCCTAACCCTAACAAGTGAGGAACTACTCACTCATTAGGGGATCGATAAAAGACATGTTTTTTTATGAGTTTTCAATTTAAGAGATTAACAATATAAACTACGGCAGATTAATAAAAAATTCTATGCTATTTAACTAGGGCAAAGAATAAAAACTATGCTAAGGCAGAAAGAGAATTTAGAACTAAAGCAATGAAAAGAAACCTACTTACTTTATTGATGCTCTCAAAACATTACAAAAGATTTCTGAATTTTTGATCAATGAAAAGAGGTATACCTCAAAGAGAGGTTTAGGGCTTCTATTTATAGATTATAGAAACCCTAGGGTTACAATCGATTCATATCCGTACTTACAATTTTACCCCTAAAGAAGACCAGTCAACGCACCGCCACGCCGCCACAGAAATTTCCACCGATCCGGGCTCAACACGGCCGCTGAACCGCGGCCAAGTGCCATGTTTGGTCGCGGATCCGCGGCCAAAATGAAGGCTTGTTGTCTGCTTTTTGCAGTGGTGCTTCTGGCTGCATTTGTCATCCTGTTTCTTCAGTTGGTTCTTCAGAATGTCTTCTAGTTTTCGTCCAGTTTTTCACAGTGCATAATGTCGTGGACTTTTACCGTTTTCTTCGTGTCGAAGTCTTGAACCTTGCGCTTCCTTTGTGATTTGTGAACTTGTTCATTGATATTCATTGTCCCTCAAAATGGAGGCATGGTCAAGATTCCACCATTTATCGGTCGTAGTCTTACTTTTGTATCATCTTTTCATCAATTTCACTGTTTTTGTTCCGAGAACCTGTAACCTGCAACTATGTAGCATACATGGATCAAAAGCACTTGTTTATTTGTAAAATGAATAAGAATGGGGAATATAATAATGCAAAATTATGGTATGAACACTACTCCTGTTGGAGAGTCGTTTGTTGTGCGACACGTGTTTCGGTCGTGTGCTGTTCGTTTAGGAGATCGAGATTTGTCCGTCGACTTGATCCTTCTTGAGATATTGGACTTCAACGTCCTCCTGGGAATGGACTGGTTAGCTACTTGCTACGCGTCCGTGGACTGCCGCGAGAAGACAGTTAGGTTTTGTTTTCCCGACGAGTCAATGTTTGTTGTGCAGGGGGGCCGTGGTGCCTCCCCTCACAGTTTGATTTCTGTCGTGTGCGCTAGTCGGCTTTTGAGGAGAGGATGTTGGGGATTCTTGTCTTTCATTCATGATACTAGAGCCACAGTGGAGTCATTGGACTGGGTTCCTACCGTGCGAGAGTTTCCCGACGTTTTTCCTGATGAGTTACCTGCGTTACCACCAGAGCGCGATATTGAGTTTTGCATTGATCTGATTCCCGGCGCGGGGCCTATTTCTATACTGCCTTATCGGATGGCTCCGGCAGAGCTTAGAGAGCTTAAAGATCAATTGCAAGAGTTGCTTGATAGGGGACTTGTGTGTCCGAGTGTTTCGCCGTGGAGAGCTCATGTTCTGTTCGTCAAGAAGAAGGATGGCAGTTTGAGCTTGTGTATGGATTATCGTCAATTGAACCGAGTTACGGTGCGGAATAGGTATCCTTTACCTCGCATTAACGACTTATTTGATCAGCTCCAGGGTGCGAAACATTTTTCTAAGATTGATTTGCATTCGGGTTATCATCAGTTGCGGATTCGGAATGATAACATTCCGAAGACTGCTTTTCGTACGCGCTATGGGCATTATAAGTTTTTGGTGATGTCGTTAAGACTCACCAATGCGCCAGCAGCGTTCATGGATCTGATGAACAGGATTTTCAGGCCGTTCCTTGACCAGTTCATTATTGTGTTTATTGATGTCATTCTGGTCTACTCTAGGAGTCATGAGGAGCATGAGCAGCACTTGAGAATTGCTTTGCAGACATTGAGAGAGCACCATCTGTATGCTAAATTCTCTAAGTGCACGTTTTGGCTTGATAGAGTTAATTTTTTGGGTCATGTGGTGACTGGAGATGGTATTCTTGTGGACCCGAGGAAGATCGAGGCTGTGCAGCTTTGGCCCAGACCTGTATCTGTGACTGAGGTCCGCAGCTTTTTGGGTTTAGCGGGTTATTATCGCCGTTTCGTGCAGGATTTTTCGAGTATCGCTGCACCGCTGACCGGACTGACCCGGAAGGGGGTTCCTTTTCTTTGGACTGATGCGTGCGAGCAGAGTTTTCAGCAGTTGAAGACTCGGTTGACGACGGCATGAGTTCTATCTTTGCCTTCTAGATCAGGCAGCTATGTTGTTTACTGTGATGCTTGTCGAGTGGGGCTCGATTTTGTGTTGATGCAGCATGATAAAGTGATTGCTTATGCTTCTAGGCAGCTGAAGAAGCACGAGCAGAATTACCCCACTCACGATCTTGAGATGGCCGCGGTGGTCTTTGCGTTGAAGATTTAGAGACACTACTTGTACGGTGAGTCGTCTCAGATCTTCATGGATCACAAGAGCTTGGAGTACATCTTCCAGCAGCGGGATCTGAATCTGAGACAGCGCCGTTGGATGGAGCTTGTGAAGGATTATGATTGTGAGATCCTTTATTACCCGGCAAGGCGAATGTAGTAGCCGATGCTTTGATTTGTAGGTCCGAGGGTAGCTTGTACCAGTTTAGCGCAGTTCAGGGACTGTCTTCTACAGATTAGAAGATCTTGTGCGATGGTAGAGTACAGTTTGAGTTCACTTCCACTGGGGGACAGCTTGCTCATGTCCGCGCCCGTCCACTACTTTTTGATCGTATCCATGACGCGCAGCCCGGTGATGCCCGTTTGTCTGAGATTCCTGAGCTTGTTCGGCAGTGTAAAGTTTCGGAGTTCATGATTGATAACCAGGGTGTGCTACAATGCGGGACTCGCTTGTGTGTACCAGATGCTGATGGTTTGAGACCCGAGATCCTAGAGCAGGCACATCAGTCAGCCTTTAGCGTTCATCTAGGTTCCACCAAGATGTAACGTGACATGAGAGACTTTTACTGGTGGGAAAGGATGAAGCGCGATTTTTCGGACTTCGTTTCGAGGTGCCTGACTTGTCAGCAAGTCAAGGCTAAGCATCATATGCCGGCATGTGAGTTGCAGCCTTTACCCATTCCGGAGTGGAAATGGGAGCAGCTTTCCATGGACTTCATTGTGGGTCTACCCAGGACCAGTCGAGGGTATGACTCTATTTGGGTGATTGTTGACCGGTTGACGAAAGCGGCTCACTTCCTTCCAGTGAAGACCGCTTTCGGTTATGCTCAGTATGCTCAGTTGTACATAGATGAGATTGTGCGTTTGCACGACGTTCCCACATGCATCGTATCCAATAGAGGCACCCAGTTTACTAGCCGTCTTTGGCAGAAGCTTCAGGAAGCTTTGGGTACCCGGTTGAGTTTTAGCACCGCTTTTCATCCACAGACCGATGGTCAGTCGGAGCGGACTATACAGACTCTGGAGGATATGCTTCGTGCGTGTGTGCTTGATTTTGGTGCCAGTTAGGATCATCACTTGTCGTTGATTGAATTCTTCTACAATAACAGTTATCAGGAGACGATTCAGATGGCGCCTTTTGAGGCTTTGTATGCTAGTAAGTGTCGATCGCCAGTCTGTTGGACCGAACTCAGTGAGAGTAGGGATTTGGGACCCCAGCTAGCTCAGGAGACTACGGAGAAGATCCAGCTGATTCAGGACAGGATGAGAGCAGCCCAGTGAAGGAAGAAGTCTTATGCCGACTATCGTCATCGCAGACTTGAGTTCGCAGTGGGGGATCATGTATTCCTGCGGATTTCTCCGATGAAAGGCGTTACGAGATTTGAGAAAAAGGGGAAGCTCAGTCCCAGATTTGTAGGTCCTTTCGAGATCCTTGAGCGAGTGGATTCTGTTGCTTATCGTTTAGCGCTCCCGCCCAATTTTCTGTATGTTCACCCCGTGTTCCATGTGTCGATGCTTCGTAGACACCTTCATGATCCTTCTCACATGATTCAGCACCAGTCCGTTCAGCTTAAGCGCATTCTTTCGTTCACCGAGCAGCCGGTAGTTATTTTGGATCGGCAGGTGAAAAAACATCGGTCAAAGGTCTTGCCATCTGTGAAGGTTCTTTGGCGTGTCCGTGCTAGTGAGGAGATCACTTGGGAGGCCGAGAGCGAGATGCGAAAGAAATTCTCTTATCTCTTCGAAGGTACGCGTAGTTAAATTTTTAATTCGGGGACCGAATTTCTGTAAGGGGGAGATTGTGACATTTTAGAAATCGTTATGCGAATTTTTCTGGTTTAGGCTAAAATAGTCGGTGTTTCCCGTATTAACCCGGAGGTGATCAAATTTCAGTACAGACTTGTTTGCACCTAGTTTAGCTAGAATGGTGCTAGTTTGCGGGATTTGGGGGTCAATTGGAAGTTTTGGTTCACTTTGATTTTTTTCCCTAATTAAATTATTATTTTAAGTTGTTAATTATTCACTTAATTAGTGGTAATTACAAATTTGGTTTGGGTTAATTACTTCTAAAGTGAATCTATGCTAATCTAATCACTAGATTTAGCTTAATCCATCCATAGAAAAATATCTAGATATTTGTGATTAAAGTTTAATTTTTAAAAAGTAAAGAAAGAGGTGGCATAAGACTTTATTGCATTTATGAGCATTTATTGTTATTTTTCACTAGAAATTTCCATTCATTTGACAAAACCCCCTAATTCCTTGCCCTTGGCCGAGCCTCCTCCAAGTTCTGCCCTCACTTTTTCTTTCCCCATTTTCATCATCTCCAAGCTCACAAAAATCATCAAAAATATTTAAATAATCGCACAAACTCATAAAAAATCATAACCCATCATTCTTCATCACTAAACTTGCTTAGATCTTCAAGAAAGACATCATTTTGGTGGCTAAAATGATGAGTCTAGTTGCTAAATTGTGTTCTTGAGGAGGTATAAATTCTAACCCTAATCTTTAATTGTTGTGTTAAAATCATTAAGCTAGCTATTTAATTGTTTAATATAGCTTAATTTCATTTTTAGTTAATTCATGTTGATTTTGTGAAAATCGAGTTAGGGTTTAAGTTGATGATATGGTTAATTATTAATTGAAGACTAGAAACACTTAACCTAGTGGGAGAATGATAATTGTTTAATTCCTAATTAGTCTAATTGAGATTATTAGCAAACTAAGTTTTAACAAAACATATTTTGGATGAGATTAAAATTTAGGTAATGGTTTGGATAACTTATTTAAGCTGCTTTGCGATATTTGTGATCGCTAGAATTGTGTTAAATTCTAGACTTGTGCTAAAATGAGAAAAGTTGCTTACTAGGTTTTCGGATTTTAATTGGACGTGGGTTCTAATAGACGTTGCGATATTATGTATATTATCCTCCTCGCGTTATATTGTGTTGTTAGTGCGCGATCGGTATAATCGGGGTCTAGACTTGGTGGTTGCGTAGTTTAGTGATCCTAGTTAGGGTTGTGCCGATGTCGTGCGCGTTTGGTGCACTATGTGCACAGTGTAATTTTCTGGGCGTTATCCTTGCGTTTCGTTATCTTTGTGTCGGCGTAGGATATTTAGCCTAATGTGATGTGTATGTGAAATTTTAGGATCGCAAGCGGGGACTTCGGACGCTGTGAAGAAAGGGAAGCAGGTGGTCGGATTTTCGTAGCTCGAGATCATCGGTGAGTAGATTTAACATCTATGAGGAAATCACCCGTATGGCGTTATGCGTCAGGGCTGGATATGATATGATAGCTATATGTTATTCGCATATGAGTTGATTGCGCATGAGCGTCATTGCATATTATTACCTGTTGTACCTATCGGACACAAAACCATTACTGACGGTTCATGTTGCACGAGCACTAATTTGTATGCTACACACACCATCGGTAATTTCCATGACACGCACAACCCATATACATGCGTGATGTTGTATTGGATAGGGATGATTGAGGTAGTGACTCTTATTCCATTTCACATATACCTTGCTATAGCTACATGTACATCATGCATACATACTGACATGTACACCCACATACCTTGCTATAGCTGCATATACCCTTAAGTGGTATTGTATTGACATGTGATATTGAGACGTTGATTATTGTGCTATTGCGCTTATGAAATGCATTATACATACTTGCTTACAAGTAGACACTTATATCTTGCTACAGTTACACGTACGCCTCATATGATGCTGCACTTGATTTCGGAGGGTTTGGAAACTGCATGATATAGTTTAATGCTAGATTCATTTAAAGAGAGGTTTTCTCTAAATATGCTCATATTGCTGTTTTATGTTGCATATATCAGATTTCATGGATTTACGCATTGAGATATGGATTTCATGTGATTTATGGATTTAAGAACCGTGGGGGTGTTTCAAGAAATTTTATGTATTATTTGAAAACCCGGTTTCTCGTGATATGATATTTCAGTGCATCAACCATGAGATTTCTCGGTTCTGAGATTTGTGATATATACCCAATGTGAGGAGTGGAGTGGGCCGTGTGCGGGTACATGGTGGAGCCCGGTATGGAATCCTGGGGCAAGAAAGGTATGTCGAAGGATTAGCCGATGAGCCTGGCAGGGGGCGTGCACTGCCTACCGGTGACAGTATTTGGACTCGGCGGTTATCTGGAGGATACCGACCGGAATCTTGAGATGGATTTAGGCCGACCCGTTCTGCCGGAGCCTGAGGGCCGATCCCGCAGACGGTGCCTATTATATGAGGATTTACGTGTCGATGCTGGACACGAGTATTTCATGATGTTTGTTTTCCAAGAGATATATAGCTATGAGGGCCAGTTTTGGTGACGGCGCCTGAGGGTTTTGGGATTTGATGTGTCAGTGGGGGCACTGGGGTTTTTCCATGCTGATGATTTTGCATGAGGTTTTATTATATCATCCCACACTCAGGATTATTTTGATATGCATTGCTTCATGTAGTTGTAGTACCCTGATGATGTACCTTTACATGATTGTTGCATATTCATATTGCCATACTTATGCTATCAGATTACATGTGATAGATTTATCGTTGTTCGTGCATACTTGCGATTACAGTATGATGTTATTTACTATTCACGAGTTGGCAACTCACCCCCGTTGTGCCACGGTGTTTTACAGGACTTGCCCTCAGAGTAGTCGTGGCAGGGCGCCTTATTATCTCTACTTTTGTGGATACCACTACGTTTGGCTGTGAGGCCTTTTGCTATAGGTGGATTTTGCGGTTATCCGACGATGTTCATTATTTACCTTTTGTATCTAGTACTCTCCATCTACCACTTCATGTATTTGTTGGAGATAATGCCCTCAGAGTCAATTATTGGATCACAGGCACGTGATTGCAATGATTGAGGGAGGACCTGTCCCAGTAGGACAGTCTTACTTAAGATGATAGTATGCTATCTGGTTTATCTTTATCATCGTGCACTGCTTTAGGTGACCTTACAGGTCGCTATTACACGTTGATAGAGCCCATAGGATTCTTGCTTGACTGCCAGCAGTATGAGGGCGATCATATACGTAAGAGCTGGTAGTCTATGAGCACATCCTTAAAAGGCCCCTAGTCGTGGGAGTTTCGAGACAGGGCATCGATACTCCAGAGTAGACTAGTGTATACAGTCGAGACCCCGACGAGGGGCGGTGGCCGGTCTCACAAGCCACTGGTGTCAGTTGGTTCACCTAAGATATATACAGGTGCTCATTGGGTTATGAGTACACCGGACAGGACTCGCTGGGAACATGCTAGTTGGTCTTATACCTGACGTCAGATAGCATTTCCCTGGTGACATGTGTACAGGTTAGTTCATCGACCTGAGATCGTCATTTGTCTCATGTGAGTTCCCACTGTGCTTTGATTACTACCCTACCACGCTCAAAGGAGACGTGCAAACAGGTTTTAGTTGGGTACAGTCCCGAGCCACATGGAGGCAGTGAGCGGATCTGCAAGGGTTCGTCTCACCCGGTATTGGGGGTGAGGTCGCGCTGTGTCTAGGAGAGCCCTTACACGAAGTCCTTGGCCAAGGCAGGAGATTTACTGGTAGGTATTCTAGTAGTATCTCAGGGTGTTCTGGGCTACACTCCGACACGACTTGTACAGCTTTTAGGGGTCTGACTTTTACCAACCCCCTAGGCCCGCCATGCGATGCTCATAGACGGACGGACCGGACTGTACGGATATTGTCACTGACAGGCTCAGTAGGGTGTCAGGATGAGTTCGCTCATCGACGTCCCTTTTGGTCAATACCTGGTAGCCCGTTACATATAGGCTAATACCTCTGACGTGCTAGTGGTTAAATCCACAACCAAAGTATTGACGAGTCTTTAGAGTCCCCCACAGACCAGTTTCTCAAGTTTCGGGTGAAACGCTGTAGAAGCCGTATGGACATATGGCAGGGTTCGATCAGATACGTGCGGTATTGCACGGATCACGATCGGACGGATAATACTAGCGGGCTTTGGTTTAAGCCGGATCCTAGTATTGTACAGTGTAGATTTTGTCTCATTGCATTTTGTATTCGGTCGGAATACAAATGCAGGTATGTATATGCAGTAGCGGGGTTTTCCTGTAATTTATTACGGGATCAGTTTTCCGAAGTTGCCAGTTTGCATTCCGTTTCGGCCATTTTCCTTTGTATCTTTCCTTGGCTGAAAGTTGGTGGAGGAGGGCTTATTTGCAATTGTACAAATTAGCATTGTGGAAGGTGGTCTTTGCATATTGTTGCTTCATGATGGTTGCACCATCATTTGACTCCATGACTTCATGATTGCTTGACTTTGGGTGTGATGATTAGGTGTTGGAGTGTGAGTTTGTTGTGATAATGATCTTTTGATCATCATCACCATTTTCTCTCTCTTGGATGATTATGGGGGCTCACCCATTTTGTTTATCTCTCTCTCCATTTTTTCTCTCATCCCTCATGCCAAGGCCAGCCACTTCCTCAAAGGGCTGTCCCAATTTTTTGGGTGGGGTTTTTATCTCCTTTGCTTGCTAAAAACTCATTAGCCACCACCATAGTTCATATCTCCTTTCCTCCACTAAATGGGCAACTTCTAGTGACACCAAATGAGACATAGCACTACACTACATTCTACAGCAATTCTTGGGCACGTCGGCTCTCCAACTTCGTGCCCGAGTTGCCTCGGTCCAGAGGTGGGAGCCCGTAAAAGAAGCCGGCGACGTGGTGCCCTTCCGGCGAGGAGATGAAGACCGGAGATTCCGCGAGGAGATCGGGATGACGACAAGAAGACCGAAGGACACGGATCGCTCGGTATATCTCTCTACCCCTTCTCTAGTTAGCTAGGATTAGATTAATGGCCCGATCCGGGATTTTAGTGCGCGGTGGTGCCGGTTCAAAAGTTAAAGTAAATTATCATTTCCGCATTTTGGCCTCGGATTGACGGCCGGGGCGCCACCGTGCACTTACAGTATTTGACTTAGAGACGAGTTGTGAGGATTCGGTGTTGTATTACTTTTGGTGACTTTGGGTGCCGTGCTCGTGGGAGCCGGTCTTGTTGTAAAGTTTTTACCTCCTTACGTTGTTTTCATTATATCTCTTCGCTAAGGCGTCGTATATATGCTTATGGTGGTTGTCTCCGCCTTTTGGCGTGAGCTGTTCCCGTTTGGGATGCTTTCTTTATATTTTATGTTGTACCCATTTTCGGGGCTAGTTTTTACAAAGGAGGTGCTGCCGAAATTTTCAAGAAAGAAAATTAAAGTTAAAGATTTTACTTGAGATTTTTTCCGAATGTTTTAAACTATGTTTTTCTCCACTTATCCATTTTTGGGTGGTTTAGATTTCTGGGTTTTGGCTTACTTAAATTTTGTATGCCTGTAGATGTTACGTGATTTAAGTGCCGGTCACGTGCCTAATTTTTTGTCGTGACAGCCTCACAGCTCGTCTCCGGGCTATCGCAGAACCAAGATACCTCGGCTCTCCCACTCGTTCGCAAGCTCTCCCGCCGAGGTCATCTTCCTCGGTCTCATCGACTGACCAACGGCACCGCTCACAGGCACAACCGCCATCCCGCGAATCTCGCCATACGCGAGATATCCGCCGGCCACATCCCACGTTCCACGCCATCACGATCCCCTATTAATGAGCCTGTATCGCCATTAATGGGAGTTCCCGCTCATCACGCGGGCGTGACATCGGGAGCGTAACTGCCGGCGTGATTCTCGCGCCTGCCCTGCCTGCTGCCACCGCTATTTAAACCCCTTCTTCAGACGGTTCAAGTAAGCCATTTTTACTCCACTGAGCCGTTACTCTGCTCGGATTTCCTCTCTAGCTTGATCGTCGGAGGGTCCTCGGTGGTACAACAAACCCGGGACTTCCTTGCAGGTAGCTCGACGACAACCAACCTCAAACCCATTGATATCCACACGCTTCAAGAGCCTGCCTCCAGATCCAATCTTAGCCATCCATCGCCGCCATCAGCAGATCAACGAAAGGAAATATCTTGGCGTGATCCAGGTCACATCAGCTGGCGCCGTCTGTGGGAACTCCTTGACTCCACAAAAACAAAAGTTCATCTTCCAATCCCAATCCAATGGCGAGCGATCATCACGACGATCCAAGCGCTAGCCGCCGTCTCCCCCTCAACGGAGGCGCGGATGAACCTCCTCCACCGAACGCCAACTGATCCTCGATGCGGCGTATCACCAACTTCACCATGTCATCAGTGCAGTACTGGTCGTAGAGGTACACGTCTTCAAAGTTTATGATGTCGGGGATAGTGAAAGGGAAGTCCTCCATTCTCATGTTTCGGGGTGAGGAAGGGGATAATGAACACTCCCTCCGTTTTATAGCCCACAACGCCCCCGGAATTCAACGGTCGCCCATTTCACCCGCAAATGGGTCGCCACGCGGCAGGCATTTTGCCGCTCGATGCGAAACCGAAACGACACTACCCCGGCGCTTCGCGTCCCCCACGCAACTATGACACGTGTCGCCAGCAATCGTCCATCTTCGCCGCTCGATGGGCAATCGAAACAAGGTGTCACGTCCCGAAAGATGGAACATGACCGGCACTTAAACTACGAAACGTCTCGAGGCGTACGTAATCTAAGTAAGCCGAAAACCCAGAAATCCAAACCAAAAAAAGTAGTAGAGTGAAGGAAAACCAATTTAAAACAAGTAGTTTTAATAGCATAAGCTGAATTATGCGGTTTTTAAGAACATCAAAATTTACTGAAAATTTTGGCAGAGTCTCCTTTGTAAATACTGGCCCCCAAACGGGATACAACATGAATAGTATACGAAATCAATAAAAGGGCATCCCCAAGCGGGAGCCAGCTCTTCGTCAATCGACGGTCACAACCACACAAGCAATATAATATACAACGCCAACGGCTAGGATCAAAATTCAAAAGGAAACTCAAAACCATAAGAAAACCGCAGAAATATAACGCGCGACTCTAAGGTGGAAGAAATAACATCACTGGTCTCTATCTCAAAATAAATACATGTTTGGTTGATGGAACTTCTAGATACAACAGAATAATGATATACAAGATATATAATGGGGGTACGATACAAGTAAAGCCACCTACTAGCAAATCACCCGAAGGAAACTATACCCGCAAAGCCGTAATGAAACCTGTACGGCAAACCTGCAAGAAACTGGGGCACAACGTGGGTGGGTTGCCAACTCGTGAATAGAAAAACATCTACGAATAGAAGTCGCATAAATAACGCAACCTAGGTCATTGATCATAATATATCCTCAATTATATATATAACATGCAACCTATAACAAGGCTAGGGTAAATATATAACCCGAGTGTAATCTCATGTGCCCGTGTCAGTGCCTCAGCTAGCAATATACCATATGAATGAGGTATGAATGCATGAAAACAGAATACATGTAAATGAAGAACTGTTTTCATAATTTAGTGAGATTTCCTTGTATTTTTAAAATGAGGTATCATAATGAAATCAGCATAAAATAGTGCCTAGCATCGGCACAAAACGTAATCCCAATATCTCGATATCTCTGTATCACAGTCTCTGTACCTCAATATCTCAAAATCTCAATGTCTCAATCACAATATCTAGGGCGCCGTCAGTCCAGACTGGCCCCTACCATCCATCTCAAGACCACGATGGTATCCTCCGGATATCCGACGCGTCGGGTAAAATCACCGGTAGGTAGTGCTCCCCTGCCAGGCTCACATCGTCATCATCACGCGCTTCTTGCCCCAGGGTACCTTACCGGGTCCACCATGTACCCGAAACGGTTCATCCGTCTCCTCGAATCGGGTCTCGAAATCCATCAGCAAACTCATGGTGGACGACTCATATATCATGGGAAAAACCGCACTTTTTATTTTAAAAGAGAGAAAAGTTTTATTTATGTTTTTGCGGTTTTCCTCCAAATCCAGAAAATCTCATGGAAATCCGAATCCAAAACCTCAATAACACGTAAAATAGTGAATATATGCATGAGAATCCATGAATGCGGCATAACAATGAATAACAGTATGCATGGAGTAGCAGGTAATAACTACAATGTCTAAACTAACATATAAGGCAAGTACGCTATGTCAAGCAATAATATTTTCTAAGGTGTACGTGATATAGCAATTACCGATGAAGATGTGTGTGAGCCGGCAAGTAAGTGTACGTGGTATATACGCATCATCGGTAATGGTGCTGGTGTCCTAACAATATGATATCAACATTGCAATAAGAAATTATAACATAAGTATGCGATGCGAAGCGAACCACAATAATAAGCGGGAGCTGAATACTAGACGCAACTGTAACTAACCTGCATTAATCTAATATAAGTCCTACAAATGGTGCCTTTTGAAATAACACGAATCATGGAGTTTTGAAAATAGGGGCTACGGTGTTTTTATGAAAAGATACGTCTTTTGAAATATCCGTAGGATCCCTTGGGCTGTCTTTTAAAATACCCACGATTCGTTAGTTTTTGAAATAGGTAAGAATCGAATCTAATCTAACAACTAAACTAAACTAAAGGGCTAAGCTAACAAGCTGGACTACAGGTAAGGAAACCGCCTAACATCTGAGTCAATCCATATGCATACCTGTATATATATTAGTCGGTGATCCCGCCTCAATAATATCATATCCGATACCATATCTATAATCAGACATCCCAAGTCAAGAGTGTGGATCAATCATCAAGATATAGCTCGTACGTAAATCCGTCGTACGGCATCCCCAGATCTGGGTACGGGTCAAAATCATATTCATCACACTATTCATCCGGTATCCTCTTCATCAAAGATCATAGTCTAAGGTACTGACCTATGTCTAATACAATACTAATATCATCAATATAGTCATGATCTGACTACTGATCGACAATCTCGTACAAACCGATATCATTAGCACATATCATCATCAAGGGGTATACATCGCCCAATACGGCCTAGTATCAATATCCTAGCATATCATATCTTATATCACGATCACATGTCGACCATTTTATTTATAACACTATTCACCCGTATCACCGCCCCAAGATCTGCTATAACACCAGGACGTACCTCAAGTACGAATCCTGCCATATCACCGATATCACAACCACAAAACAAATCTCATCGACTCAGCTCAATCCCAAGTATCATCCTCAAATCCGTATGTAAGCACATAGTCCCATACCCATATGATCACATAACTATAAAGAATCCCATGAGCACATATAAATAGGAATGTATGCAAGTATGTATGTGTGTATGTGTAGTGCAACACTACCCTAGGGTTCGCAACACTAAAATAATCCAACACATCAATATACATCCTAAACATCGTTATTAATCCCAAATAACATATAATAATTGTTGGTGTGTATACGCATCCGTATACACCACCACGGACTGCGGGGGTGCTATACGCCATCCACCCGACTTCTCCCCGTAGATATAAATCTACTCACCTGGTCCTCGCTCGCCGGTGCCGACGTCGCCACGTGCTTGCTTGTCGTCTCGAAGTCCACATGGGGGTACCTATATATCATAACGCATCGTATCGCATTAAAATCCAACTCATGACCAAAACGACTCACGAATCCCACATAGGTCAAAACCTATGGTTGCTCTCACAAACCAACCCAAAAAACCCTCGACGTCGGCGTGCAAACGCCCGACCATCGAGAAAAACCCAAGTACACTCATTTGCACATTCACGAATACTAATTTAAATATAGAATAGGTTAAAATTCACAAAAACCCCAAATTCACTTTAGAAGCCATTTTTCCGAAAATCTAGCAAGCAAAAATTACCCGTTTTAGTACAAAACTCGACGTTTAAATGAATGTAGCGGTCAATATACTTATTAAATATCTTAAATACGTCACATAAATCATTTCCATAATTTAATTTCACCAAACCATATATGTTCAAAAAAAACTAGTTTGCAAAAATACCGATTTTAACTCTTTTTAAAGCAAAATTCACAATTTAACAATTAAGCTTAGTTTTGCATGTTCCAAAGTCATTAAACCACTCATTATAATATTAATAATGACATGAAACCATAATTATATCTTAATCTAAAGCATTTAACAATTTTCCAAAAACCCTAGTTAGCAAAATAACTTAATTAGGACATTTTATAAGTAATGGTTTGTAATTAACAACTAGATTAGCTTTCTACAAAACTTAAGATGTTAATCCACATCACTAAACCATGCACAATATATCACAACACAATTTCACAACAAAACCCTAATCTAAATCTCCTCTTGAAAACCCACATCTTTAAATTAACCTATAATTAAACGTATAATTAGGCTAGACTAAAGTATTTAGCAACAATTTAAACAAAAGGCCAAGATTTATACCTCATGAACCATGGATGAAACTTGAGATCTAGACCTCCAATTTGAAATCCTTGCACAAAGATCCATGCTAAAGGAGATGAGAGAAAATGGGTAGGAGTCGGATTTGGATTTTAGCTTGATTTTTGAGGTATTTTGATGAATTTTTGATGCAAAATGAGAGAGGGAGAGAGAGGGGCTGTTGGTGGTGCAGGAAATGGGAGGGCTCGGCTGAAATTGAGGGAAGAGGAGAGAGAGTGAGGTGGGGAAAGATAACATCTAGTCAACCTAGTCAAAGTCCACTCTCATTTCTACATTTCCTCTTTTCTTTTCTTTTCTTTTCTTTTGCAAAACAAGTGGGGAAAAGAGAGGGGGGGGCTACTGAATTCAGCCAAGGGGGAGGGAAAATGGGGGGGTGTGAGTGTGGGTATGGGTGTGGGGTGATGGAAAATGATAAATACTATACCCCAAACATCTATTTACACTAAAAAAAAGCCTTTTTTTTCTTCAATAATTTCTAAACCGTTTTGGCAAACGATTTCGTTTCAAAAACCACATGATAAAATTTTATTTAAAGTTTTATGATGCACAAAATTTGTTTCAGCTCATTCCAATTTGTAATTTTCCCTAATTAAATATATTAGTAACGGCTTAAAATACTATTAAAATAATTAATTTCGGAAAAATTTTCAGAAAATTTGAAATTTCACCAGTGGGTCAATAAACACCAAATACTAGTAATTACATAGCTAGAATATATATATTTAATTTTATAATAAGGATATTTGTATTTTGACTTTTTTACAGAAAACCCACTTATTTTACCGTTTTTTCGAAATTTCACCGAAACGATTTTCAAAACGTTACAATCTTCCGCCCTTAAAGAAATTCGGTCCCCGAATTTAAATTAAAACTTTACCCAAATACTAAAATATTTCAGCCAAAACCATCTGGCTGTGTACTTATAGACGTTCCAACTCCGCGATGCCTGCTTTATTTTGTAAAGCAACTTGCACACATTTCCGCTGCTCCCACTGTTTACGAAGCCCTCTGGCTGTGTACTTATAGACGTTCTCTTCTAAATCATTATTTAGAAAAGCAGTCATGGAACCCAACCACCAGATATCGTAGTCATGGTATGTAGCAATGTTAAGTAGGATCCGGATGGACTTAAGCATAGCCACTGGAAAAGGTTTCATCATTATCCATGCCTGGTCGATGACGAAAACCTTTAACAAGTCTAGCTTTGATAGTCTCAACTTTTCCATCTACTCCAAGTGATCTTCTCAAGATATACTTGCTCCTGATGGGGATTTAACCCTTTAGATACAGCATCCAAAATCCATACTTTGTTGGTGTACATGGATTCCATCTCAGATCGCTAAGCATCCAGCCATTCTTACAGAGTCCCCACTCTTGAAGGCCTGCTCGAAACTAGTTGGGTCATCATCTCATGATGCAATCCTCGCTCCCACTGTCATCGAGAAACCAAAGTATCTCTCAGGCGGATGAGGAACCCTGCTAGATCGGCGGAGAGGCTGAGGTTCGTTGGGGACTATTGAATCCTTTGGTTCTATCAAATCATCAGCTGTAGTTTGTATAGCTGGAAATCCTTCCAGTTCGACAGAACTGACCTTGCCTCGATCTTGTCCGGATTTTGCTTTTGACATAGGCCGGACAATCCCAAATCTTAACTTGCTTAAGAGATGGGATCTTCCCATACCATATCTCATATGGAGTGGTAGGCTGTGATCTGATTCGAATCTAATTCAATAGGTATGCAGCTTCTCAAGTGCACAACCCCCAAAGGGAAATAGGTAACTCAGTAGTACTCATCATAGAGCGCACCATATCATATAGGGTGTGATTGCTCCGCCCCGATACACCGTTGTGCTGTGGTGTATACAGAGGAGTAACACTGAGAGAGAATCTCATTCTCCTTTGGAATAGTCCAGGAATTCTATGCACAAGTATTCTCCTCCCTGATCTTATCATAGGATATAATACTTATACCCGTATTTTGGTTCTCTACTTCTAACTTATATTCTGTGAATATCTCAAAAGTTTCGGACTTGTGTTTCAACAGGAACATATGTCTGAATCTTGAGAGATTATCAGAGAATGTAATGAAGTACAAAGAACCGGTCCTGTCATGTGTAGACAGGGGACCTTACATACATCATCATGTATCAGTCCCAAGAGTTTACTAACTCTTTCTCTGTTTCCAATAAATAGAGCTATGGTCATCTAATCTTTGTGACATGACTGGCAAGTTTCATAAGATGTAAATTCAAACTGATTTAAATATGCATCTAAAATGTAACTTAAGCTAGTCAGGTCACATTGATATGACCTAGTCTACAATACCTCAAGAAGGATTCGTTCATTTCTGAACTTTTCCTCTTATGTGTGTTCTATACATTAAGAACTGTGGTCTGATTTAGAATGTATATGCTTTTAGATAACGTGCCTGAACCGATCAACTATTGATATAGGAAATGTTCAAAACATTATCCAACAATACAAAATTATATCCTTCTTTAGTAATAAAGAGACTGATATGATTTTGTATATCAGGTTCGGTATCTAATAACATTCGTTCAGAATCAGTGTATTTTGGTAATACAGGGTGATAGTGACCAACAGACTTGGCTGCAACAATTACACCGTTTTCTGTCTCATGAAACTTATCACCCGTTCTCAGTTTTCTACCTTTCTGTAGCCCTATATAACAGATTACATATCTGGGATCCTGATTCGGTAACAAATACCCAGGACGCAGAGGATACTGAGAAACAGTTCTTTGTAATGAACGCACCCGAAGAAGATGCATCATAATGTACTTTCTTCGTTTGGGCGGCACGGGAAATCTGGTAATCCCTAATTTCTGCTCTGTTTTATAACAATTATAAGTTGGAGCGGGACCAATGTTCCCCAGCTCAGTATAACAAGCGGGTTTGGTCAATGCATCCATATTATTATCTTGATTAAGGCGTGACATGGTCGCTACCTGGAGAGAGAGAGAAGAAAACACTCTGCGTGCGCTCATGTAAGATTAGATTGGTTATTTATTTTATCTAATCAGGATGGCTCCCACTGTTTTTATCAAATCTTCCTTCAAACCCTAAAAGGAAAGACTAGCCGGGATTAATTACACTCTACAAGTTCGCCAATCTTTCAGCCAGGCCGGTACCTGTATTTTGAGGGAGGTTCCCAGTGCTTTCGCATGGACCTAATTAAAGTAAACCTCATTTTCCCAGGGGCGTAACCCCGTTGACACCTTTCTAGACACCTACTTGATCGGCTAATTGTAAAGTGCAAAACTCTCCCAGGAGTAACAATTACTCGCAGTGGGTATTGGGATCCAACTATCATATAGAAGGTATGCAATCTCATTGCAAATTTCAACACTTGAAACTTCCGATAAAGTTTTTACCCCTAGCACTTATGACCTTAACTATGGTCAACAAATCATAAGCACTAGTCAAGTTCTACCAGTCATTTCGTGATTAATTAGACCCACCCACATGACCCTTAACTAAGGTCAACAAAGTCACGCGACTGTCCTAACTAATCGCATCATATGCGGTGTAGGAAGACATAACTTAGCTACCGTACACTGTGCCTTGACTATGGTCAACAAACACAGCACGAATACTGTTAGTGTATATGCCCCAGGGGCCATTATTGTATCATACTAGTTTGTATATTACTTAATGGAAGCTTGGGATATTCACATGTATATAACAGTCTTGCTAAACAAGGTAGTATGCTACTTGGTTTTTTCTATCTTAATATGTGAGTATACGTATTGATAGAGCTCTTAGGATCTTGCTTGACTACCAGCGTTGTGATGGCAATCACACTAGTGGGGGCTGGGTAGTCTGCAAGCACATCCTTATTCAGGTCCCTAGTCGTTGGATTATCGAGACAGAGCATCGATACTCCGGAGTAGACTAGTGTGTACGCTTCTCATCCCAGTTGGGGAAATGGTCTATCCCACAGCCGTCAGTACGTCGTACTGGAGATAGTATGCAGGTGCTCGTTAGGTTACGGGTACACCGGACAGGACTCACAGGAAACTGTTGGTTGGTTTTATACCAGTCGTCAGTGAACAGTTCCCAGGTGACATGAGTACAGCATAGTCCGCAGACTTGACACTGCTACTTCGCCTCGAGTGTGTCCCACTGTTCTTAGATTGCTACCCTACTACGGCTCAAAGGAGTCGTGCAAACAGGTGGCAGTTGGGTGCAGTCCCGAGCACTTGGAGGCAGTGGCGGTTAGACAGGATTCGTCTCTCCCGGTATTGGGGGTTGATATCGCGCTGTGTCAGAGAGCCATTACGCAAAGTCCCTGGCTAGGGCAAGCGAGATTTGCTGGTAGGATCAAGTAGTTTCTCAGGGTGTATTGGGCTTCCCTCCGACACGACTTATACCGCTATTAGGGGACTGAAGCTTGCCGCCCCCTAGGCCCGATATGCGATAGTCTTGGACGAACGGACCGGACTGTATGGAGATTGTCACATCAGACTCAGTAGGAGTTCGGATGGGTTTCCTCATCGGCCTTCTTATCGACATCTACCTGGGGACCGTTACGTACAGCTAGTGCTGCTTGCGGTCTGTGGTTAAACCCACTGCCAGCATAGTAGTCGAGTCTCTAGAGTCCCACACAGAGAGTTTCCCTACTCCGGGCGAAACGATATAGAGGTCGTATGGTTTTACGATAAGGGTTCGGACGAATACGTGTGTTTACGCACGTACGACTTTCGGACAGTTTTTACCAGTCGGCTTTGGTTTAAGCCAGTTACTGGTATCCGGTTACTGGATTTATACAGTCTAAAGTTTTTCCGTATTTTTACGGAAAGGAGGGGCGTTCTCGTAATTGCGCGAGAAGCTTCTAGAAGGTGGTGACTAAGGAGGTTTAGGTGGCTTATACAATGAATGTGATTAGTGAGTCATATGGATGATTCATCCATGTCATTAATGCATCATAAATGCTTAATGACTCATTGAGTTGAATCATCACTAGATATTATCAAGCATGGTTGTTAAATTGATTTATTTTCTTTTCATGATAAAAAGAAATGCTTGATATATATTATCTTAACTCATTATTCTCACTTCATTATTATTCTCACCTTCTCTCTCCTCAAGCTCTCCCTGTTCAAACCCTAATCCTCCCCTCTCATGTGTTGAGTACAAGGATTAGTTAACTAATTAAACCATAACCCTCACTCTATATCACCTAGCTTCTTTGATTAGCACTTAAAGAAGGTTAGTTGCCTCAAGTTTTGAGGCTAAGCTTGGAGTAAAGCTCTCGGGTGGATCGTCTACTACTTCGAGAAGGCCGAGGAGGAGGAGGAGTTCTCAAAGACGAAGGACACGATTCGTTAGGTATAATCCCTAAACATAGTAGTATAGAACTTCTATGTTTCATGTTAGTTATCGTTTAGCTTCGATTCATGCGGTTAGTCGATGTTTAAGCAAAGAACAAGATCGTTTTTTAAATTTCCGCCTCCCCGCAAGTCGTAGGGTGTTGTACATCGACTTACAGTGGTATCAGAGCCTCGCTAAACAATAAATACTTACTTGCAAATTTGTATGAATTTCGAACGGAAAAAACCAAACCGGAAAAGCCCGAAATCACAAGTTTCTGTCGATTTTTAAATGAAGTCCAAAAATTTTTCAGGGAGGTCCAGAAAGCATGAAAAGGCAGTAGAAGAACACCCAAGAAAATTGGGCCCCTGAATCGCCTAAAGCGCCGCGGAACCGCGGCGGATCGCAACGATCCGTCGATGTTCCGCCGCCGAGTTGGCGATTCAGGAACCCAATTTTCCTGTGTTGGTTCTCTGGGATATTTGGTATTTTCTGGAATTTTTAATTTTTGCTCAGGTTTCAGATTTACAGAGAAGCATTGGAGCAAAATTAAAAGTGTTTAATCGATCGAAATTATACAGTATTTGCTTGTTGGATTATATCTGTGTTTGTATAATGTGTCCGTAAACCTCCCCTAACTGCTAGTATGTCGGTTGGCAGGGGGTTTCACATTTCTGTAATGGATTTTATCTGTTTGTGCATATGAACTGTGTTGGACTGTTGTGATGTATAGCCGGGGTTATGTGATGGGTTATTATTTAATTCATTTGATGTAAATGTAATTTGTTGTAATATTATTTTGCGGGGCACATCCAGGTTGCGGTTGTAACCACCGTTGTATTATTTCATTTTACTGTTTTTGCTCCTAGGACAGACCCAAGGTGGGGTGCACAAATTGCCGGGCGGGTAGTTTTCCGCACCCGTAGGGGTCTTGGGTGGGGTAATGGCTATTCATCACAACTGTGTAATCCGTCTTTTGTTGCAGGCTCAAAACAAACACGGATTGCTTGCAAATCCAATTAAGTTCATCTGTGATCTGGAATGAATATCATTGCGTCAGACGAATGTAAAATATCTATATATATGATAGCTATTTTAGACGTCACTTATGTTTTACACCCGCGCTAGCCCAGTCCCCGCTCTGTCGTTAGTTAAGTAACCTAACGGGTGATGACGGGACCCAGTGGCGAATGCGTATGGCATAAGAGGACGTTATATTTTCGTTGTTTTCTGCAATGATAGGTTAATGATGGGACGCATTATTTATAATGCAAAGAAAATAAACCAAAAGTTTAATCGTTGGAACAATTTAAAAGAAACCACTCGGTTAATTTTAAAACAAATATTTTTAAATGCGGAGCTTTAACCACTCCTTTTAAAAGCTATCAGGTTCCTTCGGTTATATCAAGTTCACTACGTTCACGGTTTCGCCAAAACCATTCGTAGCCCTCCGTCATTTCATCTGGGTGTTCAGTAGTATTCAAGCTATGTATTTTGACCAACGCCAAGGCATAGTGTTTGGTAGCTACTGGATATTCATTTGTTGCATAGATAGATGAGTTTGTTTGGGACAGTCGTATTATCATTTTGGCCAAACGTCAAGGATATATACGGATGGGTTCAAATTGACAAGATAATGATGGGTAGAACTTGACATGTGACTTATGACATTTTGACCTAACGCCAAGGTCATAAGAGCATGGGGCAAAAATATATATCGAGAATTTCTAAAGAAACTGAAATTTGCAAAGACTTGCATACCATTTGGAGTTTGATGAATGTTGGTAGGATTCCTTCAACATTATCATACGATGATATTTGGATCCCGATCCTACTGTGAGTATATGCTACTCATCAGGATATTCGTCACTTAACGATCAATGCTATAAACCAAGTAGGTGTCAAGAATGGTGTCAGCGGGGTTACGCCCCCAGAGAAAAGAGGTTATTTAATTAAGGAACTTCGCGAAAGCGTTGGAAAACCTCCCTCGAAGTACCGACACCAGCCTGGCTGAACGGTTAAGCAAGTATTGTACAGTGAGAATAGTCCTGGCTAATTCTTCTTTTATGGTTTGAGGAAGGATTCGAGAAACAGTGGGAGCCATCCAGTTTAGATAAACTAAAAACCACTCTAAACTTGCAAGAGCATCATGCTAAAGAGTTTTCTTCTCTCTCTCCTAATTGCAGCGACCCTGAAAATGACTGGACTTAAGTTACTTTTAGAGAAAAATATACTGACAGGGCCAAACTATAATGATTGGCTGCGGAATGTCAAAATGGCTTTGACCTATGACAAATTGGGGTACATCCTCACCACTACGGCACCTGCTGTCCCTGGTCCCAAATCCAGCAATGCGGATAAGGAAATCCGCAAAACCTGGGATTTAGATTGCGCGAAAGCCAAGTGCATCGTGCTTGCCTCGATGTACAATGAACATCAGAGGAGGCACGAGGATATGGAACTAGACGCCATATTTCTCCATACAAAGGAACTTTATGGAGAACAATCTCGTATAGCAAGATACGAGACCTCAAAGAACTTGTTTCGAGCGAGGTTGGCTGTCGGGTCATCGGTAGGAGAACATGTCCTAAAGATGATCGGCTATATAGAAGAGCTCGCAGACCTTGGGACGACTTTGGATAATGAGCTCTACACAGACCTTATTCTCCAGTCCCTTCCTTCCACCTACGCCCAGTTTATCCTGAACTTCAACATTCAAAGAAAAGAAGTTGAACTTCCGGAACTCCTAAACATGTTAAGGAGTGCAGAGGGCACCTTGCAGAAGGCAAGGGAAACACCCGCTATGTTTGTTGGCGGTGCATCTTCTTCCGGGTCCAAGGCTAGGGCCAAAGGAAGGAAGAAGAAGGCCGTCCCCAGACCTAGAGGAGGTGTAAGTAAGGTGGGAGGGAAGGGAAAGAAAAAGTTTGCGGTACCGGTAGTTGGCCAGGATGAATGCTTCCATTGTCACAGGAAAGGGCACTGGAAGAAGGATTGCAAGGCGTGGAACGCCAAGAACCAGGAACCGAAGCAAGCTGTGGCTTCGACTTCAGGTGTGTTTGTAATTGAGAATTGTCTGTCGATCAACTCTACTTCCTGGGTATTGGATACCGGATCAGGATCTCATATTTACAATTCATTGCAGGCACTGAGAAACCGTAGAGTGATGAAGGAAGGTGATATGACCCTAAAGGTTGCTAACGGAGCTAGCGTGGGAGCTGCGTCCGTCGGGGATTATCACCTAGGATTGACGAGTGGACACATTTTGGTTTTACATAACTGTTTTTTTGTACCAAGCTTAATGTGTAATATCATATCAGTTTCCTTGTTATCAAATAAAGGTTATGATTTCACGTTTGTAAGAGATGTTGTTAACATCCACCTTAATCATGGTTTGATTGGGTCCGGTACACTAAATAACGGTATATATGTTTTAAACCAACTCCAAATTTTCAATGTCCAAAACACACTAAAAAGAAAGTCTCCAGATTTAAATAAGCTTTCTTATGGCATTGTAGACTGGGTCACATCAATGAGAGAAGGTTGACTAAGTTGCATAGAGAAGGATATTTGGACTCGTTCGAATATCAAACTTATGATACTTGTCAATCTTGTCTCAAAGGAAAGATGACAAAGACTCCATTTACTGGACAAGGAGTAAGAGCGAGCGAGCTCTTAGGACTCATACACAGTGATGTATGTGGTCCAATGTCTACACATGCAAGAGGTGGTTTTTCCTATTTCATTACTTTCACGGATGATTACTTAAGATACGGATTTATTTATCTGATGAAACATAAATCCGAGGCTTTTGAGAAATTCCAAGAGTATAAGAATGAAGTAGAAAACCAAACCGGCAAAAGTATCAAGACACTTAGATCTGATCGAGGTGGTGAATACTTGAGTGCCGAGTTCCTAGGTTACCTAAAAGAGAAGGGAATTCTCTCTCAGCTTACTCCTCCATACACTCCACAGCACAACGGTGTATCGGAGAGACGGAATCGAACCCTATTGGATATGGTACGATCCATGATGAGTAATGCTGAGTTACCGCGATCTTTTTGGGGTTATGCGCTAGAATCAGCGGCATATCTTTTAAACATGGTACCTACCAAGACTGTGCCTACCACTCCATATCAGATGTGGAGCGGGAAGAAACCCCATCTACAGTATATAAAGATTTGGGGATGTCCAGCTTTTGTTAAAAAGCAGCATGTGGACAAGATCGAGGCACGATCAGTAAAGTGTAAGTTTGTGGGATATCCAAAGAACTCCAGGGGATATCTATTCTATTACGCAGAGGAACAAAAGGTATTTGTTTCTCGTAATGCCCATTTTCTAGAACATTAGTTTTTAGAAAAGGAATCAAGTGGGAGTGAAATAGAAATGGAAGAAATTCCAGAACCACAAACTAATACTGAAAGTTTGGTAGAACCGGAAGTTCAAGAAGAACAGTACATTCCCGCACCCCTCCGCAGGAGTAGTAGGCCGTCTCATCCGCCTGAGAGATACTACGGTTTTCTCATAGATGGGGATAGAGAGGATTGCATCATAGATGATGATGAACCTACTGACTTCCAGCAGGCCATCCAGAGCGGCGACTCGGTACGATGGCTAGATGCAATGCGGACCGAAATGGAGTCCATGTACACCAACAAAGTATGGACTTTGGACTTTGCTCCAGATGGGGTAAAACCCATAGGATGCAAATGGATATTCAAGAAAAAGATTGGTGTAGATGGACAGGTGGAAACCTATAAGGCTAGACTTGTTGCAAAGGGTTTTCGTCAAAGACCTGGTTTGGACTATGACGAAACTTTTTCTCCAGTGGCTATGCTCAAATCCATTCGGGTCCTTCTTGCTATTGCTGCCTTCCATGATTATGAAATCTGGCAGATGGACGTAAAAACGGCTTTTCTGAATGGAAATTTAGAAGAGTGCGTCTATATGGATCAGCTAGAGGGTTTCAATCAGAGTGGGAGCAACGGGGAGTGGGAGCAACGGGAAAGTATGCAAGCTGCTTAAGTCCATTTATGGACTAAAGCAGGCATCGCGGAGTTGGAACATCTGTTTTGATGAGACAGTCAAAGATTATGACTTTATCAAAATCCAGATGAACCGTGCATATATAGTAAAGTTGTAGCCAGAAATGTCGTATTCCTCGTCTTGTACGTGGATGACATTCTATTGATAGGAAATGACATTCCTATGCTACAATCTGTCAAAGGATTCTTGTCACACAGGTTCTCCATGAAAGACCTGGGTGATGCCTCTTACATTCTGGGGATCCGGATCTATCGTGATAGATCCAAGAGGATGTTGGGACTTTCGCAGTCCAGGTATATCGACACTGTACTGAAAAGATTCAGTATGGAAGATTCTAAGCGCGGTAATCTACCGGCTTGTCACGGAATCACCCTCTCCAAAGAGATGTCTCCCAAGACTGATTTGGAAAGGGAACGCATGTCTATTATACCCTACGCTTCTGCGGTAGGCTCTATAATGTATGAGATGTTGTGCACGAGGCCAGATGTAGCTTACGCACTGAGCGTGGTAAGCCGGTATCAGTCAGACCTAGGGGAGAAACACTGGATAGCAGTAAAGAACATTCTCAAGTACCTGAGAAGGACTAAGGAGATGTTCTTGGTTTACGGCGGAAAAGACCTCAGGTTGGAGGCCATTGCTGATTCCGGCTTCCAGAGTGATAAGGACGATTCCAAGTCCATGTCGGGTTATGTCTTTACCCTCAATGGAGGGGCGGTGTGCTGGAAGAGCTCCAAGCAGGACACCGTTGCTGACTCGACGATGGAAGCGGAGTATATAGCTGCTTGCGATGCCGCAAAAGAAGCAGTCTGGATGAAGAAGTTCCTAACAGAACTTCAGGTGGTTCCTACCATAATTGATCCAATACCTCTGTATTGCGACAACAACGGAGCTATAGCTTTAGCGAAGGAACCAAGGTCCCATCAGAAGTCCAGACACATCTTAAGGCGGTATCACCTGATCAGGGAGATCATTGATCATCAGGAGATCGAGGTTCGGAGAGTTGCTTCTGAAGAGAACATTGTTGATCCATTCACGAAGGCCCTACCTCAGATTCAGTTCGAGAGGCTACTCGAGATCATCGGTCTTCGATATGCCAGTACATGGCCCTAGTGCAAGTGGGAGATTGTTAGTGTATATGCCCTAGGGGCCATTATTGTATCATACTAGTTTGTATATTACTTAATGGAAGCTTGAGATATTCACATGTATATAACAGTCTTGCTAAACATGGTAGTATGCTACTTGGTTTTTTCTATCTTAATATATGAGTATACGTATTGATAGAGTTCTTAGGATCTTGCTTGTCTACCAGCGTTGTGATGGCAGTCACACTAGTGGGAGCTGGGTAGTCTACAAGCACATCATTATTCAGGTCTCTAGTCGTTGGATTATCGAGACAGAGCATCGATACTCCGGAGTAGACTAGTGTGTACGCTTCTCATCCCAGTTGGGGAAATGGTCTGTCCCACAGCCGTCAGTACGTCGTACTGGAGATAGTATGCAGGTGCTCGTTAGGTTACGGGTACACCGGACATGACTCACAGGGAACTGTTGGTTGGTTTTATACCAGTCGTCAGTGAACAGTTCCCAGGTGACATGAGTACAGCATAGTCCGCAGACTTGACACTGCTACTTCGCCTCGAGTGTGTCCCACTGTTCTTAGATTGCTACCCTACCACGGCTCAATGGAGTCGTGCAAACAGGTGGCAGTTGGGTGCAGTCCCGAGCACTTGGAGGAAGTGGCGGTTAGACAGGATTCGTCTCTCCCGGTATTGGGGGTTGATATCACGCTGTGTCAGAGAGCCATTACGCAAAGTCCCTGGCCAGGGCAAGCGAGATTTGCTGGTAGGTTCCAGTAGTTTCTCAGGGTGTAATGGGCTTCCCTCTGACACGACTTATACCGCTATTAGGGGACTGACGCTTGCCGCCCCCCTAGGCCCGATATGCGATAATCTTGGACGAACGGACCGGACTGTATGGAGATTGTCACATCAGACTCAGTAGGAGTTCGGATGGGTTTCCTCATCGGCCTTCTTATCGACATCTACCTGGGGACCGTTACGTACAGCTAGTGCCGCTTGCGGTCTGTGGTTAAACCCACTGCCAGCGTAGTAGTCGAGCCTCTAGAGTCCCACACAGAGAGTTTCCCTACTCCGAGCGAAACGATATAGAGGTCGTATGGTTTTACGACAAGGGTTCGGACGCATACGTGTGTTTACGCACGTACGACTTTCGGACAGTTTTTACCAGTCGGCTTTGGTTTAAGCCAGTTACTGGTATCCGGTTATTGGATTTATACAGTCTAAAGTTTTTCCGTATTTTTGCGGAAAGGAGGGGCATTCTCGTAATTGCGCGAGAAGCTTCTAGAAGGTGGTGACTAAGGAGGTTTAGGTGGCTTATACAATGAATGTGATTAGTGAGTCATATGGATGATTCATCCATGTCATTAATGCATCATAAATACTTAATGACTCATGGAGTTGAATCATCACTAGATATTATCAAGCATGGTTGTTAAATTGATTTATTTTCTTTTCTTGATAAAAAGAAATGCTTGATATATATTATCTTAACTCATTATTCTCACTTCATTATTATTCTCACCTTCTCTCTCCTCAAGCTCTCCCTCTTCAAACCCTAATCCTCCCCTCTCATGTGTTGAGTACAAGGATTAGTTAGACTAATTAAACCATAACCCTCACTCTATATCACCTATCTTCTTTGATTAGCACTTAAAGAAGGTTAGTTGCCTCAAGTTTAGAGGCTAAGCTTGGAGTAAAGCTCTCGGGTGGATCGTCTACTACTTCGAGAAGGCCGAGGAGGAGTAGGAGTTCGCAAAGACGAAGGACACGATTCGTTAGGTATAATCCCTAAACATAGTAGTATAGAACTTCTATGTTACATGTTAGTTATCGTTTAGCTTCGATTCATGCGGTTAGTCGATGTTTAAGCAAAGAACAAGATCGTTTTTTAAATTTCCGCCTCCCCGCAAGTCGTGGGGTGTTGTACATCGACTTACAAATACTAAGTACACTACTTCCTAAAATGGCGGAGGGTTTCGGATGGTTTTTAAGAAAACCTTTAACGCTTTGAAATTGATCTCGTTGCGGAATCAAATGGTTTTTAAATGGAGTGTTTTTTAGGCTTTTCTAGTTTTGCTAAAGGGGTCACTCCCGGTGAAGGGATCGTCGGCCCTTTCCTCATCGAATAAGGTGCAGGATATATCATATATACCGCTGTGCAAAGCAAAAACTATAGAAGCAATCAAAAGACAAACCGAGGGTTGTAGCATCTGCCAGTTATTGCTAAAGGGGTCACTCCCGGTGAAGGGATCTCGGCCCTTTCCTTATCGAATAAGGTGCAGGATGTTCTACAAGGATCACCGCGATGCAAAGCAAGAACTGTAGCTACCTGTTTTATTTTTGAAATTCGATTCCACAACATCTTTTAGGTTTATTTTCTTTCATTAATCTCATTAATGAATGTCCCATCATTTAAGTCCACCTAAACATCACAGATAAATACAACGTACGCCTATGCCATCCGCATTCGCCTTGATGTCCCGTCTGCACCGTTAGGTTAGGTAACTAAATGCAGAGCGGGGCAGGGCTAGCGCGGGTGTAAAACATAAGCAACATTTATATAATATATCATATATAGTATATTCAGTATCCATCTGATCAAATCACATCACAGATAACGCAGCAGAAAATATCATATGAAATATTGGATATACTAGGACGTCCGTATTTTATTTTGAGCCTGTATAAAACACGGATTCCACGGTCGTGATGAATAGCCAATCCCACACCCCTAGACCCCTACGAGAGCAGCAAGCAACCCTACCAATTCTAGAGTTAGGAGACCCGGACTCGACTCCTCGAGATGGTCTCCCACTGGACCCTAGAACCCAGTTACTTGTGCTCCCCTCCTTGGGTCTATCCTAATGCGGAAAAGTAAATAATATACATCAACGGTGACATCTTCCGTAACCTGGAAGTGCCCCAATAAAAGAATATTACATACAAGTTTTTACATGAATGAAAATGGAAAAACACTCATCTCACATAAAAAAAACCCGACTATTCAAACACGACGATCCAATATAACATATCCAGCAACACATAACATCATATGTCATCAACGTAAGTAAATATGCCCATCCTAATTGTCGTTGACATATAGCAACGAAACCGGCGATATCACATATTACACTTACGGTCGCAGAAAAGAAAGTGTAAAACTACAACAGTTGGAATCCGCAACCTCTTTAGACATCGCATGCCTAACAAATGAATTCCTTAGACATCGCATGCCTAACAATTATAAACCCCGCATTTTAGTCTCATTATCGAAAACACTTTTTAATATCAAGTCGGACAATACAACAAGATTCCCGACATCCTGAACGAATGCTCGTCGCAAACTTTAGTAGACGGCCGCACCCCCGATACCGTCGACGAAGTGCACTGAGGCGGAACACCGCTGCCGTGAGCACCCGAACGGATGCTTTCGGCGACGGGGTTCTCCTACAGTCACTTGGTCGAGGCTGTGGGGTGTGGCTGTCTATTAAGTTTACTGGCTAGTATCCGTGTACGCAACGTGATTGCGACGGACTTTTGATCACATCAAAATCCCGTGGCAATCGATCAAGTGAGACTAAAGTGCTAGATTTATAACATTCAAAACAGTTATCTCATAACTATTTGTGGATTCCAAATATTGTATCACATTCCAGATAAATAGAAAATGTTAAACTTTCCGATCGAACAATCAAACACCCAAGTTTTCCCGAAAAGCTCAACACATGAAATAAGTTTAAAAACATCCACTTCATGCCACAGTACTAACGGTCCAGCCGTAGAAGGGTCAAACCAACGCCTCACATGTGGGACGCCGTACTGCCCCAAACCCTAAGGTTCAAAGGGCAGTTCAAGACGGTCACATAATCGAGTTAAGGTTTGTTGTCTTCTAGATGGTCCATCGCGTTACTTGCACTACTTAAAACGTTATTAAACTACGGAAAAATCCAACAATTGGAAATTTTCCGGCAGGGGAAAAAGTGGGTATTTATATCCGGTCGAACTTTTTAACATATTCTAAAATTACCCGGAAAAACACATAGACGCAGTTAAAATTTCCGATCGAATCATCGAGACCCCAATACAACCCAGAAAACTCAACTCTTGAGTATTAATTAAAAAATACCCAGAAAACACAGGAATAAAACAAGGAGTTACTGTGAAAAATATATAGAATAAAGTGTCTATACGGCCGCGGAACCGCCGCACGAGCCATGCTCATGCCACGGTTCCGCGGCGCTTTTATCGATTTAAGCGCACATGCTTCACAGTAACTCCTCAAAAACCCTGCTGAATTTTTTGGCTATTTTTAATTAGGAAAACACCACAGTTTCAGAAAATGTACAGAGAGGGGTCTTGGTTAGCGTTTCGGGACTCGATCGGATTTCTAACATCGTCTACACTTCGCCTAAAGCTCTAGCTAGGCTCAACAATGCAAGTTAACAACTTAACTACAAGTGAAAGTGACTACAATCTTTGAAGATCCGGTCCTCCGCCTCTTTAGCTCCGTGATGACGTCCCTCCGCTGTGACCATCGGGATCTTGGACTCTAGCGTTGGTTTCATCGTAGAAATGATCGGGCTAGGTCGTTGACTTCGATGCCGAAGATGATCTGCGTCGAGGCGACTCAAACTCAAGCTCTATCTTCACTAGGTCATGAAACTTATGAAGAAAACACCCTATACAACATGGCAAGTCGTAGAGGATGAAGAAATAGGAAGTGGGTTCACTTTGGATCTGGATTTCTCACTTGATTTCATCACTTAGAAATTTTCAAGAATGGTTTCTTCACTTGAAGAAGAAGATGAAGAATAAGAAAGAAAAATGAATACTTGAAAATAATAAATCAAGTGATGCTTATCATAATGCAACCATGGGTGAAGTAAACACATGTACAGAATAAACTAGGGTTTAGGTGTAATGGTTAGGTTAAGGAAAAAACAAAATAGTTAAGACTTTCAAAGCTTCATGAAGCTTCAAGAATAAAACAAAGCAAGCCACCATTTTATTTCTTGCCAAAAATAAATGAATAAAATAAAATAAATAAATAAGTTAAAACCCTAACCATTAACCTAAACATGGTTTAAAGCATACACACACCCAAGTTTGCATGTATCATCAAACATGATACAAAATAGTGCACAAACATATATCATATATACAATGTGCACAATCAAGTGAGATAATCAATCTTAAGTGAACAATACTAGTCAATGTAAAGTAATATATCTAATATATAATTATACATTAAATCATTAAATCAACACTTGATTTAATGATCCAGTCATACTGCACATAACCGACTAATATCAAGTGTATCAATATATCGAATCAACATTTGATTCGGTAACCCGGCTATATCTTATATGACCGTCCAATGATACAAATCACGAGAATAGAATTCAGTATCACATACTGGTATTATTCTCGGTCCCGCACATAACTCATATGCGCTCCTATTTCGTTTCGCTTGAGCCAGGAAACCTCTGTGTAGGACTCTAAAGACTCGTCAATACGCCGGCAGTAGGTGATGATCATATCAAACACCCACAAGCCGCAAGCGGTCTGCTAAACGTAACGGCCACCCGGGTATTGAGCGATCAGAAGATCAACGAACAAGCCCGCTCACACTCCTGTGAATCCAACCAGTAACACTTACCGTACAGTCCGGTCTGTTCGTCTGATATGTCGTATATCTCGCCTAGGGGTGGTAAACGTCAGACCCCAGTAGCTTGATAAGTCATGCCGATATAAGGTCTATAACAAGCGTGAAACTACTGATAACTCTTACCAGTAAATCACTGCAACCCTGGCCAGGGATTTCCAGTTATGGCCAGTCAAGCATAGCGGAACATCAACCCCCAATACCGGGAGAGAGAAATCCCATCCTATCGCTCATTGCCTTCATGTGAATCGGGACTGTACCCAAAAACCACCTGTTTGCACGACTCAGTAGAGCCGCGGTAGGGTGGAAATCAAAGCACAGTGGGAGACACACAAGACTCTATGACGATCTCGGGTCAACAGACTAAGCTGTACCAGTGTCACCAGAGAACTGCCATCTGACGTGAGGTATAATACCATCTGGGAGTTCTCGGCGAGTCCGTTCAGTGTACCCAGTCACCACTGAGCACCCGCATACCATCTCTGATGTCATACACCAATGGATATGGGATCATCCATCGCCCATCACATGGGTCGAGAAGATATATGCTAGTCTACTCTGGAATATCGATGCCCCGTCTCGATATTCCCACGACTAGGAACATTGAAGGATGTACTCATGGACTACCCAGGCCCCACTAGTATGATCTACATCATAGTCCTGGAAGTCGAGTACACATCCTAAGGGCTTTATCAACATGTAACAGAGAGACAGAAAGTATACATGTTAAGATAAAGAGCAACCAGATAGCGTACTATCATGTCGAGCAAGAAAGCCCTACCTATATATGTCCCAGTATCCACTACAATATACATCCTATGTACAGTAATGGCCTCTAGGGCATACATATAACTAACAGCTCCGTCAGTCCGGATTGGCCCGTCTTATCTCTCAACTCCGGTCGGTATCCTCCAGATATCCGCCGAGCTCAAATACAATCACCGGTAGGTATTACTCCCCTGTCGGGCTCACTGTCTAACATATACGAGTCTTCTTGCCCCGGGGTACCTCACCGGGTCCACCATGTACCCGTAGACGGTGCCTACCGCTCCTCGAATCGGGTTTCACATGCCACTCTCAGAACCGAGAAAACACATGGTGGACGCACTGAAATATCATATCAAGTGTAATCGGGTTTTTTTAAAACAATACATACTCTCTTTTGAAATACCCACGGTTCCCAAATCCAGAATATCATGGAAGCAACATATCTCAATGCGTATAATCATAAAGCATGATGTATGCGACATGTAAAAGAAATGTAAGCATATCAGTATATCATGCAACATGGAATAGTAATATGCACATATTGAGAGAAACCGCTCTTTTGACATGAATCAGTTTTAAAAGTATCTTGCGGTTCCCAAATCTCTAATCAAGCAAGAATCATCTATGTATATGCAAATATGTATGTACAATAGGTATGTGCATAAGTATGAGTATACAATATGTGAGTACACAAATATGAGTGTACAATAGGTATGTGCACAAGTATGAGTATACAATATGTGAGTACACAAGTATGAGTGTACAATAGGTATGTGCACAAGTATGAGTATACAATATGTGAGTACACAAGTATGAGTATACAATAGGTATGTGCACAAGTAGGAGTATACAATATGTCAGTACACAAGTATGAGTGTACAATAGGAATGTGCACAAGTAGGAGTATACAATATGTGAGTACACAAGTATGAGTGTACAATAGGTATGTGCACAAGTATGAGTATACAATATCTGAGTACACAAGTATGAGTGTACAATAGGTATGTGAACAAGTTAGAGTATACAATATGTGAGTATACAAGTATGAGTGTACAATAGGTATGTGCACAAGTAGAAGTATACAATATGTGAGTACATAAGTATCAGTGTACAATAGGTATGTGCACAAGTATGAGTATACAATATGTGAGTACACAACTATGAGTGTACAATAGGTATGTGTACAAGTAGGAGTATATAATATGTGAGTACACAAGTATAAGTGTACAATAGGTATGTGCACAAGTATGCCATGCAAGGGATCATATCCTGATGCAATAATCCTACTGTGTAGTGACATGGCAATTATCGATGATGAAGTGTGTGAGCCGGCAAGCAGGTGTACGTGAAACATATGCATCATCGATAATGGTGTTGGTGTCCTAACAGCATGGTTTTAATATAACATCAAACATATTTAAACATGCGATGCGATGCGAACAGCAAGAATATGCGGTAAATGAATAATAAACACGATAGTGCCGAATCTACATCAGTGTATCTATGTCATACTGTTTTGCCATTTGAAAGAAGACGAATCGGGTTTTTTAGGAAAATAAGGGCTACGGTGTTTTTAAGAAAAGATGTGTCTTTTGAAAATATCCATAGAATCCTTTGCATGTCTTAAAAATACTCCATATTCGTTAGTTTTTGAAATAGGTATGACATCGGCCTAGCCTAACATCTACTAAGCAAACTACAGATCTAACTAACAAGTCAATCGGGGGGGTATGGAAACCACCTAAATATTAGTCGATATGTATATATATATATATATATATATGTATATAATATAATAGTCGGTGATCCCGCATCAAAGGTACCGCGTACGATACAATATCATATGACATCCTTGAGTCATGAGTGCGGATCTATCATCAAATGAAGCTCGTACGGTAAATCATCGTACGGCATCCCAAATTTGGGTACGGGTCAATATCACATTCATCTCATCAATTATTTGGTATCCTTATCATCATATCTCATGAACTGGGGTACTGATCTAAGTCTAGTACGACTGGTACCATCTATATAAATGCGTGTGTAAAACACACGTACAAAGGCCCTCTAAAATCTCATGTCGTATCCCAAATACGAACCACATCATATCACCGATCTCATGGCACTATGCCCAATCTCATCGACTCATCTCCAAATATCATCCACTATCCTCATCGTCCAGGTATAAATATAACAGATAAGCATGTGTGTGCGTGTGAGTGTAAACCTATTCTAGGGTTCGCAACTAGAAAACTATACTAGTTTACTTCTACACCCTAAACTAACCATAGTACACCTAATCACATCTGGAATATCCAAGTCACACATAACTCTATCATATATATATATATATATATATATATATATATATATATATATATATATATATATATATAGTATACTAAACATCGAACCGCGGGGGTGTTATACGCCATCCACCCGACTTCCCCCGTAGATATAATCTACTCACATTGCATCCTGCGTGTCGGTGTCGATGTCGCCTTCATCTTTTTCATCATATGAAACCCTCGTGAAGGTACCTACAAAGATAACACAATCGCAGACTCACATTAAAATCACATCGGAAAACCAAAACGACACGCTAAGGCCTATAGGTTAGAACCTATGGACTACGCTTTCAAAACCATCAAACAACCCTCGATATTGTCGTACGAACGTCAAGTGATCGAGGTAAAACACAAATACGAGAGTCCAGAATTCAAAATACGCAAAACGAAACCCGAATCAAAACAGCAACTAATGAAAATGGCCCCAGATTTTACCCTAGGTCAAATTGGTCAATTTTGCATATGCCAAGGGTCTATGTTACTGATGAGGGGACCACAGAACCAATACGAGGCACATTGGCCCAGGTCTGGCCGCAATTTGCGGCCAAAAGGCTTTTATTTGCGGCCTGGAAAATGATTCAGGGGCTGGGGTCTTGGGGTTAGCTTCCTAGGTACCTACACATCTCTCTGTGTTTGCAAAATAATTTTCAGAGTCTCCGAGTGATAGCAGATTTCATTTAACCCTCACAGAATCCATAATTTTCCAATATCGGGTTTTCTAAATCCGTATTCCATGGTTCTAGTCTCTGGTTTAGGCCTGTATTCTAGCACTAGGGGGTTTGTGTGGCCTCTACTGAGCTCAATTTCACATTACAACTCTCAAATTCCAATAACCCTAACTAGAATTTTCCAAGTTCGCCCAAACCACACAATATCGGTTCTAAACTAACATGGGGGTAAATGTAATGGAAATACTTAGATAAAGGTTCAGAAAATACCTCATTTGGCAACTCAAGAATTTTCTTGAGTTGCTCCAAGTGTCCAAAATTTGATTTTTCTTGGTCCATGGGGTAGCTAGTGAGCTCATGCATCTTCTTAATGCAATGGGATTTGGGTTTTGAGGTGTTTTTCATAGAGTTTTGGGGGTTGAAGATGGAGGAGAAGGAGAGGGGAAGCAGCAGCAGCAGCAAGATGAAGAGAGGGGAGAGGAATGAGTGAAAGATATGATGAGGGAATGGCTCAAGACAAAGTCAAAGGTAAACCCTTACCTTTCTCTCTCTCACCCATACCTATATATTATACTCTATTCTTTTCTTTTCTAATTTCCTTCTCTCAACAATAGTAACCCCAAAAACAAATGCCATGCACCCAAAACATGTAGTAAAATGCAACAAGTGTTAATAAAACGATATGGTGCATGTTTGCACAAAATACGCTTAAAGCGCGATTAGCGATTTTTAATCGCGATTAGCACTAAATTAGCATATAATTAATCATAAAAACTTAAAAATTGCATAATTCCATAAAAAAAAACACCCTCTTTTTAGTAATTTCCATAATTTTCCAAATTTTTCCCCATTTATCGGTATTTAATTATACCGCCTTATTTAAAATATTCAATATTTTATTATTAAATTATAAAAATTCCCCAAAAATAATATTTTATTTTTTTGAAATGTTACAATCTTCCCCCCTTAAAGAAATTCGGTCCCCGAATTTAAATTTAAACCCCCAAATTCTAAAACATTTTAGTAGAAGACTAAGTCGTCGGGGCTCCGAAATCATCAATGCATAAAACGCATCATTGCGCAATGCATGCGCATGAACAATAAGCAGATAATTCAAAATCAAAACTCCATCAAGCATCCCGCAATCATCGGAGTCATGGTAAAGACACAAATGTCAAATCCAAAATAAAACCAATATGATATACATCAAAATTATACATGTAGACGTCAAATCCATACATGTAAATAACTGAAGGAAATACATGCCAAACCTTTCTAAGTCGCTGTGCGATGTGCATAACAATGCATAGTGGCGGACGTCTATTATAAGAAAATAACCATATAAGTATATATCTTTTGTTTAATATGTACGTTCCGCCGTTTTGAAAACAATTTAGAAGGGTTTCCTTACTTTAAACGTTTCGTGTCAATCAGACACGTGGGTAAATACTGAGACTATAGCTCGCTTTTTGGAATTGCCTTTGATATCTATCAATGCAAGAAAAATATATCCAGCTACTGTCCTCTGACTAGCCCTGCTCAGTACGAAACCATATAGCAAATATCATAAAAACGTACTGCTCCATAAGAAATCAATACCAAAATATATATAAGAATACCCTGTGCGTCTGGTGTGCACGGAAATCAAAATCCATATATGTGCTATACATGTGCACAGAAACAACATCTAGGTGCAACGGGTGTGCACGAAACATCTGTCATAGGCAACGTGTGTGCCTGACAGCAAAATCATGCGCATCTGATATGCACGAAGAATCTCGATTTAGTGCATCTGGTGTGCGCCAAAATCGCATCTCAAAACGTGCGCTCAACACGCGCGAAAACCCAAATCGGGTGCATCCATCATGCACGAATAAAATCTAAATCATGTGCATCCAACATGCACGAAGTCACGAAATCCAATATCAAGCGTCGATCATGCGCAAGAATCCAAAAGAAGTGCGCAGAGTGCACGAAATCAACATCAATATCAAAATCAAAATCGACGGTATACAATACGGCTCAATCCAATCAGGTATACCGCGGTATATAATCTCACAACCATGTGCATCAGCGTGCACAAATCAAATCAAAACACTAAACGTGTATGAAAACTATGCCGAAAGCATAAGTCAAATCACATGCATAACATAGGCATGAAATCAAAATCAACATATCGAATGCCATCAAACCGAAGTCAAGTGCAACAAACGCACGAAATATAAATCCGGTGCAACAAATGCACGAAACATAAATCTGGTGCGATAAACGCACGAAACATAAATCTGGTGCGACAAACGCACGAAATATAAATCTGGTGCGACAAACGCAAGAAATATAAAACTGGTGCATCCTGTGCAAGAAATACAAATACAGTGCATCTTGTGCACAAAACCCCAAACATTAACTCAAATGCGTAAATAGCAACACCAAGTGTACCAAGGGGTAAAATCATAAACGTGTGCAACTGCGTGTACAAAACACATATCAATGCACTACAAGCACATATAAGCTATATCGAGTGCAAAAAGCCAAATCGTGTGCATACCACGTGCACAAAATCAACCCAACGGTATGAAATCCATGAAGTCATAGGCATGTGCAACCAAGGCACAAAAAACGCTATTAGGTGCAATAACTATGCACAAATATGAATACCCAGTAAGTGCAACCATGGTGCACGAAAACAAATATCAGGGAACTCGGTCATCAAGACTAAATCATGCGAATAGACCGCCCAAAATACCGAAATCCAAGGTGACGGATACATGATAATCAAATCACCAAATCACAAATCATAAATACCATCGTCGATACATCCTCCTTCCAAGTCTGGAAGGTGTCGGTGCATCCAATGCTAGCAGAGCAAGATATCTACTTGCTTCCTGCTCACGGTCTGGCGTCCTCTGTCTCTAGGCCCTTATCTTCTCTGTTGATTATCAATCTCACGATCCATCGGCTCATCGGCCCGGTCAGGTGCTCTAACAGGGACGATTCCGTCCTGGCACTTCTCTGGTCATCTCTCGGTCAATCCTCATGGCTACTCGTAAAGCAGCACGTCACTGGTGTCGGCTTCTGGTCCTCTGAATGCACATCACACATCTGCTCCTGGGTGCAATTCTTATCACAGCAGTGTCCTGGAAGAAATCCTACTCAAGGTCTCTTCCGATCTTTCCTATGCCGAACTGTACGGAGGTTGGTACTCTTGCTTAATCTTTTCTCGCTCTCTAGACATCCGCGTCCTCAGCACAGCATTTCCTCAGAAACTGGTCGCATCCCAACGCCTCTGTAGACATCTCCGACCTTTAATCTTAACGAGGAGTAACAACAGCTCGTCAACATCTCGTACGAACTTCTTGTCCCACTTGCCTGTATCATCATCAACGTCGACATCACGTCTCTATCTGCGCACTGCAAATATTCTCGGCTACAGTCAATCTGAAGTCTCTTATATGGACTCGAGATCACGAACTCGGTATCTTCATCACTCTGTGGAAGATATCTAGCCGAACACGTCCTCAGGAACTCGTCCCAAACTGCGGAGGTATACTCCTTACACGTCCATTCTTGATCAACTCACAACGCATCTGGTTGAGGTCCTTTATTCGAAACGGGTCAACTATCTCGTCGACGATGTCGAACTCTAGCCTACTGGGTGTGCGCAATATGACCACTCCTGGGTCCAAGTCTTCTCGTATAGTATTCCAGAAAGTTCCTGTCGATGTCTCTCTCAAATCTCGTTTCTGCCTAATTTCCCGGAAGTTACCATCCTTCACTATATCTGTTTCTTATTCCGGAACGGCTGCATACTCATCGCGACTCCTTATGGAAGGTATATCCATATACAACGCCTCTGCATGCGTATCGCATCTCTGATGTCAGTGGAGTGGAACGTCATCTCGTCGAAATCTCGTGAGAACTCTTTATTCCACTCTGCTCCAATGTCGACTGATTCAGACTCGTCTTCTCGTGGCTGCATGGACTACGCTCCAACGACTATACTTGTATCTGGAGTCTCCCAAGCAATGTGTCCCATCACATGATATCCGAATGATGTCGAACCATACGATCGATTTGTCAGAACCTCATATTCCCCCAAGAGATCAACATCTTGAGTACAGTTTAATAGTATTCCAGTCATACCACAGCACCTGTGGACCAACCGTAGAAGGGCAAACCCAACCCTCACAAATGGCACCACTAAACTGCCGTAAACCCTAAGGTTCGAAGGCGTTCCATGGTCATTACGTCGAGTTAGGGTTTCATTCTTCTAGAGGGTCCATAGGATTACTTGCATTGTCTTCCGAATACTTTAAACTTGGAATTGGGTTTCTGACATTCGATCGTCTCTATCGACTCTCAACGAATCTGCGTGAAGTCGTCTCTAGCTGGAATCAATCTATCTGATGACCTCGCATCAAGGTAAGCGAACGAACCACATGTCCTAGTCATTCATCCTCGGGTGACTAGCGACCTTCCATCATATCTCTAAGTATATACTCATGCTGCAGTAGCTCCAACATCTGGGCGATATCTCGTCATTTGCAGCAGCAACTGGCTCATTCGTCTGTATGTTGAACAACGCCTCAATCATCATGAATAAGCGATATATCAATGGTCATCACATTCTGGCTGGCCTCTAGCAGTAGCCTGATCCTCTGGTGCTGATCTGCACGTCCGAGAAATCTCGTAAAAGCGATCTGTCAAACGCTCATGGCGCGAAAACACAATAAAATGACGCCTCTCTATGCAATCGTACGTCCCTGGAATCACGCCCTGGTCAGTCCTCGTCCGTGATGAGCTCAAGTTGACGCAACTCTAGCCGTAGCTCTCTCTTCCTATGCAATCGTGGCAGCAAAATCATAAACAGTATCGATGAGGATAGATCATAGGAATGAAAATAATACTGTGCAAGGAAATGTACATCCTAAGGTTTCTTAAGCGGAGTAGCGTATCGTAAGTATGCTACGGAACATACGTACGGTACGTCACTCTACTCAAGCTACCTACTCCATCAACCAAGGGGCATCCTACGTAACGAAAGTTCAGGAATAATACCCCCTCGACTAAGTCTAAGTTCCGTAAGGTCAAGCCTAAGTTCCGTATATATATAAACTCTCTAGGCTCCGCATAGTCAAACTTAGACTCGAACCAAGGTTAACCTAGCGCTCTGATACCAACTTTGTCACGACCCGAAATAGCACGTGACTGGCCCTTGAATCATTTGAAGCCTATAGGACCTCATCTAATTCAAGTAAGCCAACAGCCCAGAAATCTAAAACCATTTTTTACAATAAATGAAGGAAAATAGTTTTAAGAAGTGAAGAAAACACGTTTTAAAAACAAGGTTTTTAAATAAGTTAGCCGAATATGCATTTTTAAAATCTCTAGTCTTTTCTGAAAATTTCGGCAGAGTTTCCTTTGTAAATACTGGCCCCAAACGGGGTACAACATGAATAATATATATACAATGATAAAAGGCATCCCTAAGCGGGAGCTAGCTCTTCTTCAATCGACGGTCACAACCACGCAAGCAGTATAATATACAACGCCGAAGGGCGAGGATCAAACTCAAAGGAAAACTCAAAATCAGCATGAAAGTCATAATACTACAACGCGCGACTCTAAGGTCGAAATAATACATAACTGGTTTTCTAAGTCTGAAAGAATATACAAGTTTGGTTGATGGAATTACTAGATACAACTGAATAAAATAAATACAAGGGTGGTCACGATGCTAGTGAACCCACCTACCAATGCAATCACCCAGAAAGAAAGCAATGTGCCAGAAAAGCCGCCATGAAACCTGTATGGCAAAACCTGCAAGAACTGTGGCACAACGGGGGTGAGTTGCCAACTCGTGAATAGAAAACATCACAGAGCATAAATCGTATGTATGACACAATCCTAGTTCAATATGATCAATAATAATAATATCCTCAATATGAATAATTCTGAAGCATGATAAGGTGGCAAGGGTAAACATCTATACACAAGTGTAATCCCTGTAGGGTTCCTAGGCACTCTAGTGAGGTCTCACAAGGCATCGACCATGCCAATTTCAAAAATTACACGTGCCGAGAAACCCTAATACGGATCGTTAACTAGATTTTAGGCGATAAAATGAAACTAGTTTACAACTAAACTAAAAGAACGGAAATACAACCTTTGTAGATCCATTTCCCCACCTCCATAGCTCCATGATGAAGTCCTCTCCGCTGTCCAAATCGAACCATGACTCTAGCATCGTCTTCATCGGAGAAAAAGCGGGCTAGGTCATCGACGACGATGCCGAAGATGATCTACGTCGAGGCATCACTAGATCAAGCTCCACCTTCACCAAGCCATGAAAACTTGTGAAGGAAACACCCTATACTACTTGGCAAGAGGTAGAGGATGAAGAAATAGGGAGTGGGTTCACTTTAGAATTGGATTTCTCACTCAATTTCACTAGTTGCCATTGATGAGGCAAGCTATCTTCATCTTGAAGAAGAAGAAGAAGAAGATGAATATTATGATAAGTGTTGGAATAGAAAAGAAAAATCAATCCTTATCATAATTTTAACTATAGTTATCTGTAGAGAATTGACCAAGGTTAAAGGAATGGTTAGGGTTAAGGAGATGAAGACAAAATGGTCACTTTGGTCTAACCTTCATGAAGCTTCAACAAGCTTCATCTTTTAAAAGCAACCATTATGTTTTCTTTTCTCATTCTTTTAATCCAAAAATAAATAGATAAATGAATGAATAATCAAATAAAAACCCTAACCATTTATTTAACCAAGGATTAATTCTTTACACAAAACCCTAGCAATCTTATATCATCAAACATGATACAATCAAGTGCACAAAATATATCACATATACAATGTGCATATTCGAGTGAGAAAATCCATCTTAAATGAACTGATACTAGTTAATGCAAAGTAATATATCAAATATATAATTATGCATTAAATCATTAAATCAACACTTGATTTAATGATCCGGTCATATCGCATATAACCGACTAATATCAACAGTACAACATATCGAATCAACACTTGATCCGATAACCCGGCTATATCGCATATAACCGATCAGTGTCACAAATCGCGAGAATCGAATACAGTATCACATACTGGCATCATTCTCGGTCCCGCACATATCTCATATGCACTCCTATTTCGTTTTGCTTGAGCTGGGAAACCTCTGTGTAGGACTCTAAAGACTCGTCAATACGCCGGTAGCAGATGATGATCAGATCAAGCACCCACAAGCCGCAAGCGGTCTGCTAAACGTAACGGCCACCCGGGTATTGAGCAATCAGAAGATCGACGAGCAAGCCCGCTCACACTCCAGTGAATCCAACCAGTAACACTACCGTACAGTCCGGTCTCGTCGTCTGATATGTCGCATATCTTGCCTAGGGGTGGTAAACGTCAGACCCCAATAGCTCGATAAGTCGTGTCGATATGAGGTCTATAACAGTTCGAGAAACTACTGGTAACACTTACCAGTAAATCTCAGCAACCCTGGCCAGGGATTTCCGGTTATAGCCAATCGAACACAACGCAACATCAACTCCCTATACCGGGAGAGACAAATCCCCTCCTATCGCTCATTGCCTCCATGTGATTCGGGACTGTACCCAAAAGGCACCGTTTTGCACGCCCTCTTGGACGTGGTAAGGTGGAAATCAAAGCACAGTGGGAATCACACAAGGCTCTATGACGATCTCGGGTCTACAGACTAACCTGTACCAGTGTCACCTGAGAACTGCCATCTGACGTGAGGTATAATACCATCTGGGAGTTCTCGGCGAGTCCGTCCAGTGTACCCAGTCTCCACTGAGCACCCGTATATCATCTCTGATGTCAAACACCAATGGATATGGGATCATCCATCGCCCATCTGTATGGGTCGAGAAGGTATACGCTAGTCTACTTTGGTATATCGATGCCCCGTCTCGATACACCTACGACCAGGGACTTTGAAGGATGTACTTATGGACTACCATGTCCCCACTGGTATGATCCGCATCATAGTCCAGGTAGTCAAGTACACAACCTAAGGGCTTTACTAACATGTAATAGAGAGACAATCTGTGTACACGTTAAGGTAAAGAGCAACCAGATAGCATATTATCATGTCGAGCAAGAAAGTCCTCCCTATATATGTCCAAGCATCCACTACAGTATACATCCTATGTATAGTAATGGCCTCCAGGGCATACATATAACTAACAATCTCCCACTTGCACTAGGACCATCTGTAGCAGTGGTTGTAGTATCTCATACTCAACCATCCCATAAAAATCTCTCTCTGGGAAAAGGCCTTTGTGAGTGGATCCGCCGTGTTGTCCTCTGAGTCTGCTCTCCTGTCCTCGATCACCTTGGAGATCATCCATCTCCATGATCAGGTGATACTGCCTTAGAATATGTCTGGATCACTGATGGGATGGGTGTTCCTTGGCATAAGCCACAACTCCATTGTCACACAATGGGAGGAACGAAGTTCATCTCATGAACTATTATACATCCAGACTTCCTCTTTGGCAGCATCTTAAGTAGCGATATATCCAGCCTTTATCATCTAGTAAGTCACGGTATCTAGCTTGGAACTCTTCCAACATACCGTCCCTTTACTTAGGGTAAAGACAATGCCTGCGACTGACATTCAGTCGTCCTTATCAGCCTGGAACCCTTCCAGTGATTCTCCCCAGGATCAACTGATACCATCTCACTACAACTAGTGAGTATCCTAATATCCAATTAGATCTATCTCATAGATCCAAAACCTAGGATTTAGTAGGTATTTCTTTGATCCTATATGGAGAATCTATGTGATAAGCGGAGATTGACCGAGCGTAGCATAGGAAACTCCTTCCCTATCAAGAGTATGTCATCCACGTACTCTACGAGGATCACCACCATACTCCCTACTACCTTTTTGTATATACAAGGTTCATCTACCATTTTGATGATGTCAAACTGTTTGACTAACTCATCAAAACAGATGTTCCAACTCCACGATGCCAGCTTCATTACATAAAACATCTTGCACACGTTTCCGCTGCTCCCACTGTCTACGAAGCCCTCTGGCTGTGTACTTATAGACGCTCTCTTCCAAAACATCATTTTAGAAGAGCTGTCATGATACCCAACCACCAGATATCGTAGTCATGGTATGTAGCCGTGGCAAGTAGGATCTGGATAGACTTAAGCATAGCTACTTGAAAAAGGTTTCATCATAATCCACGCCTGGTAAATGATGCAAACTTTTAACAAGTCTAGCTTTGAAAGTCTCAACTTTTACATGTACACCAAGTAATCTTCTCAAGATATACTTGCTCCTGATGGGGATTTAACCCTTCAGATATAGCAACTAAAGTCCATACTTTGTTGGTGTATAAGGATTCCATCTCAGATCGCTAAGCATCCAGCCATTCTTACAGAGTCTCACTCCTGATGGCCAGCTCGAAGCTAGTTGGGTCATCATCTCATGATGCATTCCTCACTCCCACTGTCATAGAGAAACCTAAGTATCTCTCAGGTGGGTGAGGAACCCTACTAGATCGGAGGAGAGGCTGAGGTTCGTTGGTTACTATTGAATCCTTCGGTTCTACCAAATCATCAGCTGCAGTTTGTATAGCTGGAACATTTCCAGTTCTACATAACAAACCTTGCTACGAGCTTGTCCAGATTTTGCTTTTAGACATATACCGGACAACCCCAAATCTTAACTAACTTAAGATATGGGCTCTTCCCTTTCCATATCACATATGAAGCGGTAGGCAACTGATTTGATTCGAACCCTATTCAATAGGTATGCAACTTCTTAAGTGCATAACACCCAATAGGAAAAAGGTAACTCAGTAGTACTCATCATAGAGCACACCTTATCATATAGGGTGTGTTTGCTCCACCCCGATATACCATCGTGCTATGGTGTATACGGAGGAGTAATTCTGAGAGAGAATCTCATTCTCCTTTAGAATAAACCAGGATTGTCGTGCTCAAGTATTCTCCTCCTCGATCTCATCAAAGGACATAATACTTATATCCGTATTTTGGTTCTCTACTTCTAACTTATATTCTATGAATATCTCAAAAGGTTCGGACTTGTGTTTCAACAAGAACATAGATCTGAATCTCGAGAGATTATCAGAGAATGTAATGAAGTACAAAGAACCGGTCTTGGTATGTGTAGACAGGGGACCTACATACATCAACATGTATCATCCCAAGAGTTCACTAACTCTTTCTCTGTTTCCAATAAACAAAGCTATGGTCATTTTATCTCTGTGACATGACTGGCAAGTTTCACAAGATGTAAATTCAAACTGATTTAAATATGCATCTACATGTAACTTCAGCTAGTCGGGTCGCATTGATATGACCTAGTCTACAATGCCTCAAGAAGGAATCGTTCATTTCTGAACTCTTCCTCTTGTGTGTGTTCCGTATACTAAGAACTGTAGTTTGATTTAGAACATCAATGCTTTTAGATAACGTGCCTGAACCGATCAACTTTTGATATAGGAAATGTTCAAAACATTATCCAACAATACAAAATTTTATCATTTCTTTATTAATAAAGAGACTGATATGATTTTGTATATCAGGTTCGGTATCTAATAGCATTTGTTCAGAATCAATGTACTGGTAATACAGGGTGACAGTGACCAACAGACTTGGCTGCAACTCTTGCCCCGTTTTCTGCCTCATGAAACTTATCACCCGTTCTCAGTTCTTTACCTTTCTGTAGCCCCATGTAACAGATTACATATCTGGGATCCTGATCCGGTATCATATACCCAGGACGTAAAGGAAATTGAGAAACGGTTCTGTATAATGAACACACCCGAAGATGATGCATCATCATGCATTCTATTCGTTTGGGCGGCACGGGAAATCTGGTATTCCCCTATTTCCTGCTCTGTCTTATAACAATTATAAGTTGGAGCGGGACCAACGTTCCCCAGCTCAGTATAACAAGCCGGTACGGTCAATATTCCGTTTTATTATCTTGATTAAGGCGTGATATGGTCGCTACCTGGAGAGAGAGAGAAGAAAACACTCAGCGTGCGCTCTTGCAAGAATAGATTGGTTATTATTTTATCTAATCAGGATGGCTCCCACTGTTTTTATCAAATCTTCCTTTAAACCCTAAAAGGAAAGACTAGCCGGGATTAATTACACGCTACAAGTTCGCCAATCTTTCAGCCAGTCCAGTGTCGGTACTTTGAGGGAGGTCCCCCGTGCTTTCGCACGAACCTAATTAATGTAAACCTCGTTTTCCCAGAGGCGTAACCTCGTTAACACCTTTCTAGACACCTACTTGATCGGCTAATTGTAATGTGTAAAACTCTCCCTGGAGTAACTCTTACTCGCAGTGGGTATCGGGATCCAACTATCTCATAGAAGGTATGCAATCTCATTGCAAATTTCAACACTTGAAATTCCCGATAATATTTTGCCCCAAGCCTCCTATGACCTTGACAAAGGCCAACAAATCATAGGCTGCTAATCAAGTTCAACCCGTCATTTCTTTATTGAAATAAACCCACCCGCACGGCCCTTGACAAAGGCCAACAAGGTCGTACGACTACCCTAATCCAATCTGCATCATATGCATAAACAGATAAGCACCAGTCAGCTACCGCACACTACGCCTTGACAAAGGCCAACAAACGCAGCACGAATACTCACTATTACTTATCTGAAATGACGGAGGGCTACGACAGGTTTTTCTGAAAACCTATTGCGTAATGAACTTGATATCGTTGTAGGATCGAATGAATTTTGAAATGGAGTGTCTTTGAGGCTTTTCTAGTTTTGCTAAAGGAGTCACTCCCGGTGAAGGGATCGTCGGTCCTTTACTCGTCGAATGAGGTGCGGGATATATCATATATATCACTGTGCAAAGCAGAAACTATAGAAGCAATCAAAAGACAAACCGAGTGTGTAGCATCTGCCAGTTATTGCTAAAAGAGTCACTCCCGGTGAAGGGATCTCGGTCCTTTCCTTATCGAATAAGGTGCGGGATATATCATATATACCGCTGTGCAAAGCAAGAACTGTAGCTACCTGTTTTATTTTTAAAATCCGATTCCACAACATCTTAGGTTTCTTTTATTTCATTAATCATATTAATGAAGTCCCATCATTTATGTACCTAAACATCACAGATAAATACGACGTACACTTATGCCATCCGCATTCGCCTCGATGTCCCCTCGTGCACCGTTAGGTTAGGTAACTAACGGCAGAGCGGGGCAGGGCTAGCGCGGGTGTAAAACATAAGTAACGCCTATATAATATATCATATATACTATATACTGTATCTATCACAGAACATCACATGATCACATCACATGATCACATCACAGATATCGCAGCAGAAGAATCATATGAAATATTGGATATACTAGGATGTCCGTGTTTTCAATACGAGCCAGTATAAAACACGGATTCCATGGTCGCGATGAATAGCCAAACCCACACCCCTAGACCCCTACGAGAGCGGCAAGCAACCCTACCAATTCTAGAGTTAGGAGACCCGAACTCGACTCCTCGAGTTGGTCTCCCACTGGACTCCAGAACCCGGTTACTTGTGCCCTCCTCCTTGGGTCTGTTCTAGTGCGGAAAAGTAAATAATATACAAAGGGTGACATCTTCCGCAACCTGGAAGTGCCCCAATAAAATAATATTACATACAAGTTTTTACATGAATGAAAATGAAAAACACTCATCTCACATAAAAACCCCCGGCTATTCAAACACGACGATCCAATATAACATATCCAGCAACACATAACATCACATGTCATCAACATAAGTAAATATGCACATCCCAATTGTCGTTGACATATAGCAACGAAACCGGCGATATCACATATTACACTTACGGTCACAGAAAAGAAAGTGTAAAACTACAACAGTTGAAATCCGCAACCACCTCAGACATCGCATGCCTGACCAAATGAATTACTTAGACATCGCATGCCTAACAATTATAAACCCCGCATTTTAGTCTCAAAATCGAAAACTCTTTTCAATATCAAGTCGGGCAATTCAACAAGATTCCCGACATCCTGATCGAATGCTCGTCGCAAACTTCAGTAGGCGGCCGCACCCCCGACGCCGTCGACGAAGTGCACCAAGGCGGAACACCGCTGCCGCGAGCACCCGAACGGATGCTTTCGGCGACGGGGTTCTCCTACAGTCACTTGGTCGAGGCTATGGAGTGAGGCTGTCTATTAAGTTTATCGGCGAGTATCCGCGTACGCTACGTGATTGCGACGGACTTTTGATCGCATCAAAATTCCGTGGCAACCGATCAAGTGAGACTAAAGTGCTATGTTTATAACATTCATTCAGTTATCTCATAACTTATTGTGAATTCCAATTATTGTATCACATTCCGAATAAAATAGAAAATGTTAAACTTTCCGATCGAACATCCAAACACCCAAGTTTTCCCGATACAGTCCAACACATGAAATAAGTCTAACAACATTCAGTTCGTGCCTCAGTACCAACGGTCCAGCCGTAGAAGGGTCAAGCCAACGCCTCACATGTGGCACGCCGTACTGCCCCAAACCCTAAGGTTCAAAGGGCAGTTCAAGACGGTCACATAATCGAGTTAAGGTTTGTTGTCTTCTAGAGGGACCATCGCGTTACTTGCACTACTTAGAACGTCGTTAAACTACGGAAAAATCCAACACTTGGAAATTTCCCGACAGGGGAAAAATTGGGTATTTATATCCGGTCGAACTTTTTAACATATTCAAAAAATTATCCGTAAAACCCATAGACAAAATTAGACATCCTGATCGAAACATCGAATCCCCAAAACAACCCCAGAAAATTCAACTCTTGAATAAATATTAAAAATTCCCAGAAAACTCAGCATCTGGAAAAATGAATTACTGTGCAAATTTTAATGGCTGACGTCATACTTTAGCCGCGGAACCGCCACATAAGCTAGGCTTATGCAGCGGTTCCGCCGCGCATTAGAGGGATCATGAGATAAATTTTGCGCCGTAATTCATAGAATTCCCTGCTGAATTTTTTAAGCATTTTTAATCTGGAAAAAACCCAGTTTTTGGAAAAAGTCCAGAGAGCATGTAAAAGTTAGGGTTTCGGATTCGATCGGGTTTCAAACATCGTCTAGACTTCGCCTAAGGCTCTAGCTAGGCTCTGATACCACTGTAGGGTTCATAGGCACTCTAGTGAGGTCTCACAAGGCATCGACCATGCCAATTTCAAAAATTACACGTGCCGAGAAACCCTAATACGGATCGTTAACTAGATTTTAGGCGATAAAATGAAACTAGTTTACAACTAAACTAAAAGAACGGAAATACAAGCTTTGTAGATCCGTTTCTCCACCTCCATAGCTCCATGATGAAGTCCTCTCCGCTGTCCAAATCGAACCATGACTCTAGCATCGTCTTCATCGGAGAAAAAGCGGGCTAGGTCATCGACGACGATGCCGAAGATGATCTACGTCGAGGCATCACTAGATCAAGCTCCACCTTCACCAAGCCATGAAAACTTGTGAAGGAAACACCCTATACTACTTGGCAAGAGGTAGAGGATGAAGAAATAGGAAATGGGTTCACTTTAGAATTGGATTTCTCACTCAATTTCACTAGTTGTCATTGATGAGGCAAGCTATCTTCATCTTGAAGAAGAAGAAGAAGATGAATATTATGATAAGTGTTGGAATAGAAAAGAAAAATCAATCCTTATCATAATTTTAACTATAGTTATGTGTAGAGAATTGACCAAGGTTAAAGGAATGGTTAGGGTTAAGGAGATGAAGATAAAATGGTGACTTTGGTCAAACCTTCATGAAGCTTCAACAAGCTTCATCTTTTAAAAGCAACCATTATGTTTTCTTTTCTCATTCTTTTAATCCAAAAATAAATAGATAAATGAATGAATAATCAAATAAAAACCCTAACCATTTATTTAACCAAGGATTAATTCTTTACACAAAACCCTAGCAATCTTATACCATCAAACATGATACAATCAAGTGCACAAAATATATCACATATACAATGTGCACATTCGAGTGAGAAAATCCATCTTAAATAAACTGATACTAGTTAATGCAAAGTAATATATCAAATATATAATTATGCATTAAATCATTAAATCAACACTTGATTTAATGATCCGGTCATATCGCATATAACCGACTAATATCAACAGTAACAACTTATCGAATCAACACTTGATCCGATAACCCGGCTATATCGCATATAACCGATCGGTGTCACAAATCGCGAGAATCGAATACAGTATCACATACTGGCATCATTCTCGGTCCCGCACATATCTCATATGCACTCCTATTTCGTTTTGCTTGAGCCGGGAAACCTCTGTGTAGGACTCTAAAGACTCGTCAATACGCCGGTAGCAGATGATGATCATATCAAGCACCCACAAGCCGCAAGCGGTCTGCTAAACGTAACGGCCACCCGGGTATTGAGCGATCAGAAGATCGACGAGCAAGCCCGCTCATACTCCAATGAATCCAACCAGTAACACTACCGTACAGTCCGGTCTCGTCGTCTGATATGTCGCATATCTTGCCTAGGGGTGGTAAACGTCAGACCCCAATAGCTCGATAAGTCGTGTCGATATGAGGTCTATAACAGTTCGAGAAACTACTGGTAACACTTACCAGTAAATCTCAGCAACCCTGGCCAGGGATTTCCGGTTATAGCCAATCGAACATAGCGCAACATCAACTCCCTATACCGGGAGAGACAAATCCCCTCCTATCGCTCATTGCCTCCATGTGATTCGGGACTGTACCCAAAAGCCACCATTTTGCACGCCCTCTTGGACGTGGTAAGGTAGAAATCAAAGCACAGTGGGAATCACACAAGACTCTATGACGATCTCGGGTCTACAGACTAACCTGTACCAGTGTCACCTGAGAACTGCCATCTGACGTGAGGTATAATACCATCTGGGAGTTCTCGGCGAGTCCGTCCAGTATACCCAGTCTCCACTGAGCACCCGTATATCATCTCTGATATCAAACACCAATGGATATGGGATCATCCATCGCACGTCTGTATGGGCCGAGAAGGTATACGCTAGTCTACTCTGGTTTATCGATGCTCCGTCTTGATACACCCACGACTAGGGACTTTGAAGGATGTACTTATGGACTACCATGTCCCCACTGGTATGATCCGCATCATAGTCCAGGTAGTCAAGTACACATCCTCAGGGCTTTACCAACATGTAATAGAGAGGCAATCTGTGTACACGTTAAGGTAAAGAGCAACCAGATAGCATACTATTATGTCGAGCAAGAAAGTCCTCCCTATATATGTCCAAGCATCCACTACAGTATACATCCTATGTATAGTAATGGCCTCTAAGGCATACATATAACTAACAATCCCATGTGCTCGTGTCAGTGCCTCAGGTAACAACATATCATAAATATGAGGTATGATCAATGTAATCAACATGAATCAATGTCAACTATATCATGCAGTCTATGCGTGTGTGGATATCATCCAACTATGTAATCAATGTCTGTATGTATGTGGATCCCGTCCACGTGTCACCCAATGACAATAAGCATCATGCATGTAAATATCATAAAGCATATGCATGGAAGTATGAGGATGTAAATCACATGTGTCGCTCGCGACATATCAAAATCATGGAACCTGAGTGTCTAGCATCGACACTCAAAAACATTATGAAACCTGTACCTAGCATCGACACGTAAATCCTCATATAGATAGGGCTCCGTCAGTCCGGATCGACCCACGGGCTCCGTCAGTCCGGATCGACCCACGGGCTCCGTCAGTCCGGATCGGCCCGTCTCATCTCTCAACTCCGGTCGGTATCCTCCAGATATCTGCCGAGCTCAAATACAATCACCGGTAGGTAGTACTCCCCTGTCGGGCTCACCGTCTAACATATACGAGTCTTCTTGCCCCGGGGTACCTCGTCGGGTCCACCATGTACCTGCAGACGGTGCCTACCGCTCCTCGAATCGGGTTTCACATGCTACTCTCAGAACCGAGAAAACACATGGTGAACGCACTAAAATATCATATCAAGGGTAACCAGGTTTTTTTAAAACAATACATACTCTCTTTTGAAATACCCACGGTTCCTAAATCCAGAAATATCATGGAAACAACATATCTCAATGCGTATAATCATAAAGCATGATATATGCGACATGTAAAAGAAATGTAAGCACATCAGTATATCAAGCAACATGGAATAGTAATATGCACATATTGAGAGAAACCGCTCTTTTGACAAGAATCATTTTTAAAAGCATCTTGCGGTTCCCAAATCTCTAATCAAGCCAGAATTATCTATGTATGTGCAAATATGTATGTGCAATAGGTATGTGCACAAGTATAAGTATACAATATGTGAGTACACAAGTATGAGTGTACAATAGGTATGTGCACAAGTATGAGTATACAATATGTGAGTACACAAGTATGAGTGTACAATAGCTATATGCACAAGTAGGAGTATACAATATGTGAGTACACAAGTATGAGTGTACAATAGGTATGTGCACAAGTAGGAGTATACAATATGTGAGTACACAATTATGATTGTATAATAGGTATGTGCACAAGTATACCATGCAAGGGATCATATCCTGATGCAATAATCCAACTGTGTAGTGACATAGCAATTATCGATGATGAAGTGTGTGAGCCGGCAAGCAGGTGTACGTGAAACATATGCATCATCGATAATGGTGCGGGTGTCATAACAGCATGGTTTTAATATAACATTAAACATATTTAAACATGCAATGCGATACGAACAACAAGAATATGCGGTAAATGAATAATAAACACAACAATGCAGAATCTACATCAGTGTATCTATGTCATATTGTTTTTCCATTTGAAGGAAGACGAATCGGGGTTTTTAGGAAAATAAGGGCTACGGTGTTTTTAAGAAAAGATGCGTCTTTTGAAATTATCCATAGAATCCTTTGCCTGTCTTAAAAATACTCCTGATTCGTTAGTTTTTGAAATAGGTATGACATCGGCCTAGCCAAACATCTACTAAGCAAATTACAGATCTAACTAACAAGTCAATCAGGAGGGATGTAGAAACCACATAAATCTGAGTCGATATATATATATATGTGTGTGTGTGTGTGTGTGTGTGTGTGTGTGTAATATAATAGTCGGTGATCCCGCCTCAAAGGTACCGCGTACGATACAATATCATATGACATCCTCGAGTCATGAGTGCGGATCTATCATCAAATAAAGCTCGTACGGCATCCCAAATTTGGGTACGGGTCAATATCACATTCATCTCATCAATTATTTGGTATCCTTATCATCATATCTCATGAATTGGGGTACTGATCTAAGTCTAGTACAACTGATACCATCTATATAAATGCGTGTGTAAAACACACGTCCAAAGGCCCGCTAAAATCTCTTGTCGTATCCCAAATACGAACCACATCATATCACCGATCTCATGGCACTATGCCCAATCTCATCGACTCATCTCCAAATATCATCCACTATCCTCATCGTCCAGGTATAAGTATAACAGATAAGCATGTGGGTGCGTGTGGGTGTAAACCTATTCTAGGGTTCGCAACTAGGAAACTATATTAGTTTACTTCTACACCCTAAATTAACCATAGTACCCCTAATCACATCTGGAATATCCAAGTCACACATAAATCTATCATATATATGTGTGTGTGTGTGTGTGTGTGTGTGTGTGTTTGTAAGTATACGATAGCGCCCCGGCCGTCAATCTGACGCCAAAAGCGGAACAAAAACTTTTATAACTGGCGCTATCGCATACTATATCCCGGATCTGCCATTAACGCTAAACTAACAAACTGTAAAAAGGGTAGAAAGGTTATACCGAACGATCCGAGTCCTTCGTTCTTTAACCATCATCCCATGCTCCTGTTTCGGCTGCTCCGATCTCGTCGATGTCCGATTTGCTCGTCCAGGTGGCACCACATCATCGGATCTTTAAACGGGCTCCCGCCTCTGACTCGAGGCAACTCGGTCATCAAGTTTGCTAGAAGAGATGACCAAGATTGATGTAGAGAATTAGTAGAACACTTTGTCTCGCTTCGTCCAAAACCATGGACGAACGGTTAATGAAGTTCCTATTTGAGTCGGGTGATGGAATGAAATGAGCTATGAAATTTCCATACACCGAAATCTATCATCTTTTTTCAAATCAAGTGAGAGTGAAATATTCCCATGGGCATCCAAAAGGGGAGAGGCCGGCCATATAGAGGTAGGGGGTGAGTGTAGGAGCAAGGGGGATGACCACAAGCAAAGCTTCTCACAAAAGATCTTTAGCAAGAACAAGAATCATTAATGCAAAAGAATGAGTCACTAATACACCTCATCTCTCATTTAATGCTTACAATGAATCATCAACAAAGTCACCTTCCAAGAAGCTTCCTCTCATCATCTAGAAACTTCTAGAACCATGACTCACCCAAGAAAAGATAAATCCGCATTTAACCGAATGTTAAATAAGGCTGATAGAAAACTAGAAACTGGCAACTTCCAAAAGTGATCCTGAAACGAATTTCAGGATAACCCCGTAACTGTATAAATATACCCGCATTTGTATTACGACCGAATACAAATGCAACTGAGATAAAGATATTATATCTACTCTGTATAATACATGGATCCGGCTTAAACCAAAGCCCACCAGTATTATCTGCCCGAAATATGACACGTACGTAAACGCACGTGCAATTTCCGAACCCTGCCATAAAACCATACGGCCTCTACAACCTTTCGCCCGAACTTGGGAAACTATCTGTAGGGGACTCTAATTACTCGTCAGTACCCTGGCAGTGGGTTTAACCACAAGCCGTCAGCGGCACTAGCTGTGCGTAACGGCTGCCCATGTACTGACCTCAAGGGAGGCCGATGAGCGAACTCATCCGGAAACCCTACTGAGCCTAACAGTGACAATGTATATACAGTCCGGTCCGTTCGTCTATGAGTATCGCATATCCGGCCTAGGGGGCTAGTAACGTCAGACCCCCAATAGCTGTATAAGTCGTGTCGGAGACAAGCCATGAACACCCTGAGATACTACTGGAGTACCTACCAGTAAATCTCACCTGCCTTGGCCAAGGACTTGGTGTAATGGCTTTCCTAGACACAGCGCGACCTCCACCCCCAATACTGGGAGAGACGAATCCCCTGCCGATCCGCTCACGTGCCTCCATGTGGATCGGGACTGTACCCAAAAACTACCTTTTTGCACGACTCCTTTAAGCCGTGGTAGGGTAGAAATCAAAGCACAGTGGGAACTCACACGAGACAAATGACGACCTCAGGTCGATGAACAAACCTGTACACATGTCACCAGGCAACTGCTATCTGACGATATGTATAATACCAACTAGCAGGTCCCCGGCGAGTCCTGTCCGGTGTACTCATAACCCAATGAGCACCTGTATACATCTTAGGTGATCCAACTGATACCAGTGGCTTGTGAGACCGGCCACCGCCCCTCGTCGGGATCTCGACTGTATACACTAGTCTACTCCGGAGTATCGATGCCCTGTCTCGAAACTCCCACGACTAGGGACCACTATTAAGGATATGCTTATAGACCACCCAACACTCACTTATATGATCGCCCTCATACTGTTGGTAGTCAAGCAAGATCCTAAGGGCTCTATCAACGTGTAACATGTAATCAGTCACCAGAACATGTACACGACTGATAAAGGCAAACCAGATAGCATACTATCATCTCGAGTAAGACTGTCCTACCGGCATAGGTCATCCTCAATCATTGCAATCACGTACCTGCGATCCAATAATTGACTTTGAGGGCACTATATCCAACAATCTCCCACTTGCACTTAAGGCTAATTATTGTGATGTCGCATACTCACAGCCCGTGTGATACCGAACACCCAACTCCTCTACTAATCAGTTTCACAAAGCCCGTTCGTAAAACTCTTGTGTTCGAGAAATAGCCTCAGTGAGTGGATCCGCCCTGATGTTTCTTTCTATGTCTCTCTTAATCTCAAGTTCGCGGAGAAAGCCATCTCCCGAATCGAGTAATACCTGTCTTAGAATATGTCTGGATATCTGATGGGATCTAGTTCATAAATGAACTCCAAATCCAAACTTCTTAGACTGTATCGTCAACTGAACCTAATCAGTATCCTGCACCATGCCTCCCACAGTATCTTCTTGGACCACATGTCCATAATACTGTCCCTCGTCAGAGGGAAAACTATAACTCTCAAAATCACTCTGTCATCCATGTCACCTTTGAAGCCTGGAATGATAACCGTCTCCCGAAGGAGGTTGCCGTCATCAAATCCGTAGAACATGCACTTATGTTCTAAAACTGCTTCCTTATGTTTCTCCAGGATTGGATTAATACAAAATTATCGCATCTAGTGCAAAAACAACATCTGGTGTGGTACTTGACATCTCACGATTGACTCAATTGCCTAAGCAAGTGATCTGCCAATCATGTACATCCATCTCCCCTTTAGTCTGTAAGACACCTTTAGAGAGGGTGACTCCATCACCTGCAGGTACACCACCATGGCAGGAGTCATTTATTCTAAAAAACCATTAGAATACAGTCAAAGTACCCACATTGGGAAACTACCCAAATCCAGATCTAAAACCATAGATCTAGAAACCAGAATGTCAGATATTATATCCATATCCTGTCTGGAGAAACAACTGTGTGACGACCACAGTACAACCGATCGTAGTATAGGAATTTTACTTCCCACTCTGTGTATGACATCCATAATACTGGGACATCACACCCTACTACCTTCTTAACAGATCCATCCCCTATTCTGATGAAGTCAAACCTATGACTGTCACATCAAAATTAGATGATCAATCTCCGCTATAACTACTCTAGTCTATAAATAGACATAAGCTACTTACCCACTATGCTTCCGCTTCTCCCACTGACCACAACAACCCTCTGGCAGAATAATATATACGTGCACTTCTAAAGCTAGTTTAGAATGATGCTATACTTAACCCCATGCCGGGTCTCATAGTCTGGAACAACAGTAGTGTCAAGTCTGGGTAAGCAAGAACCTCCCTGTCACCGTCCTTGAGGTTACCGGAGTACCTTTCGGGTGTCTGAGGTTACCCACCATATCTGCGGAGTGGCTAATGGAATGTCAAACCTGATTGAATCTTTAGGTCCTATTAAATTTTCCGTAATCGTTTGCGGTTCTGGAATCACTTCCAGTTCTACCATACTCACACTACTGTTTTCTGAAAAATCCATTTTACTAAAACTGTGGTGAGTCAAGAACAATATCACTATTGATCTTCCAGATGGTAGAAGGTCAACCCTCGTCATAGCCTGGGCCAACCCACAAACAGCCATTACAGAAACGTGCCTTGAGTTATCCAGAGTCTGGTTTTAAGCATAAGCTGGACAACTCCCCGTACCTTAACATCGTCAAGATATGATCCATTCTATATCCAATATAGAAACTTTGGCACTTATTTAATTGGAACCAGATTCTAATCATGCAGCTGTCTCCAGTGCATATCAACTTAATGGAGAGAGGCTAATCAGCATTACTCAACTTAGGAATCCATCCAATTATGAGTAACCCGAAAGAGAAACAAGTTTCTCAAAACCATTACTATCATCTGAATATCAATCACAAGTATCTACATCTTCGATCTCTTTGAAGAATCTCGATACTTACGATATCTGGTTCTCTACTTTATTCTTATACCCACAACTTCTTAAAACTTAGACCTTGTATTTCTACGAAACACTTGTCTAAAAACTAGAGAAGTCATAAGTAAACAGAACATAGTACGAGGACCTACCCCTTTTTCCTGATGGACACTGAACAACATACAATACTCTGTATAAGTCCGCTGAGTTGAATAACTCAAAACCTGTGCGTCGTAGGTTGAAAACTGTACCCAGGTGATTTCCTCAAATATCACCAATTACAACGAATTCCGATATAATGAGGATGATCACCTAATTCCCAATAACTTGCTCCCACTCATCATCTGTAAAACCATACAGATGTGAGAATAAAACCTGGTAAATACATACCCTGGAGTAAGTATCTAATCGGGAAAACAGTTTTCCATTAACAATGCACTGAAACATGAAAATGTTTCGTAGGGGTATCCTGGTATTCATAGTAATGCCTCTTCCATAATCCAATTCATGACTTTAACCGTATGTTTCTTTGCTATCTCTCCAAATCCCTTTATTTGTCTTTAGTCGTTACCTTCTGTACACCATCGTTAGGCTAAATGGTTTTCTTCCTTCCCTACCGTTCGGCACTAGCCTATGGTTTGGAAGAAGACTATCCAGTAAGCATAATAGGTGTACCCTCCTAAACCAAGGAGTACTCGTATCCTGAGAGAAGGTGATGATAAAAGACAACTGAATAATACCTTATTCTTTTAAAGGTGAAATAGGAGTGGCGATGAAGTACGCGGTTTGGTCGTGAATGATAACAGTCGCAACTTACTTTGCCCTCTTTCTAATCCCTTTATTTTGTCTTTACATATTACCTTTTGTACACCTTACTTAGGCTAATTGGTTTTCTTCATTCCCTACCTTTCGGCACCTGCCTATGGTTTGGAAGAAGACTATCCAATAAGCGTAATAGGTGTACTCTCCTAAACCAAGGAGCCCTCGCAACCTGAGAGAAGGTGATAATAAAAGACAACTGATTAAACCAATTCTATTTCTCCTGAACCTGGATCCATCCTCGAAGAAGTCCCTTCGAGTTCGTATATAACCATACGATGGATCTATCCAATGGAAGTGGATGTCCGTAGTAATACGGGGTGTTCTGAGAAATGCAAAGGGTAAAAGAAGGAGTGGCAATGACTTATGCAACTCAGACAATCCAAAAGCCAGTATTTTAAGAAGGTTCGGTCAACTTGGTCACTGAGTCATAGTCTAGGGTCGGTCAAAGGTCGCTGCCAAAGAGAGAGAGAAAAGAAACACTCTGCGTGCACTCTAACCTAGATCAGAATGGTTATCACTTTATCTAATCCGGAAACCTCCCACTGTACTGTCAAATTCTCCTCCAAACCTGAAAGAAGAATCAATCGGGATCACCCGAAGAGTAAACCAACTTATCAGTGGGAATCGGGATCCAACTCTCATCGCATGATAACGTGACGGAATCCACTCACGTTATCACACTCCAGAAGGTATGCGCATGCCTGGCAAGTTTCAGTTTCTTTAGAAACTCCCGATATGATTTTTACCCCATGCTCTTATGATCGTGACTAAGGGCCAACCCATCATAAGTCATATGCCAAGTTCTACCCATCATTATCTTGTCAATTTGAACCCACCCGTACTCGCCCTTGACTAAGGGCCAACAAGGCTGTACGACTGTCCCAAACCAACGCATCTATCTATACAACATGTGAACACCCCAGCAGCTACCAATCACTATGTCCTGGCTAAGGGCCAGACCAACATAGCTTGAATACTACTGACCATTCATATGAAATGACGGAGGGTTACGGCTGGTTTTTGGCGAAAAAACCTTTAACGTAATGAACTTGATCTCGTTGAAGGAACCTGATAGCTTTTATAAAAATATAGTGGCGAAAACCTTTGCTAAAGAGGTCGCTCCCGGTGAAAGGATCTCGGCTCTTTCCTCGTGGAATGAGGTGCAGGATATTCCATTGAATACCGCGATGCATAGCAACATGTAATCGACTATAGTGAAGTTATTACCCTGACGCAAACTTCTGCCCAAGGGGTCAGTCCCGGTGAAGGGATATCGGCCCTTGCCCCGTCGAATGAGGTGCAGGATATTCCATCCGAATACCACTATGCATAACAAAAGGAAACATCTTTGTAATAACACTTTTTAAATTTGTTCCAACAACATCCAAACAGGTTTGTTTTCCTTTGCATTGATCAGAATCAACGCAGTCCCATCAATTAATCACACCAGAAAAGAACGAAAATAAAATGTACGTATATGCCATCCGCATTCGTCACTGGGTCCTGTCATCACCCGTTAGGTTACTTAACTAACGACAGAGCGGGGACAGAACTAGCGCGGGTGTAAAACATATACAACATCTAATAGTATATATACCAATATACAATAATCGCTCCAGGCGTGATAATGTAAGTCGATGTACTTCACCCCAGTACTTATGGGGAGGCGGAATTTTCAAAAACAATCAAGTTTAAACAACGAACATCGACTAACCGCTTGAATCGAAGCTAAACAAATAATAACCAAACACATAGCTAAACTAAACTAAAGTGTTAAGGGATTATACCGATCGAAACTAGTCCTTCGTCTTTGTGTCCTCCTTTGTTCTCCTCGGCCTTCTCTAGGTAGTAGACGATCCACCCGAGAGCGAAACTCCAAGCTAAACCTCTAACTTGAGGTAACTAATCAACTTTGATTGCTAATCAAAGATGAAAGGATGATGTAGAGTGTAGGTTATGGATTGTTTAGTCTAACTAATCCTTTGATCTCAACACATGAGGATTAAGGATTAGGGTTTGAAGATGAGAGCTTGAGGAGAGAGAATGTGAGATGAGATAATGAGAGGAGAGAGAGTGTATCATAATATATTATGAAGCATTTCTTTTTAAGAATAATGAATAATGGAAATGAATAATCATGCTTCATAAAATATCTAGTGGTGATTCATTAGCATGAGTCATTAAGCAATAAATGTGCATTAATGAAATGAATGAATCACCACCATGACTCACTTTCTTTCCAAAAGAAACCTCCTTAGTCACATCTTCTAGAAGCTTCTCGAGTAATTACGAGAACGCCCCTCCGATCCGTAAAAATACGGAAAAACTTTAGACTGTAAAAATCCAATAACCGGATACCAGTAACTGGCTTAAACCAAAGCCGACTGGTAAAAACTGTCCGAAAGTCGTACGCGCGTAAACGCACGTATGCGTCCGAACCCTCTGTCGCAAAACCATGCAACCTCTATATCGTTTCGCCTGGAGTAGGAAACTCTCTGTGTGGGACTCTAGAGACTCGACTACTACGCTGGCAGTGGGTTTAACCACAGACCGCAAGCGGCACTAGCTGTACGTAACGGTCCCCAGGTAGTTGTCGATAAGAAGGCCGATGAGTAAACCCATCCGAACTCCTACTGAGTCTGATGTGACAATCTCCATACAGTCCGGTCCGTTCGTCCAAGACTATCGCATATCGGGCCTAGGGGGGCGGCAAGCGTCAGTCCCCTAATAGCGGTATAAGTCGTGTCGGAGTGAAGCCCATTACACCCTGAGAAACTACTGGAACCTACCAGCAAATCTCGCTTGCCCTGGCCAGGGACTTTGCGTAATGGCTCTCTGACACAGCACGATATCTACTCCCAATACCGGGAGGGACGAATCCTGTCTAACCGCCACTGCCTCCAAGTGCTCGGGACTGCACCCAACTGCTACCTGTTTGCACGACTCCTTTGAGCCGTGGTAGGGTAGCAATCTAAGAACAGTGGGACACACTCGAGGCGAAGTAGCAGTGTCAAGTCTGCGGACTACGCTGTACTCATGTCACCTGGGAACTGTTCACTGACGACTGGTATCAAACCAACCAACAGTTCCCTGTGAGTCCTGTCCGGTGTACCCGTAACCTAACGAGCACCTGTATACTATCTCCAGTACGACGTACTGACGGCTGTGGGACAGACCATCTCCCCAACTGGGATGAGAAGCGTACACACCAGTCTACTCCGGAGTATCGATGCTCTGTCTCGATAATCCAACGACCGGGGACCTGAATAAGGATGTGCTTGTAGACTACCCAGCCCCCACTAGTGTGACTGCCATCACAACGCTGGTAGACAAGCAAGATCCTAAGAGCTCTATCAATACGTACACTCACATATTAAGATAGAAAAACCAAGTAGCATACTACCATGTTTAGCAAGACTGTTATATACATGTGAATATCCCAAGCTTCCATTAAGTAATATACAAGCTAGTATGATACAGTAATGGCCTTCTAGGGCATAAACACTAACAATCTCCCACTTGCACTAGGGCCATGTACTGGCATATCGCAGACCAATGATCTCGAGCAGCCTCTCGAACTGAATCTGAGGAAGGGCCTTTGTGAATGGATCAGCAATGTTCTCTTCTGAAGCAACTCTCCGAACCTCGATCTTCTGACGATCAATGATCTCCCTGATCAGGTGATACCGCCTCAAGATGTGTCTGGATTTCTGATGGGACCTTGGTTCCTTCGCTAAAGCTATAGCTCCGTTGTTGTCGCAATACAGAGGTATTGGGTCAACTATGGTAGGAACCACCTGAAGTTCTGTTAGGAACTTCTTCATCCAGACTGCTTCTTTTGCGGCATCGCAAGCAGCTATATACTCCGCTTCCATCGTCGAGTCAGCAACGGTGTCCTGCTTGGAGCTCTTCCAGCACACCGCCCCTCCATTGAGGGTAAAGACATAACCCGACATGGACTTGGAATCGTCCTTATCACTCTGGAAGCCGGAATCAGCAAAGGCCTCCAACCTGAGGTCTTTTCCGCCGTAAACCAAGAACATCTCCTTAGTCCTCCTCAGGTACTTGAGAATGTTCTTTACTGCTATCCAGTGTTTCTCCCCTGGGTCTGACTGATACCGGCTTACTACGCTTAGTGCGTAAGCTACATCTGGTCTGGTACACAACATCGCATACATTATAGAACCTACCGCAGAAGCGTAGGGTATAATAGACATGCGTTCCCTTTCCAAATCAGTCTTGGGAGACATCTCTTTGGAGAGGGTGATTCCGTGACAAGCCGGTAGATTACCGCGCTTAGAATCTTCCATACTGAATCTTTTCAGTACAGTGTCGATATACCTGGACTGCGAAAGTCCCAACATCCTCTTGGATCTATCACGATAGATCCGGATCCCCAGAATGTAAGAGGCATCACCCAGGTCTTTCATGGAGAACCTGTGTGACAAGAATCCTTTGACAGATTGTAGCATAGGAATGTCATTTCCTATCAATAGAATGTCATCCACGTACAAGACGAGGAATACGACACTTCTGGCCACAACTTTACTATATATGCACGGTTCATCTGGATTTTTGATAAAGTCATATTCTTTGACTGTCTCATCAAAGCAGATGTTCCAACTCCGCGATGCCTGCTTTAGTCCGTAAATGGACTTAAGCAGCTTGCATACTTTCCCGCTGCTCCCACTCTGATTGAAACCCTCTGGCTGATCCATATAGACGCTCTCTTCTAAATTTCCATTCAGAAAAGCCGTCTTTACGTCCATCTGCCAGATTTCATAATCATGGAAGGCAGCAATAGCAAGAAGGACCCGAATGGATTTGAGCATAGCCACTGGAGAAAAAGTTTCGTCATAGTCCAAACCAGGTCTTTGACGAAAACCCTTTGCAACAAGTCTAGCCTTATAGGTTTCCACCTGTCCATCTACACCAATCTTTTTCTTGAAGATCCATTTGCATCCTATGGGTTTTACCCCATCTGGAGCAAAGTCCAAAGTCCATACTTTGTTGGTGTACATGGACTCCATCTCGGTCCGCATTGCATCTAGCCATCGTACCGAGTCGCCGCTCTGGATGGCCTGCTGGAAGTCAGTAGGTTCATCATCATCTATGATGCAATCCTCTCTATCCCCGTCTATGAGAAAACCGTAGTATCTCTCAGGCGGATGAGACGGCCTACTACTCCTGCGGAGGGGTGCGGGAATGTTCTGTTCTTCTTGAACCTCTGGTTCTACCAAAATTTCAGTAGCAGTTTGTGGTTCTGGAATTTCTTCCAGTTCTATTTCGCTCCCACTCTTCTGATTTTCCAAAAATTCAGTTTCTAAGAAGCGGGCATGACGAGAAACAAAAACCTTTTGTTCCTCTGCGTAATAGAAGCAATATCCATGAGAGTTCTTTGGATATCCCACAAACTTACACTCTACTGAGCGTGCCTCGAGCTTGTCCGGATGCTGCTTTTTTACAAAAGCTGGACATCCCCACGTCTTCAGGTACTGAAGATAGGGTTTCTTCCCACTCCACATCTGATATGGTGTGGTAGGCACAGTTTTGGTTGGAACTCTGTTCAAAAGATGTATCGCTGATTCTAGCGCATACCCCCAGAAAGATCGCGGTAACTCAGCATTACTCATCATGGATCGTACCATATCTAATAGGGTTCGATTCCGTCTCTCCGATACACCGTTGTGCTGTGGAGTGTACGGAGGAGTAAGCTGAGAGAGAATTCCTTTCTCTTTTAGGTAACCTAGGAACTCGGCACTTAAGTATTCTCCACCTCGATCAGATCTTAGTGTCTTAATACTTTTGCCTGTTTGGTTTTCCGCTTCATTCTTGAATTCCAGGAATTTCTCAAAGGCCTCTGATTTATGCTTCATTAAGAAAACATATCCATACCTAGAGAAATCATCTGTAAAAGTAATGAAGTAGGAATAACCACCTCTCGCATGTGTAGACATTGGACCGCATACATCACTATGTATGAGTCCTAAGAGCTCGCTCGCTCTTACTCCTTGTCCAGTGAATGGAGTCTTTGTCATCTTTCCTTTGAGACAAGATTGACAAGTGTCATAAGTTTGATATTCGAACGTGTCCAAATATCCTTCTCTATGCAACTTAGTCAACCTTCTCTCATTGATGTGACCCAGTCTACAATGCCATAAGAAAGCTTTATTTAAATCTGGAGACTTTCTTTTTAGTGTGTTCTGGACATTGAAAATTTGGAGTTGGTTTAACACATATATGCCGTTATTTAGAGTACCGGACCCAATCAAACCATGATTAAGGTGGATGTTGACAACATCTCTTACAAACGTGAAATCATAACCTTTATTTGATAACAAGGAAACTGATATGATATTACACGTTAAGCTGGGTACAAAATAACAGTTATGTAAAACCAAAATGTGTCCACTCGTCAATCCTAGGTGATAATCCCCGACGGACGCAGCTCCCACGCTAGCTCCGTTAGCAACCCTGAGGATCATATCACCTTCCTTCAGCACTCTACGGTTTCTCAGTGCCTGCAATGAATTGCAAATATGAGATCCTGACCCGGTATCCAATACCCAGGAAGTAGAGTTGATCGACAGACAATTCTCAATTACAAACACACCTGAAGTCGAAGCCACAGCCTGCTTCGGTTCCTGGTTCTTGGCGTTCCACGCCTTGCAATCCTTCTTCCAGTGCCCTTTCCTGTGACAATGGAAGCACTCATCCAGGCCAACTACCGGTGCTGCTTTCTTTTTCTTTCCCTTCCCTCCCACCTTACTAACACCTCCTCTAGGTCTGGGTGCGGCCTTCTTCTTCCTTCCTTTGGCCCTAGCCTTGGACCCGGAAGAAGATGAACCGCCAACAAACATAGCGGGTGTTTCCCTTGCCTTCTGCAAGGTGCCCTCTGCACTCCTTAACATGTTCAGGAGTTCCGCAAGTTCAACTTCTTTTCCTTGAAGATTGAAGTTGAGGATAAACTGGGCGTAGGTGGGAGGAAGGGACTGGAGAACAAGGTCTGTATAGAGCTCATTATCCAAAGTCGTCCCAAGGTCTGCGAGCTCTTCTATATAGCCAATCATCTGTAGGACATGTTCACCTACTGATGATCCGACAGCCAACCTCGCTCGAAATAATTTCTTAGAGGTCTCGTATCTTGCTATACGAGATTGCTCTCCATAAAGTTCCTTTGTATGGAGAAATATGCCATCTAGAGACATATCCTCGTGCCTCCTCTGATGTTCATTGTTCATCGAGGCAAGCACGATGCACTTGGCTCTCGCGCAATCTAAATCCCAGGTTTTGCGGATTTCCTTATCCGCATTGCTGGATTTGGGACCAGGGACAGCAGGTGCCGTAGCGGTGAGGACGTACCCCAGTTTGTCATAGGTCAAAGCCATCTTGACATTCCGCAGCCAATCTTTATAGTTTGGCCCCGTCAGTATATTTTTTTCTAAAAGTAACTTAAGTCCAGTCATTTTCAGGGTCGCTGCAATTAGGAGAGAGAGAAGAAAACTCTTTAGCATGATGCTCTTGCAAGTTTAGAGTGGTTTTTAGTTTATCTAAACTGGATGGCTCCCACTGTTTCTCGAATCCTTCCTCAAACCATAAAAGAAGAATTAGCCAAGACTATTCTCACCGTACAATACTTGCTTAACCGTTCAGCCAGGCCGGTGTCGATACTTCGAGGGAGGTTTTCCAACGCTTTCGCGAAGTTCCTTAATTAAGTAACCTCTTTTCTCTGGGGGCGTAACCCCGCTGACACTTTTCTGGACACCTACTAGGTTTATAGCATTGATCGTTAAGCGACGAATATCCTGATAAGTAGCATATACTCACAGTAGGATCGGGATCCAAATATCATCGTATGATAATGTTGAAGGAATCCTACCAACATTCATCAAACTCCAAATGGTATGCATCTCTTTGCAAATTTCAGTTTCTTTAGAAATTCCCGATATAAATTTTTGCCCCATGCTCTTATGACCTTGACGTATGCCAACAAATCATAAGTCACATGTCAAGTTCTGCCCATCATTATCTTGTTAATTTGAACCCACCCGTATATACCCTTGACGTATGCCAACAAGGTAATGCGACTGTCCCAAACCAACACATCTATCTATGCAACAAATGAATACCCCAGCAGCTACCAAACACTATGCCTTGACGTATGCCAACAAGCATAGCTTGAATACTACTGACCATCCATAAGAAATGACGGAGGGCTACGACTGGTTTTGGCGAAACCGTGAACGTAGTGAACTTGATATAACCGAAGGAACCTGATAGCTTTTTAAAAGGAGTGGTTAAATCTCCGCATTTAAAAATATCTGTTTTAAAAATAACCGAGTGGTTTCTTTTAAATTGTTCCAACGATTTAAACTTTGGTTTGTTTTACTTTGCATTATAAATAATGCGTCCCATCATTAACCTATCATTGCAGAAAACAACGAAAATACAACGTCCTCTTATGCCATCCGCATTCGCCACGGGGTCCCGTCATCACTCGTTAGGTTACTTAACTAACGACAGAGCGGGGGCTGGGCTAGCGCGGGTGTAAAACATAAGTGGCGTCTAAATAGCTATCATAATATAGATATTTTACATTCGTCTGACGCAATGATATTCATTCCAGAACACAGATAAACAATATTGGATTTGCAAGCAATCTGTATTTCTTTTGAGCCTGCAAGAAAAGACAGATTACACAGTTGTGATGAATAGCCGTTTACCCCACCCTCGACCCCTACGGGTACGGCAAACTACCCACCCGGCAGTCTGTGTACCCCACCTTGGGTCAGTCCTAGGAGCAAAAACAGTAAAATGAAATAATACAACGGTGGCTACGACCGCAACCTGGAAGTGCCCCGCGAAAATAATATTACAACAAATTACATTTACAACAAATGAATTAAACAATAACCCATTGCAAACCCCGGCTATACACCACAACAGTCCAATACAGTTTATATGCACAAACAGATATAACCATTTCAGAAATGTGCAACCCCCTGCCAACCGACATACTAGCAGTTAGGGGAGGTTTACGAACACATTAAACAATCACAGATATAATCCAATACGCAAATACTGTACAATTCGATCGAATAAACAACTTCAATATTGCTCCAAAATCTGCTCTGTTAAACAGTAACCTGAGCAATAATTAAACATTCCAGAAAACCCCAAATTACACAGAGAAGCAACAGAAGAAAAATCGGCCGCTGACTCGCCAACTCGGCGGCGGAAGCGCGGCAACTCAGTGGCTGAGGCCGCGGTTCCGCGGCGAGTTGGTCGATTCAGTCGACTGTTTTTCTTGGGTGTTCTTCTGGTGTCATGTCAAGCACTCTGAGCTCACCTGAAAAATTTTCTGACATCGTTTTAAATTCGACAGAAACTTACATTTTTTAGGGTTTTCCGGCTTCGTTTTTCCGTTCGAAATTCGTACAAATTTGCAACTAGGTTATTTATTGTTTAGCGAGGCTCTGATACCACTGTAAGTCGATGTACTTCACCCCAGTACTTATGGGGAGGCGGAATTTTCAAAAACAATCAAGTTTAAACAACGAACATCGACTAACCGCTTGAATCGAAGCTAAACAAATAATAACCAAACACATAGCTAAACTAAACTAAAGTGTTAAGGGATTATACCGATCGAAACTAGTCCTTCGTCTTTGTGTCCTCCTTTGTTCTCCTCGGCCTTCTCTAGGTAGTAGACGATCCACCCGAGAGCGAAACTCCAAGCTAAACCTCTAACTTGAGGTAACTAATCAACTTTGATTGCTAATCAAAGATGAAAGGATGATGTAGAGTGTAGGTTATGGATTGTTTAGTCTAACTAATCCTTTGATCTCAACACATGAGGATTAAGGATTAGGGTTTGAAGATGAGAGCTTGAGGAGAGAGAATGTGAGATGAGATAATGAGAGGAGAGAGAGTGTATCATAATATATTATGAAGCATTTCTTTTTAAGAATAATGAATAATGGAAATGAATAATCATGCTTCATAAAATATCTAGTGGTGATTCATTAGCATGAGTCATTAAGCAATAAATGTGCATTAATGAAATGAATGAATCACCACCATGACTCACTTTCTTTCCAAAAGAAACCTCCTTAGTCACATCTTCTAGAAGCTTCTCGAGTAATTACGAGAACGCCCCTCCGATCCGTAAAAATACGGAAAAACTTTAGACTGTAAAAATCCAATAACCGGATACCAGTAACTGGCTTAAACCAAAGCCGACTGGTAAAAACTGTCCGAAAGTCGTACGCGCGTAAACGCACGTATGCGTCCGAACCCTCTGTCGCAAAACCATGCAACCTCTATATCGTTTCGCCTGGAGTAGGAAACTCTCTGTGTGGGACTCTAGAGACTCGACTACTACGCTGGCAGTGGGTTTAACCACAGACCGCAAGCGGCACTAGCTGTACGTAACGGTCCCCAGGTAGTTGTCGATAAGAAGGCCGATGAGTAAACCCATCCGAACTCCTACTGAGTCTGATGTGACAATCTCCATACAGTCCGGTCCGTTCGTCCAAGACTATCGCATATCGGGCCTAGGGGGGCGGCAAGCGTCAGTCCCCTAATAGCGGTATAAGTCGTGTCGGAGTGAAGCCCATTACACCCTGAGAAACTACTGGAACCTACCAGCAAATCTCGCTTGCCCTGGCCAGGGACTTTGCGTAATGGCTCTCTGACACAGCACGATATCTACTCCCAATACCGGGAGGGACGAATCCTGTCTAACCGCCACTGCCTCCAAGTGCTCGGGACTGCACCCAACTGCTACCTGTTTGCACGACTCCTTTGAGCCGTGGTAGGGTAGCAATCTAAGAACAGTGGGACACACTCGAGGCGAAGTAGCAGTGTCAAGTCTGCGGACTACGCTGTACTCATGTCACCTGGGAACTGTTCACTGACGACTGGTATCAAACCAACCAACAGTTCCCTGTGAGTCCTGTCCGGTGTACCCGTAACCTAACGAGCACCTGTATACTATCTCCAGTACGACGTACTGACGGCTGTGGGACAGACCATCTCCCCAACTGGGATGAGAAGCGTACACACCAGTCTACTCCGGAGTATCGATGCTCTGTCTCGATAATCCAACGACCGGGGACCTGAATAAGGATGTGCTTGTAGACTACCCAGCCCCCACTAGTGTGACTGCCATCACAACGCTGGTAGACAAGCAAGATCCTAAGAGCTCTATCAATACGTACACTCACATATTAAGATAGAAAAACCAAGTAGCATACTACCATGTTTAGCAAGACTGTTATATACATGTGAATATCCCAAGCTTCCATTAAGTAATATACAAGCTAGTATGATACAGTAATGGCCTTCTAGGGCATAAACACTAACAGATAATATGCAACATTACAGAAAAGTAATAAGCATCACAGAACAATACAGATAATCTGGGATCCCCGAGTTTCACAGAGCCGCTGCTGAAACCCGACATTCCCCTGGTCATGTGGATAGCCTGTGCAATGAAACCTAGACCCCTACGGGTGCGGCAAGTTACCCGCCAAAACCTGAAGCGAGGCAGCCCCCTACAGCAAAGTGAATGGACCACCCTGCACTTCACGGAATCCGGTAATCTAGGGCACCCCTCCTTGGGTCAACCTGTACCCCCTACGAGTGCGGCGAATAGTCTGCCAATTCTAGAGTGAGGCCCCTCTGCCTCTCAAAGCCATGAGATGCGGACCCGTTGCCCTCCAGAACCCGGCTATACATGCACTCCGTCGTGGGGTAAAACCTAGTACAGTAATGAAAAATATGTACAACGGGTACATCGACCTCAATCCGGTCGTGCCCCAAAAGAATATTATACAACAGGAAATGACGGCAGTCCACATGTTGGACGCTCGCCCCGCAATATCAAATGTACAAATAAATCCAAACTGCACTACCATTGCACACTGCTATTCACCATGGCAAATCCGCAACATCACAGCACAACACAGAATATCAACGCGAATGTCACGTTCGCAAACCCGTCTAAAAGAACTATAGCAATCAGACACGGTTTACCGATCAAATGACATTCACGGTCGGAGATATAATGTAAGTACTGTAAACTGACACGTTTAAATTTCGATCGACTAAATTTCCCGAAGTGGGCCCCACGCAAATCTGCTGTACAGTAACAAACACTGGGCCCAAAAGAACCATTCCAGAAACTACAATTTTCTAAGTAGAAGCCCCAGAAGAAAAACCACCCAATGATTCACCAAGGGAGCAGCGGTTCCGCGGTCAAAGCTAGGCTTTGACCGTGTTTCCGCGGCCGTATAGTCGACTCATTTTGTCATTTTTCTCCAGTGTTCTTTAAAAAGCCTGCTTGATTTTCTGAGATGCTCAAAATGATTTTTAGACCCCTTTTAAAAACAACAGAAACTTTAGACTTGAAATTTGCGGTTTTTGAAAATCCGTTCGATCGATCTTTTAAACGTGTTAGCACAAGTTAGTAAAGATTAATGGCGTGGCTCTGATACCATGTAAGTATACGGTAGCGCCCCGGCCGTCAATCTGACGCCAAAAGCGGAACAAAAACTTTTATAACTGGCGCTATCGCATACTATATCCCGGATCTGCCATTAACGCTAAACTAACAAACTGTAAAGAGGGTAGAAAGGTTATACCGAACGATCCGAGTCCTTCATTCTTTAACCATCATCCCACGCTCCTGTTGCGACTTCTCCGATCTCGTCGATGTCCGATCTGCTCGTCCAGGTGGTACCACGTCATCGGATCTTTAAACGGGCTCCCGCCTCTGACTCGAGGCAACTCGGTCATCAAGTTTGCTAAAAGAGATGACCAAGATTGATGTAGAGAATGAGTAGAACACTTTGTCTCGCTTCATCCAAAACCATGGACGAACGGTTAATGAAGTTGCTATTTGAGTCGGGTGATGGAATGAAATGAGCTATGAAATTTCCATACACCGAAATCTATCATCTTTTTTCAAATCAAGTGAGAGTGAAATATTCCCATGGGCATCCAAAAGGGGAGAGGCCGGCCATATAGAGGTGGGGGGTGAGTGTAGGAGCAAGGGGGTGACCACAACCAAAGCTTCTCACAAAAGATCTTTAGCAAGAACAAGAATCATTAATGCAAAAGAATAAGTCACTAATACACCTCATCTCTCATTTAATGCTAACAATGAATCATCAACAAAGTCACCTTCCAAGAAGCTTCCTCTCATCATCTAGAAACTTCTAGAACCATGACTCACCCAAGAAAAGATAAATCCGCATTTAACCGAATGTTAAATACGGCTGCTAGAAAACTGGAAACTGGCAACTTCCAAAAGTGATCCTGAAACGAATTTCAGGATAACCCCGTAACTGTATAAATATACCCGCATTTGTATTACGACCGAATACAAATGCAACTGAGACAAAGATATTATATCTACTCTGTATAATACATGGATCCGGCTTAAACCAAAGCCCACCAGTATTATCTGCCCGAAATATGACATGTGCGTAAACGCACGTGCAATTTCCGAACCCTGCCATAAAACCATACGGCCTCTACAACCTTTCGCCCGAACTTGGGAAACTATCTGTGGAGGACTCTAATGACTCGTCAGTACCCTGGCAGTGGGTTTAACCACAAGCCGTCAGCGGCACTAGCTGTGCGTAACGGCTGCCCATGTACTGACCTCAAGGGAGGCCGATGAGCGAACTCATCCGGAAACCCTACTGAGCCTAACAGTGACAATGTATATACATTCCGGTCCGTTTGTCTATGAGTATCGCATATCCGGCCTAGGGGGCTAGTAACGTCAGACCCCCAATAGCTGTATAAATCGTGTCGGAGACAGGCCCTGAACACCCTGAGATACTACTGGAGTACCTACCATTAAATCTCACCTGCCTTGGCCAAGGACTTGGTGTAATGGCTTTCCTAAACACAGCGCAACCTCCACCCCCAATACCGGGAGAGACGAATCCCCTGCCGATCCGCTCACGTGCCTCCATGTGGATCTGGACTGTACCCAAAAACTACATGTTTGCACGACTCCTTTGAGTCGTGGTAGGGTAGAAATCAAAGCACAGTGGGAACTCACACGAGACAAATGACGACCTCAGGTCGATGAACTAACCTGTACACATGTCACCAGGGAACTTCTATCTGACGATATGTATAATACCAACTAGCAGGTTCCCGGCGAGTCCTGTCCGGTGTACTCATAACCCAATGAGCACCTGTATACATCTTAGGTGATCCAACTGACACCAGTGGCTTGTGAGACCAGCCACCGCCCCTCGTCGGGGTCTCGACTGTATACACTAGTCTACTCCGGAGTATCGATGCCCTGTCTCGAAACTCCCACGACTTGGGACCACTATTAAGGATTTGCTTATAGACCACCCAACTCTCACTTATATGATCGCCCTCATACTGTTGGTAGTCAAGAAAGATCCTAAGGGCTCTATCAACGTGTAACATGTAATCAGTCACCTGAACATGTACACGACTGATAAAGACAAACCAGATAGCATACTATCATCTCGAGTAAGACTGTCCTACCGGCATAGGTCCTCCTCAATCATTGCAATCACGTACCTGCGATCCAATAATTGACTTTGAGGGCACTATATCCAACAATATATATATATATAGTGTATATATAGTATACTAAACATCGAACCGCGGGGGTGCTATACGCCATCCACCCGACTTCCCCCGTAGATATAATCTACTCACATTGCATCATGCGTGTCTGTGTCGTTGTCGCCTTCATCTTCTTCATTATATGAAACCCTCGTTAAGGTACCTACAAAGATAACACAATCGCAGACGCACATTAAAATCACATCGGAAAACCAAAACAACACGCTAAGGCCTATAGGTTAGAACCTATGGACTACGCTTTCAAAACCATCAAACAACCCTCGATATCGTCGTACGAACGTCAAGTGATCTAGGTAAAACACAAATACGAGAGTCCAGAATTCAAAATATGCAAAACGAAACCCGAATCAAAACAGCAACTAATGAAAATGGTCCCAGATTTTACCCTAGGTCAAATTATTCAATTTTGCATATGCCAAGGGTCTATTTTACTGATGAGGGGACCACAGAACCAATACGAGGCACATTGGCCTAGGTCTGGCCGCAATTTGCGGCCAGAAGGCTTTTATTTGCGGCCTGGAAAATGATTAAGGGGCTGGGGTCTTGGGGTTAGCTTCCTAGGTGCCTGCACATCTCTTTGTGCTTGCAAAATAATTTTCAGAGTCTCCGAGTGATAGCAGATTTCATTTAACCCTCACAGAATCCACAATTTTCCAATATCGGGTTTTCTAAATCCGTATTCCGGGGTTCTAGTCTCTGGTTTAGGCCTGTATTCTAGCTAGGGGATTTGTGTGGCCTCTACTGAGCTCAATTTCACATTACAACTCTCAAATTCCAATAACCCTAACTAGAATTTTCCAAGTTCGCCCAAACCACACAATATCGGTTCTAAACTAACATGGGGGTAAAAGTAATGGAATTACTTAGCTAAAGGTTCAGAAAATATCTCATTTGGCAACTCAAGAATTTTCTTGAGTTGCCCCAAGTGTCCAAAATTTGATTTTTCTTGGTCCATGGGGTAGCTAGTGAGCTCATGCATCTTTTTAATGAAATGGGATTTGGGTTTTGAGGTGTTTTTTATGGAGTTTTGGAGGTTGAAGATGGAGGAGAAGGAGAGGGGAAGCAGCAGCAGCAGCTAGATGAAGAGAGGGGAGAGGAATGAGTGAAAGAAATGATGAGGGAATGGCTCAAGACAAAGTCAAAGGTAAACCCTTACCTTTCTCTCTCTCACCCATACCAATATATTATACTCTTTTCTTTTTTTTTCTAATTTCCTTCTCTCAACAATAGTAACCCAAAAAAAAAAGCCATGCACCCAAAACATGAAGTAAAATGCAACAAGTGTTAATAAAAAGATATGGTGCATGTTTGCACAAAATACGCTTAAAGCGCGATTAGCGATTTTTAATTGCGATTAGCACTAAATTAGCATATAATTAATCATAAAAACTTAAAAATTGCATAATTCCATAAAACACCCTCTTTTTAGTAATTTCCATAATTTTCCAAATTTTTCCCCATTTATCGGTATTTAATTATACCGCCTTATTTAAAATATTCAATATTTTATTATTAAATTATAAAAATTCCCCAAAAATAATATTTTATTTTTTTGAAATGTTACATATTTGATATGACCGATTTATTAAATCAAGTGTTGATTTAATATTATCTTTTAGCTCACTTTTAATTAACCCTTTTTCTTTTGGATGTATGCATGTATGTTCATACATACACATGATGATGTGCATGCACACATACACACATACATATGTGTCATAGTTGATGATACAAAGGAGATGGCCATGCAAGACTTACATGGTTGATAAATATCTATATTTTGTTAATGATTTAAAGAAAAATGAAATTAGCTATAATGACTCATTTTTCTACACACTTCATCTTTGACCATTGACTTTAACTATGGTTATATTTCCTTTGTTCTTTAACCCATCCAAATAATATCTAGATATTTAGCCAACCATGGTTATATTTGAGAGTGTCTCATATATAATTTTTTTCTTTTCAATTATTAAAGATAAGTTTTCATTATATTCACAAAATCTTTTGCCATCTTCACCTTCCTCCTTCTTCAAACTCTCTTGAGTTTTGTTTTGAGTGAGGAACTTAAAAAGAAAGGGTTTTTAAGTGAGTTTACAAACCACACAACCATTCTACGCTACCCTAGCCCTTTAGTGTAGAGTGTTTGATTCATTCATTGAAGCTAAGAGCTTGATCTAGAAATCTCCGGGTGGATCATCGTAGACGACGAAGGACCTTGAGCGGAATCGTTCCAAGCTTCGTGCAAAGCCATAGGAGTCCGAAAGACCGAAGTAGTTGGATACAATGGTTGAATTTCCTTTTCCTTTAGCTTAGACTTTTTATTATGATGATATTACCCTAATCTCTAGTTACGATTCGTAGTTCGTTTGTAATAGCCATCTAAAATTTAAAAGTTCACTACTTTATGATCTTTCAACCTTACTAGAGGCGCTACTACACACCAACACCGATGAGCACCTTGGAGTCCTGAAGCTTGGCCTCGGCGGCCTCGCGGAACCTGGCAACCTCCTGCTTCGAGGACGCTACTTCCTGCTTCCCGGAAGCCACCTCCTGCTTCGCGGCCGCCACCTCGCCCTCAAGGGCAGCGACCCTCGCCATCGCCGCCTCCAGCTCCCGCTTTGAGCTCTCCCCCAGCTAGGAGAGCTCGCCCGCAGCTCGTATCGCCGGGGATATTTCCTCCTCCTCCATCCGGAAGATGAGAGCGACGTGCTAGAGGACCTGAAGAGATCAGAGGGGGGTCAGAAAGAAAAAGGAACCAAATCTCGCAAATGGTGAGACGTTGAGTGAAAAATCGAGTGAGGTACGGGCACTAACCTGCACGACCTCTTGGGCGATGGACTCCAATTGCGCCTTCAGAGTCCCCCAAGGGACCTTGCCCCCGGCTGACCTCTCCATGTCGGAAAGCACGCTGTCAGCGACGGAGAGCCCCGAGGGCACCTCAAAGCAGAACTCCCCCTCGTCCACCAAGATCGGGGAGGCCGGGGTCCACGGGACTGCGCGGGGTAACCTCTTGAGAGCCGACGGCGGAGGGCTGGTCTCTGCCTCCGAAGCCGGGGCCTCCTGCCCCCGAACCCGCTTTCGGCTCGGCGCCTTGCTGGGCTCCGGGGCATTATCCGCACTCGAGCTCTGGGGCGGAACGACTACTGGGGGAGCCAAGATCGACGTCTGACGAGAAGAGCTGGCCCCTCCAGTCTTCGACCCCTTCATCGGCTTGCGCATGGCTGCTCGAAGGTAGCTCAAGTCTGTGGGTTCTGCACAAGGCAAGATACAATGAAGTCAGCAACACAAAAAAAAATAAAAATAAATGCAAGACCAACAGAACTCCTACGATCTCCTAACTTATCGACGAACTGGGCGGGGCTGAGCTCGGCCCAACTAAGGGCCCGCTCAGAAAGCAGCACGTCAGCCCGGGGAAAGGGCTCCCACTCCGCCACTCTCACCGCGTCGGGGTCGTTGGACGGGCTTCCCTGCCAGCACCTATCCCTAGACCACTGGGTAGGCGCGGGCCAATCCTCACCTTCTGGCGGCCCAACAAAGAAAAACTTCTTCTTCCAATCATGGATGGAAAAAGGCAAGACGACGACACCCGACTCGACTGCACTCCCCCGTCGTTTCCTAAAGGAGAGGTAAACCCACCTCGGGTCGCCCGCACGAGTGCCGGGTGACCTTTGTAAATGAGAGAGGAGGCAAGGATGGACAGACCGAAGGGGATCATCTGCAGCTTCAAACGGACTAGGAACCCAAAGAGAATCCTCCATGAGTTCGGCACTAGCTGGCCCGGGGCTAACCCAAAATAATTTAGCACTCTAACGACCTCGAGAGAGAAGGTCAGGCGCATTCTGGCCCAAAAGGATTCCAGGTACAATACAATCTCTCTACCCCACACCTGATCCGCCCTCTCCCCTTCCTCGGCCAAACGTAGAGTATAGCCGGGAGGGATATGGAAGCGAGCCCGAGCGATGGCAAGCTCACCCTCATACCTTACCAAGGAACGCACACCAGGGGCGTCCGCCACCTCCACTCGGGGATCCGCCCCTGACGCACGACCCCGGGAAGAGGATCTGACCCTAACTTCCCGGGAAAACTCCGACTCGGCGGGGGAATCCCTAGAATCTACCCCGACGACATCTACAAACTCCTTAGAGGAAAGATATCTTACCTGATGGAGAAGTCCTCGGGAACGCAGAGATCCGACCTAATGAGGAAAGCGCCGAGCTTACAAGATCAAGGACGGGGAAAATATGAAAATAGATGGGCCCTGAAGAGGACCCTACCTCTATTTATAGCCACCGGCGTCCTCATCCAACGGAGAAAGTCAACTCCCGCAAAAACAACTCTTTGCATTCGACGACCACAATTGCTCCATCTGTCGCACGCACATTGGCCATACCCCATCAGACGCCAGCGCTCTGCGGCCCGCCACATCAGCCGACCAGCGCCCGACACGTAGAATGTCGCTTCAGCGAAGGTACGCACGATCCAGCGCACCCTCTTTAATGCAAAAGATCTCGCTCTGATTCGATGGCATCATCCAGAAAATACAACCGATTATCCGGGGACATGCCCGACGATATCTTCGAAAAGGAGCTCACCTTGGGTGACCCGACAGACCACTCTCGGCCCGACCCGTCAGCTGGTCGGGACGAGAGTGGGGGGCTAATGATGATGCTCGATATCGGTGATCTCCCAGATCGTGACACATCGTAGATGACGTGTCCCAGAGCATGCAAGAAACGACCTACAGTGGCCGATGTTCATATCAGATTTTTGCATTTTTATACCGCCCAATTTTTATCACATTGCTTATCGGTAGGTACTCTTGAGCCGTGTTTGCTTGTCAATTGCAGGATACAGGTTCTCAGCACTAAATAGTGAAATTCATGGAAAAGCATGACAAATTCCGGATTATTGCCAACCACAGATAAAACACGGGTCTCCGCTCTCTATCCGTATGTTGCCACACACCAGTCTAAGGGACAAAATGGCAAATCAATGTCATTTTCGTGCACAAAACTCAATGTCAACACAAGATCCAACATATCTACACGGAGCTCAAGAAAAATCATGGCAAAAGATCCACATCAAATCACCTTTTGATCTGCTGGAATTCTGGAAAAATTGTGAAGAGTTTCTGGGAAAAAACATATACCACACAGCAGACAACATCAAACCAGGAAACCCTACAAAAACCGAGGAGCCAACTCCTCTATATGGCCGTGGAACCGCGGCATAAGCATGCTTAGGCCGCGGAACCGCGGCCATACAGGCTTGTCAGTTGATCAATTTTTAGGGGCAATTTGGTAATTTTGTATGGAGGCAGATTGTTGCCCTAGGTTTCCAGTTTCCTGCCTATAAATTGTCCAGAACTTGCCAAAGCCAAGGGTGCTTATTCTTGTATTTAGATTTTTGGATATATGTTGTTGTTCTTCTTCCTCTTCTCATCTCTTCTCCATTAAAAACTTGTTGTGAGCTTTTGTGAGTGAAGAATGAATAAAGGAATTCTTGTTGTTACCATGCTTATCTTGTTATAATTGTTAATTATAATTGCATGTATTTTTCATTTGCTAATCTAGTTGTTGTTATTTGTTGTTTGTTTCTTTCTTGTTCTCTTTTTCTTTATCCTTAAACAACAATGATGCTTAAGCTTGATCCTTGCCAAAGTGAGGTCTCAAATAGCTAGTTGTAATCTTCTAACCTCTTTCTTTCTATCTTCCTCCTTTTGTTTTATTTTCTTTTTCTTATAATGGGTGAGTTGTTTTCATACTTGTTAGGGTAGGATAAGGAAAGTTTGAGAGAAGAAAATCTCTCTCACTCTTTTCTTGCCCAACATCTTGATTCGGACTCCCGTTAATTGAACCACAATCCGCTCCCTACGGCACCCTATCCTACATGATAGCGGTGATTCCTTAGTGAGACCGGTTGTGGTTGAATTAACCGGAGGTTAAGGCTAAGATCCAAGAACGGACGGACAAGCACCAAAAGGAAGAACTTATGCGTTGGAAAGCCTAGCTTATACTCGCAAGTTCCTTCCTAGTCGTGCTAATCCCCGTTGTTGCCGATTACCGTAACACCGATATTAAGAGTGGCAACGAAAGAAGTGAGCGACTCCTAACTCAAACTAACCTAATCCTAACCCTAACAAGCTCTCTTTATATATCATTTTAGCACATAAGTAATCTAAAAACAAACCTGGACATTTGGACTTAACTCGTTAAAGCACATAGAAAAAGATTCTCATCTCCCTGCGGACGACCCGTACTCAACCGGCTAGCTACAAGCGAAACCGTCTTTATTGTGGTAATAAACTTAGCACGCAAAAACTCTACCAATCAAATGGCGCCGTTGCCGGGGAGACGGTAGTTTATTTCTTTGTATAATTTCGGGTTAATTTGTGAATATAAATATAACCGAAAAACAACAAAAAATAAATACATTGTAAAAAAAATCATCTTGTTATTTTTGATTAGTTTTTGTGCAAGTTTGCAGGATAAAACGAAGCTCGAGTTCAGTGCCAAAGACGTGGGAAGTTAGACCCACATCTCACGGCTACACCGCGACGGATCAAGACGAAGCAAACGGTCTACTGTAAAATTCTGGAGCATATACAGTGAGCAAATCAAGATTCAGGAGCTCCAGACAAGAAGAGGACATCCAAGGCAGCCCACCCAAGAAATCCAGAGGCCCAATTCCATTATATTGCCGCAGAACCGCGGCATAAGCAAGCTTAGGCCGTGGAACCGCGGCCGTTTGGTTCCTTCAGGGTGCCGAAATCCCTGTGAGTCCTTCTTCTTTCCTCCCCACTCCACTGAACTCCACTGAACTGTGTTTTCTGCAGCATTCTTTGCGCAAACTCTCTTCCCCCTTCCAATAAGTTGTTTTTGTGCAGGATTCTTTGCGTCGCGCTAAAAAATAAAAATTGTTTGCAGTTGATTGTTACTGCTTTGCATATATTAATACGGACTTTAAGGGGCTTGAAACCAATCCAGATTGGGTGGGATTTCATCACCCTTCCCAGGACCCCAGAAATCACAAAAAGCATATACATTGACCATTGCTTAAATTAAAAAATACTAGACTCAGCCCTAAGGACTTCGCGCTCAATAGGACAGAGGACTAGTTACAGACATCGGCCGTTTATCCTATCCTGACTTTGCGGTGTCTAGGCAAGTGTGTCCAAGGCAAGTGGTTACTTAATTAGGACCACTACTTACGTAGTGGGGAGCCTCCCACTTACCTGGCACTTACCTGGCCGCAATTGGCGGAGAAGAGGCGGTTTGAGGTCCTATTTCTAGCCCTTTGGAACAGTTAGGAGCTGTCTAGCTGACCTAGGTGACCCTAGATCTAGGTGTGATTGTGCATATCTTGTTTGTGATTGCTTGAAGCTGTAAGTCCGTACATATTTCTGTAAAGCTCTTTCTAAATAAAAAAAACACAAAACCAAAAACTTTTATAAAAACTTGCCCTTTGTCGCCAAAATCCCATTTTTTCACCCACCTCCCATCGTATTTCTCCATTGACGTTTTCTTACCCTCACCTTCTCCTCTTTGACTATACTAAACTCGTTTAGTGTATGTCCGCTTGGACTCGGGACACTAGCGCCCGTCTATTCCACGTTACGTTAGTCGCTACTGACTACGCAATCGACTCAGACGTCGAAACTCCGTCCACGCCTCTTTCACCCTTACCTTTGCCGGCCAACTCCGACGTTGACCCAAATTCTGTTCATACATCCTCACCTTCACCATCACCAACCTCATCTTCCGCGATGTCAGGATTTAATCCAAACATCTCTTTGACTCCCCCGGGATTGACTCCACCTCCTACGGACGCAAATAACCCACCACCGCCGCCTGTTGTAGCGCCGCAGCGAATCGCGCTCCAGGATCGTTTCTATCCCACCCGTTCTGCACTTCCCACTTGTCTTTCCCTTCCACCGGCCAATGGGGATAATTTTGAAATTAAGCCCCGCTTCATTAACATGCTTCCGAAATTTCATGGGCTTGAATCTGAAGATGCCTATATCTTCATCAAAAAGTTTCAAAATGTTTGTGCCATAATGAAAACTACCCTGCTGTCGGACGATGCTATACGGCTACGGGTCATTTCGTTCACTTTGTGCGATCTTGCTGAAAAATGGTTGTATAGCACCGCTTCCCACTCCATAACCAGTTGGGACGAGTTTGTGAAAGCGTTTCTCAAGAAATTCTATCTGAATCATAAAACCGCAAGGATCCGTAACGAAATCAACCAATTCTCTCAGCTTCCTACTGAACCCTTCTGGAAGTGCTTTGACCGGTATAAAGACCTTCTTGTTCAGTGCCCTCACCATAGTATCGAGAAATGGCAACTTTGCCAAACCTTATACGAGGGCCTGAACCCAGCAACCAAGCAGTTGTTGGAAACCATTTGTCAGGGCCACTTCCTATCGAAATCTGACGAGGAAGCGTGGCAATTCTTCGACGACCTTACGGAACAAACGCTTCAATGGGAGAGCACTAGACCAACTTTTTCTTCTTCTTCTTCCACTTCTACTGGTCAGTCTATGGTAGGAATTCACCAACTCGATGTCTCTATTGCGATGAAAGCTGAAATGGCTGCAATAACGAGAAAACTTGAAGCGATAGAGAGCAAATTTTCATCTCCTGCTCCTGCCCCTGTTCTTCCCCTTCGTACCATTTGTGCTTGTTGTTCCGATCGTTCTCACTTAATTGAAGATTGTCCTTACAATCCACCATCTTAAGGACAGGATCAGGTTAATGCTGCATTTCAGCAAAGACCGAGAAATGATCCATACTCTTCCACCTACAATCCCGGTTGGAGGAACCACCCCAATTTCGCCTGGAATCAGAATCAGCAAAAATTCCAAGGCAACAATTTCCAGAGGCCCCCTCCTCCGCAACAACAAGCGCAACAACAAACTCAACATCAGTTTCAGCAGCCCTTCCAACCCCAACCTTTTCAAAATCAGACGAACAACTTTGCACCCAACAATTTTTTTCCACAAAACAACTTTGTTCCGTCAAACAACAATAAGGTTTCCTCGCTAGAACGAAGTCTGGAGGCGTTCGTTAAACAATCGACACAATCCACCGCCAACATCCAGTCATCTATTCAGTCTTTGGTGCAACACACTGCTGCACACGGGAAAAGCATCAAGACCATCGAAGCCCAGATTGCACAGCTGAATGCGGCGTTAAGCGAGCGAGAAAAGGGGAAGCTTCCATCTCAACCACTCCCAAATCCCGGTCACCCACATAATGTACATGTTGGTCTTGAACAACAGAACCATAATGTGAGTGCCGTGACTACATTGAGATCGGGAAGGATGCTGCAAAACAACATCGTCACAACAATTGAGGATAATGACACCCCGGCCACTTCTTCTTCTTCTTCTTCTTCTTCTTCTTCTGCTCTGAACGGACCCACTTCTCGCTCCACGAAAACACCAGCTCTGGGATCCGTTCCAACTCCATAATCTCCTCCACAAGCATTGGACTCAACCAATTTTAAAAACGCTCCATTTCCAAACCGGTTGAGGTCCAATAAACAAAATCCACAAATGGAGAAGATTCTGGAGTTGTTTAAGCAGGTTAACATCAACATTCCCCTTTTAGATGTTGTCCAACAAGTCCCGTCCTACGCGAAAATCTTAAAGGACTTGTGCACGAAAAAGAGGAAGTCTCAGGTACCCAAGAAAGTTTTCTTGGCTAGTGCTGTGAGTGATGCTCTTACCCAATCTTTACCGCAAAAACGGAAGGACCCTGGCTGTCCTACGATTTCTATTACCATTGGGGATAAGAACATCAACCACGCACTATTAGATCTTGGTGCCAGTGTTAACCCGCTTCCGTACTCAGTATATGAGCAATTAGGTGTAGGAGAGCTGAAACCCACACACTGTACTCTCCAAATGGCCGACCGATCAATCACCCATCCTAGGGATGAGCTAGAGGATGTGTTAATCAAGGTTGGGGACTTCATATTCCCCGTTGACTTCATTGTATTAGACACTCAGCCTGTAGCTAACCCCCGGAATCAAATTCCGGTGATACTCGGTCGCCCAATCCTTGCAACCTCAAATGCTGTGATCAATTGTCGCAATGGTTCGATGAACCTATCTTTTGGAAACATGACAATTGAACTCAACATTTTTAGGTTCGGGAATCAGCCCACCGAACCTAATGCTCATATACTAGACGTTTGCTCAATCCAGGAGATCACCCCAGAAGAGTATGAATTCGAGGAGTTTTTGTTCGATCACGATAACCTTAACGCCACTAGTGCGTTTCTCTTCGAACCTGCTGCTGTTTCTGCGCCCGACAATGACTACGACTGTTTCACTTTCTCGAACGATCTTAGCCACTCACCACCCGAGTTTGAATCCTTCGAATTTCCAGATGAGTTACCTGAACCATCCAACTCCGTCGCTTACACTCATTTTGAACCTTTGCTGGAATCCTTTGAGTTCGAGACCTTTTCACCAATCTTGCCTTCAATCGTTTCACCTCCAACGCTCGAACTCAAGCCTTTGTCGTCTCACCTTAAGTACGCTTACTTGGGTGAGAACGAGACCCTCCCTGTTATCAACTCGGCTTCTCTAGCTCCAGAGCAAGAGAAAGCCCTTCTTGCGGTCTTGCACAGCAATAAGCAAGCTTTTGGCTGGTCCATGGCGGACATCAAGGGGATTAGTCCCCTGATCGTTGAACATCACATTCATCTGATGGATGATGCCAAACCAGCCAGGGATCCACAAAGGAGACTCAACCCAGTCATGAAGGAGGCTGTGAAAAAGGAAATTGTGAAGTGTCTGGATAGTGGTATCATTTACCATATCTCTGATAGCCAGTGGGTTAGCCCCATTCACGTTGTCCCCAAGAAATCGGGCATAATGGTCATTACTAACGAGGCAAACGAGTTAATCCCTACTCGCACCCAAACTGGATGGCGAGTATGCATCGATTACAGAAAACTCAACGCCGCAACGCGGAAAGACCACTTTCCGCTAACTTTCATTAACCAAATGCTTGAACGATTGGCCGGACACGAGTACTACTGCTTTCTTGATGGCTACTCCGGCTATAATCAGATTCCCATCGCCGAAAAAGACCAGGACAAGACCACATTCACTTGTCCTTTCGGCACGTTCGCATATTGTCGCATGCCCTTTGGGTTATGCAATGCGCCCTGTTCAGACCATAATATTGCATTTATCATTCCCCTATTCTTATCCTTTTTATAAATAAACAGGTACTCTTGACGCACATTTGTTGCATATTACAGGATACAGGTTTCTGGAGCAAATACAGTGAAAAAGACAAAACAACAGAAAAAGGGATTTTTGACCAACAATTAGACGGATCCTAGTCAAAGCCTAGACGAAGAACAGTACAAGGTCCAAAATGTCATGTGAACGGTTAAAAGATCGCTACAAGTATTCACTGAAATATCTGGAAGAGAATAAGAAGCCCAACAGAGAAACTACACATACAAACAGAAAGCCAAGAAGCCCAGAAGAAAGCCCACAAAAGATCATAGCCCAATTCCCTAGTTTGGCCGCGGATCCGCGGCCAAACCCAGCCTGGCGCCGCGGATCCGCGGCCATATAAGGCCCGTGTCGGTGCAATTTCTCTGTGCTGTTGCGTCGGTGCGGGTGTTGGGATTTTACGTGGGCAAATCTGTAATTGCGCATGTGCGAGAGTCTGTAACCCTAGGTTTCCTATTTTCCTATAAATTGTAATCTTAGATCTGAAAAATGTATGCCTCTTTTCAATCAATAAAATTCAGAATTTCTGGGAGTAAATTTCAGATCTGTTCTTCTTGTTTGGAGGGAGCCATCAATCCTAGTAAGTAATTTATTTATGTTTCTTTTAATTATAATGTCTTATCATCCCCTAATGAGGGAGTAGTCTCCTCGCTTGTTAGGGTTAGCTTTAGGGAAAGGGTTGAGAGATGAGATCTCTCGCCCCTTTCAATGCCACCTTCACCTAATGAATTAGTACTTCACGCATACGAGCACAACCGCTCCCTGCGGCATCCTACCCTTCGAGGTAACGATGAACCGTAGTATAAAGGGCCGGTTGCGTACGTTTTCCGTGAGGGTTAGGATAATTATCAACAAAGGAAGGATACAAATCTAGAGGAAGAAACATCTTCCCAAAAGATTCGTATCACTTTATTAATAATTAACTTAACATCTAATACATCTATAAAAAATGGCATTGAAAGCGGTGAGGAAGAACCTTAATCTCCAAAACATCCCCTAAGCCTAACCCTAGCAAGATTCTTAATTAGATTAATTAGATCCAGTCTTTTAGATTTTTATAAACCAATCAAAACTACAAATAGAATCAACTCGTTAAAACACATAAAAGGAATTTACCCGTCTCTGTGGATCGACCCGTACTCACCGGCTAGCTGCGAAGCGACGCCGTTTCTGATTGCGGTAAATACAAGTTTTTGGACTAATCAAATGGCGCCGTTGCCGGGGACGGCGTAATCTTTCTTTTTGTGAATTTTCGGGTTGATATAAATTTTAAAAATTATAAAAATCTGAAAATATAAAAAAATAAAAAAAATAATCAAATTTGATCTGTTTGAAGGGTGTATCTTTTGGATCTTGCAGGAACAGCGAAGAATCACGGATCTGGAATTTTACAGAGGGCAAATCAAAATTTGGTACATAATAACAGAGAAGAATTACAAGCACAGAACAGCATAATTTTTTTCAGAGCCTGACCCGACCAGAAGACTGCGTTTCCGCCGCACAAGTGCCCCCTACGCCGCGGTTCCGCGCTCTGTTGGCCACGTCATCATCTCAAATTTGCTCTGTTTGTTTTCTCCTTCTCCCCTAAGCAATCTCCCATATATCTCTCTGTAAAAAGTTTTCTGCAGGATTTCTTTGCGTAAAGAGTCTTTCTCCCCCTTCTCGATAACAGATTTTCTGCAGGTTTCTTTGCACCGCGCTAAAAAATTCTGATTGCAAGTGAAATTTTATTTGTTTTGCATAATTTAACCGGATTCTAAGGGGCTAATTGACCAAACTCAGATTGGGTGGGGATTTCATCACCCTTCCCAGGACCCCAGAAAACACCTAAGCATTTTGCATCGACCACAATTAATTAAAAAAAAAGATTAGACTCAGACCTAAGGACATCGAGCTCAATAGGAAAAGGACTAGTATAGGCATCGGCCGTTTATCCTAACCGACTTTGCGGTGTCTAGGCTAGTGGTTATTAATTAGGCCCACTGTATTGGTGGTTCCTTCCCACTTACCTGGCCGTATTTGTCCGTGAAGTGGCGGTTTGAGGTCCTATTTCTAGCCCTAGTTGGGAGCTGTCTAGCAGACCTAGGCAACCCTAGATCTAGGCCTGATTGTGCATGTGTGGTTGATACTTTTGTGTCACGAGTCCGTTTTCAAAAACCGTCTTGCAAAACTCACATAAATAAAAAACAAAAAAAGAAAAATCTTTTCAAAACTTGCAACTTGCCGCTAAGAAAACTTGCACCTCACTTCCACCATTTCTCCTTCATTGACGTTATCTTACCCCCACATTCTGTTTTTCTATTTTTTCTGACTGCACTACCCTTTAGTGTATGTCATCTTGGACTAGGGATACTAACGCCCGATTAGTCCGTGTTTCGTTGGTACCGACCGACGAACCCTTCGACGAACCCTTCGTCGACATTCCGTCCACTTCCTTATCTCCAACCTCAAATTCTTTCACCAAAGGTATGTCGGGATTCAACCCCAACGATACCTTACCGACGGGAATGATTCCACCTCCGCCAGGTGCGAATAACCCGAATCTTCTGCCTGTTGTAGCGCCCGCACGAGTCGCGCTCCAGGATCTCTTCTACCCCGTCCGCACTTCTTTACCTACATGTCTTTCACCCCCACCGGCGAATGGGGATAATTTTGAAATAAAACCACACTTCATCAATATGCTGCCTAAGTTTCATGGTTTGGAATCCGAAGATGCATATATTTTCATTAATAAATTCCAAAACGTTTGCAGCATGATGAAAACAACCCAATTAAGTGATGACGCAATAAGGCTAAGGGTCATTCCTTTTACCTTATGTGACCTAGCCGAGAAGTGGCTATACAGCACCGCATCACATTCCATTAGAATTGGGACGAGTTTGTGAGAGCTTTTCTGCAAAAGTTCTATCCTCATCATAAAACTGTTAGAATCCGAAACGAGATTATACAATTTTCACAGCTTCCGTCCGAACCATTCTGGAAGTGCTTCGAGAGATTTAAAGACCTACTTGTTCAATGCCCTCATCATGGGATAGAAAATTGGCAACTTTGCCAAATATTATACGAGGGATTGAACGCAGCAACTAAGCAGTTGCTAGAAACAATTTGTCAAGGTCATTTTCTCTCCAAGTCTAGCGACGAAGCTTGGCAGTTTCTTGAGGACCTAAGTGAGCAAACGATTCAGTGGGAGAGTACCAAGACCACATCATCTTCTTCAGTTGGTCAATCTAGGGCAGGCATACATCAAATAGATATGTCGATTGCTATGAAGGCCGAGATGGCCTCACTTATGAAAAAGCTAGAAGCTATTGAGACAAAAATCTCATCGACTTCTCCTGCCCCTACTCTACCCACACGAACTGTTTGTGCTTGTTGTTCGAACCCATCGCATTTAACCGAAGAGTGTCCTTATAATGCACCTATTCAAGGACAGGATCAAGTCAACGCTGCATTTCAGCAACGACAAAGAAACGATCCGTACTCTTCAACATACAATCAGGGGTGGAGGAGTCACCCAAATTTCGCTTGGAACCAAAATCAACAAGTCCAAGGGAATAACAATTTTCAAAGAGCTCCTCCACAACAACAACAAGCACCCTTACAAACTCAAAACCAGCAACCTTTCCAACAACAACCTTATACAAATCAAACGAACAATTTGGTTCAACCAAATGATGATAAGGTTACCTCGCTCGAAAAAAGTCTAGATGCATTTCTTAAGCAGACTACAGAATCCGCAGCAAGATTTGAAAGTTATGTTCAATCTTTAATGAATAACAATGCCTCACACGATCAAAGTATCAAATCTAATGAGGCACAAATTGCACAATTAACTGCTGCATTGAGCGAGAGAGAAAAGGGAAAGCTTCCATCTCAACCATTGCCCAATCCCGGTCACTCACAAAACGCATATCACAATCACAATGTAAATGCGGTGACCACGTTGAGATCCGGAAGAGAGTTGCAAAATAATGTGGGAACTAGTGATGACATCCCCGCCGGTGGTTCTTCTTCTTCTCCTTCTTCATTTTCTTCACTTCCTTCTTCACCTTTTTCTTTAGAGCCTATTCTCCACCCTTCACACGGCTCTACTTCTTCTGACTCGAACGGACCCATTTATCACAACACGAACACATCCACACTGGGATCCGTTCCTACTCCACATTCTACTCCACAGACTTTTGACTCAACAAATTTTCAGAACGCTCCATTCCCAAACAGGTTGAGTCCTAATAAACCAAATACACAAGTGGAGAAGATTGTGGAGATATTCAAGCAGGTTAGCATAAATATACCTCTCTTGGATGCTATCCAACAAGTCCCTTCATACGCGAAAATCTTAAAGGGCTTGTGCACTTCGAAGAGAAAGGCATCTCAAATACCCAAGAAAGTGCTAGTGGCTAGTGCAGTGAGCAATGCTATTAACCACCATCAAACCTTACCCCAAAAACGAAAGGACCCCGGCTGTCCTACTATTTCAATTACAATTGGGGATAAGAAAATTAATCGAGCACTTTTAGATCTTAGGTCTAGTGTTAACCTGATTCCTTACTCCGTGTACGAACAATTAGGGGTTGGAGAGTTGAAACCCACTCGTTGCACTCTCCAAATGGCTGATCGATCAATCACCTATCCAAGGGGTCAACTAGAGGATGTGTTGATCAAAGTAGGGGAATTCATATTCCCCGTTGATTTTATCGTTATGGATACACAACCTGTTGCTAACCCAAGAAACCAAATTCCGGTGATTCTTGGTCGACCATTTTTGGCCACTTCCAATGCCGTAATAAATTGTCGCAATGGCTCCATGACTCTATCCTTCGGAAAGAGGTCTAGTGAGTTCAATATTTATAAGATGGGAAGTCTGCCCCCCGTGCCTAAAACTAGTACACGAGAAGTTTGCTCTATTCACGAAATCACGCAGGAGGACTGCGAGCTTGAAAGATTTCTATTTGATGAAAACAGTTTTGACGCCACTAGTGCGTCCCTCCTTGAGCCTACTATCGTTGACACAACCGATGTTGATTATGAATGTTCCACTTTTTTGGATGATGACGACTCACAGCCCGAATATGAGTCGTTTGAATTTTTGGATGAGTCAGTCGAACCATCCGAATCGGTTGTTTGCAGTGATTTCGAACCTGTGTTAGAGTCCTTTGAGTTCGAGGTAGATTCCGCAATGGTTCTTTCGCCTCAGAAATTCGAACTCATGCCCTTGCCGTCTCACCGTAGATATGCTTACATAGGTGAGAATGAGACTTTTCCCATTATCATATCAGCCTCTCTAGCCTTCGAGCAAGAGAACGCTATTTTAAAAGTCTTACAAGATAGGCGGCAAGTTTTCAGTTGGACTATGGCGGACATCGAGGAGATAAGTTCCCTCATAAGTGATTATCATACACAATTGATGGATGATGCCATGTCAATAGAGGACCCACAGGAACATCTTGGGGGTATTGTGGTGAGCCAACTTCCTCCCTTAGAAGTTGAAATACCCCCATTTCTTTTAATAAGGTACGAGAATGCCAACACTCCACTGATTGCTGATCATTTACATTCTCGTTTCGATGCATCACCATCACCTGTATATTTACCTCCACACCTCCCATACCACTAATTCTATCTTCCCAAATTATTTGCGGACCACCACAACTTATTTTTCCACCAACCAATATTCTTTACTGATAAATTTTTCAACTGGTTGGTGTTGACTTTTGGCCGATGCAAAGTTTGGCAGTAATGTCTAACATAGTTTAAATGAAGTTTGGGGGAGGGTCTTTTTGTATATATTTTTGTTTTTCTTAACAATAAAAAGACTATAAATAAATAAGCAGGGGAGTATCGGTATTTTGACCATCTTGGTTTAGCATGACAGTGAGGACACTGTCAAGTTCAAGTTTGGGGGTATGCTCGATACGTCTTCTTCCTTCGCATTCATTTGTACATATTTTTGCATTTGCATACTTATTTGAAAACCCATAAAAATTTGAAAAATTTCAAAAATTATAAAAATTAATGTAGTCAATTTTGGTTATTTGACTTGAGTTGCCAAATAGGTTAACTGGTTAGGAAGAACTAGATCTTAGACTTAGTAAATTAAAAACCCTAAAAATAACATTCCTTAAAGTTTAACGGTAGAAAGTATATGCCTTGTAGTTTATTTAGAAATAGGAAAATTTTGGGTTCACTTCTTGGGCTAAGTCAAAATGAGGGAAGAGTATTGATGTTCTTATTAGAGTATAAGTTTGAAAAATAGTTCCTAGCTTAAGTCTAAATTCTGAAAATGTATACCCTACAAATTGCACATTCACGCACCTTGAAACTTGGAATAGTAGAAGAGACCTTGAAATGCTCTTGTCTCAAGTCCTTAGTATGAAAAAGTGTGAATAAAGAAAAAAAATGGACACTGGTTTTTGTGATTATTTAAGGCTGCAAAAATAGAAAAATATTTAGCGCGGGTGCTTCGTCACCTAGTGCCTTAGACCAATTAGTTTGGGAGTCACTGCTAAAGCCTTGGGTGTTGCAAAGACTAGGAAGTACGCTTTAAAGTGCAAACGCATTTTGTAATCGGTCGTTGGTACCTCAAGAAGTATTAACGGTCGCATGAAGGATATGTAAGCAAATTTCATTCACCAACTAATTAGTACTTCGGACAATGGACGAAAGTACGATTGCTTGATTTGAATTTCCAAGTGTAGGGGTGATATATACACACACGTAGGGGTATGTGATTGGAATCTAGATAAGAGAAAGGAATGAAGAATAGAACTTGTATCTTTAATAGAGTTGATAGAAATTCCTAAGTGGAGATAAAACCCTAGAAGGAAGACTTAAGAGATGCCGAAAGCTAAGTAGGTCTACATAACATATATAATCTTAAGTTAAATAATGAGGAAGCGTGAAGAATATGGGTGGATAATTTACGAATCAAAAGATAATAGAATTCCTTGTTAGAAAACCTAATTGGAGAACAAAAGTCAATGGGCCGAGTTGATAGGATTTTGTGGGTGTAATCCGCTGAAAACCCTCAGGAGACAACACTCCTCCTACTAGGGACACCTAGAGGTTTAACGGCTTGTTGCACGTGCTCAGTGGAATCGCGTTTCCCTGCGAAAGTGCGGTTAGGATTTTAGTGAATAAATAATAAGTTTGCTCGAGGACGAGCAAAAAGGTAAGTTTGGGGGTATTTGTTCAGACCATAATATTGCATTTATCATTCCCCTATTCTTAACCTTTTTATAAATAAACAGGTACTCTTGACGCACGTTTGTTGGATATTACAGGATACAGGTTTCTGGAGCAAATACAGTGAAAAAGACACAAAACAACAGAAAAAGGGATTTTTGACCAACAATTAGACGGATCCTAGTCAAAGCCTAGACGAAGAACAGTACAAGGTCCAAAATGTCATGTGAACGGTTAAAAGATCGCTACAAGTATTCACTGAAATATCTGGAAGAGAATAAGAAGCCCAACAGAGAAACTACACATACAAACAGAAAGCCAAGAAGCCCAGAAGAAAGCCCACAAAAGATCATAGCCCAATTCCCTAGTTTGGCCGCGGATCCGCGGCCAAACCCAGCCTGGCGCCGCGGATCTGCGGCCATATAAGGCCCGTGTCGGTGCAATTTCTCTGTGCTGTTGCGTCGGTGCGGGTGTTGGGATTTTACGTGGGCAAATCTGTAATTGTGCATGTGCGAGAGTCTGTAACCCTAGGTTTCCTATTTTCCTATAAATTGTAATCTTAGATCTGAAAAATGTATGCCTCTTTTCAATCAATAAAATTCAGAATTTCTGGGAGTAAATTTCAGATCTTTTCTTCTTGTTTGGAGGGAGCCGTCAATCGTAGTAAGTAATTTATTTATGTTTCTTTTAATTATAATGTCTTCTCATCCCCTAATGAGCGAGTAGTCTCCTCGCTTGTTAGGGTTAGCCTTAGGGAAAGGGTTGAGAGATGAGATCTCTCGCCCCTTTCAATGCCACCTTAACCTAATGAATTAGTACTTCACGCATACGAGCACAACCGCTCCCTGCGGCATCCTACCCTTCGAGGTAACGATGAACCGTAGTATAAAGGGCCGGTTGCGCACGTTTTCCGTGAGGGTTAGGATAATTATCAACAAAGGAAGGATACAAATCTAGAGGAAGAAACATCTTCCCAAAAGATTCGTATCCACTTTATTAATAATTAACTTAACATCTAATAGATCTATAAAAAATGGCATTGAAAGCGGTGAGGAAGAACCTTAATCTCCAAAACTTCCCCTAAGCCTAACCCTAGCAAGATTCTTAATTAGATTAATTAGATCCAGTCTTTTAGATTTTTATAAACCAATCAAAACTACAAATAGAATCAACTCGTTAAAATACATAAAAGGAATTTACCCGTCTCTGTGGATCGACCCGTACTCACCGGCTAGCTGCGAAGCGACGCCGTTTCTGATTGCGGTAAATACAAGTTTTTGGACTAATCACGCCCGCTACCTTCCAGCGGTGTATGATGGGAATCTTCTCAGACATGGTGGAGAAATTCCTGGAGATCTTCATGGACGATTTCTCCATCTTCGGCGATTCCTTTAACGAGTGTTTGCTGCATCTTGACGCTGTCCTTACCCGATGTAAGGACAAGAACCTCACTTTGAATTGGGAGAAGTTCCACTTCATGGTGCGCGAAGGTATTGTCTTAGGACATATCATTTCGCAAAATGGCATCGAAGTTGACAAAGCGAAGATTGAGGTCATTTCCAATCTCCCTCCTCCTAGATGCGTCAGAGACATCCGAGCCTTCCTTGGCCATGACGGTTTCTATAGACGGTTCATCAAGGACTTTAGCAAGATTGCTAGGCCCTTGACTCTTCTACTGGCCAAGGACACGCCATTCGACTTCAACTCGAGCTGTGTGACTGCGTTCGAGTCATTAAAAAGCTCACTCACTTCTGCTCCCGTTCTTTCTTCACCTGACTGGACGCACCCATTTGAGATTATGTGCGATGCATCCGACTTTGCCATTGGTGTTGTCCTTGGACAACACATCAACAAGATGCCACACGTAATCTATTATGCGAGCCGAACCCTGAACGACGCCCAACTCAATTATACAACAACTGAGAAAGAATTCTTGGCTGTTGTATTTGCTTTAGAAAAGTTCAGGCCTTACCTCATCGGCTCTCCAGTCATTGTCTACACAAACCATTCTGCTCTGCGCCGTCTTTTTGCGAAGAAAGATGCAAAATCTCGACTGATACGTTGGATCCTCTTGCTTCAAGAGTTTGACCTTGTCATCAAGGACAAAAGAGGATGTGAAAACGTAGTCGCCGACCATCTCTCACGACTTCCTTCTTCACCATCGCCTCAACTTCCGATCAACGACGTTTTTCCGGATGAACAGCTCTTGACAGTATCTCGCAAACCCTGGTTCGCAGATATTGTGAATTATTTGGCCACAGGGTTATTACCGACTGAATGGTCAAGTCAGGACATACTTCGATTCTTATCCCAAGTAAAACACTTTTACTGGGACGAACCCTATCTGTTCAAGTACTGTCCCGACCAGATTATTCGTCGGTGTGTCCCTGACGATGAATTCAAGAGTGTGCTGTCATTTTGCCACGATCAAGCATGTGGCGGGCATTTTGGCCCCAGAAAGACAGCTGAGAAGATCTTGCAATGTGGTTTCTACTGGCCACAACTCTTCAAAGACGCTCATGACTATTGCAAGACTTGCTCCCGGTGCCAACACTTGGGTCGGATATCCCGGAGGAACGAGATGCCGCTCTAACCAATCTTGGTTGTGGAGATTTTCGACGTTTGGGGGATAGATTTCATGGGGCCGTTTCCCAGCTCTTTTGGGAACTTGTACATCCTTCTCGCTGTTGATTACGTCTCTAAGTGGGTCGAGGCTGTGCCCAGCCGGACTAACGACAACAAGGTTGTCGTTAGGTTTCTTAAAGAAAACATTTTCTCCCGGTTTGGGCACCCCCGAGCGATCATTAGAGACAATGGAACTCATTTCTGCAATAAGACTTTCGAGGCCTTGATGCGGAAATATTCCATTAATCATAAGCTATCTACGCCCTACCACCCCCAAACCTGTGGGCAAGCCGAAGTTTCAAATCGGAAAATCAAGCAGATACTGGAGAAGACGGTTTCCAAGAACCGTAAGGATTGGTCGCTGAAACTCACTGATGCCCTGTGGGCATTTCGAACCGCTTATAAGACCGATCTTGGCATGTCTCCCTATCGGCTTGTGTACGGAAAGGCTTGCCACCTCCCTGTGGAAATAGAGCATCGCGCATTTTGGGCGATAAAAGAGCTGAATCTGTCTCTCGAAGATGCGGGCAGCCATCGGAAGATGCAGTTGAACGAATTGAGCGAGCTTAGGGATGAGGCTTACGATAACGCGGTTGTCGTTAAGAACCGAATGAAGGTGTTTCACGATAAACACCTTTTGCCCAAAACTTTCGTACCTGGTCAACAGGTACTGCTTTACGACACCCGGCTACACTTCCATCCAGGAAAGCTCAGATCTCGCTGGAAAGGGTCGTATTTTGTGCGGAATGTGTATCCACAGGGCGCTGTGGATTTGGAGAATCCAAAGGACGGTTCATTTTTCAAAGTAAACGGACACCGACTTAAACCGTACCTTAGCGCCAAACCAACAGAGGAGCTCCTGGTCTTACAGGAGCCGGTTTACCCTGTATAATCTTCCTCTGCCTACCACCAAACTTCGGTTATCCAGCCAAGAACAGTGGACACTGTTCCAAATAAGTTTGGGGGTATGTATATACCATTTTGTATTTATTTGTGGATATTCTTTTCCATTTTTACTCTTTAAAAACATAAACAAAAAAAAATTGTATATCTAACCGACAATTTTGACCCTTCAAATGATCTCTTCATGTAATGACAGTGAGGACACTGTCCAGTTTAAGTTTGGGGGTACGCTCGGTACGCATTTCTAACCTTCGCATTCATATGTATATTTTGCATCTGCATATTAAAATCCATAAAAATCAGAAAATTTTCTAAAAACATAAAAACTTTTCTGTCAAGTTAGCTAGTGGGAGAACTCTGATTCAACATTTCGACGGTTTTGTTTGATAAGATAAGAATAACTAAATCTTATTTTTAGATTTTGAAAACCTGAAACATAACTCTCATTTGAAGTTAACTATAGCTGATATACGTCTTTACATCACACTACATGTGTCGTGAGTTTTGGAAATTAGATGACAAGTCTTTTATGTCTAAAAAAACTTTTAAATGGATAAATGATTTTCTGAGGATCAAATAGGTTTGTTCTGAAATAAGTAATATCAAGAATAGTTTATGAAGTGAAGCGAATATGAAGGAATGTTATTAATACTTTAATTGGAACTAATTCTGAAAAATAACCCATCTGAAACTTGATTGGAATGATTACACACCTAACCCACTAAACACGTCTTTTATCCAAAAAAATAACTGAACTACCGGTTATATCTCTGTTCGCATTGAATCATCATAATTTTCATGCTAAAGTGTCTTTTGTTTTTGGGCCTAGGTAACTTGAGTAATTAAGTCCGCTGGGGTGTCTCTACACCTAATGCCCTAAAACCAACTGGTTTGGGTGCATTGGCCCTAAGCTCGTTAAGAAGCGTAGAAAGTCCAGATTAAAACAAAGTCAAGCAAGTGTTCTCTCCGAGTTAAAATTCCTAACGGTTCTTTATGTGAGAATAATCTTGACAAAAGACAGGCTTTTATAAAAAAATATTTCTAGCGGAAATATGAAGGTTTTATTCTATGATAAAGACTATTGCACGTTCACAGAGGTGTGTATGAAATGAAAACAAGAAAAAGGTGGAGTGAAAAATAAGACCTACTTTCCTGTTAAGGAAGATAGAAATTCTGAAGTTGAAACCTTACTGGAAAACGAAACTTGAAAAATGCTTAACTCTTTATAAAACTTATGTGATCCTTTTAAAATTTTTATCTGGGCTTTATTATATGACATGATGACTTTATTCGACCCTTCTGGAACTTAACGACACTATTTGCACTGCACGTAAAGACATATAAAATCTTAAGTTAAATAAGAAGCGAGATGTGAAAAATAAAGGTTCGATTGTCTAGACTTAGGATAATAGAATTGTTATTTTCTGAAACAAAACTTTATGGTTTGAATCATAGTTATTTTGCAAAACTAGCTTGACCGGATTTTGTGGGTAGTATCCGCTGAAAACCCTCAGGAGACAACACTCCTCCTACTAGGGACACCTAGAGGTTTAACGGCTTGTTGCACATGCTCAGTGCAATCGCGTTCCCTGCGAAAGTGAGGTTAGGAATTTTTTGTGAATAAATTGGCTTTGCTCGGGACGAGCAAATGATAAGTTTGGGGGTATTTGTTCATATCAAATTTTTGTATTTTTATACCGCCTAATTTTTATCACATTGCTTATCGGTAGGTACTCTTGAGCTGTGTTTGCTAGTCAATTGCAGAATACAGGTTCTCAGCTCTAAATAGTGAAATTCATGGAAAAACACGACAAATTCCGGATTACTGCCAACCACAGATAAAACACGGGTCTCCGCTCTCTATCCGTATGTTGCCACACACCAGTCTAAGGGACAAAATGGCAAATCAATGTCATTTTCGTGCACAAAGCTCAATGTCAACACAAGATCCAGCATATCTACACGGAGCTCAAGAAAAATCATGGCAAAAGATCCACATCAAATCACCATTTGATCTGCTGGAATTCTGGAAAAATTGTGAAGAGTTTCTGAGAAAAAACATATACCACACAGCAGACAACATCAAACCAGGAAACCCCACAAAAACCGAGGAGCCAACTCCTCTATATGGCCGCGGAACCGCGGCATAAGCATGCTTAGGCCGCGGAACCGCGGCCATACGGGCTTGTCAGTTGATCAATTTTTAGGGGCAGTTTGGTAATTTTGTATGGAGGCAGATTGTTGCCCTAGGTTTCCAGTTTCCTGCCTATAAATTGTCCAGAACTTGCCAAAGCCAAGGGTTCTTATTCTTGTATTTAGATTTTAGGATATATGTTGTTCTTCTTCTTCCTCTTCTCATCTCTTCTCCATTAAAAACTTATAGTGAGCTTTTGTGAGTAAAGAATGAATAAAGGAGTTCTTGTTGTTACCATGCTTATCATGTTATAATTGTTAATTATAATTGCTTGTATTTTTTATTTGCTAATCTAGTTGTTGTTATTTGTTGTTTGTTTCTTTCTTGTTCTCTTTTTCTTTATCCTTAAACAACAATGATGCTTAAGCTTGATCCTTGCCAAAGTGAGGTCTCAAATAGCTAGTTGTAATCTTCTAACCTCTTTCTTTCTATCTTCCTCCTTTTGTTTTATTTTCTTTTTCTTATAATGGGTGAGTAGTTTTCATACTTGTTAGGGTAGGATAAGGAAAGTTTGAGAGAAGGAAATCTCTCTCACTCTTTTCTTGCCCAACATCTTGATTCGGACTCCCGTTAATTGAATCACAATCCGCTCCCTACGGCACCCTATCCTACATGATAGCGGTGATTCCTTAGTGAGACCGGTTGTGGTTGAATTAACCGGAGGTTAAGGCTAAGAGCCAAGAACGGACGGACAAGCACCGAAAGGAAAAACTTATGCGTTGGAAAGCCTAGCTTATACTCGCAAGTTCCTTCCTAGTCGTGCTAATCCCCGTTGTTGCCGATTACCGTAACACCGATATTAAGAGTGGCAACGAAAGAAGTGAGCGACTCCTAACTCAAATTAACATAATCCTAACCCTAACAAGCTCTCTTTATATATCATTTTAGCACATAAGTAATCTAAAAACAAACCTGAACATTTGGACTTAACTCGTTAAAGCACATAGAAAAAGATTCCCATCTCCCTGCGGACGACTCGTACTCAACCGGCTAGCTACAAGCGAAACCGACTTGATTGCAGTAATAAACTTAGCACGCAAAAACTCTACCAATCAGCCGACCAGACCACTCCTATGCACGTCCTAAAACAAAGCTGGCTCGCCCCCGAGCCTCCAGCACAATAAGCCTCCTCGGCCTCACAGCTCGTCTCCGGGCTACCGCAGAACCAAGAAACCTCGGCTTTCCCGTTCGTCCGCGAGCTCTCCCGCCGAGGTCATCTTCCTCGGTCTCATCGACCGACCAATGGCACCGCTCACAGGCACAACCACCATCCCGCGAATCTCACCATGCGCGAGATATCCACTGGCCACATCCCACGTTCTACGCCATCACGATCCCCCATTAACGAGCCTGTCTCGCCATTAATGGGAGATCTCGCTCATCACGCGGGCGTGACGTCGGGAGTGTAACTGCCGGCGTGATTCTCACGCCTGCCCTGCCTGCTGCCACCGCTATTTAAACCCCTTCTTCAGACGGTTCAAGTAAGTCATTTTTACTCTACTAAGTCGTTACTCTGCTCGGATTTCCTCTCTAACTTGATCGTCGGAGGGTCCTCGGTGGTACAACCACCCCGGGACTTCCTTGCAGGTAGCTCGGCGACAACCAACCTCAAACCCATTGAGATCCACGCGCTTCAGGGGTCTGCCTCCAGATCCAATCTTAATCATCCATCGCCGCCATCAGCAGATCAACGGAAGGTAACATCTTGGCGCGATCCAGGTCGCGTCAATTTCTCTCATGAGAAAAGGGATGTGAATAATCCATCTTACTCACTCAAAAGAAATCTCGTGATAAATCAAGAAAAGAAAATAGCAATTATTTATCACTTGCTTTCTCTTTCTTTAACACTCACATACATCCTAAGATAGGCTGCCAAAATTCTAATTCCATTATTATTAAGTAATTCTACTTGAAAGGCATGTGAAGACCTTGGAGTTCTTGGCATATTTTCTCTTTGCTCCAATGGTGAAGTGACCATGTGCCACCTCACCCACCTTCGTAATCCTAAAAAAAAAATCCATATTTTTTCCCAGTTGATTTATTATTGAAAGGCTCTAGGTATGAAAATCCAAATCCCTCATCTTAATTATATAGTCCTTATAGCTTAAACAGTCATGTGCATATTACCTACCAAACCAAAAATACAAAACAAACCGAAACCAACCTATTACATACAGATTTGGGTCTAAACCCAATACGAGTACCAAGTCAAAGACAAATTCTTGGAATCTGGGTCATTATTTTTTAATTTCTTTTACTGTGTTAATTAATATATGTAACTATTGTATATTGGTGGATGAAGGCCTATATATAGGCATAGACATTTGAGGGCAGAGAAGAGAGCAAGGAGCAACTCATCTCATTTCTAGCCTAAAGAGGTGAGTTGAGAAGCTCAAAGGAGAGATAAAATGGCCATCTTTAGTGTAATTTTTGGGTTGGGTGTTGGAGTTTTACTTCTATGTTGTGGTTTGTTGAAATGGAATGAAGTGATATATAGGAAGAAGGGTTTGCCACCAGGGACCATGGGGTGGCCAATCTTTGGAGAAACTACTGAATTTCTGAAGCAAGGCCCAGATTTCATGAAGAATCAGAGGGCTAGGTGAGATTCTAAGCTTCTTCCCTCTTTCTCTAAATGTGCATGAGCACAGTGTTATGCTCTTTCTGTTTCGTTATAACTCTAGAGTTTTGGTATGACTCCAAGGACATGCTTAAATTATGACAAAAACGCAGTTAAAACCCAAATTAAACGCATGAGCACACAAAAGCACAGGTCTCAACCCATAAAAAGTACGCTCATACTGCATAGGCAGCTAGAATATAAAATCATATCCCTTGATGTTTACTATGATACTGGAAGGAACTTTAGGACCTTGTAGATAAAGTTTCTTGCTTTGTTAGGTAGACTTTTTTCATTCTTTATAATTTATAATTTTGATCATAAAGCATTTCTTTTTCCCCCTTTTTTTGGCTCTAGAAAACGTGGGGTGTCTTTTGATTTAATTTACAATCATTCTGAAGGGATGTTTATCAAAGAAAGAAAGATAAAAAGAAAGAAAACTCACACACACAGAATCAATTAGAAGGAATATAATTTAGTAATCTTCATCGCTATATAATTTAGTAATCTTCATCTCTTTTTCTCTACTACTCAAAAGGTTTTGTCTAGTTGAAAGTTGTATATGATGTTGTTCAATGATGGTGTCTGTGGACTTTAAGGACAGGAAATTTTTCTTCCTTTTTTTTTTCGGTCGGATTAAAAGTGGTGTGGAATTTCTCTGACCAGCAGTACATGATAGAAAGTGGTTTGTCTCATTTTATGCTGGTTTCCCTTTGCTTTGTTGAGCCCCCCATTTTCCAAGATGCATGTCTGAGAAAAGGGAATTCCTTTCACTCTGTTGTTGCTGCCTCTGAAAGTACTCGAAGAGTTAATATTCCATTAATGTCATATCTTCTCTTTTATAAGTTCAGTAATTTTTCTTTTTCTTGGCAAACGTGTAATCTTGTCAAGCCTAATTCATAATGGGTTATAAATTTACCATCTCCTAAGATGCAAACTCTCTGTGTGTTTGTATGCTGTTGGGGATTGCATGTTTCTAATTCTAAATAGCAACCATAAACTTGTCTTGTATGCTGGAAATGGGGGTGGGGGGGTGGGGGGGGGGGGGCAAGAGATGGTTTTATAGTAAAACACATGATGGTTTTTCGCGAAGAAAAAATCCACAGGATAGAAATTTAATTTGATGACTACCTTAGTTATCTACTTATCTTCGATTTATTCAAGTCTATGCCATCATACACACAAAAAAAAACTTATTATTATATATTTTTTTTAAAAACACCCTATGAAGCTGCAGTGATGGTTGCTGGACTTTTATACTTTAACACGATCCTGCAAGTTGAGCGATTTTTTCATATGCGTGCATAACTATATATTTTCACGCTGCTTAATTAAATGCATGCACAGTGGGTTTAAAACTGGCCTACTATAACATCTTAAAGTCTCTGCCATTGTATCAAATCTTGAAAGCTAAGGAAAATACAATTATAATCTCAACACTCGATCTCTTCAAATAGATTTTGGCATATCGATGGATGTGAGAAATCATTAAATTATTATTTTCTTTAAATAAAAAAAAACATTTTTACAGGTATGGGGCTTTATTCAAGTCACATATTCTGGGGTGTCCAACAGTGGTGTGCATGGATCCCGAGCTGAACAGATACATACTGATGAATGAAGGGAAGGGGCTTGTGCCTGGTTACCCACAATCCATGCTTGACATTTTAGGGAAATGCAACATAGCAGCAGTTAGTGGTTCTCTTCACAAGGCTATGAGGAGTTCAATGCTTGGTCTTATGAGTCCTTCTATGATCAGAGGCCAGCTACTCCCAAAGATTGATGAGTTCATGAGTTCCCATTTGAGCAACTGGAACCATAAGGTCATTGACATCCAAGAGAAAACAAAAGAGGTTGGCTAAATAACCACTAAACTACCTTTAATTATCCCTGTTCTTCAGTTAATTGCCTACTTTTTTTTACTTTACAGTTCATCCAGTAGTGTTATATTTAATTGGTATTTAAATGGAAATAACACCCTTGAAACGAAAGCTTATAATAAAACGATTTAAGGTTGTTCAGTGAAAAACAATGATTGTAATGGGTGGTTTACTGTAAATTGAAGGTAGAAGAGGAATGAGGTGCAGGGAACAATGCAGATAAAAAGAATTGCCTTTTGTATGGTTTCTCTAAGCTAAAAATTTATAATTCCAGAAGAGCAATATGGAAAATTTTACAAAATTAGTTTCTAGAACCAATCTAGAACACAGAATTTATGAAATGAGAAAATAGCTAACCTGCAATAGCTGTCAAAAACACAGAATTAACAAAATATTTTAAAAGGATCATTAGCTAACTCGACATTTGTTCTGTCCTCTCTATTCAGATGGCACTTCTCTCAAGCCTGAAGCAAATTGCTAACATTGAAACTAGTCCTTTCGCGGAAGCCCTTAAAGCTGGAATCTTTCAACTTGTTCTCGGAACTCTTTCACTGCCCATCAATCTCCCAGGAACAAACTATCGTTGCGCTTTCCAGGTAAATTTAATTTCTAGTCACATAACAACAAAATGAAAATTTAATATCTTCTTATGTTATTATCAAATTCTATCTTTAGGCGAGAAAGAGAGTTATAGGCTTGTTGACCGAACTTATCGAGGAGAGAAGGGCTTCACCAAGTTTAAACAAGGACATTCTTGATAGCCTTTTACAAACAGATGAAGGATCGAAAGTTAAACTGAGCAATGAGCAGATCATTGATTTGATCATTGCGCTGATTTATTCGGGTTATGAAACCGTTTCAACGACTTCGATGATGGCTATCAAATTTCTTCATGACCATCCAAAAGCCCTTGAAGAGCTCAGGGTAAGAATGTTGATTATTTACTTGTTTTTCTTCCCTTGATTTAGTTATGTTAATTACTGAGGAGTTTGTTAACTGCAGAAAGAACATTTGGAGATAAGAAAAGGGAAGTTGCCTGGGGATGCACTTAACTGGAGTGACTACCAGTCAATGAACTTCACTCGCGCGGTAAGCAGATGACTCAAAATTTGGTTTCTTTTTATCGATTTTAAATGGATCAAATGGTTAAAAACTTATTTTCTATTCATTGTAGGTAATTTTTGAGACCTTGAGACTCGCTACAGTCGTTAATGGAGTGCTAAGGAAAACAACTCAAGAAATAGAAATGAAAGGTTGGTATGCTTTTGCTTAAATGCAAGTATGTTCATGGTTCCATAATTTCGATAAATTAAAAAACCAACTCTTACCTTAACCAATTATGTTATGTACCAGGGTATGTGATTCCTAAAGGGTGGAGAATTTACGTGTACACAAGAGAGATCAACTATGACCCGTTTCTATATCCGGAACCTTTCACCTTCAATCCATGGAGATGGTTGGTAAGTGATTCACATTTTCTAATAAAAATATGCCCCTGTAGCAAACAAAAATAGTACAACTTTCCAATTTCTGAAATCGATTGCATTATGCCCCTAAATGCAGGATAAGAACTTGGAGACAAATCGATACTTCATGCTCTTTGGGGGCGGCGGCAGGCTTTGCCCAGGGAAAGATTTGGGACTGTCTGAGATTGCTACATTTCTTCACTATTTTGTTACTAGATACAGGTCTGGCTAACCATTCTGATTTTATCTTAAACATATATAAAACAAGTTTTTGGACTCTTTTCTTTTGCAACATATATCTTATTAATCTTTAAATATCTGTTTTGTAGATGGGAAGAAGTTGGAGAGAATCCGATATTTAAATTTCCACGAGTCGAAGCACCAAAAGGGTTACACATTCGTATTCGGGATTACTGAAGCTTTCATATAGCATACAAATATATAAATTAATAGGTTTACTAACAAATGATCAAAGGAGATATATATAGATGTATCCTGGTTGAATTTTCCTCTGATCCTTCTTGTTTTGGTTATTGGGAGTGTTGCAGTTAGCATTAGAGAGATTGAGTAGATATAATTATAGAGAATTAGTTACTAGTTATAGGTTAACTCAGAAATAATCAGTTCAGTTGTGGAATCAAAAGAAAGGAAATGGCTGTCTTTGTCAAGTTTTGCCTTTTTGAGGTAGCTTCCATGAGATTTGTTGATTATATGGTAGCCATGTACTATAAATATATATATATATATATATATATATATATATATATATAAACCTCTTTTTCTCCTTGGGAAAGATCATTTTGCCTGATTCCTATATAAGAAATTCCTTGGTACATTTCATGTCTATGACGGTATTAGTGCTATAAATCTTACAGAACTACTTCTTGGGAAGAAAAAACTGTTGCTCTAATTAAGATTAATAATGACCAAAAATCCAAAACAACGGGGTATTCCTGAAATTAAAACAATCTCTAATTAAGAACAAAACTAGAATTTATGCACTTAAAAGATAAGAGATGATTGAATTATTATAGGGACATGATAATACTCTATATTGGCGACCCTCCAGATTAGGAAACGTGGCAAATGACGTGTCCCGGAACCCGGAAGAAAGGGCCAACAGGCGCCGACCAGGTCTCCCCTGTACCCGACCTACAAGCACAAAGGGCCCCTGCAAGTAGGCCCCCTCGGCTACTCAGCTCGACCCCGAGCTACCGCAGGACCGAGATGCCTCGGCCCTCCCGCTCTTTCCCGAGCTCGCCTGCCGAGGCCACCTTCCATGGTCCCTCGGACCGACCAGCTCCAACGTTCATAGGCGTAACCGCCGCTCCGCGAATCTCGCCATGCACAGATTCTCCGCCGGCAACATCCCACGTTCCACGCCATTGCGATCCCCATTAACGGGCGGTCCGCTTATCACGCGGGCGTGACGTCGGGAACGTAACTGGCGGCGAGATTCTCGCGCCTGCTGCTGCGTGCTGCCGCCGCTATATAAACCCCCATCACAAAGGGGTCAATTAAGTCATTCTTTTACACTTAAGCCGTTACTCTGCTCGGATATAGTCACTGACTTGAGCGTCGGAGGGCTCGGTGGTACCAAACCACCCCGGGACTTGTTTGCAGGTGCTCGGCGTCAAACTCCTCAAATCAACAATCTCCTCAAAACCCATTGAGACCCACACGCAACAGGAGACTACCTTCAAAATCCACCGGGAGATCAACGGAAGACAACATCTGACGGAGGCCCGAAAAGGAGCTCCATCAGTTGGCGCCGTCTGTGGGAAAAGTTCCCCAAAATACAAAGTTGACCTTCCTATCTCCTCTCTCATGTCGGACGACCATCCTGGGGATCCCGGTACCAGCTGCCGCCTTCCGCTGGCCGAAGGCGAGGACGAACCTTCCCCCATGACCGTAATCAACGCCCTCGCAGGCCGGATAGATCGCATGCAATCCCTCGTAGAAGTCCTCGTCCGTGTCCAAACGACTGCGCCCGGGCCCCAGATCGCTACACCTTCGCCGCCAGAAGGCCCCGCCCCTGACTGGACGGCCAACCACGAGCAAGCCGCATGCCCTCGCCACCGGTCCCTCTAACCGGTGATCCCGGAGGCCCGCTGGGCGCCCCAGGGCTCCACGCCGAGATCCGCCGCCAGGGAGCCTCGGCCCGAGCCTCCTCACTACCCCTACCCTCCTTAGGAAATGTCGGTCACCTCTCCTCACAGCGGGCGTGGCCGACCCCATCGTGGTCGGCAGGAACGAACGGAAGGGGCTCATCCTGACGGCTCGAAGGCTTCCCCGTCCCGGGACCTGAGGCACCTCATCAGGAGGAACCGGGACCGCTCCCACACACAGTCCACCCGCGACGGGGCCCGGGAATCCCCAGGTGCCGATTCCTCGAGGTACCACGGTCGGCTCGACGCCCTCGAGAAGAAGATCGAGGGCATGCGTCGGGAAGCCCACTTCTCGAGCAACGGGGCTAAGTACGCCTCCGATTCGCTCACAAAGCCATTCACCGAGGAACTGCTCGATGTACGCGTCTCCTCGCGCAACAAGGCCCCCAAGGTCTCTCTGTTCGACGGAAAAACCGACCCCAAGGACCACTTGGACGCCTTCGCCACGGGAATGAGCTTCTAAGATCACTCTGACGCCACCCAATGCAGGGCCTTCCCGGCCACCCTGATCCGCGCGGGTCGAGACTGGTTCTGGGGGCTCGAGCCCCGCTCAATATCGACTTTCGACGAGCTAGCCACTCAGTTCCTCGGCCATTTCGTAGGAAACCGTCGACAGAAACGCACGGTCGACTACCTCTTCACGGTCAAGAGCGGGGACAAGAAAACGTTCAAGGCCTACATCACCCTCTTCTACAACGCCCACCTCGAAGTGCCCGAGCACCGGGACGAGACCGTCATAACGGCGCTCAGGTCTGGTCTGAGGCGCAAAGAATGGTTGCGCTCCTTCGCACTAGCTCAACCCAAGACCATGGCCGAAGTCAAGGCGTGGACCGAGCGCGAGGTCCAGCTGTTGTCCGAGGTGAATGCCAACCTTCCTCGGGCAAACATACCCGACCAGAAGAAGAGGATTCGGGAGGACGGGCCGGAACGTCAGCAGCCCTACCACCCGAAATTCCGAGAATACAGCCCCCACAACGTCTCCCTCGCGGTGTTGCTGGAGGAGACCCAGAATGAGCGGCTCTTCAAGTTTCCCCCAGTCCCACGCAAGGGAGCCAAGCGAGGTCGGGGCCCCTACTGCGCTTTCCAACGGGTGCCAGGCCACGCCACAGAGGACTGCAAACAGTTGAAGAGCTCATCCGGTCTGGGCACCTCGCCTCCTACCTAAGGGACAAACGACGGGCCTGTAGGGTTGCTAGGCACGCGCACAAGGGTCTACGAGGCATCAACCATGCCCGATTGAAATTTTAGCCGTGCCGAACAACCCGAATACGGATCTTTAAACTAGGGTTTAAGCGAAAACATGCGTGTTAAACACTTTAACACTAAGTGAGAGGGATTACAACCTTTGTAGATCCGGTCCTTCACTTCTTAAGCTCCGTGTTGAGGTCCCTTCGCTGCGATCATCGTGTTGTGGACTCTTGAGAGGGTTCACTAAGAGAATGATGCAACCTTTGCTTCCGATCTTCGATACCAAGATGATCTACCTTGAAGTTTCGATAACACAAGCTAACACTCATACTATGAAGTGAACACCCTCATCTAAATGGCAAGGATAGATGAGGATGATGAAGTAGGATTTTTGCTCTCATTTATCATCTTTTTCTCACTCACTTTCATCACAAAAGAAAGCTTTTTCATCAAAGAACTCAAGCATGAAGAAGAAGAATGAAGAAGATAACTTTTTTCCTTTTATGATGAACAATGAATTATTGTAGTGGTTACAAATCTAACCAAGAGTTAAACATGAGAGAGTTAAACCTTGTAGAGAGTTAACTAGGGTTAATGGTTTGGATTGGGTTAACATAATATCTTACAAAAATATCAAGCAACCACAAAGTCAAAGCTTCATGAAGCTTCATGGAAGCTTCATGCAAAAGCTAACCCTAATCCAAACCCTAACCAAGTTTAAACCCTAAACCATAGTTAAATTTGTAACCCTAACATGTTACAATATTATATATCACATATACAATATATTTTGTAACAATAGAAAATAATACAATTAACATATATCGCATATATATCAATGTATTATCCCGTGAGAAAATGAATCTTTTAGTGAGCTAATATTAGTTAATGTAATTTAATATATCATATATATTATTATACATTAAATTATCGAATCAACACTTGATCCGACAATCCGGCTATATCGCATATAACCGACTAATACTATGACCCGGCTATATCACATATACCCGGCCGATATCTCATATCGCGAGAATCCAATACGGTATCATAAACCGCATTATCCTCGGTCCCGCACATATCACATATGTGCTCTTACTCCGTTTTGCCTGAGCCAAGAAACCTCTGTGTAGGACTCTAAAGAATCGTCAATACGCCGGCAGTTGGTGATGATCATATCAAACACCCACAAGCTGCAAGCGGTCAGCTAAACGTAACAGCTACCCAGGTATTGAGCGCTCAGAAGATCAACAAGCAAGCCTGTACATTCTCCTGTGAATCCAAACAGTAACACTCCCGTACAATCCGGTCTCGTCGTCTGATATGTTGCATATCTCGCCTAGGGGTGGTAAACGTCAGACCCCAGTAGCTCGATAAGTCGTGTCGATATGAGGTCTATAACAGTTCGAGAAACAACTGATAACACTTACCAGTAAATCTCAGCAACCCTGGCCAGGGATTTCCGGTTATAGCCAATCGAACACAGCACAACATCAACTCCCTATACCGGGAGAGACGAATCCCCTCCTATCGCTCATTGCCTCCATGTGATTCGGGACTGTACCCAAAAGCCATCTTTTTGCACGCCCTCTTGTACGTGGTATGATGGAAATCAAAGCACAGTGGGAATCACACAAGACTCTATGACGACCTCGGGTCAACAGACTAATCTGTACCAGTGTCACCAGAGAACTGCCATCTGACGTGAGGTATAATACCATCTGGGAGTTCTCGGCGAGTCCGTCCAGTGTACCCAGTCTCCACTGAGCACCCGTACACTATCCTTGATGTCAAACACCGATGGATATGGGATCATCCATCGCCCATCATATGGGTCAAGATGCGTATACGCTAGTCTACTCTAGTGTATCGATGCTCTGTCTCGATACACCCTCGACTAGGAACAGTTATAGGATGTACTCGTCGACTACCGTGGCCCCACTAGTATGATCTCATCATAGTCCTAGTAGTCGAGTACATATCCTAAGGGCTTTATCAACATGTAATATAGAGACAATCAGAGTACATGTTAAGATAAAGTACAACCAGATAGCATACTATCATATCGAGTAAGAAAGTCCTCCCTATATATGTCCAAGCATCCACTACAATATACATCGTATGTACAGTAATGGCCTCTAGGGCATACATATTACTAATAATCTCCCACTTGCACTAGGGCCATCTGTTGTGGTATCACATACCCAACAATTAGCTGTGGTTAAAGTATCTCATACTTAACCATCCCATAAAAGTCTCTACTGGGAAAAATGCCTTTGTGAGTGGATCCGCGCTGTCGTCTTCTGTGTCTACTCTCCTAACCTCGATCTCCTTGGAGATCAACCATCTCCATGATCAGGTGATACTGCCTAAGAATTATATCTGGATTTCTGATGGGACGGGGGTTCCTTGGCTAAAGCCACAACTCCATTGTCACACAATGGTAGGAACGAAGTTCATCTTATGAACTTATATCTATCCAGACTGCCTCTTTGGTAGTATCCTTGGTTACGATGTATCTTGCCTTTAATCGTCTAGTATGTCACGGTATCTAGCTTGGAACTCTTCCAACATACCGTCCCTCCACTGAGGGTAAAGACAATGCCTGCGACTGACATTCAGTCGTTCTTATCATCCTGAAACTTTTCCAGTGATTCTCCCCAGGATCGATTGATACCATCTCACTACAACTAGTGAGTATCCTAACATCCAATTAGATCTATCTCATAGATCCAAAATCCAGGATTCAGGAGGTATCACTTTGATCCTATATGGAGAATCCTTGTGATAAGCGGAGATTGACCGTGCGTAGCATATGAAACTCCTTCCCTATCAAGAGTATGTCATCCACGTATTCTACGAGGATCTCCACCATACTCTCTACTACCTTTTTGTATATACAAGGTTCATCTACCATTTTGATGAAGTCAAACTCTTTGACTACCACATCAAAACAGATGTTCCAACTCCGCGATGCCTGTTTTATCACATAAAACATCTTGCACACGTTTCCACTGCTCCCACTGTCTACGAAGCCCTCTGGCTGTGTACTTATAGATGCTCTTTTCTAAAACATCATTTAGAAAAGCAGTCATAACACCCAACCGCCAGATATCGTAGTCATGGAATGTAGCCGTGGCAAGTAGGATCTGGATGGACTTAAGCATAGCTTTGAAAGTCTTAACTTTTCCATGTACACCAAGTAATCTTCTCAAGATATACTCGCTCCTGATGGGGATTTAACCCTTCAGATATGTCACGACCCGCAGGATACGGAACGTGACTGGCACTTAAGTTTACGAAACGTCTAAAGATGTCCGTAAAATAAGTAAGCCAAAGCCCAGAAAATCAAACCAAATAAGCAAAAGAGTGAAGAGAACCCAATCAATTGAAAACAAGTTTATCAATAAGTCATATAAAACCCTTTTTGAAAACAATATCAATTTTTCCGAAAATTTCGGCAGAGTCTCCTTTGTAAATACTGGCCCCCAAAATGGGTACAACAAAAATATATATGAATCCAACAAATAAGGCATCCCCAAGCGGGAGCTAGCTCTTCGCCACAAGGCGGTCACAATCCCACGCAAAATAAAGCAACAACATGCGAAATAATCAAAATGAAGCATAAGAAAAAACAGCATGTCGACTCAAGTGAGTTCGACCCCAAAATACAGCATAAAAGTCCACAAACCTCACAGTCTCATCTCTAGGTCAATATACAATAATACTGGTAGATACAGTAGATGGAGTGTACTAGATACAAGGAATATACAAGGTGGTACAAAAATAATGATATAACCCACCTAAGAGCAAAACCTCAAGTCCAGGCAAAGGAGGCAAAAGAACAAGTGCGCCCGCCGTTACTGTACTGACGGAGCGGACCTGCAAAAGGCTGTGGCACAACGGGGGTGAGTTGCCAGCTCGTGAGTAATAAATAACATCTACAAAGGCTATCGTATGCATGCACACAAGCATCCTAGCATCTAAAATACAGGTATGACTGGATGCACTAGCAGGTGTGTATACAACATCAGTGTACTAATATGTATGCAACATGAATATCTGAGGTCTCAATAGGTATATATATAAGAAACATTTTATCTCTTTTTGTTTTTTGAAACTCTTTTAGAATGCCAGCATAATACTCAAAGAATCGACGAGAACCGGTGTCCAGCAACGACACCCAAAAGTTGTCTCAAATCTCATAAATTCATGTCATAGTGTCTCTGGCCTCAGCCATCCGGCTGACCCATCTCAATATCAATATCTCATCCTCTCGCGGCCCCGGTCGGTATCCTCTGGATATCCGCCGTGCCCAATGAAGTCACCGGTAGGTAATCCGTCCCCTGCCAGGCTCATCGTCAGCACCACGAGCTTCTTGCCCCGGGGTACCCTACCGGGCCCACCATGTACCCGAGACGGTTCATCCAACTCCTCGAAACGGGTCTCAAAAACCACAGCAAACTCATGGTGGACGACACTTACATCACTAGAAAACCGCAATTTACATGTTTTAAAAATATGATAAGTTTAGAAATTTTGCGGCTTTCCCCCGAAATCCAGAAATATCATAAAATCTCAAGAAATCCTCATAAGTGCATATATCAATGATAATGAATGCATATGGTATCAATAATCAAGTTGCGATGTGTGATTAAAAGATTAGGCATGAACAATTAATATGATGAAGTACATGCACATGAATAGCAATCATACGGTTTCATTTTAAGGAATTAAAGGCAATAGCACAAGTTTAAGTATCAATTAGTAAAAGGTTTAAATTTAAAGGTTATCTAGTGTGGTGGCATGGCAATTACCAGGGTGTGTGTGTAAGCATGAATAGTGCTCGTGCTGCATATAAAAACCCTGGCAATGGTGCAGGTGTCCTATAAAATGATTTCGTATAGGTATGTCAATATAGGGCATGAATGTAGCAAATAATCATACAAGTATTACACCCCTAATTACTAACATTACTAAGAATCTTTTAAGTTACTAAAACTATCGGGCGGCTTGCGCCATCCAATGATAGTCCCCCGTAGATGTTACATCTACTCACCGGAATCCCTGGCTAGCTGTGTCCAATCACCGCTTTCCCCTTTCGTGCCGCGTCTGACGTCTCCGCGACCGAACCTGGAATTTACATCAATACCAAACATAAGGTTACCTATCAAGACTGACGCAAAACCCAAACGAAAATACTAATGTTCACTAGCTAGGTACAACGTGCGCAGGGTCCGCGGAACACACGCGAAAATCGCAAAAATCTATAAGAAAGTCGATTTGGCCGCCCGGCAAAACTACAACCCGACTACTAAAAAAAAACCGCACACACGCATCCTAAATGTCATAGGATAAGCTAAAAATGTCATCAAGACATCGCAAATAGTTCATCACAATATTTTAGTAAAAACTAGTAAGCTAGAATAGCAATTTGGTGCAAACATCGACAATAGCGACAAAGTTATCACGGTCCAACACAACCATCCAATCCACACAACTAGTTAGCCACCAAAAACACAAATTTTAACTTATTTACCATGCTACAAAACCCACATTCCATACACAAACCTCTTTTTGAATTTGGTAATTAGCAATCTTAATGAAAATTTCACACAAGCTTAACATAGATTAGCATAATAAGAAGCCACTTAAGCAAAGTAACCTTAAAGATTGGTTTAGTAATTAACTAGATATCTAATTAGCTTTAATTAACTAAATAATGGTTCCTAAAAACCCTAGTTTAACTCTAACCATAAACCTTTAAAAACTAGATTAGAATCTAACACTAAATTAACACTAGATTTTAGCCCAATTAGCAATTTAACCACTTAGATTAAGCTAACAAAATAACTAGATAACAAAATAGCTTAATTAATCTCTTAATGGTGATCTAAACCCTAAATTAATTTCAAACCACAAACTTTAAAAAAACTAGTATGCAATTAACACTAAAACAATTTTCAAAGTTCTAATTAGCATACTTTAACTACAATGTAACCATTTGATTAGAAGTTATACCTCAAAAGTTCAAACCCTTTGTTGGTAAAGCCTCCCAAGATGCCATCTTTCTCCAAGATTTGAGCCAATTTGGGTTTGAGAAGAGAGAGAATAAGGTTTTGCTTTGAAATTGTAAAGGATTTGTTGATTTTTGATGGTTTTTGAGATGAATTTGTGAACAAAATAGATAGGAAAATGAAGGGGGGGGGAGCTGCTGATTTTCTGGACAGAAATGAGGGAGAGGGGAGTGGTGTGGGTGTGGGAAAAAGTCTCTAGTCAAACTCCCCCAAAGTCAAAGCACCATACCCCATTTAACAATTCAAAAACCTTTAAAAAAAACCCTCATTTCCACACAACAACACAAGTCAAAGAGCATGGAATTTTTTTTTCCCATGTGCTGCTGGAAATGGCCGGCCTAGGGTGAGGGAGAAGTGAGAGGGAGTGCACAAAAATTTTTTTTATGCAAAAAGACCCCCTACAAGTCCAAAATTGCAAGTTTAAGCTTAAATTCAATAAATTTCGTTTTCTATAATAAAAATTAGTTAAAAATCAAAATAAAATACTAAAAATTTATGTTACAACTAGATTTTAATTAACATAATTTTAAAGATTAAAATTAGACCAGAAAAATTTGTATTTATCGCTAATTTAATGTATTTTCTTACCGACTTAAAATAATATTAAAAAATTGAAAAATTAGGGAAAATTTTTAAACGACCAGAATTTCATAAGTAACTCATTAGCTACTAAAAATAAGCAATTACCTATCCATTTTAGGTATAATTAGTCCTAAACTGCAAAATAACAAGAAAGACGGTTTTCGGAAAAATACCGAATTTTCACCGATTTTCAGGAAAACACCAAAACGACTTTTCAAGACGCTACAATCTTTCCCCCTTAAAGAAATTCGGTCCCCGAATTTAAAAATATAACTAAGCGTACCTTCAAAGAGATGGGGATATTTCTTCCTCATCTCGCCTTCGGTCTCCCAGGTTACCTCCTCGCTGCTCGGGCTACGCCAAAGGACCTTGACGGTTGGTATAATATTCGATCTCAACTTCTTCACTTGCCGATCCAGGATGGCCACCGGCTGCTCTGCAAAAGAAAGGTCGCGCTCTAGCTGGACTGTCGGGTGCTGAATCGCATGCGAAGGATCGTGAAGGTACTTGCGGAGCATCGAAACATGGAAGACGGGGTGAACATCGGGAAAGCTGGGTGGAAGGGCCAAACGATAAGCAACAGCGCCGACACGCTCGAGGATCTCGAAGGGACCTACGAATCTAGGGCTAAGCTTCCCCTTTTGCCCAAAACGCATCACGCCCTTCATCGGAGAGTCTTTCAGAAAAACATGGTCGCCAACTGCGAACTCTAATCTGCGACGGCGCCTGTATGCATAGGATTTCTGTCTGCTCTGAGCTGCCCTCATCCGGTCTCGAATCAACTGTATCTTCGCTGTCGTCTCCTCAACAAGTTGCGGCCCCAAAATACTGCTCTCGCTGAGCTCTGTCCAACAAACGGGCGATCTGCATATCCTCCCATACAATGCCTCGAAAGGTGCCATCTGAATAGTATCCTGGAAGCTGTTGTTGTAGGAGAACTCCACTAGAGGTAAATGACGATCCCAGCTACCACCAAAGTCTAAAACGCACGCTCTGAGCATGTCCTCGAGAGTCTGAATGGTCCGCTCTGACTGTCCGTCGGTCTGCGGATGAAATGCTGTGCTGAAGCTCAAACGAGTGCCCAAAGCCTCCTGAAGTCTCTGCCATAGTCGGCTGGTAAACTGAGTGCCTCGATCTGACACGATACAAGTCGGTACGCCATGTAGTCGCACGATCTCGTCAATGTAGAGCTGAGCATACTGAGCGAAGCTGAAAGTGGTCTTCACTGGTAGGAAGTGAGCCGCTTTCGTTAATCTATCCACGATCACCCAGATGGAGTCGTACCCTCGACTGGTCCTGGGTAGACCCACAACGAAATCCATCGAAATCTGCTCCCATTTCCACTCTGGAATGGGTAACGGCTGTAGCTCTCATGCGGGCCTCTGGTGCTCGGCCTTGACTTGCTGACAAGTCAGGCATCTCGAAACGAACTCCGCAATGTCCCTCTTCATCCCGTCCCACCAGTAGGTCTCTCTCATATCATGGTACATCTTGGTGGAACCGGGGTGGACACTATACACTGATTGGTGTGCCTCCTCAAGAATGTCGCGCCGCAATCCATCAGCATCTGGTACGCACAGTCTAGATCCATATCGTAAAATCCCCTGATCGTCAATCACGAACTCGGAAAATCTGCCCTGTCCCATCTATGCCATGATCTCTGAGCAACGGTCGTCACTGCGCTGTGCCTCATATATACGGTCAAGCAACTGTGGGCGTGCACGAACATGCGCGAGCTGTCCCCCTGTCTGAGTGAACTCGAACTCAACTCGGCTGTCGTATAACATCTGCCAATCTGCTGACGACTGCCTCTGCACTGCGCGCAAAAAGGATAGACTACCCCCGGGCCTCCTACTCAACGCATCTGCCACCACATTCGCCTTGCCTGGGTGATATAAGATCTCGCAGTCGTAGTCTTTCACCAACTCCATCCAATGACGCTGTCTGAGGTTCAGGTCTCGCTGCTGAAATATGTACTTTAAGCTCTTGTGATCGGTGAATATCTGACATGACTCGCCGTATAGGTAACGTCGCCAAATCTTCAGTGCAAAGACCACTGCAGCCATCTCCAAATCATGAGTGGGGTAGTTCTGTTCATGCTTCTTCAACTGCCGAGAAGCATAAGCGATTACCCGGCCATGCTGCATCAATACGCATCCTAATCCCACTCGCGAAGCATCACAGTAGACAACAAATCCGCCTGATCCCGAAGGCAAAGATAATACCGGCGCCGTAGTCAAACAAGTCCGTAGCTGCTGAAAACTGCGCTCGCACTCCTCTGTCCAGACGAAAGGAACTCCCTTCCGGGTCAAACCGGTCAACGGTGCAGCTATACGGGAGAAGTCATGAACAAAACGCCTGTAGTAGCCCGCCAGGCCTAGAAAACTACGGATCTCAGTAACCGATGTAGGTCGGGGCCACTGCTGAACAGCCTCAATCTTCTTCGGGTCCATACAAATGCCGTCTTTCGTAACCACGTGACCCAAGAATCCGACGCTGTCCAGCCAGAATGCACACTTGGAGAACTTTGCGAACAGCTGGTGCTCCCTCAGAGTCTGTAACGTAATCCGCAAGTGCTGCTCGTGCTCCTCTCTGCTCCGGGAGTACACCAAGATATCGTCGATAAACACGATGATGAACAAGTCAAGATACGGCCTGAATGTACGGTTCATCAAATCCATGAATGCTGCTGGGGCGTTGGTGAGTCCGAACGACATCACCAAAAACTCGTAGTGGCCGTAGCGCGTGCGGAAAGCTGTCCTCGGTATATCCACCTGTCGAACTCGCAGCTGATGGTATCCTGATCGCAAGTCGATCCTCGAAAAATACCCAGCACCCTGAAGCTGGTCGAACAAATCATCAATGCGCGGCAACGGATATCTGTTCCGAACGGTAACTTTGTTCAGCTGGCGGTAGTCGATACATAAGCGCAAACTTCCATCCTTCTTCTTGACAAATAGGACCGGAGCACCCCACGGAGAAACACTAGGTCGAATAAGCCCCTTATCTAACAAATCCTGCAACTGATCCTTCAGCTTTCGAAGCTCTGCCGGGGCCATCCGATAAGGCGGTATAGAAATAGGCCCCGAGCCGGGAATCAAATCAATGCAGAACTCAACCTCGCGCTCAGGCGGTAGCCCATGTAGCTCATCAGGGAAAACATCAGGGAACTCACAAACTACCGGGACCCGGTCCAACGGAACCTCTGCAGCTCGAGTATCACAAATAAACGCTAAGAATCCCTGACATCCCTTCCGCAAGAGCTGACCAGCGTGAAGAGACGAAATCAAGCTGGGAAGGGTGACGCTGCGGTCTCCCTGAATAACAAGGACTGGCTCTCCCGGAAAGCTAAATCTGACTGCCTTCTCACGGCAGTCCACCGAAGCATAACAAGTGGCTAGCCAATCCATGCCCAGAAGCACATCAAAGTCCAACATATCGAGGAGTATCAAATCAACTGATGAATCCCTTTCCCCGATACGAACGACACACAAACGAAATACAAAACGAGCGACAAACGACTCGCCTACCGGAGTAACAACAACAAGCGGATGATCTAACGACGACGACTCACGGCCCAACATCGGTGCAAAGTGTGTAGAGACGTACGAATGTGTGGAACCTGGGTCGAATAATACCCGTGCGTCGAAAGAACAAACTGGCAAGGTACCTGTCACAACGGCATTGGATGCCTGCGCATCCTGCGTTGTCAAAGCAAAAACTCGGGCCTGTCCTCCACCGATAGCGGGCTGACCTCGACCTCGGCCTCTGCCTCCTCGTCCTGTCTGAACAGGACCGCCGCATCCACGGCCTCTGGGTGCACCTAACTGGCGTGGAGCATCGCCGGTGGTAGGAAGTAGGGCTCTCTGAGGAGGGGGTGGTGATGGTGGCAGGGTCACATGCGGAACTGTCGCTGCTCCCTGTCGTCTCGCCGGACAGTCTTTGACAAGATGGTGCAAACTCCCGCACCCAAAACACCCTGGCGACGGCTGCTGCCCCTGGGGATAAGAACCATATAACTGTCCCCGTCCAAATCCTCTGCCAGGCCTATCTCTCGGAAAGAATCTGGCGCGCTGCCTCTGAAACGGTACATCGGTGCGAATCCTCTTCGGCCCAGAAACGGTCGAAGTCTGTGATATGCGTGCCTCCATCCGCAATGCCGTATCCATAGCAGCTGAATAAGTGTCGTAGTGCTGGGCGCCAATGGCAAGATATAGCTGGGCATCAAGTCCCTGTACGAACCTCTTCACCATCTTCTCTTCGGTATCCACCAAATACTGAGCATATCGGGATAACTGTGTAAACTGGATGTCATACTCAGACACCGTCATCCCAGGTGTCTTGACTAAGGCCTCGAAGCTACGAGCTCTGGCGTCACGAACGCTCTCTGGAAGGAAACGGGCTAGAAAGACCGCTGTAAACTCGACCCAAGTCATAGGCGGCAGACCTGCAGCTCGACCTCTCAAGACTGACTCCCACCATGTCTGCGCGAGACCCTCTAGTCGGAAACTCGCAAGCTCTACCCATCGATCATCTGAACATCTCAGCGAACGGCAGATCCTGGCTGAACTATCAAGGAACGTCTGTGGGTCCTCCGCTGCCTCGGTGCCGGTGAATACTGGAGGTCTCAGCCTCATGAAATCCTGTAGTGAAACCGGAATGGCCACGGTGGTAGTAGTAGGAGCAGGTATCATGGTCGTCTGTGATGTAGTAGGTACGTTATCCGGCCTCGGTGTACGACTGGCTGCAACTAGGGATCCTACCATCTGACGTAGCTCCTGCATGCCTCCCATCATCTGTCGCAACTCCTCCATACCAGTCTCGAGCCTATCCATACGGCCTGGGGAAGGTGGATCGGTCTGTCCCTGCGGCGTAGGCATACCACCCTGCTCAGTCCTAGTCTCGGACGAGCCAGCTCGAATCTCGTCTCTGGCGGAAGCTCTCTGTGCCCTCGTAGCCTTCGGCGGCATAGTGGCTGTTACAGGAAAACGGATAGTAAGAACAGTGCAATAGGATCATAGGATACACGGAATTGAAGAAGGAATTTTCAAGCAAGTATATCCTAAAGTCACTTAGGCGGAGTACCGTATCGTAAGTATGCCGCGGACATACGCACGCTACGTTACCCTGCTTAAGTCAATTACTCCATCTACCAAAGGTCATCCTACACTCAAAAAGGTAAAACCTATCGCTCTGATACCAACTTTGTCACGACCCGCAGGGTACGGAACGTGACTGGCACTTAAGTTTACGAAACGTCTAAAGATGTCCGTAAAATAAGTAAGCCAAAGCCCAGAAAACCAAACCAAATAAGCAAAAGAGTGAAGAGAACCCAATCAATTGAAAACAAGTTTATCAATAAGTCATATAAAATCCTTTTTGAAAACAATATCAATTTTTCCGAAAATTTCGGCAGAGTCTCCTTTGTAAATACTGGCCCCCAAAATGGGTACAACAAAAATATATATGAATCCAACAAATAAGGCATCCCCAAGCGGGTGCTAGCTCTTCGCCACAAGGCGGTCACAATCCCACGCAAAATAAAGCAACAACATGTGAAATAATCAAAATGAAGCATAAGAAAAAACAGCATGTCGACTCAAGTGAGTTCGACCCCAAAATACAGCATAAAAGTCCACAAACCTCACAGTCTCATCTCTAGGTCAATATACAATAATACTGGTAGATAAAGTAGATGGAGTGCACTAGATACAAGGAATATACAAGGTAGTACAAAAATAATGATATAACCCACCTAAGAGCAAAACCTTGAGTACAGGCAAAGGAGGCAAAAGAACAAGTGCGCCCGCCGCTACTGTACTGACGGAGCGGACCTGCAAAAGGCTGTGGCACAACGGGGGTGAGTTGCCAGCTCGTGAGTAATAAATAACATCTACAAAGGCTATCGTATGCATGCACACAAGCATCCTAGCATCTAAAATACAGGTATGACTGGATGCACTAGCAGGTGTGTATACAACATCAGTGTACTAATATGTATGCAACATGAATATCTGAGGTCTCAATAGGTATATATATAAGAAACATTTTATCTCTTTTTGTTTTTGAAACTCTTTTAGAATGCCAGCATAATACTCAAAGAATCGACGAGAACCGGTGTCCAGCAACGACACCCAAAAGCTGTCTCAAATCTCATAAATCCATGTCATAGTGTCTCTGGCCTCAGCCATCCGGCTGACCCATCTCAATATCAATATCTCATCCTCTCGCGGCCCCGGTCGGTATCCTCTGGATATCCGCCGTACCCAATGAAGTCACCGGTAGGTAATCCTTCCCCTGCCAGGCTCGTCGTCAGCACCACAAGCTTCTTGCCCCGGGGTACCCTACCGGGCCCACCATGTACCCGAGACGGTTCATCCAACTCCTCGAAATGGGTCTCAAAAACCACAGCAAACTCATGGTGGACGACACTTACATCACTAGAAAACCGCAATTTACATGTTTTAAAAATATAATAAGTTTAGAAATTTTGCGGCTTTCCCCCGAAATCCAGAAATATCATAAAATCTCAAGAAATCCTCATAAGTGCATATATCAATGATAATGAATGCATATGGTATCAATAATCAAGTTGCGATGTGTGATTAATAGATTAGGCATGAACAATTAATATGATGAAGTACATGCACATGAATAGCAATCCTACGGTTTCATTTTAAGGAATTAAAGGCAATAGCACAAGTTTAAGTATCAATTAGTAAAAGGTTTAAATTTAAAGGTTATCTAGTGTGGTGGCATGGCAATTACCAGGGTGTGTGTGTAAGCATGAATAGTGCTCGTGCTGCATATAAAAACCCTGGCAATGGTGCAGGTGTCCTATAAAATGGTTTCGTATAGGTATGTCAATATAAGGCATGAATGTAGCAAATAATCATACAAGTATTACACCCCTAATTACTAACATTACTAAGAATCTTTTAAGTTACTAAAACTATCGGGCGGCTTGCGCCATCCAACGATAGTCCCCCGTAGATGTTACATCTACTCACCGGAATCCCTGGCTAGCTGTGTCCAATCACCGCTTTTCCCTTTCGTGCCGCGTCTGACGTCTCCGCGACCGAACCTGGAGTTTACATCAATACCAAACATAAGGTTACCTATCAAGACTGACGCAAAACCCAAACGAAAATACTAATGTTCACTAGCTAGGTACAACGTGCGCTGGGTCCGCGGAACACACGTGAAAATCGCAAAAATCTACAAGAAAGTCGATTTGGCCGCCCGGCAAAACTACAACCCGACTACTCAAAAAAAACCGCACACACGCATCCTAAATGTCATAGGATACGCTAAAAATGTCATCAAGACATCGCAAATAGTTCATCACAATATTTTAGTAAAAACTAGTAAGCTAGAATAGCAATTTGGTGCAAACATCGACAATAGCGACAAAGTTATCACGGTCCAACACAACCATCCAATCCACACAACTAGTTAGCCACCAAAAACACAAATTTTAACTTATTTACCATGCTACAAAACCCACATTCCATACACAAACCTCTTCTTGAATTTGGTAATTAGCAATCTTAATGAAAATTTTACACAAGCTTAACATAGATTAGCATAATAAGAAGCCACTTAAGCAAAGTAACCTTAAAGATTGGTTTAGTAATTAACTAGATATCTAATTAGCTTTAATTAACTAAATAATGGTTCCTAAAAACCCTAGTTTAACTCTAACCATAAACCTTTAAAAACTAGATTAGAATCTAACACTAAATTAACACTAGATTTTAGCCCAATTAGCAATTTAACCACTTAGATTAAGCTAACAAAATAACTAGATAACAAAATAGCTTAATTAATCTCTTAATGGTGATCTAAACCCTAAATTAATTTCAAACCACAAACTTTAAAAAAACTAGTATGCAATTAACACTAAAACAATTTTCAAAGTTCTAATTAGCATACTTTAACTACAATGTAACCATTTGATTAGAAGTTATACCTCAAAAGTTCAAACCCTATGTTGCTAAAGCCTTCCAAGATGCCATCTTTCTCCAAGATTTGAGCCAATTTGGGTTTGAGAAGAGAGGGAATAAGGTTTTGCTTTGAAATTGTAAAGGATTTGTTGATTTTTGATGGTTTTTGAGATGAATTTGTGAACAAAATAGAGAGGAAAATGAAGGGGGGGGGGAGCTGCTGATTTTCTGGACAGAAATGAGGGAGAGGGGAGTGGTGTGGGTGTGGGAAAAAGTCTCTAGTCAAACTCCCCCAAAGTCAAAGCACCATACCCCATTTAACAATTCAAAAACCTTTAAAAAAACCCTCATTTCCACACAACAACACAAGTCAAAGAGCATGGAAATTTTTTTTCCCATGTGCTGCTGGAAATGGCTGGCCTAGGGTGAGGGAGACGTGAGAGGGAGTGCACAAAAAAAAAATTTATGCAAAAAGACCCCCTACAAGTCCAAAATTGCAAGTTTAAGCTTAAATTCAATAAATTTCGTTTTCTATAATAAAAATTAGTTAAAAATCAAAATAAAATACTAAAAATTTATGTTACAACTAGATTTTAATTAACATAATTTTAAAGATTAAAATTAGCCCAGGAAAATTTGTATTTATCGCTAATTTAATGTATTTTCTTACCGGCTTAAAATAATATTAAAAAATTAGGGAAAATTTTTAAACGACCAGAATTTCATAAGTAACTCATTAGCTACTAAAAACAAGCAATTACCTATCCATTTTAGGTATAATTAGTCCTCAACTGCAAAATAACAAGAAAGACGGTTTTCGGAAAAATACCGAATTTTCACCGATTTTCAGGAAAACACCAAAACGACTTTTCAAGACGCTACAAGATAAAGCAACCAAAGTCCATACTTTGTTGGTGTATAAGGATTCCATCTCAGATCGATAAGCATCCAGCCATTCTTACAGAGTCCCACTCCTGATGGCCAGCTCGAAACTAGTTGGGTCATCATCTCATGATGCAATCCTCGCTCCTACTGTCATAGAGAAACCGAAGTATCTCTCAGGTGGGTGAGGAACCCTACTAGATCGGCGGAGAGGCTGAGGTTCGTTGGAAACTATTAAATCCTTTGGTTCTACCAAATCATCAGCTGCAGTTTGTATAGCTGGAACCCTTCCAGTTCTATATAACAGACCTTGCCTCGAGCTTGTCCGGATTTTTCTTTTAAACATAGGCCGGAAAACCCTAAATCTTAACCAACTTAAGATATGGGCGCTTCCCTTTCCATATCACATATGAAGTGGTAGGCAACTGATTTGATTTGAACCCTATTCAATAGGTATGCAGCTTCTCAAGTGCATAACTCCCTAAAGGAAATAGGAAACTCAGTAGTACTCATCATAGAGCACACCATATCACATAGGGTGCTATTGCTCCGCCCCGATACACCGATGTGTTGTGGTGTATTCGAAGGAGTAATGCTGAGAGAGAATCTCATTCTCCTTTAGAATAGTCCAGGAATTCCGTGCTCAAGTATTCTCCTCCTTGATCTCATCAAAGGACATAATACTTATACCCGTATTTTGGTTCTCTACTTCTAACTTATATACTGTGAATATCTCAAAAGCTTCGGACTTGTGTTTAAACAGGAACATATGTCTGAATCTTGAGAGATTATCAGAGAATGTAATGAAGTAAAAAGAACCATTCTTGGCATGTGTAGATAGGGGACCTTCATACATCAACATGTATCAATCCCAAGAGTTCACTAACTCTTTCTCTGTTTCCAATAAACAGAGCTGTGGTCATCTTATCTTTGTGACATGACCGGCAAGTTTCACAAGATGTAAATTCAAACTAATTTAAATATGCATCTATATGTAATTTAGCTAGTCGGGTCGCATTGATATGATCTAGTCTACAATGCCTCAAGAAGGATTCGTTCATTTCTGAACTCTTCCTCTTGTGTGTGTTCTGTATACTAAGAACTGTAGTTTGATTTAGAACGTCAATGCTTTTAGATAACGTGCCTGAACCGATCAACTCTTGATATAGGAAATGTTCAAAACATTATCCAACAATAAAAAATTATATCCTTTCTTTACTAATAAAGAGACTGATATGATGTTGTACATCAGGTTCGGTATCTAATAACATTCGTTCAGAATCAATGTATTCTGGTAATACAGGGTGATAGTGACCAACAGACTTGGCTGCAACACTTGCACCGTTTTCTATCTCATGAAACTTATCACCCGTTCTCAGTTCTCTACCTATCTATAGCCCATGTAACAGATTACATATACGGGATCCTGATCCGGTATCACATACCCAGGACGTAAAGGATACTGAGAAACAGTTCTATGTAATGAACACACCCGAAGATGATGCATCAGCATGCACTTTCTTCGTTTGGGCGGCACGGGAAATCTGGTATTCCCAATTTCCTGCTCTGTCTTATAACAATTATAAGTTGGAGCGGGACCAACGTTCCCCAGCTCAGTATAACAAGCGGGTTCGGTCAATATATCCGTATTATTATCTTGATTAAGGCGTGATATGGTCGCTAACTGGAGAGAGAGAGAGAAGAAAACACTCAGCGTATGCTCTTGCAAGATTAGATTGGTTATCTAATATATCTAATCAGGATGTCTCCCACTGTTTTAATCAAATCTTCCTTCAAACCCTAAAAGGAAAGACTAGCCGGGATTAATTACACGCTACAAGTTCGCCAATCTTTCAGCCAGGCCAGTGTCGGTACTTTGAGGGAGGTCCCCCATGCTTTCGCACGAACCTAATTAATGTAAACCTCGTTTTCCCAGAGGCGTAACCCCGTTAACACCTTTCTAGACACCTACTTGATCGGCTAATTGTAATGTGTAAAACTCTTCCAGGAGTAACTCTTACTCGCAGCGGGTATCGGGATCCAACTATCTCATAGAAGGTATGCAATCTCATTGCAAATTTCAACACTTGAAATTCCCGATAATATTTTGCCCCTAGCATCTTATGACCTTGGCTAAGGTCAACAAATCATAAGTGCTAGCCAAGTTCAACCCGTCATTTCCCGATTGAATTAAACCCACCCGCACGACCCTTGGCTAAGGTCAACAAAGTCGCACGACTACTCTAACTCAATCGCATCATATGCTTATACAGATAAGCACTAATCAGCTACCGCACACTACGCCTTGGCTAAGGTCAACAAACGCAGCACGAATACTAACCAGTACTTATCTAAAATGACGGAGGGCTACGACGGGTTTTTCAGAAAACCCTTTGCGTAATGAACTTGATATCGTTGTAGAATCGAGTGATTTTAAATGGAGTGTTTTTGAGGCCTTTCTAGTTTTGCTAAAGGGGTCACTCCCGGTGAAGGGATCGTCGGCCCTTTCCTCATCGAATAAGGTACAGGATATATCATATATACCACTGTGCAAAGCAGAAACTATAGAAGCAATCAAAAGACAAACCGAGTTTGTAGCATCTGCCAGTTATCGCTAAAGGAGTCACTCCCGGTGAAGGGATCTCGGTCCTTTCCTTATCGAATAAGGTGCTGGATGTTCTACAAGGAACACCGCTATGCAAAGCAAGAACTAGAGCTACCAGTTTTTAAACAAGTTTCTACAACATCTTAGGTTTCTTTTATTTCATTAATCACATTAATGAAGTCCCATTTTATTATGCTTCACAAGCATCTCTTTTGAAACGAAATCTGCAATATAACATATATCTCATATATATAATATAAACATTCGTCTCAGGCAGTAATATGATCTCATCACAGAACATTGCAGCAGAAGAACATATATGAAATATTGGATATACTAGGACGTCCGTGTTTTCAATACGAGCCAGTATAAAACACGGATTCCACGGTCGCGATGAATAGCCAAACCCACATCCCTTGACCCCTACGAGAGCGGCAAGCAACACTGCCAATTCTAGGATTAGGAGACCCGGTCTCGACTCCTCGAGATGGTCTCCCACTGGACCCTAGAACCCGGTTACTTGTGCTTCCCGCCTTGGGTCTACCTAATGCGGAAAAGTAAATAATATACAACGGTGACATCTTCCGCTACCTGGAAGTACCCCAATAAAAGAATATTACATACAAATGAATTTTACATGAATGAAAAAGAAAAAACTCTCATCTCACATAAAACCCACGGCTATTCAAAACGCAACGATCCAATATAACATATCACAGCAACACATAATATCTCATATCATCAACGTAAGCAAGTATGCGTATCCCGATTGTCGTTGATGTATAGCAACGAAGCCGGCGATACAACATACTACGCTTACGGTCACAGAAAAGAAAGTATAAAACTACAACAGTTGGAATCCGCAACCTCTTTAGACATCGCATGCCTAACCAGATGAATTCCTTAGACATCGCATGCCTAACAATTATAAACCCCGCATTTTAGTCTCTTTATCGAAAACTCTTTTCAATGTCAAGTCGGGCAATTCAACAAGATTCCCGACGTCTTGATCGAATGCTCGTCGCAAACTTTAGTAGACGGCCGCACCCCCAGATGCCGTCGACGAAGTGCACTAAGGCGGAACACCGCTACCGGGAGCACCCGAACGGATGCTTTCGGTGACGGGGTTCTCCTACAGTCACTTGGTCGGGGCTATGAGGCGTGGCTGTCTATTAAGTTTACCCGGCGAGTATCCGCGTACACTATGTGATTGCGACGGACTTTTGATCGCATCAAAATTCCGTGGCAACCGATCAAGTGAGACTAAAGTGCTGTGTTTATAACATTCATATTAGTTATCTCATAACTACCTGTGGATTCCAAATATTGTATCACATTCCAGATAAATAGACAAAGTTAAACTTTCCGATCGAATCATCAAACACCCAAGATTTCCCCAATATATCTCAACACTTGAAATCAGTTTAAAAACATCCATCACATGCCACAGTACCAATGGCCCAGCCGTAGAAGGGTCAAGCCAACGCCTCATATGTGGCACGCCGTACTGCCCCAAACCCTAAGGTTCAAAAGGCAGTTCAAGACGGTCACATAATCGAGTTAAGGTTTGTTGTCTTCTAGAGGGTCCACCGCGTTACTTGCACGACTTAGAACGTTCTTAAACACGAGGAAAAATCCAACTTTTGAAAAAATTTCCGACAGGGGAAAAAGTGAGTTATTGATATCCGTTCGAACTTTTTAACAGTTTCTAAAAGTTATCCGGACAAAACACAAAGACGCAGTTAAAGTTCCCGATCGAATCATCGAATCCCCAATACAACCCAGAAAATTCAACAGTTGAATAAATATTAAAAATTCCCAGAAAATACAGCACTAAAAGATAAGAATGACTTTGCAAATTTGAAATAGTGAAGTGACTAACTTGCCGCGGAACCGCCGCACAAGCGATGCTTGTGACGCGGTTCCACCGCACTTTGGTGGAATCAGAAGCACGTGCTTCACAGTAACTCTTGTATTTCCCTGTTGATCTTTTTGAGCATTTTTAATATGGAAAAAATCACAGTTTTGAAAAATTTCCAGAAACAAGGGTATGTCGTGTTTTCCGGGTTCGATCGGACTTTAAACTTCGTCTAGACTTCGCCTAAAGTTCTAGCTTGTCTCTGATACCACTGTAGGGTTGCTAGGCACGCGCACAAGGGTCTACGAGGCATCAACCATGCCCGATTGAAATTTTAGCCGTGCTGAACAACCCGAATACGGATCTTTAAACTAGGGTTTAGGCGAAAACATGCGTGTTAAACACTTTAACACTAAGTGAGAGGGATTACAACCTTTGTAGATCCGGTCCTTCACTTCTTAAGCTCCGTGTTGAGGTCCCTTCGCTGCGATCATCGTGTTGTGGACTCTCGAGAGGGTTCACTAAGAGAATGATGCAACCTTTGCTTCCGATCTTCGATACCAAGATGATCTACCTTGAAGTTTCGATAACACAAGCTAACACTCATAATATGAAGTGAACACCCTCATCTAAATGGCAAGGATAGATGAGGATGATGAAGTAGGATTTTTGCTCTCATTTATCATCTTTTTCTCACTCACTTTCATCACAAAAGAAAGCTTTTTCATCAAAGAACTCAAGCATGAAGAAGATAACTTTTTTCCTTTTGTGATGAACAATGAATTATTGTAGTGGTTACAAATCTAACCAAGGGTTAAACATGAGAGAGTTAACCCTTGTAGAGAGTTAACTAGGGTTAATGGTTTGGATTGGGTTAACATAATATCTCACAAAAATATCAAGCAACCACAAAGTTAAAGCTTCATGAAGCTTCATGGAAGCTTCATGCAAAAGCTAACCCTAATCCAAACCCTAACCAAGTTTAAACCCTAAACCATAGTTAAATTTGTAACCCTAACATGTTACAATATTATATATCACATATACAATATATTTTGTAACAATAGAAAATAATACAATTAACATATATCACATATATATCAATGTATTATCCCGTGAGAAAATGAATCTTTTAGTGAGCTAATATTAGTTAATGTAATTTAATATATCATATATATTATTATACATTAAATTATCGAATCAACACTTGATCCGACAATCCGGCTATATCGCATATAACCGACTAATACGATGACCCGGCTATATCACATATACCCGGCCGATATCTCATATCGCGAGAATCCAATACGGTATCATATACCGCATTATCCTCGGTCCCGCACATATCACATATGTGCTCCTACTCCGTTTTGCCTGAGCCAAGAAACCTCTGTGTAGGACTCTAAAGAATCGTCAATACGCCGGCGCTAGGTGATGATCATATCAAACACCCACAAGCTGCAAGCAGTCAGCTAAACGTAATAGCTACCCAGGTATTGAGCGCTCAGAAGATCAACAAGCAAGCCTGTACATTCTCCTGTGAATCCAAACAGTAACACTCCCGTACAGTCCGGTCTCGTCGTCTGATATGTTGCATATCTCGCCTAGGGGTGGTAAACGTCAGACCCCGGTAGCTCGATAAGTCGTGTCGATATGAGGTCTATAACAGTTCGAGAAACTACTGATAACACTTACCAGTAAATCTCAGCAACCCTGGCCAGGGATTTCCGGTTATAGCCAATCGAACACAGCACAACATCAACTCCCTATACCGGGAGAGACGAATCCCTTCCTATCGCTCATTGCCTCCATGTGATTCGGGAATGTACCCAAAAGCCACCTTTTTGCACGCCCTCTTGGACGTAGTATCATGGAAATCAAAGCACAGTGGGAATCACACAAGACTCTATGACGATCTCGGGTCAACAGACTACTCTGTACCAGTGTCACCAGAGAACTGCCATCTGACGTGAGGTATAATACCATCTGGGAGTTCTCGGCGAGTCCGTCCAGTGTACCCAGTCTCCACTGAGCACCCGTACACAATCCTTGATGTCAAACACCGATGGATATGGGATCATCTATCGCCCATCATATGGGTCAAGATGAGTATACGCTAGTCTACTCTGGTGTATCGATGCCCTGTCTCGATACACCCTCGACTAGGAACAGTTATAGGATGTACTCGTCGACTACCGTGGCCCCACTAGTATGATCTCATCATAGTCCCAGTAGTCGAGTATATATCCTAAAGGCTTTATCAACATGTAATATAGAGACAATCAGAGTACATGTTAAGATAAAGTACAACCAGATAGCATACTATCATATCGAGCAAGAAAGTCCTCCCTATATATGTCCAAGCATCCACTACAATATACATCGTATGTACAGTAATGGCCTCTAGGGCATACATATTACTAACAGGGCCGACCGTGAGCAAGAGCCGCCTTATCCCTCCACCGACCTGACCATCGGTCAGATCATGCTTGTTTCAGCGGACAGTCAACCAGGGGCCCAGGGAGACCCATGCCCTATGCCCGGTGCAAGGGTCGACGGCCCTCCGGGAAGCTCGGCCGATGCCGATAAAGTCATCCTCTATCCTGAATTACCCTTTTTCCCTGTTTTTATTCTGTTATTTTGTTTTCTTTTCTCTAGCGCGATAAAGATCTGCTGTCAATTTTGATAAAGATCAATGAAGTATTGCGCGAAACAAAAAAAAGGACATTGTTTTATTCAAAGGGTATTATAGGCTCCTCAGCCATACAAAAAAAAGAAAAAAAAGAAGAAAATGGGGGGTACAATAGTGGGGGAACGGGGTGCAGCGAGCACTATTCGTGGTACTCAGTAAAAATTTCCAGCAGCCGAGGCCTCGTGGTCAGTCGAAAATACTGCATTTTTAACACGGTAATTTCCCTATCTTTTGCATTCATCTAGAAGTGTTCGGTATTCATATTGCACATATTAGCAAAACATCTCTGAAATACCAGATTGCATATGTTATACTTTAAAACCGGTACTTTAAGGGAAATTGACTGTTTTCCATGGCATCGCATCATTCTTGTGTAGCGCAACTTGTGTTTTGAAGTCTGTGCAGGAAAATTCCAGGAGAATGGTCAAATTTGTGAAACAAGTGCTGTTAAAAAGACGCCAACTCAACGATTTGAAATCTGGAAATGATCTAGAAGGAATTCAGGGAATCAACATATCAGAAAGTACACCTGAAGACAGAAGAAGGCAACATGTGAAGTATGAAGCTCCAAAGAAGCCACATGGCCGCGGATCCGCGGCTGAAGTAGCCTTGAGCCGCGGATCCGCGGCATGCTTGCCACGTCAGCATGAAAAACTTGCTCCATTATTCTTCTCTTAAGGCCAGAAGCTCTTCAAGTTACTACATTTTCCAGAACACCTTAGAACTTTCTGCCAGATCAGCAAACCTTGGGTTGAAAGCTAATGATGTCCAAGCTTCCTAAACAAGCTTCACTCTAACTACCTTAAAGCCTAGAACCTTCTCCCTAACCTCCTAGCTTAAGGTGGAAGCTAAACCCTAACTAACTAGTTCTAGAGGCTTCTACCTAACTAACTAGCTTACAAGGGAAGCTAACTTAATCCAAGCTTCTTAAGGAAGCTAATCATTCTTAAACCTATAAAAAGGACCCTAGGCCTCACTTGAAAAGGTTGTTGATTGTTGTTGAAATTCTATCATCTCTTCAACCTCAACACTTGCCACCTCCAAACCCTAACCCTAATCCAATCAAGAAACCAAAGTTCAAGATTCTTTGAGTTCAAGCAAAGCAAGCCTTCAACCATCCTTTAGAAGCGAAGCCGGTCTTCATCGGAGCATGATATCCAAGCCGATCCGCGACTCAAGGAGCCGATGCAACGCTAGATTCGACAATCTTGTTCCTTCTCAATTTCTTGTAGTCTTGAGCAATGTGTAACGAATTGTTGATTAAATAAAGGTGACGATTCTTTTAACTTGCTTATCTTTCAATTCAAGCATTATGATTCAACTTCGATTCTTGAATGTATTCTTTGTGATGATGCTTGAGTAAAACTCCGCTCGTGGAGGAGTCGAGACGATCGGTAGAATGATGATGTTGACGAATCTTTAAACATTTTCTTAAATCCTATAATGATTGTAAATTCTTGAAAATTGAATGATCGATGATCTAGTTTCGGTATGAAATGCCTTCTTGATTATTTTCACACGGAACTAGAGATCAACGATCGATCATTCGATTTCCTAGAAGCTATCTTGTGAATGCGATTCATCGAAAGGACAAAGGATAGGATGAGGAAACCCTAATTTTTCGCAAGATCCTTAATCCTCGATAAATCGACATCGATTTAGCATCAATTCGTTAATGGATAAGAAAAAGTAATTTCTAGTCTTCTTCACATCTAAGATCTAATCGACTCCTACGAGCTACATTTCAAATCTTGAAATTTAAATCGATTGGAATTATATCAATTCTTGATTGGAATTATATCAATTCTTGATTCTTGATTTTTAATGCTTTCTTGATTCTTGATTAGATTTAGTTGATTCTTGAAATTCATTGATATAAATCTTGAATCGTTTGTTTTTCTTTTCTATTAAATTTTCAATTCAAACAAAACAAATATGAACGAATCGTACAATCCCTGTGGACGATCCGCACTTACTAACGCGCTACAAACCGACACCATTATTGATTGCGGTCAAATAATTCTTTGATTGTGATTTCTATTCATTTTCTAAACCGACACACAACGAGAGATTAGATCAATCAAATGGCGTCGTTGCAGGGGATCGTGCGCTAATTCGTTCTTTATTGAAATTTGAATCGAAAGATTTATTCCATTACAATTTTGAGATCAAAATTCGCGCAAAATCTAAACGTGTTGTTGTGATTTGATTACGAGGAAATCTGGAAGCTGTGGAGCAAGTGCAATTTTTTTCAGAATATTGCAGAGGACTCAGGGGCTAAACAGAAGCTCTCTGTTAAAATTTTGTGCAGGGATTCCACTTTGCCACCGCGATCCCGCGGCCCTAGCTCCCTATTGCGGCGGTTCCGCGGCCTCTTCAAGGCATCTCTGCACCAAAATTGCTCTGTGAGTCTCTAACTTTCTTATCTCCTTCCTCATCTGTTCCAATTAACAATTTTCTGCAGGTTTCTTTGCAAAAATCGCAGCGCCGTAAAAAGTAAAATAAATTATGCATGTTTTTGGTTTTGTGGTTGTTTGCATATTAATATGGACATTAAGGAGCACGGCCAAATCCAGATTAGGTGGGGAGTTCATTACCCTTCCTAAGCCCCAAAAATCACAAACTTGCATCCGCATTTACCCTCATTAACTAAAAAATATCTAGAGATGACTCTAAGGACCATCGCGCTCACTTAGGACAGAAGAAGGTCGTGGGTAATTCATTGCTTATCCGCGTGTCTTTTGTGGTGTCTAAGGAAAGTGTGTCGAAGGCTAGTGGTTACTTAATTAGGCCCACTACTTACGTAGTGGAGAACCTCCCACTTACCTGGCACTTACCTGGCCACAGGAGAGACAAAGAGGCAGTGGAGGATTTATCCTGCGACTTGTCTTTTGACAGTTAGGAGCGGTCTAGAGCTTTGAGCTAGGTGACCCCTAGAATTAGGGTTTTGCTTGTTGCATTTGTTGTGATCGCATCATATTTTCAAAAATCCGTATCATTTTTCAAAACAAACACCGCATTCATTCATTTCCCCTAATTATAAGTCATGCTGCCACTTGTACTAACCCTTTTTAGTACAAGATAGGCTGGACACGGGATTCTAGTGCCCGTTTAGTCCGCGTTCCCTTAATCGACTCCGAAGTCGGTATTTCTCCATTTACTTCTTCTTTACCCACTACCACACCCACATCGATGGATCCGTCTCCATCGAACTTCTTTACCACTAATCTGCCGCCGTCCGTTAGTGCGCAGAATCCACCCCGCATCTCTCTTCAAGAGAGATGTTATCCTTTGCGAGGTCCTCTTTCGACCTGCTTATCCATTCCACCAGCCAACGGGGATAATTTTGAAATTAAACCCCAATACATCAACCTTCTACCCAAATTCCACGGTCTCGAGACTGAAGATGCATACGTCTTTATCACCAAATTTGAAAACGTATGCGCAATGATGGGTACGTCACAACTTTCAGTGGATGCTATGCGTCTACGACTTCTCCCATTTACTTTGTGCGATATAGCCAAGAAGTGGCTGTATAACACTACCGCACATTCCATTACGAATTGGGAAGAATTCGTTGTGGCATTCCTTAAGAAATTTTACCCTATGCAAAAGACAGCTCGAATCCGTAGCGAACTAAATCAATTCACCCAGCTTCCGACTGAACCATTCTCGAAGTGCTTTGAACGCTTCAAGGATCTTTTGGTTCAATGTCCTCATCACGGCATCCCAAGATGGGATCTGTGTCGAATCATATATGAGGGCATTAACCCAAACACTAAACAGAACCTTGAAAACATGTGTCAAGGCACCTTTATGACCAAGGATGATGGGGAAGCTTGGAAATTGTTAGAAGAGTTCGCTGAAAAATCCTTACAGTGGGAGAGTGGAACCCAGTCATCGACTAGGGGTGGCGTACACCAAATTGATGTGTCCATAGGTGTTCGAGCTGAGATGGCAGCAATGCAAAAGAAGCTCGAGGCTATGGAACACAAATTTTTAGCAGCCTCCCTAAATCCGATATCACTCCCCAAAACTGTATGTGGGTGTTGTTCTGATCCTTCTCACTTAACGGAAGAATGTCCATTAAACTCTCCGTTTCAAGGTCACGAGCATACCAATGCCGCATTTCAAAGACCTAGAAACGATCCATATTCTTCCACGTACAATCAGGGTTGGAGGAATCACCCGAATTTTGCTTGGAACCAACAACAATCTCAAAACACGGTTCCAAGCCAAAATAATTTCCAAAGGGCTCTTCCACTACAACAGCAACCACTTCAACTCACTCAGCACCCCTACCAGTCACAAAATTTTCAAAACCAGGTCAACACTCCTGCACCGTCTAATCCTATGCAGATGACCTATTCTGACGAATTCTCTCAATTCACTCAAACCATGAAATCACTCTTGTCAAATTTCATAGAGGTGTCGGCTGAGGTTAGATCTTTCGTCAGTGAGATAAAGAAAAACTCAGCATCCCAAGCTGAAAGTATCAGATCGATGGAAGCTGAAATTGCACGACTTAAAGCCGAAATGAGTGCGAGAGAAAAAGGGAAACTTCCGTCTCAACCCCTACCGAATCCTGGGCATTACAATGTAAATGTCGTCACAATGTTGAGATCAGGAAGAGTGCTGAATAACCATGTTGGGGAAGGAATTGATGATATTGAAAATCCTATCAATAACACCCCGGCTGAGACCTTTCCTCATACACACACTTCTACTTCTGATCCTTGTTCTTCTACCCCACCGCCTTCTCGCGAGCCTATTCTCCATTTCCCACAAGGCTCGACACCTCAGTATACCTCTTCTAGTTCTCCACAGACGTTCCCCACTCCTCTTTTGGGATCACGTCTACCCCCCACTTCCTTCTCCTATGATGGACCCATCGCTTATTGCTAAAGCTCCTTACCCGAATCGGTTAAGGGGTAACAAATCGAGTCCACATATGGATAAAATTATGGAAATGTTCAAACAGGTTAACATCAACATCCCTCTCCTAGATGCGATTCAACAAGTCCCCGCTTATGCGAAAATTCTTAAGGACTTGTGCACTAGGAAGAGGAAGACTCAAGTGCCGAAGAAGGTCTTCATGTCTAATAACATTAGCACTGCTTTTATCCCACAGCTACCAAAGAAACGTAAGGACCCAGGATGTCCTACGATATCGATTTCTATTGGGGGTAAAAACATCAACCGTGCTCTTTTAGACCTTGGCGCAAGTGTTAACCTACTTCCATATTCTGTCTATGAGCAGCTAGGGATTAGAGAGTTGAAACCAGCTCACTGCACTCTCCAAATGGCAGACCGTTCAATCACCAAACCTAGAGGTGAACTAGAGGATATGTTCATAAAGGTCGGGGAATTTGTATTCCCTGTGGACTTCATTGTTCTCGATACACAGCCTGTAGCGAACCTCCGGAGCCAAATTCCGGTGATTTTTGGTCGAACATTCCTTGCCACTTACAATGCTGTCATTAACTGTAGAAATGGTTCAATGAACTTATCATTTGGAAATATGACCATTGAACTAAACATTTACAAAGTTGGAAGTCAGCCATCAGAACCCTCTGCTCATATTCTTGATGTGTGCTCTGTCCACGAGATTGCTCCCGAAAGTTGCGGAGTTGATGAACTTTGCTTTACAGATCTCGACGACACTACCACATCACTGTTTGATCTTACACATGATCTTAGTGAGGACACCTTTCCCACACTTGAATCCGACACTCCTGACTTATCACCACCCGAGTCTGTATCTTTCACAGGCTATGAGCTTCTTTGTGACTCCGAAAATCACTCGATGATCCTACCTTCTATTATTTCTCCGTCCGCATTAGATCTCAAAATTTTACCTTCTCATCTTAAATATGCATATTTAGGTGAGAATGAGTTTTTACCGGTTATCATATCCGCTTCTCTAGCATCAGAGCAAGAGAATACACTTTATTGAGATCTAATAGGGAGGCGTTTGGTTGGACTATGGTGGACATCAAAGGGATTAGTCCCTTGATTGTAGAACATCATATACATGTGATGGATGATGCCAGACCAACCCGACAACCATAGAGACGGTTAAATCCCGTCATGAAGGAAGCGGTGATGAAAAAGATCGTCAAATGCCTTGATAATGATATTATATACCCAATCTCCGATAGCCAATGGGTGAGTCCAATACATGTCGTCCCTAAGAAATCTGGCATCACTGTTATTACCAATGAGGCAAATGAGTTGATTCAGACACGCGCCCAAACTGAGTGGCGTGTATGTATTGATTACAGAAAACTCAATGCCGCCGCGAGGAAAGACCACTTTCCTCTACCTTTCATTGATCAGATGCTGGAACGCTTAGCTGGACGTGAGTATTATTGCTTTATGGACGGATACTCTGGCTATAATAAGGTCCCCATTGCCAAAAAGGATCAAGATAAAACCACTTTTACTTTTCCTTTTGGTACCTTTTCTTACAGACGCATGCCCTTTGGGTTATGCAATGCTCCAGCTACCTTTCAGCGGTGTATGATGGGGATGTTCTCTGACATGGTCGAGAATTTTTTTGGAGATTTTTATGGACGATTTCTCGATTTTTGGAGACTCTTTTTCTGATTGCCTATCGAATCTTGACGCGGTTCTTACTCGTTGCAAAGAGAAGAACTTAACCTTGAATTGGGAAAAATGCCATTTCATGGTCCAAGAGGGAATTGTGCTTGGACATGTTATTTCACAGAAAGGCATTGAGGTTGACAGAGTTAAGATAGATGTCATTCAAAACCTTCCTCATCCCAAAAGCGTCAAGGATATCCGATCATTTCTTGGCCATGCGGGCTTTTATAGGAGATTCATTAAGGATTTTAGCAAAATTGCTAGACCTTTAACTCTTCTCTTGGCCAAGGATACGACCTTCCACTTTGACTCGGATTGTGAGGCAGCATTCGACTCACTCAAACACTCCCTCACTACAGCCCCCGTTCTATCGTCTCCAAATTGGGACTACCCTTTTGAGCTGATGTGTGATGCATCCGATTTTGCAGTTGGTGCAGTCTTAGGACAACACATTGAAAAGATGCCACACGTGATCTATTACGCGAGTAAGAATGATGCTCAAATTAACTATACAACTACCGAAAAAGAACTTTTGGCAGTTGTATTTGCATTAGAAAAATTCAGGCCTTACTTGATTGGCTCACCAATAGTTGTGTACACTGACCATTCCGCCTTGAAACATCTTCTGGCGAAGAAAGATGCTAAAGGTAGGCTAATACGTTGGATCCTTCTATTACAAGAATTTGATCTTGTTATCAAAGATAAGAAAGGATGTGAAAACGTTATAGCCGACCATCTTTCACGCATCTCTTCTTCACCCGTGACCCTGCCGATCAATGATTCGTTTCCAGACGAACAACTCTTGAGCGTATCCAATGAACCTTGGTTCAGGGATATTGTGAATTATCTTGTCACGGGACTTATACCCAGCTATTGGTCAAAACAGGACAAATACCGTTTTCTATCCCAAGTAAAACACTTTTACTGGGATGATCCATATCTGTTTAAGTATTGTCCTGATCAGATCATTCGCCGGTGTGTCCCGAATGAGGAATTCAAGAGTGTTCTATCTTTCAGTCATGATCAGGCCTGTGGGGGTCACTTCGGTCCTAAAAAGACGGCGGAGAAGGTTTTGCAATGCGGTTTTTATTGGCCGACCTTGTTCAAGGACGCATTTGATTATTGCAAAACCTGTACACAGTGTCAACACACGGGTAGAATTTCCCGGAGAAATGAAATGCCTCAGCAACCCATCTTAGTGGTTGAAATTTTCGATGTTTGGGGCATTGACTTTATGGGTCCCTTTCCCAAATCTTTTGGGAATTTTTACATACTGCTTGCGGTTGATTACGTCTCAAAGTGGGTTGAAACCATTCCATGTCGCACTAATGACAAGAACGTTGTCATTAAGTTCTTAAAAGAAAACATCTTATCACGATTTGGACACCCACGCGCTATCATTAGCGATAACGGGACACATTTCTACAACAGGTCTTTTGAAACTCTGATGCGGAAATACGGAATCAACCATAGACTTTCTACACCCTATCATCCCCAAACGAGCGGGCAGGCTGAGATTTCTAATAGACAGATCAAATAAATCCTGGAGAAGACTGTTGCTAAGAATAGAAAAGATTGGTCGACCAAACTGACGGATGCACTTTGGGCATTCCGAACTGCATTTAAAACCGACCTAGGGATGTCTCCATATAGGTTAGTGTTTGGGAAGGCATGTCACTTGCCAGTCGAGATTGAGCATAAAGCATTATGGGCTATTAAGGAAATCAACTTTGATTTAAACCAAGCCTGCAACTTTCGGAAGCTGCAATTAAATGAGCTAAGCGAACTCCGCGATGAAGCTTATGATAACGCTGTAATCATAAAAAATAGGACTAAGGTTTTTCACGATAAAAACATTTTAAGGAAAACATTTACACCTGGTCAGCATGTCCTTCTTTATGATTCACGACTACACCTTCACGCGGGTAAGTTTCGATCTCGGTGGAAGGGACCTTTTGTTGTGCGGTCTGTATACCCGCACGGGACAGTAGAGGTAGAAAATGTTAAAAACGACACATTTTTTAAAGTGAATGGACATAGACTGAAGCCTTATTTTTCCACTGACCCCACGGAGGAGCTCCTGTTCTTACAGGAGCCAGTTTATTTGGATTAAAAATTCCTCCGTCTCACCTCCATGTCATCATCTTTTGAATGGAGGTGAGTGAAAAGAATAAGTTTGGGGGATGATCTTCACTTATATATTTTACCCCCACTAATAAATTCCTCCCAAGCTTACAGGTTTTGTAGATATTGCGATTGGCAACAGTGAGGACACTGTTGAAAACAAGTTTGGGGGAGATTTGTGCTTATTTTTGCATTATTTTCATATCATTTGCATAAGCACAAAACATTTCTTTAAAAACCTATAAAAATTTAAAAAAAATTCAAAACCCATAAAAATTTAAAAAAGTTTTCAAAATATATAAATATTTAATATTTAATATTTTTGTACATAAATAAGATAATAAAAGATTAGATAGTGAAAAATTACATCCATGAGATTAGAAAAATTTAAGAAAACCAAGAAAATTATAAGTTTTCTTATACGAACTAGTAATAAGTAATTATGAGCCGTTGTCCCAAGGGTTAGTAAGATGAAGGATGTCACTAATCTGAGGATAAAAATAAGTCTGAAAAATAGTTTCTATTCTGGAAGCCAAACATTTTGAACGTTGATACCCTGCTATTCGCACTTACACACGTCTTGAAGCCCGTGATAGTAGAGGATACCTTGAAATGCTCTTGTCTAAAAGCCGATGTATGAAGGAAATAAAACAAATGAAGAAAATATAAAATGGTGAGAAAAATGAACACTGGTTTTGTTATCGCCAAGGCAGCAATAAAAAAATATAGCGAGGGTGCCTCTTCACCTAGTGCCCTAAGGCCAACTGGTCTGGGAGTCACTGCTAAACCTTAGGTGGTGCAAGACGAGGAAAATACACCAAATAAGCAAGCACATGAGTATTCGGTCGGTTAGTACCTCAAGAAGTATTAACGGTCGCATGAAAGTGTGTGAGCAATTTCATCTAAATATTCATTAATTAAAAAGTACTAAGGCTGATGGGCAAGAGTATGATAGCTTGAATTGAATTCTCCGGGTGTAGGGATGTTTATTACACACACGCAGGGTTATATGATCGATGTTTGGAAGAAAGATAGGAATGAAGAATAAGACAATGTTTTATTGAGGGAGGACGTGATTTCTGACATCTTTTCATGACTATTAAGATAGGGCTCATGACAACTGAAAAGCTAGCTTAGTTGGAAACCCTAATTTTCAAGGCTTTTCTTTAACAATTCTTTTCTTTAAATGTAATATTCATGATCTTCCTTTTATTATTGGATTTTGTGGGTGCAATCCGCTGAAAACCCTCAGGAGATAACACTCCTCCTACTAGGGACACCTAGAGGTTTAAAGGCTTGTTGCACGTGCTCAGTGCAATCGTGTTGCCTACAAAAGTGTGCTAGTTAGTTTTTCTCTTTCTTTATTTTCTCCTTCTCTTTTTAAATAAAACAGTTCGCTCAAGACGATCAAAAATAAGTTTGGGAGAATTTGATCAGTCGAAAATACTGCATTTTTAACACGGTAATTTCCCTATCTTTTGCATTCATCTAGAAGTGTTCGGTATTCATATTGCACATATTAGCAAAATATCTCTGAAATACCAGATTGCATGTGTTATACTTTAAAACCGGCACTTTAAGGGAAATTGACTGTTTTCCATGGCATCGCATCATTCTTGTGTAGCACAACTTGTGTTTTGAAGTCTGTGCAGGAAAATTCCAGGAGAATGGTCAAATTTATGAAATAAGTGCTGTTAAAAAGACGCCAACTCAAGGATTTGAAATCTGGAAATGATCTAGAAGGAATTCAGGGAATCAACATATCAGAAAGTACACCTGAAGACAGAAGAAGGCAACATGTGAAGTATGAAGCTCCAAAGAAGCCACATGGCCGCGGATCCGCGGCCGGAGCCGCCTTGAGCCTCGGATCCGCGGCATGCTTGCCACGTCAGCATGAAAAACTTGCTCCATTATTATTCTCTTAAGGCCAGAAGCTCTTCAAGTTACTACATTTTCCAGAACACCCTAGAACTTTCTGCCAGATCAGCAAACCTTGGGTTGAAAGCTAATGATGTCCAAGCTTCCTAAACAAGCTTCACTCTAACTACCTTAAAGCCTAGAACCTTCTCCCTAACCTCCTAGCTTAAGGTGGAAGCTAAACCCTAACTAACTAGTTCTAGAGGCTTCTACCTAACTAACTAGCTTACAAGGGAAGCTAACCTAATCCAAGCTTCTTAAGGAAGCTAATCATTCCTAAACCTATAAAAAGGACCCTAGGCCTCACTTGAAAAGGTTGTTGATTGTTGTTGAAATTCTATCATCTCTTCAACCCCAACACTTGCCACCTCCAAACCCTAACCCTAATCCAATCAAGAAACCAAAGTTCAAGATTCTTTGAGTTCAAGCAAAGCAAGCCTTCAACCATCCTTCAGAAGCGAAGCCGGTCTTCATCGGAGCATGAGATCAAAGCCGATCCGCGACTCAAGGAGCCGATGCAACGCTAGATTCGACAATCTTGTTCCTTCTCAATTTCTTGTAGTCTTGAGCAATGTGTAACGAATTGTTGATTAAATAAAGGTGACGATACTTTTAACTTGCTTATCTTTCAATTCAAGCATTATGATTCAACTTCGATTCTTGAATGTATTCTTTGTGATGATGCTTGAGTAAAACTCCGCTCGTGGAGGAGTCGAGACGATCGGTAGAATTGTCACGTCCCGAAAGTACGGAACATGACCGGCACTTAAACTACGAAACGTCTCGAGGCGTACGTAATCTAAGTAAGCCGAAAACCTAGAAATCCAAACCAAGAAAAGTAGTAGAGTGAAGGAAAACCAATTTAAAATCAAGTAGTTTTAATAGCATAAGCCGAATTATGCGATTTTAAAAACTTCAAATATTTCCTGAAAATTTCGGCAGCATCTCCTTTGTAAATACTGGCTCCCAAACGGGATACAACATGAATAGTATACGAAATCAATAAAAGGCATCCCCAAGCGGGAGCTAGCTCTTTGTCAATCGACGGTCACAACCACACAAGCAATATAATATACAACGCCAAGGGCGAGGATCAAAACTCAAAAGGAAACTCAAAACCACAAGAAATCCACAGAAATATAACGCGCGACTCTAAGGTCGAAAGAATAACACCACTGGTCTCTATCTCAAAGAATAAATACATGTTTGGTTGAAGGAACTTCTAGATACAACAGAGTAATAATATACAAGGTATAATGGTGGGTACGATACAAATAAACCCACCTGCTAGCAAGTCACCCGAAAAGAAGCAGTGCCAGCAAAACCGTAATGAAACCTGTACGGCAAAACCTGCAAGAAACTGTGGCACAACAGGGGTGAGTTGCCAACTCGTGAATAGAATACATCTACGAACAGGAATCGAATGTATGACGCAATCCTAGGTCATACGATCATAATATAATCCTCAAATATATAACCAACAACCCATAACCATGGCTAGGGCAAATATCTAACCCAAGTGTAATCCCATGTGCCCGTGTCAGTGCCTCAGGTAGCAATGTATCATATGGATGATGTATGAATGCATGAAACAGAATGCATGTACTGAAGAAAACTGCTTTCATAAATCAGTGAGATTTCTGTATTTTAAAAATGAGGTACCATAAATGAAATCAGCATAAAACAGTGCCCAGCATCGACACAAAAGAAGTGTCCAAATATCTCGATATCTCTGTATCACAATCTCTGTACCTCAATATCTCAAAATCTCAATCACAATATCTAGGGCGCCGTCAGTCCAGACCGGCCCCTACCATCCATCTCAAGACCATGACGGTATCCTCCGGATATCCGACGTGTCGTGTAAAATCACCGGTCGGTAGTGCTCCCCTGCCAGGCTCAACGTCAACAACACGATCCTCTTGCCCCGGGGTACCGCACCGGGCCCACCATGTACCCGAAACGGTTCCTCCACTCCTCGAATCGGGTCTCGAAATCCATCAACAAACTCATGGTGGACGACTCATACATCATGGGAAAACCGCACTTTTTATTTAAAAGAGAGGGAAGAAGCTTATACAAGTTTTGCGGTTTTCCTCCAAATCCAGAAAATCTCATAGAAATCCGAATCCAAATCATCAATAGTATATAAACCCATGAATATAGGCATAAGAATCCATGAATACGGCATAACAATGAATAACAGTATGCATTAAGTGACAAGTAATAACTATAATATCTAAGCTGGCATATAAGGTAAGTACACTAATATTATGTCAAACTACTAGCTATCAAGCTAAGTTAAGCAATAATATTTTCTAAGGTGTACGTGACATGGCAATTACCGATGAAGATGTGTGTGAGCCGGCAAGTAAGTGCACGTGGTACATACGCATCATCGGTAATGGTGCTGGTGTCCTAACAGCATAATGTCAACAATGCAATATGAAATAACAATGTAAGTATGCGATGCGGAGCGAGCAACCAAAATGAGCGGGAGCTAAATATTAAACAATGGTGCCATTTGAAATAACACGAATCGTGGGGTTTTGAAAATAGGGCTACGGCAGTTTTAAGAAAGGATACGTCTTTTGAAATATCCGTAGATCCCTTGACATGTCTTTTAAAATACCCACGATCCGCTAGTTTTGAAATAGGTAGGAGTCTAATCTAATCTAATAACTAAACTAAACTAAAGGGCTAAGCTAACAAGCTGGACTACAGGTAAGGAAACCGCCTAACATCTGAGTCGATATATATACATACCTGTATATTGTTAGTTATATGTATGTCCTAGAGGCCATTACTGTACATTGGATGTATATTGTAGTGGATGCTGGGACATATATAGGGAGGACTTTCTTGCTCGACATGATAGTATGCTATCTGGTTGCTCTTTACCTTAACGTGTACATTGATTGTCTCTCTGTTACATGCTGGTAAAGCCCTTAGGATGTGTACTTAACTACCTGGACTATGATGCGGATCATACTAGTGGGGACATGGTAGTCTATTAGTACATCCTTCAAGGTCCCTAGTCGTGGGTGTATCGAGATGGGGCATCGATATACCAGAGTAGACTAGCGTATACCTTCTCGACCCATACAGATGGGCGATGGATGATCCCATATCCATTGGTGTTTGACATCAGAGATGATGTACGGGTGCTCAGTGGAGACTGGGTACACTGGACGGACTCGCCGAGAACTCCCAGATGGTATTATACCTTACGTCAGATGGCAGTTCTCTGGTGACACTGGTACAGAGTAGTCTGTTGACCCGAGATCGTCATAGAGTCTTGTGTGGTTCCCACTGTGCTTTGATTTCCATCTTACCACGTCCAAGAGGGCGTGCAAAACGGTGGTTTTTGGGTACAGTCCCGAGTCACATGGAGGCAATGAGCGATAGGAAGGGATTCGTCTCTCCCGGTATAGGGGGTTGATGTTGCGCTGTGTTCGATTGGCTATAACCGGAAATCCCTGGCCAGGGTTGCTGAGATTTACTGGTAAGTGTTACCAGTAGTTTATCGAACTGTTATAGACCTCATATCGACACGACTTATCGAGCTATTGGGGTCTGACGTTTACCACCCCTAGGCAAGATATGCGACATATCAGACGACGAGACCGGACTGTACGGTAGTGTTACTGGTTGGATTCACTGGAGTGTGAGCGGGCTTGCTCGTCGATCTTCTGATCGCTCAATACCCAGGTGGCCGTTACGTTTAGCAGACCGCTTGCGGCTTGTGGGTGTTTGATATGATCATCACCTGCTGCCGGCGTATTGACGAGTCTTTAGAGTCCTACACAGAGGTTTCCTGGCTCAAGCGAAACGAAATAGGAGCGCATATGAGATATGTGCGGGACCGAGAATAATGCGTGTATGTGATACCGTATTCTATTCTCGCGATGAATGTATCGACTGGTTGTATGCGATATAACCTGGTTATCGAATCAAGGATTGATTCGGTAAGCCGATACAAAGGATACTAGTCGGTTATATGCGATATGACCGGATCGTTAAATCAAGTGTTGATTTAATGATTTAATGTATAATTATATATTTGATATATTACTTTGCATTAACTAGTATTGGTTCACTTTAAATGGATTTTCTCACTTGAATTATGCAAGTTGTATATGTGATATACTTTTATGCACATGATTGTATCATGTTTGATGATACAAGCTCACTTGGGTGTAGTTTTGGTTTAAACCTTGGTTATGGAAATGGTTAAGGTTTTTATTTATTTATTCATTTATTTATTTCATTTTGGCAAGAAATAAAATGGTTGCTAGTTTTGTTTTATGTTGAAAGTTCATGAAGGTTTGAAAAGTTGACCATTTTGTTTCTTTCCTTTAACCTAACCATTCTTTTTAACCCTAGTTTATTCTCGACACCTAATCATGGTTTGAATATGATAAGTATTGTTTTTCTTTTCCATTTAATTAACACTTATCATATTCATTTTTCTTTCTTCTTCTTCTTGAAGAGCAAGAAAGAAAAGCTTTCTACTTCAATGGCATCTTGAGCATAAGTGTGAGAAATCCAATTCTAAAGTGAACCCACTTCCTATTTCTTCATCCTCTACCTCTTACCAAGTAGTAAAGTGTGTTTCCTTCACAAGTTTTCTTGACTTGGTGAAGTTGGAGCTTGATCTAGCGATGCCTCGACGTAGATCATCTTCGGCATCGTCGTCGATGACCTAGCCCGCTTCTTCTCCGATGAAGCCGACGCTAGAGCCCGGGATTGCATGAGGACAGCGGAGAGGACTTCATCACGGAGCCGTGGAGGTGGAGGACCAGATCTACAAAGGTTGTATTTCCGTATTCTTGTAGTTAAGTGTTAACTAGTTTGTTTTGTCGCCTAAACATCTAGCCAACGATCTAGTCTAGGGTTTCTCGGCACCGTATTTTTAGAAATTGGAATGGTTGATGCCTTATGAGACCTCTTGAGAGTGCCTAGGAACCCTACAGTGGTATCAGAGCCTAGCTAGAGCCTTAGGCGATGCGTAGACGAAGTTTGAAACCCGAACGAACCCGAAACCCTAAACCAAACATGCTCTCTGGATTTTTTCTAAAATCTGGAGTTTTTCCAAATTAAAAATTGCTAAAAAATTCAGCAGGGTCCTATTAGAATTACTGTGAAATTCGGTGGGCCAATTCGTCAAGTGTGCGGCGGAACCGCGGCAGAAGCATGGCGGTTCCGCGGCAGTATTATTAAATTGTCCAATAATTTTTGCACAGTAATTCATGTTTGCAGGTGCTGGATTTTCTGGGAATTTATAATATTTATTCAAGAGTTGAATTTTCTAGAGTTGTTTTAGGGATTCGTATATTCGATCGGATTATCAAATTTTGTCTGTTTGGCTTTCCGGGTATTTTTGAATATGTTAAAAAGTTCGACCGGATATAAATACCCAACTTTTCCCATGTCGGGAAATTTCCAAGTGTTGGATCTTTCCGTAGTTTAAAGACGTTCTAAGTAGTGCAAGTAACGCGATGGACCCTTTAGAAGACAACAAACCTTAACTCGATTATGTGACCGTCTTGAACTGCCCTTTGAACCTTCGGGTTTGGGGCAGTACGGCGTGCCACATGTGAGGCGTTGGCTTGACTCTTCTACGGCTGGACCGTTGGTACTGAGGCACGAACTGAATGTTTTTAGACTTGTTTCATGTGTTGATCTGTTACGGGAAAACTTGGGTGTTCGTATGTTCGATCGGAAAGTTTAACATTTTCTAATTATCCGGAATGGGATACAATAATTGGAATTCACAAAAGTTATGTGATAACTGAATGAATGTTATAAACATAGCAGTTTAGTCTCACTTGATCGGTTGCCACGGAATTTTGATGTGATCAAAAGTCCGTCGCAATCACGTAGCGTACGCGGATACTCGCCGAAAAACTTAATAGACAGCCTCACTCCATAGCCCCGACCAAGTGACTGTAGGAGAACCCCGTCGCCGAAAGCATCCGTTCGGGTGCTCACGGCAGCGGTGTTCCGCCTTGGTGTACTTCGTCGACGGCGTCGGGGGTGCGGCCGCCTACTGAAGTTTGCGACGAGCATTCGATCAGGATGTCGGGAATCTTGTTGAATTACCCGACTTGATGTTGAAAAAAGTTTTCGATAAATGAGACTAAAATGCGGGGTTTATAATTGTTAGGCATGCGATGTCTAAGTAATTCATTTGATTAGGCATGCGATGTCTATGCAGATTGCGGATTCCAACTGTTGAAGTTTTACACTTTCTTTTCTGTGACCGTAAGTGTAATATGTGATATCGCCGGTTTCGTTGCTATATGTCAACGACAATTGGGATGGACATATTTACTTTCGTTGATGACATGTGATGTTATGTGTTGCTGGATATGTTATATTGGATCGTCGTGTTCGAATAGCCGGGGGTTTTTATGTGAGATGAGTGTTTTTCTTTTTCATTCATGTAAAAACTTGTATGTAATATTCTTTTATTGGGGCACTTCCAGGTTGCGGAAGTAGTCACCTTTTGTATATTATTTACTTTTCTGCACTAGGATAGACCCAAGGAGGAGGGCACAAGTAACCGGGTTCTGGGGTCCAGTGGGAGACCAACTCGAGGAGTCGAGTCCGGGTCTCCTAACTCTAGAATTGGTAGGGTTGCTTGTCACTCTCGTAGGGGTCTAGGGGTGTGGGTCTGGCTATTCATCACAACCGTGGAATCCGTGTTTTGTACTGGCTCGTATTGAAAACACGGACGTCCTAGTATATCCAATATTTCATATGATTCTTCTGCTGCGATATCTGTGATGTGATCATGTGATGTTCTGTGATAGATACAGTATATAGTATATATGATATATTATATAGGCGTTACTTATATTTTACACCCGCGCTAGCCCTGCCCCGCTTTGCCGTTAGTTACCTAACCTAACGGTGCACGAGGGGACATCGAGGCGAATGCGGATGGCATAAGTGTACGTCGTATTTATCTGTGATGTTTAGGTACTTAAATGATGGGACTTCATTAATATGATTAATGAAAGAAAAGAAACCTAAAGATGTTGTAGAATCGAATTTCAAAATAAAACATGTAGCTACAGTTCTTGCTTTGCACAGCGGTATATATGATATATCCTGCACCTTATTCGATAAGGAAAGGACCGAGATCCCTTCACCGGGAGTGACTCCTTTAGCAATAACTGGCAGATGCTACACCCCTCGGTTTGTCTTTTGATTGCTTTTAAGTGTTTTTGCTTTGCACAGTGATATATATGATATATCCCGCACCTCATTCGACGAGGAAAGGACCGACGATCCCTTCACCGGGAGTGACTCCTTTAGCAAAACTGGAAAAGCCTAAAAAACACTCCATTTTAAAATTCATTCGATCCTACAACGATATCAAGTTCATTACGCAATAGGTTTTCAGAAAAACCTGTCGTAGCCCTCCGTCATTTCAGATAAGTAGTAGTTAGTATTCGTGCTGCGTTTGTTGGCCTTTGTCAAGGCGTAGTGTGCGGTAGCTGACTGGTGCTTATCTGCTTATGCATATGATGCAGATTGAGTTAGGGTAGTCGTGCGACCTTGTTGGCCTTTGTCAAGGGCCGTGCGGGTGGGTTTAATTCAATCAGGAAATGACGGGTTGAACTTGACTAGCATCCTATGGTTTGTTGGCCTTTGTCAAGGTCATAGGAGGTTAGGGGCAAAATATTATCGGGAATTTCAAGTGCTGAAATTTGCAATGAGATTGCATACCTTCTATGAGATAGTTGGATCCCGATACCCGCTGCGAGTAATTGTTACTCCTGGGAGAGTTTTACACATTACAATTAGCCGATCAAGTAGGTGTCTAGAAAGGTGTTAACGAGGTTACGCCTCTGGGAAAACGAGGTTTACATTAATTAGGTTCGTGCGAAAGCACGGGGGACCTCCCTCAAAGTACCGACACTGGCCTGGCTGAAAGATTGGCGAACTTGTAGTGTGTAATTAATCCCGGCTAGTCTTTCCTTTTACGGTTTGAAGGAAGATTTGATAAAAACCAGTGGGAGCCATCCAGATTAGATAAAATAATAACCAATCCGATCTTGCAAGAGCGCACGCTGAGTGTTTTCTTCTCTCTCTCTCTCCTGGTAGCGACCATATCACGCCTTATTCAAGATAATAATACGGATAATTGACCGAACCCGCTTGTTATACTGAGCTGGGGAACGTTGGTCCAGCTCTAACTTATAATTGTTATAAGACAGAGCAGGAAATTGGGGAATACCAGATTTCCCGTGCCGCCCAAACGAAGAGAGTGCATGCTGATGCATCATCTTCGGGTGTGTTCATTACAAAGAACTGTTTCTCAGTATCCTCTAAATCCTGAGTATATGATACTGGATCAGGATCCCAGATATGTAATTTGTTACATAGGGCTACAAAAAGGTAGAAAAACTGAGAACGGGTGAAAAGTTTCATGAGGCAGAAAACGGGGCAAGTGTTGCAGCCAAGTCTGTCGGTCACTGTCACCCTGTATTGTAATACATTGATTCTGAACGAATGTTATTAGATACCGAACCTGATATACAAAATCATATCAGTCTCTTTATTAGTAAAGAAATGATAAAATTTTGTATTGTTGGATAATGTTTTGAACATTTCCTATATCAAAAGTTGATCGGTTCAGGCACGTTATCTAAAAGCATTGATGTTCTAAATCAAACTACAGTTCTTAGTATACAGAACACACACAAGAGGAAGAGTTCAGAAATGAACGAATCCTTCTTGAGGCATTGTAGACTTGGTCATATCAATGCGACCCGACTAGCTGAAGTTACATGTAGATGCATATTTAAATCAGTTTGAATTTACATCTTGTGAAACTTGCCAGTCATGTCACAGAGATAAGATGACCATAGCTCCGTTTATTGGAAACAGAGAAAGAGTTAGTAAACTCTTGGGATGATACATGTTGATATATGTAGGTCCCCTGTCTACACATGCCAAGACCGGTTCTTTGTACTTCATTACATTCTCTGATAATCTCTCGAGATTCAGATCTATGTTCTTGTTGAAACACAAGTCCGAACCTTTTGAGATATTCATAGAATATAAGTTAGAAGTAGAGAACCAAAATACGGGTATAAGTATTATGTCCTTTGATGTGATCGAGGAGGAGAATACTTGAGCACGGAAATCCTGGACTATTCTAAAGGAGAATGAGATTCTCTTTCAGCATTACTCCTCCGTATACACCATAGCACGATGGTATATCGGGGCGGAGCAGATACACCCTATTTGATATGGTGTGCTCTATGATGAGTACTACTGAGTTACCTATTTCCATTTGGGAGTTATGCACTTATGAAGTTGCATACCTATTGAATTAGGTTCGAATCAAATCAGTGCCTACCACTTCATATGTAATATGGAAGGGGAAGAGCCCATGTCTTAAGCTAGTTAAGATTTGGGGTTGTCCGGCCTATGTCTAAAAAGCAAAATCCGGACAAGCTCGAGGCAAGGTCTGTAATGTAGAACTGGAAAGGTTCCAGCTATACAAAGTACAGCAGATGATTTGGTACAACCAAAGGATTCAGTAGACGCCAACGAACCTCAGCCTCTCCGCCGATCTAGTAGGGTTTCTCACCCACCTGAGAGATACTTCGGTTTCTCTATGACAGTGGGAGCGAGGATTGCATCATGATGATGACCCAACTGGTTTCGAGCTGGCCATCAGGAGTAAGACTCTGTAAGAATGGCTGGATGCTTAGCGATCTGAGATGGAATCCTTATACACCAACAAAGTATGGACTTTAGTTGCTATATCTGAAGGGTTAAATCCCCATCAGGAGCAAGTATATCTTAAGAAGATTACTTGGTGTAGATGGAAAAGTTGAGACTTTCAAAGCAAGACTTGTTAAAGGTTTTCGTCATCGACCAGGCGTGGATAATGATGAAACCTTTTTCCAGTAACTATGCTTAAGTCCATCCAGATCCTACTTGCCACGGCTACGTACCATGACTACGATATCTGGTGGTTGGGTGTCATGACAGCTTTTCTAAATGATGTTTTAGAAGAGTGTGTCTATAAGTACACAGCCAGAGGGCCTCGTAGACAGTGGGAGCAGCAGAAACGTGAGCAAGATGCTTTATAGGATTAAAGCAGGCATCGCGGAGTTGGAACATCTGTTTTGATGGATTAGTCAAAGAGTTTGACATCATCAAAATGGTAGATGAACCTTGTATAAACAAAAAGTTAGTAGGGAGTATGGTGAAAATCCTCGTAGAGTACGTGGATGACATACTCTTGATAGGGAAGGAGTTTCCTATGCTACGCTCGATCAATCTCCGCTTATCACAATGATTCTCCACGTAGGATCAAAATGATACCTCCTAAATCCTGAGTTTTGGATCAATGAGATAGATCTAATTGGATGTTAGGATACTCACTAGTTGTAGTGAGATGGTATCAATTGATCCTGGGGAGAATCACTAGAAGTGTTCCAGGATGATAAAGACGACTGAATGTCAGTCATAGGCATTGTCTTTACCCTCAGTAAAGGGATGGTATGTTGGAAGAGTTCCAAGCTAGATACCGTGGCATACTAGACGATAAAGGCAGGATACATCGCTACTTAAGATGCTACCAAAGAGGCTGTTTGGGTGTATATTGGTTCATGAGATGAACTATGTTCCTCCCATTGTGTGACAATGGAGTTATGGCTTATACCAAGGAACGCTGGTCCCATCAGTGATCCAGACATATTCTAAGGCAGTATTACTTGATCATGGAGATGGTTGATCTCTAAGGGATCGAGGTTAGGAGAGTAGACTTAGAGGACAACACGGCGGATCCACTCACGAAGGCCTATTCCCAGAGAGAGACTTTTATGGGATGGTTGAGTATGAGATACTACAACCACTGCTACAGATGGCCCTAGTGCAAGTGGGAGATTGTTAGTTATATGTATGCCCTAGAGGCCATTACTGTACATTGGATGTATATTGTAGTGGATGCTGGGACATATATAGGGAGGACTTTCTTGCTCGACATGATAGTATGCTATCTGGTTGCTCTTTACCTTAACGTGTACATTGATTGTCACTCTGTTACATGTTGGTAAAGCCCTTAGGATGTGTACTTAACTACCTGGACTATGATGCGGATCATACTAGTGGGGACATGGTAGTCTATAAGTACATACTTCAAGGTCCCTAGTCGTGGGTGTATCGAGATGAGGCATCGATATACCAGAGTAGACTAGCGTATACCCTCTCGACCCATACAGATGGGCGATGGATGATCCCATATCCATTGGTGTTTGACATCAGAGATGATGTACGGGTGCTCAGTGGAGACTGGGTACACTGGACGGACTCGCCGAGAACTCCCAGATGGTATTATACCTTACGTCAGATGGCAGTTCTCTGGTGACACTGGTACAGAGTAGTCTGTTGACCCGAGATCGTCATAGAGTCTTGTGTGGTTCCCACTGTGCTTTGATTTCCATCTTACCACGTCCAAGAGGGCTTGCAAAACGGTGGTTTTTGGGTACAGTCCCGAGTCACATGGAGACAATGAGCGATAGGAGGGGATTCGTCTCTCCCGGTATAGGGGGTTGATGTTGCGCTGTGTTCGATTGGCTATAACCGGAAATCCCTGGCCAGGGTTGTGATTGTTAGGATACGTGCGTGTTCAAGTTCTAGTTTAAATACCGCAATCAAGACGGTTTCGCTTGTAGCTAGCCGGTTGAGTACGGGTCGTCCGCAGGGAGATGAGAGTCTTTTTCAAAGTGTTTTAACGAGTTAAGTCCTGTTTTCAGATTTTATTGGATTATCTAAGTGTTGAGTTGATATTTAAAGAGAGCTTGTTAGGGTTAGGATTAGGTTAGTTTGAGTTAGGAGTCTCCACATCTTTCGTTGCCCCACTTAATATCGGTGTTACGGTAATCGGCAACAACGGGGATTAGCACGACTAGGAAGGAACTTGCGAGTATAAGCTAGGCTTTCCAACGCATAGTCCTTCCTTTTGGTGCTTGTCCGTCCGTTCTTGGCTCTTATCCATAACCTCCGGTTAATTCAACCACAACCGGTCTCACTACGGAATCACCGCTATCATGTAGGATAGGGTGCCGTAAGGAGCGGATTGTGGTTCAATTAACGGGAGTCGATTTAAGTTGTTGGGCAAGGAAAGAGTGAGAGAGATTTCCTTCTCTCAAACTTCCCTTATCCTACCCTAACAAGTATAAAACTACTCAAACTTCATAATACGGAAAAATAAAACAAACAAAAGAGGAAGATAGAAAGAAGGAGACTAGAAGAATAGGACTAACTATTTGCGACCTCACCTTGGCGAGGATCAAGCGTAAGTATCATTGTCGTATGAATGATAAAGAAAAAGAGAGAAGAAAGAAACAATCAAGCAAATAACAACAACTACTTAACAATTAAAATTACAACAAATTACAACAAGTAAAGAAAGAGACAAGCATGATAATAAAAATGGTCTTCTTTATTCATCACACTTCACTCAAAAGCTCACTACAAGTTAATGGAGAAGAGGTGAGAAGAGGAAGAAGAACAACACTAAAACCAGGCAAAATGAAAATACAAGAATTCACCCCTTTCCTTCTCAAACTTCTGGGCTATTTATAGGCTGGAGAATGGAAATCTAGGGCAACCACCAGAACCCTGATGAAAAGACCAAAATACCCCCCAAAAGTTATCAACTGCCGCCACTATATGGCCGCGGATCCGCGGCCTGGACCCCACTTTAGCCGCGGATCCGCGGCCTTCTTGATGAATTGGCACTTGGTATTTTTGGTGGCACCCTGTTTTGATGTACTCTTCTCTCTGGTACATGTGTTTTCTCAATTTAGCTCCACGATTTCTCCAGAATTTCTGTTGAGGGAAAGGTGGAATTTTTGTCAAGATTTTGTCATGATTGCCTCGAGCTCCGCGTAGATCTCTTGGATTTTGTGCTACCATTGAGCCTTGTGCATGAGAATGACATTGATTTGACCTTTTGTCTTCCTAAACTGGTATCTGGCAACATACGGATGAAGAGCGGAGACCGTGTTTTATCTGTGGTTGGCAGGAACCCGGACTTTTTTTGTGTTTTCCATGAATTTCACCGTTTTAGAACCGAGAACCTGTATCCTGCAATTGACTAGCAAACACGGCTCAAGAGTATCTACGGATATGCAATGTGATAAAAATTGGGCGGTATAAAAATGCAAAAATCTGATATGAACAAATACCCCCAAACTTATCATTTGCTCGTCCCGAGCAAAGCCCATTTATTCACAAAAAATTTCCTAACCTCACTTTCGCAGGGAACGCGATTGCACTGAGCATGTGCAACAAGCTGTTAAACCTCTAGGTGTCCCTAGTAGGAGGAGTGTTGTCTCCTGAGGGTTTTCAGCGGATACTACCCACAAAATCCGGTCAAGTTGGTTTTGTAAAATAACTAAGATTCAAACCCTAAAGTTTTGTTTTAGAAAATAACAATTCTATAATCCTAAGTCTAGACCATCGAACCTTTATTTTTCACACCTCGCTTCTTATTTAACTACAGATTTTATATGTCTTTACGTGCAGCGCAAATAGTGTCGTTAAGTTCCAGAAGGACCGATTAAAGTCATCATGTCGCACAATAAAGCCCAGATAACAATTTTAAAAGGATCACATAAGTTTTATAAAGAGTTAAGCATTTTTCAAGTTTCGTTTTCCAGTAAGGTTTCAACCTCAGAATTTCTATCTTCCTTAACATGAAACTAAGTCGTATTTTTCACTCCACCTTTTTCTTGTTTTCATTTCATACGCACCTCTGTGAACGTGCAATAGTCTTTATCAAAGAGTAAAACCTTCATATCTCCGTTAAATATTTTTTTAAAAGCCTGTCTTTTATCAAGATTATTCTCACACAAAGAACCGTTAGGAATTTTAACTCGGAGAGAACACTTGCTTGACTTTGTTTTAAAACTGGACTTTCTAGGCTTCTTAGCGAGCTTTGGGCCAATGCACCCAAACCAGTTGATTTTTGGGCATTAGGTGTAGAAACACCCCAGCGGACTTAATTACTCAAGTTACCTAGGTCCAAAAACAAAAGACAGTTTGGCGTGAAAATCAGATGATTTAATACGAACGAAGATATAACTGGCAGTTCAAATATTTTTTTTTTGGATAAAAGACGTGTTTGGTGTGTTTGGTGTGTTTGGTGTGTAATCATTCCAATCAAGTTTTAGATGGGTTATTTTTCAGACTTAGCTCCAATTACGGCATCAATAACATTCCTTCATATTCGCTTTACTTCATAAACTATTCTTGACATTACTTATTTCAGAACAAACCTATTTGATCCTCAGAAAATCATTTATCTGTTTAAAAGTTTAAACATGAAAGACTTGTCATCTAATTCCCAAAATCTTACGACACGTGTAGTGTGATGTAAAGACGTATATCAGCTATAGTTAACTTCAAAGGAGAGTTATCTTTCAGGTTTTCAAAATCCAAACATAAGATCTAGTTATTCCTATTTTTTCAAACAAAAACCGTCGAAATGTTGAATCAAAGTTCTTCCACAAGCTAACTTGACAAAAAAGTTTTTATATTTTTTAGAAAATTTTCAGATTTTTATGGATTTATGGATTTTAATATGCAGATGCAAAATATACATATGAATGCGAAGGTAAGAAATGCGTACCGAGCGTACCCCCAAACTTAAACTGGACAGTGTCCTCACTGTCGTTGCATGAAGAGATTATTTGAAGGGTCAAAATCGTCGGTTAGCGAGACACAAATTTTTATTTGTTTTTGTTTTTAAAGAAAAGAAAAAGAATATACACAAATATATACAAAAATGGTTTGTACATACCCCCAAACTTATTTGGAACAGTGTCCACTGTTCTTGGCTGGATAACCGAAGTTTGGAGGTAGGCAGAGGAAGATCATTCAGGGTAAACCGGCTCCTGTAAGAACAAGAGCTCCTCTGTTGGTTCGGCGCTAAGGTACGGTTTGCATCGGTGTCCGTTCACTTTGAAAATTGAACTGTCCTTTGGATTTTCCAAATCCACAGCGCCCTGCGGATACACATTCCGCACAAAATACGGCCCTTTCCAGCGAGATCTGAGCTTTCCTGGATGGAAGTGAAGTCGGGTGTCGTAAAGCAGTACTTGCTGACCAGGTACGAAGGTTTTGTGCAAAAGGTGTTTATCATGAAACACCTTCGTTCGATTCTTAACGACAACCGCGTTATCGTAAGCCTCATCCCTAAGCTCGCATAGTTCGTTCAGCTGCAGCTTCTGATGGCTGCCCGCGTCCTCGATAGACAGATTCAGCTCCTTTATCGCCCATTATGCGCGATGCTCGATTTCGACAGGTAGGTGGCAGGCTTTTCCGTACACAAGCCGATAGGGAGACATGCCAAGGTCGGTCTTATAAGCAGTTCTAAATGCCCAAAGGGCATCAGTGAGTTTCAGAGACCAATCCTTACGGTTCTTGGAAACCGTCTTCTCCAGTATCTGCTTGATTTGCCGATTCGAAACTTCGGCCTGCCCGCAGGTTTGGGGGTGGTAGGGCGTAGAGAGCTTATGATTAATGGAGTATTTCCGCATCAAGGCTTCGAAAGTTTTATTGCAGAAATGACTTCCATTGTCGCTAATGATCCCTCGGGGGTGCCCAAACCGTGAGAAAATGTTTTCTTTAAGGAACCTAACGACAACCTTGTTGTCGTTAGTTCGGCTGGGCACAGCCTCGACCCATTTAGAGACGTAATCAACAGCTAGAAGGATGTACAAGTTCCCAAAAGAGCTGGGAAACGGCCCCATGAAGTCTATCCCCGAAACATCGAAAATCTCCACAACCAAGATCGGTTGGAGCATCATCTCGTTCCTCTGGGATATCCGGCCCATGTGTTGGCACCGGGAGCAAGTCTTGCAATAGTCGTGAGCGTCTTTGAAAAGTTGTGGCCAGTAGAAACCACATTGCAAGATCTTCTCAGCTGTCTTTCTGGGCCCAAAATGCCCGCCACACGCTTGATCGTGGCAAAATGACAGCACACTCTTGAATTCCTCATCAGGGACACACCGACGAATAATCTGGTCGGGACAGTACTTGAACAAGTAGGGTTCGTCCCAGTAAAAGTGTTTTACTTGGGATAAGAAGCGAAGTCTGTCCTGACTCGACCATTCGGTCGGTAGTAATCCCGTGGCCAAATAGTTCACAATATCTGCGAACCAGGGTTCGCACGATACTGTCAAGAGTTGTTCATCCGGGAAAACGTCATTAATCGGAATTGGAAGCGAAGGCGAAGAAGGAAGTCGTGAGAGATGGTCGGCAACTACGTTTTCACATCCTCGTTTGTCCTTAATGACAATGTCAAACTCTTGAAGCAAGAGGATCCAACGTATTAACCGAGACTTGGCATCTTTCTTCGCAAAAAGATGGCGCAGAGCTGAATGGTCCGTGTAGACAATGACTGGAGAGCCGATGAGGTAGGGCCTGAACTTTTCTAGAGCAAATACAACAGCTAAGAATTCTTTCTCAGTTGTTGTATAATTGAGTTGGGCGTCGTTCAGGGTCCGGCTCGCATAATAGATTACGTGCGGCATCTTGTTGATGTGCTGTCCAAGGACAGCACCGATGGCAAAGTCGGATGCATCGCACATAATCTCGAATGGGTGCGTCCAGTCAGGGGAAGAAAGAACGGGAGCAGAAGTGAGTGAGCGTTTCAGTGACTCGAATGCAGTCACACAGCTCGAGTTGAAGTCGAAAGGCGTGTCCTTGGCCAGCAAAAGCGTCAAGGGCCTAGCAATCTTGCTAAAGTCCTTGATAAACCGTCTATAGAAACCGGCATGGCCAAGGAAGGCTCGGATATCTCTGACGCATCGGGGAGGAGGCAGATTGGAAATGACCTCAATCTTTGCTTTGTCAACCTCTATGCCATTTTGCGAGATGATATGTCCTAAGACAATACCTTCGCGCACCATGAAGTGGCATTTCTCCCAGTTCAAAGTGAGATTCTTGTCCTTACATCGGGTAAGGACAGCGTCGAGATGCAGCAAACACTCGTCAAAGGAGTCGCCGAAGATGGAGAAGTCATCCATGAAAATCTCCAGAAATTTTTCCACCATGTCTGAGAAAATACCCATCATACACCGCTGGAGGGTAGCGGGCGCATTGCATAACCCAAAGGGCATGCGTCGATATGCAAACGTGCCGAAAGGACAAGTGAAAGTGGTCTTGTCCTGGTCTTTTTCGGCGATGGGAATTTGATTATAGCCAGAGTAGCCATCAAGAAAACAATAGTACTCATGTCCGGCTAATCGTTCCAGCATCTGGTCAATGAAAGGTAGTGGAAAGTGGTCTTTCCGCGTTGCGGCGTTGAGTTTTCTGTAATCAATGCAAACTCGCCACCCGGTTTGGGTGCGAGTAGGGATTAACTCATTCGCCTCGTTAGTGATGACCGTGATGCCCGACTTCTTGGGGACAACATGAATGGGGCTAACCCACTGGCTATCAGAGATAGGGTAAATGATACCACTATCTAGACATTTGACGATCTCCTTCTTCACAGCCTCCTTCATGACTGGATTAAGACGTCTTTGTGGATCCCGGGCTGGTTTGGCATCATCCATCAGATGAATGTGATGCTCAACGATGAGGGGACTAATCCCCTTGATGTCCGCCATGGACCAGCCAAAAGCTTGCCTGTTGCTGTGCAAGACCGCGAGAAGGGCTTTCTCTTGCTCTGGAGCTAGAGAAGCCGAGATGATGACAGGGAGGGTCTCGTTCTCACCTAAGTAAGCATACTTAAGGTGAGACGGCAACGGCTTGAGTTCGAGTGTTGGAGGTGAAATGATGGAAGGCAAGACTGGTGCAAAGGTCTCGAACTCAAAGGACTCCAGCAAAGGTTCAAAATGAGTGTAGGCAACCGAGTCGGATGGTTCAGGTAACTCATCCGGAAAGTTGAAGGATTCAAACTCGGGTTGTGCGCGGCTAAGATCGTTCGTGAACGTGAAACACTCGTAGTCGTTGTCGGGCGCAGAAACAGCAGCAGGTTCGAAGAGACACGCACTAGTGGCGTCAAGATTATCGTGTTCAAACAGAAACTCCTCGAATTCACACTCTTCGGGGGTGATCTCCTGGATCGAGCAGACGTCCAGTATATGAGCATTAGGTTCGGCGGGCTGATTCCCCAACCTAAAAATGTTGAGTTCAATCGTCATGTTTCCAAAAGAGAGGTTCATCGAACCATTGCGACAATTGATCACAGCATTTGAGGTTGCGAGAAATGGGCGACCGAGTATCACCGGAATTTGATTCCGGGGGTTAGCTACAGGCTGTGTATCTAAGACAATGAAGTCAACGGGGAATATGAAGTCCCCGACTTTCATTAACACATCCTCTAGCTCACCCCTAGGGTGGGGATCGATCGGTCGGCCATTTGGAGAGTGCAGTGTGTGGGTTTCAACTCTCCGACGCCTAATTGCTCGTATACTGAATACGGAAGCAGGTTAACACTGGCACCAAGATCTAATAGTGCGCGGTTGATGTTCTTATCCCCAATAGTAATTGAAATCGTAGGACAGCCAGGGTCCTTCCGTTTTTGTGGTAAAGATTGGGTAAGGGCATCACTCACAGCACTAGCCAAGAAAACTTTCTTGGGTACCTGAGACTTCCTCTTTTTCGTGCACAAGTCCTTTAAGATTTTTGCGTAGGACGGGACTGTTAGTTATATGTATGCCCTAGAGGCCATTACTGTACATTGGATGTATATTGTAGTGGATGCTGGGACATATATAGAGAGGACTTTCTTGCTCGACATGATAGTATGCTATCCGGTTACTCTTTACCTTAACATGTACACTGATTGTCTCTCTATTACATGTTGGTAAAGCCCTTAGGATGTGTACTTGACTACCTAGACTATGATGCGGATCAAACTAGTGGGGACATGGTAGTCCATAAGTACATCCTTCAAAGTCCCTAGTCGTGGGTGTATCAAGATGGGGCATCGATATACCAGAGTAGACTAGCGTATACCTTCTCGACCCATACAGATGGGCGATGGATGATCCCATATCCATTGGTGTTTGACATCGGGGATGATATACGGGTGCTCAGTGGAGACTGGGTACACTGGACGGACTCGCCGAGAACTCCCAGATGGTATTATACCTCATGTCAGATGGCAGTTCTCTGGTGACACTGGTACAGAGTAGTCTGTTGACCCGAGATCGTCATAGAGTCTTGTGTGGTTCCCACTGTGCTTTGATTTCCATCTTACCACGTCCAAGAGGGCGTGCAAAACGGTGGTTTTTGGGTACAGTCCCGAGTCACATGGAGGCAATGAGCGATAGGAGGGGATTCGTCTCTCCCGGTATAGGGGGTTGATGTTGCGCTGTGTTCGATTGGCTATAACAGGAAATCCCTGGCCAGGGTTGCTGAGATTTACTGGTAAGTGTTACCAGTAGTTTCTCGAATTGTTATAGACCTCATATCGACACGACTTATCGAGCTATTGGGGTCTGATGTTTACCACCCCTAGGCAAGATATGCGACATATCAGACGATCAGACCGGACTGTACGGTAGTGTTACTGGTCGGATTCACTGGAGTGTGAGCGGGCTTGCTCGTCGATCTTCAGATCGCTCAATACCCGGGTGGCCGTTACGTTTAGCAGACCGCTTGCGGCTTGTGGGTGCTTGATATGATCATCATCTGCTGCCGGCGTATTGACGAGTCTTTAGAGTCCTACACAGAGGTTTCCTGGCTCAAGCGAAACGAAATAGGAGCGCATATGAGATATGTGCGGGACCAAGAATAATACGGTATGTGATACTGTATTCGATTCTCGCGATGTGACATTGATCGGTTATATGCGATATAGCCGGGTTATTGGATCAAGTGTTGATTCGATAAGTTGTTACTGATGATACCAGTCGGTTATGTGCGACATGACCGGATCGTTGAATCAAGTGTTGATTTAATGATTTAATGCATAATTATATATTTGATATATTACTTTGCATTAACTAGTATTGGTTTACTTTAAATGGATTTTATCGCTCGGATGTGCGCATTGCATATGCGATATGATTTTGTGCACTTGTTTGTATCATATTTGATGATGCATGCAAATTAGGGTTTGTGTAAAGAATTGAACCTTGGTTAAAGAAATGGTTAGGGTTTTTATTTGATTATTCATTTATTCATTTGTTTTTATTTTTGGAAAATAAATTGCATAAAATAGAATGGTGGCTTCTTTTGTTTTCTTTCATGAAGCTTCAAGAACTTTTGACTTAGTCATCATTTTGTCTCATGCTTAACCCTAACCAATTCTATTAACTCAAGTTAATTCTCTACACATAACCATGGTGAGAATTATGATAAGAATGGATTTTATTTATTCTTTAATTCTTATCATAATACTTATCATATTCTACTTCATCTTCTTCTTCACTTCAACACATGAAGAAAACCTTAGGTCATCAATGGTGATTGATGATAAAGAGTGAGAAATCCAAATCTAAAGTCTACCCACTTCCTATTTCTTCATCCTCTACCTCTTGCCAAGTAGTAGAGTGTGTTTACTTCACAAGTTTCTTAACTTGGTGAAGTCGGAGCTTGATTTAGCGATGCCTCGACGTAGATCATCTTCGGCATGGACATCGACGACCTAGCTTGCCCATTCTCCGACGAAGCCGACGCTAGAGCCCGGGACTTCTTATGGACAGCGAGAGGACGTCGTTGCGGAGCTATGGAGGTGGAGCAAACGGATCTACAAAGGTTGTATTTCCGTATTCCCTTAGTTAAGTGTTAACTAGTTTCTATTTCGCTTAGACATCTAGCAAACGATCCGTACACTAGGGTTTCCCGGCGCCATATTTTTTTGAAATTGGCATGGTAGATGCCTTGTGAGACCTCACTAAAGTGCCTAGGAACCCTACAGTGGTATCAGAGCCTAGCTAGAGCCTTAGGCGAAGTCTAGACGGAATTTGAAGTCCGAACGAACCCGAAACCCCGAACCAATATTGCTCTCTGTCCAGATTTTAAAATTGTGGATTTTTCAAGATTAAAAATATCCAGAAAATCAAGCAGGGTTTTCTAAGAATTACTGTAAATTTCGTGGGCCCAATTCTACTTTTCCACCGCGGTTCCGCGGCATGAGCAAGGCTCATGCGGCGGTTCCGCGGCCGTACGGACGAAATAGTTTATTCTATTTGCACAGTAATTCTTTATTTCCAGTGCTCCTTTTTCTGAGAATTTTTAATAATTTTTCAAGAGTTGAATTTTCAGAGGTGGTTTTGGGGTTTCGGAGTTTCGATCGGAATATCAAATTTTGTCTGTGTGGCTTTCCGGATAAATTTTAGAATATGTTAAAAAGTTCGACCGGATACAAATACCCAATTTTTCCCCTGTCGGGAAATTTCCAAGTGTTGGATTTTTCCGTGGTTTAACGATGTTCTAAGTAGTGCAAGTAATGCGATGGTCCCTCTAGAAGACAACAAACCTTAACTCGATTATGTGACCGTCTTGAACTGCCCTTTGAACCTTCGGGTTTGGGGCAGTACGGCGTGCCACATGTGAGGCGTTGGCTTGACCCTTCTACGGCTGGACCGTTGGTACTGAGGCATGAACTGAATGTTGTTAGACTTATTTCATGTGTTGATCTATATCGGGAAAACTTGGGTGTTCGATTGTTCGATCGGAAAGTTTAACATTTTCTATTTATCCGGAATGTGATACAATAATTGGAATTCACAAAAGTTATGTGATAACTGAATGAATGTTATAAACATAGCAGTTTAGTCTCACTTGATCGGTTGCCACGGAATTTTGATGTGATCAAAAGTCCGTCGCAATCACGTAGCGTACGCGGATACTCGCCGGTAAACTTAATAGACAGCCTCACTCCATAGCCCCGACCAAGTGACTGTAGGAGAACCCCGTCGCCGAAAGCATCCGTTCGGGTGCTCGCGGCAGCGGTGTTCCGCCTTGGTGCACTTCGTCGACGGTATCGGGGGTGCAGCCGTCTACTGAAGTTTGCGATGAGCATTCGATCAGGATGTCGGGAATCTTGTTGAATTGCCCGACTTGATATTGAAAAGTGTTTTCGATAATGAGACTAAAATGCGGGGTTTATAATTGTTAGGCATGCGATGTCTAAGAAATTCATTTGGTCAGGCATGCGATGTCTGAGGTGATTGCGGATTCCAACTGTTGTAGTTTTACACTTTCTTTTCTGTGACCGTAAGTGTAATATGTGATATCGCCGGTTTCGTTGCTATATGTCAACGACAATTGGGATACGCATGTTTACTTACGTTGATGACATGTGATGTTATGTGTTGTTGGATATGTTATATTGGATCTTCGTGTTTGAATAGCCGGGGTTTTTTTATGTGAGATGAGTGTTTTTCATTTTCATTCATGTAAGAACTTGTATGTAATATTCTTTTATTGGGGCGCTTCCAGGTTGCGGAAGTTGTCACCGTTTGTATATTATTTACTTTTCCGTACTAGGATAGACCCAAGGAGGAGGGCACAAGTAACCGGTTTCAGGAGTCCAGTGGGAGACCAACTCGAGGAGTCGAGTTCGGGTCTCCTAACTCCAGAATTGGTAGGGTTGCTTGCCGCTCTCGTAGGGGTCTAGGGGTGTGAGTTTGGCTATTCATCGCGACCGTGGAATCCGTGTTTTATACTGGCTCGTATTGAAAACACGGACGTCCTAGTATATCCAATATTTCATATGTTACTTCTGCTGCGATATCTGTGATGTGATCATGTGATGTTCTGTGATAGATACAGTATATAGTATATATGATATATTATATAGACGTTACTTATGTTTTACACCCGCGCTAGCCCTGCCCTGCTCTGTCATTAGTTACCTAACCTAACGGTGCACGAGGGGACATCGAGGCGAATGCGGATGGCATAAGTGTACGTCATATCTATCTGTGATGTTTAGGTAACTTAAAATGATGGGACTTCATTAATGTGATTAATGAAATAAAAGAAACCTAAGATGTTGTAGAATCGAATTTCAAAATAAAAACAGGTAGCTACAGTTCTTGCTTTGCACAGAGGTATATATGATATATCCTGCACCTTATTCGATAAGGAAAGGACCGAGATCCCTTCACCGGGAGTGACTCCTTTAGCAATAACTGGCAGATGCTACACACTCGGTTTGTCTTTTGATAGCTTTTAAGAGTTCTGCTTTGCACAGTGATATATGTGATATATCCCACACCTCATTCGACGAGGAAAGGACCGACGATCCCTTCACCGGGAGTGACTCCTTTAGCAAAACTAGAAAAGCCTCAAAAGCACTCCATTTTAAAATCATTTGATTCTACAACGATATCAAGTTCATTACGCAATAGGTTTTCAGAAAAACCTGTCGTAGCCCTCCGTCATTTCAGATAAGTACTAGTTAGTATTCGTGCTGCGGTTGTTTGGCATGCGTCAAGGCGTAGTGTACGGTAGCTAACTAGTGCTTATCTGCTAGCATATGATGCGATTGGATTAGGGTATTCGTACGACGTTGTTTGGCATGCGTCAAGGGTCGTGCGGGTGGGTTTAATTCAATCAGGAAATGACGGGTTGAACTTGACTAGCAGACTATGGGTTGTTTGGCATGCGTCAAGGTCATAGCGAGCTAGGGGCAGAATATTATCGGGAATTTCAAGTGTTGAAATTTGCAATGAGATTGCATACCTTCTATGAGATAGTTGGATCCCGATACCCGCTGCGAGTAAGAGTTACTCCTGGGAGAGTTTTATACATTACAATTAGCCGATCAAGTAGGTGTCTAGAAAGGTGTCAACGGGGTTACGCCTCTGGGAAAACGAGGTTTACATTAATTAGGTTCGTGCGAAAGCATGGGGGACCTCCCTCAAAGTACCGACACTGGCCTGGCTGAAAGATTCGCGAACTTGTAGTGTGTAATTAATCCCGGCTAGTCTTTCCTTTTAGGGTTTGAAGGAAGATTTGATAAAAAGCAGTGGGAGCCATCCTGATTAGATAAAATAATAACCAATCTATTCTTGCAAGAGCGCACGCTGAGTGTTTTCTTCTCTCTCTCTCCTGGTAGCGACCATATCACGCCTTAATCAAGATAATAATACGGATTATTGACCGAACCAGCTTGTTATACTGAGCTGGGGAACGTTGGTCCCGCTCCAACTTATAATTGTTATAAGACAGAGCAGGAAATTGGGGAATACCATATTTCCCGTGCCGCCCAAACGAAGAGAGTGCATGCTGATGCATCATCTTCGGGTGTGTTCATTATACAGAACTGTTTCTCAGTATCCTCCGCATCCTTGGTATATGATACCGGATCAGGATCCCAGATATGTAATCTGTTACATAGGGCTACAAAAGGGTAGAAAAACTGAGAACGGGTGATAAGTTTCATGAGGCAGAAAACGGGGCAAGTGTTGCAGCCAAGTCTGTTGGTCACTGTCACCCTGTATTACCAGAATACATTGATTCTGAACGTATGTTATTAGATACCGAACCTGATATACAAAATCATATCACTCTCTTTATTAGTAAAGAAATGATAAAATTTTGTATTGTTGGATAATGTTTTGAACATTTCCTATATCAAAAGTTGATCGGTTCAGGCACGTTATCTAAAAGCATTGATGTTCTAAATCAAACTACAGTTCTTAGTATACTGAACACACACAAGAGGAAGAGTTAAGAAATGGACGGATCCTTCTTGAGGTATTGTAGACTAGGTCATATCAATGCGACCCGACTGGCTGGAGTTACATAAAGATGCATATTTAAATTGGTTTGAATTTACATCTTGTGAAACTCGCCAGTCATGTCACAAAGATAAGATGACCACAGCCCTGTTTATTAGAAACAGAGAAAGAGTTAGTAAACTCTTGGGATGATACATGTTGATGTATGTAAGTCCCCTGTCTGCACATACCAAGACCGGTTCTTTTTACTTCATTACATTCTCTGATAATCTTTCGAGATTCAGACCTATGTTCCTGTTGAAACACAAGTCCGAACCTTTTAAGATATTCACAGAATATAAGTTAGAAGTAGAGAACCAAAATACGGGTATAAGTATTATGTCCTATGATGAGATCAAGGAGGAGAATACTTGAGCACGGAAATTCCTGGACTATTCTAAAGGAGAATGAGATTCTCTCTCAGAATTACTCCTCCGTATACACCATAGCACGATGGTATATCGGGGCGGAGCAATCAACACCCTATGTGATATGGTGTGCTCTATGATGAGTACTACTGAGTTACCTATTTCCTTTTGAGGGTTATGCACTTATGAAGATGCATACCTATTGAATAGGGTTCTAATCAAATCAGTTGCCTACCGCTTCATATGAGATATGGAAACGGAAGAGCCCATATCTTAAGTTAGTTAAGATTTGGGTTGTCCGGCCTATGTCTAAAAGCAAAATCCGGACAAGCTCGAGGCAAGGTCTGTAATGTACAACTGGAAAGGTTCCAGCTATACAATTTGCAGGAGATGATTTGGTAGAACCGAAGGATTCAGTAGATTCCAACGAACCTCAGCCTCTCCGCCGATCTAGTAGGGTTCCTCACCCACCTGAGAGATACTTTGGTTTCTCTATGACAGTGGGAGCGAGGATTGCATCATGAGATGATGACCCAACTAGTTTCGAGCTGGCCATCGGGAGTAAGACTCTGTAAGAATGGCTGGATGCTTAGCGATCTGAGATGGAATCCTTATACACCAACAAAGTATGGACTTTGGTTGCTATATCTGAAGGGTTAAATCCCCATCAGGAGCAAGTATATCTTGAGAAGATTATTTGGTGTACATGGAAGAGTTGAGACTTTCAAAGCTAGACTTGTTAAAGGTTTTCGTCATCAACCAGGCGTGGATAATGATGAAACCTTTTCCAGTATCTATGCTTAAGTCCATCCAGATACTACTTGCCACGGCTACATACCATGACTACGATATCTGGTGGTTGGGTGTCATGACTGCTTTTCTAAATGATGTTTTAGAAGAGTGAGTCTATAAGTACACAGCCAGAGGGCTTCGTAAACAGTGGGAGCAGCGGAAACGTGTGCAAGATGTTTTATCTGATAAAGCAGGCATCGCGGAGTTGGAACGTCTGTTTTGATGTGTTTGTCAAGGAAGTTGACATCATCAAAATGGTAGATGAACCTTGTATATACAAAAAGGTAGTAGGGAGTATGGTGGTGATCCTCGTAGAGTACGTGGATGACATACTCTTGATAAGAAAGGAGTTTCCTATGCTACGCTCGGTCAATCTCCGTTTATCACAATAATTCTCCATATAGGATCAAAGTGATACCTCCTTAATCCTGAGTTTTGGATCTATGAGATAGATTTAATTGGATGTTAGGATTCTCACTAGTTGTAGTGAGATGGTATCAAGTGATCCTGGGGAGAATCACTGGAAGTGTTCCAGGGTGATAAAGACGACTGATTGTCAGTCGCAGGCATTGTCTTTACCCTCAGTAAAGGGACGGTATGTTGGAAGAGTTCCAAGCTAGATACCGTGACATACTAGACGATAAAGGCAGGATACACCGCTACTTAAGATGCTACCAAAGAGGCTGTTTGGATGTATAATGGTTCATGAGATGAACTATGTTCCTCCCATTGTGTGACAATGGAGTTGTGGCTTTTGCCAAGGAACGTCCGTCCCATCAGTGATCCAGACTTATTTTATGGCAGTATCGCCTGATCATGGAGATGGTTGATCTCCAGGCTGATCGAGGTTAGGAGAGCAGACTCAGAGGACAACACAGCGGATCCACTCACGAAGGCCTATTCCCAGAGAGAGACTTTTATGGGATGGTTGAGTATGAGATACTACAACCACTGCTACAGATGGCCCTAGTGCAAGTGGGAGATTGTTAGTTATATGTATGCCCTAGAGGCCATTACTGTACATTGGATGTATATTGTAGTGGATGCTGGGACATATATAGGGAGGACTTTCTTGCTCGACATGATAGTATGCTATCTGGTTACTCTTTACCTTAACATGTACACTGATTGTCTCTCTATTACATGTTGGTAAAGTCCTTAGGATGTGTACTTGACTACCTAGACTATGATGCGGATCATACTAGTAGGGACATGGTAGTCCATAAGTACATCCTTCAAAGTCCCTAGTCGTGGGTGTATCGAGATGGGGCATCGATATACCAGAGTAGACTAGCGTATACCTTCTCGACCCATACAGATGGGCGATGGATGATCCCATATCCATTGGTGTTTGACATCGGGGATGATATACGGGTGCTCAGTGGAGACTGGGTACACTGGACGGACTCGCCGAGAACTCCCAGATGGTATTATACCTCACGTCAGATGGCAGTTCTTTGGTGACACTGGTACAGAGTAGTCTGTTGACCCGAGATCGTCATAGAGTCTTGTGTGGTTCCCACTGTGCTTTGATTTCCATCTTACCACGTCCAAGAGGGCGTGCAAAACGGTGGTTTTTGGGTACAGTCCCGAGTCACATGGAGGCAATGAGCGATAGGAGGGGATTCGTCTCTCCCGGTATAGGGGGTTGATGTTGCGCTGTGTTCGATTGGCTATAACAGGAAATCCCTGGCCAGGGTTGCTGAGATTTACTGGTAAGTGTTACCAGTAGTTTCTCGAATTGTTATAGACCTCATATCGACACGACTTATCGAGCTATTGGGGTCTGACGTTTACCACCCCTAGGCAAGATATGCGACATATCAGACGATCAGACCGGACTGTACGGTAGTGTTACTGGTCGGATTCACTGGAGTGTGAGCGGGCTTGCTCGTCGATCTTCAGATCGCTCAATACCCGGGTGGCCGTTACGTTTAGCAGACCGCTTGCGGCTTGTGGGTGCTTGATATGATCATCATCTGCTGCCGGCGTATTGACGAGTCTTTAGAGTCCTACACAGAGGTTTCCTGGCTCAAGCGAAACGAAATAGGAGCGCATATGAGATATGTGCGGGACCGAGAATAATACGGTATGTGATACTGTATTCGATTCTCGCGATGTGACATTGATCGGTTATATGCGATATAGCCGGGTTATTGGATCAAGTGTTGATTCGATAAGTTGTTACTGATGATACCAGTCGGTTATGTGCGACATGACCGGATCATTGAATCAAGTGTTGATTTAATGATTTAATGCATAATTATATATTTGATATATTACTTTGCATTAACTAGTATTGGTTTACTTTAAATGGATTTTCTCGCTCGGATGTGCGCATTGCATATGCGATATGATTTTGTGCACTTGTTTGTATCATATTTGATGATGCATGCAAATTAGGGTTTGTGTAAAGAATTGAACCTTGGTTAAAGAAATGGTTAGGGTTTTTATTTGATTATTCATTTATTCATTTGTTTTTATTTTTGGAAAATAAATTGCATAAAATAGAATGGTGGCTTCTTTTGTTTTCTTTCATGAAGCTTCATGAACTTTTGACTTAGTCATCATTTTGTCTCATGCTTAACCCTAACCAATTCTATTAACTCAAGTTAATTCTCTACACATAACCATGGTGAGAATTATGATAAGAATGGATTTTATTTATTCTTTAATTCTTATCATAATACTTATCATATTCTACTTCATCTTCTTCTTCACTTCAACACATGAAGAAAACCTTAGGTCATCAATGGTGATTGATGATAAAGAGTGAGAAATCCAAATCTAAAGTCTACCCACTTCCTATTTCTTCATCCTCTACCTCTTTCCAAGTAGTAGAGTGTGTTTACTTCACAAGTTTCTTGACTTGGTGAAGTCGGAGCTTGATTTAGCGATGCCTCGACGTAGATCATCTTCGGCATGGACATCGACGACCTAGCTTGCCCATTCTCCGACGAAGCCGACGCTAGAGCCCGGGACTTCTTATGGACAGCGAGAGGACGTCGTTGCGGAGCTATGGAGGTGGAGCAAACGGATCTACAAAGGTTGTATTTCCGTATTCCCTTAGTTAAGTGTTAACTAGTTTCTATTTCGCTTAGACATCTAGCAAACGATCCGTACACTAGGGTTTCCCGGCACCATATTTTTTTGAAATTGGCATGGTAGATGCCTTGTGAGACCTCACTAGAGTGCCTAGGAACCCTGCAGGGACTTGTTGGACAGCATCTAAAAGAGGAATGTTAATGTTAACCTGCTTGAATAACTCCAGAATCTTCTCCATTTGAGGATTTTGTTTGTTAGACCTCAACCGGTTTGGAAATGGAACATTTTGAAAATTGGTTGAGTCTAATGCTGGAGGAGGAGATTTTGGAGTTGGAACGGATCCTAGAATAGGTGTTTTCGTGGAGTGAGAAGTGGGTCCGTTCAGAGCAGAAGAAGAGGAAGGGGAGCCTTGTGAAGAACGGAGAATAGGCTCAGAAGACGAAGAAGAAGAAGGAGAAGAAGAAGAAGAAGCGGCGGCCGGGGTGTCATCGTTGATTCGCTTGCCAATGTTGTTTTGCAGCATCCTTCCCGATCTCAGTGTAGTCACGGCACTCACATTATGGTTTTGTTGTTCAAGAGCAACATGTGCATTATGTGGGTGACCGGGATTTGGAAGTGGCTGGGACGGGAGCTTCCCCTTCTCTCGCTCGCTCAAGGCCGTGTTCAGCTGTGCAATCTGGGACTCAATGGTCTTGATGCTTTGCCCGTGTGCGGCAGTGTGTTGCACTAAAGACTGAATCGAAGACTGGATGTTGGCGGTGGATTGAGTCGATTGTTTAACAAACGCCTCCAGACTTCGCTCGAGCGAGGAAACCTTATCGTTGTTTGACGGAACAAAGTTGTTTGGTGGAAAAGAGTTGTTGGGTGAAAAGTTGTTCGTCTGGTTTTGGTAAGGTTGGGGTTGGAAGGGCTGCTGATACTGAGTTTGTTGTTGCACTTGTTGTTGCGGCGGAGGGGCCCTTTGGAAATTGTTGCCTTGGAATTGATTCTGATTATGATTCCAGGCGAAATTGGGGTGGTTCCTCCAACCGGGATTGTAGGTGGAAGAGTATGGATCATTCCTCGGTCTTTGCTGGAATGCATTAACCTGATCCTGTCCTTGCGATGGTGGATTGTAAGGACACTCTTCGGTCAAGTGAGAAGGATCGGAACAACAAGCGCAGATGGTACGAAGGGGGAGAACAGGGGCAGGAGCAGGAGAAGAAAATTTGCTCTCTATTGCTTCAAGCTTTTTTGTTATTGCAGCCATTTCAGCTCTCATCGCAATAGAGACATCAAGCTGGTGAATTCCTACCCTAGACTGACCGGTAGAAGTGGAGGTAGAAGAAGAAGAAGTCGGTCTGGTGCTCTCCCACTGTAGCGTTTGCTCCGCAAGGTCGTCAAAGAACTGCCACGCTTCCTCGTCAGATTTCGATAGGAAGTGGCCCTGACAGATGGTTTCCAGCAACTGCTTCGTTGCTGGGTTCAGTCCCTCGTATAAGGTTTGGCAGAGTTGCCATTTCTCTATACCGTGGTGAGGACACTGAACAAGAAGGTCTTTGTACCGGTCAAAGCACTTCCAGAAGGGTTCAGAAGGAAGCTGGGAGAATTGGTTGATTTCATTTCGAATTCTTGCGGTCTTATGATTTGGATAGAATTTTTTCAGAAACGCTTTAATAAACTCGTCCCAGCTGGTGATTGAGTGGGAAGCGGTGCTATACAGCCATTTTTCAGCGAGATCGCATAAAGTAAACGGAATGACCCGTAGGCGTATAGCATCGTCCGACAGCTGGGTGGTTTTCATCATGGCACAGACGTTTTGAAATTTGTTGATGAAGATATAGGCATCTTCAGATTCAAGCCCATGAAAACGTGGAAGCATGTTGATGAAATGGGGCTTAATTTCAAAGTTGTCCCCATTGGCCGGAGGAAGAGAAAGGCAGGTGGGAAGTGCAGAACGGGTGGGGTAGAAACGATCCTGGAGCGCAATTCGCTGTGGCGCTACAACAGGCGGAAGTGGTGGGAGATTGGTCTCCGTAGGAGGTGGAGCCAATCCAGCGGTGGTAAAAGAGATGTTCGGATTAAATCCCGACATCGCGGAAGAAGAGGTTGGTGAAGGTGAAGGTGAAGGTGAAGATGTATGAACAGAATTCCGGTCAACGTCGGAGTTGGCCGGCAAAGGAAGGGGAGAAAGAGGAGTGGACGGAGTATCGACTTCGGAGTCGATCGCGTAGTCGGTAGTGACTAACGTAACGCGGACTAGACGGGAGCTAGTGTCCCGAGTCCAAGCGGACATACACTAAACGAGTTTAGTATAGTCAAAGCGGAGAAGGTGAGGGTAAGAAAACGTCAATGGAGAAAGGCGATGGTTGGTGGGTGAAAATGGATTTGGCGACAAAAGGGCAAGTTTTTATAAAAGTTTTTGATTTTTTTCTTTTTTTTTCTTTTTTTTTTTAGAAAGAGATTTACAGAAATATGTACGGAAATACGGCTTAAGCAATCACAAACAAGATATGCACAATCACACCTAGATCTAGGGTAACCTAGGTCTACTAGACCTGCTCCTGAACTTGATTGTCGAAGTTAAACAGTGTCGAGAAACGGGCTTAACAATACACTGATCACGAGGCCAGGTAAGTGCAGAGATAAGGGGAGGTTGTCCAACGCTTTCGCGAAGTTCCTTAATTAAATAATCCTTTCTCTTTCGGCGGTTGCGCCTTTAACACTTTCCTAGACACCCCGTAAACAATATACGGTTAAACGAGGTTCTAAACACGGTTTATCTTCTCCTAATGAGCGCGAAGTCCTTAAGGCTGAAGTCTAGTATTTTTTAATTTACAATGGACAATGCACATGCTTTAGTGATTTTTGGGGTCCTGGGAAGGGTGATGAAATCCCCACCCAATCTGGATTGGTTTCAAGCCCCTTAAGTCCGTATTAAAGAAATGCAAAGCAGTAACAAATCAACTGCAAACAATTTTTATTTGCGGCGCAAAGAATACTGCACAAGAACAGTTTATTGGAAGGGGGAGAAGAATTTGCGCAAAGAAGGCTGCAGAAAACACAATTCAGTGGAGTCCAGAGGAGTGGAGAGAAGAGAGAAACTCACCAGAAAAATTTTGCACCCTGAAGGCACTAAATGGCCGCGGTTCCGCGGCCAAACACCTGCTTAGGCCGCGGATCCGCGGCTAAGTCAAGGAATTGGTGCTCTGAAAAATATGGGTGTCCTCTGCTTGGTGTCCCCTGCTTGTCTGGATGTGGGGAATTCTGATTTGCTCACTGTAACTGTTCCAGATCTTGACAGTAGACCGTATGCTTCGTTTTGTCCGTCGCGGTGTAGCCGCGAAATGTGGGTCTATCTTCCCACGTCTTTGGCACTGTACTTGAACTCCTTATTTTCAACGTCCTTGGCGTCGATCTTGAACTTCGTATTTTCCTGCACACTTGCACAAAAACTAATCAAGAATAACAAGATGGTTTCTTTTACAAAGTATATTTTTTTTTGTTTTTTTGTTTTATACTTACAATTAACCCGAAATTACACAAAGAAATAAACTACCGTCTCCCCGGCAACGGCGCCATTTGATTGTTAGGATACGTGCGTGTTCAAGTTCTAGTTTAAATACCGCAATCAAGACGGTTTCGCTTGTAGCTAGCCGGTTGAGTACGGGTCGTCCGCAGGGAGATGGGAGTCTTTTTCAAAGTGTTTTAACGAGTTAAGTCCTGTTTTCAGATTTTGTTGGATTATCTAAGTGTTGAGTTGATATTTAAAGAGAGCTTGTTAGGGTTAGGATTAGGTTAGTTTGAGTTAGGAGTCTCCACATCTTTCGTTGCCCCACTTAATATCGGTGTTACGGTAATCGGCAACAACGGGGATTAGCACGACTAGGAAGGAACTTGCGAGTATAAGCTAGGCTTTCTAACGCATAGTCCTTCCTTTTGGTGCTTGTCCGTCCGTTCTTGGCTCTTATCCATAACCTCCGGTTAATTCAACCACAACCGGTCTCACTACGGAATCACCGCTATCATGTAGGATAGGGTGCCGTAAGGAGCGGATTGTGGTTCAATTAACGGGAGTCGATTTAAGTTGTTGGGCAAGGAAAGAGTGAGAGAGATTTCCTTCTCTCAAACTTCCCTTATCCTACCCTAACAAGTATAAAACTACTCACACTTCATAATACGGAAAAATAAAACAAACAAAAGAGGAAGATAGAAAGAAGGAGACTAGAAGAATACGACTAACTATTTGCGACCTCACCTTGGCGAGGATCAAGCGTAAGTATCATTGTCGTATGAATGATAAAGAAAAAGAGAGAAGAAAGAAACAATCAAGCAAATAACAACAACTACTTAACAATTAAAATTACAACAAATTACAACAAGTAAAGAAAGAGACAAGCATGATAATAAAAATGGTCTTCTTTATTCATCACTCTTCACTCAAAAGCTCACTACAAGTTTAATGGAGAAGAGGTGAGAAGAGGAAGAAGAACAACACTAAAACCAGGCAAAATGAAAATACAAGAATTCACCCCTTTCCTTCTCAAACTTCTGGGCTATTTATAGGCTGGAGAATGGAAATCTAGGGCAACCACCAGAACCCTGATGAAAAGACCAAAATACCCCCCAAAAGTTATCAACTGCCGCCACTATATGGCCGCGGATCCGCGGCCTGGACCCCACTTTAGCCGCGGATCCGCGGCCTTCTTGATGAATTGGCACTTGGTATTTTTGGTGGCACCCTGTTTTGATGTACTCTTCTCTCTGGTACATGTGTTTTCTCAATTTGGCTCCACGATTTCTCCAGAATTTCTGTTGAGGGAAAGGTGGACTTTTTGTCAAGATTTTGTCATGATTGCCTCGAGCTCCGCGTAGATCTCTTGGATTTTGTGCTACCATTGAGCCTTGTGCATGAGAATGACATTGATTTGACCTTTTGTCTTCCTAAACTGGTATCTGGCAACATACGGATGAAGAGCGGAGACCGTGTTTTATCTTTGGTTGGCAGGAACCGGGACTTTTTTCGTGTTTTCCATGAATTTCACCGTTTTAGAACCGAGAACCTGTATCCTGCAATTGACTAGCAAACACGGATCAAGAGTATCTACGGATATGCAATGTGATAAAAATTGGGCGGTATAAAAATGCAAAAATCTGATATGAACAGGTTGCTGAGATTTACTGGTAAGTGTTACCAGTAGTTTCTGGAACTGTTATAGACCTCATATCGACACGACTTATCGAGCTATTGGGGTCTGACGTTTACCACCCCTAGGCAAGATATGCGACATATCAGACGACGAGACCGGACTGTACGGTAGTGTTACTGGTTGGATTCACTGGAGTGTGAGCGGGCTTGCTCGTCGATCTTCTGATCGCTCAATACCCGGGTGGCCGTTACGTTTAGCAGACCGCTTGCGGCTTGTGGGTGTTTGATATGATCATCCCCTGCTGCCGGCGTATTGACGAGTCTTTAGAGTCCTACACAGAGGTTTCCTGGCTCAAGCGAAACGAAATAGGAGCGCATATGAGATATGTGCGGGACCGAGAATAATGCGTGTATGTGATACCATATTCTATTCTCGCGATGAATGTATCGACTGGTTGTATGCGATATAACCTGGTTATCGAATCAAGGATTGATTCGGTAAGCCGATACAAAGGATACTAGTCGGTTATATGCGATATGACCGGATCGTTAAATCAAGTGTTGATTTAATGATTTAATGTATAATTATATATTTGATATATTACTTTGCATTAACTAGTATTGGTTCACTTTAAATGGATTTTCTCACTTGAATTGTGCAAGTTGTATATGTGATATACTTTTATGCACATGATTGTATCATGTTTGATGATACAAGCTCACTTGGGTGTAGTTTTGGTTTAAACCTTGGTTATGGAAATGGTTAAGGTTTTTATTTATTTATTCATTTATTTATTTCATTTTGGCAAGAAATAAAATGGTTGCTAGTTTTGTTTTATATTGAAAGTTCATGAAAGTTTGAAAAGTTGACCATTTTGTTTCTTTCCTTTAACCTAAGCATTCTTTTTAACCCTAGTTTATTCTCTACACCTAATCATGGTTTGAATATGATAAGTATTGTTTTTCTTTTCCATTTAATTAACACTTATCATATTCATTTTTCTTTCTTCTTCTTCTTGAAGAGCAAGAAAGAAAAGCTTTCTACTTCAATGGCATCTTGAGCATAAGTGTGAGAAATCCAATTCTAAAGTGAACCCACTTCCTATTTCTTCATCCTCTACCTCTTGCCAAGTAGTAGAGTGTGTTTCCTTCACAAGTTTTCTTGACTTGGTGAAGTTGGAGCTTGATTTAGCGATGCCTCGACGTAGATCATCTTCGGCATCGTCGTCGATGACCTAGCCCGCTTCTTCTCCGATGAAGCCGACGCTAGAGCCCGGGATTGCATGAGGACAGCGGAGAGGACTTCATCACGGAGCCGTGGAGGTGGAGGACCGGATCTACAAAGGTTGTATTTCCGTATTCTTGTAGTTAAGTGTTAACTAGTTTGTTTTGTCTAGCCAACGATCTAGCCAACGATCTAGTCTAGGGTTTCTCGGCACCGTATTTTTAGAAATTGGCATGGTTGATGCCTTGTGAGACCTTTTGAGAGTGCCTAGGAACCCTACATATATATATTAGTCGGTGATCCCGCCTCAATAATATCATATCCGATACCATATCTATAATCAGACATCCCAAGTCAAGAGTGCGGATCAATCATCAAAATATAGCTCGTACGTAAATCCGTCGTACGGCATCCCCAAATCTGGGTACGGGTCAATATCATATTCATCACACTATTCATCCGGTATCCTCTTTATCAAAGATCATAGTCTATGGTACTGACCTATGTCTAGTACAATACTAATATCATCAATATGGTCATGATCTGGCTACTGATCGACAGTCTCGTACAAACTGATATCATCAGCACATCGTCATCAATGGGTATACATCGCCCAATACGGCCTAATATCAATATCCTAGCATATCATGTCTCATATCACGATCACATGTTGACCATTTTATTTATAACACTATTCACTCGTATCGCTGCCCCAAGATCCGCTGTAACATCAGGACGTACCTCAAGTACGAATCTTGCCACATCACCGATATCACAACCTCAACACAAATCTCATCGACTCATCTCAATCCCAAGTATCATCCTCAAATCCGTATGTGAACACATAGTCCCATACCCATGTGAACACATAACTATATATATATTCCCGTAAACACAAATGGAAGAAGAATGTATGCAAGTATGGGTGGGTGTGTGCATGTATGGTGCGACCACTACTCTAGGGTTTCGCGATACTAAACCATCCATATTTATCATCAATAAACTCAAACAATATATAATCAATAAATGTGTGTATACGTATTCGTATACATCACCACGAACTGCAGGGGTGCTATACGCCATCCACCCGACTTCTCCCCGTAGATATAAATCTACTCACCTGATCTTCGCTCGCCGGTGCCGATGTCGTCACGAGCTTGCTTGTCGTCTCGAAGTCCACATGGGGTACCTACATATCATAACGCACCGTATCGCATTAAAATCCGACTCATGACCAAAACGACACACGAATCCCACATATGTGAAAACCTATGGTTTGCTCTCTCTCTCTCAAATCAACCCAAAACCCTCGACATCGGCGTACAAACGCCAAGTGATCGAGAAAAACTCAAACGTACAAATCGTAGTTCCCAAAACTCACTAATTATAATATAAAACAGGGTTTAAATCATCAAAACTTAAAATAAATCAAATTGATTTATTTCCGAAAACCTAGAAAGCACTAAATTTTCGTTTTAATTCGAAACTTGATGTTTTAACAAATCTAATGACCATAATATCCACTAAATATCATAACTAAGTCATATAAACCATTAATAGATTTTATCCTCATCAATTTTCATTGAATCCAAAATTCTAGTTTGCAAATTATCCAATTTTAACATTTTAAAAGCAACAATTTGTAAACTAGCAACTAGATTAGTTTTAGCATTCCATTAACATGTTAATCTCCTCATTAAAACCATAATAAATTTATAAAAACCCTAACTAGATTTTAAATTTCACATTTTCAATAATTTCTAAAAACCTAGTTTACAAAAAAAAGCTTAATTTGGACATTTTACATCTAACAATTTATATATTGGCAATTAGATTAGGTTTTGCATATCTTAAGATCTTCACTACTCCACACAACCATAATCCAAATATTCTAAACCCCAACTTTAGATTAACCCTTCACTTGAAAACCAAACTTTAAAATTAAACCATATTTAAACTTCTAGTTAGCTAGATTGAAGTAATTAGACAACATTTTGACTAAAGGGTTAAGATTATACCTCACAATTTCAAGAGATCCAACATGAATCTAGCCTCCCAAACTTGCTTCTTTTTACCAATATCCATACAAGTATAGCCAAGGAAAAATGGGTAAGGGTTGGATTTTGAAATTAGTGAGGTTTTATTTGATTTTTCATGGAATTTTTGTGAACTTTGGAGAAGAAATAAGATGGGGAAATGAGAGAAGGGGGGCTGCTGAATTTCTATAGCAGTGAGGAGGTGAGAGAGAGTGTGGTGTTGGGTGTGGGTGAGAGAAAAGTCCAAGTAAGGAACCATACATCAAGTATAAAGACCCATGCTTTAATGTTTAACACCAATTTCTTTTCTTTTCTTTGACCTTTGGAAGAGGGGAAAATGGGCAGCCCCTGTTAGTTATATGTATGCCGTAGAGGCCGTTACCGTACATACGATGTATATTGTAGTGGATGCTAGGACATATATAGGGAGGACTTTCTTGCTCGACATGATAGTATGCTATCTGGTTGTACTTTATCTTAACATGTACTCTGATTGTCTCTATATTACATGTTGATAAAGCACTTAGGATATGTACTCGACTACTGGGACTATGATGGGATCATACTAGTGGGGCCACGGTAGTCGACGAGTATATCCTATAACTGTTCCTAGTCGAGGGTGTATCGAGACAGGGCATCGATGCACCAGAGTAGATTAGCGTATACGCATCTTGACCCATATGATGGGCGATGGATGATCCCATATCCATCGGTGTTTGACATCAAGGATGGTGTACAGGTGCTCAGTGGAGACTGGGTACACTGGACGGACTCTCCGAGAACTCCCAGATGGTATTATACCATACGTCAGATGGCAGTTCTCCGATGACACTGGTACAGAGTAGTCTGTTGACCCGAGATCGTCATAGAGTCTTGTGTGGTTCCCACTGTGCTTTGATTTCCATCATACCACGTCCAAGAGGGCGTGCAAAAAGGTGGCTTTTGGGTACAGTCCCGAATTACATGGAGGCAATGAGCGATAGGAGGGGATTCGTCTCTCCCGGTATAGGGAGTTGATGTTGTGTTGTGTTCGATTGGCTATAACCGGAAATCCCTGGCCAGGGTTGCTGAGATTTACTGGTAAGTGTTATCAGTAGTTTCTCGAACTGTTATAGACCTCATATCGACACGACTTATCGAGCTACCGGGGTATGACGTTTACCACCCCTAGGCGAGATATACAACATATCAGACGACGAGACCGGACTGTACGGGAGTGTTACTGATTGGATTCACAGGAGAAGTTACAGGCTTGCTTGTTGATCTTCTGAGCGCTCAATACCTGGGTAGCTGTTACGTTTAGCTGACCTCTTGCAGCTTGTGGGTGTTTGATATGATCATCACCTACTGCCGGCGTATTGACGATTCTTTAGAGTCCTACACAGAGGTTTCTTGGCTCAGGAAAAACGGAGTAGGAGCACATATATGATATGTGCGGGACCGAGGATAATACGATATGAGATACCGTATTCTATTCTCACGATATTTGATATCAGCCGGGTCATCGGATCAAGTGTTGATTCGATGAATCGGTACGGATAAATATTAGTCGGTTATATGCGATATAGCCGGATTGTCGGATCAAGTGTTGATTCGATAATTTAATGTATAATAATATATATGATATATTAAATTACATTAACTAATATTTGCTCACTAAAAGATTCTTTTTCTCACTCGGGTAATACATTGATATATATGCGATATATGTTAAATGTATTATTTTATTTTGTTACAATAAATATTATATATGTGATATATAATATTGTAACATGATATGATAACTAATGCAACATGTTTAGTGGAGTTTAAACATGATTAGGGTTTGGATTAGGGTTAAGCTTTCTAGATGTTTCTAGAAGGTTTTCTTTTTGTCATGATAAAGATATTTACAAGTGACTCATGCTTTAACCCAACCCAAACCCTAACCCTAGTTAATTCTCTACAAAGGTTTACTTGACCATGGTTGCATAAATCATCATATTATTCTTTTCCTATTCATCACAAAAGGATTCTTATCTTGTTCATCTTCTTCCTCCTTCATTCTTTTGATGAAAAAGCTTGCTTGATCTTTGCAAAGTGATGAATAAATATGAGAAAAAGATAAATAAAGAGAGCAAAAATCCTACTTCATCATCCTCATCTTCCCTTGCCATTTAGATGATGGTGTTCACATCATTTCATGAGTGTTAGCTTGTGTTAAAGAAACTTCAAGGTAGATCATCTTAGTATCGAAGATCGGAAGCAAAGGTTGCGTCTTTCTCTTCGTGGAACTTCTCGAGAGTCCGGATCCCGATGATCGCAGCGAAGGGACCACAACACGGAGCATATGAAGTGAAGGACTGGATCTACAAAGGTTGTAATCCCTCTCACTTAGTGTTAAAGTGTTTAGCATGCTTGTTTTCGCCTAATCTCTAGTTTAAAGTTCCGTATTCGGGTTGTTCGGCACGGCTAAATTTTAAATCGGGCATGGTTGATGCCTCGTAGACCCTTGTACGCGTGCCTAGCAACCCTAAAGTGGTATCAGAGCCAAGCTAGAGCTTTAGGCGAAGTCTACACGAAGTTTAAAGTCCGATCGAACCCGGAAAACCCGATAAAACCCACTTTCTGGAAATTTTTTCAAAACTGTGATTTTTCCGTATTAAAAATATCCAAAAATTACAGCAGGTAATTATAAGAATTACTGTGAAGCACGTGAGCGCAAGTCAACTAAAGAGCCGCGGAACCGCGGCCCCACCCCAGCATGTGCGGCGGTTCCGCGGCCAAATAGTAGATTCTTGGCACGTGCTCTTCACAGTAACTCCTATATTTTAATGTTGTGTTTTCTGGGAATTTTTAATATTTATTCAACTGTTGAATTATCTGGGTTGTATTGTGGACTTAAAGATTCGATCGAATATTATGACTTTGTTTAGTTTGTCCGGATAATTTTAGAAACTGTTAAAAAGTTCGAACGGATATCAATAACTCACTTTTTCCCCTGTCGGAAAATTTTTCAAAAGTTGGATTTTTTTTCTCGTGTTTAAGAATGTTCTAAGTCGTGCAAGTAACTCGGTGGACCCTCTAGAAGACAACAAATCTTAACTCGATTATGTGACCGTCTTGAACTGCCTTTTGAACCTTAGGGTTTGGGGCAGTACGGCGTGCCACATGTGAGGCGTTGGCTTGACCCTTCTACGGCTGGACCATTGGTACTGTGGCATGTGATGGATGTTTTTAAACTGATTTCAAGTGTTGAGATATATTGGGGAAATCTTGGGTGCTTGATGATTCGATCGGAAAGTTTAACTTTTTCTATTTATCTGGAATGTGATACAATAATTGGAATCCATATGTAGTTATGAGATAACTGATTTGAATATTATAAATTTAGCAGTTTAGTCTCAGATGATCGGTTGCCACGGAATTTTGATGTGATCAAAAGTCCGTCGCAATCACGTAGTGTACGCGGATACTTGCCGGGTAAACTTAATAGACAGCTACGCCCCATAGCCCCGACCAAGTGACTGTAGGAGAACCCCGTCGCCGAAAGCATCCGTTCGGGTGCTCCCGGTAGCGGTGTTCCGCCTTAGTGCACTTTGTCGACGGCATCTGGGGGTGCGGCCGTCTACTAAACTTTGCGACGAGCATTCGATCAGGATGTCGGGAATCTTGTTGAATTGCCCGACTTGATATTGAAAAGAGTTTTCGATAATGAGACTAAAATACGGGGTTTATAATTGTTAGGCATGTGATGTCTAAGGAATTCATTTGGTTAGGCATGCGATGTCTAAGGAGGTTGCGGATTCCAACTGTTGTAGTTTTACACTTTCTTTTCTATGACCGTAAGCGTAGTATGTGGTGTATCGCCGGCTTCGTTGCTATACATCAACGACAATCGGGATACGCATACTTGCTTACGTTGATGATATGAGATATTATGTGTTGCTGTGATATGTTGTATTGGATCGTCGCTTTTGAATAGCCGGGGGTTTTATGTGAGATGAGAGTTTTTCTTTTTCATTCATGTAAAATTAATTTGTATGTAATATTCTTTTATTGGGGCACTTCCAGGTAGCGGAAGATGTCACCGTTGTATATTATTTACTTTTCCGCATTAGGTAGACCCAAGGCGGGGAGCACAAGTAACCGGGTTCTAGGGTCCAGTGGGAGACCATCTCGAGGAGTCAAGACCGGGTCTCCTAACACTAGAATTGGCAGTGTTACTTTCCGCTCTCGTAGGGGTCTAGGGATGTGGGTTTGGCTATTCATCGCGACCGTGGAATCCGTGTTTTATACAGGCTCGTATTGAAAACACGGACGTCCTAGTATATCCAATATTTCATATATGTTCTTCTGCTGCAATGTTCTGTGATGAGATCATATTACTGCCTGTGACGAATGTTTATATTATATATATGAGATATATGTTATATTGCAGATTTCGTTTCAAAAGTGATGTTTGTGAAGCATATTCAAATGGGACTTCATTAATGAGATTAATGAAATAAAAGAAACCTAAGATGTTGTAGAAACTTGTTTATAAAAACTGGTAGCTCTAGTTCTTACTTTGCATAGCGGTGTTCCTTGTAGAACATCCAGCACCTTATTCGATAAGGAAAGGACCGAGATCCCTTCACCGGGAGTGACTCCTTTAGCAATAACTGGCAGATGCTACAAACTCGGTTTGTCTTTTGATTGGTTCTATAGTTTCTGCTTTGCATAGTGGTATTTGTGAAATATCCTGCACCTTATTCGATGAGGAAAGGGCCGACGATCCCTTCACCGGGAGTAACCCCTTTAGCAAAACTAGAAAAGCCTAAAAAACACTCCATTTAAAATCACTCGATTCTACGACGATATCAAGTTCATTACGCAATAGGTTTTCTGAAAAACCTGTCGTAGCCCTCCGTCATTTCAGATAAGTCCTACTTAGTATTCGTGCTACGTTTGTTGGCCTCCGTCAAGGCGTAGTGTGCGGTAGCTGACTAGTATTTATCTGCTTATGCATATGATGCAGATTGGATTAGGGTAGTCGTGCGGCCTTGTTGACCTCCGTCAAGGGTCGTGCGGGTGGGTTTAATTCAATCAGGAAATGACGGGTTGAACTTGACTAGTAGCCTATGGTTTGTTGACCTCCGTCAAGGTCATAGGACGCTAGGGGCAAAATATTATTGGGAATTTCAAGTGTTGAAATTTGCAATGAGATTGCATACCTTCTATGGGATAGTTGGATCCCGATACCCGCTGCGAGTAAGAGTTATGTTCATACCAGAATATTACATTTTAGACCGCCCATTCTTACGCTCGTGTGTTTATAGGTAGGTGCTTTTGATCAGTGTTTGCTACATATTTGCAGAATACAGGTTCTCGGCTCTGAACAGTGAAATCCATGGAAAAGTACGACAAAATCCGGGTTCCTGCCAACCACTGAGAAAACACGGTCTCCGCTCATCATCCGTATGTTGCCAGATACCAGTTTAGGAAGACAAAATGTCAAATCAATGTCACCTTCATGCACAAGGCTCAATGGCAACAACAAGTTCCAAGAAATCTACGCGGAGCTCGAGGAAATCATGCCAAATCTTGAAAAAAAGTCCACCTTTCCCTCAACAGAAATTCTGGAAAAATCGTGGTGCCAAATTGAGAAAATACATGTACCAGAATTATGTACACTGAAGAACAGGGAAGCACAAAAAAGAAGAGGGCCCAACTCCTCTAAAGGGCCGCGGATCCGCGGCCAATAGGGGGTATTGGCCGCGGATCCGCGGCCATGTGGGGTCGTCGATCTGTCGTTTTTTAGGGGCATTTTGGTACATTCATTTTATGGCAGATTGTTGCCCTAGGTTTTCAGTTCACCTCCTATAAATACCCCAGAAGTTGCCAAAGCTAGGGGGCCATTCTTTTGTTCTTCTTTCTTTTTAGGATTTAGTCTTTTTCTTCTTCTTCTTCATTCTTTTTTCATGAAAATTGTAGTGAGAGCTTTTTGAGTGGGAGATCAATGAAGATGAGGGCTTTTTTGTATCATTCTCTTGTGTTTCTTCTTCCCCTTGAGATTCTTGCTTTCTCTTGATCATTCAACCTATTCATTGAGCTTGAATGGTTAAGGGTTAGTTATTGATCTCAAGGGTCATATTTTCTTATGGAATTAGCACTTCAATTCACATGCGTTCTCTACCCTTCTCTTGATCTTGCAACCTCTTGATTGAGCTTGCAAGTTTAAGGGTTGGCTATTGATCACATGCTTGTATTGAGTTCTAGTTTCTTGTTCTTTTTATCGATTTTTATTACTTGCTTTTTATTACCTTGTCTTTAATTACTTGCAATTTATTTCATGTACTTACTTACTTATAATCTTTTCTTTTCTTTGTTCTTTTCTTTTGCTCTTTGTTGTTCATTTTGTGAATGTTGTAATTACCGTCGTTGTTAAGAATTAATACGGTATTGTAAGTTAACACTTCTTTCCTCATTTCCTTTTCCCGTTATTTTCCATTTGAACTCCGCCCAAACGTTACGCAAGCGCTCCGTTAGGCACCCTACCCTGACAAGGTAACGGTGATTCCTAACCGCGACCGGTTGCGTTCGGTTTGGCCGGAGGCGAAAGCAAGAGACAAGAACGGAAGGACAAGGGTAAATAAGACGGATTCCACGAATACCGCGCTTAAATCCCCTAATCCACGTTGTTGCCGATTGCTCTAGCTTCAATTGGTCAAGACTCGGCTCAAAGGTTTTGAGTACGGATTTCTTAGCCTACAATCTCGTATATTTTCTTAACAACTTTATACTTGCAAATAATACACATAGGTTAGAATCGAACAAACATACGCAAATTCTTTATTGACTCGTCTAAGACAAGAAGGTAACATACAACCATCTCCCTATGGATCGACCCGTGCTCAACCGGCTAGCTGCATAGCGACACCGTCTTGATTGCGGTTAACTTTAATTCTTCCAATCAAATGGCGCCGTTGCCGGGGAGACGGTAGCGTATTTTCTTTCTTGTTATTCGGGTTAATATTCTTTTTGTATATATTAAAAAAAAAATCTTTTTGTTTTTTTTGATCATTTTTGTGGGCAAGAGTGCAGATTTTTGTGGATTTGCAAACTGCGATTGTGGGGAGCAAAGTGTGCATTCAAGGCAAAGGTGATTACGAAGTACAGTGCCAAAGATCCGGGTAGTTTGACCCGCGCAAGCGAACTTTTCAAGCTTACCGGATTTGATTCAACGGGGTTTCCTAACCTAAAAACTTAAGGTACGTACTTTCCTAACACCTTCTTCTCAAATCCGACGCTTCCAATATACTATTCTTTGCAGGATTCTTTGCAAGTTCGCTAGCAAACTGATCGCACGCTTTTGGCGTGTCGGATGTTCAAAGAATTTAAGTGTAACCGCGATCAGGACGGTGTCGCTTTGCAGCTAGCCGGTTGAGCACGGGTCGGTCCACAGGGAGATGGTGTTATCTTACCTTCTTGTTTTAGACGAGTTAATAAAGAATCTGTATGAGTGTTTGATCTAACCTATGTGTTTATCTGCAAGTATAAAGTTGTTAAGAAAAATACGAGATTGTAAGCTAAGAAATCCGTACTCAAAAACCTTTGAGCCGAGTCTTGACCAATTGAAGCTAAGCAATCGGCAACAACGTGGATTAGGGGATTTAAGCGCGGTATTCATGGAATCCGGCTTATTTACCCTTGTCCTTCCGTTCTTGTCTCTTGCTTTTGCCTCCGGCCAAACCGAACGCAACCGGTCGCGGTTAGGAATCACCGTTACCTTGTCAGGGTACGGTGCCTAACGGAGCGCTTGCGTATGGTTTGGGCGAAGTTCAAATGGAAAATAACGGGAAAAGGAATTGGCAAAGAAATGTTAACTTATGAAACCGTATTAATTCTTAACAAGAACAATAATTACAACATTCACAATATAAACAAAAGAGAACAAAAAGAAAAGAACAAAGAAAAGAAAAGATACAAGTATTAAAGAGCATGAATAAAATGCATGAAATAAAATGCAAGTAATAAAAAGACAAGTAATAAAAAGCGAGTAATAAAAAGAATACGGAACTAGGACCCAAGCCAAGCATGTGCTCAATAGCCAACCCTTAAACTTGCAAGCTCAATGAAGAACTTGCAAGATCAAAGGAAGGGTAGAGAACGCATGTGAAATGAAGTGCTAGTCCGTGAGAAAATACGACCCTTGAGATCAATAACTAACTCTTAACCATTCAACCTCAATGAAGAGATTGAATGAGCAAGAGAAAGCAGAAATCTCAAGGGGGAGCAAACTAACAAGAAAGATAAAGAACCCTCATCTTCATTAATCTTCCACTCAAAAGCTCTCACTACAATGTCATGGAGAAAGAATGAAGAAGAGAAAGAAGAAGAACAAAACAACAAAAAAAGAGAACAAAGAAAAGCTCCAAAAAATGCTCCCTTGGCTCAGCCCTGATCTGCTGTATTTATAGGCAGGAGAATGGATTTCTAGGGCAACCAGCAGACTACATGTAGAAAGACCAAAACACCCCAGAAAAACGACAGAACGAGGCCACTGTACGGCCGCCGATCCGCCGCCTATAGCCCCCTATGGCCGCGGATCCGCGCCCCTACTGTGGGTTTAGGGTGTGGGCTTCTGAGTGTTTTCCTGGTCTCCTGTCCCCTCTTGTCTGATACATGTATTTTCTGATAATTTCTTTCAGAATATCAGCAGAATTCATAGTCCAAGATTGTTATCTTTTCTTCACTTTTGACTTTATCTCTCTTGAGCTCCGCGCACCCATTGATTCTTGTGCAGCCCCTCTCGTGCTCCGTGTTTGTCCGAGACACGAATGACAGCTGTCATATGTCTTGTCCCTGGAACCGGTACGCAGCACCGGACGGATATGGATGACCGGAACCCGGCTTTTATCTGTTGTCAACAGATGTTCTGTATTTGGTGTAACTGTGGAGATTTTGTCATGATTTGCAATATTTGGACTGAAAACCTGTACTCTGTAAATATGTAACAAACACAGATCAAAAGCACCTACCTATAAACACACGAGCGTAAGAATGGGCGGTAAAAAATGCAGTATTCTGTTGTGAACAAATACCCCCAAACTTAACTTTTGCTCGTCCCGAGCAAAACCAATTATTCACAAAAATAAAATGATAACCGCACTTTCGCAGGGAACGCGATTGCACTGAGCGTGTGCAACAAGCCGTTAAACCTCTAGGTGTCCCTAGTAGGAGGAGTGTTGTCTCCTGAGGGTTTTCAGCGGATACTACCCACAAAATCCGGTCAAACTAGTTTTGTAAAATAACTAAGATTCAAGCCCCTAAAGTTTTGTTTCAGCAAATAACAATTCTATAATCCTAAGTTTAGACTATCGAACCTTTATTTTTCACACCTCTCTTCTTATTTTACTACAGATTTTATATGTCTTTACGTGCAGTGCAAAATAGTGTCGTTAAGTTCCCGAAAGGTCGAATAAAGTCATTATGTCACACAATAAAACCCAGATAACAATTTTAAAAGGATCACCTAAGTTTTATAAAGAGTTAAGCATTTTTCAAGTTTCGTTTTCCAGTAAAGTTTCAACTTCAGAATTTCTATCTTCCCTAACAGGAAACTAGGTCTTATTCTTCACTCCACCTTTTTCTTGTTTTCATTTCATACACACCTCTGTGAACGTGCAATAGTCTTTATCATAGAGTAAAACCTTCATATCTCCGTTAAAATTTTTTTTTTTATAAAAGCTTGTCTTTTATCAAGATTATTCTCACACAAAGAACCGTTAGGAATTTTAACTCGGAGAGAACACTTGCTTGACTTTGTTTTAAAACTGGACTTTCTAGGCTTCTTAGCGAGCTTTGGGCCAATGCACCCAAACCAGTTGGTTTTAGGGCATTAGGTGTAGAAACACCCCAGCGGACTTAATTACTCAAGTTACCTAGGTCCAAAAACAAAAGACAGTTTGGCGTGAAAAACATGATGATTCAATACGAACGGAGATATAACCGGTAGTTCAATTATTTTTTGGATAAAAGACGTGTTTAGTGGGTTCGGTATGTAATCATTCCAATCAAGTTTCAGATGGGTTATTTTTCAGACTTAGTTCCAATTAAGGCATCAATAACATTCCTTCATATTCACTTACTTCATAAACTATTCTTGATATATTACTTATTTCAGAACAAACCTATTTGATCCTCAGAAAATCATTTATCTATTTAAAAGTTTTTTAAACATAAAAGACTTGTCATCTAATTTCCAAGACTTACAACACGTGTAATGTAATGTAAAGACGTATATCAGCTATAGTTAACTTCAAAGGAGAGTTATCTTTCAGGTTTTCAAAATCTAAACATAAGATTTAGTTATTCCTATTTTTTCAAACAAAAACCGTCGAATGTTGAATCAGAGTTCCTCCACAAGCTAACTTGACAAAAAGTTTTTATAATTTTAGAAAATTTTCAGATTTTTATGGATTTTATGGATTTAATATGCAGATGCAAAATATACATATGAATGCGAAGGAAGAAAGCTTACCGAGCACACCCCCAAACTTAAACTTGACAGTGCCCTCACTGTCAGGCTATACCAAGAGGGTCAAAATTGCCGGTGCTTCCTAAAAACAAATTATATACAAAACAAAAAAAAGGAAAACCAAAAATATATACAAAAAAATGTCCCCCCCAAACTTAAGTAAAACAGTGTTTCCACTGTTAAGCGTTGACATTCAGGATTAGGGGGGAAAGAACAGTGTCAAGCTATACAAGGCCTTACACAGGCCAAAAGTGAGCACCAACCATTCAAAAATCTTATCTCTGTAAAGCAGTGGCTGGTGAAAGAAGGTGTAGGGAAAAGAGAGAGAGAATACGCGAGACCGTATTGGGAGAGAAGCAGGATACGGTCTCGGTATATCAGAAGAAGAAGAATGGCGGAAGGGAGTAAGAGGTGGAATACGAACTTGAGGGTGCAAATGGAGTAAATAGATTAGCACAATTTGTGATGACCGACGTGTGAAAAGTGATTGTGCTAATATATTTACTCGCCGAGAAATTGGGTCGAATCCCTCAAGATTCGTAAGAAACCATGGGTACGCCGAACTTGGTAAACCAGACATATGAAATGTAAGTGATACGGGTTCTTGCAAGGTCGGAACGATGGAAAGGATAGAGGGAAGTGGTTGAGGAAGGTTATCGGTTAAAGGTGCAAGAGGGTGTACACAGTCGGTGGAAGGAATAGGATGAATTGGAAAATCCGACTCATCAATTAAAACTGGTTCATCCTCAAAACTATCCTCAATGTTCTCCTCAAATTTAAGCTCATCCATGCATTTTTCTTCAAAATCCAGACGCATATGAAGTTCGGGAAAAACAGTTAAAGACTTGAGATGATGATTTGAAGAGACAAACTCAGCCAAATCTACGGGTTCATCATCCAAAATGTTCCCTGCGTCAATATCCTCAATCAAGTGAAAATCAAAATTCTCTAACACCTCAACAAAAGCATGGATATTAATCGATTCTGGTTCTAAAGTGGAGGTGTAAAGGTCAAAAGGTTTAGGATCGGTTTCACTTGGAAGAGACCCTTCACAATCGGGCAAATCAAACACCACGGAGTCGCACAACTCATTCATCATTCTATCATCAATTGATAAGTCTTGTGGGATACTCGATAGACTTTCAAAACAGGAGTTGTGGGATTTAATTTGGGACGGGTAGGTTTGATTTGGAAGGGGGTACATCTCACTCTCTCCACTCAAATTCACAGCCTGTCCTGCCGCCTCATCATACATTGAAAAAGTTGGAGCTAGTTGAAAACTAGCTACCGGGTCACTAGGTTGCATGAGGGCGGCCATGGACGCATTCAAATCCATCATCTGTTGGCTTGACGCTACCCTAAAGTCTTCCAATGACTGTTCCAGACTAGACATAGGTTGAGAAGGGGTTTCAGTAAAAGATTCAAAGTTGTTTGGATACTGAAAACTCCCAAATGGCGGTTCTGAAGTAATGTCTAGGGAAGGTGCAAAAGTAGGGTAGGATTGGCAGGAATTGAATGGCTGGACAGGAGTGGGATCAACATTTGGATAAGAAGGTGAATGGAATTGTTGATCCCAAGAATTTGTAGTGGTAAAAGGAGTGAAAGATCGGCTACGGGATTGTTCAATTCGTTCAGCAAGAGTCATAGGACGACTTGCAGAAGGGGTATCAACATAAGCGGGTGTGGGAGGTTGAAAAGGTTGATACAAAGTGGAATGAGGAGTGCAAGTGTTTGTCCTAGACGCTGCTATGCGATCTTTCAGTGAAACTTTGGGTATGGAGGGGTCGTTCGATGTTCGGCCAAAACAAGAACCGTATGAAGTAATGTCTGGTTGTGGGTACCAAAGTTCGGCAAGAGTTTTGCGAGGTGGTGTACCCATGATATGAAGAGAGAAAGAAAGGAAGGAAGAGAAAAGGAGGGGAAAAAGAATGTGATTTTTTTTTTATTGTTAGTTGTTAGCAAAAGAATGAAATATACACAAAAGAAATATGGACAAAAATAATCACGACACAAAAATACCACACACCTAATCGTTCTAGGGTTCACCTAGGTCAACTAGACCTGCTCGAGAACTTGATTGTCGAAGTAAAACTGTGTCGAGAAACAGGCTCAAGATACACTGATCACGAGGCCAGGTAAGTGCAGAGATAAGGGGAGGTTTTCCAACGCTTTCGCGAAGTTCCTTAATTAAATAACCCTTTCTCTTTTGGCGGTTTCACCGTTAACACTTTCCTAGACACCCTGTAAACAATATACCGTTAAGCAAGCTTCTAAATACAGTTAACTTCTCCTAGTGAGCGCGAAGTCCTTAAGGCTTAAAGTCTAGTTTCTTTTAAATTTGTGTGGGTAAACGTTATGCTCAGGTTCGTGATTTGTGGGCCACGGAAAAGGTGATGAAATCCTTTACCGTATGTTGTGGGGTTCGCTTGCCCTTAAGTCCGTATTAATTGATGCAATGCGCAATTCAAAAAAAATTCTATAAAGAATAAAACAATCGTTTTTTAGTTTAAGCGCGGCGCTGCAACAAATACGGGTTAGTCAATTTTGGCGTTTGCTAGCGAACTTGCAAAGAATCCTGCAAAGAATAGTATATTGGAAGCGTCAGATTTGAGAAGAAGGTGTTAGTAAAGTACGTACCGTTTAAGTTTTGGGTTAAGAAACCCCCGTTGAATCGAATCCGGTAAGCTTGAAAGGTTCGCTTGCGCGGGTTAAACTACCCGGATCTTTGGCACTGTACTCCGTAATCACCTTAACTTTGAATGTACACTTTGCTCCCACAATCGCAGTTTGCAAATCTGCAAAAATCTGCACACTTGCCCACAAAAATATTGTCCAAAAAAAAACAAAAAGAATATTTTTTTTATATATATATACAAAAAAGAATATTAACCCGAATAACAAGAAAGAAAATACGCTACCGTCTCCCCGGCAACGGCGCCATTTAATCGCACGCTTTTGGCGTGTCGGATGTTCACAGAATTTAAGTGTAACCGCGATCAGGACGGTGTCGCTTTGCAGCTAGCCGGTTGAGCACGGGTCGGTCCACAGGGAGATGGTGTTATCTTACCTTCTTGTTTTAGACGAGTTAATAAAGAATCTGTATGAGTGTTTGATCTAACCTATGTGTTTATCTGCAAGTATAAAGTTGTTAAGAAAAATACGAGATTGTAAGCTAAGAAATCCGTACTCAAAAACCTATGAGCCGAGTCTTGACCAATTGAAGCTAAGCAATCGGCAACAACGTGGATTAGGGGATTTAAGCGCGGTATTCGTGGAATCCGGCTTATTTACCCTTGTCCTTCCGTTCTTGTCTCTTGCTTTTGCCTCCGGCCAAACCGAACGCAACCGGTCGCAGTTAGGAATCACCGTTACCTTGTCAGGGTACGGTGCCTAACGGAGCGCTTGCGTATGGTTTGGGCGAAGTTCAAATGGAAAATAACGGGAAAAGGAATTGGCAAAGAAATGTTAACTTATGAAACCGTATTAATTCTTAACAAGAACAATAATTACAACATTCACAATATAAACAAAAGAGAACAAAAAGAAAAGAACAAAGAAAAGAAAAGATACAAGTATTAAAGAGCATGAATAAAATGCATGAAATAAAATGCAAGTAATAAAAAGACAAGTAATAAAAAGCGAGTAATAAAAAGAATAAGGAACTAGGACCCAAGCCAAGCATGTGCTCAATAGCCAACCCTTAAACTTGCAAGCTCAATGAAGAACTTACAAGATCAAGGGAAGGGTAGAGAACGCATATGAAATGAAGTGCTAGTCCGTGAGAAAATACGACCCTTGAGATCAATAACTAACTCTTAACCATTCAACCTCAATGAAGAGATTGAATGAGCAAGAGAAAGCAGAAATCTCAAGGGGGAGCAAACTAACAAGAAAGATAAAGAACCCTCATCTTCATTAATCTTCCACTCAAAAGCTCTCACTACAATGTCATGGAGAAAGAATGAAGAAGAGAAAGAAGAAGAACAAAACAACAAAAAAAAGAGAACAAAGAAAAGCTCCAAAAAATGCTCCCTTGGCTCAGCCCTGATCTGCTGTATTTATAGGCAGGAGAATGGATTTCTAGGGCAACCAGCAGACTACATGTAGAAAGACCAAAACACCCCAGAAAAACGACAGAACGAGGCCACTGTACGGCCGCGGATCCGCCGCCTATAGCCCCCTATGGCCGCGGATCCGCGCCCCTACTGTGGGTTTAGGGTGTGGGCTTCTGAGTGTTTTCCTGGTCTCCTGTCCCCTCTTGTCTGGTACATGTATTTTCTGATAATTTCTTCCAGAATATCAGCAGAATTCATAGTCCAAGATTGTTATCTTTTCTTCACTTTTGACTTTATCTCTCTTGAGCTCCGCGCACCCATTGATTCTTGTGCAGCCCCTCTCGTGCTCCGTGTTTGTCCGAGACACGAATGACAGCTGTCATATGTCTTGTCCCTGGAACCGATACGCAGCACCGGACGGATATGGATGACCGGAACCCGGCTTTTATCTGTTGTCAACAGATGTTCTGTATTTGGTGTAACTGTGGAGATTTTGTCATGATTTGCAATATTTGGACTGAAAACCTATACTCTGTAAATATGTAATAAACACAGATCAAAAGCACCTACCTATAAACACACGAGCGTAAGAATGGGCGGTAAAAAATGCAGTATTCTGTTGTGAACACAAACGCTAAAACTTGACTAACCCGTATTTGTTGCAGTGCCGTGCATAACTAAAAAACGATTTTTTGATTCTTTATAGAATTTTTATTGAATTGCGCATTGCATCAATTAATACGGACTTAAGGGAAAGCGAACCCCACCAGATACGGTAAAGGATTTCATCACCTTTTCCGTGGCCCACAAATCACGAACTTGAGCATAACGTTTACCCGCACAAATTTTAAAAGAAACTAGACTTTAAGCCTTAAGGACTTCGCGCTCACTAGGAGAAGTTAACTGTGTTTAGAATCTCGCTTAACGGTATATTGTTTACGGGGTGTCTAGGAAAGTGTTAACGGCGAAACCGCCAAAAGAGAAAGGGTTATTTAATTAAGGAACTTCGCGAAAGCGTTGGACAACCTCCCCTTATCTCTGCACTTACCTGGCCTCGTGATCAGTGTATCTTGAGCCTGTTTCTCGACACGGTTTTACTTCGACAATTAAGTTCTGGAGCAGGTCTAGTTGACCTAGGTGAACCCTAGAACGATTAGGTGTGTGGTATTTTTGTGTCGTGATTGTTTTTTGTCCATATTCTTTTTTGTGTATACTTCATTCTTTTGTTAATATTTAAAAAAAAAAATTTAAAAAAAATATCACATTCTTTTTTCCCTCCTTTTCTCTACCTTTCTCTCTCTTTCTTCATATCATGGGTACTCCACCTCGCAAAACTCTTGCCGAACTTTGCTACCCACAACCAGACATTACTTCCTACGGTTCTTGTTTTGGTCGAACTTCGAACGATCCATCCATGCCAAAAATTTCTTTGAAAGATCGGATAGACGCATCTAGGACGAACAACTGGACCCTGCAATCCACTTCGTATCAACCGTTTCAAACATTCACCCCTTCTTGCGTTGATACCCCTTTTGAAAGTCCAGTTGTAACCCCGAGACCTATGTCTATTGCTGAACGTATTGAACAATCTCGTAGCCGATCTTTCACTCCTTTCACCACTACAAATTCTTGGGATCAACAATTCCATTCACCTTCTTATCCCAATGTTGATCCCACTCCTGTCCAGCCATTCAATTCCTACCAATCCTACCCTACTTTTGCACCTTCCCTAGACATTGCTTCATAACCGCTATTTGGGAGTTTTCAGTATCCAAACAACTTTGCATCTTTTACTGAAACCCCTTCACAACCCATGTCTAGTCTGGAACAGTCGTTGGAAAACTTTAAGGTAGCGTCAAGCCAACAGATGATGGATTTGAATGCGTCCATGGCCGCCCTCATACAACCTAGTGACCCGGTAGCTAGTTTTCAACTAGCTCCAACTTTTTCAATGTATGATGAGGCGGCAGGACAGGCTGTGAATTTGAGTGGAGAGAGTGAGATGTACCCCCTTCCAAATCAAACCTACCCATCCCAAATTGAATCCCACACCTTCTGTTTTGAAAGTCTATCGAGTATCCCACATGATTTATCAATTGAAGATAGAATGATGAATGAGTTGTGCGACTTCGTAGTGTTTGATTTGCCCGATTGTGAAGGGTCTCTTCCTAGTGAAACCATACCTAATCCTTTTGACCTCTACACCTCCATCTTAGAACCAGAATTGATTAATATCCATGCTTTTGATGAGGTGTCAGAGAATTTTGATTTTCACTTGATTGAGGATATTGACGCTGGGGATATTTTGGATGATGAACCCGTAGATTTGGCTGAGTTTGTCTCTTCAAATCATCATCCCGAGTCATTAAATGTTTTTCCCGAACCCCATATGCGTCTGGACTTTGAAGAGAAGTGCATGGATGTGCTAAATTTTGAGGAGAATATTGAGGATAGTTTTGAGGATGAACCAGTTTTGCTTGATGAGTCGGATTTTCCAATTCATCCTGTTCCTTCCACTGACTGTGTACACCCTCCTGAACCTTTAACCGATAACCTTCCTCAACCACTACCCTCCATCCTTTCCATCGTTCCGACCTTGCAAGAACCCGTCTCACTTTCATTTCATATGTCTGGTTTACCAAGTTCGGCATACCCATGGTTTCTTACGAATCTTGAGGGATTTGACCCCATTTCTCGACGGGTAAATATATTAGCACAATCGCTTTTCACACATCGGTCATCACAAATTGTGCTAATCTATTTACTCCATTTGCACCCTCAAGTTCGTATTCCACTTCTTTTTCCTTTCCGCCATTCTTCTTCCTCTCATATACCGAGACCATATCCCGCTTCTCTCCGTATATGGTCTCGCGTATTCTCCATCTCTTTTCTCTACGCCTTCTTTCACCAGCCACTGCTTTATCACGATAAGATCTTTGAATGGTTGGTGTTAACTTTTGGCCTGTGTAAGGCCTTGTATAGATTGATACTGTTCTTTCCCCCCTAATCCTGAACCTCAACGCTTAACAGTGGAAACACTGTTTCACTTAAGTTTGGGGGGGACACCTTTTTTGTATATATTTTTTGTTTTCCTTTTTGGTTTTGTATATAATTTGTTTTTAGGGAGCGCCGACAATTTTGACCCTCTTGGTGTAGCCTGACAGTGAGGGCACTGTCAAGTTTAAGTTTGGGGGTGTGCTCGGTAAGCTTCTTCCTTCGCATTCATTTGTATATTTTGCATTTGCATACCTTATTAAAAACCCACAAAAATCGAAAATTTTCCAAAAATATAAAAACTTTGTCGTCAAGTTAGCTAATAGGGTAACTTAGATCTTTATTCCGAAAGATTAGTTGATATGATAGAAATAACTAAATTCTAGGCTTAGGAATTGAAAACCCTAAAAATAACCCTCATTCTGTTTAAACTTGGTAAGTATATGTCCTTACAGTTTTTTTTGAGAACTAGGTAATCTTGAGTTCAGTTCTTGAGTTAAGTCAAGATAAAGGGAAAGTATTGAAGCTTTACCGGAGGATAAGTCTGAAAAATAGTTTCTTTTCTTGAGTTCAAATTTAGAAAGTATATACCCTACAAACTGTTGCGCCACGGCAGCGCCCCGGCCGTCTTACCGAGGCCAAAATGCGGAATCAAAAATTTTCCTTACTTGGAAACTGGCGCTACCGCGGACAATGAAAACCCGGATCGTGACCATTAACCGATACTAGCAAACAAGAGAAAAGGGTGAGAGATATACCGAATGATCCGAGTCCTCCGGTCTTCTCCTCGTCGTCCCGATCTCCTGCGGAAACTCCGGTCGTCGCCTCCTCGCCGGAAGGGCACCACATCGCCTGTATCTTTTACGGGCTCCCACCTCAATACCGAGGCAACTCGGGCGCGAAGTAGGCTAGCCGACGCGTCCAAGATTTGCTGTAGAATGTAGTGTAGATGATGCTTGTCTCTTTGGGGTTATGTTGCCTTGATGGAGGAATAAGGTTAAAGAAAAAATGGTGCTTTCATTTTTCCCAAAACTAGAAGAATGAGATGAAGAAAAGTGTGCTACAACCAAATGGAAATTTCTTTCATTTTTCCTCTCCACAAAATTGTGGCCGGCCTAATCAAGAGAATGGTGGAGAGAAAAATGAAATCAACCATCATCTAAACAAGAAGGAGAGTGAGTGTAGTAAAAGTAGAAAGGTGACCATAAACAAAACATCAACCATGCTTATCACTCCATACCCTTTCAAATCTCAATTAATGCACCATCATGGATGAAAGATGCAAAACATATCATAATGAATATATTTGCAAGAAACCCCCTTCCACAAATGTTATTTGCACAATTGCAAATAACCCCCACCATCGGAAAAGTCCGGCCGGGAAAGAACAAAGGAAAACCGGCCGGAACAGAATGCAAACTGGCAACTCCAGAAAACTGGTCCCGTAATAAATTACAGGAAAACCCCGATACTGTGCATACACACCCGCATCTGTATTCCGACCGGATACAAATGCAATGAGACAAAATCTACACTGTACTATACTAGGATCCGGCTTAAACCAAAGCCGGCTAGTAATATCCGTTCGATCCCGATCCGTGCAATACCGCACGTATCTGATCGAACCCTGCCATATATCCATACGGCCACAAGTACAAACCGTCCGATCCTGATCCGTGCAATACCGCACGTATCTGATCGGACCCTGCCATATCTCCATACGGCCTCTACAGCGTTTCGCCCGAAAGCTTGAGTAACTGTAAGTGTGGTGAACTCTAAAGACTCGTCAATACTATGGCTGTGGATTTAACCACTAGCACGTCAGAGGTATTAGCAAATACGTGACGGGACACCAGCTATTGACCAAAAGGGACGTCGATGAGCGAACTCATCCTGACACCCTACTGAGCCTGTCCGTGACAATATCCGTACAGTCCGGTCCGTTCGTCTATGAGCATCGCATGTCGAGCCTAGGGGGTTTGTAAAAGTCAGATCCCCAAAAGCGGTACAAGTCGTGTCGGAGTGTAGCCCAGAACGCCCTGAGATACTACTGGAATACCTACCAGTAAATCTCCTGCCTCGGCCGAGGGCTTTGCGTAATGGCTCTCCTAGACACAGCGCGACCTCACCCCCAATACCGGGAGAGACGAACCCCTGCAGATCCGCTCACTGCCTCCATGTGGCTCGGGACTATACCCAACTAAAACCTGTTTGCACGACTCCTTTGAGCCGTGGTAGGGTAGTAATCAAAGTACAGTGGGAACTCACACGAGACAAGTGACGATCTCAGGTCGATGAACTAACCTGTACACATGTCACCAGGGAACTGCTATCGGACGTCAGGTATAAGACCAACTAGCATGTTCCCGGCGAGTCCTGTCCGGTGTACTCATAACCCAATGAGCACCTGTATACATCTTAGGTGAACCAACTGACACCAGTGGCTTATGAGACCGGCCACCGCCCCTCGTCGGGGTCTCGACTGTATACACTAGTCTACTAATGGAGTATCGATGCCCTGTCTCGAAACTCCTACGACTAGGGACCTTTTAAGGATGTGCTTATAGACTACCAGCTCCCACGTATATGATCGCCATCATACTGCAGGTAGTCAAGCAAGAATCCTAGGGGCTCTATCAACGTGTAATAGCGACATGTCAGGTCACCTAAAGCAGTACACGATGATAAAGGTAAACCAGATAGCAAACTATCATCTCGAGTAAGACTGTCCTACCGGGATAGGTCCTCCCTCAATCATTGCAATCACGTGCCTGTGATCCAATAATTGACTCTGAGGGCACTATCTCCAACACAAACTGCACATACACGCACCTTGAAACTTGGGATAGTAGAGGATACCTAGAAATACTCTTGCCTGAAAGCCTAGTATGAAAGAATAAACGGTATTTAAAGCTAAACACCAAAAGAGCATATTGAAAAATATATCCGGTCTTGAAAAAGAAAAAGAAAAAAGAATAGAATAAAGTCAAGACCTGGAAACTACTATTTACGCTTTAATGTTCACACATTCAGTAATCGGCCGTTAGTGCCTCAAGAAGCATTAATAGTCGCATGAAAGGTGTGTGAGCAAATCCGTCCATCCTTAATGAAAAGAAGTAGTATTAGGTATTAAGTCAAGGGTATTATAGCTTGAATTGAATTCTCAAGTGTAGGGGTGCAAATATACACACACATAGGGGTATACAATCGATGTTTGGATAAAAGATAGAAATGAAGAATAAGACTTGTGTTTTCTGTAAAGTTGATAAAAATCCCTGATTTGAGGCCGCACTTTAGAAGGAAAACTCAGGCGAACCGACATCTTTCTAAACTTTTTTGGAACGTATATGATCTAAGGTTAAATAGATAGGAGGTGTGAAGAATAAGGGTTGGATATTTCTAACTTAAGATGATAGAATTTCTAACGTAAATACTAAACTGTAGGAGTAGAATCAATGTTAACTTATGACACTAGATTGACGGGATTTTGTGGGTGTAATCCGCTGAAAACCCTCAGGAGACAACACTCCTCCTACAAAGGACACCTAGAGGTTTAACGGCTTGTTGCACGCGCTCAGTGCAATCGCGTTCCCTGCGAAAGTGCGGTTAGGATTTTATTTTTGTGAATAATTGGTTTTGCACGGGACGAGCAAAAGTTAAGTTTGGGGGTATTTGTTCAAACCAGAATATTACATTTTATACCGCCCATTCTTACGCTCGTGTGTTTATAGGTAGGTGCTTTTGATCAGTGTTTGCTACATATTTGCAGAATACAAGTTCTCGGCTCTGAACAGTGAAATCCATGGAAAAGTACGACAAAATCCGGGTTCCTGCCAACCACTGAGAAAACACGGTCTCCGCTCATCATCCGTATGTTGCCAGATACCAGTTTAGGAAGACAAAATGTCAAATCAATGTCACCTTCATGCACAAGGCTCAATGGCAACAACAAGTTCCAAGAAATCTACGCGGAGCTCGAGGCAATCATGCCAAATCTTGACAAAAAGTCCACCTTTCCCTCAACAGAAATTCGGGAAAAATCGTGGAGCCAAATTGAGAAAATACATGTACCAGAATTATGTACACTGAAGAACAGGGAAGCATAAAAAAGAAGAGGGCCCAACTCCTCTAAAGGGCCGCGGATCCGCGTCCAATAGGGGGTATTGGCCGCGGATCCGCGGCCATGTGGGGTCGTCGATCTGTCGTTTTTTAGGGGCATTTTGGTACATTCATTTTATGGCAGATTGTTGCCCTAGGTTTTTAGTTCACCTCCTATAAATACCCCAGAACTTGCCAAAGCTAGGGGGCCATTCTTTTGTTCTTCTTTCTTTTTAGGATTTAGTCTTTTTCTTCTTCTTCTTCATTCTTTTTCCATGAAAATTGTAGTGAGAGCTTTTTGAGTGGGAGATCAATGAAGATGAGGGATTTTTTGTATCATTCTCTTGTGTTTCTTCTTCCCCTTGAGATTCTTGCTTTCTCTTGATCATTCAACCTCTTCATTGAGCTTGAATGGTTAAGGGTTAGTTATTGATCTCAAGGGTCGTATTTTCTTATGGAATTAGCGCTTCAATTCACATGCGTTCTCTACCCTTCTCTTGATCTTGCAACCTCTTGATTGAGCTTGCAAGTTTAAGGGTTGGCTATTGATCACATGCTTGTCTTGAGTTCTAGTTTCTTGTTCTTTTTATCGCTTTTTATTACTTTCTTTTTATTACCCTGTCTTTAATTACTTGCAATTACCGTCGTTGTTAAGAATTAATACGGTATTGTAAGTTAACACTTCTTTCCTCATTTCCTTTTCCCGTTATTTTCCATTTGAACTCCGCCCAAACGTTACGCAAGCGCTCCGTTAGGCACCCTACCCTGACAAGGTAACGGTGATTCCTAACCGTGACCGGTTGCGTTCGGTTTGGCCGGAGGAGAAAGCAAGAGACAAGAACGGAAGGACAAGGGTAAATAAGCCGGATTCCATGAATACCGCGCTTAAATCCCCTAATCCACGTTGTTGCCGATTGCTCTAGCTTCAATTGGTCAAGACTCGGCTCAAAGGTTTTGAGTACGGATTTCTTAGCCTACAATCTCGTATCTTTTCTTAACAACTTTATACTTGCAAATAATACACATAGGTTAGAATCGAACAAACATACGCAAATTCTTTATTGACTCGTCTAAGACAAGAAGGTAACATACAACCATCTCCCTGTGGATCGACCTGTGCTCAACCGGCTAGCTGCATAGCGACACCGTCTTGATTGCGGTTAACTTTAATTCTTCCAATCAAGTTACTCCTGGGAGAGTTTTACACATTACAATTAGCCGATCAAGTAGGTGTCTAGAAAGGTGTTAACGGGGTTACGCCTCTGGGAAAATGAGGTTTACTTTAATTAGGTTCGTGCGAAAGCACGGGGGACCTCCCTCAAAGTACCGACACTGGCCTGGATGAAAGATTGGCGAACTTGTAGCGTGTAATTAATCCCGGCTAATCTTTCCTTTTAGGGTTTGAAGGAAGATTTGATTAAAATAGTGGGAGACATCCTGATTAGATATATTATATAACCAATCTAATCTTGCAAGAGCATACGCTGAGTGTTTTCTTCTCTCTCTCTCCTGGTAGCGACCATGTCACGCCTTAATCAAGATAATAAAACGGATATATTGACCGAACCCGCTTGTTATACTGGGCCGGGGAACGTTGGTCCCGCTCCAACTTATAATTGTTATAAGACAGAGCAGGAAATTGGTGAATACCAGATTTCCCGTGCCTCCCAAACGAAGAAAGTGGATGTTGATGCATCATCTTCGGGTGTGTTCATTACACAGAACTGTTTCTCAGTATCCTTTACGTCTTGGGTATGTGATACCTGATCAGGATCCCGCATATGTAATCTGTTACATGGTCTACAGATAGGTAGAGAACTGAGAACGGGTGATAAGTTTCATGAGGCAGAAAACGGTGCAAGTGTTGCAGCCAAGTCTGTTGGTCACTGTCACCCTGTATTACCGGAATACATTGATTCTGAACAAATGTTATTAGATACCGAACCTGATATACAAAATCATATCAGTCTCTTTATTAGTAAAGAAAGGATATAATTTTGTATTGTTGGATAATGTTTTGAACATTTTCTATATCAAGAGTTGATCGGTTCAGGCACGTTATCTAAAAGCATTGACGTTCTAAATCAAACTACAGTTCTTTGTATAAGGAACATACACAAGAGGAAGAGTTCAGAAATGAATGAATCCTTCTTGAGGTATTGTAGACTAGGTCATATCAATGCGACCCGACTGGCTGAAGTTACATATAAATGCATATTTAAATTAGTTTGAATTTACATCTTGTGAAACTTGCCGGTCATGTCACAAAGATAAGATGACCACAGCTCTGTTTATTGGAAACAGAGAAAGAGTTAGTGAACTCTTGGGATTGATACATGTTGATGTATGAAAGGTCCCCTGTCTACACATGCCAAGACCGGTTCTTTGTACTTCATTACATTCTCTGATAATCTCTCAAGATTCAGACATATGTTTCTGTTGAAACACAGGTCCGAACCTTTTGAGATATTCACAGAATATAAATTAGAAGTAGAGAACAAAAATACGGGTATAAGTATTATGTCCTTTGATGAGATCAAGGAGGAGAATACTTGAGCACGGAATTCCTGGACTATTCTAAAGGAGAATGAGATTCTCTCTCAGCATTACTCCTTCGAATACACCACAGCACGTCGGTGTATCGGGGCGGAGCATTAGCACCCTATTTGATATGGTGTACTCTATGATGAGTACTACTGAGTTTCCTATTTCCTTTGGGGAGTTATGCACTTGAGAAGCTGCATACCTATTGAATAGGGTTAAAATCAAATCAGTTGTCTACCACTTCATATGTGATATGGAAAGGGAAGAGCCCATATCTTAAGCTTGTTAAGATTTGGGGTTGTCCGGCCTATGTCTAAAAGCAAAATCCGGACAAGCTCGAGGCAAGGTCTGTTATGTAGAACTGGAATGGTTCCAGCTATACAAACTGCAGCTGATGATTTAGTAGAACCAAAGGATTCAATAGATTCCAACGACCCTCAGCCTCTCCGCCGATCTAGTAGGGGTCCTCACCCACCTGAGAGATACTTTAGTTTCTCTATGACAGTGGGAGCGAGGATTGCATCATGAGATGATGACCCAACTAGTTTCGAGCTGGCCATCAGGAGTGGGACTCTGTAAGAATGGCTGGGTGCTTATCGATCTGAGATGGATATACACCAACAAAGTATGAACTTTGGTTGCTTTATCTGAAGGGTTAAATCCCCATCAGGAGCGAGTATATCTTGAGAAGATTACTTGGTGTACATGGAAAAGTTGAGACTTTCAAAGCTATGCTTAAGTCCATCCAGATCCTACTTGCCACGGCTGCATACCATGACTACGATATCTGGTGGTTGGGTGTCATGACTGCTTTTCTAAATGATGTTTTAGAAAAGAGCGTCTATAAGTACACAGCCAGAGAGCTTCGCAGATAGTGGGAGCAGCGGAAACGTGTGCAAGATGTTTTATGTGATAAAGCAGGCATCGCGGAGTTGGAACATCTGTTTTGATGTGGTAGTCAAAGAGTTTGACTTCATCAAAATGGTAGATGAACCTTGTATGTACAAAAAGGTAGTAGAGAGTATGATGGTGATCCTCGTAGAGTACGTGGATGACATACTCTTGATAGGGAAGGAGTTTCCTATGCTACGCTCGGTCAATCTCCGCTTATCACAAGGATTCTCCATATAGGATCAAAGTGATACCTCCTAAATCCTGGGTTTTGGATCTATGAGATAGATCTAATTGGATGTTAGGACACTCACTAGTTGTAGTGAGATGGTATCAATCGATCCTGGAGAGAATCACTGGAAAGGTTCCAGGCTGATAAGGACGACTGAATGTCAGTCGCAGGCATTGTCCATACCCTCCGTGGAGGGACGGAATGTTGGAAGAGTTCCAAGCTAGATACCGTGACATACTAGACGATTAAAGGCAAGATACATCGTTACCAAGAATGCTACCAAAAGAGGCAGTCTGGATATATATAAGTTCATAAGATGAACTTCGTTCCTACCATTATGTGACAATGGAGTTGTGGCTTTAGCCAAGGAACTACCGTCCCATCAGAAATCCAGATATAATTCTTAAGCAGTATCACCTGATCATGGAGATGGTTGATCTCCAGGGAGATCGAGGTTAGGAGAGTAGACACAGAGGACAACAGCGCGGATCCACTCACAAAGACCTTTTTCCCAGTAGAGACTTTTATTGGATGGTTGAGTATGGGATACTTCAACCGCAGCTAATTGTTGGGTATGCGATACCATAACAGATGGCCCCAGTGCAAGTGGGAGATTGTTAGTTATATGTATGCCGTAGAGGCCATTACTGTACATACGATGTATATTGTAGTGGATGCTAGGACATATATAGGGAGGACTTTCTTGCTCGACATGATAGTATGCTATCTGGTTGTACTTTATCTTAACATGTACTCTGATTGTCTCTATATTACATGTTGATAAAGCCCTTAGGATATGTACTCGACTACTGGGACTATGATGGGATCATACTAGTGGGGCCACGGTAGTCGACAAGTATATCCTATAACTGTTCCTAGTCGAGGGTGTATCGAGACAGGGCATCGATGCACCAGAGTAGACTAGCGTATACGCATCTTGACCCATATGATGGGCGATGGATGATCCCATATCCATCGGTGTTTGACATCAAGGATGGTGTACGGGTGCTCAGTGGAGACGGGTACACTGGACGGACTCGCCGAGAACTCCCAGATGGTATTATACCATACGTCAGATGGCAGTTCTCCGGTGACACTGGTACAGAGTAGTCTGTTGACCCGAGATCGTCATAGAGTCTTGTGTGGTTCCCACTGTGCTTTGATTTCCATCATACCACGTCCAAGAGGGCGTGCAAAAAGGTGGCTTTTGGGTAAAGTCCCGAATCACATGGAGGCAATGAGCGATAGGAGGGGATTCGTCTCTCCCGGTATAGGGAGTTGATGTTGTGCTGTGTTCGATTGTCTATAACCGGAAATCCCTGGCCAGGGTTGCTGAGATTTACTGGTAAGTGTTATAAGTAGTTTCTCAAACTGTTATAGACCTCATATCGACCCGACTTATCGAGCTACTGGGGTCTGACGTTTACCACCCCTAGGCGAGATATGCAACATATCAGACGACGAGACCGGACTGTACGGGAGTGTTACTGATTGGATTCACAGGAGAAGTTACAGTCTTGCTTGTTGATCTTCTGAGTGCTCAATACCTGGGTAGCTGTTACGTTTAGCTGACCGCTTGCAGCTTGTGGTTGTTTGATACGATCATCACCTACTGCCGGCGTATTGACGATTCTTTAGAGTCCTACACAGAGGTTTCTTGGCTCAGGCAAAACGGAGTAGGAGCACATATATGATATGTGCGGGACCGAGGATAATACGATATGAGATACCGTATTCTATTCTCGCGATATTTGATATCAGCCGGGTCATCGGATCGATGAATCGGTACGGATAAATATTAGTCGGTTATATGCGATATAGCCGGATTGTCGGATCAAGTGTTGATTCGATAATTTAATGTATAATAATATATATGATATATTAAATTACATTAACTAATATTTGCTCACTAAAAGATTCTTTTTCTCACTCGGGTAATACATTGATATATATGCGATATATGTTAAATGTATTATTTTATTTTGTTACAATAAATATTATATATATGATATATAATATTGTAACATGATATGATAACTAATGCAACATGTTTAGTGGAGTTTAAACATGATTAGGGTTTGGATTAGGGTTAAGCTTTCTAGATGTTTCTAGAAGGTTTTCTTTTTGTCATGATAAAGATATTTACAAGTGACTCATGCTTTAACCCAACCCAAACCCTAACCCTAGTTAATTCTCTACAAAGGTTTACTTGACCATGGTTGCATAAATCATCATATTATTCTTTTCCTATTCATCACAAAAGGATTCTTATCATGTTCATCTTCTTCCTCCTTCATTCTTTGATGAAAAAGCTTGCTTGATCTTTGCAAAGTGATGAATAAATATGAGAAAAAGATAAATAAAGAGAGCAAAAATCCTACTTCATCATCCTCATCTTCCCTTGCTATTTAGATGAGGGTGTTCACATCATTTCATGAGTGTTAGCTTGTGTTAAAGAAACTTCAAGGTAGATCATCTTAGTATCGAAGATCGGAAGCAAAGGTTTCGTCTTTCTCTTCGTGGAACTTCTCGAGAGTCCGGATCCCGATGATCGCAGCGAAGGGACCACAACACGGAGCATATGAAGTGAAGGACCGGATCTACAAAGGTTGTAATCCCTCTCACTTAGTGTTAAAGTGTTTAGCATGCTTGTTTTCGCCTAATCTCTAGTTTAAAGTTCTGTATTCGGGTTGTTCGGCACGGCTAAATTTTAAATCGGGCATGGTTGATGCCTCGTAGACCCTTGTACGCGTGCCTAGCAACCCTACAGCCCCCCCTTTTCTTGGTCTGCCAGAATTTGTGAGGAGAGAGAGTGTGTGAGGGGTGAGTTTGGGTGAGGGAAAAATGATAAATGTTGTACCCCACTTCCATTAACACTAATTTCACCGAAAAAGGCCTTTTTCTTCGATATTTTCTAAACCGTTTTGGCAAACCATTTCATTTCAAAAACCACATGATAAAATTTTGTTTAATGTGTTATGATGCACAAAATTTGTTTCAACTCATTCCAATTTGTAATTTTCCCTAATTAAATGTATTAGTGACGGCTTAAAATAATATTAAAATAATTAATTTCGGAAAAAATTTCAGAAAATTTGAAATTTCACCAGTGGCTCAATAAACACCAATTAATAGCAATTACATAGCTAGAATATGAATATTAAATTTTATAATAAAGATATTTGCATTTTGACTTTTTTACAGAAAACCCCCTTATTTTACCGTTTTTCCGAAATTTCACCAAAACGATTTTCAAAACGTTACAATCTTCCCCCCTTTAAGAAATTCGGTCCCCGAATTTAAATTAAAACTCCCCCCCAATACTAAAACATCTAAGCAAAACCATCAAGTCGTCGGGGCTCCGAAATCGTAAATACATAAAACAAATCGTAGCGCAGCGCATGCGCATGAAAAATGAGCATATAACTCAAATCAAAACTCCGTCAAGCATCCCGCAATCATCGGAGTCATGGGGAAGACATCAATGCCAAATCCAAAGCAAAACCAATATGATATAACTCGAAACTATACATGTAAATATCGAATCTATATATGTAAGTATCTGAAGGAAATGCATGCCAAATCTCTTTAAGTCGCTGAGCAACGCGTATAACTCTGCACAGTGGCGGACGTCTATCATAAGAAAATAACTATATACATATATACCTTTGTTTGAAATGTACGTTCCGCCGTTTTGGAAACAATTTAGAAGGGTCTCCTTGTTTTAAACATTTCGTGTCATATCAGACACGTAGGTAAATACTGAGGCTATAGCTCGCTTTTTGGAAATCCCTTCAATAACTATCAATGCATGCAAAATATATTCAGGTACTGTCCTCTGACTAGTCCTGCTCAGTACGAAAACACATAGCAATATCATAAAAACGTAATGCTCTATAAGAAAAACCAATCCCAAAATACGCGTATGAATACTACGTGCGTCTGGTGCGCACGGAAATCAAAATCCATATATGTGCCATACATATGCACAGAAACAACATCTAAGTGCATCGGGTGTGCACGAAACATCTGTCATAGGTAACATGTGTGCTTGACAGCAAAATCAGGTGCATCTGACATGCACGAAAAATCTCGATTTAGTGCATCTGGTGTGCACCAAAATCACATCTCAAAACATGCGCTCAACATGTGCGAAAATCCAAGGCAGGTGCATCCATCATGCACGAAATCATGAAATCCAATATCAAACGCCGAACATGCGCAAAATCAAATCAGGTGCACAAGGTGCACAAAACAAATATCGAGTATCACAATCGAAATCGAAGTCCAGTGCATCTAAGTGCACAAAATGCGTATCACTGCACTGCAAGCATATGTGAATCATACCGAGTGCAAAAACCAAATCGTATGTGTATATACGCACAATCAACTCAACTGTATGAAATCCATATAATCACAAACATGAGGAACCAAGGCACGTAAACTATCTCAAGTGCAACAACTGTGCAAAAATCGTGAATACTCAGTAGGTGCAACCATGGTCCATGGAAACAAATATCACAAAACTCCATCATCAAAATCAATCATGCAAATAGATCGCTCAAAATACCAAAATCAAGTATGGCGGAATAGTCCCACTCAAGCACATCCTCCAAGAATCTCTGGCCAACTGTCGTGGTCACTCATAGCATGTCTCGTCGACAATGCCGAACTGTCCGGAAGTCATCGTCCTTTACTATATCCGTTTCTTGTTCCGGAACGGCTGCATACTCATCGCGACTCCTTCTGGAAGGTATATCCAAGTAAAATGCATCGGCATGCGTATCACATCTCTGATGTCGGAGGAGTGGAACGTCATCTTATCCAGATCTGGTATGAACCTCTTACTCTACTTTCTCTAATGTCGACTGCTTCGGACTCGTCTCGTCATGGCTGCATGGACTGAGCTCCAATGGCTATCCTCGTATCTGGAGTCTCCCAAGAAATGCATCTCACCACCTAACATCCGAATGAAGTCGAACCACCCGATCGATTCGTCAAAACCTCATAATCCCCCAAGAGCTCAACATCTTGGGTACAGTTTAATAGTATCGAGTACATACCACAGCATCGGTGGTCCAGCCGTAGAAGGGCAAACCCAAGCCTCACTAATGGCGCCGCGGAACTGCCGCAAACTCTAAGGTTCAAAGGCTTTCACACGGTCATTAAGTCGAGTTAGGGTTTCATTCTTCTAGAGGGTCCATAGGATTTCCTGCATGTCTTTCCAAATACTTTAAACTTAGAATAATAGGTTTCTGACATTCGTTCGTCTCTGTCGACTCTCAACGTCTCCGCGTGAAGTCGTCTCTTGCTGGAATCAATCTATCTGATGACCTCGCATCGGGTAGGCGAACGAACCACCTGTCCTAGTCATTCATCATCGGGTGACTAGCGACCTTCTATCATCTATTAGTACAACTCGTCCCGCAATAGCTCTAACATATGGGGCGATATCTCGTCGCTCGCAGCAACAACTGGCTCACCCGTCTACACGCTGAACAGTGCCTCAATCATCATGAATAAGCAATACACCAACGGTCATCAAAATCTGGCTGGCCTCTGTCGGTGGCCCAATCCTCTGGTACTGATCGGCACGTCTGAGGAATCTCATAAAGGCGATCCGCCAAACGCTCGTGGCGCGAAACACAGTAAAAAGACACATCTCCGCAATCGTGTGTCGCCGAAATTACGTCTTGGTCAGACCTCGTCCGTAACGAGCTCGTGCTGACCGCAATTCTAGGCATAGCTCTCCCTGCCCGTAATCGTGGCAGCAAAACCATAACTGGTACTGATGAGGCTAGATCGGAATGAATATAATACTGAGCAAAGAAATGTACATCCTAAGGCTTCTTAAGTGGAGTAGCGTATCGTAAGTATGCCGCGGAACATACCCACGGTACGTCACTCTACTTTAGTCACCTATTCCATCAACCAAGGGTCATCCTACGCTCCGAAGGTAAAACCTAACGCTCTGATACCAACTTTGTCACGTCCCGAAAGTACGGAACATGACCAGCACTTAAACTACGAAACGTCTCGAGGCGTACGTAATCTAAGTAAGCCGAAAACCCAGAAATCCAAACCAAGAAAAGTAGTAGAGTGAAGGAAAACCAATTTAAAATCAAGTAGTTTTAATAGCATAAGACGAATTATGCGATTTTAAAAACATCAAATATTTCCTGAAAATTTCGGCAGAGTCTCCTTTGTAAATACTGGCTCCCAAATGGGATACAACATGAATAGTATAAGAAATCAATAAAAGGCATCCCCAAGCGGGAGCTAGCTCTTCGTCAATCGACGGTCACAACCACACAAGAAATATAATATACAACGCTAAGGGCGAGGATCAAAACTCAAAAGGAAACTCAAAACCACAAGAAATCCATAGAAATATAACGCGCGACTCTAAGGTGGAAAGAATAACATCACTGGTCTCTATCTCAAAGAATAAATACAAGTTTGGTTGATGGAACTTCTAGATACAACAGAGTAATAATATACAAGGTATAATGGTGGGTACGATACAAATAAACCCACCTGCTAGCAAGTCACCTGAAAAGAAGCAGTGCCAGCAAAACCGTAATGAAACCTGTACGGCAAAACCTGCAAGAAACTGTGGCACAACGGGGGTGAGTTGCCAACTCGTGAATAGAATACATCTACGAACAGGAATCGCATGTATGACGCAATCCTAGGTCATATGATCATAATATAATCCTCAAATATATAACCAACAACCCATAACCATGGCTAGGGCAAATATCTAACCCAAGTGTAATAAACATGTTAATCTCCTCATTAAAACCATAATAAATTTATAAAAACCCTAACTAGATTTTAAATTTCACATTTTCAATAATTTCTAAAAACCTAGTTTACAAAAAAAAGCTTAATTTGGACATTTTACATATAACAATTTACATATTGGCAATTAGATTAGGTTTTGCATGTCTTAAGATCTTCACTACTCCACACAACCATAATCCAAATACTCTAAACCCTAACTTTAGATTAACCCTTCACTTGAAAACCAAACTTTAAAATTAAACCATATTTAAACTTCTAGTTAGCTAGATTGAAGTAATTAGACAACATTTTGACTAAAGGGTTAAGATTATACCTCACAATTTCAAGAGATCCAACATGAATCTAGCCTCCCAAACTTGCTTCTTTTCACCAATATCCATACAAGTATAGCCAAGGAAAAATGGGTAAGGGTTGGATTTTGAAATTAGTGAGGTTTTATTTGATTTTTCATGGAATTTTTGTGAACTTTGGAGAAAAAATGAGATGGGGAAATGAGAGAAGGGGGGCTGCTGAATTTCTGCAGCAGTGAGGAGGTGAGAGAGAGTGTGGTGTTGGGTGTGGGTGAGAGAAAAGTCCAAGTAAGGAACCATACATCAACTATAAAGACCCATGCTTTAATGTTTAACACCAATTTCTTTTCTTTTCTTTTCTTTGAGCTTTGGAAGAGGGGGAAATGGGCAGCCCCCCCTTTTCTTGGTCGGCCAGAATTTGTGAGGAGAGATGGTGTGTGAGGGGTGAGTTTGGGTGAGGGAAAAATAATAAATGTTCTACCCTACTTCCATTAACACTAATTTCACCGAAAAAAGCATTTTTCTTCGATATTTTCTAAACCGTTTTGGCAAACCATTTCATTTCAAAAACCACATAATAAAATTTTGTTTAATGTGTTATGATGCACAAAATTTGTTTCAACTCATTCCAATTTGTAATTTTCCCTAATTAAATGTATTAGTGACGGCTTAAAATAATATTAAAATAATTAATTTCGGAAAAATTTTCAGAAAATTTGAAATTTCACCATTGGCTCAATAAACACCAATTAATAGCAATTACATAGCTAGAATATGAATATTAAATTTTATAATAAAGATATTTGCATTTTGACTTTTTTACAGAAAACCCCTTATTTTACCGTTTTTCCGAAATTTCACCAAAACGATTTTCAAAACGTTACAAGAATGATGATGTTGACGAATCTTTAAACATTTTCTTAAATCCTATAATGATTGTAAATTCTTGAAAATTGAATGATCGATGATCTAGTTTCGGTGTGAAATGCTTTCTTGATTATTTTCACACGGAACTAGAGATCAACGATCGATCATTCGATTTCCTAGAAGCTATCTTGTGAATGTGATTCATCGAAAGGACAAAGGATAGGATGAGGAAACCCTAACTCTTCGCAAGATCCTTAATCCTCGATAAATCGACATCGATTTAGCATCAATTCGTTAATGGATAAGAAAAAGTAATTTCTAGTCTTCTTCACATCTAAGATCTAATCGACTCCTACGAGCTACATTTCAAATCTTGAAACTTAAATCGATTGGAATTATATCAATTCTTAATTCTTGATTTTTAATGCTTTCTTGATTCTTGATTAGATTTAGTTGATTCTTGAAATTCATTGATATAAATCTTGAATCGTTTGCTTTTCTTTTCTATTAAATTTTCAATTCGAACAAAACAAATACGAACGAATCGCACAATCCCTGTGGACGATCCGCACTTACTAACGCGCTACAAACCGACACCGTTATTGATTGCAGTCAAATAATTCTTTGATTGTGATTTCTATTCATTTTCTAAACCGACACACAACGAGAGATTAGATCAATCACCTCGCTAGTTCCAGCCTTTGCCCCCGGTTCCCCCCGTGGGCATCGACCCTAAGCCTCAGCTCGTAGCATTCGCGGACGAGCACCTCCGAGCGGGCCAGCCGGGTCGCGGAGATTAGGCCGAAGCGCCTCAAAGACCGCAGCTTGCCCACGGCCTCATCGAAGAGCAGCTCCGATACGGGGTTATGAAGCCCCGGTGATGCTCTCCAGATGGAGTACATCAGTAGTTGCAACAGGGAGGAGCGTCTGGGGAGCAACCGGCCGAAGTGGTCTTCGATGCGCCCGCAAACCAACTGCACCATGTACTCGGTGCAATAGGGGTCGTAGAGGTACACATCTCCGAAGCTAACGATGTCGGGGATGGTGAATGGGAAATCCTCCATTCTCGATGGCCTGCCTGCAAAATTAGGGTTAGTACTCCTTATATAGCCCAAAGCACTGCCCAACGGTCGCCCGCTATCACCTAGGGGGTCTCCGACATGCAGCTTCCATCGAGCGTTATCTGGTGTAAACGAAGCGACGCGTCTCTGTTGTTAGTTATATGTATGCCCTAGAGGCCATTACTGTACATAGGATGCATATTGTAGTGGATGCTGGGACATATATAGGGAGGATTTTCTTGCTCGACATGATAGTATGCTATCTGGTTGCTCTTTAACTTAACGTGTACACTGATTGTCTCTCTGTTACATGTTGGTAAAGCCCTTATGATGTGTACTTGACTACCTGGACTATGATGCGGATCATACTAGTAGGGACATGGTAGTCCATAAGTACATCCTTCAAAGTCCCTAGTCGTGGGTATATCGAGACGGGGCATCGATATACCGGAGTAGACTAGCGTATACCTTCTCGACCCATACAGATGGGCGATGGATGATCCCATATCCATCGGTGTTTGACATCAGAGATGATATACGGGTGCTCAGTAGAGACTGGGTACACTGGACGGACTCGCCGAGAACTCCCAGATAGTATTATACCTTACGTCAGATGGCAGTTCTCAGGTGACACTGGTACAGAGTAGTCTGTTGACCCGAGATCGTCATAGAGTCTTGTGTGGTTCCCACTGTGCTTTGATTTCCATCTTACCACGTCCAAGAGGGCGTGCAAAACGGTGGTTTTTGGGTACAGTCCCGAGTCACATGGAGGCAATGAGCGATAGGAGGGGATTCGTCTCTCCCGGTATAGGGAGTTGATGTTGCGCTGTGTTCGATTGGCTATAACCGGAAATCCCTGGCCAGGGTTGCTGAGATTTACTGGTAAGTGTTACCAATAGTTTCTCGAACTGTTATAGACCTCATATCGACATGACTTATCGAGCTATTGGGGTCTGACGTTTACCACCCCTAGGCAAGATATGCGACATATCAGACGACGAGACCGGACTGTACGGTAGTGTTACTGGTTGGATTCACTGGAGTGTGAGCGGGCTTGCTCGTCGATCTTCTGATCGCTCAATACTCGGGTGGCCGTTACGTTTAGCAGACCGCTTGCGGCTTGTGGGTGTTTGATATGATCATCACCTGCTGCCGGCGTATTGACGAGTCTTTAGAGTCCTACACAGAGGTTTCCTGGCTCAAGCGAAACGAAATAGGAGCGCGTATGAGATATGTGCGGGACCGAGAATAATGCGTGTATGTGATACCGTATTCTATTCTCGCGATGAATGTACCGACTGGTTGTATGCGATATAACCTGGTTATCGAATCAAGGATTGATTCGGTAAGCCGATACAAAGGATACTAGTCGGTTATATGCGATATGACTGGATCGTTAAATCAAGTGTTGATTTAATGATTTAATGTATAATTATATATTTGATATATTACTTTGCATTAACTAGTATTGGTTCACTTTAAATGGATTTTCTCACTTGAATTGTGCAAGTTGTATATGTGATATACTTTTATGCACATGATTGTATCATGTTTGATGATACATGCTCACTTGGGTGTAGTTTTGGTTTAAACCTTGGTTATGGAAATGGTTAAGGTTTTTATTTATTTATTCATTTATTTATTTCATTTTGGCAAGTAATAAAATGGTTGCTAGTTTTGTTTTATGTTGAAAGTTCATGAAGGTTTGAAAAGTTGACCATTTTGTTTCTTTCCTTTAACCTAACCATTCTTTTTAACCCTAGTTTATTCTCAACACCTAATCATGGTTTGAATATGATAAGTATTGTTTTTCTTTTCCATTTAATTAAAACTTATCATATTCATTTTCTTTCTTCTTCTTCTTGAAGAGCAAGAAAGAAAAGCTTTCTACTTCAATGGCATCTTGAGCATAAGTGTGAGAAATCCAATACTAAAGTGAACTCACTTCCTATTTCTTCATCCTCTACCTCTTGCCAAGTAGTAGAGTGTGTTTCCTTCACAAGTTTTCTTGACTTGGTGAAGTTGGAGCTTGATCTAGCGATGCCTCGACGTAGATCATCTTCGGCACGTCGTCGATGACCTAGCCCGTCCATTCTCCGATGAAGCCGACGCTAGAGCCCGGGGTTCGACTTGGACAGTGAGGAGACTTCATTGCGGAGCTATGGAGGTGGAGCACCGGATCTACAAAGGTTGTATTTCCGTTATCTTATAGTTTAGTTGTAAACTAGCTCGTTTTATCGCCTAAACATCTAGCCAACGATCTAGTCTAGGGTTTCTCGGCACCGTATTTTTAGAAAAGGGCATGGTTGATGCCTTGTGAGACCTCCTTGGGGTGCCTAGGAACCCTACAGTGGTATCAGAGCCAAGCTAGAGCCTTAGGCGAAGTCCCGACGGAGTTAGAAGTCCGATCGACTCAAAACCCCGACTTGAAAAATGCTCTCTGGACAATTCTGTAAAATGTGGATTTTTGTAGATTAAAAATATTCAGAAAAATCAGCAGGAAGATATAAGGGTTACCGTAAAATTCGAGGGCCTGATTCCATAAAGGCACCGCGGATCCGCGGCATGAGCATGCTCATGCGGCGGATCCGCGGCCATTTTGTCGTTTTGTGCATCCAATTTTGCACAGTAATTCTTAGTTGTCTGTGCTGGTTTTCCTGGGGATTTTTAATATTTTTTTTACAGAGTTGCATTTTCTGGGTTGTATTGGGGACTCGGTGTATCGATCGGATTGTCGAATTCTGTCTGTGTGCTTTTCCGGATAATCTTAGAATATGTTAAAATGTTCGACCGGATATAAATACCCAATTTTTCTCCTGTCGGGAAATTTCCAAGTGTTGGATTTTTCCGTAGTTTAACGACGTTCTAAGTAGTGCAAGTAACTCGATGGACCCTCTAGAAGACAACAAACCTTAACTCGATTATGTGACTGTCTTGAACTGCCCTTGAACCTTCGGGTTTGGGGCAGTACGGCGTGCCACATGTGAGGCGTTGGCTTGACCCTTCTACGGCTGGACCGTTGGTACTGAGGCACGAACTGAATGTTTTTAGACTTGTTTCATGTGTTGATCTGTATCGGGAAAACTTGGGTGTTCGATTGTTCGATCGGAAAGTTTGACATTTTCTATTTATCCGGAATGGGATACAACAATTGGAATTCACAAAAGTTATGTGATAACTGAATGAATGTTATAAACATAGCAGTTTAGTCTCACTTGATCGGTTGCCACGGAATTTTGATGTGATCAAAAGTCCGTCACAATCACGTAGCGTACGTGGATATTCGCCGGTAAACTTAATAGACAGCTACATCCCTTAGCCCCGACCAAGTGACTGTAGGAGAACCCCGTCGCCGAAAGCATCCGTTCGGGTGCTCGCGGTAGCGGTGTTCCGCCTTGGTGCACTTCGTCGACGGCATCGTGGGTGTGGCCGTCTACTGAAGTTTGCGACGAGTATTCGATCAGGAAGTCCGGAATCTTGTTGAGTTACCCGACTTAATATTGAAAAGAGTTTTCGATAAAGAGACTAAAATGCGGGGTTTATAATTGTTAGGCATGTGATGTCTAAGTAATTCATTTGGTCAGTCATGCGATGTCTGAGGTGATTGCGGATTCCAACTGTTGTAGTTTTACACTTTCTTTTCTGTGACCGTAAGTGTAATATGTGATATCGCCGGTTTCGTTGTTATATGTCAACGACAATTGGGATGCGCATATTTACTTACGTTGATGACATGTAATGTTATGTGTTGCTGGATATGTTATATTGGATCGTCGTGTTTGAACAGCCGGGGTTTTTTATGTGAGATGAGTGTTTTTCATTTTCATTCATGTAAAAACTTGTATGTAATATTCTTTTATTGGGGCGCTTCCAGGTTGCGGAAGTTGTCACCTTTTGTATATTATTTACTTTTCCGCACTAGGATAGACCTAAGGAGGAGGGCACAAGTAACCGGGTTCTGGAGTCCAGTGGGAGACCAACTCGAGGAGTCGAGTCCGGGTCTCCTAACTCCAGAATTGGTAGGGTTGCTTGCCGCTCTCGTAGGGGTCTTGGGGTGTGGGTTTGGCTATTCATCGCGACCGTGGAATCCGTGTTTTATACTGGCTCGTATTGAAAACACGGACGTCCTAGTATATCCAATATTTCATATGATTCTTCTGCTGCGATATCTGTTATGTGATCATGTGATGTTCTGTGATAGATACAGTATATAGTATATATGATATATTATATAGACGTTACTTATGTTTTACACCCGTACTAGCCCTGCCCCGCTCTGCCGTTAGTTACCTAACCTAACGGTGCACGAGGGGACATCGAGGCGAATGCGGATGGCATAAGTGTACGTCGTATTTATCTGTGATGTTTAGGTACTTAAATGATGGGACTTCATTAATATGATTAATGAAATAAAAGAAACCTAAGATGTTGTAGAATCGAATTTCAAAATAAAACAGGTAGCTACAGTTCTTGCTTTGCACAGCGGTATATGTGATATATCCTGCACCTTATTCGATAAGGAAAGGACCGAGATCCCTTCACCGGGAGTGACTCCTTTAGCAATAACTGGCAGATGCTACACACTCGGTTTGTCTTTTGATAGCTTTTAAGTGTTTTGCTTTGCCCAGTGATATATATGATATATCCCGTACCTCATTCGACGAGGAAAGGACCGACGATCCCTTCACCGGGAGTGACTCCTTTAGCAAAACTAGAAAAGCCTCAAAGACACTCCATTTCAAATTTCATTCGATCCTACAACGATATCAAGTTCATTACGCAATAGGTTTTCAGAAAAACCTGTCGTAGCCCTCCGTCATTTCAGATAAGTACTAGTTAGTATTCGTGCTACGTTTGTTGACTATGTTAAGGCGTAGTGTGCGGTAACTAATTAGTGCTGATCTGTATAAGCATATGATGCGATTGGATTAGGGTAGTCGTGCGACTTTGTTGACTATGTTAAGGGTCGTGCGGGTGGGTTTAATTCAATCGGGAAATGACGGGTTGAACTTGACTAGCACTTATGATTTGTTGACTATGTTAAGGTCATATAGCTGCTAGGGGCAAAATATTATCGGGAATTTTAAGTGTTGAAATTTGCAATGAGATTGCATACCTTCTATGAGATAGTTGGATCCCGATACCCGCTGCGAGTAATTGTTACTCCTGGGAGAGTTTTATACATTACAATTAGCCGATCAAGTAGGTGTCTAGAAAGGTGTTAACGGGGTTACGCCTCTGGGGAAACGAGGTTTACATTAATTAGGTTCGTGCGAAAGCACGGGGGACCTCCCTCAAAGTACCGACACTGGCCTGGCTGAAAGATTGGCGAACTTGTAGTGTGTAATTAATCCCGGCTAGTCTTTCCTTTTAGGGTTTGAAGGAAGATTTGATAAAAAGCAGTGGGAGCCATCCTGATTAGATAAAATAATAACCAATCTATTCTTGCAAGAGCGCACGCTGAGTGTTTTCTTCTCTCTCTCTCCTGGTAGCGACCATATCCCGCCTTAATCAAGATAATAATACGGATTATTGACCGAACCCGCTTGTTATACTGAGCTGGGGAACGTTGGTCCCGCTCCAACTTATAATTGTTATAAGACAGAGCAGGAAATTGGGGAATACCAGATTTCCCGTGCCGCCCAAATGAAGAGAGTGCATGCTGATGCATCATCTTCGGGTGTGTTCATTATACAGAACTGTTTCTCAGTATCCTCCGCATCCTGGGTATATGATACCGGATAAGGATCCCATATATGTAATCTGTTACATAGGGCTACAAAAGGGTAGAAAAACTGAGAACGGGTGATAAGTTTCATGAGACAGAAAACGGGGCAAGTGTTGCAGCCAAGTCTGTTGGTCACTGTCACCCTGTATTGTAATACATTGATTCTGAACGAATGTTATTAGATACCGAACCTGATATACAAAATCATATCAGTCTCTTTATTAGTAAAGAAATGATAAAATTTTGTATTGTTGGATAATGTTTTGAACATTTCCTATATCAAAAGTTGATCGGTTCAGGCACGTTATCTAAAAGCATTAATGTTCTAAATCAAACTACAGTTCTTAGTATACTGAACACACATAAGAGGAAGAGTTCAGAAATGAACGGATCCTTCTTGTGGCATTGTAGAGTAGGTCATATCAATGCGACCCGACTAGCTGAAGTTACATGTAGATGCATATTTAAATCAGTTTGAATTTACATCTTGTGAAACTTGCCAGTCATGTCACAGAGATAAGATGACCATAGCTCCGTTTACTGGAAACAGAGAAAGAGTTAATGAACTCTTGGAACTGATACATGATGATGTATGTAAGGTCTCCAGTCTACACATGCCAGGACTGATTCTTTATACTTCATTATATTCTCTGATAATCTCTCAAGATTCAATCATATGTTCCTGTTGAAACATGAGTCCGAATCTTTTGAGATATTCACAGAATATTATTTAGAAGTAGAGAACCAAAATACGGGTAAAAGTATTATGTCCTTTGATGAGATCAAGGAGGAGAATACTTGTGCATAGAATTTCTGGACTATTCTAAAGGAGAATGAGATTCTCTCTCAGCATTACTCCTCCGTATACACCATTGCACGATGGTATGTCGGGGCGGAGCAGATACACCCTATTTGATATGGTGTGCTCTATGATGAGTACTACTGAGTTACCTTTTTCCTTAGGGGGTTATGCACTTGAGAAGTCGCATACCTATTGAATAGGGTTTCGATCAAATCAGTTGCCTACCACTTCATATGTGATATGGAAAGGGAAGAGCCCATATCTTAAGTTCCTTAAGATTTGGGGTTGTCCGGCCTATGTCTGAAAAGCAAAATCCGGACAAGCTCGAGGCAACGTCTGTTATGTACAACTGGAAACATTCCAGCTATACAAACTGCAGCTGATGATTTGGTAGAACCGAAGGATTCAGTAGATTCCAACGAACCTCAGCCTCTCCGCCGATCTAGTAGGGTTCCTCACCCACCTGAGAGATACTTCGGTTTCTCTATGACAGTGGGAGCGAGGATTGCATCATGAGATGATGACCCAACTAGCTTCGAGCTGGCCATCAGGAGTAAGACTCTGTAAGAATGGCTGGATGCTTAGTGATCTGAGATGGAATCCATGCACACCAACAAAGTATGGACTTTGGTTGCTATATCTGAAGGGTTAAATCCCATCAGGAGCAAGTATATCTTGAGAAGATTACTTGGTGTAAATGGAAAGGTTGAGACTTTCAAAGCTAGACTAGTTAAAGGTTTTCGTCATTGACCAGGCGTGGATAATGATGAAACCTTTTCCAGTACCTATGCTTAAGTCCATCCAGATCCTACTTGCCACGGTTACATACCATAACTACGATATCTGGTGGTTGGGTGTCATGACTGCTTTTCTAGATGGTGTTTTAGAAGAGTGCGTCTGTAAGTACACAGCCAGAGGGCTTCGTAGACAGTGGGAGCAGCGAAAACGTGTACAAGATGCTTTATAGGATAAAACAGGCATCGCGGAGTTGGAACATCTGTTTTGATAGATAGTCAAAGAGTTTGAGATCATCAAAATGGTAGATGAACCTTGTATAAACAAAAAGGTAGTAGGGAGTATGGTGGTGATCCTCGTAGAGTACGTGGATGACATACTCTTGATAAGAAAAGAGTTTCTTATGCTACGCTCGATCAATCTCCGATTATCACAAAGATTCTCCGTATAGGATCAAAGTGATACCTCCTAAATCCTGAGTTTTGGATCTATGAGATAGATCTAATTGGATGTTAGGATACTCACTAGTAGTAGTGAGATGGTATCAATCGATCCTGGGGAGAATCACTGGAAGTGTTCCAGGGTGATAAAGACGACTGAATGTCAGTTGCAGGCATTGTCTTTACCCTCAGTAAAGGGACGGTATGTTGGAAGAGTTCCAAGCTAGATACCGTGACATACTAGACGATAAAGGCACGATACATCGCTGCTTAAGATGCTACCAAAGAGGCTGTTTGGATGTATATTAGTTCATGAGATGAACTACGTTCCTACCATTGTGTGACAATGGAGTTGTGGCTTATGCCAGGAACCCCCGTCCCATCAGTGATCCAGACATATTCTAAGACAGTATCACCTGATCATGGAGATGGTTGATCTCCAGGCGGTTCGAGGTTAGGAGAGTAGACTCAGAGGATAACACGGCGGATCCACTCACGAAGGCCTATTCCCAGAGAGAGACTTTTATGGGATGGTTGAGTATGAGATACTACAACCACTGCTACAGATGGCCCTAGTGCAAGTGGGAGATTGTTAGTTATATGTATGCCCTAGAGGCCATTACTGTACATAGGATGTATATTGTAGTGGATGCTGGGACATATATAGGGAGGACTTTCTTGCTCGACATGATAGTATGCTATCTGGTTGCTCTTTAACTTAACGTGTACACTGATTGTCTCTCTGTTACATGTTGGTAAAGCCCTTAGGATGTGTACTTGACTACCTGGACTATGATGCGGATCATACTAGTGGGGACATGGTAGTCCATAAGTACATCCTTCAAAGTCCCTAGTCGTGGGTATATCGAGACGGGGCATCGATATACCAGAGTAGACTAGCGTATACCTTCTCGACCCATACAGATGGGCGATGGATGATCCCATATCCATCGGTGTTTGACATCAGAGATGATATACGGGTGCTCAGTAGAGACTGGGTACACTGGACGGACTCGCCGAGAACTCCCAGATGGTATTATACCTTACGTCAGATGGCAGTTCTCAGGTGACACTGGTGCAGAGTAGTCTGTTGACTCGAGATCGTCATAGAGTCTTGTGTGGTTCCCACCGTGCTTTGATTTCCATCTTACCACGTCCAAGAGGGCGTGCAAAACGGTGGTTTTTGGGTACAGTCCTGAGTCACATGGAGGCAATGAGCGATAGGAGGGGATTCATCTCTCCCGGTATAGGGAGTTGATGTTGCGCTATGTTCGATTGGCTATAACCGGAAATCCCTGGCCAGGGTTGCTGAGATTTACTGGTAAGTGTTACCAATAGTTTCTTGAACTGTTATGGACCTCATATCGACATGACTTATCGAGCTATTGGGGTCTGACGTTTACCACCCCTAGGCAAGATATGCGACATATCAGACGACGAGACCGGACTGTACGGTAGTGTTACTGGTTGGATTCACTGGAGTGTGAGCGGGCTTGCTCGTCGATCTTCTGATCGCTCAATACCCGGGTGGCCATTACGTTTAGCAGACCGCTTGTGGCTTGTGGGTGTTTGATATGATCATCACCTGCTGCCGGCGTATTGACGAGTCTTTAGAGTCCTACACAGAGGTTTCCTGGCTCAAGCGAAACGAAATAGGAGCGCATATGAGATATGTGCGGGACCGAGAATAATGCGTGTATGTGATACCGTATTCTATTCTCGCGATGAATGTATCGACTGGTTGTATGCGATATAACCTGGTTATCGAACCAAGGATTGATTCGGTAAGCCGATACAAAGGATACTAGTCGGTTATATGCGATATGACCGGATCGTTAAATCAAGTGTTGATTTAATGATTTAATGTATAATTATATATTTGATATATTACTTTGCATTAACTAGTATTGGTTCACTTTAAATGGATTTTCTCACTTGAATTGTGCAATTTGTATATGTGATATACTTTTATGCACATGATTGTATCATGTTTGATGATACATGCTCACTTGGGTGTAGTTTTGGTTTAAACCTTGGTTATGGAAATGGTTAAGGTTTTTATTTATTTATTCATTTATTTATTTCATTTTGGCAAGAAATAAAATGGTTGCTAGTTTTGTTTTATGTTGAAAGTTCATGAAGGTTTGAAAAGTTGACCATTTTGTTTCTTTCCTTTAACCTAACCATTCTTTTTAACCCTAGTTTATTCTCTACACCTAATCATGGTTTGAATATGATAAGTATTGTTTTTCTTTTCCATTTAATTAACACTTATCATATTCATTTTCTTTCTTCTTCTTCTTGAAGAGAAAGAAAGAAAAGCTTTCTACTTCAATGGCATCTTGAGCATAAGTGTGAGAAATCCAATTCTAAAGTGAACCCACTTCCTATTTCTTCATCCTCTACCTCTTGCCAAGTAGTAGAGTGTGTTTCCTTCACAAGTTTTCTTGACTTGGTGAAGTTGGAGCTTGATCTAGCGATGCCTCGACGTAGATCATCTTCGGCACGTCGTCGATGACCTAGCCCGTCCATTCTCCGATGAAGCCGACGCTAGAGCCCGGGGTTCGACTTGGACAGCGAGGAGACTTCATTACGGAGCTATGGAGGTGGAGCACCGGATCTACAAAGGTTGTATTTCCGTTATCTTATAGTTTAGTTGTAAACTAGCTCGTTTTATCGCCTAAACATCTAGCCAACGATCTAGTCTAGGGTTTCTCGGCACCGTATTTTTAGAAAAGGGCATGGTTGATGCCTTGTGAGACCTCCTTGGGGTGCCTAGGAACCCTACATCTGTCGCTTCACCTTCTCCGGAGCAGCGTCCCTGTCGCTTCACCTTCTCACTTGGCTATCCCCCGTGGGCAGCCTCCCTGCCGCAACACCGGGGATCGATAAAACCCTCTCCGGGGAAGGTCAGCCGAGCTCCCATCGCTCATTTATCCCCAGCGGGCAGCTTCCCTGCCTCAACGCCAAGGATCGAAAAAGCCCTCCCGGAGGCAGTCGAGCCCGAGCTTCCCTCGCTTGGATACCCCCAGCGGGCAGCTTCCCTGCCTCAACGCTGGGGATCTAGAAAGCCCTCCCAGAGGAAGTCGAGGACCGAGGTTCCCTCACTCGGCTATCCCCTGCGGGCAGCTTCACTGCTGCGAACGATGGGGATCAAAAAAGTCCTCCCAGAAGCAGTCGAGGCCCGAGGTTCCCTCACTCGGCTATCCTCTGCGGGCAGCTTCACTGCCACAACACTGGGGATCAAAAAGTCCTCCCAGAGGCAGTCGAGGCCCGAGGATCCCTCACTCGGCTATCCTTCAGGACAAAAGCCCTCGCCAAAAGGCACTGGGCAGCAACCCTACCCGGCCAAGGGTCCTTGGTAGGCTTCTTACAGCCCTATAGCTTTTTCTCGCGCCAAGGACCAAAGTCCTCCCAGAGGCAGCCGGGTCTTTGCCCGGCTATCCCCGGCTGGTAGCTTCCTACCACAACAGACAAGGATCAAAGTCATCGCCATGAGGCACCGGGCGGCAATCCCGTTCGGTCCCCGTCCTGAAGGATCTAAAGCCCTCGCAAGAGGCAAACCGAGCAGCTACCCTGCTCGGCCAGAGATAAACAGCCGAGCCCGAGGTTCCCTCGCTCGGCTATCCCCCGCGGGCAGCTCCTCTGCCACAACGTCGGGGATCAAAAGCCCTCCCAGAGGCAGTCGAGACCCGAGGTTCCCTCACTCGGCTATCCCCAGCGGGCTGCTTCACTGCCACAATGCTGGGGGTAAAAAAGTCCTCGCCAAGAGGCACCGAACGACAACCCCGTTCGGTCCCCGTCCTGAAGGATCAATAGCCCTCGCAAGAGGCAAACTGAGCAGCTGCCCTGCTCGGCCAGAGATAGGCAATCGAGGCCTGAGGCTCCCTCACTCGGCCATCCCCGGCAGGCAGCTTCCCTGCCATGACGCCAGGGATCGAAATCCCTCCCGGAGGCAGTCGAGCCCGAGCATCCCTCGCTCGGCTATCCTTCGGGGCAGAACCTTCCAGGGACCTCTCCCAGCCCTTCCAGCTCTATAGCTCAAAGCTCTCGTCACGAGGCCATGAGTTCCTTCCTACTCAGCGCATCCCGGCAAGTAATTTCCTACCCAGCGAAGACACCATGCTTGTCCAAGCCTCAACGATCTCCCCTTGACCTCGGGGCCCAACACAGAGATACCTCCTCGGAGAAGCGCGTTGGCAAGCAACGGCAGTCAGCTCGACGGGCGATCGCTAGGCAGAGGACCAACCTAGCATGAAGGCGCAACGGCGCGAGTAAAAATACCCCAAGCAACTGTTCCCCACAAACAGACGCGAGAAAGAAAATTTATCACAGCCGAAGAAGAAAAGCTCTTTTACTACCGCCAAAGATAAGTTTCTTTTTACAAAAGGTGTTTTCAGGCTCCTCAGCCTTACAAAAATTCAAAAGGAAAACAAAATGAAGATAAGGGAGCGGAGTTCTACACCCCGGGCCCAGGCAATGCCTCGGGGTCCTCAGTCGCCACCACTGGGGACGCCGGATCCTCGACCTCCACCTCGCCAGGAATCTCTGCCCCTTGCCCGTCGGCACCCCTGAAGGGGAACTCTGCCCGGAGGTCCGTGTCATCGAACTCCAGCACCTTAGACTTCACAACGTCGAGGGAGTCGTGCCAGATGCGGGTCGTGTCCATGGCCAGGTCGTCATAAAAATCCCTCGATCCCTTGTATCTTGCCACGGCCTGCGGGCCAACCGACTTGAGGGCCTCGGCAGACGCCCCCAGCTCCTTTTGGAGGGTCTTCACCGTTTTCTTCAGGGTGTCGGCGAGCACCTGCGAGTCCCCAAGCTTACCCTCGGCGATCGCGGCATCCTCGCGGTGCCGGGCGGCCTCCTTTATCCCGGCCGCAACCTCGCCCTCCAGGGCGGCGATCCTCGCCGACATCGCCTCCTGTTCTCGCCTGGAGCTTTCTTGCAACGCGGCGAGCTGGCCCGCGTCCTCCACCGCCGGGGCTACCGTCTCGACCTCCGCACGGAGGGCTAGGGCCACGTGCTGAAGGGTCTGGTCAGGCACAAAAGAAGAAGGGTCAGAAATAGGAAAGAAGGTGCCAAGTCTCACCGCGCAATGGTGGCTTACCTGCACGGCTTCCTGGGCGATCGAAGCCAGCTGAGCTTTGAGGGTCCCCCCAGGAACCCGACCCCCAGCCGAGGTCTCTATTTCATGGAGGAGGTTGTCCGCGACTGAGAGCCCGGACGGCAACACGAACCGGAGCCCCCTTCCTCCACCACGGTCGGCGAGGACCGGCCTCGGGCGGATTTTCTGGTGCTCCTCTTGAGCGGCTCCAAGGGAGAGCCGATCTCCTCCTCCGAAGCCGAGTCCTCCACAACCAGGGGCCGCTTCCGACCCGACACCCTGCTGGGGCCCGGGGCAGGATCCACCGTCGAACGCCTCCGAGGAACTGTCACCGGAGCAGGAGGATCGGGGGGAGGCTGCACCAGGGAAGAGCTGGCTCCCCCGGCCCTGGTAGGCTGCCTCGGCTGGCGCATTACCTCCCGGAGAGCATCGAAGTCCATGGACTCTCCATGAAACCAACACCCCATTTATCAGTAACGTGAGTAAAGCATAAACCCAGAAAGCAAACCCATATTACCAGTGAACTCGACGGGTCTGAGCCCGGCCCAGCTCAGGACCCTCGCGGACAACAACACGTCGTGTCGGGGGATGGGCTCCCATGACCACACTCTCACCGCGGCGGGGTCATCGGATAGGCTCCCTGACAGGCACTTCTCCCTCGACCACTTAGTGGGCACTGGCCAGTCCTCGCCCTCGGGAGGGGAAACAAAGAAGAACTTCTTCTTCCAATCATAATTGGAGGAGGACAAGGCCACAACGCCGGCCCCGGCGGCAACCCCGGGCCGCTTCCTAAAGGCAAAATACACCCAGCGGGGGTCGCCAGCTCGACCGCCAGGGTGACTCTTGAACGCAAGGGAGGAATCGAGAAGGGAAAGACTGAAGGGAATCGCCTGCAGCCTTAGACGGATCAAGAACCCAAGGAGAATCCTCCATGAGTTTGGTACTAACTGGCTAAAGGCCAATCCGAAGAAGTTGAGAGCGGCGATGACCTCCGGAGAGAAGGGCAGGCACATTCCGCCCCAAAAAGCTTCCAAGTACAGGGCAATCTCCGTGCCCCGCACCTGATTGGCCTTCTCCCCCTCTTTAGCCAAGCGCAGCGCGTAGCGTGGGGGGATGTAGAATCGGGCCCGAGCGTTTGTGAGCTCGTCCTCATGCCTCACCCAGCAAGGGGTGCTGGGGGCCATGTCTGCCACCTCCTCCATGGAGGCGGACACAACTAAAGGAGCCCAGACATCTACACCTACGACGTCTATTAATTCTACAGAGGAGGAAGACATCGAACCTTGGAAAAGGGATTCTTCTAGGGCTGAAGCCAAAAAAAGGGAGGCGCGCGCCGAGCAGCTGGGGCCTGAGAAGAGTAAAAATGGAGAGTAAGGGCCCTAGGGTGGGCCCCACCCAAACTTATCGCCGCGTACGGCCTCATCCAATGGCGCTTTTCATCTCCCGCCTAAACGGCTCCTCGCGCCCAGCGGCTCCGATCGCTCCACGTGGCAGCCCAACGATTAACCGCGTCCCATCGGACGTCGCAAGCATGCGCACGTCACATCAGCCAGCTGGCGCTCGACGCGTAGACCGTCGCTTCAACTGCAGAGCGCAAGAACCGGCGCACCCTCCTTAAATGCAAATATCTCATTTTGATTCGTTGGCAAAAAAGCCAACCAATGACCCGAGGATTTGTCCCGACGAGGGATATCGCCCCGGGAGGCCCAGCAGTCCACTCCTGACCCGACCACGATCTGGTCGGGATAAGAGTGGGGGGCTAATGATAATACTCTATATTAGCGACCCCCCAGATTAGGACACGTGTCAAATGACGTGTCCCGAAACCCGGAAGAAAGGGCCTACAGGCGCCGACCAGGCCTCCCCTGTACCCGACCTACAAGCACAAAGGGCCCCTGCAAGTAGGCCCCCTTGGCTTCTCAGCTCGACCCCGAGCTACCGCAGGACCAAGATGCCTCGGCCCTCCCGCTCTTTCTCGAGCTCGCCTGCCGAGGCCACCTTCCACGGTCCCTCGGACCGACCAGCTCCACCGCTCACAGGCGTAACCGCCGCTCCGCGAATCTCGCCATGCGCAGATTCTCCGCCGGCAACATCCCACGTTCCATGACATTGCGATCCCCATTAACGAGCGATCCGCTTATCACGCGGGCGTGACTTTGGTAACGTAACTGCCGGTGAGATTCTCATGCCTGCTGCTGCGTGCTGCCGCCGCTATATAAACCCCCATCACAGAGGGGTCAAGTAAGCCATTCTTTTACACTTAAGCCGTTACTCTGCTCGGATATAGTCACTGACTTGAGCGTCGGAGGGTCCTCGGTGGTACCAAACCACCCCGGGACTTGTTTGCAGGTGCTCGGCGTCAAACTCCTCAAATCAACAATCTCCTCAAAACCCATTGAGACCCACACGCAACAGGAGACTACCTTCAAAATCCACCGGGAGATCGACAGAAGACAACATCTGACGAGGACCGAAAAGGAGCTCCATCAGGACCAAAACTATATTTTACACCTCGTATCATTTTGAATTCTTGCCTTATTTCTCATCTACCACCATTGCGCAGTTACTGTTGAAACAATGTATTTTCCAATGACCTCCACATTTTGTAATTCACCGAGTTATCTGCAAAATAGAGAAGGGTCGTGCTCTGATTTCGGCCCATGCAGCAATTTCGGCCCGGAACTTCTTGAAAGTAATGAACCTGCTGAACAAGTGCTCGAAAGACTCCTTACATCTCTCATGACAGATCACAGACATCTCATCCAGTAACACTCCTCTATGAGTTAACCATGCCTCCGTGATTTATTCTCGTAGGAGCCACTATAGGAACTGCCATATTCTCTTGCTCATGTAAAATTTAACGAATCAGAGGACATTCTTCCCTACTTTGTCTCTTTTCGAAGAATAGTATAACTGCCCTTCACTATGTAACTCATTGGAACTCCCAAGATGGCGCATCGCTTTCATTATTAGTTGATGATGCTCGATATCAGTGGTCTCCCAGATCAGGACGCGTGGCAGATGACGTGTCCCAGGGCTCACAAGAAAGTACCTACAGTGGGCGACCAGGCTACTCCTGTGCCCGTCCTACAACGACGCGCTGGCTTACCTCCGAGCCCCGAGAACAATTGGTCTCCTCGGCCTTACAGCTCGTCTCTGAGCTATCACAGGCCCGAGCCTCCTCGGCCCTCTCAGCTCGCCTCCGGGCTCGAGCAGAACTGATGGAGATCCTTTTCGGGTCTCCGTTAGATGTTGTCTTCCGTCGATCTCCCGGTGGATCTTCGAGGCGATCTCCTGTTGTGTCTGGGTCTCAATGTGTTTTGAGGAGATTGGTGGTTTTGGGGAGTCAATGCCGAGTACCTGCAAAGAAGTCCCAGGGTGGTTTGGTACTGTTGGAGATAGTTCCCTCAGAGTCAATTATTGGATCACAGGCACGTGATTGCAATGATTGAGGGAGGACCTATACCTGTAGGACAGTCTTACTCAAGATGATAGTATGCTATCTGGTTTATCTTTATCATCGTGTACTGTTTGAGGTGACATTACTGATCACTATTGCACGATGATAGAGCCTCTAGGATTCTTGCTTGACTGCCAGCAGTATGAGGGCGATCATATACGTGGGAGCTGGGGTCTATAAGCAAATCCTTAAAAGGTCCCTAGTCGTGGGAGTTTCGAGATAGGGCATCGATACTCCAGAGTAGACTAGTGTATATAGTCGAGACCCCGACGAGGGGCGGTGGCCGGTCTCACAAGCCACTGGTGTCAGTTGGTTCACCTAAGATGTATACAGGTGCTCATTGTGTTATGAGTACACCGGACAGGACTCGCCGGGAACATGCTAGTTGGTCTTATACCTGACGTCAGATAGCAGTTCCCTGGTGACATGTGTACAGGTTAGTTCATCGACCTGAGATCGTCATTTGTCTCGTGTGAGTTCCTACTGTACTTTGATTACTATCCTACCAAGCTAAAAGGAGTCGTGCAAACAGGTTTTAGTTGGGTACAGTCCCGAGCCACATGGAGGCAGTGAGCGGATCTGCAGGGGTTCGTCTCTCCCGGTATTAGGGGTGAGGTCGCGCTGTGTCTAGGAGAGCCATTACACGAAGCCCTTGGCCAAGGCAGGAGATTTACTGGTAGGTATTCCAGTAGTATCTCAGGGTGTTCTGGGCTACACTCCGACACTACTTATACCGCTTTTGGGGGTCTGACTTTTACCAACGCCCTAGGCCCGCCATGCGATGCTCATAGACGAACGGACCGGACTTTACGGATATTGTCACTGATAGGCTCAGTAGGGTGTCAAGATGAGTTCGCTCACATACGTCCCTTTTGGTCAATACCTGGTAGCCCGTTACGTATGGCTAATACCTCTGACGTGCTAGTGGTTAAATCCACAGCCAAAATATTGACGAGTCTTTAGAGTCCCCCACAGACAGTTTCTCAAGTTTCGGGCGAAACACTGTAGAGGACGTATGGAGATATGGCAGGGTTCGATCAGATACGTGCGGTATTGCACGGATCATGATCGGACGGATAATACTAGCGGGCTTTGGTTTAAGCCGGATCCTAGTATTGTACTGTGTAGATTTTGTCTCTTTACATTTGTATTCGGTTGGAATACAAATGCGGGTATGTATGTACAGTCGCGGGGTTTTCCAGTAATTTATTACGGGATCAGTTTTCTGAAGTTGCCAGTTTGCATTCCGTTTTGGCCAGTTTTCCTTTCTTCCTTTCGTTGGATGATAATTGATGGAGGGGCTAATTTGCATATTTTTAAATTAGCAATTGTGGAGGGTTTATTTGTAAATGAGGGATTATGATAGATATAGCATCTTTGCTTTTTTCTTCATAATGGCTAGCATTAATGGGATGAGAATTGATTTGGATTTGATTTAGAAATTGATGTGATATTATTTCCTTGTTATCATCCATTTCTTTATGGTTACCTCCATCCTCTCTTGTGCTCACCTCCCTTTGATTTTCCATTCTCCATATTTGTATTGGCCGGCCACATATGTGAGGAGAGAGGGGTTCATTTTGTGAAGTGGGAAAATTCTTCTTCTCATTTTAGCTTACACCAAAGTTCATAAAGCTTATCTCCATTGTTCATTCTTCTCCTCCATCATACATGGCAACTTCAAACCCCATGAGACAAAGGTATCTACACTTCACCTATAGTATTCTTGGACACGTCGACTCGCCAACTTCATTCCCGAGTTGCCTCGGTCCAGAGGTGGGAGCCCGTAAAAGAACCCGGCGATGTGGTGCCCGTTCTGACGAGGAGATGGAGACCAGAGATTCCGCGAGGAGATCGGAGTGGAGGCCCAAGACCGAAGGACACGGATCGCTCGGTATAACTTTCTTCCCATTCTCGTATTTGCTAGCATTAGGTTAATGGCCCGATCCGGGTTTTATAGTGCGCGGCAGTGCCGGTTTACAAGTTTTGTAAAAGTTTCGTTTCCGCATTCCGGCGTCGGATTGACGGCCGGGGCGCTGCCATGCACTTACACTGGTATCAGAGCCACGCCATTAATCTAGTCTAGCTTGCTCTAACGTGTTTACAAGTTCGATCGAACGGATTTTCTGAAAAACCCATTTTCAACTCCAGTTCTCTGTCGAAATTTTTTGGCTCGAAAAATTATTTTAAGTGTTGCAGAAATTTGTGCAGGGAAATTTAAGATTTCTGTGAAAAAATGGTAGCGTGATACTGTAGCAGGACCGCGGAACCGTGGCCAAACCCCTCTTTTGGCCGCGGTTCTGCTGCAATACAGTGTCTTCACTGTACCATTTTTACACAGAGCTCTTTAAACTTGTAAATGGGGTTTTTTGTATATTCATTTTGGGCCCAGATTTATTTTGAGTGCTACAGTAGTGCTTGGGGCCCACTTCGGAAAATTTGGTCGATCGAAAATTTTAAACATGTTAGTTCACAGTATTTACATTATATCCGCGACCGTGAATGTTACTTGATCGGTAAATCCTGTCTAACTGCTTTAGTCCTTTTAGACGGATTTGCGAACATGACATTCACGTTGATGTTCTGTGTTGTGCTGTGATGTTGCGGATTGGTCGTGGGAGATAGCCTGGATGCAATGGTAGTACAGTTCGTTTGTATATGTACATTTGATATTATGGGGCGAGCGTCCGACATGTGGACTGTCGTTATTGCCTGTTTGTATATTATTCTTTTGGGGCACGACCGGGCTGAGGTCGATGTACCCGTTGTATATTTTACTTTCTGTACTAGGATTACCTCGCGGAGGGGTGCACGTGTAGCCGGGTTCTAGAGGGCAACGGGCCCGCATCTCATGGCGTTGAGACGGAGGGGGCTTCACTCTAGAATTGGCGGGCTATTCGCCGCACTCATAGGGGGTATAGGTTGACCCAAGGAGGGGTGCCCAAGTTACCGGATTCCATGAAGTGCTGTGTGGTCCATTCACGTTGCTGAAGGAGGCTGCCTCGCTTCAGGTTTTGGCGGGTAACTTGTCGCGCCCGTAGGGGTCTAGGGTTTCATTGCACAGGCTGTCCACACGACCAGGGGAACGTCGGGTTTCAGTAGTGGCTCTATGAAACCCAGGGATCCCAGATATCTGTATTGTTCTGTGATGCTGGTTACATTTCTGTGATGTTGCATTTTATCACGCCTTGAATGAATATTATATATTGATATATATACTAGTAGATGTTGTATATGTTTTGCATCCGCGCTAGTCCAGTCCCCGCTCTGTCGTTAGTTAAGTAACCTAACGGGTGATGACGGGACCCAGTGGCAAATGCGGATGGCATATACATACATCATTATTTTCGTTCTTTATTGGTGTGATCAATTGATGGGACTGCATTGATTCGGATCAATGCAAGCTAAACAAACCTTTCTGATGTTGTTGGAACAATTTTTCAAAAAGCTGTTATTGCAAGAGCGTTCTCTTTTGTTTTGCACAGTGGTATTCGGTTATGAATATCCAGCACCTCAGTCGACGAGGCAAGGGCCGAGATCCCTTCACCGAGAGTGACCCCATGGACAGAAGTTTGCGTCAGGGCAATAACTTCACTATAGCCGATTACTTTTGCTTTGCATCGTGGTATTCAGTTGGAATATCCTGCACCTCATTCTAAAGGGAAAAAGACGAGATCCCTTCACCGGGAGTGACCTCTTTAGCAAAGGTTTTCGTCACTATATTTTTATAAAAGCTATCCAGTTCCTTCAACGATATCAAGTTCATTACGTTAAAGGTTTTTTCGCCAGAAACCATTCGTAGACCTCCGTCATTTCAGACGGGTAGCACGTAGTATTCATGCTATGTTTGTTGGCCTTCGTCAAGGCATAGTGTATGGTAGCTGCTTGTTACCTTTCTGCTGCATAGATAGATGCGTTGGTTTGGGACAGTCATATAGCCTTGTTGGCCAAAGTCAAGGGCTTGTAAGGGGGGGGGGGTTCAAATTAACCTGGACAATGACGGGTAGAACTTGACATGTGTCTTATGATTTGTTGGCCTTCGTCAAGGTCATAAGAGCATGGGGCAAAAATCACATCGGGGGTTTCTAAAGAAACTGAAACTTGCCAGATATGCGCATACCTTCTGGAGTGTGATAACGTGAGCGGATTCCGTCACGTTATCATGCGATGATAGTTGGATCCCGATTCCCACTGATGAGTTGGTTTACTCCTCGGGTGATCCTGACTAATTCTTCTTTCAGGTTTGGAGGAGAATTTGACGTTACAGTGGGAGGTTTCCTGATTAGATAAATTGATAACCATTCTGATCTAGGTTAGAGTGCACGCTGAGTGTTTCTTTTCTCTCTCTCTTTGGCAGCGACCATGACCCGACCCTAGACTATGACTCAGTGACCAAGATTAACCGAACCTTCTTAAACACTGACTTTTGGATTGTCAGAGTTGCAAACCTCATTGCCACTCCTACTTTTACCCTTTTCTCCAGGACACCCCGTATTACTACGGACGTCCACTTCCATTGGATAAAACCATCGTATGGTTATATACGAACTCGAAAGAATTTATTCGAGGATGGTTTCCGGTTCTGGAGAAAACGAATATGACTATTCAGTTGTCTTTTCCTTTTACCTTCTCTCAGGTTGCGAGTGCTCCTTGGATTAGGACAGTACACCTATTACGCAAATTGGATAGTCTTCTTCCAAACCATAAGCAGGTACCGACCGATAGGGAATGTAGAAAACCAATTAGCCTAATGATGGTGTATAGAAGGTATTAAGTAAAGACAAATAAAGGGATTAGTAAGAGGGCAAAGTAAATTGCGACTGCTATTCACGACCAAACCAAGTATTTCATTACCACTCCCACTTCACCTTTGTATTTCTCCACGACACTCCATATCACTATGAAGATCCACAGTTTATTGGATATTCCATCGTATGGTTATATACGAACTCGAAAGGAATTTGTTCCAGTTCGGGGATGGATTCTGGTTCTGAAGAAATAGGAATAAGGTTTTATTCAGTTGTCTTTTATCTTCACCTTCTCTCGCATTGCGAGTGCTCCTAGGATTAGGACAATACACCCATTATGCTTATTGGATAGTCTTCTTCCAAACCATAGGCTGGTGCCGAACGGTAGGGAAAGAAGAAAACCATTTGGCCTAAAGGGGTGTACAGAAGGTAATGATTAAAGACATATAAAGGGATTTGGAGAGATGGCAAAGAGATATACGGTTACAGTTGTGAATCTGATAATGGATGAGGCATTACTAGGAATACCCGGATACCCCTTCAAAACAAATTCATGTTTCATTTTCACTGTGTACTGTTAAAAGAAAACTGATTTCCCAATTGACACTTGCTCCAGGGTATGTATTTACCAGGTATGATTCTCACATCTGTATGGTTTTACAGATGATGAGTGGGAGTAAGTTATTGGGTATTAGGTGATTATCCGCATTATATCGGAATTCGTTGTAATTGGTAATATTTGAGGAAATCGCCTGGGTTGTTTGCCGGACGGCAAATATTTGGTTTTGAATATCCGTCGTTGTGCACCAATTTCAAATTGATATATCTGTACGTCTATTTTTATAGAGTGAGATATACCTTTTTGAAATTATGTCTATGACATTTACCTATATCAGTGGATGGTTAGGTAAGGAGCATTGAACAGCGGTGTAATTCTTCTTAACCATAAGTACAATTTTCAACCTACGACACACAGGGAATGAGTTATTAGACTCAGGGGACTTATACAGAGTATTGTATATTGTCCAGTGTCCATTAGGACAGAGGGGTTGGTCCTCGTACTATATTCGGTATACTTATGACTTCTCTAGTTTTTAGGCATGTGTTTCGTAGAAATGCAAGATCCAAGTTTTGAGAAGTTAAAGATATATGAATAAAGTAGAGAACCAGGTGTTGCAAGTATCAGGATTCTTCAAGGTGATCGAAGATATAGATACTTGTGTATGGTATTCAGTTGATAGTAATGATAAAGAGAACTTGCTTCTCTTTCAGGTTACTCATAATTGGAAGCACTCCTAAGTTGAGTAACGCTGATCGGCCTCTCTCCATTTAGTTAACATGCACTGGAGACAGCTGTATGATTTGAATCTAGTTCAATTAAATCAGTGCCTCTGTTTCTGTATTGGATATAGAACAGTTCATATCTTGACATTGTTAAGATACGGGGAGTTGTCACGACCCGAAAGAGCACGTGACTGGCCCTTGAACCCAATGAAGCCTATAGGACTCCATCTGATCCAAGTAAGCCAAAAGCCCAGAAATCTAAAACCATTTAAAAAGTAAATAAGGAAAACTGGTTTTTATAAGTAAAGAAATCGTGTTTCAAAAATCCAAGTTTTTAAATAACTAAGCCGAATATGTATTTTTAAAAAATGTGTAACTTTTCCTGAAAATTTCGGCAGAGTTTCCTTTGTAAAAACTGGCCCCGAACGGGGTACAACAAGAATAATATATATAACATGATAAAAGGCATCCCCAAGCGGGAGCTAGCTCTTCGTCAATCGACGGTCACAACCACGCAAGCAATAAAAATATACAACGCCGAAGGGCGAGGATCAAATCCAAAAAGAACTCAAAACAGCCAGAAAACCGTAATACTACAAGCGCGACTCTAAGGTCGGAATAATACAACACTGTTTTCTAAGTCTGAAACAATATACAAGTTTTGGTTGATGGAAATTCTAGATACAATAAATGATACATGAACAATGGCGGTTCTGATACAAAAGAACCCACCTATCCAAGCAAGTCACCCATAAGGAAGCAGTGTGCCAGAAATGCCGCTATGGAATCTGTACGGCAAAAACCTGCAAGGACTGGGGCACAACGGGGGTGAGTTTCCAACTCGTGAATAGAAAATATCTACAAGCAGAGATCGAATGCATGACCCATCCTAGGTCAATACGATCAGATATAAATAAACCTCAATATGAATAAAGCTGAAGCATGCTAAACTGGCAATGTAATCTCTATACATGAGTGTAGTGCCAAGTGCTCGTGCTAGTGCCTCAGGTAATAGCATGTCATGAATATGAGGTATGATCAATGTAATCAAGTCTGCACACACGTGGATCCCGTCCACTCGTCACCCAATGACAATAACCATCATGCATGTAAATATCATCAGCATATGCATGGAAATATAAGGATATAAACCACCTGTGTCCCTCGCGACACGTCAAAATCATGGAACCGGAGTGCCCAGCATCGGCACTCGAAAACATCATGAAAACTGTGCCCAGCATCGGCACGTAAATCCTCATATATCGGGCTCCGTCAGTACGGATCGGCCCACAGGCTCTGTCTGCGGTATCGGCCCTCGGCCCCGGCAGTACGCCATATCCAACTACTGACTCCGGTCGGTATCCTCCGGATAACCGCCAGGTCCAACAAAATCACCGGTTGGTACTCGCCCGCCTCCAGACTCAATCGGCAAAGCTCATCGATCATCTTGCCGAGAGGAACCATACCGGGTCTACCACGAACCCGCAAACGGAACATCCACTCCTCGAATCGGGTTTCAAGCACACGTCTCAACACCGAGAAAACGCGTGGTGGACACACCAAAATATCATATCACGGGTAACCGGGTTTTTAAAACAATTACATATTCTCTTTGAAACACCCACGGTTCCCAAAACCAGAAATATCATGGAAACATCATATCTCAATGCGTATAATCAGAAAGCAGCATATATGCGACATATAGCAGAAAGGTAAGCATATCAGTATGTCATGCAAGGGTCATATCCTGAATGCAACAGTACTACAGTGTAGTGACATGGCAATTATCGATGATGAAGTGTGTGAGCCGGCAACAGTGTACGTGGAACATACGCATCATCGATAATGGTGCTGGTGTCCTAGCAGCATGACTGAAATATATCCACAATATAAGCGATGCAATACAAACATCATGAATGTACGGAATCAAGTAATCAACGCAACAGTAGAGAATCTACACCAATAGCTATATCATGCAACCTTGCCTTTTGAAATAAGACGAATCAGGGCTTTTGGTAAAATAAGGGCTACGGTGTTTTAAGAAAAGATGCGCCTTTTTAAATATCCGTATAAACCCTTTTGCTGATCTTTAAAATATCCCCGATTCGTTAGTTTTGAAATAGGTATGACTCGGTCTAGTCTAACGCCTACTATGCGAACTACGAACCTACAGTCAAGTCAAAAGAGAGGGGTATGGAAACCACCTAAATCTGAGTCGAGATCACACTATCTCATCACATGACAGGTATCACTACCATCATATCACATCTCCAATACGACTCTGTCATGTCGCCAAATCTCACGGCCTCAATCGAATCTCATCGACTCACCTCAATCCCACGTATCATCCTCAAAACCCGTATATAAACACATAGTCCCATACCCATGTGTAGATATACCCACCACCATATGCGCACAGATATATGAAAGAATGTATGCAAGTATGTGTGTATGTGTGAGTGTGGGTGCAACCACTACTCTAGGGTTTCGCACTACTCAACCAATACATCCTTATCACCAATAATCCATTATTACCATCAATTACCCTAAACAACACATAATAAATATATGTGTGTATACGTATTCGTATACATCACCACGGACTGCGGGGGTGCTATACGCCATCCACCCGACTTCTCCCCGTAGATATAAATCTACTCACCTTGTTTCTCGTGTGCCAAAGCCCATGTCGCCATCTTCATCTTCTTTGTCTCAACATCTCGTAGGGTACCTACAAGTACATCACAATGCTAAAGCACATGAAAATCACATCGGAAACCAAAATAGCACACGCTACCCGCATAGGTAAAAACCTGTCGACACAATCAAAATCCACTTGTCGTTGACGTCCAAACGCCACCCGACAGGAATGAATCACAAAACACTAAAATCCATGCTAAATCAAGTCGTAAATCATACACCAACATAGGAAAATCAACCCAGATTTCACCCTAGATGGAATCAGTCAAAACTAGAAGTACCCAGGCTCAATACTAGAGGAAATAGGGGCATGCACAGAAAACGAGGCATTTCCCTCCTGATCTGGCCGCAAATTGAGGCCAGAATGGAGAAATTGGCAGCCTCAAAGTGGAGTGGGGAGCTAGGGTTTGGGGTGATGGTTCTCTGGTGCCTGCACATCTCACTGTTAACTCAGTTTTATTTTTGGGGTCTCGGGGTGATAGCAGATTACACAAAACAGTGACAGATTTCCAGTTTTTTGGACATCGGTTCCGTAATTCCGTATTCTGGTTCCAATTCCAGGTTTGGGTCAAATTTAGCATCACACAAGGGATTCTAAGGTCACCACGATCCTCATTTTCATCTTAAGTTTCAGTTTTACCCTAAACCCTAACTTGAATTCTCCAATATCCACAAACATCACAATATCGATATGAAACTAGTATAGATATACAAGGAATTGAAATACTACTCTATAGGTGCAGAAATTACCTCCTTTGGCAACTCAAGAAAATTCTTGAGTTGCCCAAAGTCCTCCAAATCCAATCTTGCTAGGTTCAATGTGAAGCTAGTGAGCTCGGGAACACTTTTTGTGAAGTGGGAATGAGGTTTTGGCTTGGATTTCATGGTGGATCTAAGCTTTTGTGAAGAGGGTGAGAGAGGGAAAGGGAGCTGCAGCAACAACAAAGGGGGAGGGAGAAGAGAGAGAATGAGGAGGGGAAAATGATGAGGGATGGTTCAAAAAGTGGGGGTTTGACTTGGTCTCTCTCTCTCTCACTCATTACTTACTTTTTCCCTTTTCTTTTTCTAAACTCTTCTCACTCAAATAGTGCACCCAAAAGAACAACCATGGCCAAAGAATGTAACACAAGTGTAACAAGTGTGGAAAATGATATGTGCACATTTTTGCACAAAAATGCTAAAAATCCAATTAGCGATTCTTAATCGCGATTAGCACTAAATTAGTATATAACTAATCTTAAAAACTTTAAAATGGCATAATTCCTTAAAATACCTTATTTTAGAATTTTCCATAATTTTTCCCCATTTATTTGTATTTAATTATACCAGAATATTAAAATATTCATTAAAATAATATTAAATTATAAAATTTCCCAAAAATCATATTTTATTATTTTGAAGACTTTACAATCTACCCCCCTTAAAGAAATTCGGTCCCCGAATTTAAATTTAAACCCCCAAATGCTAAAATATTTCAATACAAATTCTAAGTCATCGGGGCTCCGAAATCATCTATACATAAAACATCATAGCGCAATGCATGCGCATGAGTACTGAGTAGATAACTCAAAAGCAACACTCCATCAAGCATCCCGCGATCATCGGAGTCATGGTAAAGACACAAATGTCAAATCCAATACAAAATCAATATGATATAAATCAGAACTATACATGTAGACCTCCAATCTATACATGTGAATAGCTGATGAAAATGCATGCCCAAACTTTTAAGTCGATGTGCGATGCGCGTAACACTGCACAGTGGCGGACGTTTTTCACAAGAAAATAACTATATACGTAAATATATATCCTTTGTTTAATAGGTACGTTCCGCCGTTTTGAAAACAATTTAGAAGGGTTTCCTGTTTTTAAAACGTTCCGTGTCATATCGGACACGTAGGTATATATATACCGAGACTATAGCTCGCTCTTTGGAAATCCCTTCGAACTATCAATGCATGCAAAATATATCCAGGTACTGTCCTGCTCAGTATGAAAACAAATATCCAATATCATAAAAAGGTACTGCTCCAAAAGGAGTAAATCCCAAAAGTGCACATAACACCACCCTGTGCGTCTGGTGCGCAGGGAAATCAAAATCCATATATATTCCATACCGGTGCACAAAACAACATCTAGGTGCAACGGGTGTGCACGAAACATCTGTCATAGGCAACGTATGTGCCTGACAGCCAAAACATGTGCATCTGACATGCACGAAGAATCTCGATTTAGTGCATCTGGTGTGCCCCAAAATCGTACCTAAAAATATGCGCCCAACATGTGCGAAAATCCAAATCGGTGCATCCATCATGGAAGAATGAAAATCCAAACCCTGTGCACTCAACATGCATGGAATCGCGAAATCCAATAGCAAACGCCGAATATGCGTAAGTCCAGTCAAAAGCACGGAGTGCAAGAATCCACATCAATATCACAATCAAAATAGACATACCAAAGGCATCAAACCGAAGTCAGGTGCAATCGTAATGCACAAAATATAAATCCGGTGCAACAAAGGCACGAAATATAAATCTGATGCGATAAACGCAAGAAACATAAAACTGGTGCGACAAATGCACGAAGTATAGAACTGGTGCATCCCATGCACAAATACCAAGCAATAACTCAAATACGTAAGCAGCAACACCAAGTGTATCCAGATATGAAGAAAATCATAAACGTGTGCAACTGCGTGCACAAAACACATATCGATGCACTAACAGCACATATAAGCTATACCGAGTACAAAATCAAAACACTAAAAGTACATGAAACTCTGCTGGAAGCGTAAATCAAATCACCGGCATAAAATAGGCATGAAATCACAATCAATACCTCAAGAGTAATAACTATGTACAAGGTATAAATACCCAGTAGGTGCAACCATGGTGCACAAAATCAAATATCATGAAACTCAACCATCAAAACTAAATCATGAAAATAGGACGCCAACATACCGAAATCCAAAGTGACGGATACGTGATAGTCGAATCACAAAATCATAAATCATGAACACTGTCGTCGGTATATCCTCCCTCGAAGTCGAGAAGGTGCCGGTGCATCCAATGCTAGTAGCGCAAGATATCTACTTGCCTCTTGCTCGCGGCTGGCGTCCTCTGCCTCTGGTTCCTGATCTTTCCTGTAGATTACCAATCTCGCAATCTACCGGCTCATCGGCCCGGTCAGGAGTGCTGACAGGAACGATTCCGTTCTGGCACTTCTCTGGTCATCTCTCGGTCAATCCTCACGACCGCTCGTAAAGCAACACATCTCTGGCGCCGACCTCGGGTCCTCTGAATGCACATCACACATCCGATCCTGGGTGCAACTCTTATTGCAGCAGTGTACTGGAAGGAATCCTACTCAAGGTCTCTTCTGATCTTGCCTAAGCCAAACTGTAAGGAGGCTGGTACTCTGGCGTAATCTTTCCTCGCTTTCTGAACATCTGCACCCTTAGTACAACATCTCCTCGAAAGCTGGTCGCATCTCTGCACCTCTGTATGCATGTCCGACCTTTAATCTTAACGGGGTGTAGTGACAGCTCTCCTGCCTCTCGCACGAACTTCTCGTCCCGCTTGTCTGTATCATCGACCATTCGACGTCGCGTCTTTACCTGCGCACTGCAATGTCCTCGGCTACGGTCCATCCGAAGTCTCAAACACGGACTCGAAATCACGAACTCGGTATCTTCATCACTCCGTAGAAGATATCTAGCCGAACACGTCCTCAGCGTGCATGACACATCTCCGATGTCAGCGGAGTGGAACGTCATCTCGTCGAAATCTCGTGCGAACTCTTTACTCCACCTTGCTCCAATATCGACTGATTCGGACTCATCTCATCGTGGCTACACGGACTGCGCTCCAACGGCTATGCTCGTATCTGGAGTCTCCCAAGCAGTGTCCCATCACATGATATCCGAATGATGTCGAATCATCCGATCGACTCGTCAGAACCTCACAATCCCCCAAGAGCTCAACATCTCGGGTACAGTTTAATAGTATCGAGTACATACCACAGCATCGGTGGTCCAGCCGTAGAAGGGCAAACCCAAGCCTCACTAATGGCGCCGAGGAACTGCCGCAAACCCTAAGGTTCAAAGGCTTTCACACGGTCATTAAGTCGAGTTAGGGTTTCATTCTTCTAGAGGGTCCATAGAATCACCTGCATGTCTTTCCGTATACTTTAAACTTGGAAATTGGGTTCCTGACATTCGATCGTCTCAATCGACTCTCAACGAATCTGCGTGAAGTCGCCTCTAGCTGGAATCAATCTACCTGATGACCTCGCATCGGGGTAAGAGAACGAACCACATGTCCTAGTCATTAATCCTCGGTGACTAGCGACTCACTATCACATCTCTAAGAATATGCTCATGCTGCAGTAGCTCCAATCATCTGGGCGATATCTCATCACTCGCAGCAACAACTGGCTCATTCGTCGGTACGCTAAGCAGCGCCTCAATCAGTGGCTCAATTCTCTGGTACCGTCCGGTACATCCTAGAAATCTCACAACAGCGATCTGTCAAACGCCCATAGTGCGGAAACACAAAATACGAAGCCTCAATGCAACCGTATGTCTCTGGAATCACGCCCCAGTCAGCCCTCGTCCCCGACGAGCTCATGCTGACACAACTCGAGCCGTAGCTCACTCTGCCCGTGCAATCGCGGCAGCAAAACCACAACCAGTATAGATGAAGATAGATCATAGGAAGGAATATGACACAATGCAAGGAAATGTACAACCTAAGGTTTCTTAAGCGGAGTGGCGTGTCGTAAGTATGCCGCGGAACATACCAACGGTACGTCACTCTACTTTAGTCACCTATTCCATCAACCAAAGGTCATCCTACGCGAAGAAAGTTCGGGTCTAATACTCCCTCGACCAAGTCTAAGTTCCGTAAGGTCAAGCCTAAGTTCCGTATATAGATAACGCCCTAGGCTCCACATAGTCAAACTTAGACTCGAACCAAGGTCAACCTAGCGCTCTGATACCAACTTTGTCACGACCCGAAAGAGCATGTGACTAGCCCTTGAACCCTATGAAGCCTATAGGACTCCATCTGATCCAAGTAAGCCAAAAGCCCAGAAATCTAAAACCATTTAAAAAGTAAATAAGGAAAACTGGTTTTTAGAAGTAAAGAAATCGTGTTTCAAAAATCCAAGTTTTTAAATAACTAAGCCGAATATGTATTTTTAAAAAATGTGTAACTTTTCCTGAAAATTTCGGCAGAGTTTCCTTTGTAAAAACTGGCCCCGAACGGGGTACAACAAGAATAATATATATAACATGATAAAAGGCATCCCCAAGCGGGAGCTAGCTCTTCGTCAATCGACGGTCACAACCACGCAAGCAATAAATATATACAACGCTAAAGGGCGAGGATCAAATCCAAAAAGAACTCAAAACAGCCAGAAAACCGTAATACTACAAGCGCGACTCTAAGGTCGGAATAATACAACACTGTTTTCTAAGTCTGAAACAATATACAAGTTTTGGTTGATGGAAATTCTAGATACAATAAATGATACATGAACAATGGCGGTTCTGATACAAAAGAACCCACCTATCCAAGCAAGTCACCCATAAGGAAGCAGTGTGCCAGAAATGCCGCTATGGAATCTGTACGGCAAAAACCTGCAAGGACTGGGGCACAACGGGGGTGAGTTGCCAACTCGTGAATAGAAAATATCTACAAGCAGAGATCGAATGCATGACCCATCCTAGGTCAATACGATCAGATATAAATAAACCTCAATATGAATAAAGCTGAAGCATGCTAAACTGGCAATGTAATCTCTATACATGAGTGTAGTGCCAAGTGCTTGTGCTAGTGCCTCAGGTAATAGCATGTCATGAATATGAGGTATGATCAATGTAATCAAGTCTGCACACATGTGGATCCCGTCCACTCGTCACCCAATGACAATAACCATCATGGATGTAAATATCATCAGCATATGCATGGAAATATGAGGATATAAACCACCTGTGTCCCTCGCGACACGTCAAAATCATGGAACCGGAGTGCCTAGCATCGGCACTCGAAAACATCATGAAAACTGTGCCCAGCATCGGCACGTAAATCCTCATATATCGGGCTCCGTCAGTCCGGATCGGCCCACAGGCTCTGTCTGCGGTATCGGCCCTCAGCCCTGGCAGTACGCCATATCCAACTATCGACTCCGGTCGGTATCCTCCGGATAACCGCCAGGTCCAACAAAATCACCGGTAGGTACTCGCCAGCCTCCAGACTCAATCGGCAAAGCTCATCGATCATCTTGCCAAGGGGAACCATACCGGGTCCACCACGAACCCGCAAACGGAACATCCACTCCTCGAATCGGGTTTCAAGCACACGTCTCAGCACCGAGAAAACGCGTGGTGGACACACCAAAATATCATATCACGGGTAACCGGGTTTTTAAAACAATTACATATTCTCTTTGAAACACCCACGGTTCCCAAAACCAGAAATATCATGGAAACATCATATCTCAATGCGTATAATCAGAAAGCAGCATATATGCGACATATAGCAGAAAGGTAAGCATATCAGTATGTCATGCAAGGGTCATATCCTGAATGCAACAGTACTACAGTGTAGTGACATGGCAATTATCGATGATGAAGTGTGTGAGCCGGCAACAGTGTATGTGGAACATACGCATCATCGATAATGGTGCTGGTGTCCTAGCAGCATGACTGAAATATATCCACAATATAAGCGATGCAATACAAACAGCATGAATGTGCGGAATCAAGTAATCAACGCAACAGTAGAGAATCTACACCAATAGCTATATCATGCAACCTTGCCTTTTGAAATAAGACGAATCTGGGCTTTTGGTAAAATAAGGGCTACGGTGTTTTAAGAAAAGATGCGCCTTTTTAAATATTCGTATAAACCCTTTTGCTGATCTTTAAAATATCCCCGATTCGTTAGTTTTGAAATAGGTATGACTCGGTCTAGTCTAACGCCTACTATGCGAACTACGAACCCACAGTCAAGTCAAAAGAGAGGGGTATGGAAACCACCTAAATCTGAGTCGAGATCACACTATCTCATCACATGACAGGTATCACTACCATCATATCACATCTCCAATACGACTCTGTCATGTCGCCAAATCTCACGGCCTCAATCGAATCTCATCGACTCACCTCAATCCCACGTATCATCCTCAAAACCCGTATATAAACACATAGTCCCATACCCATGTGTAGATATACCCACCACCATATGCACACAGATATATGAAAGAATGTATGCAAGTATGTGTGTATGTGTGAGTGTGGGTGCAACCACTACTCTAGGGTTTCGCACTACTCAACCAATACATCCTTATCACCAATAATCCATTATTACCATCAATTACCCTAAACAACAAATAATAAATATATGTGTGTATACGTATTCGTATACATCACCACGGACTGCGGGGGTGCTATACGCCATCCACCCGACTTCTCCCCGTAGATATAAATCTACTCACCTTGTTTCTCGTGTGCCAAAGCCGATGTCGCCATCTTCATCTTCTTTGTCTCAACATCTCGTAGGGTACCTACAAGTACATCACAATGCTAAAGCACATGAAAATCACATCGGAAACCAAAATAGCACACGCTACCCGCATAGGTAAAAACCTGTCGACTCGCATGTAAACACAATCAAAATCCACTTGTCGTTGACGTCCAAACGCCACCCGACAGGAATGAATCACAAAACACTAAAATCAATGCTAAATCAAGTCGTAAATCATACACCAATATAGGAAAATCAACCCAGATTTCACCCTAGATGGAATCAGTCAAAACTAGAAGTACCCAGGCTCAATACTAGAGGAAATAGGGGCATGCACAGAAAACGAGGCATTTCCCTCCTGATCTGGCCGCAAATTGCGGCCAGAATGGAGAAATTGGCAGCCTCAAAGTGGAGTGGGGAGCTAGGGTTTGGGGTGATGGTTCTCTGGTGCCTGCACATCTCACTGTTAACTCAGTTTTATTTTTGGGGTCTCGGGGTGATAGCAGATTACACAAAACATTGACAGATTTCCAGTTTTTTGGATATCGGTTCCGTAATTCCGTATTCTGGTTCCAATTCCAGGTTTGGGTCAAATTTAGCATCACACAAGGGATTCTAAGGTCACCACGATCCTCAATTTCATCTTAAGTTTCAGTTTTACCCTAAACCCTAACTTGAATTCTCCAATATCCACAAACATCACAATATCGATATGAAACTAGTATAGATATACAAGGAATTGAAATACTACTCTATAGGTGCAGAAATTACCTCCTTTGGCAACTCAAGAAAATTCTTGAGTTGCCCAAAGTCCTCCAAATCCAATCTTGCTAGGTTCAATGTGAAGCTAGTGAGCTCGGGAACACTTTTTGTGAAGTGGGAATGAGGTTTTGGCTTGGATTTCATGGTGGATCTAAGCTTTTGTGAAGAGGGTGAGAGAGGGAAAGGGAGCTGCAGCAGCAACAAAGGGGGAGGGAGAAGAGAGAGAATGAGGAGGGGAAAATGATGAGGGATGGTTCAAAAAGTGGGGGTTTGACTTGGTCTCTCTCTCTCTCTCACTCATTACTTACTTTTTCCCTTTTCTTTTTCTAAACTCTTCTCACTCAAATAGTGCACCCAAAAGAACAACCATGGCCAAAGAATGTAACACAAGTGTAACAAGTGTGGAAAATGATATGAGCACATTTTTGCACAAAAATGCTAAAAATCCAATTAGCGATTCTTATTCGCGATTAGCACTAAATTAGCACATAACTAATCTTAAAAACTTTAAAATGGCATAATTCCTTAAAATACCTTATTTTAGAATTTTCCATAATTTTTCCCCATTTATTTGTATTTAATTATACCAGAATATTAAAATATTCATTAAAATAATATTAAATTATAAAATTTCCCAAAAATCATATTTTATTATTTTGAAGACGTTACAGGAGTTATCCAGCTTATGCTTAAAACCAGACTCTGGATGACTCAAGGCACGTTTCTGTAGTGGTTGTTTGTGGGTTGACCCAGGCTATGACGAGGGTTGACTTTCTACCATCTGGAAGATCAATAGTGATATTGTTCTTGACTCTCCACAGTTTTAATAAAAATGGATTTTTTTAGAAAACAGTAGTGGGAGTATGGTAGAACTGGAAGTGATTCCAGAACCGCAAACGATTACTGAAAATTTGATAAGAACCTAAAGATTCAATCTAATTTGAGATTCCATTGGCCACTCCGCAAACATGATGGGTAACCTCAGGCACCCGAAAGGTACTCCGGTAGACTCAAGGACGGTGACAGGGAGATTCTTGTTTACCCAGACTTGCCATTGTTGTTGTTCCAGACTGTGATACCCGGTAGGAGGATGAGTATAGCGTCGTTCTAAACTAGCTTTAGAAGTGTACGTCTATATGACTCTGCCAGAGGGTTGTCGTAGTCAGTGGGAGCAGCGGAAGCATTGGTGGACAGGTGGCTTATGTCTATTTATAGACTAAAGCGGATATAGCGGAGATAGATCATCTATTTCTGATGTGACAGTCATAGATTTGACTTCATCAGAATAGGGGATTGATCTGTTAAGAAGGTAGTAGGGTGTAGTGTCCTGGTATTTGTATGACATACACAGAGTAGGAAGTGAAATTCCTATACTACGGTCGGTCATACTTTGGTTGTCACACAGTGGTTTCTCCACATAGGACTTGGATATTATATCAGACATTCTAGTTACTGGATCTATGGTTTTAGATCTAGATTTTGGTAGTTTCCCAATCAGGGTACTAAGACAGCATTCTAAGAGTATTTAGAATGCACGACTCCAGGCATGGTAGTGTACCTGCAGGTGATGGAGTCACCCTCTCTAAAGGTGTCTCACAGACTAAAGGGGAGAGGGATGTGCATAATTGGCAGATCACTTGCTTAGGCAATTGAGTCAATCATGAGATGTCAAGTACCATACCAGATGTTGTTTTGCACGGGATGCAATAAGTTGATATTTATCCAATCCTGGAGAAACATTTGGAAGCAGTTTTAGAACATAAGTGGATGTTCTAGGGATATGATAACAACAGCCTCCGTTAGGAGACGGTTATCATTCCAGGCTTCCAATGTGACTTGGATGACAGAGTGACTGTCAGAGTTATAGTTTTCCCTTTGACGATGGGCAGTATTTGTTAGTTATATGTATGCCCTAGAGGCCATTACTGTACATAGGATGTATATTGTAGTGGATGCTGGGACATATATAGGGAGGACTTTCTTGCTCGACATCATAGTATGCTATCTGGTTGCTCTTTACCTTAACGTGTATACTGATTGTCTCTCTGTTACATGTTGGTAAAGCCCTTAGGATGTGTACTTGACTACCTGGACTATGATGCGGATCATACTAGTGGGGACATGGTAGTCCATAAGTACATCCTTTAAAGTCCCTAGTCGTGGGTGTATCGAGACAGGGCATCGATATACCAGAGTAGACTAGCATGTATCTTCTCGACCCATACAGATGGGCAATGGATGATCCCATATCCATTGGTGTTTGACATCGGAGATGATATACGGGTGCTCAGTAGAGACTGGGTACACTGGACGGACTCGCCGAGAACTCCCAGATGGTATTATACCTCACGTCAGATGGCAGTTCTCTGGTGACACTGGTACAGAGTAGTCTGTTGACCCGAGATCGTCATAGAGTCTTGTGTGGTTCCCACTGTGCTTTGATTTCCATCTTACCACGTCCAAGAGGGCGTGCAAAACGGTGGTTTTTGGGTACAGTCCCGAGTCACATGGAGGCAATGAGCGATAGGAGGGGATTCGTCTCTCCCGGTATAGGGAGTTGATGTTGCACTGTGTTCGATTGGCTATAACAGGAAGTCCCTGGCCAGGGCTGATCAGAGGATTGCTGGTAAGTGTTACCAGTAGTTTCTCGACCCGTTATGAGCCTCATATCGACACGACTTATCGAGCTATTGGGGTCTGACGTTTACCACCCCTAGGCAAGATATGCGACATATCAGATGATCAGACCGGACTGTACGGTAGTGTTACTGGTCAGATTCACTGGAGTGTGAGCGGGCTTGCTCGTCGATCTTCAGATCGCTCAATACCCGGGTGGCCGTTACGTTTAGCAGACCGCTTGCGGCTTGTGGGTGCTTGATATGATCATCATCTGCTGCCGGCGTATTGACGAGTCTTTAGAGTCCTACACAGAGGTTTCCTGGCTCAAGCGAAACGAAATAGGAGCGCATATGAGATATGTGCGGGACCGAGAATAATGCGTGTATGTGATACCGTATTTCATTCTCGCGATGAATGTATCGATTAGGTTATATGCGATATACCCTAGTTATCGAATCAAGGGTTGATTCGATAAGCCGATACATTGCATACTAGTCGGTTGTGTGCGACATGACCGGATCATTGAATCAAGTCTTGATTTAATGATTTAATGCATAATTATATATTTGATATATTACTTTGCATTAACTAGTATCGGTTCACTTTAAATGGATTTTCTCACTCGGGTTGTGCGCATTATATATGTGATATGATTTTGTGCACTTGCTTGTATCATGTTTGATGATGCATGCTTTTTGGTTAAGTGTAAAGTATTAAACCTTGGTTAATGAAATGGTTAGGGTTTATTATTTGTTATTCATTTATCTTATTTAATTATCCATTTATTTTTGATAAATGAATAAAAGAAAGAGAAAAGAATGGTGGCTTCTTTTGTTGCTTAGTTAAAGCTTCATGAAGCTTTGACTTAGTCCACCATTCTTATCTCATCTTTAACCCTAACCATATCACTCAACCATGATTAATTCTCTACACTAAACCATGGTTCTAAGATGATAAGAATGTATTATTCTTTTCATTTTTAGAATTATCTTATCATATCTTTTCTTCTTCTTCTTCCTTGAACTCAAGAAGAAAACCTTGAGGTCATCAATGGTGATTGATGCAAATGAGTGAGAAATCCAATTCTAAAGTCTACCCACTTCCTATTTCTTCATCCTCTACCTCTTTCCAAGTAGTAGAGTGTGTTTCCTTCACAAGTTTTTAGGGCTAAGTGAAGGTGAAGCTTGATTTAGCGATGCCTCGACGTAGATCATCTTCGGCATGGACATCGACGACCTAGCTTGCCCATTCTCCGACGAAGCGACACTAGAGCCCGGATTTTGTTTTGGACAGCGGAGACGACTTCGTTGCGGAGCTATGGAGGTGGAGCACCAGATCTACAAAGGTTGTATTTCCGTATTCTCTTTAGCTAATTTGTTAGCTAGTTTACTTTTCGCCTAAATATCTAGCAAACGATCTTGTTAGGGTTTGTAGGCACCGTTAAAATTTGAAATTGGCATGATCGATGCCTTGTGAGACCTCACTAGGGTGCCTAGGAACCTTTCACTGGTATCAGAGCCTAGCTAGAGCCTTAGGCGAAGTCCAGACGGAATTTGAAGTCCGATCGAACCGAAAACACGAACCCAAAATTGCTCTCTGTCCAGATTTTAAAATTGTGGATTTTTCAAGATTAAAAATATCCAGAAAATCAAGCAGGGTTTTCTAAGAATTACAGTAAATTTCGTGGGCCTAATTCAATTTTCCCACCGCGTTTCCGCAGCACGAGCATGGCTCGTGCGGCTGAAGCGCGGCCGATTTTGTCGTTTTGTGCATTTTGTTTTCACAGTAATTCTCAGATTTCTGTGCTGATTTTCCTGGGATATTTTAAAATTTATTATATAGTTGAATTTTCAGAAGTGGTTTTGGGGTTTCGGAGTTTCGATCGGAATATCAAATTTTGTCTGTGTGGCTTTCCGGATAATTTTAGAATATGTTAAAACAGTTCGACCGGATATAAATACCCAATTTTTCCCCTGTCGGGAAATTTCCAAGTGTTGGATTTTTCCGAAGTTTAACGACGTTCTAAATAGTGCAAGTAACGCGATGGACCCTCTAGAAGACAACAAACCTTAACTCGATTATGTGACCTTCTTGAACTGCCCTTTGAACCTTCGGGTTTGGGGCAGTACGGCGTGCCACATGTGAGGCGTTGGCTTGACCCTTCTACGGCTCGACCGTTGGTACTAAGGCACGAACGGAATGTTGTTAGACTTGTTTCATGTGTTGATCTGTATCGGGAAAACTTGGGTGTTCGACTGTTCGATCGGAAAGTTTAACATTTTCTATTTATCCGGAATGTGATACAATAATTGGAATTCACAAAAGTTATGAGATAACTGAATGAATGTTATAAACATAGAAGTTTAGTCTCACTTGATCGGTTGCCACGGAATTTTGATGTGATCAAAAGTCCGTCGCAATCACGTAGCGTACGCGGATACTCGCCGGGTAAACTTAATAGACAGCCTCACTCCATTGCCCCGACCAAGTGACTGTAGGAGAACCCCGTCGCCGAAAGCATCCGTTCGGGTGCTCGCGGTAGCGGTGTTCCGCCTTGGTGCACTTCGTCGACGGCGTCGGGGGTGCGGCCGTCTACTGAAGTTTGCGACGAGTATTCGATCAGGATGTCGGGAATCTTTTTGAATTGCCCGACTTGATATTGAAAAGAGTTTTCGATTTTGAGACTAAAATGCGGGGTTTATAATTGTTAGGCATGCGATGTCTAAGAAATTCATTTGGTCAGGCATGCGATGTCTGAGGTGGTTGCGGATTCCAACTGTTGTAGTTTTACACTTTCTTTTCTGTGACCGTAAGTGTAATATGTTTTATCGCCAGTTTCGTTGCTATATGTCAACGACAATTGGGATGCGCATGTTTACTTACGTTGATGACATGTGATGTTATGTGTTGCTGGATATGTTATATTGGATCGTCGTGTATGAATAGCCGGGGGTTTTTATGTGAGATGAGTGTTTTTCATTTTCATTCATGTAAAAACTTGTATGTAATATTCTTTTATTGGGGCGCTTCCAGGTTGCGGAAGTTGTCACCTTTTGTATATTATTTACTTTTCTGCACTAGGATAGACCCAAGGAGGAGGGCACAAGTAACTGGGTTCTGGAGTCCAGTGGGAGACCAACTCGAGGAGTCGAGGTCGGGTCTCCTAACTCTAGAATTGGTAGGGTTGCTTGCCGCTCTCGTAGGGGTCTAGGGGTGTGGGTTTGGCTATTCATCACGACCGTGGAATCCGTGTTTTATACTGGCTCGTATTGAAAACACGGACGTCCTAGTATATCCAATATTTCATATGATTCTTCTGCTGCGATATCTGTGATGCGATCATGTGATGTTCTGTGATAGATACAGTATATAGTATATATGATATATTATATAGACGTTACTTATGTTTTACACCCGCGCTAGCCCTGCCCCGCTCTGTCGTTAGTTACCTAACCTAACGGTGCACGAGTGGACATCGAGGCGAATGCGGATGGCATAAGTGTACGTCATATCTATCTGTGATGTTTAGGTACTTAAATGATGGGACTTCATTAATGAGATTAATGAAATAAAAGAAACCTAAGATGTTGTAGAATCGAATTTCAAAATAAAACAGGTAGCTACAGTTCTTGCTTTGCACAGCGGTATATGTGATATATCCTGCACCTTATTCGATAAGGAAAGGACCGAGATCCCTTCACCGGGAGTGACTCCTTTAGCAATAACTGGCAGATACTACACCCTCGGTTTGTGTTTTGATTGCTTTTAAGAGTTTTTGCTTTGCACAGTGATATATGTGATATATCCCGCACCTCATTCGACGAGGAAAGGACCGACGATCCCTTCACCGGGAATGACTCCTTTAGCAAAACTAGAAAAGCCTCAAAAGCACTCCATTTTAAAAATCATTTGATTCTACAACGATATCGAGTTCATTACGCAATAGATTTTCAGAAAAACCTGTCGTAGCCCTCCGTCATTTCAGATAAGTGGTAGTTAGTATTCGTGCTACGTTTGTTGGCCTGCGTCAAGGCGTAGTGTGCGGTAGCTAACTAGTATTTATCTGCTTATGCATATGATGCAGATTGGATTAGGGTAGTCGTGCGACTTTGTTGGCCTGCGTCAAGGGTCGTGCGGGTGGGTTTAATTCAATCAGGAAATGACGGGTTGAACTTGACTAGCGGACTATGGTTTGTTGGCCTGCGTCAAGGTCATAGGACGCTAGGGGCAAAATATTATCGGGAATTTCAAGTGTTGAGATTTGCAATGAGATTGCATACCTAATATGAGATAGTTGGATCCCGATACCCGTTGCGAGTAAGAGTTACTCCTGGGAGAGTTTTATACATTACAATTAGCCGATCAAGTAGGTGTCAAGAAAGGTGTCAACGGGGTTACGCCTCTGGGAAAACGAGGTTTACATTAATTAGGTTCGTGCGAAAGCACGGGGGACCTCCCTCAAAGTACCGACACTGGCCTGGCTGAAAGATTGGCGAACTTGTAGTGTGTAATTAATCCCGGCTAGTCTTTCCTTTTAGGGTTTGAAGGAAGATTTGATAAAAAGCAGTGGGAGCCATCCTGATTAGATAAAATAAAACCAATCTATTCTTGCAAGAGCGCACGCTGAGTGTTTTCTTCTCTCTCTCTCCTGGTAGCGACCATATCACGCCTTAATCAAGATAATAATACGGATATTTGACCGAACCCGCTTGTTATACTGAGCTGGGGAACGTTGGTCCCGCTCCAACTTATAATTGTTATAAGACAGAGCAGGAAATTGGGGAATACCAGATTTCCCGTGCCGCCCAAACGAAGAGAGTGCATGCTGATGCATCATCTTCGGGTGTGTTCATAATACAGAACTGTTTCTCAGTATCCTCCGCATCCTTGGTATATGATACCGGATCAGGATCCCAGATATGTAATCTGTTACATAGGGCTACAAAAGGGTAGAAAAACTGAGAACGGGTGATAAGTTTCATGAGGCAGAAAACGGGGCAAGTGTTGCAGCCAAGTCTGTTGGTCACTGTCACCCTGTATTGTAATACATTGATTCTGAACGAATGTTATTAGATACCGAACCTGATATACAAAATCATATATGTCTCTTTATTAGTAAAGAAACGATAAAATTTCGTATTGTTGGATAATGTTTTGAACATTTCCTATATCAAAAGTTGATCGGCTCAGGCACGTTATCTAAAAGCATTAATGTTCTAAATCAAACTACAGTTCTTAGTATACTGAACACACACAAGAGGAAGAGTTCAGAATTGAACCATTCCTTCTTGAGGTATTGTAGACTAGGTCATATCAATGCGACCTGACTAGCTGGAGTTACATTTAGATGCATATTTAAATCTGTTTGAATTTACATCTTGTGAAATTCGCCAGTCATGTCACAAAGATAAGATGACCATAGCTCTGTTTATTGGAAACAGAGAAAGAGTTAGTGAACTCTTGGGATGATACATGTTGATGTATGTAAGTCTCCTGTCTACACATGCCAAGACTGGTTCTTAGTACTTCATTATGTTCTCTGATGATCTCTTTAGATTCAGACATATGTTCCTGTTGAAACACAAGTCCGAATCTTTTGAGATATTCACAGAATATAAGTTAGAAGTAGAGAACCAAAATACGGGTATAAGTATTATGTCCTATGATGAGATCAAGGAGGAGAATACTTGTGCATGGAATTCCTGGACTATTCTAAAGGAGAATGAGATTCTCTCTCAGCATTACTCCTCCGTATACACCATAGCACGATGGTATATCGGGGCGGAGCAGATACACCCTATTTGATATGGTGTGCTCTATGATGAGTACTACTGAGTTACCTTTTCCTATTGGGTGTTATGCACTTGAGAAGATGCATACCTATTGAATAGGGTTCCAATCAAATCAAAGCCTACCATTTCATATGTGATATGGAAAGGGAAGAGCCCATATCTCAAGTTAGTTAAGATTTGGGGTTGTCCGGCCTATGTCTAAAAGCAAAATCCGGACAAGCTCGAGGCAACGTCTGTTATGTAGAACTGGAAACGTTCCAGCTATACAAACTGGAGTTGATGATTTGGTAGAACCGAAGGATTCAGTAGATTCCAACGAACCTCAGCCTCTCCGCCGATCTAGTAGGGTTCCTCACCCACCTGAGAGATACTTCGGTTTCTCTATGACAGTGGGAGCGAGGAATGCATCATGAGATGATGACCCAACTAGTTTCGAGCTGGCCATCACGAGTAGGGACTCTGTAAGAATGGCTGGATGTTTAGCGATCTGAGATGGAATCCTTATACACCAACAAAGTATGGACTTTAGTTGCTATATCTGAAGGGTTAATCTTGAGAAGATTACTTGAGAAGATTACTTGGTGTACATGGAAAGGTTGAGACTTTCAAAGCTAGACTTGTTAAAGGTTTTCATCATCAACCAGGCGTGGATAGTGGTGAAACCTCTTCAAGTAGCTATGCTTAAGTCCATCCAGATCCTACTTGCCATGGCTACATACCATGACTACGATATCTGGTGGTTGGGTGTCATGACTGCTTTTCTAAATGATGTTTTAGAAGAGTGAGTCTATAAGTACACAGCCAGAGGGCTTCGTAAACAGTGGGAGCAGCGGAAACGTGTGCAAGATGTTTTATCTGATAAAGCAGGCATCGCGAAGTTGGTACGTCTGTTTTGATGTGTTTGTCAAGGAAGTTGACATCATCAAAATGGTAGATGAACCTTGTATATACAAAAAGGTAGTAGGGAGTATGGTGGTGATCCTCGTAGAGTACGTGGATGACATACTCTTGATAAGAAAGGAGTTTCCTATGCTACGCTCGGTCAATCTTCGTTTATCACAATAATTCTCCATATAGGATCAAAGTGATACCTCCTTAATCCTGAGTTTTGGATCTATGAGATAGATTTAATTGGATGTTAGGATTCTCACTAGTTGTAGTGAGATGGTATCAAGCGATCCTGGGGAGAATCGCTGGAAGTGTTCCAGGGTGATAACGACGACTGAATGTCAGTCGCAGGCATTGTCTTTACCCTCAGTAAAGGGACGGTATGTTGGAAGAGTTCCAAGCTAGATACCGTGACATACTAGACGATGAAGGCAGGATACATCGCTACTTAAGATGCTACCAAAGAGGCTGTTTGGATGTATAATGGTTCATGAGATGAACTATGTTCCTCCCATTGTGTGACAATGGAGTTGTGGCTTTTGCCAAGGAACGTCCGTCCCATCAGTGATCCAGACTTATTCTATGGCAGTATCGCCTGATCATGGAGATTGTTGATCTCCAGGCTGATCGAGGTTAAGGAGAGTAGACTCAGAGGACAACACGGCGGATCCACTCACGAAGGCCTATTCCTAGAGAGAGACTTTCATGGGATGGTTGAGTATGAGATACTACGACCACTGCTACAGATGGCCCTAGTGCAAGTGGGAGATTGTTAGTTATATGTATGCCCTAGAGGCCATTACTGTACATAGGATGTATATTGTAGTGGATGCTGGGACATATATAGGGAGGACTTTCTTGCTCGACATGATAGTATGCTATCTGGTTGCTCTTTACCTTAACGTGTATACTGATTGTCTCTCTGTTACATGTTGGTAAAGCCCTTAGGATGTGTACTTGACTACCTGGACTATGATGCGGATCATACTAGTGGGGACATGGTAGTCCATAAGTACATCCTTTAAAGTCCCTAGTCGTGGGTGTATCGAGACAGGGCATCGATATACCAGAGTAGACTAGCGTGTATCTTCTCGACCCATACAGATGGGCGATGGATGATCCCATATCCATTGGTGTTTGACATCGGAGATGATATACGGGTGCTCAGTAGAGACTGGGTACACTGGACGGACTCGTCGAGAACTCCCAGATGGTATTATACCTCACGTCAGATGGCAGTTCTCTGGTGACACTGGTACAGAGTAGTCTGTTGACCCGAGATCGTCATAGAGTCTTGTGTGGTTCCCACTGTGCTTTGATTTCCATCTTACCACGTCTAAGAGGGCGTGCAAAACGGTGGTTTTTGGGTACAGTCCCGAGTCACATGGAGGCAATGAGCGATAGGAGGGGATTCGTCTCTCCCGGTATACGGAGTTGATGTTGCACTGTGTTCGATTGGCTATAACAGGAAGTCCCTGGCCAGGGCTGATCAGAGGATTGCTGGTAAGTGTTACCAGTAGTTTCTCGACCCGTTATGAGCCTCATATCGACACGACTTATCGAGATATTGGGGTCTGACGTTTACCACCCCTAGGCAAGATATGCGACATATCAGACGATCAGACCGGACTGTACGGTAGTGTTACTGGTCGGATTCACTGGAGTGTGAGCGGGCTTGCTCGTCGATCTTCAGATCGCTCAATACCCGGGTGGCCGTTACGTTTAGCAGACCGCTTGCGGCTTGTGGGTGCTTGATATGATCATCATCTGCTGCCGGCGTATTGACGAGTCTTTAGAGTCCTACACAGAGGTTTCCTGGCTCAAGCGAAACGAAATAGGAGCGCATATGAGATATGTGCGGGACCGAGAATAATGCGTGTATGTGATACCGTATTTCATTCTCGCGATGAATGTATCGATTAGGTTATATGCGATATACCCTAGTTATCGAATCAAGGGTTGATTCGATAAGCCGATACATTGCATACTAGTCGGTTGTGTGCGACATGACCGGATCATTGAATCAAGTCTTGATTTAATGATTTAATGCATAATTATATATTTGATATATTACTTTGCATTAACTAGTATCGGTTCACTTTAAATGGATTTTCTCACTCGGGTTGTGCGCATTATATATGTGATATGATTTTGTGCACTTGCTTGTATCATGTTTGATGATGCATGCTTTTTGGTTAAGTGTAAAGTATTAAACCTTGGTTAATGAAATGGTTAGGGTTTATTATTTGTTATTCATTTATCTTATTTAATTATCCATTTATTTTTGATAAATGAATAAAAGAAAGAGAAAAGAATGGTGGCTTCTTTTGTTGCTTAGTTAAAGCTTCATGAAGCTTTAACTTAGTCCACCATTCTTATCTCATCTTTAAACCTAACCATATCACTCAACCATGATTAATTCTCTACACTAAACCATGGTTCTAAGATGATAAGAATGTATTATTCTTTTCATTTTTAGAATTATCTTATCATATCTTTTCTTCTTCTTCTTCCTTGAACTCAAGAAGAAAACCTTGAGGTCATCAATGGTGATTGATGAAAATGAGTGAGAAATCCAATTCTAAAGTCTACCCACTTCCTATTTTTTCATCCTCTATCTCTTGCCAAGTAGTAGAGTGTGTTTCCTTCACAAGTTTTTAGGGCTAAGTGAAGGTGAAGCTTGATTTAGCGATGCCTCGACGTAGATCATCTTCGGCATGGACATCGACGACCTAGCTTGCCCATTCTCCGACGAAGCGACACTAGAGCCCGGATTTTGTTTTGGACAGCGGAGACGACTTCGTTGCGGAGCTATGGAGGTGGAGCACCGGATCTACAAAGATTGTATTTCCGTATTCTCTTTAGCTAATTTGTTAGCTAGTTTACTTTTCGCCTATATATCTAGCAAACGATCTTGTTAGGGTTTGTAGGCACCGTTAAAATTTGAAATTGGCATGATCGATGCCTTGTGAGACCTCACTAGAGTGCCTAGGAACCTTTCAGTATTTTAGACAGATGGTCCAGGCGGATACTGAGGGAGGCATGGCGCAGGACACTAATTAAGTTCAGTCGACGATACAGTCTAAGAAGTTTGGATTTGGAGTTCATTTATGAACTAGGTCCCATCAGACATCCAGACATATTCTAAGAAAGGTATTGCTCATTTCGCGAGATGGCTTTCTCCGCGAACTTGAGATAAAGAGATGTAGGGTTGCTAGGCACGTGCATAAGGGTCTACGAGGCATCAACCATGCCCGATTTAAAAATTAACCGTGCCGAACAACCCAAAGCCGGATCTTTAAACTTGGGTTTAGGCGAAAACAAGCATGTTAAACACTTTAACACTAAGTGAGAGGGATTACAACCTTTGTAGATCCGGTCCTTCACTTCTAAAGCTCCGTGTTGAAGTCCCTTCGCTGCGATCATCGTGTTCCGGACTCTCGAGAGGTTCCACGAAGAGAAAGATGCAGTCTTGCTTCCGATCTTCGATACAAAGATGATCTACCTTGAAGTTTCGTTAACACAAGCTAACACTCATAATATGAAGTGAACACCCTCATCTAAATGGCAAGGATAGATGAGGATGATGAAGTAGGATTATTGCTCTCTTTTATTATCTTTTTCTCACACTCATTCATCACTTGGAAAAAGCTAGTAAGCTTTTTCATGAAAGAAAGAAGAAGGAAAAAGTTGAATGAATCAATTAGAATCCTTTTGTGATGAATAAAGAAAAGGAGATAATGATGAATAATGCAACCAAGGTTGACTAAACCATTGTAGAGACTTAACTAGGGCTAGGGTTTGGGTTAGGTCAAGGAATGAGTCATAACAAAATATCTTTCACAAAACTAAACTAAACCTTCTAGAACATCTAGAAAGCATTAACCCAAATCAAACCCTAATCTTGTTTAATCTCAACTAAACATGTTGCATTAGTTATCATATCATGTTACAATATTATATATCACATATATATAATATTTATTGTAACCAAATAAAATAATACAATTAACATATATCGCATATATATCAATGTATTACCCGAGTGAGAAAAAGAATCTTTTAGTGAGCAAATATTAGTTAATGTAATTTAATATATCATATATATTATTATACATTAAATTATCGAATCAACACTTGATCCGACAATCCGGCTAAATCGCATATAACCGACTAAGACGATGAACCGGCTATATCACATATACCCGGCCGATATCTCATATCGCGAGAATCCAATACGGTATCACATATCGCATTATCCTCGGTCCTGTACATATCACATATGTGCTCCTACTCCGTTTTGCCTGAGCCAAGAAACCTCTGTGTAGGACTCTAAAGAATCGTCAATACGCCGGCAGTAGGTGATGATCATATCAAACACCCACAAGCTGCAAGCGGTCAGCTAAACGTAACAGCTGCCCAGGTATTGAGCGCTCAGAAGATCAACAAGAAAGCCTGTACTTTCTTCTGTGAATCCAATCAGTAACACTCCCGTACAGTTCGGTCTCGTCGTCTGATATGTCGCATATCTCGCCTAGGGGTGGTAAACGTCAGACCCCAGTAGCTTGATAAGTCGTGTCGATATGAGATCTATAACAGTTTGAGAAACTACTGATAACACTTACCAGTAAATCTCAGCAACCCTGGCCAGGGATTTCCTGCTATAGCCAATCGAACACAGCACAACATCAACTCCCTATACCGGGAGAGACGAATCCCCTCCTATCGCTCATTGCCTCCATGTGATTCGGGACTGTACCCAAAAGCCACCCTTTTGCACGCCGTCTTGGACGTGATATGATGGAAATCAAAGCACAGTGGGAATCATACAAGACTCTATGACGATCTCGGGTCAACAGACTACTCTGTACCAGTGTCACCGGAGAACTGCAATCTGACGTGAGGTATAATACCATCTGGGAGTTCTCGGCGAGTCCGTCCAGTGTACCCAGTCTCCACTGAGCACCCGTACACCATCCTTGATGTCAAACACCGATGGATATGGGATCATCCATCGCCCATCATATGGGTCAAGATGCGTATACGCTAGTCTACTCTGGTGTATCGATGCCCTGTCTCGATACACCCTCGACTAGGAACAGTTATATGATGTACTCATCGACTACCGTGGCCCCACTAGTATGATCTCATCATAGTCCCAGTAGTCGAGTACATATCCTAAGGGTTTTATCAATATGTAACATAGAGACAATCAGAGTACATGTTAAGATAAAGTACAACCAGAAAGCATACTATCATGTCGAGCAAGAAAGTCCTCCCTATATATGTCCAAGCATCCACTACAATATACATCGTATGTACAGTAATGGCCTCTAGGGCATACATATAACTAACAATCTCCTATTTGTACTAGGGCCATCTGTTGTGGTATCGCATACCCAACAATTAGCTGTGGTTGAAGTATCCCATACTCAACCATCCCATAAAAGTCTCTACTGGGAAAAAGGCCTTTTTGAGTGGATCCGCGTTGTTGTCCTCTGTGTCTACTCTCCTAACCTCGATCTCTCAGGAGATCAACCATCTCCATGATTAGGTGATACTGCCTAAGAATTATATCTGGATTTCTGATGGGACGGGGGTTCCTTGGCAAAAGCCACAACTCCATTGTCTCACAATGGTAGGAACGAAGTTCATCTCATGAACTTATATCTATCCAAACTGCCTCTTTGGTAGCATCCTTGGTAACGATGTATCTTGCCTTTAATCGTCTAGTAAGTCACGGTATCTAGCTTAGAACTCTTCCAACATACCGTCCCTCCACTGAGGGTAAAGACAATGCCTGCGACTGACTTTCAGTCGTCCTTATCACCGTAGAACCTTTCCAGTGATTCTCCCTAGGATCGATTGATACCAACTCACTACAACTAGTGAGAGTCCTAACATCCAATTAGATCTATCTCATAGATCCAAAACCCAGGATTTAGGAGGTATCACGTTGATCCTATACGGAGAATCCTTGTGATAAGCAGAGATTGACCGAGCGTAGCATAGGAAACTCCTTCCCTATCAAGAGTATGTCATCCACGTACTCTACGAGGATCACCACCATACTCCCTACTACCTTTTTGTATATACAAGGTTCATCTACCATTTTGATGAAGTCAAACTCTTTGACTACCACATCAAAACAAATGTTCCAACTCCGCGATGCCTGTTTTATCGCATAAAATATCTTGCACACGTTTTCGCTGCACCCACTGTCTACGAAGCCCTCTGGCTGTGTACTTATAGACGCTCTCTTCTAAAACATCATTTAGAAAAGCAGTCATGACACCCAACCACCAGATATCGTAGTCATGGTATGTAGCCGTGGCAAGTAGGATCTGGATGGACTTAAGCATAGCTTTGAAAGTCTCAACTTTTCCAAGTACACCAAGTAATCTTCTCAAGATATACTTGCTCCTGATGGGGATTTAACCCTTCAGATAAAGCAACCAAAGTCCATACTTTGTTGGTGTATAAGGATTCCATCTCAGATCGCTAAGCATCCAGCCATTCTTACAGAGTCCCACTCCTGATGGCCAGCTCGAAACTAGTTGGGTCATTATCTCATGATGCAATCCTCGCTCCCACTGTCATAGAGAAACCGAAGTATCTCTCAGGTGGGTGAGGAACCCTACTAGATCGGCGGAGAGGCTGAGGTTCGTTGGAAACTATTGAATCCTTTGGTTCTACCAAATCATCAGCTGCAGTTTGTATAGCTGGAACTATTCCAGTTCTACATAACAGACTTTGCCTCGAGCTTGTCCGGATTTTGCTTTTAGACATAGGCCGGACAACCCCAAATCTTAACCAACTTAAGATATGGGCTCTTCCCTTTCCATATCACATATGAAGTGGTAGGCAACTGATTTGATTCGAACCCTATTCAATATGTATGCAGCTTCTCAAGTGCATAACTCTCAAAAGGAAATAGGAAACTCAGTAGTACTCATCATAGAGCACACCATATCACATAGGGTGCTATTGCTCCGTCCCGATATACCATCGTGCTATGGTGTATACGAAGGAGTAATGCTGAGAGAGAATCTCATTCTCCTTTAGAATAGTCAAGGAATCTCCGTGCTTAAGTATTCTCCTCCTTGATATCATCAAAAGACATAATACTTATACCCGTATTTTGGTTCTCTACTTCTAACTTATATTCCGTGAATATCTCAAAAGCTTCGGACTTATGTTTCAGCAGGAACACATGTCTGAATCTTGAGAGATTATCAGAGAATGTAATGAAGTACAAAGAACCGGTCTTGGCATGTGTAGACAGGGGACTTTCATACATCAGCATGTATCAATCCCAAGAGTTCTATAACTCTTTCTCTGTTTCCAATAAACAGAGCTATGGTCATCTTATCTTTGTGACATGACTGGCAAGTTTCACAAGATGTAAATTCAAAAAAATTTAAATATGCATCTAAATGTAACTTTTCTAGTCGGGTCGCATTGATATGACCTAGTCTACAATGCCTCAAGAAGGATCCGTTCATTTCTGAACTCTTCCTCTTGCGTGTGTTCTGTATACTAAGAACTGTAATTTGATTTAGAACGTCAATGCTTTTAGATAACGTGCCTGAACCGATCAACTCTTGATATAGGAAATGTTCAAAACATTATCCAACAATACAAAATTATATCCTTTCTTTACTAATAAAGAGAATGATATGATGTTGTATATCAGGTTCGGTATCTAATAACATTTGTTCAGAATCAATGTATTCTGGTAATACAGGGTGATAGTGACTAACAGACTTAGCTGCAACACTTGCACCGTTTCTATCTCATGAAACTTATCACCCGTTCTCAGTTCTCTACCTATCTGTAGCCCATGTAACAGATTACATATACGGGATCCTGATCCGGTATCACATACCCAGGACGTAAAGGATACTGAGAAACAGTTCTGTGTAATGAACACACCCGAAGATGATGCATCAGCATGCACTTTCTTCGTTTGGGCGGCACGGGAAATCTGGTATTCCCCAATTTCGTGCTCTGTCTTATAACAATTATAAGTTGGAGCTGGACCAACGTTCCCCAGCCCAGTAAAACAAGCGGGTTCGGTCAATTCTTCCGTATTATTATCTTGATTAAGGCGTGATATGGTCGCTACCTGGAGAGAGAGAGAAGAAAACACTCACTGTATGCTCTTGCAATATTAGATTGGTTATCTAATTTATCTAATCAGGATGTCTCCCACAATTTTAATCAAATCTTCCTTCAAACCCTAAAAGGAAAGACTAGCCAGGATTAATTACACGCTACAAGTTCGCTAATCTTTCAGCCAGGCCAGTGCCGGGACTTTGAGGGAGGTTCCCGTGCTTTCGCACGAACCTAATTAAAATAAACCTTGTTTTTCCAGGGGCGTAACCCCGTTAACACCTTTCTAGACACCTACTTGATCGGCTAATTGTAATGTGTAAAACTCTCCCAGGAGTAAGTCTTACTCGCAGCGGGTATCGGGATCCAACTATCTCATAGAAGGTATGCAATCTCGTTGCAAATTTCAACACTTGAAATTCCCAAGAATATTTTACCCCTAGTGACTTATGACCTTAACTATGGTCAACAAATCATAAGCACTAGTCAAGTTCTACCCATCATTTCTTGATTAAATAGACCCACCCACATGACCCTTAACTAAGGTCAACAAAGTCATATGATTGTCCTAACTAATCGCATCATATGCTATATAGGAAGACATCACATAGCTACCGTACACTGTGCCTTAACTAAGGTCAACAAACACAGCATGAATACTAAGTACTCTACTTCTAAAAATGACAAAGGGCTACGACAGGTTTTTAACAAAACCTTTTGCGTAATGAACTTGATATCGTCATAGAATCGAGTGATTTTAAATAGAGTGTTTTTAAGGCTTTTCTAGTTTTGCTAAAGAGGTCACTCCCGAGGGATCATCGGCTCTTTCCTCATCGAATAAGGTGCAGGATATTTCACAAATACCGCAGTGCAAAGCAAGAACTATAGAAGCAATCAAAAGACAAAACGAGTTTGTAGCATCTGCTAGTTTCACTAAAGAGGTCAATCCCGGTGAAGGGATCTCGGCTCTTTCCTTATCGATAAGGTGCTGGATGTTCTACAAGGAACACCGCTATGCAAAGCAAGAACTAGAGCTACCAGTTTTTAAACAAGTTTCTACAACATCTTTAGGTTTCTTTTAGTTTCATTAATCTCATTAATGAAGTCTCATTTTAATATGCTTCACAAGCATCACATTTGAAACGAAATATGCAATATAACATATATCTCATATATATAATATAAACATTCGTCTCAGGCAGTAATATGATCTCATCACAGAACATTGCAGCAGAAGAACATATATGAAATATTGGATATACTAGGACGTCCGTGTTTTCAATACGAGCCTTTACAAAACACGGATTCCACGGTCGCGATGAATAGCCAAACCCACATCCCTAGACCCCTATGAGAGCGGCAAGCAACACTGTCAATTCTAGGGTTAGGAGACCCGGTCTCGACTCCTCGAGATGGTCTCCCACTGGACCCTAGAACCCGGTTACTTGTGCTCCCCGCCTTGGGTCTACCTAATGCGGAAAAGTAAATAATATACAACGGTGACATCATCCTCAGCCCGGAAGTGCCCCAATAAAAGAATATTACATACAAATGAATTTTACATGAATGAAAAATAAAAACTCTCATCTCACATAAAAACCCCGGCTATTCAAACGCGACGATCCAATACAACATATCAAAGCAACACATAATATCTCATATCATCAATGTAAGCAAGTATGCGTATCCCGATTGTCATTGATGTATAGCAACGAAGCCGGCGATACACCACATACTAAGCTTACGGTCACAGAAAAGAAAGTGTAAAACTACAACAGTTGGAATCCGCAACCTCTTTAGACATCGCATGCCTAACCAAATGAATTCCTTAGACATCGCATGCCTAACAATTATAAACCCCGCATTTTAGTCTCATTATCGAAAACTCTTTTCAATATCAAGTCGGGCAATTCAACAAGATTCCTGAAAACCAGATCGAATGCTTGTCGCAAACTTTAGTAGACGGCCGCACCCCCGGATGCCGTCGACGAAGTGCACTAAGGCGGAACACCGCTGCCGCGAGCACCCGAACGGATGCTTTTGGCGACGGGGTTCTCCTACAGTCACTTGGTCGGGGCTATTGGGCATGGCTGTCTATTAAGTTTACCCGGCGAGTATCCGCGTATGCTACGTGATTGCGACGGACTTTTGATCACATCAAAATTCCGTGGCAACCGATCATCTGAGACTGAACTGCTAGATTTATAACATTCAAATTAGTTATCTCATAACTACCTGTGGATTCCAAATATTGTATCACATTCCAGATAAATAGACAATGTTAAACATTCCGATCGAATAATCAAACATCCAAGTTTTCCCAAATAGTTCTCAACACTTGAAATTAGTTTAAAAACATCCATCACATGCTACAGTACCAATGATCCAGCCGTAGAAGGGTCAAGCCAACGCCTCACATGTGGCACGCCGTACAGCCACAAACCCTAAGGTTCAGAGGCAGTTCAAGACGGTCACTGATTGGTCTCGAAAGAGTGTGTTTGTAGTTTAACCGCAATCAGAACGGTGTCGTGTATAGCTAGACCGAGGTGAGTACGGGTCGTCCTCAGGGAAACGTGGAACCTTTTGCTTTTACTTTAGATGTGTTGAGAAAGAGAGGAGGAATAAAGAATTTTATAGAAAGATTTCTAGATCTACGTTAAACAAGAATGTCAAATATAGATCTAGATTATTTTAAGATGTAATTAATATAATAAGAGGGCTTGTAGGGTTCGTTAGGATTTAGTAGTTATGGACGATTAATTAAAAGTTACCCTTTTATCCATTAATAGATTTAGAACTAGAACGACGGTGATGCGTGTAGATTAGGGTTTCTGGAGGGAAAAGGAATCCCACTCGTAACCCTTATCTCGACACGGAACTCCGTTCATATCTAGCCTTTACCAAAACAATCATTAATCTAATCTCTAATCGCGGTCGGAACTAGCAAAGAATTGCTAGCGCGCCCGATTAGGATGTTAATGATTCTTTTGATAAAGTTCCTAAACTTTATAGGACTTAAAAAGGGTTTAATTATTTTCATCGTCCATTAGCCTACCTTAATCCTACGAACCCTAACAAGCGGATAATTACTCACGCATGTTGGGAGAAGAAGATGAAAAGAAAGAGAGGGAAAACATAACGTAAAAAAATAATTAAATAAAATAACTACATTTATTAATCGACTTCTTCAAACTACACTTTTAATCCATAGAAAATGATTACAACTAGTTGCTTCTCGATCTTTCCTAAGGAGGTAATCGAACAGTCGATGATCAGCCTGGATGCGTGAGCGTCGGGAGCTTCGTGATATCTTCGGCTTGATACCTTTTCCAAGAGGCTCTCGGTGCCTTTTTAAAGTGCAAAGCCAGAATCTTGTAGTTGGAAACTTGGTAAAATTCAGCATAGATTTACGCCAAGAAATTTTGTGCTCTGATTCCCTATTATTGCGGCGGATCCGCGGCCCAAGGGTGGGTTTGGCCACGGATCCGCGCTCAATGGTGAAGATCAAAATGTCAGTTTTCTTGGGCCTTCTGATTGTGACATTTGGCAATCCAAGGCACCTTTAGAATTAAAAAATCTTCTCTCGGTTGCTTCCAGATTTGGTCTCCAAATTTTGCTTCTTAATTTGGTAAGATTTCTTCAACAACTTGATTTGCTTGATTCTAGCCTTGAAAATTCTGCACAACTTGGAAATATTCTGCACAACAACTCAAATAAGATTTTAGTAGACTTTGTTCTACTAGGATTAGGTCAATAATATTATTTGCATACATTTTCCTACCAAATACTAATTAAAATATATTAACACATGGAAAATGGTGTTTTTACATATAAACCCTCATATGTATAATATATTATAATAAAGTCCCTTTTTAATATGAAAATGGTAGGAAAAATATAATACAAATGTGCAGTTTTATCAACTGAACAAATACCCCCAAACTTATCTTTGATCGTCCCGAGCAAACTAGTTTATTTAAGAGGAGAACAAGAAAGGAGAAAACTAAACACACTTTCGTAGGCAGACACGATTGCACTGAGCACGTGCAACAAGCCGTTAAACCTCTAGGTGTCCATAGTAGGAGGAGTGTTGTCTCCTGAGGGTTTTCAGCGGATTACACCCACAAAATCCAATAACAAAAGAAAGATGGTGAAATTTACATATAAAGACAAGAACCATAAAAGAAATACTTTGAAAAGAAGAGTTTCCAACTATGCCAGCTTTTCAGTTGTTATGAGCCCTATCTTAATAGTCATGAAAAGATGTTAGAAATCACATTATCCCTCAATAAAACATTGTCTTTATTCTTCATTCCTACCTTTCATCCAAACATTGATCATATACCCCTACGTGTGTGAAATGGTCATCCCTACACTCAGAGAATTCAATTCAAGCTATCATACTCTTGTCCATCTACCTTAGTACTTTTTAATTTGATGAATACTTAGAATTTCTCACACATTTTCATGCGACCGTTAATACTTCTTGAGGTACTAACCGACCGATTACTCATGTGCTTGCTGATTTGGTGATAATATTTTCCTCGTCTTGCACCACCTAAGGCTTAGCAGTGACTCCCAGACCAGTTGGCCTTAGGGCACTAGGTGAAGAGGCACCCTCGCTATATTTTTTTTATTGCTGCCTTGGCGATAACAAAACCAGTGTTAATTTTTCTTTTCACCATTTTTATATTTTCTTCATCATTTGTTTTATTTCCTTCATACTTTGTCTTTTAGACAAGAGCATTTCAAGGTATCCTCTACTATCCCGAGTTTCAAGACGTGTGTAGGTGCATATTGTAGGGTATCAACATTCAAATGTTTGGCTTCCAGAATAGAAATTATTTTTCAGACTTATTTTTATCCTCAGATTAGTGACTTCCTTCATTTTACTAACCCTTGGGAAAACAGCTCATAACTACTTATTACCAGTTCGTGTAAGAAAACTTCTAATTTTCTTGGTTTTCTTAAATTATTCCTATCTTTTGGATGTAATTTTTCACTTTCTACTCTTTTATTATAAAAAAAAAATTAATGCCCGGTGTCAAAGATAATTCAGTGAATACAAACCTCCCCCCCAAACCTGTTTTCAGCAGTGTCCTCACTGATGTAGCCTTTTGAGAACATGGACCTGTATACTAAGGGAGAGATACAAGGGGTAAAATAATAGTTAAATGAAAAATTCCCCCAAACTTATTCTTTGACACGCACAGATTTTCAATCAAATCATTTTTTTTTTACTCACCTCCATTCTTAAAATGTGAAAAAGTTACCAAAACATGGAGGTGAGGCGGAGGAAATTTAGTTTTGATAAAGCGGCTCCTGTAAAAACAGGAGCTCCTCCGCGGGGTCAGCAGAAAAATACGGTTTTAATCTATGCCCATTTACTTTAAAAATCGAACCGTTTTTCAAATTTTCGACTTCAACCGCCCCGTGCGGGTGTACATACCGCACCACAAAAGGTCCTTTCCAACGAGATTTAAGCTTACCCGGATGAAGATGGAGACGGGAATCGTAAAGAAGGACTTGTTGCCCCGATGTGAAGGTTTTTCTAAAAAGATTTTTATCGTGGAACACTTTAGTCCTATTCTTTACTATCACCGCATTATCGTAAGCTTCATCGCGGAGTTCGCTTAGCTCATTCAATTGCAGCTTCCGATAGCTGCCTGCATGATCAAGATCAAAATTAAGCTCTTTAATAGCCCACATTGCCTTATGTTCAATCTCGACAGGGAGGTGACATGCCTTCCCAAACACAAGGCGGTATGGAGACATACCAAGATCGGTCTTATAAGCGGTGCGGAATGCCCAAAGAGCATCCGTCAATTTGGTTGACCAATCTTTACGGTTTTTCGAAACTGTCTTCTCCAATATCTGTTTGATCTGCCTATTTGAGATCTCAGCCTGCCCGCTTGTTTGGGGATGATAGGGCGTAGAAAGCTTGTGAGTGATTGAATATTTCCGCATCAAGGTCTCGAAAGACCTATTGCAGAAATGTGTCCCGTTGTCGCTAATGATAGCGCGAGGGTGTCCGAATCGCGAGAAGATGTTTTCTTTAAGGAACTTAATGACAACTTTGTTGTCATTAGTGCGACACGGTATAGCTTCCATCCACTTCGAGACATAATCAACCGCTAACAAGATATATAGATTCCCAAAGGAGTTGGGAAAAGGGCCCATAAAATCAATACCCCAAACATCAAATATTTCCACAACCAATATAGGTTGGAGCGGCATCTCGTTCCTTCGTGAAATCCGACCCAAATGCTGACATCGCGGACAAGTTTTGCAATGTTCAAATGCATCTTTAAATAATGTTGGCCAATAAAAGCCACATTGCAAAACTTTCTCCGCCGTTTTTCGAGGTCCAAAGTGACCGCCACATGCCTGATCATGACAAAATGATAAAACGCTCTTGAATTCATCGTTAGGGACACACCTGCGAATGATTTGATCGGAACAATACTTGAATAGATATGGTTCATCCCAGTAAAAATAATTTACTTGGGATAAAAATCGAAGTTTGTTTTGTTTCGACCAATCGCTAGGTATAAGTCCCGTCGCAAGATAGTTCACGATATCCACGAACCAAGGTTCGTAGGATACATTCAAGAGCTGTTCGTCGGGAAATGAGTCATTTATCGGCACGGTCACAGTTGGCAAAGAAGTGATGCGTAAAAGATGGTCGGCAACTACGTTTTCACATCCACTCTTGTCTTTGATAACAAGATCAAATTCTTGTAACAATAGGATCCAACGTATTAGCCTGGCCTTTGCATCCTTCTTCGTTAAAAGATGTCGTGGGGCGGAGTGATTTGTGTAAACCACAATAGGCGAGCCAATCAAGTAGGGCCTGAATTTCTCTAATGCAAATACAACTGCCAAGAGTTCTTTCTCAGTAGTTGTGTAATTTATTTGTGCATCATTCAAGGTCCTACTTGCATAGTAAATTACATGTGACATCTTATCAATATGCTGTCCCAAGACAGCACCAATAGCAAAATCTGATGCGTCACACATAAGCTCGAACGGGTGGTTCCAATCCGGAGATGATAGAACGGGGGCTGTAGTGAGTGATTCTTTAAGTGATTCAAAAGCAGCCTCACAATCCGAATCGAAGTGAAAAGTAGTGTCCTTGGCCAATAGAAGGGTTAAGGGTCTAGCAATTTTGCTAAAGTCCTTAATAAATCTTCTATAAAATCCTGCATGACCAAGGAAGGATCGTATATCTTTGACGCAAGTGGGACGAGGGAGGTTTTGAATGACATCTATTTTAGCTCTGTCAACCTCAATGCCTTTATGTGAAATTATATGTCCAAGTACAATACCTTCTTGGACCATAAAATGGCATTTTTCCCAATTCAAGGTCAAGTTCTTATCCTTACAGCGGGTAAGAACAGCGTCAAGATTACGAAGGCAGTCCTCAAAGGAGTCCCTAAAAATGGAGAAATCGTCCATAAAAACTTCTAGAAAATTTTCCACCATATCTAAAAATATCCCCATCATGCACCGTTGAAATGTAGCGGGAGCGTTGCATAACCCAAAGGGCATGCGTCTATAAGCAAAAGTTCCGAAAGGACAAGTAAAAGTGGTTTTATCTTGATCCTTTTCGGCGATGGGGACCTGGTTGTAACCAGAGTATACGTCCAAGAAACAGTAGTATTCGTGTCCCGCTAATCGTTCCAACATCTGGTCAATGAAAGGTAGAGGGAAGTGATCTTTTCTCGTCGCGGCATTGAGTTTCCTGTAATCGATACATACGTGCCACCCAGTTTGGGTGCGTGTTTGGATTAACTCATTAGCCTCGTTAGTGATGACCGTGATGCCAGGCTTTTTAGGGACCACATGAATTGGACTTACCCATTGGCTATCAGATATGGGATAAATTATTACACTATCAAGGCACTTGACGATTTCTTTCTTTACCGCCTCCTTCATAATGGGATTTAACCGTCTTTGTGGGTCTCGGGTTGGTTTGGCTTCATCCATCAGATGTATGTGATGTTCAACAATTAAGGGACTAATCCCATTGATGTCGGCCATTGTCCAACCAAATGCTTGCCGATTCGATCTCAACACTGCCAAAAGTGCATTCTCTTGCTCTATGGCTAGAGAAGCGGATATAATTACTGGCAAAGTCTCATTCTCTCCTAAATATGCATATTTAAGATGAGAAGGTAGCGGTTTGATATCAAGAATTGGCGGAGAGACAATAGAAGGAGGGGTAACGGAATGATATTCGGACTCCTTAAGAGGTTCAAAACTTGCATAAGATATTGACTCGGAAAGTGCTGCTGACTTTTGCAACGAGTCAACGGGTTCAATCTCAAGGTCGGACTCATTAAACATATCCTCACTGTGAAGTGGTGCAAGATCAAACGATGTCTCATTAGTGTTGTCGAGAACATCAAAGCAAAGTTCCTCATCCATGCAGCTTTCGGGAGCTATCTCGTGGATGGAACAAACATCCAGCAAATGAGCAGAAGGTTCTGATGGCTGACTTCCTAGCTTGTAAATATTAAGCTCAATTGTCATTTTCCCAAGGATAAGTTCATAGAACCGTTACGACAATTAATCACAGCATTAGAAGTTGCTAGGAAGGGTCGACCAAGTATCACCGGGATTTGATTGCGTAGGTTTGCCACGGGTTGTGTATCTAAAACAATAAAGTCCACGGGAAATATGAATTCCCCGACTTTAATTAACACATCCTCTAGTTCGCCCCGAGGTTTGGTGATGGATCGGTCTTCCATTTGGAGAGTGCAATGGGCGGGTTTTAACTCTCCAATTCCTAACTTCTCGTATACTGAATAAGGAAGCAAGTTGACGCTAGCGCCTAGATCGAGTAAAGCACGATTTATATTTTTACTCCCAATAGAAATAGAGATTGTAGGACAGCCGGGGTCCTTACGTTTCTTTGGTATTTGTTGGGTAAAAGCTGTGCTAACATTACTCGTCATGAAAACCTTTTTAGGCACTTGAGTTTTTCTCTTCCTAGTGCACAAGTCTTTAAGGATTCTTGCATAAGATGGGACTTGTTGAATAGCATCTAGGAGAGGAATATTGACGCTAACTTGCTTAAACATTTCCACAATCTTCTCCATTTGCGGGTTAGGTCGGTTGGCCCTTAATCGGTTTGGAAATGGAGCTCGATCAATAAGTTTTGGGTCCAACGTTTGTGGAGAAGACTGTGGCAACGGATTCGATCCTAAAATTGGAGTGGGAATCGACTTAGATAGATTTGGCGAAATGTTCGAGCCTTGGGGAAAACGGAGAATAGGCTCGGATGAAGGTGGAAGACTAGACGAATTAGGGGAAGAAGAAGAAGAAGAAGGGGTATCAAATGTGTCACTATCATCAAACTGCTCACCCACTTGGTCATTCAGCACTCTCCCCGATCTCAACGTAGTAATGGCATTCACATTATGACTTTGTGAATGGCCAGGATTCGGTAGGGTTGAGATGGGAGTTTCCCTTTCTCTCTCGCACTCATTGCGGCGTTTAACTGTGCGATTTGGTTTTCTATTGATTTAATACTCTCACCATGGGAGGAGGAGTTTTTAGTTAGGGTATCAATAGAAGACCTTATCTCAGCCGAATTTTGCATGGATTGTTTCATGAACATATTCAAAGTTTGTGCAAGTGAGTTGTCAGTACCGGCCACTTGTGGTGTAGAAATGTTGGCCGGATTTTGGAAATTTTGTGACTGAAAGGGGGGCTGATTCTGTGGTTGTGGTTGCTGTGGAGGAGGTCTTTGATAATTACTTTGTTGGTTTTGATTCCAAGAAAAGTTAGGATGATTCCTCCATCCTTGATTATATGTGGAAGAATAAGGATCATTTCTAGGTCGCTGCTGAAAAGCAGCATTAGCTTGAAACGATGCATTCATAGGACATTCTTCCGTTAAGTGTGAAGGATCCGAACAGCAACCACAGACAGTCTTAGGAAGCGTGACCTGATTTAGGGAGAATGTTGAGAACTTGTTTTCAATAGCATCGAGTTTCTTCTGTATCGCTGCCATTTCGGCTTTCACTGCGATAGAAACATCGAGCTGGTGAATACCTCCCTTAGTTGAAGGTGGTCTTACGCTTTCCCACTGCAACGTGTGTTCAGCAAGGTCTTCTAGATATTTCCATGCTTCACCGTCATCTTTAGACATGAAATTGCATTGACACATTGTTTTAAGCATCTGCTTTGTCGCTGGATTAATGCCTTCATATATAATCCGACATAAATCCTATCTTTGTATTCCGTGATGGGGGCATTGGACAAGCAGATCTTTGAAACGTTCAAAGCACTTCCAAAATGGTTCATTGGGAAGCTGGGTGAACTGGTTGATCTCGCTCCTAACATGTGCAGTCTTATGATTTGGGTAAAACTTCTTAAGAAATGCTACGACGAATTCATCCCAATTAGCGATAGAGTGTGCGGCAGTATTATAAAGCCATTTTTCTGCCAAGTCGCACAGTGTGAATGGGAGAAGACGTAAGCGCATAGCATCTAAGGTCAATTGTGAAGTACCCATCATTGCGCATACGTTTTCGAATTTGGTGATGAAAACGTACGCGTCTTCCGACTCAAGCCCGTGAAATTTGGGCAGCAGATTGATATAGTGGGGTTTAATTTCGAAATTATCCCCGTTAGGTGGTGGAAGAGATAGACAAGTAGGAAGAGGACCACGGATAGGGTAGCATCTCTCTTGGAGAGAGATGCGCGATGGATTCTGCTCACCTGCGGGCGGTGGCAGCGTGGTGTTATAATTAGATGGAGTGTCGTCCATCACGGTCGATGTGGTGTGTAGTGGGGGAAAAGAAGATGAAGAAGTACTGACTTCGGCGTCGATAGCAGGAACGCGGACAAGACGGGCACTAGGATCCCGTGTCCAGCCGAGCATGCACTAAGCGGGTTTAGTGCAAGTGGCAGCGTGTGTGTGATTTAAAATTGGCTTGTTTTGAAAAAGTGGGACTCAAGACAAATCACCCCTAAGTTGCACAAGCAACCCTAGAACTAAGGTTACCTAGGTCAGTCTCTAGACCGCTCCTAGACTTCCATAGGACAAGCCGCAGGATCAATCCTCTACCGCCTCCGTACTACCCTTGTAGCCAGATAAGTGCCAGGTAAGTGGGAAGGAACCACATCGTGGACCTAATTAAAATCCACTAGCCTTTGTCACACTTGCCTAGGCACTACAAAAGTAATGCGGATAAACGATAGATTACCCACGACCTTCCTCTGTCCTTATTGAGCGCGACAGTCCTTAGAGTCTGGTCTAGATATTTTTTAAATTAATGAAGGGTTGGTCTATATGCTCGGTTTGTGATTTGTGGGGCTTAGGAAGGGTGATGAAATCCCCACCTAATCTTGATTTGGTCTTTGCCCCTTAGAATCCGTATTAAAATATGCAAAACAAAACAAATCACAAAACTTTTGCAAAAAGATTTTTTAGCGGCGCAATTTTCGCAAAGAATCCTGCAGAAGATAGATTTTATTGGATTTGAGAGGAGAGAGAAGGAGTTGAGAATCTTACCAGAGAGTTCTGTAGCCCTAATCCCTCCAAGCAGCCGCGTTTCCGCCGCGAGGTGGATGGATCGCTTGCTGAAAATTTTTCTGTGTCCCTCTGTGCTCCTATGGATCTCGATGAATGGCTCTGTCTTCTGTTTTCCTCAATTCTGTAACTCCATATCTCCTTGCAAAATTCACGCACAAGTCATTAAATATGCAATTTGCAGTTTTGTGTTAATAATGATATAAATCGTCTAAGAATTCAACACAAATAGTAAAAATAAAAAATTACGCACGTATACCCGGCAACGGCGCCATTTGATTGGTCTCGAAAGAGTGTGTTTGTAGTTTAACCGCAATCAGAACGGTGTCGCGTGTAGCTAGACCGAGGTGAGTACGGGTCGTCCTCAGGGAAACGTGGAACCTTTTGCTTTTACTTTAGATGTGTTGAGAAAGAGAGGAGGAATAAAGAAGTTTATAGAAAGATTTCTAGATCTACGTTAAACAAGAATGTCAAATATAGATCTAGATTATTTTAAGATGTAATTAATATAATAAGAGGGCTTGTAGGGTTCGTTAGGATTTAGTAGTTATGGACGATTAATTAAAAGTTACCCTTTTTATCCATTAATAGATTTAGAACTAGAATGACGGTGATGCGTGTAGATTAGGGTTTCTGGAGGGAAAAGGAATCCCACTCGTAACCCTTATCTCGACACGGAACTCCGTGCATATCTAGCCTTTACCAAAACAATCATTAATCTAATCTCTAATCGCGGTTGGAACTAGCAAAGAATTGCTAGCACGCCCGATTAGGATGTTAATGATTCTTTTGATAAAGTTCCTAAACTTTATAGGACTTAAAAAGAGTTTAATTATTTTCATCGTCCATTAGCCTACCCTAATCCTACGAACCCTAACAAGCGGAGAATTACTCGCGCATGTTGGGAGAAGAAGATGAAAAGAAAGAGAGGGAAAACATAATGTAAAAAAAAACAATTATATAAAATAACTACCTTTTTTAATCGACTTCTTCAAACTACACTTTTAATCCATAGAAAATGATTACAACTAGTTGCTTCTCGATCTTTCCTAAGGAGGTAATCGAACAGTCGATGATCAGCCTAGATGCGTGAGCGTCGGGAGCTTCATGATCTCTTCGGCTTGATACCTTTTCCAAGAGGCTCTCGGTGCCTTTTTATAGTGCAAAGCCAGAATCTTGTAGTTGGAAACTTGGTAAAATTCAGCATAGATTTACGCCAAGAAATTTTGTGCTCTGATTCCCTATTATTGCGGCGGATCCGCGGTCCAAGGGTGGGTTTGGCCGCGGATCCGCGCTCAATGGTGAAGATCAAATTGTCAGTTTTCTTGGGCCTTCTGATTGTGACATTTGGCAATCCAAGGCACCTTTAGAATTAAGAAATCTTCTCTCGGTTGCTTCCAGACTTGGTCTCCAAATTTTGCTTCTTAATTTGGTAAGATTTCTTCAACAACTTGATTTGCTTGATTCTAGCCTTGAAAATTCTGCACAACTTGGAAATATTCTGCACAACAACTCAAATAAGATTTTAGTAGACTTTGTACTACTAGGATTAGGTCAATAATATTATTTGCATACATTTTCCTACCAAATACTAATTAAAATATATTAACACATGGAAAATGGTGTTTTTACACATAAACCCTCATATGTATAATATATTATAATAAAGTCCCTTTTTAATATGAAAATGGTAGGAAAAATATAATACAAATGTGCAGTTTTATCAACTGAACAGTCACATAATCGAGTTAAGGTTTGTTGTCTTCTAGAGGGTCCACCGCATTACTTGCACGACTTAGAACGTTCTTAAACACGAAAAAAATCCCACTTTTGAAAAATTTTCCGACAGGGGAAAAAGTGAGTTATTGATATCCGTTCGAACTTTTTAACAGTTTCTAAAAATTACCCGGACAAACTAAACAAAGTTAAATTATCCGATCAAATCAACGAGTCCCCAATACAACCCTAGAAAACTCAATACTTGAGTGGAATTAAAAATTTCCCAGAAAAAAATGACAAGAAAGGACCCAAGAATAAATACCTGAAATACCAGGGACCAAATCGAAAGTTTGGCCGCGGAACCGCCGCCAAACCCTTGGTTCGTGGGGTTTGGCCACGGTTCCGCGGTCAGGTGAGCTCTTTAAAGGTCCGTACTTCACAGTAATTCTTAGTTTTTCCTGCTTATTTTTCTGAGTATTTTTATTCTGAAAAATGTCAACTTTTTGAAAAATATCCAGAGAAGGGTTCGTATCGGGGTATCCGGGTTCGATCGGACTTTAAACTTCGCCTAGACTTCGTCTAAAGCTCTAGCTTTGCTCTGATACCACTGTAGGGTTGCTAGGCACGCGCACAAGGGTCTACGAGGCATCAACCATGCCCGATTTAAAAAATAGTCGTGCCGAACAACCCAAAGCCGGATCTTTAAACTAGGGTTTAGGCGAAAACAAGCATGTTAAACACTTTAACACTAAGTGAGAGGGATTACAACCTTTGTAGATCCGGTTCTTCACTTCTAAAGCTCCGTGTTGAAGTCCCTTCGCTACGATCATCGTGTTCAGGACTCTCGAGAGGTTGCTCGAAGAGAAAGATGCAGTCTTGCTTCCGATCTTCGATAAAGAGATGATCTACCTTGAAGTTTCGTTAACACAAGCTAACACTCATAATATGAAGTGAACACCCTCATCTAAATGGCAAGGATAGATGAGGATGATGAAGTAGGATTATTGCACTCTTTTATTATCTTTTTCTCACACTCATTCATCACATGGAAAAAGCTAGTAAGCTTTTTCATGAAAGAAAGAAGAAGGAAAAAGATGAATGAATCAATTAGAATCCTTTTGTGATGAATAAAGCAAAGGAGATAATGATGAATAATGCAACCATGGTTGACTAAACCATTGTAGAGACTTAACTAGGGCTAGGGTTTGGGTTAGGTCAAGGAATGAGTCATAACAAAATATCTTTCACAAAACTAAACTAAACTTTCTAGAATCATCTAGAAAGCATTAACCAAAATCAAACCCTAATCTTGTTTAATCTCTACTAAACATGTTGCATTAGTTATCATATCATGTTACAATATTATATATCACATATATATAATATTTATTGTAACCAAATAAAATAATACAATTAACATATATCGTATATATATCAATGTATTACCCGAGTGAGAAAAAGAATCTTTTAGTGAGCAAATATTAGTTAATGTAATTTAATATATCATATATATATTATTATACATTAAATTATCGAATCAACACTTGATCCGACAATCCGGCTATATCGTATATAACCGACTAATACGATGAACCGGCTATATCACATATACCCGGCTGATATCTCATATCGCGAGAATCCAATACGGTATCGCATATCGTATTATCCTCGGTCCCGCACATATCACATATGTGCTCCTACTCCGTTTTGCCTGAGCCAAGAACCCTCTGTGTAAGACTCTAAAGAATCGTCAATACGCCGGCAGTAGGTGATGATCATATTAAATACCCATAAGCTGCAAGCGGTCAGCTAAACGTAACAACTACCCAGGTATTGAGCGCTCAGAAGATCAACAAGCAGGCCTGTATATTCTCCTGTGAATCCAATCAGTAACACTCCCGTACAATCCGGTCTCGTCGTCTGATATGTCGCATATCTCGCCTAGGGGTGGTAAACGTCAGACCCCAGTAGCTTGATAAGTCGTGTCGATATGAGGTCTATAACAGTTCGAGAAACGACTGATAACACTTACCAGTAAATCTCAGCAACCCTGGCCAGGGATTTCCAGCTATAGCCAATCGAACACAGCACAACATCAACTCCTTATACCGGGAGAGACGAATCCCCTCCTATCGCTCATTGCCTCCATGTGATTCGGGGCTGTACCCAAAAGCCACCCTTTTGCACGCCCTCTTGGACGTGGTATGATGGAAATCAAAGCATAGTGGGAATCACACAAGACTCTATGACGATCTCGGGTCAACAGACTACTCTGTACCAGTGTCACCGGAGAACTGCCATCTGACGTGAGGTATAATACCATCTGGGAGTTCTCGGCGAGTCCGTCCAGTGTACCCAGTCTCTACTGAGCACCAGTACACCATCCTTGATGTCAAACACCGATGGATATGGGATCATCCATCGCCCATCATATGGGTCAAGATGCGTAAATGCTTGTCTACTCTGGTGCATCGATGCCCTGTCTCGATACACCCTCGACTATGAACAGTTATAGGATGTACTCGTCGACTACCGTGGCCCCACTAGTATGATCTCATCATAGTCCCAGTAGTCGAGTACATATCCTAAGGGCTTTATCAACATGTAACATAGATACAATCAGAGTACATGTTAAGATAAAGTACAACCAGATAGCATACTATCATGTCGAGCAAGAAAATCATCCCTATATATGTCCAAGCATCCACTACAATATACATCGTATGTACAGTAATGGCCTCTAGGGCATACATATAACTAACAAGAGAGACATAGAAAGAAACATCAGAGCGGATCCACTCACTGAGGCTATTGCTCGAACGCGATAGTTTCGCAAACGAGCTTTGTGAGACAGGCTAGTAGAGGAGTTGGGTGTTCGGTATCACACGGGCTGTGAGTATGCGAAATTGCAATAATTAGCCATGAGTGCAAGTGGGAGATTGTTGGAGATAGTGCCCTCAGAGTCAATTATTGGATCATAGGCACGTGATTGCAATGATTGAGGGAGGACCTATACCGGTAGGACAATCTTACTCAAGATGATAGTATGCTATCTGGTTTATCTTTATCATCGTGTACTGTTTAAGGTGACATTACTGATCACTATTGCACGTTGATAGAGCCCCTAGGATTCTTGCTTGACTGCCAGCAGTATGAGGGCAATCATATACGTGGGAGCTGGGGTCTATAAGCAAATCCTTAAAAGGTCCCTAGTCGTGGGAGTTTCGAGACAGGGCATCGATACTCCAGAGTAGACTAGTGTATGCAGTCGAGACCCCGACGAGGGGCGGTGGCCGGTCTCACAAGCCACTGGTGTCAGTTGGTTCACCTAAGATGTATACAGGTGCTCATTGGGTTATGAGTACACCGGACAGGACTCGCCGGGAACATGCTAGTTGGTCTTATACCCGACGTCAGATAGCAGTTCCCTGGTGACATGTGTACAGGTTAGTTCATCGACCTGAGATCGTCATTTGTCTCATGTGAGTTCCCACTGTACTTTGATTACTACCCTACCACACTCAAAGGAGTCGTGCAAACAGGTTTTAGTTGGGTACAGTCCCGAGCCACATGAAGGCAATGAGCGGATCTGCAGGGGTTCGTCTCTCCCGGTATTGTGGGTGAGGTCGCGCTGTGTCTAGGAGAACTATTACACGAATCCTTGGCCAAGGCAGGAGATTACTGGTAGGTATTCCAGTAGTATCTCGGGGTGTTCTGGGCTACACTCCGACACGACTTGTACCGCTTTAGGGGGTCTGACTTTTACCAACCCCCTAGGCCCGCCATACGATGCTCATAGATGAACGGACCGGACTGTACGGATATTGTCACTGACAGGCTCAGTAGGGTGTCAGGATGAGTTCGCTCACAAACGTCCCTTTTGGTCAATACCTGGTAGCCCGTTACGTATGGCTAATACTTCTGACGTGCTAGTGGTTAAATCCACAGCCAAAGTATTAACGAGTCTTTAGAGTCCCCCATAGACAGTTTCTCAAGTTTCGGGCGAAACGTTGTAGAGGCCGTATGGAGATATGGCAGGGTTCGATCAGATACGCGCAGTATTGCACGGATCATGATCGGACGGATAATACTAGCAGGCTTTGGTTTACGCCGGATCCTTGTATTGTACAGTGTAGATTTTGTCTCTTTGCATTTGTATTCGGTTGGAATACAAATATGGGTATGTATATACAGTCGCGGGGTTTTCCTGTAATTTATTACAGGATCAGTTTTCTGAAGTTGCCAGTTTGCATTCCGTTTCGGCCAGTTTTCCTTTCTTCCTTTCGTTGGCTGATAATTGATGGAGGGGCTAATTTGCATATTTGCAAATTAGCAATTATGGAGGGTTTATTTGTAAATGAGGGATCATGATAGATATAGCATCTTTGCTTTTTTCTTCATAATGGCTAGCATTAATGGGATGAGAATTGATTTGGATTTGATTTAGAAATTGATGTGATATTATTTCCTTGTTATCATTCATTTCTTTATGGTTACCTCCATCCTCTCTTGTGCTCACCTCCCTTTGATTTTCCATTCTCCATATTTGTATTGTCCGGCCACATATGTGAGGAGAGAGGGGTTCATTTTGTGACTTAGGAAAATTCTTCTTCTCATTTTAGCTTGCACCAAAGTTCATAAAGCTTATCTCCATTGTTCATTCTTCTCCTCCATCATACATGGCAACTTCAAACCCCATGAGACAAAGGTATCTACACTTCACCTACAGTATTCTTGGACACGTCGACTCGCCAACTTCGTGCCCGAGTTGCCTCGGTCCAGAGGTGGGAGCCCGTAAAAGAACCCGGCGATGTGGTGCCCGTTCCGACGAGGAGATGAAGACCGGAGATTCCGCGAGGAGATCGGAGTGGAGGCCCAAGACCGAAAGACACGGATCGCTCGGTATAGCTTTCTTCCCATTCTCGTATTTTCTAGCTGTTAGTTATATGTATGCCCTAGAGGCCATTACTGTACATACGATGTATATTGTAATGGATGCTTGGACATATATAGGGAGGACTTTCTTGCTCGACATGATAGTACGCTATCTGGTTGTACTTTATCTTAACATGTACTCTGACGGTCTCTATGTTACATGTTGATAAAGCCCTTAGGATATGTACTCAACTACTGGGACTATGATGAGATCATACTAGTGGGACCACGGTAGTCGACGAGTACATCCTATAATTGTTCCTAGTTGAGGGTGTATCGAGACAGGGCATCGATGCACCAGAGTAGACTAGCGTATATGCATCTTGACCCATATGATGGGTGATGGATGATCCCATATCCATCGGTGTTTGACATCAAGGATGGTGTACGGGTGCTCAGTAGAGACTGGGTACACTGGACGGACTCGCCGAGAACTCCCAGATGGTATTATACCTCACGTCAGATGGCAGTTCTCCGGTGACACTGGTACAGAGTAGTCTGTTGACCCGAGATCGTCATAGATTCTTATGTGATTCCCACTGTGCTTTGATTTCCATCATACCACGTCCAAGAGGGCGTGCAAAAAGGTGGCTTTTGGGTACAGTCCCGAATCACATGGAGGCAATGAGCGATAGGAGGGGATTCGTCACTCCCGGTATAGGGAGTTGATGTTGTGCTGTGTTCGATTGGCTATAACCAGAAATCCCTGGCCAGGGTTGCTGAGATTTACTGGTAAGTGCTATCAGTAGTTTCTTGAACTGTTATAGACCTCATATTGACACGACTTATCGAGCTACTGGGGTCTGACGTTTACCACCCCTAGGCGAGATATGCGACATACCAGATGACGAGACCGGACTGTACGGGAGTGTTACTGATTGGATTCACAGGAGAATGCACATGCTTGCTTGTTAATCTTCTGATCGCTCAATACCCGGGTGGCCGTTACGTTTAGCAGACCGCTTGCGGCTTGTGGGTGTTTGATATGATCATCACCTACTGCCGGCTTATTGACGAGTCTTTAGAGTCCTACACAGGGGTTTCCTAGCTCAAGCGAAACGGAGTAGGAGCACATATGTGATATGTGCGGGACCGAGATTGATACGATATGAGATACCATATTCTATTCTCGCGATTTGTAACATTGATCGGTTGTATGCGATATAACCGAGTTATCGGATCAAGTGTTGATTCGATAAGTTGTTACACATGATATTAGTCGGTTATAGCCAGATTATTAAATCAAGAGTTGATTTAATAATTTAATGTATAATTATATATTTGATATATTACATTACATTAACAAGTATTAGCTCACTTAAGATTTATTTTCTCACTTGATTGTGCATAAGTGTATATGTAATATATATTTGTGTACATATGATTGTGTCATGCTTGATGATACATCAAAGATGGGTGTATGTGACCTATACCAAGATTAGGGTAAAGATTAAGGTTTTGTTTATATCTTAAGAATAACAAAAGATAAAGACTTTGTCAAAGTTCTCAAGCTTTCATGAAGCTTGTGGAAACATTGACAAAGTCAACTCTTTTGTCATTCTTTAGGATATTTAGTTAACCCAACCCTTAACCATATACCTTGGTTAATTCTTTACATGAGTTAAGCATGATAGCTTAACTCACCCATGGTTACATTATTGAAGAAGGATTAATTCATATGATGATATTATTCTTTCTTCTTCTTCTTCTTCTTCATCAAGCTCCTTGAAAAAGCTTTCAAGCTCTAATGGTGCTATGAGAAAAAGTGTGAGAAAATCAATTCTAAAGTGAGCCCATCTCCTACTTCATCCTCTACCACTTGCCATGTAGTAGAGTGTGTTCTCTTCACAAAGTTCATGACCTAGTGAAGGAATAGCTTGAGTTAGTGTCTCCCCGACGTAGATCATCTTCGGCCTCAAAGTTATCGAAGCAAGCACGTTCGTTCTTTTAGTGGAGCTTATTTAGAGTCTGGAGTTCACGATCGCAGCGAAGGGGACATCTACACGGAGCTATTGAAGTGAAGGACCGGATCAACAAAGGTTGTAATCCCTCTCACATAGTGTTAAAGTTTTTAACATGTTAGTTTTCGCCTAAACCCTAGTTTAAAGATCCGGCTTTGGGTTGTTCGGCATGGCTAAAATTTAAATCGGGCATGGTTGATGCCTCGTAGACCCTTGTGGCAGTGCATAGCAACCCTACAGTGGTATCAGAGCCAAGCTAGAGCTTTAGGCAATGTCTAGACGAAATTTAAAGTCCGATCGAACCCCGAAACCCTAATTTTTACCCCTTTCTGGAAATTTTCTAAAATTGTGATTTTTTCTGTATTAAAAATGCTCAAAAAAATCAGTAGGGAAATACAAGAGTTACTGTGAAACACGTGCCACCAACACCACTAAAGCGCCATGGAACCGCGGCCGTACCATGGCTTTGGCGGCGGTTCCGCGACCATACAGTAGCATATAGGTTTTAGTTTTGCACAGTAACCTCTGTATGTGTTTCCTGATTCTTCTGGGAATTTTTAATTTATACTCAAGAGTTGAGTTTTCTGGATTGTATTGGGGACTCGTTGATTCGATCGGATAATTTAACTTTGTTTAGTTTGTCCGGGTAATTTTTAGAAACTGTTAAAAAGTTCGAACGGATATCAATAACTCACTTTTTCCCCTGTCGGAAATTTTTTCAAAAGTTTGATTTTTTCCCGAGTTTAAGAACGTTCTAAGTCGTGCAAGTAACGCGGTGGACCCTCTATAAAACAACAAAGCTTAACTCGATTATGTGACCGTCTTGAACTGCCTCTAAACCTTAGGGTTTAGGGCAGTACGGCGTGCCATATGTGAGGCGTTGGCTTGACCCTTCTACGGCTGGACCATTGGTACTGTGGCATGTGATGGTTGTTTTTAAACTGATTTCAAGTGTTGAGATATATTGGGGAAATCTTGGGTGTTTGATTATTCGATCGGAAAGTTTAACATTGTCTATTTATCTGGAATGTGATACAATATTTGGAATCCGCATGTAGTTATGAGATAACTAATTTGAATGTTATAAATCTAGCAGTTCAGTCTCAGATGATCGGTTGCCTCGGAATTTTGATGTGATCAAAAGTCCGTCGCAATCACGTAGCGTACGCGGATACTCGCCGGGTAAACTTAACAGACAGCCACGCCCCATAGCCCCGACCAAGTGACTGTAGGAGAACCCCGTCGCTAAAAGCATCCGTTCGGGTGCTCGCGGCAGCGGTGTTCCGCCTTAGTGCACTTCGTCGACGGCATCCGGGGGTGCGGCCGTCTACTAAAGTTTGCGACGAGCATTCGATCAGGATGTCGGGAATCTTGTTGAATTGCCCGACTTGATATTGAAAAGAGTTTTCGATAATGAGACTAAAATGCGGGGTTTGTAATTGTTAGGCATGAGATGTCTAAGGGATTCATTTGGTTAGGCATGCGATGTCTAAGGAGGTTGCGGATTCCAACTGTTGTAGTTTTACACTTTCTTTTCTGTGACCGTAAGCGTAGTATGTGGTGTATCGCCGGCTTCGTTGCTATACATCAACGACAATCGGGATACGCATACTTGCTTACGTTGATGATATGAGATATTATGTGTTGCTGTGATATGTTATATTGGATCGTCGCGTTTTGAATAGCCGGGGTTTTTTTATGTGAGATGAGAGTTTTTTCTTTTTCATTCATTTAAAATTCATTTGTATGTAATATTCTTTTATTGGGGCACTTCCGGGCTGAGGATGATGTCACCATTCTATATTATTTACTTTTCCACATTAGGTAGACCCAAGTCGGGGAGCACAAGTAACCGGGTTCTAGGGTCCAGTGGGAGACCATCTCGAGGAGTCGAGACCGGGTCTCCTAACCCTAGAATTGGCAGTGTTGCTTGCCACTCTCATATGGGTCTAGGTATGTGGGTTTGGCTATTCATCGCGACCGTGGAATCCGTGTTTTATACAGGCTCGTATTAAAACACGGACGTCCTAGTATATCCAATATTTCATATATGTTTCTTCTGCTGCAATGTTCTGTGATGAGATCATATTACTTCCTGAGATGAATGTTTATATTATATATATGAGATATATGTTATATTGCAGATTTCGTTTCAAATGTGATGCTTGTGAAGCATAATAAAATGGGACTTCATTAATGAGATTAATGAAATAAAAGAAACCTAAGATGTTGTAGGAACTTGTTTAAAAACTGGTAGCTCTAGTTCTTGCTTTGCATAGCGGTGTTCCTTGTAGAACATCCAGCACCTTATTCGATAAGGAAAGAGCCGAGATCCCTTCACCGGGAGTGACCTCTTTAGTGAAACTAGAAGATGCTACAAACTCGGTTTGCCTTTAGATTGCTTCTATAGTTCTTGCTTTGCACAGCGGTATATATGATATACCCTGCACCTTATTCGATGAGGAAAGGGTCGACGATCCCTTCACCGGGAGTAACCCCTTTAGCAAAACTAGAAAAGCCTAAAAACACTCCATTTAAAATCACTCGATTCTACAACGATATCAAGTTCATTACGCAAAGGGTTTTCTTAAAAACCTGTCGTAGCCCTCCGTCATTTCAGATAAGAACTGTTTAGTACTCGTGTTGCGTTTGTTGGCCTTTGTCAAGGCGTAGTGTGCGGTAGCTGAATAGTACTTATCTGCTTATGCATATGATGCAGATTGGATTAGGGTAGTCATGCGACCTTGTTGGCCTTTTTCAAAGGCCGTGCGGGTGGGTTTAAATCAATCAAGAAATGACGGGTTGAACTTGACTAGAAGCTTATGGTTTGTTGGCCTTTGTCAAGGTCATAGGAGGCTTGGGGTAAAATATTATTGTCACGACCCGAAAGTACGGAACGCGACTGGTACTTAGATTACGAGACGTCTAAAGGCGTACCGTAACCCAAGTCAGCCAAAGCCCAGAAGAATCTAAACCAAAATCAAAAGAGAGTGAAGGAAAACCTTTAATGAAAACGGTTTTCAAATCAATTAAGTTGCAAAGAATCCCTTCTTAAAAACATCATAATTTTCTGAAAATTTCGGCAGAGTCTCCCCTGTATTTTCTATCCCCCAAAATGGGTACAACAAAATATATATAACCTGTAATCATAAATGGCATCCCCAAGCGGGAGCTAGCTCTTCGCCCAAGGCGGATCACAACCACATGCAATATAATAACCATATCAAGAAAAGAGCATAAAAGAAACGCAAAATATCAGAAAACACATCGCCGGCTCAAGTGAGCTCGACCCAAAAGAAACCACAAATATACAACCTCTCAGTCTCACCACTAGGTCACATATACAATATAAAGTGGTAGATGGAGAATACTAGATACAATGATAAAGCAAAAGAAATAAAGTGTGCTCGCAACCCACCTACGGACGATGTCGCGAGTCTGAGCAAAAGGGACTGATGATAAGATAGCCGCTGCAACAAGACTAATGAGTCCGACCTGCAAGACACTATGGCACAACGGGGGTGAGTTGCCAGCTCGTAATTAAATATAACATCTAATAAGGCAATCGTAAGAATGCACGCAATGCACCACAACATGCATGTCCATATGTGATATAATATCTCTAGTATGCATGCACAGGTATGCAATGTCATTATTAAGTCTTTAAGTCTTTTAAACGCTAAGGGTATTGAATTCTTAACTTTAGAAAATGAATATCTGTGTAATAGCTAAGTACCATCAAGAAATCATCTGAAAACCCGTGTCAAGCATCGACACCAAATAGGAATCATATCTGTCTCAATATCGGGCTCCGTCAGTCCGGATCGGCCCATATCATAAATCTCACGACAACGGTCGGTATCATCCGGATATCCGCCGCGCCAGACATCACCGGTAGGTAGTCTTCCCCTGCCAGGCTCATCGTCTACAACTCGATCTTCTTGCCCCGGGGTACCATACCGGGCCCACCATGTACCCGAGACGGTTCATCCACTCCTCGAATCGGGTCTCGAAATCCAACATAAAACATGAAAACTCATGGTGGACGACACATACATCACGAGAAAACCGCAACTTTGTTTTGAAAATGATAAATATAAGGTTTTGTTAAATTCTTGCGGTTTTCCCCAAAATCCAGAAATTGCAGTAATACTGAAATCCTCAAGAAAATCATAATGTCCACATGTTATGTATGATAAATGTCTATGATATCAATGCATACGATGTGAATTTTGTTTAGAAATCTATATAAATATGATGATGATGCGAGGTATACGTATGCTATGCAATTTCATATATCAAGTATGAATGCAAGTGGCGATATTATGATAAACAGGTTCTATAGTGCACGTGGCATGGCATTTACCAAAGGCGTGTGTGTCACATGAATAGTGCGCGTGCAACAGATGTCAATGGTAAGGTGTTCGTGTCCTACGAAATGATATCGCATAAGTATAGATGAATGTCCATGCAATTTAATATACTGTTCGCTATAAGGCTATGCAGTGTACATGAATGGATAAGCTAGCTAACAAAATAAATCTTGCAAAAAGTAGGGTAATCCTAACTAGGGGGGCGCATCACGCCATACAGACGATTCCCCCATAGATGAATACATCTACTCACCTGAAATCCCCGCTAAACCGTTCCGGCCACCGCCTTGTCTTTACGCGCCGTGCCCGATGTTTCCCCGACCGATCCTTACTAGAGTTGATTCCTTTACACTAAACCTCCAAAGTGGCCTCTTTTCTCCTTGTTTTAATCCAATTTGGGCTTGAGAAGGGATGGCTTAAGGTTTTGGGTTGAATTAGAGAAGAATTTAGTGAATTTCGGTGGATTTTTGATGATTTTTGAAGGAATTATGAAGCAAGAAGTGAGGGGGGAAATGTGAACTGAAGCAAGGGAGCTCGGCCTGAGGTGGGGAGGGGTGAGTGTGAGGGAATTGTGTAGAAAATTCTACACAAAAAGCAACCTTTAAACTCATTTAATGCATATCACATCAAATTTTACATAAAAAAAAACCATTTTCATTATTTTTTCATAAAATTTCCAACCCTAAAACCAAAAGTTTGCAAGTCATGATATAATTTTATTAACACCATATTTTAGCTTATAAAGACTCCTAATTATGAAATTTACCCAATTAAATTTGTATTTATCACTAATTTAATGTATTTAAAAAGGCTTAGAATAATAAAAAAATAATTAATTACGAAATTTTTTTTATTTAACTAGAAAATTATAAGTGACATTTTAGTGACAAAATTATAGTAATATATTATCTAAATTTTGTATAATTAGGTCTACAATGAAAAATACCTATTTCGACTTTTTACGGAAAAAGCCGAAAAAATTGCCGATTACCGAAAAACTGCCTAAACGATTTTTGAAGGGTTACAATCTTCCCCCCTTAAAGAAATTCGGTCCCCGAATTTAGAATTTAACTACGCGTACCTTCAAAAAGATGGGGATATCTCTTCCTCATGTCGACCTCGGTCTCCCAGGTGACCTCCTCGCTGTTCGGGCCACGCCAAAGAACCTTGACGGACGGTATAACCTTCGACCTCAATTTCTTCACCTGCCGATCCAGAATGACCACCGGCTGCTCGGTGAATGAAAGATCATGCTATAGCTGGATCGTCTGGTGCTGAATCTCCTAGGAAGAATCATGAAGGTACTTGCGGAGCATCGAGACATGGAATACGGGGTGAACATTGGGGAAGCTGGGCGGAAGAGCTAACCGATAAGCGACTGGACCAACATGCTCTAGGATCTCGAAAGGACCAACATATCTAGGACTCAGTTTCCCTTTCCGTCCAAATCTCATCACACCTTTCATCGGAGAGACCTTCAGGAAAACATGATCGCCAACAGCGAACTCGAGTCGGCGACGGCGCCTGTCAGCATAAGATTTCTGCCTGCTCTGTGCCGCTCTCATCCTGTCCCGAATCAGCTGTATCTTCTCGGTCGTCTCCTGTACGATCTGTGGCCCCAAAATACTGCTCTCCCTGAGCTCTGTCCAACATACAGGCGATCGACATCTCCTCTCATATAAAGCCTCAAAAGGTACCATCTGAATCGTCTCCTGGAAGCTATCATTGTAGGAAAACTCGATCAAAGGCAAATGAAGATCCCAGCTACCACCGAAATCTAAAACACAAGCTCTGATCGTGTCCTCAAGAGTCTGAATCGTACGCTCCGACTGACCGTCAGTCTGCGGATGAAAGGCTGTGCTAAAACTCAATCGGGTGCCCAAAGCTTCCTGGAGTTTCTGCCACAATCGGCTGGTAAACTGGGTGCCACGGTCGGACACGATGCAAGTCGGAACACCATGCAGTCACACTATCTCATCAATATAAACCTAGGCGTACTGAGAAAATCCAAAAGTTGTCTTCACTGGCAGAAAGTGAGCCGCTTTCGTCAGTCGATCCACAATCACCCAAATAGAGTCATACCCTCGACTGGTCCTGGGTAGACCCACAATGAAGTCCATGGAGACCTGCTCCCACTTCCACTCAGGGATGGGCAAAGGCTGTAACTCGCCAGCTGGCCTCTGGTGCTCGGCCTTGACTTGCTGACAAGTCAGGCATCTCGACACAAAGTCTGTAACATCCTTCTTCATCCCGTCCCACCAGTAAACCTCTCTCAAATCACGGTACATCTTGGTGGAACCTGGATGCACTCTGTATACTGATCTATGTGCCTCCTCAAGAATATCACGCCTCAGTCCCTCTGAATCTGGCATGCACAGTCGAGTCCCAAATCGAAGTATCCCCTGATCATCAATCACGAACTCAGAAACTCTGCCCTGCCGAATCTGCTCAATAATCTCTAAGATACGGGCATCGCCGGACTGTGCCTCGCGGATACGGTCAAGTAACTGTGGGCGTGCTCTGAAATGGGCCAGCTGTCCCCCTGTAGGAGTAAACTCGAACTGCACTCTGCTATCACATAACACCTGCCAATCCGCCGTCGACTGCATCTGCACTGCCCTCAAACAAGATAAGCTACCTCCGGGCCTTCTACTCAAAGCATCTGCCACCACATTCGCCTTGCCCAGATGGTATAGAATCTCGCAGTCATAATCCTTCACCAACTCCATCCAACGGCGCTGTCTCAGGTTCAGATCTCGCTGCTGGAAGATATACTTCAAACTCTTGTGGTCAGTGAATATTTGGCATGACTCACCGTATAGGTAATGTCTCCAGATCTTAAGTGCAAATACCACTGCAGCCATCTCTAAATCATGGGTGGGGTAGTTCTGTTCGTGTTTCCTCAGCTGCCGAGAAGCATACGCGATAGCTCTGTCGTGCTGCATCAATACACAGCCCAGCCCCACTCGAGAAGCATCACAATATACCACGAACCCGCCTGATCCTGAAGGCAAAGCTAACACTGGTGCAGTAGTCAGACGAGTCTTCAACTGCTGGAAACTATCCTCACATGCCTGGGTCCAATCAAAAGGAACCCCCTTCCGGGTCAATCCGGTCAAAGGTCCAGCAATGCGGGAGAAATCCTGGACGAAACGTCGATAGTAGCCGGCCAGACCTAGAAAGCTGCGAACCTCTGTAACTGATACTGGTCTAGGCCAACGCTGAACTGCCTCGATCTTCCTCGGGTCAACACAAATACCATCTCTCGTCACCACATGACCCAAGAAATCGACACTGTCTAGCCAGAATGCGCACTTGGAGAATTTGGCGAACAGCTGATGCTCCCTCAAAGTCTGCAATGTGATACGTAAGTGCTGCTCATGTTCCTCCCGGCTCCGAGAATAAACCAAGATGTCGTCAATGAACACAATAATGAACTGATCGAGATACGGCCTGAATACACGGTTCATCAAATCCATAAATGGTGCCGGGGCATTGGTGAGCCTGAACGACATCACCAAGAACTCATAATGACCATAACGAGTACGGAAAGCGGTCTTCGGAATATCCTCCTTCCGAACCCGCAACTGGTGATAACCTAATCGTAAATCAACCTTCGAGAAAAACCCTGCACCCTGGAGCTGATCAAATAAGTCATCAATGCGGGGTAGGGGATATCTGTTCCGCACAGTAACCCGGTTCAGCTGACGATAATCAATGCATAAACGCATACTTCCGTCCTTCTTCTTAACAAACAGGACGGGAGCACCCCAAGGTGACACACTCGGTCGGATAAGCCCTTTGTCCAGCAAGTCCTGTAACTGATCCTTTAGCTCTCTCAGCTCCGCCGGGGCCATCCGATAAGGCGGTATAGAGATAGGCCCCGTGCCGGGGATCAGATCAATACAAAACTCAATCTCGCGCTCTGGTGGCAGACCAGGCAGCTCGTCAGGGAATACATCAAGAAACTCTCTCACAACAGGCACCTGGTCCAAGGGAACCTCTGTGGAGCTAGTATCACAAATATAGGCTAAGAATCCCTGACACCCTTTTCTTAAGAGCTGACCAGCGCGAAGAGATGAAATCATGCTGGGAAGGGTAGCGCTACGATCTCCCTAAATAATAAGAACCGGCTCACCAGGAAAACTGAATTTGACTGCTTTCTCACGGCAGTCCACGGATGCATAACAGGTGGCTAGCCAGTCCATACCAAGAAGAACGTCAAAGTCTAGCATATCGAGGAGAATCAAATCAACTGAAGAATCTCTCTCCCCAATACGAACGGAACACAATCGGTACACAAAATGGGCAACAAAAGACTCGCCTACCGGTGTAATAACGACAAGCGGCTGATCTAACGGAGAAGACTCTCGGCCCAACCTCGGTGCAAAGAACGTGGATACATAGGAATGTGTGGAGCCTGGATCAAATAATACCCGTGCATCAAAAGAACATACTGGCAGAGTACCTGTCACGACGGCATTGGATGCCTGTGCATCCTGAGGAGTCAACGCGAACACTCGGGCCTGTCCACTACTAATAGCTGGCTGTCCTCTGCCTCTACCTCGGCCTCTGCCTCTGCTTCTATCACCTCGTCCTCTCTGAACCGGATCGCCACGCCCATGGCCTCTAGAAGCATCTGGCTGGCATGGAGCATCATCAGGAGTAGGAAGTAGAGCTCTCTGAAGAGGTGGTGAGGGTGGTAAGGTCACATGCGGAACTGTCGCCGCGCCCTGACGTCCCATGGTACAGTCTCTGACACGGTGGTACTGACTCCCACACCGAAAACATCCTGGAAACGACTGCTGGGTCTGTAGATATGAACCAAATAACTGACCTCGTCTCAATCCTCTGCCTTCACCATCTCCCGGAAATAATCTATCGCGGTGTCTGCCCATCTGCCGCTGAGCTGGCGTATCAGTACGGATCCTCTTCGGCCCAGAAACGACCGGAGTCTCAGAAATACGCTCCTCCAAAAGTAAGGCCGCATCCATCGCGGCTGCGTATGTATCAAAGTGCTGGGTGCCGATGGCAAGGAATAGCTGTGTATCAAGCCCTCGTACAAACCTCTTTATTCTCTTCTCTTCTGTGTCTACTAGGTACGGAGCATATCGAGACAACTGGGTAAACTGTATATCATACTCCGACACTGTCATCCCAGGAGTCTTGCGCAAAGACTCAAAACTACAGGCTCGAGCATCTCGGACACTCTCCGGAAGAAAACGGGCAAGAAATGCAGATGTAAACTCATCCCAGGTCATAGAAGGCAGACCTGCAGCTCGGCCTCTCTCGACTGAGTCGTACCAGGTCTGGGCAAGACCCTCCAGACGAAAACTCGCAAACTCCACCAATCTATCATCAGAACACCTCAACGAACGGCAAATCCGGGCCATCCTATCAAGAAATGCCTGTGGGTCCTCTGTCGCATCTGTACCGGTAAAAGCTGGAGGTCTCAATCTCATGAACTCCTGTAGTGAAACAGGGATAGTCTCCGTAGTAGCAGCAGGAGTGACCATCTGTGCAGCAGGTACGATCGTGGTCTGTGCGGTGGAGGGAACGTCCTCGGATCTCTGTGCCCGGCTGGACTCAACTAAAGATCCCATCATCTGCCGCAACTCTTGCATGCCGGCCTCTAATCTTGCAATACGGTCAGGATAAGGCGGATCAGTATGACCCTGAGGGGTAGGCGTGTCCTCCCGCTCGATCCTCGCCTCAGACGGGCCTGCCCGAATCTCATCCCTAGCGGCAGCCCGCTGAGCTCTCGTAGTCTTTGGCGGCATCGAAGCTGGAATAAGAAACAGGACTGATAAGGACATTGCAATTGAATCAAGGAATGCAAGGAATCAAGAAAGGAAATACAAGCAATTATGTCCTAAGGTTACTTAGGCGGAGTACCGTATCGTAAGTATGCCGCGGATCATACCCACGCTACGCCACTCTGCTTAAGTCACCTACTCCATCTACCAAGGTCGTCCTACACTCAGAAAGGTAAAACCTACGCTCTGATACCAATTTTGTGACGACCCGAAAGTACGGAACGCGACTGGTACTTAGATTACGAGACGTCTAAAGGCGTACCGTAACCCAAGTCAGCCAAAGCCCAGAAGAATCTAAACCAAAATCAAAAGAGAGTGAAGGAAAACCTTTAATGAAAACGGTTTTCAAATCAATTAAGTTGCAAAGAATCCCTTCTTAAAAACATCATAATTTTCTGAAAATTTCGGCAGAGTCTCCCCTGTATTTTCTATCCCCCAAAATGGGTACAACAAAATATATATAACCTGTAATCATAAATGGCATCCCCAAGCGGGAGCTAGCTCTTCGCCCAAGGCGGATCACAACCACATGCAATATAATAACCATATCAAGAAAAGAGCATAAAAGAAACGCAAAATGTCAGAAAACACATCGCCGGCTCAAGTGAGCTCGACCCAAAAGAAACCACAAATGTACAACCTCTCAGTCTCACCACTAGGTCACATATACAATATAAAGTGGTAGATGGAGAATACTAGATACAATGATAAAGCAAAAGAAATAAAGTGTGCTCGCAACCCACCTACGGGCGATGTTGCGAGTCTGAGCAAAAGGGACTGATGATAAGATAGCCGCTGCTACAAGACTGATGAGTCCGACCTGCAAGACACTGTGGCACAACGGGGGTGAGTTGCCAGCTCGTGAGTAAATATAACATCTAATAAGGCAATCGTAAGAATGCACGCAATGCACCACAACATGCATGTCCATATGTGATATAATATCTCTAGTATGCATGCACAGGTATGCAATGTCATTATTAAGTCTTTAAGTGTTTTAAATGCTAAGGGTATTGAATTCTTAACTTTAGAAAATGAATATCTGTATAATAGCTAAGTACCATCAAGAAATCATCTGAAAACCCGTGTCAAGCATCGACACCAAATAGGAATCATATCTGTCTCAATATCGGGCTCCGTCAGTCCGGATCGGCCCATATCATAAATCTCACGACAACGGTCGGTATCCTCCGGATATCCGCCGCGCCAGACATCACCGGTAGGTAGTCTTCCCCTGCCAGGCTCATCGTCTACAACTCGATCTTCTTGCCCCGGGGTACCATACCGGGCCCACCATGTACCCGAGACGGTTCATCCACTCCTCGAATCGGGTCTCGAAATCCAACAGAAAACATGAAAACTCATGGTGGACGACACATACATCACGAGAAAACCGCAACTTTGTTTTGAAAATGATAAATATAAGGTTTTGTTAAATTCTTGCGGTTTTCCCCAAAATCCAGAAATCGCAGCAATACTGAAATCCTCAAGAAAATCATAATGTCTACATGTTATGTATGATAAATGTCTATGATATCAATGCATACGATGTGAATTTTGTTTAGAAATCTATATAAATATGATGATGATGCGAGGTATACGTGTTAGTTATATGTATGCCCTAGAGGCCATTACTGTACATAGGATGTATATTGTAGTGGATGCTGGGACATATATAGGGAGGACTTTCTTGCTCGACATGATAGTATGCTATCTGGTTACTCTTTACCTTAACGTGTGCACTGATTGTCTCTCTATTACATGTTGGTAAAGCCCTTAGGATGTGTACTTGACTACCTGGACTATGATGCGGATCATACTAGTGGGGACATGGTAGTCCATAAGTACATCCTTCAAAGTCCCTAGTCGTGGGTGTATCGAGATGAGGCATCGATATACCAGAGTAGACTAGCGTGTACCTTCTCGACCCATACAGATGGGCGATGGATGATCCCATATCCATCGGTGTTTGACATCAGAGATGATATACGGGTGCTCAGTAGAGACTGGGTACACTGGACGGACTCGCCGAGAACTCCCAGATGGTATTATACCTCACGTCAGATGGCAGTTCTCTGGTGACACTGGTACAGAGTAGTCTGTTGACCCGAGATCGTCATAGAGCCTTGTGTGGTTCCCACTGTGCTTTGATTTCCATCTTACCACGTCCAAGAGGGCGTGCAAAACGGTGGCTTTTGGGTACAGTCCCGAGTCACATGGAGGCAATGAGCGATAGGAGGGGATTCGTCTCTCCCGGTATAGGGAGTTGATGTTGCGCTGTGTTTGATTGGCTATAACAGGAAATCCCTGGCCAGGGTTGCTGAGATTTACTGGTAAGTGTTACCAGTAGTTTCTCGAATTGTTATAGACCTCGTATCGACACGACTTATCGAGCTATTGGGGTCTGACGTTTACCACCCCTAGGCGAGATATGCGACATATCAGACGACGAGACCGGACTGTACGGTAGTGTTACTGGTTGGATTCACTGGAGTGTGAGCGAGCTTGCTCGTCGATCTTCAGATCGATCAATACCCGGGTGGCCGTTACGTTTAGCAGACCGCTTGTGGCTTGTGGATGCTTGATATGATCATCATCTGCTGCCGGCGTATTGACGAGTCTTTAGAGTCCTACACAGAGGTTTCCTGGCTCAAGCGAAACGAAATAGGAGCGCATATGAGATATGTGCGGGACCGAGAATAATACCAGTATGTGATACTGTATTCGATTCTCGTGATGTGACATTGATCGGTTATATGCGATATAGCCGGGTTATCGGATCAAGTGTTGATTCGATAAGTTGTTACTAATGATACTAGTCGGTTATATGCGATATGACCGGATCGTTAAATCAAGTGTTGATTTAATGATTTAAAGCATAATTATATATTTGATATATTACTTTGCATTAACTAGTATCGGTTCACTTTATACTGGATTTTCTCACTCGGATGTGCACATTACATATGCGATATGATTTTGTGCAGTATATTGTATCATGTTTGATGATACATGCATTATGGTTAAGTGTTAAGAATTAAACTATAGTTAAGTGGGTGATTAGGGTTTTTGATTTTATTTTATTCATTTATCTTTTTGGAAAAAGAAAAGGCAAAATGAGGAAAATGGTTGCTTTCTTTTGTTCCTTCATGAACCTTCATGAAGACTTTGACTTATTGACCATTTTGTCTCATGCTTAACCCTTACCACTCACTTAAACCTTAGTTAACTCTCTACATCTAACCATGGTTCATTATATGATAAGGATTGATTTTTCTTTTCAATTCTATTATTCTTATCATAATATTTTAGCTTCTTCTTCTTCTTCCTTCAAGTGAAGAAAAGCTTGACCATCAATGGCAACTTGATGAAATGAGTGAGAAATCCAATTCTAAAGTCTACTCACTTCCTATTTCTTCATCCTCTACCTCTTGCCAAGTAGTAGAGTGTGTTTACTTCACAAGTTTCTTGACTTGGTGAAGTCGGAGCTTGATTTAGCGATGCCTCGACGTAGATCATCTTCGGCATGGACATCGACGACCTAGCTTGCCCATTCTCCGACGAAGCCGACGCTAGAGCCCGGGACTTCTTATGGACAGCGAGGGGACTTCGTTGCGGAGCTATGGAGGTGGAGCACCGGATCTACAAAGGTTGTATTTCCGTATTCCCTTAGTTAAGTGTTAACTAATTAGCATATTCGCCTAGATATCTAGTCTACGATCCGTAGTCGGGTCTCTCGGCACCCATAATTTTTGAATTTGGCATGATCGATGCCTTGTGAGACCTCACTAGGGTGCCTAGGAACCCTACAATACGTATGCTATGCAATTTCATATATCAAGTATGAATGCAAGTGGCGATATTATAATAAACAGGTTCTATAGTGCACGTGGCATGGCATTTACCAAAGGCGTGTGTGTCACATGAATAGTGCGCGTGCAACAGATGCCAATGGTAAGGTGTTCGTGTCCTACAAAATGATATCACATAAGTATAGATGAATGTCCATGCAATTTAATATACTGTTCGCTATAAGGCTATGCAGTGTACATGAATGGATAAGCTAGCTAACAAAATAAATCTTGCAAAACGTAGGGTAATCCTAACTAGGGGGGGCGCATCGCGCCATCCAGACGATTCCCCCATAGATGAATACATCTACTCACCTGAAATCCCCGCTAAACCGTTCCGGCCACCGCCTTGTCTTTACGCACCGTGCCCGACGTTTCCCCGACCGATCCTTACTAGAGTTGATTCCTTTACACTAAACCTCCAAAGTGGCCTCTTTTCTCCTTGTTTTAATCCAATTTGGGCTTGAGAAGGGATGGCTTAAGGTTTTGGGTTGAATTAGAGAAGAATTTAGTGAATTTCGGTGGATTTTTGATGATTTTTGAAGGAATTATGAAGCAAGAAGTGAGGGGGGAAATGTGAACTGAAGCAAGGGAGCTCGGCCTGAGGTGGGGAGGGGTGAGTTTGAGGGAATTGTGTAGAAAATTCTACACAAAAAGCAACCTTTAAACTCATTTAATGCATATCACATCAAATTTTACATAAAAAAACCCCATTTTCATCATTTTTTCATAAAATTTCCAACCCTAAAACCAAAAGTTTGCAAGTCATGATATAATTTTATTAACACCATATTTTAGCTTATAAAGACTCCTAATTATGAAATTTACCCAATTAAATTTGTATTTATCACTAATTTAATGTATTTAAAAAGGCTTAGAATAATAAAAAAAATAATTAATTACGAAAAAAAATTTATTTAACTAGAAAATTATAAGTGACATTTTAGTGACAAAATTATAGTAATATATTATCTAAATTTTGTATAATTAGGTCTACAATGAAAAATACCTATTTTGACTTTTTACGGAAAAAGCCGAAAAAATTGCCGATTACCGAAAAACTGCCTAAACGATTTTTGAAGGGTTACAATTATTGGGAATTTCAAGTGTTGAAATTTACAATGAGATTGCATACCTTCTATGAGATAGTTGGATCCCGATACCCGCTGCGAGTAAGAGTTACTCCTGGGAGAGTTTTACACATTACAATTAGCCGATCAAATAGGTGTCTAGAAAGGTGTTAACGGGGTTACGCCCCTGGGAAAATGAGGTTTACTTTAATTAGGTTCGTGCGAAAGCACAGGGAACCTCCCTCAAAGTACCGACACTGGCCTGGCTGAAATATTAGCGAACTTGTAGCGTGTAATTAATCCCGGCTAGTCTTTCCTTTTAGGGTTTGAAGGAAGATTTGATTAAAACAGTGGGAGACATCCTGATTAGATATATTAGATAACCAATCTAATCTTGCAAGAGCATACGATGAGTGTTTTCTTCTCTCTCTCTCCAGGTAGCGACCATATCACGCCTTAATCAAGATAATAATACGGATATATTGACCGAACCCGCTTGTTATACTGAGCTGGGAAACGTTGGTCCCGCTCCAACTTATAATTGTTATAAGACAGAGCTGGAAATTGGGGAATATCAGATTTCCCGTGCCGCCCAAACGAAGAAAGTGCATGTTGATGCATCATCTTTGGGTGTGTTCATTACAGAGGACTGTTTCTCAGTATCCTTTACGTCCTGGGTATGAGTTACCGGATCAGGATCCCGCATATGTAATCTGTTACATGGGCTACAGAAAGGTTAAGAACTGAGAACGGGTGATAGGTTTCATGAGATAGAAACGGTGCAAGTGTTGCAGCCAAGTCTGTTGGTCACTATCACCCTGTATTACAAGAATACATTGATTCTGAACGAATGTTATTAGATACCGAACCTGATATACAACATCATATCAGTCTCTTTATTAGTAAAGAAAGGATATAATTTTGTATTGTTGGATAATGTTTTAAACATTTCCTAGATCAAGAGTTGATCGGTTCAGGCACGTTATCTAAAAGCATTAACGTTCTAAATCAAACTACAGTTCTTAGTATACAGAACACACACAAGAGGAAGAGTTCAGAAATGAACGGATCCTTCTTGAGGTATTGTAGACTAGGTCATATCAATGCGACCCGACTAGCTGAAGTTACATATAGATGCATATTTAAATTAGTTTGAATTTACATCTTGTGAAACTTGCCGGTCATGTCACAAAGATACGATGACCATAGCTCTGTTTATTGCAAACAGAGAAAGAGTTAATGAACTCTTGGGATTGATACATGTTGATGTATGTAAAGTCTCATGTCTACACATGCCAGACCGGTTCTTTGTACTTCATTACATTCTCTGATGATCTCTCAAGATTCAGACATATGTTCCTGTTGAAACACAAGTCCGAACCTTTTGAGATATTCACAGAATGTAAGTTAGAAGTAGAGAACCAAAATACGGGTATAAGTATTATGTCCTTTGATGAGATCAAGGAGGAGAATACTTGAGCACGGAATTCCTGGACTATTCTAAAAGAGAATGAGATTCTCTCTCAGCATTACTCCTCAGTATACACCACAGCACGTCGGTGTATCGGGGCGGAGCAATAGCACCCTATGTGATATGGTGTGCTCTATGATGAGTACTACTGAGTTTCTTATTTCCTTTTGGGAGTTATGCACTTGAGAAGCTGCATACCTATTGAATAGGGTTCGAATCAAATCAGTTGCCTACCACTTCATATGTGATATGGAATGGGAAGAACCCATATCTTAAGTTTTTTAAGATTTGGGGTTGTCCGGCCTATGTCTAAAAAGCAAAATCCGGACAAGCTCGAGGCAAAGTCAGATCTGTGAAAGTGTGTTGGATATCCTAAGCATACGCAAGGGAATATCTTCTACCTAACCGAGGAACAAAATATGTTTTGTTTCTCAACATGTCACCTTTGTGAAAGGGAATTTCTTGTGAAGAAATTAGTGGTCATGAGGTAGAACTGGAAGGAGTTCCAGCTATACAAACTACAGCAGATGATTTGGTAGAACAAAAGGATTCAATAGTTTCCAACGAACCTCAGTCTCTCCGCCGATCTAGTAGGGTTCCTCACCCACCTGAGAGATACTTCGGTTTCTCTATAACAGTGGGAGCGAGGATTGCATCATGAGATGATGACCCAACTAGTTTCGAGCTGGCCATCAGGAGTGGGACTCTGTAAGAATGTCTAGATGCTTAGTGATCTGAGATGGAATCCTTATACACCAACAAAGTATGGACTTTGGTTGCTTTATCTAAAGGGTTAAATCCCCATCAGGAGCAAGTATATCTTGAGAAGATTACTTAGTGTATATGGAAAAGTTGAGACTTTCAAAGCTATGCTTAAGTCCATCCAGATCCTACTTGCCACGGCTACATACCATGACTACGATATCTGGTGGTTGGGTGTCATGACTGCTTTTCTAAATGATGTTTTAGAAGAGAACGTCTATAAGTACATAGCCAGAGGGCTTCGTAAACAGTGGGAGCAGCGGAAACGTGTGCAAGATGCTTTATATGATAAAGCAGGCATCGCGGAGTTGGAACGTCTGTTTTGATGTGGTAGTCAAAAAGTTTGACTTCATCAAAATCGTAGATGAACCTTGTATATACAAAAAGGTAGTAGGGAGTATGGTGGTGATCTTCGTAGAGTACGTGGATGACATACTCTTGATAAAAAAAAAGGAGTTTCATATGCTACGTTCGGTCAATCTCCGCTTATCACAAAGATTCACCATATAGGATTGAAGTGATACCTCCTAAATCCTGGGTTTTGGATCTATGAGATAGATCTAATTGGATGTTAGGATACTCACTAGTTGTAGTGAGATGGTATCAATCGATCCTGGGGTGAATCACTGGAAAGGTTCCAGGGTGGTAAGGACGACTGAATTTCAGTCGCAGGCATTGTCTTTACCCTCAGTGGAGGGACGGTGTGTTGGAAGAGTTCCAAGCTAGATACCGTGACATACTAGACGATTAAAGGCAAGATACATCGTTACCAAGGATGCTACCAAAGAGACAGTCTGGATATATATAGGTTCATGAGATGAACTTCGTTCCAACCATTGTATGATAATGGAGTTGTGGCTTATGCCAAGGAACTACCGTTCCATCAGAAATCCAGATATAATTCTTATGCAGTATCACATGATCATGGAGATGGTTGATCTCCAGAGGGATCGAGGTTAGGAGAGTAGACAAAGAGGAAAACAGCGCGGATCCACTCACAATGGCCTTTTTCCCAGTAGAAACTTTTATAGGATGGTTGAGTATGAGATACTTCAACCACAGCTAATTTTTGGGTATATGATACCACAACAGATGGCCCTAGTGCAAGTGGGAGATTGTTAGTTATATGTATGCCCTAGAGGCCATTACTGTACATACGATGTATATTGTAATGGATGCTTGGACATATATAGGGAGGACTTTCTTGCTCGACATGATAGTACGCTATCTGGTTGTACTTTATCTTAACATGTACTCTGACTGTCTCTATGTTACATATTGATAAAGCCCTTAGGATATGTACTCGACTACTGGAACTATGATGAGATCATACTAGTGGGGCCACGGTAGTCGACGAGTACATCCTATAATTGTTCCTAGTCGAGGGTGTATCGAGACAAGGCATCGATGCACCAGAGTAGACTAGCGTATACGCATCTTGACCCATATGATGGGCGATGGAAGATCCCATATCCATCGGTGTTTGACATCAAGGATAGTGTACGGGTGCTCAGTAGAGACTGGGTACACTGGACGAACTCGCCGAGAACTCCCAGATGGTATTATACCTCACGTCAGATGGCAGTTCTCCGGTGACACTGGTACAGAGTAGTCTGTTGACCCGAGATCGTCATAGAGTCTTGTGTGATTCCCACTGTGCTTTGATTTCCATCATACCATGTCCAAGAGGGCATGCAAAAAGGTGGCTTTTGGGTAAAGTCCCGAATCACATAGAGGCAATGAGCGATAGGAGGGGATTCGTCTCTCCCGGTATAGGGAGTTGATATTGTGCTGTGTTCGATTGGCTATAACCAGAAATCCCTGGCCAGGGTTGCTGAGATTTACTGGTAAGTGTTATCAGTAGTTTCTCGAACTGTTATAGACCTCATATCGACACGACTTATCGAGCTACTGGGGTCTGACGTTTACCACCCCTAAGCGAGATATGCGACATATCAGACGACGAGACCGGACTGTCCGGGTGCGTTACTGATTGGATTCATAGGAGAATGCATAGGCTAGCTTGTTGATCTTCTGATAGCTCAATACCCGGGTGGCCGTTACGTTTAGCAGACCGCTTGCGGCTTGTGGGTGTTTGATATGATCATCACCTACTGCCGGCGTATTGACGAGTCTTTATAGTCCTACACAGGGGTTTCCTGGCTCAAGCGAAACGGAGTAGGAGCACATATGTGATATGTGCAGGACTGAGATTGATACGATATGAGATACCGTATTCTATTCTCGCGATTTGTAACATTGATCGGTTGTATGCGATATAACCGGGTTATCGGATAAAGTGTTGATTCGATAAGTTGTTACACATGATATTAGTCGGTTATAGCCGAATTATTAAATCAAGAGTTGATTTAATAATTTAATGTATAATTATATATTTGATATATTACATTACATTAACTAGTATTAGCTCACTTAAGATTTATTTTCTCACTTGATTGTGCATAAGTGTATATGTGATACATATTTGTGTACATATGATTGTGTCATGCTTGATGATACATCAAAGATGGGTGTATGAGAATTATACCAAGATTAGGGTAAAGATTAGGGTTTTGTTTATATCTTAAGAATAACAAAAGAGAAAGACTTTGTCAAAGTTCTCAAGCTTTCATGAAGCTTGTGGAAACATTGACAAAGTCAACTCTTTTGTCATTCTTTAGGATATTTAGTTAACCCAACCCTTAACCATATACCTTGGTCAATTCTCTACATGAGTTAAGCATGATAGCTTAACTCACCCATGGTTACATTATTGAAGAAGGATTAATTCATATGATGATATTATTCTTTCTTCTTCTTCTTCTTCATCAAGCTCCTTGAAAAATCTTTCAAGCTCTAATGGTGCTATTAGAAAAAGTGTGGGAAAATCAATTCTAAAGTGAGCTCACCTCCTACTTCTTCATCCTCTACCACTTGCCATGTAGTAGAATGTGTTCTCTTCACAATGTTCATGACCTAGTGAAGGAATAGCTTGAGTTAGTGTCTCCCCGACGTAGATCATCTTCGGCCTCGAAGTCATCGAAGCAAGCACATTCGTTCTTCTAGTGGAGCTTCTCTAGAGTCCGGAGTTCACGATCGCAGCGAAGGGGACATCTACACGGAGCTATTGAAGTGAAGGACCGTATCTACAAAGGTTGTAATCCCTCTTACTTAGTGTTAAAGTGTTCAACATGTTAGTTTTCGCCTAAACCCTAGTTTAAAGATCCGGCTTTGGGTTGTTCGGCACGGCTAAAATTTAAATCGGGCATGGTTGATGCCTCGTAGACCCTTGTGGTAGTGCATAGCAACCCTACACTAGCATTAGGTTAATGGCCCAATCCGGGTTTTATAGTGCGCGGTAGTGCCGGTTTACAAGTTTTGTAAAAGTTTCGTTTCCGTATTCCGGTGTCGGATTGACGGCCGAGGCGCTGCCGTGCACTTACAGGTACCACCGAGGACCCTCCGACGATCAAGTTAGTACGAGATCTGAGCAGAGTAACGGCTAAGTAGGGATGAAAAAAGCTTACTTGACCCCTCTGTGATGGGGGTTTATATAGTGGCGGCAGCACGCAGCAGCAGGCGCGAGAATCTCGCCGGCAGTTACGCTCCCGACGTCACGTCGACGTAAAGAGTGGATCGCCCGTTAATGGGGATTGTGATGGCGTGGAACGTGGGATGTTGCTGGTGGAGAATCTGCGCGTGGCGATATTTACGGAGCGACGGTTACGCCTGTGAGTAGTGGAGTTGGTCGGTCGGAGGACCAAGGAAGATGGTCTCGGCTGGGGAGCTCGGGGACGAGCGAGAGGGCCGAGGAGTCTTGGTCATGTGGCAGCTTGGGGCGAGCTGAGAGGCCGAGGAGGCCAATTTTCAAGGGGCTCTGAGGAGAGCCAGCTTGTGCTTGCAGGTCGGGAAAGGGGTGGCCTGGTCGGCCCTTGTTGGCCCTTTCTTCTGAGTTCTGGGACACGTCATCTGCCACGTGTCCTGATCTTAGAGGTCGCCAATATTGAGCATCATCATTAGCCCCCCACTCTTGTCCCGACCAGCTAGCGGGTCGGGTCAGGAGTGGACTGTCGGGCCGCCCGGGGTGAGCTCCCTCCTAAGGTTTCGTCGGGACGCGTCCCCGGGCTGTCAGCTGTCTTTTCTGCCAGCGAATCAGGGAGAGATCTCTGCATTTAAGGAAGGTGCACCGGTCCGTGCATCCTTCCACTAAAGCGACGGTCCACGTGTCAAGCATCGGTTGGCCGACGCGACATGTGCAGACCTGCGACGTCTGATTGTGTGCGGTCCGGTGTGGGAACAACAAGTAGAGCAATCTGAGCCGTTGGACGTGAGGAGGTGTTTTGGCGGGAGATGAAGGGAGCCATTGGATGAGGGTGATTGCGGTGATAAATAGGGATGAGGCCTACTCCAGGACCTCTATTCCTTCATAAACTGATTTCTTCTAAGTCTTGGCTGCTCGGCGCTCTTCCTCTTTTGGGTTGGATACATGGTTCGTTCCCACTCTTTGGGTTTTTCGTTCCGGAGGGAGGCCAGCGGCGCGGCCGCGCCCCCAGCAAGCTCGCGCCATGCGCCGAATGTTCCGCCGGCAATAGGGTCGTCCGACTCGTTGATGGCTCCTGGTGATTGTTCCGGCGGCGGCCAGAGACGTCCACGGTCATCCGAGCCCCAGACGAGAGATGTAGGGGAGGACGAGGACGGGGTCCTCCTTAAGAGGAAAAGGACAATCTCTCGTTCGCCGCCAACGAGGGTTCCTGAGGGGATTTCCATGCAGGAGGGTGATGCCATCTTCATGGCTCCAACTGAGCTCTCCGTCGCTGCCGGCCTGCTCGCCGGGATGGAAGAGTCGGCCGGGGGGAGGCTTCCACATGGCACCCTGAGGGTCCAAATGGAGGCCATAGCCCAAGGGGCGGTCCAAGTACGAACTCTTCTACGCGTTGTTTTTTGACCTTCCTTTCTTTGGCTCGAGCGTCTCCAAGTTTCTCATCCGTTTCCCGTCAGGTCCTTCAACACTGCGCCCTCGCTATTCATATGGAGGCCGAGGGGGCGTTCCACGCATCGAGCTCGGTAGAAGAATTTCCTTCAGAGGTTGAGGCCCTGCGGCGTGACATACGTCTAGAGAGGGCGAAGGCCGAGGTCCTGGCAACCCGAGTAGAGGTTGCGGAGCTCGCCAATTCAGCAAACCGAGGTGCCTATCGTCGCCTGAGTACATCCCACCGGGTTGCTGAGAGGAAGCTAGCGGATCTGGTCAATCGTCCCGTGCCATAGAGAAGGAGAGAGACGCCAGCAGGGGGATGCCGAGGTTGCGCTTCTGGCTGCCAAGACTACCGAGGTTCGGGCTATGAAAGATGTGGCCGATTACAAGGTGTCAGAGCAATTTTTCGTCGAGCTTGGCGAGCATTCTGCCATCGCGTAGAATAAGGCTCTTAATGCCGTGAAGGAGCTGCTTCCCGAGTTCGCCGATGGTGAGCTCCGTGCTCAGGTCCCACTCCCAGTAGCAAGGCCTCCGGCAGACAACGATGAGGGAAGTAAGGCGCACCCCTGGTGGCAAAATCTTCGGTGGTGAAGCCTTCGGCAGACCACGATGACAGTGATGAGGGGAGTGAGGCGCAGGGGGGTTTTCGACTTAGGCCTTTTTGATATTTCCCCGTCCCTCTTTTGTAAGCGTCTGGAACTTTGTAAGGCTGGAGATCCCCCAATACCCCTATAAAAATGTTTTACTTGTGCGAATAAAACTCTTGATGTTTCATCACTTTACACTTTATCTTTTGGACGTGAAGAGTATTCGTAGAATATCCTTGCTTGCTTTGTTGGGCTTCCATGTCAGGCGATCGTACGTCGAGTCGATCTCGATCACTTGTCAAGCGTGCCGTATGCTGCTGAGAAGGAGGTATCCTTATGGCCCCGGAGTCGAGGGGGATCGCCCAGACTTGAACAGATCTGATGTCTGTCAATGAGGTTTCGGGTCTGCGGCATTTGATGAGCAGCCCGCTGGCCGCCGCAGATTTTCCAAGCAGAAGGGAGCTAGGTAGCCTCGTTATGAGGGTTTCAAACGAGCAGCGTCTGGTTGGCAGGAGGATGCCCCACGGTGGGCGTCATCCGGGAAGTGAAGCTTTGCGGTTGCCTCTTGGCGTTGGCGTTGGCCTTGACCCCTGGCACCGTGAGTAGGGAAATTACCGGCAAGGGATGACCGAGCAGGGTAGCCGCTCGGTTGCCTCTTGCGAGGGCTTTGATCCTTAGTGTTGGAGGGGCTGTAAGAAGCCTTCTAAGGATAACCGGGCAGTGAAGCAGCGCGGTTGCCTCTTGGCGAGGGCTTTGATCTCTGGCGTCGTGGGTAGGCCACTACCGGCCTGGGATGACTGAGCAGGATAGCCGTTCGGGTGCCTCTAGTGAAGGCTTTGATCCCTGGCGTCATGGGTAGGGAGCTACAAGCCGGAGATAGCCGAGAAGGGTAGCTGCTGAGTTGCCTCTAAGGAGGACTTTGATCCTTAGCGTTGAAGGGGCTGTAAGAAGCCCACTAAGGATGACCAGGCAGTGAAGCTGGGCGGTTGCCTCTTGTCGAGGGCTTTGACCTCTGGCGTCGAGGGTAGGCAACTACCAGCCTGGGATGACCGAGCGGATTAGCCGCTCGGATGCCTCTTATGAGGGCTTTGATTCCTGGTGTCATGGGTATGGAGCTACCAGCCCGAGATGACCGAGCAGGGTAGCCGCTTGGTTGCCTCTTGCGAGGGCTTTGATCCTTCAGGACAGGGACCGAGCAGGGTTACTTCCCAGTGCCTCTTGGCGAGGAATCTGATTCCTGTCACTTGTGGTAGGAAGCTACCAACCGGGGATAGCCGAGCAAGGGCTCGACTGCCTCTGGGAGGACTTTGGTCCTTAGGGCGGGAGAGGCAGTAAGAAGCCTACCAAGGACCCTTGGCAGGGCAGGGTTACTTCCCGGTGCCTCTTGGCGAGGGCTTTTGTCCTGAAGGATAGCCAAGCGAGGGTTTGGCTCGACTGCCTCTGGGAGGGTTTTTGATCCCTGTCGGTTGTGGTAGGAAGCTACCAGTCGGGGATAGCCGAGCGAGGGTCGGGCTCGACTGCCTTTGGGAGGACTTTTTGATCCCTATCGGTTGTGGTGGGAAGCTATCAGCCGAGGATAGCCGAGCTGGGTAGCTGTTGTGCTTCCTCTGAGGAGGACTTTGATCCTCAGCATTGGAGGGGCCACAGGAGGACTGCTGAGGATAACCGAGCAGTGAAGCTGCGCGGTTGCCTCTTGGCGAGGGCTTTGATCCCTGGCGTTGCGCACAGGGAAGCTACCGGCCGGGAATAGCCGAGCAGGGTATCTATTGAGCTGCCTCTATAGAGGACTTTGACTCTTAGCGTTGGAGGGCCATAGAAGGCCTGCTAGGGGTAACCGGGCGACGAAGCCGCGCGGTTGCCTCTTTGGTGAGGGATTTGGATCGCAAAGACATGACTCTGTTTGCAATGTTCCGGCGTTCCTTTATTTGAATGGAAAGGATTTTTAGAAAACATTTACATCGTCTTCGCGAAAGGAGGGGTACACACTTGTTGGCCTTGGCCTCACTGGTATTGCTTGAGCTTCTCCGCGTTGTAAAGCCGCGGGAACTTGCGTCCGTCCGCGTCTTGTAGGCAATAGGCTCCGCCGGGGAGCACCTCAGAAACGAGGAAAGGACCATCCCACTTCAGGGAGAACTTGTGTAGCCTGCCTTGATCAATGAACTCGTTTTGCCGTAGGACCAGATCTTCGGTCTGGAAGGAGCGGCGCTTGACCCGAGCGTTATAGTATCGGATAGTTTGTTGTTGATAAGCGGCAGCCCTGATCTGAGCCTGGTCTCTCTTCTCCAACAAGATGTACAGGTTGGTCCGTAGAGCTGAGGTGTTCGCATCATCATCGAAGTGCTCAACCCGATGACTGGGAAGCCCGATCTCCGCTGGGACTATTGCCTCGGTCCCATAACAGAGGCTGAAGGGGGTTTCCCCGGTAGGGGTCTTCTTTGACGTGCGCAGGGCCTATAAGACCCGGGGCAGTTCTTCAACCCAACTGCCTTGTCGCGCTTCTAGGCGGGTCCGGAGACCTCGGAGAACGTCTCGGTTAGCGACTTCGGCCTGCCCGTTGCATTGGGGATGCGCGACCGCGGCGAACTTCATGAGGATATGGTATTCTTTGCAGAAGTTCTTCACTTTTTCGTTCTCGAAACTCGTCCGGTGGTCGGTGATGATACATCACGGGATGCCGAACCGGAGTATCAGATTGTTTTGCAGGAACTTGATGGTCATGGCGGCGTCCGGTTTCCTGATGGGGACGGCCTCGATCCACTTGGTGAAGTAGTCTACTGCGACGAGGACGTATTTGTGCCCGCCTGTACCAGTAGGGAACTGGCCGATCATGTCCAATCCCCACTGGGCGAACGGCCATGGGGATGTTAGGGTGGTCAGCTCGGTAGCGGGGAGGCGAGAGATGCTGCCGTGGAGCTGGCAACTCTTGCATCTTCTAACCAGCTTCTGGGCATCCTCAAGAACAGTGGGCCAGTAGTACCCCTGGAGCAACGCCCTTTGGATCAAGGTTCGGGCCCCTTGGTGCGCACCGCCAACCCCCTCATGGATTTCCTGAAGGACGTAGTCGGCTTTATGGGGGTCGATGCATCGGAGCAGGGGCTGAGTCAAGGATTTCTTGTAGAGGTTCCCATTGCTCCAAATGAAGTGGCGGGCTTTGGCCCGGAGACGGCAGGCGACTCCCCGATCTTCTGGGAGCGTACCGTCCTTCAGGAATTCCACGATGTGCTTCCTCCAATCTCGGTCGCCTTCCTGCGTTGCATATACATGGAGTGTTGTTGCTCCGTCTTCCATGCTGGACTGAGGCAAGGTTTCGATGAGGATAGACCACTTATTGTTGGCCGAATATGACGAAGCCAGCTTGCTCAGGGCGTCGGCTTGGGCATTCAGCTGCCTGGGTATTTGCTCTACTTGGACTTCGTCAAATTCCTCCGGAGTTTCTTCACCTCGTACAGATACTTCATCATCAGAGGCTCCCGAGCTTCAAAGCGGCCGGTCACTTGACCGACGACAAGGGCCGAGTCGCTACAGATTTGAATTGTCTTCAGTTCCAGCCCGGCGGCCATGCGTAGTCCAGCCAGGAGGGCCTCGTACTTTGCTGCGTTGTTCGAGGCTTTGAAACCAAGCTTCAGAGAGTACTCCATTTCCGCCTCGTTCGGCCCCCGGATAATGAGGCCGGCACCACAGCCTTCCTCGGTTAAAGACTCGTCAACGTAGATGACCCACTCAGTAACTAAGCCAGACCTTTCCGCGATGGGACACTGAGTTGCGAGGGGCGGCGTGGACTCCGGCTCCTTGCTAGGGATGGTGCATTCAACGATGAAATCGGCCAGGGCCTGCGCTTTTAAGGCCTGCCTCGGGCGATATTTTATGTTAAACTAGGATAGTTCACACCTCCACTTTTCTAAGCGGCCCTAGAACTCTGGAGATGCAAGGATATCCCCTAATGGGCGCTCGGTGAGGACGATGATGGTGTGTGCCTGGAAGTAGTGCCGCAGCTTCCTTGAGGCCACCACGAGGGCTAAGACAATCCTCTCCATAGCCGGGTATCTCGTTTCTGCTTCCTTAAATACATGGCTCACATCGTACACCGGCTTCTGCGCTCCACCGACCTCTCGGATGAGTACCAAGCCTGGTGCTTGGTCGGATACCGCCAGATACAGCGACAACACGTCTCCTTCAACTGGTTGGGTGAGCAGTGGTGGCTTCACTAGGTGCTTATTCAATTGGTAAAAGGCAGCCTGGCACTCCTCCGGCCACTCGAACCTCGGGATCTTCCTCAGAGCTTTAAAGAACAGGGGGCATTTCTCCCCCGACCTGGACATGAAGCAGCTCAGAGCTGTGACTCGTCCCGTGAGCCGCATGATCTCGACGTTGGTCTTGGGCGCAACCATGTTGAGGATGGCGTCGATCTTCTCTGGGTTAGCTTCGATTCCACGGTGAGTGACCATGAAACCGAGGAACTTTCCCCTGGTGACTCCGAATGCGTATTTGGTGGGGTTTAGCTTCATCTTGAACTTGCGGAGCACTTCAAAGGCCTCGCCCAGATCCCTGGCATGGTCGGCCGACGAGACAGATTTGATGAGCATATCATCAACGTAGACCTCCATATTCCTGCCGATCTGTGGTTTGAACATATGATTGACCAACCGTTGGTACGTGGCTCCGGCGTTCTTGAGGCCGAAGGGCATCACCTTATAGCAATATACCCCCCTGTCCGTTGTGAATGCGGTGAGATCTTCGTCTTCCGGATTCATACGGATCTGATTGTAGCCGGAGAAAGCATCCATGAAGCTCAACAACTCGTCCCCGGCCGAGCTGTTGACAAGCCGATCTATCCGAGGGAAAGGGTAGTTGTCCTTGGGGCGGGCCTTATTGAGGTCGGTGAAGTCGACGCACATGCGCCACTTTCCGCTTGACTTCTTGACCAGAACTACGTTCGCCAGCCACTCCGATTAAGGTACAATTCGAATGAAGTTGGCGGCAAGGAGTCGATCAACCTCATCTTCGATAGCCTTCTGTTTGACCGGGGCGAAGCTTCGCTTTCTCTGTCTGACGGGCCGGGCCGCAGGATCAACCCGAGATTGTAGGAGATGATTTTGGGGTCGATACCAGGCATGTCAGCGGGCGCCCAGGCGAAGACGTCGGAGTTATTTCTGAGGAAACTGACTAGGTCGTCTCGCTGAGTCCCTGTCAGGAGTGATCCGACCTGGACGGTTTTTTTATCGTCCCCTTCTGTCAGGGGCACCTCGGCCAGTGGTTCGACCGGCGTCCCCCGGACCTCCTTCAGCTCGTCTCGGGTGTCCAGAGAACTCTTTTTGTCGCTATTTACCTCAGCGTCGTCGGCCTGCTGCTCGTACGAAGATGTTTCGGTAAGGCATACCTTCGCGACCCGCTGATTCCCGTAGACCTGGCCTATCCTTCCCTGATCGAGAGGGAACTTCATCGCCAGGTGGTAGGTCGATATCTGTGCCTGGAGGGAGTTCAGCGTCGGGCGGCCGAGGAGGACGTTGTAGGCCGATAGGACCTTTACTACGATGAAGTCCAAAGGCAACGTACGGGTGCAGCCGGGCTCCCCAACATTGAATTGCTGGGTGACCACCCTTTCCACCGGGATGGAGTGGTTGGTGAACCCGGAAAGGACATGGGAGGTCAGTTTCAAGTCTGCTGGAGTGAGCCCTGTTAGTTATATGTATGCCCTAGAGGCCATTACTGTACATTGGATGTATATTGTAGTGGATCCTAGGACATATATAGGGAGGACTTTCTTGCTCGACATGATAGTATGCTATCTGGTTGCTCTTTACCTCAACGTGTGTACTGATTGTCTCTCTATTACATGTTGGTAAAGCCCTTAGGATGTGTACTTGACTACCTGGACTATGATGTGGATCATACTAGTGGGGACATGGTAGTCCATAAGTACATCCTTGAAAGTCCCTAGTCGTGGGTGTATCGAGACGGGGCATCGATATACCAGAGTAGACTAGCGTATACCTTCTCGACCCATACAGATGGGCGATGGATGATCCTATATCCATTGGTGTTTGACATCGGAGATGTTATACGGGTGCTCAGTAGAGACTGGGTACACTGGACGGACTCGCCGAGAACTCCCAGATGGTATTATACCTCACGTCAGATGGCAGTTCTCTGGTGACACTGGTACAGAGTAGTCTGTTGACCCGAGATCGTCATAGAGTCTTGTGTGGTTCCCACTGTGCTTTGATTTCCATCTTACCACGTCCAAGAGGGCGTGCAAAACGGTGGTTTTTGGGTACAGTCCCGAGTGACATGGAGGCAATGAGCGATAGGAGGGGATTCGTCTCTCCCGGTATAGGGGGTTGATGTTGCGCTGTGTTCGATTGGCTATAACAGGAAATCCCTGGCCAGGGTTGCTGAGATTTACTGGCAAGTGTTACCAGTAGTTTCTCGAACTGTTATAGACCTCATATCGACACGACTTATCGAGATATTGGGGTCTGACGTTTACCACCCCTAGGCAAGATATGCGACATATCAGACGATCAGACCGGACTGTACGGTAGTGTTACTGGTTGGATTCACTGGAGTGTGAGCGGGCTTGCTCGTCGATCTTCTGATTGCTCAATACCCGGGTGGCCGTTACGTTTAGCAGACCGCTTGCGGCTTGTGGGTGCTTGATATGATCATCATCTGCTGCCGGCGTATTGACGAGTCTTTAGAGTCCTACACAGAGGTTTCCTGGCTCAAGCGAAACGAAATAGGAGCGCATATGAGATATGTGCGGGACCGAGAATAATGCGTGTATGTGATACCGTATTGTATTCTCGCGATGAATGTATCGATTGGTTGTATGCGATATAACCTAGTTATCGAATCAAGTATTGATTCGATAAGCCGATACATTGGATACTAGTCGGTTGTATGCGATATGACAAGATCATTGAATCAAGTATTGATTTAATGATTTAATGCATGATTATATATTTGATATATTACTTTGCATTAACTAGTATTGGTTCACTTTAAATGGATTTTCTCGCTCGGATGTGCACATTGTATATGTGATATACTTTTTGTGCACTTGATTGTATCATGTTTGATGATACATGCTCACTAGGGTTTGTGTGAAGATTAAACCATGGTTGTATATTGGTTAGGGTTATGGTTTTCTTATTTATTTATTTATTTATTTATTCTTATTGGAAAATATTATGCATAAAGAGAAAATGGTGGCTTTCTTTGTTTGTACATTGAAGCTTCATGAAGCTTTGACCTTGTGACCATTTTGTCTTGATGCTTAACCCTAACCCTTCATTCTAACCATGGTTTATTATCTACACCAAACTATGGTTGGATTATGATAAGTATTCATATTATATTCTTTTTAGAAAAGATAATAGAATACTTATCATCTTCTTCCTCTTCTTCTTCTTCATGAAGAAACCTTACTTCAACAATGGCAACTTGAGCAAACAAGTGAGAAATCCAATTCTAAAGTCTACCCACTTCCTATTTCATCATCCTCTACCTCTTGCCAAGTAGTAGAGTGTGTTTTCTTCACAAGTTTCTTGACTTGGTGAAGTTGGAGCTTGATCTAGTGATGCCTCGACGTAGATCATCTTCGGCACGTCGTCGATGACCTAGCCCGCCATTTCTCCGATGAAGCTGACGCTTAAGCTCGGGATTCATTTTGGACAGCGGAGAGACATCATTGCGGAGCTATGGAGGTGGAGCACCGGATCTACAAAGGTTGTATTTCCGTTCACTTAGTTAATTTGTTAACTAGTTTGATTTGTCGCCTAGAAATCTAGCCAACGGTCCGTATTAGGGTTTCTCGGCACCTCTAATTTTTGAAATTGGCATGGTTGATGCCTTGTGAGACCTCCTTGGTGTGCCTAGGAACCCTACAGCCCCATGCGCAGAAAGCAGTCGTGGTAGAGGATGTCTACCGAGCTGTCCGAGTCGACAAGTATCCGGTGGACCTCGTACCGATGGATTCGGGCCGTGATCACCAGAGGGTCGTTGTGGGGCATTGATATGCCGTGGAGGTCCCCATCGCCAAAGGTGATAGGCTCGTGGACCCTGGCCTTTTGTAAGTGCACGGCGGCGCCCCGGCCTCCATCCCGAGGCCAAATGCGGAAGCGATGGCTAACTTTAAATTTTCTTGAACCGGCACCACCGCGCACAAAAACCCGAATCGTGCCATTAACTAGTCCTAGCTAACTACAAGATGGGGAAGAGAGATATACCGAGTGATCCGAGTCCTCCGGTCTTCTCGCCGTCATCCCGATCTCCCGCGGAGTCTCCGGTCTCCACCTCGTCGCCGGAAGGGCACCACGTCGCCTGCTTCTTTTACAGGCTCCCACCTCTATACCGAGGCAACTCGGGCATGAAGCTGGCGAGTCGACGTGCCCAAGATTTGCTGTAGAATGTAGTGTGGAACTTGTGTCTCATTTGGGGTTGAGATAGTTGCCATATGGTGGAGGGATGAGTTGTGGAATTTTTGTGGAGCTATGGGATTTTTAACAAGCCAAAAGAGATGAAATCCCTCCACAAAAAAATGGGACATCCCACTTGAGGAAGTGGCCGGCCATGCATAGTGAGGGGAGAGTGAGAATGAGAGTGTGTATCAAAAAGAGAGAGGCCACACAATAATGCATGAGGGAATCAAAAGAAATCATGAAAGAACATGATCACAAACACATCCACACTCAAACACAACCATCATCAAACATGATGACTCCAAAAGTCAAGCAATGATGAAGTGAACAAGTCAAGGTCAACAAGAGCTATCATGAAACAACAAAATGCAAAGAACCCCCTCCACTAATGCTTATTTGCACAAATGCAAATAAGCCCTCCACCACCAATCTTCGGCCATTGAAAGATACAAATGAAAATGGCCGAAACGGAAAGCAAACTGGCAACTCCAGAAAACTGGTCCCGTAATAAATTACAGGAAAACCCCAATACTGTGTATATACACCCACATTTGTATTCCGACCGAAATACAAATGCAATGAGACAAAATCTACACTGTACTATACTAGGATCCGGCTTAAAACAAAGCCGGCTAGTATTATCCGTTCGATCCTGATCCGTGCAATACCACACGTATCTGATCGAACCCTGCCATATATCCATACGGCCTCTAGTACATACCGTCCGATCCTGTTCCATGCAATACCGCATGTATCTAATCGAACCGTGCCATATCTCCATACGGCCTCTAGTACTAACTGTCCGATCCTGATCCGTGCAATACCGCATGTATCTGATCGAACCGTGCCATATCTCCATACGACCTCTAGTACTAACTGTCCGATCCTGATCCGTGCAATACCGCACGTATCTGATCGGACCTTGCCATATCTCCATACGGTCTCTACAGCGTTTCGCCGAAACTTGAGTAACTGAATGTGGGGGACTCTAAAGACTTGTCAATACCATGGCTGTGGATTTAACCACTAGCACGTCAGAGGTATTAGCCATACGTGACGGGCCACCAGCTATTGACCAAAAGGGACGTCGATGAGCGAACTCATCCTGACACCCTACTGAGCCTGTCAGTGACAATATCCGTACAGTCCGGTCCGTTCATCTATGAGCATCGCATGGCGGGCCCAGGGGGTTGGTAAAAGTCAGACCCCCAAAAGCGGTACAAGTCATGTCGGAGTGTAGCCCAGAACACCCTGAGATACTACTGGAATACCTACCAGTAAATCTCCTGCCTCGGCCGAGGGCTTCGTGTAATGGCTCTCCTAGACACAGCGCGACCTCACCCCCAATACCGGGAGAGACGAACCCCTGAAGATCCGCTCACTGCCTCCATGTGGCTCGGGACTGTACCCAACTAAAACCTGTTTGCACGTCTCCTTTGAGCGTGGTAGGGTAGTAATCAAAGTACAGTGGGAACTCACATGAGACAAATGATGATCCCCAGGTCGATGAACTAACCTGTACACATGTCACCAGGGAACTGCTATCTGACGTCAGATATAAGATCAACTAGCATGTTCCCGGCGAGTCCTGTCCAGTGTACTCATAACCCAATGAGCACCTGTATACATCTTAGGTGATCCAACTGACACTAATGGCTTGTGAGACCGGCCACCGCCCCTCGTCGGGGTCTCGACTGTATACACTAGTCTACTCTGGAGTATCGATGCCCTGTCTCGAAACTCCCATGACTAGGGACCTTTTAAGGATGTGCTTATAGACTGCCAGCTCTCATGTATATGATCGCCCTCATACTGCTGGCAGTCAAGCAAGAATCCTAGGGGCTCTATCAACATGCAATAGTGACATGTCAGGTCACCTAAAGCAGTACACGATGATAAAGATAAACCAGATAGCATACTATCATCTCGAGTAAGACTGTCCTCCTGGGATAGGTCCTCCCTCAATCATTGCAATCACGTGCCTGTGATCCAATAATTGACTCTGAGGGCACTATCTCCAACAATCTCCCACTTGCACTCAAGGCTAATTATTGTGATGTCGCATACTCACAGCCCGTGTGATACCGAACACGCAACTCCTCTACTAGTCAGTCTCACAAAACCCGTTTGCGAAACTATTGCGTTCGAGGAATAGCCTCAGTGAGTGGATCCGCCTTGATGTCTCTTTCTATGTCTCTCTATATCTCAAGTTCGCGGAGAAACCCATCTCCCGAAATGAGCAATACCTGTCTTAGAATGTGTCTGGATGTCTGATGGGACCTAGCTCATAAATGAACTCCAAATCCAAACTTCTTAGACCGTATCGTCAACTGAACTTAATCAGTATCCTGCGCCATGCCTCCCTCAGTATTGCCTTGGACCACCTGTCCAAAATACTGCCCCTTGTCAGAAGAAAAAATATAACTCTGACAACCTCCTTGTCGTCCAGGTCACCTTGGAAGCCTGGAATGATAACCGTCTCCCGAATGAGGCAGTCGTTATCATATCCCTAGAACATCCACTTATGTTCTAAAACTGCTTCCGACTGTTTCTTCAGGATTGGATTAATGTCAACTTATTGCATCTAGTGCAAGAACAACATCTGGTGTGGTACTTGACATCTCATGATTGACTCAATTGCCTGAGCAAGTGATCTGCCAATCATGCACATCCCTCTCCTCTTTAGTCTGTAAGACACCTTTAGAGAGGGTGACTCCATCACCTGCAGGTACAGTACCGTGCCAGGAGTCGTCCATTCTAAATACTCTTAGAATGCTGTCTAAGTACCCTGATTGGGAAACCACCCAAATCTAGATCTAAAACCATAGATCTAGTAACCAGAATGTCTGATATAATGTCTAAGTCCCATGTGGAGAAACACTGTGTGACGACCAAAGTATAACCGATTGTAGTATAGGAATATCACTTCCTACTCTATGTATGTCATCCAAATACCATGACAACACACCCTACTACATTCTCAACAGATCCATCCCCTATTCTGATGAAGTCAAACCTATGACTGTCACATCAGAAATTGATGATCTATCTCCGTTATATCTGCTTTAGTCTATAAATAGACATAAGCTACATGTCCACCAATGCTTCCGCTGCTCCCACTGACTACGACAACCCTTTGGCAGAGTCATATACACGTACACTTCTGAAGCCAGTTTAGAACGACGCTATACTCATCCTCCTGCCGGGTCTCCCAGCCTGGAACAACAGCAATGGCAAGTGTGGGTAAACAAGAACTTCCCTGTCACCGTCCTTGAGGCTACCGGAGTACCTCTCGGGTGGCTGAAGTTACCCACCTTATCTGCGGAGTGGCCAATGGAATGTCAATCCAGATTGAATCTTTAGGTTCCTATGAAATCTTCAGTAATCGTTTGTGGTTCTGGAATCACTTCCAGTTCTACCATACTCCCACTACTGTTTTCTGAAAAAATCCATTTTTAATAAAACTGTGGTGAGTCTAGAACAATATTGTTAGTGTATATGCCCTAGAGTCCATTACTGTATCATACTATATATTACTTAATGGAAGCTTGGGATATTCACCTTGTATAAACAATCTTGCTCAATATAGTAGTATGCTACTTGGTTTGTTTCTACTTCAATGTGTACATGTGTTTATTTTAGTATATCACCTATACGCATTAGTGGAGCCCTTAGGATCTTTGCTTGATTACCAGCGTTGTGATGGCAGTCACACTAGTGGGGGCTGGGTAATCTATAAGCACATCCTTATACAGGTCCCTAGTCGCAGGACTATCGAGACAGGGCATCGATACTCCAGAGTAGACTAGCGTATACGCTTCTCATCCCAGTGTGGGAAATGGTATGTCCCACAGCCATCAGTACGTCGTACTGGAGATAGTATACGGGTGCTCGTTGGGTTACGAGTACACTGGACAGGACTCGTCGGGAACTGACAGGTTGGTATTATACCTATCGTCAGTTATCAGTTCCCAGGTGACATGAGTACATCTTAGTCCGCTGACTTGACACTGGCACTTCGCCTCGAGTGTGTTCCCACTGCACTTTGATCACTACCCTACCACGGCTCAAAGGAGTCGTGCAAACAGGTAATGGTTGGGTGCAGTCCCGAAGCACTTGGAGGCAGTGACGGTTAGACAGGATTCGTCTCTCCCGGTATTGGGGGTTGACATCGCGCTGTGTCTAGGAGAGCCATTACACGAGTAGTCCCTGGCCAGGGCAAGCGAGATATGCTGGTAGGCTTCCAGTGTTATCTCAGGGTGTTTTGGGCTTCACTCCGACACGACTTGTACCGCTATTAGGGGACTGACGTTTACCGCCCCCTAGGCCCGCCATGCGATGTATCAGACGAACAGACCGGACTGTACGGAGATTGTCACACTCAGACTCAGTAGGAGTTCAGATAGGGTTCACCTCGTCAGTCTTCTTGTCGGCATCTACCTGGGGACCGTTACGCACAGCTAGTGCCGCTTGCGGTCTGTGGTTAAACCCACTGCCAGCGTAAGTGTCGAGTCTTTAGAGTCCCACACAGAGGGCTATTCGCCTTTGGGCAAAACAGAGTAGAGGTCGCATGGTTTTGCGACAGGGTTCGTTCTCATCCGCGCACTTGTGCACGTTTGGAGTCCGGACGGATATTACTGGCTGGCTCTGGTTTGAGTCAGATACTGGTATATGTTTTGGGGTTGATTTTATCTCATTGTGTTCATGTTCCTCGGAACAAGAATGCGGGTGTGTATGCACAGTTGTTTGACACGGAGGAAGAGGATTTTCATTAGGGTTTCGGAACGGGTGCGCATGCACAGTTGACAGTCGTCTTTTTCCAAACCCTAATGAATTTGTGATATATCAATTAATAATATTAATAAAATGAAATTGTGTCATGGTTGGGTTTTTGTTGACTTGTTGACCATTGTTGACTAGTTGACCATAGTTGAATGTTTGACCATCATCATTACTTTGCAAAGATGCTCTTTGATTCTAGCAAAATTCATTTAATGAATGAAATGATAATGGTCATTCCTAAACCTTCCATCAACTATTTCATTTTCATTATTATTATTAATTTGATAATTCTTTTTGCTTTTGTTATGGTTGCAAAAGGAAAAAGAACTCATTCTATCATATTGCTTCTCTCTCCTCATTTCATCTTCTTCTTCCTCTAGCTCAAGGAGAATCCTTCTCATGTGTTGAGAATCCCTCTCCTTGAAAGAAAAACACCCCAAAGACACTCTCTACTCTCTCTAGGGTTAAAGGTTTAGCAAGCCGGAGATCCTACTTCACTCTAAGTTCGAGAAAGAGCCCGAAGGTTGAACCCTCAGGTGGATCCATCTTTGACGGAAGAAGGCAACGAGGAAAGAACCATCAACCTTTACAAGGTTTCAAGAAGAAGGAGTTCAAGTTAGGTATAACCTTTCATCCGAGTAGCTAACTCCCTTTAGCATGATAGCTAGTTTTAGTTTAGAAAAGATCCCGACTTTGTTAGTCCATGTTGCCCCATGCGCTAAAAATTTGAGTTTTATACCGTTTCCGCCTCCCCGTAAGAACCGGGGGTCGCAACGTGGACTTACAGTGGTATCAGAGCCTAACTAAACTTAAACTAGCTTTGTAGTAAAGTGTATGGAAGTTCGATCGAGAAAAATCGCAAAACCGGAATATCAAAAACCCTAAGTTTCTGTTGAAATTTTTTGTGCTCTAAAAGTAAAAAGTTTTCCTCCTAAAATCGGCTCAGGGTTTTGTGATAACACCCATGAAATACGATCCCATGATTCCTTCAAACCGCCGCGGTTCCGCGGCAATGGGTGGCTTAGGCCGCGGAACCGCCGCCGTTTTGTCTCCTCTTGTGATCGTGTTTTGTGCAGTGTTCTTCTGGTAGGGTTTTGGGATTTTTCAGATATGTTATTTGTGCCCAGATTTTCCAGAAAAGAAATTTGTTTTGGGGGGCCTATAAATCCGTATTTTTATCGAACTTCACTGCATTTTGACTACAATGGTTATATCTGTGATGTTTGCATGTATTGAACGTCGGCTAATCGCTATATGTCGATTAGTCGGGGTTATACACCTCTGTGATCTGTGTTTGATGATGGTTTGTGTATATGAATGCGTTGGACTGTCACGGGTGAATAGCCGGGGTGGATGTGAAATGAGCTTTTGTTTTTCTTTCATTCATTTGTAATATGTAAATTGATGTAATATTATTATTTGTATGGCCGCACAACCGGGTCGGGGTTGTAGCCGTCATTGTATAATTCTTTTTACTGTTTTTGCTCCTAGGATAGACCCATGGAGGGGGTGCACAAACTACCGGGTATGCCGAAGTGCCGAGTGGCCTACTCACGGGGATGAGGGAGGTTGCTTCGCTTCGGGTACTTGGCGGGTAGTTTGCCGCACCCGTAGGGGTCTTGGGTGGGGTTTTGGCTATTCACCGCGACCGTGTAATCCGCTTTTCGTTGCAGGCTCGAACGGATTGCGGATTCCTAGTATATCCAATGTATTCATCTGTGATCTGTAATGTCTATCATTGCTTTACATTTATAACTATTTAGGCGTTGCTTATGTTTTACAGCCGCGCTAGCCCAGCCCCCGCTCTGTCGTTAGTTAAGTAACCTAACGGGTGATGACGGGGCCCCGTGGCGAATGCGAATGGCATAAGCGTACGTCATATTTTGGTTGTTTTCTGCAATGGTAGGATTAAATGATGGGACGCATTAAAAGAACTAATGCAAGAATATCACGCATTAAAAGAACTAATGCAAGATAATAAACCAAGTAAAAGTCGTTGGAACACTTTCGAAAAACCACTCGGTTCTTTTCAAAACTAACTTTTAAATGCGGAGCTTGAGCCACTCCTTCTAAAAGCTATCTCGTTCCATCGATTATATCAAGTTCACTACGTTCACGGTTTTACCAAAACCATTCGTAGCCCTCCGTCGTTTCGCTTGAATAGGCAATAGTATTCAAGCTATGTATGTTGGCCAAAGTCAAGGCATAGTGATTGGTAGCTATTGGGTGTTCATGTGTAGCATAGATAGATGTGTTGGTCTGGGACAGTCGTACTGCCATTTTGGCCAAAGTCAAGGGTAGGTACGGATGGATCCAAATTAACCTGGATAGTGACGGGCAGAACTTGACATGTGACTTATGATATATTGGCCAAAGTCAAGGTCATAAGAGCATGGGGCAAAAATCCACATCGGGAGTTTCATAAGTACTGAAACTTGCTAGATTTGCATACCATTTGGAGTGTGGTGATTCTGGTAGGATTCCTTCAGTTTCGTCACGCGATGATATTTGGATCCCGATCCTACTGTGAGTATATGCTACTCCTCGGGAAATTTCTCACTAAACGATCAATGCTATAAACCTAGTAGGTGCCTAGAAAGGTGTTAGCGGGGCTACGCCCCCAGGGAAAAGAGGTTATTTAATTAAGGAACTTCGCGAAAGCGTTGGAAAACCTCCCTCGAAGTACCGACACTGGCCTGGCTGAACGGTTAAGCAAGTATTGTGCGGTGGGATTGACCCCGACTAATTCTTCCTTTATGGTTTGAGGAGGGATTCGAGAGACAATAGAAGCCATCCTGTTTAGACAAATTAAAAACCACTCTAAACTTGCAAGAGCATCGTGCTAAAGTGTTTCTTCTCTCCCTCCTAATTGCAGCGACCAATCGACATGACTGGACTTAAGTTACTTCTAGATAAAAACATACTGACAGGGCCAAACTACAAAGATTGGCTCAGGAATGTCAAAATGGCAATCACTTACGACAAGCTGGGGTATCTTCTTACCACCAAAGCTCCCCCCGTCCCAGGTCCCACCTCCAGCGTCGCGGATAAGGAAATCCGTAAGACTTGGGAGATTGATTGCGCGAAGGCCAGGTGCCTCGTGCTTGCCTCTATGGACAACGAACATCAGAGGAGGCACGAGAATATGGACCTGGAATCCATATTTCTTCATACAAAAGAACTGTATGGAGAGCAGTCTCGTATCGCAAGATACGAGTGTCGAAGAAGTTATTTTCGGCAAAATTGGCCGTCGGATCATCGGTAGCGGACCACGTGCTTAAGATGATTGGCTACATTGAGGAGCTCGCGGAACTTGGGACCACGTTGGAAAGTGAACTCTATACGGATTTAATTCTCCAGTCCCTTCCATCCACTTACGCCCAGTTTATACTGAACTTCAACTTACAAGAAAAAGAAGTTGAACTTTCAGAACTCCTCAACATGCTGAGGAGCGCAGAGGGCACCCTACAGAAAGGTAGGGAAACACCCGCTTTGTTTGTAGGAGGATCTTCTTCTTCTAGGTCCAAGGCGAAAGCCAAGGGAAAGAGGAAGAAAGCCCCCGCCAAACTAAGGGGCGGTGTTAGTAAAGTGGGTACGAAGGGAAAGGAAAAGGCAACAAAGATAGAGGGGAAGCTTGTGGGAAAGGAAGAATGCTTCTATTGTCATAAAAGTGGACACTGGAAGAAAGATTGCAGGGCTTGGAAGGCCAGGACACAGGAACTGAAGCAGGTTGCGGCTTCAGCTTCAGGTGTGTATGTTATTGAAAACTGTCTTTCTATAAACTCTACTTCCTGGGTATTGGATACCGGATCAGGATCTCATATCTGTAATTCTTTGTAGGCGTTGAGAAACCATAGGGTTTTGAAGGCAGGTGACATGACCCTCAGAGTTGCAAACGGAGCTAGCATGGATGCTAAAGCCGTGGGGGACTATCACCTGGGAATGTCAGATGGACATGTTTTGGTTTTACGCAATTTCTTTTTTGTACCCAACGCAACTTGTAATATCATTTCTGTATCTTTGGTTTCTAAAGAAGGTTATGAATTTGCGTTTGTAAGTAATGTTGTAAACATTCACCTTAATCAAGTTCTGATTGGGTCAGGTACACTGAGCAATGGTATATACGTGTTAAACCAACCACAGATTTTCAATGTCCAGAATACACACAAAAGAAAGTCTCCGGAAATCAATCAGACTTTCTTATGGCATTGTAGACTGGGTCACATCAATGAGAGAAGGTTGACTAAGTTACATACAGAAAGATATTTGGATCCGTTCGAATATCAATCGTATGCCACTTGTCAATCCTGTCTCAAAGGAAAGATGACAAAGACTCCGTTCACTGGACACGGAGTAAGAGCGAGCGAGCTCTTGGGACTCGTACATAGCGACGTGTGCGGTCCAATGTCTACACATGCGCGAAGCGGTTACTCTTACTTCATTACTTTTACGGATGATTTTTCAAGGTACGGTTATGTCTTCTTAATGAAATATAAGTCCGAAGCCTTTGAAAAGTTCCAGGAATATAAAAATGAAATAGAAAAACAAACCGGCAAAAGTATCAAGATTCTAAGATCGGATCGAGGTGGAGAATACTTAAGTGCCGAGTTCCTGAATTATTTAAAAGAGAAAGGAATTCTCTCTCAGCTTACTCCTCCATACACTCCGCAACATAACGGTGTATCGGAGAGACAGAACCGAACCCTATTGGATATGGTACGGTCCATGATGAGTAACGCTGAGTTACCGCGATCATTCTGGGGGTATGCGCTAGAATCAGCTGCGTACCTTTTGAACCGAGTTCCTACTAAGACTGTGCCTACTACACCATATGAGATGTGGTGTGGGAAGAGGCCCCATCTCAGTCACATTAAGACTTGGGGAAGTCCAGCTTTTGTTAAAAAGCAGCATGCGGACAAGCTCGAGGCGCGCTCAGTACAGTGTAAGTTTGTGGGATATCCAAAGAATTCCAAGGGATATCTCTTCTACTACGAAGAGGAACAAAAAGTTCTTGTTTCTCGTCATGCCCACTTTCTAGAACACCGGTTCTTAGAAAAAGAAATAAGTGGGAGCGCAGTAGAACTGGAAGAAATTCCAGAGCCACAGACTATTACTGAAAGCTTAGTGGAACCAGAGGGTTCAAAAGAACAGGACATTCCTTCGCCGCTCCGCAGGAGTAGTAGGCAGTCTCATCCGCCCGAGAGATACTACGGTTTTCTCATAGACGGGGATAGAGAGGATTGCATCATAGATTATGATGAGCCTACTAGCTTCCAGCAGGCCGTTCAGAGCGTTGACTCGGTAAAATGGCTGGATGCAATGCGGACCGAAATGGAGTCCATGTACACCAACAAAGTATGGACGTTGGACGTTGCTCCAGACGGGGTAAAACCCGTAGGATGCAAGTGGATCTTCAAAAGGAAGATTGGTGTAGATGGACAGGTTGAGACCTATAAAGCTAGACTTGTAGCTAAGGGTTTCCGTCAAAGACCTGGTTTGGACTATGACGAAACCTTTTCTCCAGTGGCTATGCTGAAATCCATTCGGATCCTTCTTGCCATTGCTGCCTTCCACGATTATGAGATTTGGCAAATGGACGTAAAAACCGCTTTTCTAAATGGAAATTTAGAGGAGTGTGTCTATATGGACCAGCCAGAGGGTTTCATTCAGAGTGGGAGCAGCGGAAAGGTGTGCAAGTTGCTTAAGTCCATCTATGGACTAAAGCAGGCATCGCGGAGTTGGAACATCTGCTTTGATGAGACGGTCAAGGAATTTGGCTTTATCAAAAATCCAGATGAACCATGCATCTATAGTAGATTTGTAGCGAGAACTGTAGTATTCCTCGTTTTATACGTGGATGACATTCTCTTAATAGGAAATGACATTCCTATGCTACAATCTGTCAAGGGGTTCTTGTCGCACAGGTTCTCCATGAAAGACCTGGGTGATGCCTCATACATCCTGGGGATCCGGATCCATCGTGATAGATCCAAGAGGATATTAGGACTTTCTCAGTCCAGGTACATCGACACCATAGTGAAAAGATTCAGTATGGAAGATTCCAAGCGCGGTAACCTACCGGCTTGTCACGGGATCACCCTCTCTAAAGAGATGTCTCCCAAGACTGATTTGGAGAGGGATCGCATGTCTATTATACCCTACGCTTCTGCGGTAGGCTCTATAATGTATGCGATGTTGTGTACCAGACCGGATGTAGCTTATGCACTGAGTGTGGTAAGCCGGTATCAGTCAAACCCTGGGGAGAAACACTGGATAGCGGTAAAGAACATTCTCAAGTACCTGAGAAGGACTAAGGATATGTTCTTGGTGTATGGCGGAAAAGACCTCCAGATCGAGGCCTTTGCTGACTCCAGCTTCCAGAGTGACAAGAATGATTCCAAGTCCATGTCGGGTTTTGTCTTTACCCTCAATGGAGGTGCGGTGTGTTGGAAGAGTTCCAAACAGGAAACCGTTGCAGACTCGACTATGGAAGCGGAATACATCGCTACATCTGATGCCGCAAAAGAAGCTGTCTGGATGAGGAAGTTCTTGAAAGAACTTCAGGTGGTTCCGTCCATTGTTGACCCAATACCTCTGTATTGCGACAACAACGGGGCTATAGCTTTAGCGAAGGAACCCAGGTCCCATCAGAGATCCAGGCACATCTTGAGGCGGTATCACCTGATCAGGGAGATCGTGGATCGCAAGGAGATCGAGGTTCGGAGGGTTGCTTCAGAAGAAAACACAGCAGATCCATTCACCAAGGCCCTGCCCCAGACTCAGTTCGAGCGGCTGATCGAGATGATAGGTCTTTGATACGCCAGTACATGGCCTTAGTGCAAGTGGGAGATTGTTAGTGTATATGCCCTAGAGGCCATTACTGTATCATACTAGTTTGTATATTACTTAATGGAAGCTTGGGATATTCACCTTGTATAAACAATCTTGCTCAATATAGTAGTATGCTACTTGGTTTGTTTCTACTTCAATGTGTACATGTGTTTATTTTAGTATATCACCTATACGCATTAGTGGAGCCCTTAGGATCTTTGCTTGATTACCAGCGTTGTGATGGCAGTCACACTAGTGGGGGATGGGTAATCTATAAGCACATCCTTATACAGGTCCCTAGTCGCAGGACTATCGAGACAGGGCATCGATACTCCAGAGTAGACTAGCGTATGCGCTTCTCATCCCAGTGTGGGAAATGGTCTGTCCTACAGCCATCAGTACGTCATACCGGAGATAGTATACGGGTGCTCGTTGGGTTACGAGTACACTGGACATGACTCGTCGGAACTGACAGGTTGGTATTATACCTATCGTCAGTTATCAGTTCCCAGGTGACATGAGTACAGCTTAGTCCGCTGACTTAACACTGGCACTTCGCCTCGAGTGTGTTCCCACTGCACTTTGATCACTACCCTACTACGGCTCAAAGGAGTCGTGCAAACAGGTAATGGTTGGGTGCAGTCCCGAAGCACTTGGAGGCAGTGACGGTTAGACAGGATTCGTCTCTCCCGGTATTGGGGGTTGACATCGCGCTGTGTCTAGGAGAGCCATTACACGAGTAGTCCCTGGCCAGGGCAAGCGAGATATGCTGGTAGGCTTCCAGTGTTATCTTAGGGTGTTTTGGGCTTCACTCCGACACGACTTGTACCGCTTGTTGGAGATAGTGCCCTCAGAGTCAATTATGGATCACAGGCACGTGATTGCAATGATTGAGGGAGGACCTATCCCGGTAGGACAGTCTTACTCGAGATGATAGTATGCTATCTGATTTACCTTTATCATCGTGTACTGCTTTAGGTGACCTGACAGGTCGCTATTGCACGTTGATAGAGCCCCTAGGATTCCTGCTTGACTGCCAGCAGTATGAGGGCGATCATATAAGTGAGAGCTGGAGTCTATAAGCGCATCCTTAAAAGGTCCCTAGTCGTAGGAGTTTCGAGACAGGGCATCGATTCTCCAGAGTAGACTAGTGTATACAGTCGAGACCCCGACGAGGGGCGGTGGCCGGTCTCACAAGCCACTGGTGTCAGTTGGTTCACCTAAGATGTATACAGGTGCTCATTGGGTTATGAGTACACCGGACAGGACTCGCCGGGAACATGCTAGTTGGTCTTATACCCGACGTCAGATAGCAGTTCCCAGGTGACATGTGTACAGGTTAGTTCATCGACCTGGGGATTGTCATTTGTCTCGTGTGAGTTCCCACTGTGCTTTGATTACTACCCTACCACGGCTCAAAGGAGTCGTGCAAACAGGTTTTAGTTGGGTACAGTCCTGAGCCATATGGAGGCAGTGAGCGGATCTTCAGGGGTTCGTCTCTCCCGGTATTGGGGGTGAGGTCGCGCTGTGTCTAGGAGAGCCATTACACTAAGTCCTTGGCCAAGACAGAAGATTTACTGGTAGGTATTCCAGTAGTATCTCAGGGTGTTCTGGGCTACACTCCGACACGACTTGTACCGCTTTTGGGGGTCTGACTTTTACCAACCCCCTAGGCCCGACATGCGATGCTCATAGACGAACGGACCGGACTGTACGGATATTGTCACTGACAGGCTCAGTAGGGTGTCAGGATGAGTTCGCTCATCGACGTCCCTTTTGGTCAATAGCTGGTGGCCCGTCACGTATTGGCTTATACCTCTGACGTGCTAGTGGTTAAATCCACAGCCATAGTATTGACGAGTCTTTAGAGTCCACCACACTTTCAGTTACTCAAGCTTTCGGGCGAAACGCTGTAGAGGCCGTATGGAGATATGGCAGGGTCTGATCAGATACGTGCGGTATTGCACGGATCAGGATCGGACGGTTAGTACTAGTAGCCGTATGGTTATATGGCAGGGTTCGATCAGATACGTGCGGTATTGCACGGATCAGGGTCGGACGGATATTACTAGCTGGCTTTGGTTTAAGCCGGATCCTAGTTTAGTACTGTGTAGATTTTGTCTCATTGCATTTGTATCCGGACGGAATACAGATGCGGGTGTGTATGCACAGTATGGGGGTTTTCCTGTAATTTATTACGGGACCACTTTTCTGGAGTTGCCAGTTTGCATTCCGTTCCGGCCGGTTTTCCTTTGTTCTTTCCCGGCCGGACTTTTCCGATGGAGGGGGTTATTTGCAAGTTTGCAAATAACAATTGTGGAGGGAGTTTCTTGCAAATGTATTAATTATGATAGCATCTTTTTGATACCATTCTTATCCATCATCATCACTTGCTTTTTGTTGATTTGAGGTGATTAGTAGTTGATGTGAGTTAGTTATGATGATGTTTGGATATGGTCACCCTCTCTCTTTTCCTACACTCACCTCCCTCTTGCTTATGTATTCTTTCCTCCACCATTCTAACATTAGAAGGTTTTCATTTTGAGAAAAAAGAAGATGAGAGTTTCATTCTTGAGAGTGTGGCATTCTTGATCTCATTTTCATGCTAGAAAAATGCAAGCATCATTTTTCTTATCTTGATTCCTCCATCATCTTCAAAGGCAACAAACCCCAAATGAGACATAGGCTCTACACTACACATTCTACAGCAAATCTTGGACGCGTCGGCTAGCCTACTTCGCGCCCGAGTTGCCTCGGTATTGAGGTGGGAGCCCGTAAAAGATGCAGGCGATGTGGTGCCCTTCCGGTGAGGAGGCGACGACCGGAGTTTCCGCAGGAGATCGGGACGACGACGAGAAGACCGGAGGACTCGGATTATTCGGTATATCTCTTGCCCTTCTTGTAGTTATCTTAGACTAGTTAATGGTTCGATCCGGGTGTTTAGTGCGCGGTGGTGCCGGTTTGCTAAGTTCGCAAAATTAAAGTTTATCACCGCTTCCGCATTCCGGCGTCGGATTGACGGCCGGGGCACCGCCGTGCACTTACAGTGGTATCAGAGCCTCGCCATTAACTTCGTCTAGCTTTGTTTGATGTGTTTGCATTTCCGATCGACCAAAATTCCAAAAAACCTCATTTTCCTCACATCAGTTTTCTGTTGAAATTTTTTGATGTCTAAAAATTTTTCAGGTTGTAAAATATTGATGTACTAGAAGTTCTAAGAATTATGGAGAAATTCGAGACACTGAGCTCTCAAGTGGAGCGCGGAACCGCGGCAAAACCCTCCTTGTTGCCGCGGTTCCGCCGCAGTATTGGTGGATCAGTGTGTCCAATTTCTCCAGTGGGCTTCTGGGCTGATTTTGGGGGTTTTGGAATATTAAAATTGGGCCCAGATTTTCTGTGAGTGCTACAGTATTGCTTGGGGGCCCACTTGTTAATTTTTGATCGATCGGATATTTTAAACACATTTTTCACAGTATTTACATTATATCTGCGACCGTGATGTCACTTGATCGGTAAATCCAGTCTAACTGCTATAGCCCGGTTAGACGGATTTGCGAACGTGACTTTCACGTTGATGTTCTGTGATTTTGCTGTGATGTTGCGGATCGGTCGTGGGGGATAGCCTGGATGCAATCCTAGTACAGTTGTGGTTGTATTATGTACATTTGATATTGCGGGGCGAGCGTCCGACATATGGACTGCCGTCACTGCCTGATTGTATTATTCTTTTAGGGCACGACCTGGTTGCGGTCGATGTACCCGTTGTATGTATATTTTACTTTCTGTACTAGGATTACCCCACGGAGGAGTGCACGGATAGCCGGGTTCTGGAAGGCAACAAGCCCGCATCTCATGGCATTGGGACGGAGGGGGCTTCACTCTAGAATTGGCGGGCTATTCGCCGCACTCGTTGGGGGTACAGGTTGACCCAGGAGGGGTGCCCAAGTTACCGGATTCCGTGAAGTGCTGGGTGGTCCATTCACGGAGCTGAAGGGGGCTGCCTCGCTTCAGGTTTTGGCGGGTAACTTGCCGCGCCCGTAGGGGTCTAGGATTTCATTGCACAGGCTATCCACACGACCAGGGGAACGTCGGGTTTCAGTAGTGGCTCTGTGAAACCTGGGGATCCCAGATATCTGTATTGTTCTGTGATGCTGTACATTTCTGTGATGTTGCATTTCTTATCACGCCTTGAGCGAATATAATATATTGGTATATATATTAGTAGATGTTGTATAAGTTTTACATCCGCGCTAGTCCAGTCCCCGCTCTGTCGTTAGTTAGCTAACCTAACGGGTAATGACGGGACCCAGTGGCGAATGCGGATGGCATATACGTACATCAGTATATTTTCGTTCTTTGTAGTGTGATCAATTGATGGGACTGCGTTGATTCGGATCAATGCAAGATAAACAAACCTATTCTGATGTTGTTGGAACATTTTTCAAAAAAGCTGTTATTGCAAGGACGTTCACTTTTGTTTTGCATCGTGGTATTCATTTGGAATATCCTGCTCCTCAGTCGACGAGGCAAGGACCGAGATCCCTTCACCGGGAGTGACCCCTTGGACAAAAGTTTGCGTCAGGGCAGTAACTTCACTATAACCGATTACTTTTGCTTTGCATCGTGGTATTCATTTGGAATATCCTGCACCCCATTCTACGGGGAAAGAGCCGAGATCCCTTCACCGGGAGTGACCTCTTTAGTAAAGGTTTTCGTCATTATATTTTCTAAAAAGCTATCTGTTCCTTCAACGATATCAAGTTCATTACGTTAAAGGTTTTCGCCAGAAACCATTCGTAGCCCTCCGTCGTTTCATATGGGTAGTCAATAGTATTCAAGCTGTGTATGTTGGCCAAAGTCAAGGCACAGTGATTGGTAGCTATTGGGGTATTCATATGCAGCATAGATAGATGCGTTGGTTTGGGACAGTCGTACTGCCATTTTGGCCAAAGTCAAGGGTATGTACGGGTGGGTTCAAATTAACCTGGAAAATGACGGGTAGAACTTGACATGTGACTTATGATATGTTGGCCAAAGTCAAGGTCATAAGAGCATGGGGTAGAAATCACATCGGGAGTTTCAAAAGTACTGAAACTTGCCAAATATGCGCATACCTTCTGGAGTGTGACACCGTGAGCGGATTCCGTCACGTTATCATGCAATGATAGTTGGATCCCGATTCCCACTGATGAGTTGGTTTACTCCTCGGGTGACCCCGACTAATTCTTCTTTCAGGTTTGGAGGAGATTTTGAGGTACAGTGGGAGGTTTCCTGGTTAGAAAAAGTGATAACCATTCTGATCTAGGATAGAGTGTACGCTGAGTGTTTCTTTTCTCTCTCTCTCTGGCAGCGACCATTGACCCGACCCTAGACTATGACTCAGTGACCAAGTTGACCGAACCTTCTTAAACACTAGCTTTTGGATTGTCAGAGTTGCAAACCTCATTGCCACTCCTACTTTTACCCTTTTCTCCAGGACACCCCGTATTACTGCGAACGTCCACTTCCATTGGACAAAACCATCGTATGGTTAGATACGAACTCGAAGGAATTCGAGGATGGTTTCCGGTTCTGGAGAAAACGGATAGGATTATTCAGTTGTCTTTTCCTTTTACCTTCTCTCTCAGATTGCGAGTACTCCTTGGTTTAGGAGTAGTACACCTATTACGCAAATTGGATAGTCTTCTTCCAAACCATAGGCTGGTGCCGACCGGTAGGGAATGAAGAAAACCAGTTAGCCTAAACGGTGTACAGAAGGTATTAAGTTAAGACAAAGCAAGGGATTAGTAAGAGGGCAAAGTAAATTGCGACTGATATTCACGACCAAACCAAGTATTTCTTCGCCAATCCTAAATCACCTTTGTATTTCTCCAGGACACTCCGTATCACTACGAAGATCCACAATTTATTGGATACTCTATCGTATGGTTATATACGAACTCGAAAGGAACTTGTTCCAGTTCGGGGATGGATTCTGGTCCAGGAGAAATAGGAATAAGGTTTATTCGGTTGTCTTTTATCTTCACCTTCTCTCGCATTGCGTGTAGCATCTTGAAAAGTCGTTTTGGTGTTTTCCTGAAAATCGGTGAAAATTCGGTATTTTTCCGAAAACCGTCTTTCTCGTTATTTTGCAGTTTAGGGCTAATTATACCTAAAATGGATAGGTAATTGCTTGTTTTTAGTAGCTAATGAGTTACTTATGAAATTTGGTCATTTAAAAAATTTTCCCTATTTTTCAATTTTTTTATATTATTTTAAGCCGGTAAGGAAATACATTAAATTAGCGATAAATACAAATTTTTCCGGGCTAATTTTAATCTTTAAAATTATGATAATTAAAATCTAGTTGTAACATAAATTTTTAGTATTTTATTTTGATTTTTATCAAATTTTTATGATAGGAAACGAATTTATTGACTTTTAAGCTAAAACTTGCAATTTTTGACTTGTAGGGGGTCTTTTTGCATAAAATTTCTTTTGTAAAACCCCTCTCTCTCATCCCTCAGCCCTAGGACAGCCCCACCTTGTTCAGGTCCAGAAATTTCTGGCCTCATTTTGGTTTTCTTTCTTGTGTTGTATTGGGTTGTTTATGAGTTTATTTTAAATATAGTTGTTAAAGTATGGTGCATTGACTTTTGGGGAGTTGGATCGGTCTGTCCATGCGGCGTAGGCATACCGCCCTGCTCAGTCCTAGTCTCGGACGAGCCAGCTCGAATCTCGTCTCTGGCGGCAGCCCTCTGTGCCCTCGTAGCCTTCGGCGGCATAGTGGCTGTTACAGGAAAACGGATAGTAAGAACAGTGCAATAGGATCATAGGATACACGGAATTGAAGAAGAATTTTAAGCAAGTATCCTAAAGTCACTTAGGCGGAGTACCGTATCGCAAGTATGCCGCGGACATACGCACGCTACGTTACCCTGCTTAAGTCACTTACTCCATCTACCAAGGGTCATCCTACACTCAAAAAGGTAAAACCTATCGCTCTGATACCAACTTTGTCACGACCCGCAGGGTACGGAACGTGACTGGCACTTAGGTTACGAAACGTCTCAAGACGTCCGTAAAATAAGTAAGCCAAAGCCCAGAAACCAAAACCAAATAAGCAAAAGAATGAAGGAAAACCAATCCATTGAAAGCGAGTTTATCAAATAAGTCATGTAAAACACTTTTTAAAAACAATACCAATTTTTCCGAAAATTTCGGCAGAGTCTCCTTTGTAAATACTGGCCCCCAAAATGGGTACAACAAGAATATATATAAATCCAACAAATAAGGCATCCCCAAGCGGGAGCTAGCTCTTCGCCACAAGGCGGTCACAAATCCCACGTAATATAAAGCAACAACATGCGAAATAATCATAATGAAGCATAAGAAAACAACATGTCGACTCAAGTGAGCTCGACCCCAAAATACAGCATAAAAGTCCACAAACCTCACAGTCTCATCTCTAGGTCAATATACAACAATACTGGTAGATACAGTAGATGGAGTACTCTAGATACAAAGAATACACAAGGTGGTGCAAAAATAATAATATGACCCACCTGAGAGCAAACCCTCGGGTCCAGGCAAAAGAAGCAAGTGCGCCCGCAGCTACTGTACTGACGGAACGGACCTGAAAAAGGCTGTGGCACAACGGGGGTGAGTTGCCAACTCGTGAGTAATAAATAACATCTACACAGGCTATCGAATGCATGCACACAAGCATCCTAGCATCTAAATACAGGTAAGGTAGGACATAATGGCAAGTATGTATGCAATATGGATATACTAGCAGGTATGAATGCAATGCGAATCAACTCGTGATCTGAATGTGTAAGTATAAGAAATCATGTTTTTCCCTTTAAGAATGTCTTTTGAAATACCAGCACAATACCAATAGAATCAACAAGAACCTGTGTCCAGCATCGACACCTCAAAACTGTCTGAAATCTCGTATCAATGTATCTCTGGCCTCAGCCGTCCGGCTGACCCATCTCAAATATCAATATCTCATCATCTAGCGGCCACGGTCGGTATCCTCTGGATATCCGCCGTCCCAAACAGTCACCGGTAGGTAATCCGTCCCCTGCCAGGCTCAACGTCAACACCACATTCCTCTTGCCCCGGGGTACCTTACCGGGCCCACCATGTACCCGTGCCGGTTCCTCCACTCCTCGACACGGATTTCCAAAACCACAGCAAACTCATGGTGGACGACACTTACATCACTAGAAAACCGCAATTTACATATTTTAAAACTATAATAAGTTTAGAAATTTTGCGGCTTTCCCCCGAAATCCAGCAATATCATAAAATCTCAAGAAATCCTCATAAGTGCATATATCAATGATAATGAATCCATATGGTATCAATAATCAAGTTGCGATGTGTGATTAATAGATTAAGCATGAACAATTAATATGATGAAGTACATGCACATGAATAGCAATCCTACGGTTTCATTTTAAGGAATTAAAGGCAATAGCACAAGTTTAAGTATCAATTAGTAAAAGGTTTAAATTTAAAGGTTATCTAGTGTGGTGGCATGGCAATTACCAGGGTGTGTGTGTAAGCTTGAATAGTGCTCGTGCTGCATATAAAAACCTGGCAATGGTGCAGGTGTCCTATAAAATGGTTTCGCATAGGTATGTCAATATAATGCATGGATGCAGAAAATAATCATAAACGTATTTCACCCCTAATTACTAACATCACTAAGAATCTTGTAAGTTACTAAAACTATCGGGCGGCTTGCGCCATCCAACGATAGTCCCCCGTAGATGTTACATCTACTCACTGGAATCCCTGGCTAGCTGTGTCCAATCACCGCTTTCCCCTTTCGCGCCGCGTCTGACGTCTCCGCGACCGAACCTGGAATTTACATCAATACCAAACATAAGGTTACATATTAAGAATGACGCAAAACCCCAACGAAACTACTAATGTTCGCTAGCTAGGTACAACGTGCACAAAATGCGCGGAACACACGCGAAAATCGCAAAAACTGCCAAAAAACGCCGATTTGGTCGCCCGGCAAAACTAATACCCGACTACTCAAAAATCCGCACTCACGCATCCTAAACATCATAGGAGATGCTAAAAACATCCCCAAGGTATCACAAATAATTCACCAATTATTTTTTAACAAAAACCTAGTAAGCACAAAACTAGCAATTTTGGTGCAAATATCGAAAATTAGCGATACGGTTATCACAATCCAACACAATATCCAACCACACAACAAGCAATCTACAAACACTATAATTACAACACATTTATCATGCTTCACAACCCATTTTCCATACATAAACCCTTTCTTGAATTTCCTAAAACAACAATTTACAACCAAAATCACACTTTTAAAATTAACTAAATTAGCATAATTTGAAGACCACATAAACAAGGTAACTTCTTTGATTTGGTTGTGTAGGAACTAGCAAGCAAAATAAATTTAATTAACCAAATAATGGTGTGCTAAAAAAACCCTAGTTTAAAACAAACTACTCTTTTATAAACTAGATTAGAAATTAGTTAAACTTTTAACACTAAAACCATATAAATAAAGGAATTTAGCCAAAAGAAATTAACTTGATGGAAATTATACCTCAATTTGAGATCTAGCAAGAATAAATTTGCTCCAAATGATGGCCTCAAGCATCAAGATCCAAGCTAGGGAGGTGAAGGAAAAGAAAGATGAAGGATGGGTTTAATTTGTAAGCTTGAAATTGCAATTTTGTTGAATTAAACATGAAGAATTTTGAAGAAATGAAAAGAAAAGAGATGAAGAGGAGAGGGTGCAGGTTTCGGCCAGAGGAGGTAAGGGGAGGGTGTGGGTGTGTGGGGAAAAGTCATTGGTCAACTCCCCAAAAGTCAATGCACCATACTTTAACAACTATATTTAAAATAAACTCATAAACAACCCAATACAACACAAGAAAGAAAACCAAAATGAGGCCAGAAAGGCATCCAATGCCGTTGGGACAGGTACCTTGCCAGTTTGTTCTTTCGACGCACGGGTATTATTCGACCCAGGTTCCACACATTCGTACATCTCTAAACACTTTGCACCGATGTTGGGCCGTGAATCGTCGTCGTTAGATCATCCGCTTGTTGTTGTTACTCCGGTAGGCGAGTCGTTTGTCGCTCGGTTTGTATTTCGTTTGTGTTCCGTTCGTATCGGGGAGAGGGATTCATCAGTTGATTTGATACTCCTCGATATGTTGGACTTTGATGTGCTTCTGGGCATGGATTGGCTAGCCACCTGTTATGCTTCGGTGGACTGCCGTGAGAAGGCAGTCAGATTTAGCTTTCCGGGGGAGCCAGTCCTTGTTATTCAGGGAGACCGCAGCGTCACCCTTCCTAGCTTGATTTCGTCTCTTCACGCTGGTCAGCTCTTGCGGAAGGGATGTCAGGGATTCTTAGCGTGTATTTGTGATACTCGAGCTGCAGAGGTTCCGTTAGACCGGGTCCTGGTAGTTTGTGAGTTCCCTGATGTTTTCCCTGATGAGCTACCTGGGCTACCACCTGAGCGCGATATTGAGTTCTGCATCGATTTGATTCCCGGCTTGGGGCCTATTTCTATACCGCCTTATCGGATGGCCCCGGCAGAGCTTCGAGAGCTGAAGGATCAGTTGCAGGATTTGTTAGATAAGGGGCTTATTCGACCTAGTGTTTCTCCGTGGGGTGCTCCGGTCCTGTTTGTCAAGAAGAAGGATGGAAGTTTGCGCTTATGTATCGACTACCGCCAGCTGAACAAAGTTACCGTTCGGAACAGATATCCGTTGCCGCGCATTGATGATTTGTTCGACCAGCTTCAGGGTGCGGGATATTTTTCGAGGATCGACTTGCGATCAGGATACCATCAGCTGCGAGTTCGACAGGAGGATATACCGAGGACAGCTTTCCGCACGCGCTACGGCCACTACGAGTTTTTGGTGATGTCGTTCGGACTCACCAACGCCCCAGCAGCATTCATGGATTTGATGAACCGTACATTCAGGCCGTATATTGACTTGTTCATCATCGTGTTTATCGACGATATCTTGGTGTACTCCCGGAGCAGAGAGGAGCACGAGCAGCACTTGCGGATTACGTTACAGACTCTGAGGGAGCACCAGCTGTTCGCAAAGTTCTCCAAGTGTGCATTCTGGCTGGACAGCGTCGGATTCTTGGGTCACGTGGTTACGAGAGACGGCATTTGTGTGGACCCGAAGAAGATTGAGGTTGTTCAGCAGTGGCCCCGACCTACATCGGTTACTGAGATCCGTAGTTTTCTAGGCCTGGCGGGTTACTACAGGCGTTTTGTTCAGGACTTCTCCCGTATAGCTGCACCGTTGACCGGTTTGACCCGGAAGGGAGTTCCTTTCGTCTGGACAGAGGAGTGCGAGCGCAGTTTTCAGCAGCTACGGACTCGTTTGACTACGGCGCCGGTATTATCTTTGCCTTCGGGATCAGGCGGATTTGTTGTCTACTGTGATGCTTCGCGAGTGGGATTAGGATGCGTATTGATGCAGCATGGCCGGGTGATCGCTTATGCTTCTCGGCAGTTGAAGAAGCATGAACAGAACTACCCCACTCATGATTTGGAGATGGCTGCAGTGGTCTTTGCACTGAAGATTTGGCGACATTACCTATACGGCGAGTCGTGTCAGATATTCACCGATCACAAGAGCTTAAAGTACATATTTTAGCAGCGAGATCTGAACCTCAGACAGCGTCGTTGGATGGAGTTGGTTAAAGACTACGACTGCGAGATCTTATATCACCCAGGCAAGGCGAATGTGGTGGCAGATGCGTTGAGTAGGAGGCCCGGGGGTAGTCTATCCTTTTTGCGCGCAGTGCAGAGGCAGTCGTCAGCAGATTGGCAGATGTTATGCGACAGCCGAGTTGAGTTTGAGTTCACTCAGACAGGGGGACAGCTCACGCATGTTCATGCACGCCCACAGTTGCTTGACCGTATATATGAGGCACAGCGCAGTGACGACCGTTGCTCAGAGATCATGGCACAGATGGGACAGGGCAGATTTTCCGAGTTCGTGGTTGACGATCAGGGGATTTTACGATATGGATCTAGACTGTGCGTACCAGATGCTGATGGATTGTGGCGCGACATTCTTGAGGAGGCACACCGATCAGTGTATAGTGTCCACCCCGGTTCCACCAAGATGTACCATGATATGAGAGAGACCTACTGGTGGGACGGGATGAAGAGGGACATTGCGGAGTTCGTTTCGAGATGCCTGACTTGTCAGCAAGTCAAGGCCGAGCACCAGAGGCCCGCAGGAGAGCTACAGCCGTTACCCATTCCAGAGTGGAAATGGGAACAGATTTCGATGGACTTCGTTGTGGGTCTACCCAGGACCAGTCGAGGGTACGACTCCATCTGGGTGATCGTGGATAGATTGACGAAAGCGGCTCACTTCCTACCGGTGAAGACCACTTTCAGCTTCGCTCAGTATGCTCAGCTCTATATTGACGAGATCGTGCGACTACATGGCGTACTGACTTGTATCGTGTCAGATCGAGGCACTCAGTTCACCAGCCGACTTTGGCAGAGACTCCAGGAGGCTTTGGGCACTCGTTTGAGCTTCAGCACAGCATTTCATCCGCAGACCGACGGACAGTCAGAGCGGACCATTCAGACTCTCGAGGACATGCTCAGAGCGTGCGTTTTAGACTTTGGTGGTAGCTGGGATCGTCATTTACCTCTAGTGGAGTTCTCCTACAACAACAGCTTCCAGGATACTATTCAGATGGCACCTTTCGAGGCATTGTATGGGAGGAGATGCAGATCGCCCGTTTGTTGGACAGAGCTCAGCGAGAGCAGTATTTTGGGGCCGCAACTTGTTGAGGAGACGACAGCGAAGATACAGTTGATTCGAGACCGGATGAGGGCAGCTCAGAGCAGACAGAAATCCTATGCAGACAGGCGCCGTCGCAGGTTAGAGTTCGCAGTTGGCGATCATGTTTTTCTGAGGGTCTCTCCGACGAAGGGCGTGATGCGATTTGGGCGGAAAGGAAAGCTTAGCCCTATATTCATAGGTCCCTTCGAGATCCTCGAGCGTGTCGGCGCTGTTGCATATCGTTTTTCCCTTCCACCCAGCTTTCCCGATGTTCACCCCGTCTTCCATGTTTCGATGCTCCGCAAGTACCTTCACGACCCTTCGCATGCGATTCAGCACCCGACAGTCCAGCTAGAGCGCGACCTTTCTTTTGCAGAGCAGCCGGTGGCCATCCTGGATCGGCAGGTGAAGAAGTTGAGGTCGAAGATTATACCAACCGTCAAGGTCCTTTGGCGTAGCCCGAGCAGCGAGGAGGTTACCTGGGAGACCGAGGGCGAGATGAGGAAGAAATATCCCCATCTCTTTGAAGGTACGCATAGTTATATTTTTAAATTCGGGGACCGAATTTCTTTAAGGGGGGAAGATTTTAGCGTCTTGAAAAGTCGTTTTGGTGTTTTCCTGAAAATCGGTGAAAATTCGGTATTTTTCCGAAAACCGTCTTTCTCGTTATTTTGCAGTTTAGGGCTAATTATACCTAAAATGGATAGGTAATTGCTTGTTTTTAGTAGCTAATGAGTTACTTATGAAATTTTGGTCATTTAAAAAATTTTCCCTATTTTTCAATTTTTTTATATTATTTTAAGCCGGTAAGGAAATACATTAAATTAGCGATAAATACAAATTTTTCCGTGCTAATTTTAATCTTTAAAATTATGATAATTAAAATCTAGTTGTAACATAAATTTTTAGTATTTTATTTTGATTTTTATCAAATTTTTATGATAGGAAACGAATTTATTGACTTTTAAGCTAAAACTTGCAATTTTTGACTTGTAGGGGGTCTTTTTGCATAAAATTTCTTTTGTAAAACCCCTCTCTCTCTTCCCTCAGCCCTAGGACAGCCCCACCTTGTTCAGGTCCAGAAATTTCTGGCCTCATTTTGGTTTTCTTTCTTATGTTGTATTGGGTTGTTTATGAGTTTATTTTAAATATAGTTGTTAAAGTATGGTGCATTGACTTTTGGAGAGTTGACCAATGACTTTTCCCCACACACCCACACCCTCGCCTTACCTCCTCTGGCCGAAACCTGCACCCTCTCCTCTTCATCTCTTTTCTTTTCATTTCTTCAAAATTCTTCATGTTTAATTCAACAAAATTGCAATTTCAAGCTTACAAATTAAACCCATCCTTCATCTTTCTTTTCCTTCACCTCCCTAGCTTGGATCTTGATGCTTGAGGCCATCATTTGGAGCAAATTTATTCTTGCTAGATCTCAAATTGAGGTATAATTTCCATCAAGTTAATTTCTTTTGGCTAAATTCCTTTATTTATATGGTTTTAGTGTTAAAAGTTTAACTAATTTCTAATCTAGTTTATAAAAGAGTAGTTTGTTTTAAACTAGGGTTTTTTTAGCACACCATTATTTGGTTAATTAAATTTATTTTGCTTGCTAGTTCCTACACAACCAAATCAAAGAAGTTACCTTGTTTATGTGGTCTTCAAATTATGCTAATTTAGTTAATTTTAAAAGTGTGATTTTGGTTGTAAATTGTTGTTTTAGGAAATTCAAGAAAGGGTTTATATATGGAAAATGGGTTGTGAAGCATGATAAATGTGTTTTAATTATAGTGTTTGTAGATTGCTTGTTGTGTGGTTGGATATTGTGTTGGATTGTGATAACCGTATCGCTAATTTTCGATATTTGCACCAAAATTGCTAGTTTTGTGCTTACTAGGTTTTTGTTAAAAATTAATTGGTGAATTATTTGTGATACCTTGGAGATGTTTTTAGCATCTCCTATGACGTTTAGGATGCGTGAGTGCGGATTTTTAAGTAGTCGGGTATTAGTTTTGCCGAGCGACCAAATCGGCGTTTTTTGGCAGTTTTTGCGATTTTCGCGTGTGTTCCGCGCACTTTGTGCACGTTGTACCTAGCTAGCGAACATTAGTAGTTTCGTTGGGGTTTTGCGTCATTCTTGATATGTAACCTTATGTTTGGTATTGATGTAAATTCCAGGTTCGGTCGCGGAGACGTCAGACGCGGCGCGAAAGGGGAAAGCGGTGATTGGACACAGCTAGCCAGGGATTCCGGTGAGTAGATGTAACATCTACGGGGGACTATCGTTGGATGGCGCAAGCCGCCCGATAGTTTTAGTAACTTACAAGATTCTTAGTGATGTTAGTAATTAGGGGTGAAATACGTTTATGATTATTTGCTGCATCCATGCATTATATTGACATACCTATGCGAAACCATTTTATAGGACACCTGCACCATTGCCAGGTTTTTATATGCAGCACGAGCACAATTCATGCTTACACACACACCCTGGTAATTGCCATGCCACCACACTAGATAACCTTTAAATTTAAACCTTTTACTAATTGATACTTAAACTTGTGCTATTGCCTTTAATTCCTTAAAATGAAACCGTAGGATTGCTATTCATGTGCATGTACTTCATCATATTAATTGTTCATGCTTAATCTATTAATCACACATCGCAACTTGATTATTGATACCATATGCATTCATTATCATTGATATATGCACTTATGAGGATTTCTTGAGATTTTATGATATTGCTGGATTTCGGGGGAAAGCCGCAAAATTTCTAAACTTATTATAGTTTTAAAATATGTAAATTACGGTTTTCTAGTGATGTAAGTGTCGTCCACCATGAGTTTGTTGTGGTTTTGGAAATCCGTGTCGAGGAGTGGAGGAACCGGCACGGGTACATGGTGGGCCCGGTAAGGTACCCCGGGGCAAGAGGAATGTGGTGTTGACGTTGAGCCTGGCAGGGGACGGATTACCTACCGGCGACTGTTTGGGACGGCGGATATCCAGAGGATACCGACCGTGGCCGCTAGATGATGAGATATTGATATTTGAGATGGGTCAGCCGGACGGCTGAGGCCAGAGATACATTGATATGAGATTTGAGACAGTTTTGAGGTGTCGATGCTGGACACAGGTTCTTGTTGATTCTATTGGTATTGTGCTGGTATTTCAAAAGACATTCTTAAAGGGAAAAACATGATTTCTTATACTTACACATTCAGTTCACGAGTTGATTCGCATTGCATTCATACCTGCTAGTATATCCATATTGCTAACATACTTGCCATTATGTCCTGCCTTACCTGTATTTAGATGCTAGGATGCTTGTGTGCATGCATTCGATAGCCTGTGTAGATGTTATTTATTACTCACGAGTTGGCAACTCACCCCCGTTGTGCCACAGCCTTTTTCAGGTCCGCTCCGTCAGTACAGTAGCTGCGGGCGCACTTGCTTCTTTTGCCTGGACCCGAGGGTTTGCTCTTAGGTGGGTCATATTATTATTTTTGCACCACCTTGTGTATTCTTTGTATCTAGAGTACTCCATCTACTGTATCTACCAGTATTGTTGTATATTGACCTAGAGATGAGACTGTGAGGTTTGTGGACTTTTATGCTGTATTTTGGGGTCGAGCTCACTTGAGTCGACATGTTGTTTTCTTATGATTCATTATGATTATTTCGCATGTTGTTGCTTTATATTGCGTGGGATTTGTGACCGCCTTGTGGCGAAGAGCTAGCTCCCTCTTGGGGATGCCTTATTTGTTGGATTTATATATATTCTTGTTGTACCCATTTTGGGGGCCAGTATTTACAAAGGAGACTCTGCCGAAATTTTCGGAAAAATTGGTATTGTTTTTAAAAAGGGTTTTACATGACTTATTTGATAAACTCGCTTTCAATGGATTGGTTTTCCTTCATTCTTTTGCTTATTTGGTTTTGGTTTCTGGGCTTTGGCTTACTTATTTTACGGACGTCTTGAGAAGTTTCGTAACCTAAGTTCCAGTCACGTTCCGTACCCTGCGGGTCGTGACATTGCGAGTGTCCTAGGACTAGGACAGTACACCCATTATGCTTACTGGATAGTCTTCTTCCAAACCATAGGCTGGTGCCGAACGGTAGGGAAGGAAGAAAACCATTTGGCCTAAGGGGTGTGCAGAAGGTAATGACTAAAGACATATAAAAGGATTTGGAGAGGTGGCAAAGAATTATACGGTTACAGTTGTGAATCTGGATAATGGAAGAGGCATTACTAGGAATACCAGGATACCCCATCCAAAAATTTCAATGTTTCAGTTTCACTGTGTAATGTTAAAAGAAAACTGATTTCCCGATTAGATACTTACTCCAGGGTATGTATTTACCAGGTATGATTCTCACATCTGTATGGTTTTACAGATGATGAGTGGGAGTAAGTCATTGGGAATTGGGTGATCATCCTCATTATATCGGGATTCGTTGTAATCGGTGATATTTGAGGAGATCACCTGGGCTGTTTGCCGGTCGGCAAATATTTGGTTTTGAATATCCGCTGTTGTGCACCAATTTCAAATTGATATATCTGTACGTCTATTTTCATAGAGTGAGATATACCTTTTGATATTATGTCGATGACATTTACCTATATCAGTGGATGGTTAGGTAAGGAGCATTAAACAGCGGTGTAATTCTTCTTAACCATAAATACAGTTTTCAACCTACGACATACAGTGAAAGAGTTGTTAGACTCAGCGGACTTATACAGAGTATTGTATGTTGTCCAGTGTCCATTAGGACAGAGGGGTTGGTCCTCATACTATATTCTGTTTACTTTTAACTTCTCTAGTTCTTAGACATGTGTTTCGTGGAAACACAGGGTCTGAGTTTTGAGGAGTTATAGGTATTTGAATAGAGTAGAGAACCAAGTGTAGCAAGTATCGGGATTCTTCAAAGTGATCGAAGATGTAGATACTTGTGTATGGTATTCAGTTGATAGTAATTACTTCTCTTTCTGGTTACTCATAATTGGAAGCATTCCTAAGTTGAGTAACGCTGATCGGCCTCCTTCTATTTAGTTGACATGCACTGGAGATAGCTGCATGATTTGAATCTGGTTCAATTAAATCAGTGCCTCTGGTTCTATATTGGATATAGAACAGTTCATATCTTAATGTTGTTAAGGTACGGGGAGTTGTCCGGCTTATGATTAAAACCAGATACTGGACAACTCAAGGCACGTTTCTGTAATGACTGTTTGTGGGTTGACCCAGGCTATGACGAGGGTTGATTTTCTACCATCTGGAAGATCAATAGTGATATTGTTCTTGACTCGCCACAGTTTTATTAAAAATGGAGTTTTTTTTTCAAAAACAATAGTGGGAGTATGGTAGAACTGGAAGTGATTCCAAACCGCAAACGATTACTGAAGATTTGATAAGGAACCAAAAGATTCAATCTGATTTGACATTCCATTGGCCACTCCGCAGATAAGGTGGGTAACTTCAGGCACCTGAGAGGTACTCCGGTAGCCTCAAGGACGGTGACAGGGAAGTTCTTGTTTACCCACACTTGCCATTGTTGTTGTTCCAGGCTGCGAGACCCGGCAGGAGGATGAGTATAGCGTCGTTCTAAACTAGCTTTAGAAGTGCACGTCTATATGACTCTGCCAGAGGGTTGTCGTAGTCAGTGGGAGCAGCGGAAGCATTGGTGGACATCAGACTTATGTCTATTTATAGACTAAAGCAGATGTGGCGAAGATAGATCTATTTCTGATGTGACAGTCATAGGTTTGACGTCATCAGAATAGGGGATGGATCTGTTGAGAAGGTAGTAGGAAGTGATATTCCTATACTACGATCGGTTATACTTTGGTCGTCACACAGTGGTTTCTCCACATGGGACTTGTACATTATATCAGACATACTGGTTACTAGATCTATGGTTTTAGATCTAGATTTGGGTGGTTTCCCAATCAGGGTACTTAGACAGCATTCTAAGAGTATTTAGAGTGGACGACTCCTGGCACGGTAGTGTACCTGCAGGTGATGGAGTCACCCTCTCTAAAGGTGTCTTATAGACTAAAGTAGAGAGGGATGTGCATGATTGGCAGATCACTTGCTTAGGCAATTGAGTCAATCATGAGATGTCAAGTACCACACCAGATGTTGTTCTTGCAGTAGATGCAATAAGTTAACATTGATCCAATCCTGGAGAAACAGTCGGAAGCAGTTTTAGAATATAAGTGAATGTTCTAAGGATATGATAACGGCTGCCTCCTTTGGGAGACAGTTATCATTCCATGCTTCCAAGGTGACATGGACGACAAGGAGGTTGTCAGAGTTATAGTTTTTCTTCTGACGAGGGGCAGTATTTTGGACAGGTGGTCCAAGGGAATACTGAGGGTGGCATGGCGCAGGATACTGATTAAGTTCAGTTGACGATACAGTCTAAGAAGTTTGGATTTGGAGTTCATTTATGAGCTAGGTCCCATCAGACATCCGGACATTCTAAGACAGGTATTGCTCATTTCGCGATATGGCTTTCTCCGCGAACTTGAGATAGAGAGAGACATAGAAAGAAACATCAAGGCGGATCCACTCACTGAGGCTATTCCTCGACCGCAATAGTTTCATAAACGGGATTTGTGAGACTGACTAGTAGAGGAGTTGGGTGTTCGGTATCACACGGGCTGTGAGTATGCAACATCGCAATAATTAGCCTTGAGTGCAAGTGGGAGACTGTTGGAGATAGTGCCCTCAGAGTCAATTATTGGATCACAGGCACGTGATTGCAATGATTGAGGGAGGACCTATCCCGGTAGGACAGTCTTACTCGAGATGATAGTATGCTATCTGGTTTACCTTTATCATCGTGTACTGCTTTAGGTGACCTGACAGGTCGCTATTGCACGTTGATAGAGCCCCTAGGATTCTTGCTTGACTGCCAGCAGTATGAGGGCGATCATATAAGTGAGAGCTGGAGTCTATAAGCGCATCCTTAAAAGGTCCCTAGTCGTAGGAGTTTCGAGACAGGGCATCGATTCTCCAGAGTAGACTAGTGTATACAGTCGAGACCCCGACGAGGGGCGGTGGCCAGTCTCACAAGCCACTGGTGTCAGTTGGTTCACCTAAGATGTATACAGGTGCTCATTGGGTTATGAGTACACCGGACAGGACTCGCCGGGAACATGCTAGTTGGTCTTATACCTGACGTCAGATAGCAGTTCCCAGGTGACATGTGTACAGGTTAGTTCATCGACCTCGGGATCGTCATTTGTCTCGTGTGAGTTCCCACTGTGCTTTGATTACTACCCTACCACGGCTCAAAGGAGTCGTGCAAACAGGTTTTAGTTGGGTACAGTCCCGAGCCACATGGAGGCAGTGAGCGGATCTTCAGGGGTTCGTCTCTCCCGGTATTGGGGGTGAGGTCGCGCTGTGTCTAGGAGAGCCATTACACGAAGTCCTTGGCCAAGGCAGGAGATTTACTGGTAGGTATTCCAGTCTTATCTCAGGGTGTTCTGGGCTACACTCCGACACGACTTGTACCGCTTTTGGGGGTCTGACTTTTACTAACCCCCTAGGCCCGACATGCGATGCTCATAGACGAACGGACCGGACTGTACGGATATTGTCACTGACAGGCTCAGTAGGGTGTCAGGATGAGTTCGCTCATCGACGTCCCTTTTGGTCAATAGCTGGTGGCCCGTCACGTATTGGCTTATACCTCTGACGTGCTAGTGGTTAAATCCACAGCCATAGTATTGACGAGTCTTTAGAGTCCACCACACTTTCAGTTACTCAATCTTTCGGGCGAAACGCTGTAGAGGCCGTATGGAGATATGGCAGGGTCCGATCAGATACGTGCGGTATTGCACGGATCAGGATCGGACTGTTAGTACTAGTAGCCGTATGGTTATATGGCAGGGTTCGATCAGATACGTGCGGTATTACACGGATCAGGGTCGGACGGATATTACTAGCTGGCTTTGGTTTAAGCCGGATCCTAGTTTAGTACTGTGTAGATTTTGTCTCATTGCATTTGTATCCGGACGGAATACATATGCGGGTGTGTAAGCACAGTATGGGGGTTTTCCTGTAATTTATTATGGGACCACTTTTCTGGAGTTGCCAGTTTGCATTCCGTTCCGGCCGGTTTTCCTTTGTTCTTTCCCGGCCGGACTTTTCCGATGGAGGGGGTTATTTGCAAGTTTGCAAATAACAATTGTGGAGGGAGTTTCTTGCAAATGTATTAATTATGATAGCATCTTTTTGATACCATTCTTATCCATCATCATCACTTTCTTTTTGTTGATTTGAGGTGATTAGTAGTTGATGTGAGTTAGTTATGATGATGTTTGGATATGGTCACCCTCTCTCTTTTCCTACACTCACCTCCCTCTTGCTTATGTATTCTTTCCTCCACCATTCTAACATTAGAAGGTTTTCATTTTGAGAAAAAAGAAGATGAGAGTTTCATTCTTGAGAGTGTGGCATTCTTGATCTCATTTTCATGCTAGAAAAATGCAAGCACCATTTTTCTTATCTTGATTCCTCCATCATCTTCAAAGGCAACAAACCCCAAATGAGACATAGGCTCTACACTACACATTCTACAGCAAATCTTGGACGCGTCGGCTAGCCTACTTCGCGCCCGAGTTGCCTCGGTATTGAGGTGGGAGCCCGTAAAAGATGCAGGCGATGTGGCGCCCTTCCGGCGAGGAGGCGACGACCGGAGTTTCCGCAGGAGATCGGGACGACAACGAGAAGACCGGAGGACTCGGATTATTCGGTATATCTCTTGCCCTTCTTGTAGTTAGCTTAGACTAGTTAATGGTTTGATCCGGGTGTTTAGTGCGCGGTGGTGCCGGTTTGCTAAGTTCGCAAAATTAAAGTTTATCACCGCTTCCGCATTCCGGCGTCGGATTGACGGCCGGGGTGCCGCCATGCACTTACACCGCTATTAGGGGACTGACGTTTACCGCCCCCTAGGCCCGCCATGCGATGTATCAGACGAACAGACCGGACTGTACGGAGATTGTCACGCTCAGACTCAGTAGGAGTTCAGATGGGGTTCACCTCGTCAGTCTTCTTGTCGGCATCTACCTGGGGACCGTTACGCACAGCTAGTGCCGCTTGCGGTCTGTGGTTAAACCCACTACCAGCGTAAGTGTCGAGTCTTTAGAATCCCACACAGAGGGTTATTCGCCTTTGGGCAAAATAGAGTAGAGGTCGCATGGTTTTGCGACAGGGTTCGTTCTCATCCGTGCACTTGTGCACGTTTGGAGTCCGGACGGATATTACTGGCTGGATCTGGTTTGAGTCAGATACTGGTATATGTTTTGGGGTTGATTTTATCTCTTTGTGTTCATGTTGCTCGGAACAAGAATGCGGGTGTGTATGCACAGTTGTTTGAGGCGGAGGAAGAGGATTTTCATTAGGGTTTCGGAATGGGTGCGCATGCACAGTTGACAGTCGTCTTTTTCCAAACCCTAATGAATTTGTGATATATCAATTAATAATATTAATAAAATGAAATTGTGTCATGGTTGGGTTTTTGTTGACTTGTTGACCATGGTTGACTAGTTGACCATAGTTGAATGTTTGACCATCATCATTACTTTGCAAAGATGCTCTTTGATTCTAGCAAAATTCATTTAATGAATGAAATGATAATGGTCATTCCTAAACCTTCCATCAACTATTTCATTTTCATTATTATTATTAATTTGATAATTCTTTTTGCTTTTGTTATGGTTACAAAAGGAAAAAGAACTCATTCTATCATATTGCTTCTCTCTCCTCACTTCATCTTCTTCTTCCTCTAACTCAAGGAGAATCCTTCTCATGTGCTGAGAATCCCTCTCCTTGAAAGAAAAACACCCCAAAGACACTCTCTACTCTCTCTAGGGTTAAAGGTTTAGCAAGCCGGAGATCCTAGTTCACTCTAAGTTCAAGAAAGAGCCCGAAGGTTGAACCCTCAGGTGGATCCATCTTTGACGGAAGAAGGCAACGAGGAAAGAACCATCAACCTCTACAAGGTTTCAAGAAGAAGGAGTTCAAGTTAGGTATAACCTTTCATCCGAGTAGCTAACTCCCTTTAGCATGATAGCTAGTTTTAGTTTAGAAAAGATCCCGACTTTGTTAGTCCATGTTGCCCCATGCGCTAAAAATTTGAGTTTTATACCGTTTTCGCCTCCCCGTAAGAACCGGGGGTCGCAACGTGGACTTACAAATATCACTATTGATCTTTCAGATGGTAGAAAGTCAACCCTCGTCATAGCCTGGGTCAACCTACTAACAGCCATTACAGAAACGTGCCTTGAGTTATCCAGAATCTGGTTTTAAGAATAAGCCAGACAACTCCCCGTACCTTAACATCGTTAAGATATGAACTGTTCTATATCCAATATAGAAACAGAGGCACTGATTTAATTGAACCAGATTCAAATCATGCAGCTGTCTCCAGTGCATGTCAACTAAATGGAAAGAGGCCGATCAGCGTTACTCAACTTAGGAATGCTTCCAATTATGAATAACCTGAAAGAGAACCAAGTTCCCTAAATCATTACTATCAACTGAATACCATACACAAGTATCTACATCTTCGATCACTTTGAAGAATCCCGATACTTGCTACACCCGGTTCTCTACTCTATTCAAATACCTATAATTTCTTAAAATTCGGACCTTGTGTTTTCACGAAACACTTGTCTAAAAACTAGAGAAGTCATAAGTAAACCGAATATAGTACGAGGACCAACCCCTTTATCCTGATGGACCCTGGATAACATACAATACTCTGTATAAGTCGCTTGAGTCTGATAACTCATTCACTGTGTGTCGCAGGTTGAAAACTGTACTTATGGTTAAGAAGAATTACACCGCTGTTTAACGCTCCTTACCTAACCATCCACTGGTACAGGTAAATGTCACTGACATAATTTCAAAAAGATATATCTCACTCTATGAAAATAGACGTACAGATATATCGATTTGAAATTGGTGCACAGCAGCGGATATTCAAAACCAAATATTTGCCGTCCGGCAACCAACCCAGGTGACTTCCTCAGATATCACCGATTACAACGAATCCCGATATAATGAGGATGATCACCCAATTCCCAATAGCTTACTCCCACTCATCATCTGCAAAACCATACAGATGTGAGAATCATACCTGGTAAATACATACCCTGGAGTAAGTATCTAATCAGGAAATCAGTTTTCTTTTAACATCACACAGTGAAACTGAAACATTGAAATGTTTCGATGGGGTATCCTGATATTCCTAGTAATGCATCTTCCAGATTCACGACTGTAACCGTATAATTCTTTGCCACCTCTCCAAATCCCTTTTTATGTCTTTAGTCATTACCTTCTGCACACCCCTTAGGCCAAATGGTTTTCTTCCTTCCCTACCGTTCGGCACCAGCCTATAGTTTGGAAGAAGACTATCCAGTAAGCATAATGGGTGTACTGTCCTAATCGTAGGAGCACTCGCAATGCAAGAGAAGGTGAAGATAAAAGACAACCGAATAAACCTTATTCCTATTTCTCCTGAACCAGAATCCATCCCCGAACTGGAACAAGTTCTTTTCGAGTTCGTATATAACCATACGATGGAGTATCCAATAAACTGTGGATCTTCGTAGTGATACGGAGTGTCCTGGAGAAATACAAAGGTGATTTTGGATTGGCGAAGAAATACTTGGTTTGGTCGTGAATAGCAGTCGCAATTTACTTTGCCCTCCTTCTAATCCCTTTCTTTGTCTTTACATAATACCTTTTGTACACCATCGTTAGGCTAATTGGTTTTCTTCATTCCCTACCGGTCAGCACCAGCCTATGGTTTGGAAGAAGACTATCCAATTTGCGTAATTGGTGTACTATCTCCTAAACCAAGGAGAACTCGCAACTTGAGAGAAGGTAAAAGGAAAAGACAACTGAATAATCCTATCCGTTTTCTCCAGAACCGGAAACCATCCTCGAATAAATTCCTTCGAGTTCGTATCTAACCATACGATGGTTTTGTCCAATGGAAGTGGACGTTCGTAGTAATACGGGGTGTCCTGGAGAAAAGGGTAAAAGTAGGAGTGGCAATGAGGTTTGCAACTCTGACAATCCAAAAGCCAGTGTTTAAGAAGGTTCGATCAACTTGGTCACTGAGTCATAGTCTTAGGGTCGGGTTAATGGTCGCTGCCAAAGAGAGAGAGAGAAAAGAAACACTCAGTGTGCACTCTAACCTAGATCAGAATGGTTACCAATTTATCTAATCTGGAAACCTCCCACTGTACCGCAAATTCTCCTCCAAACCTGAAAGAAGAATTAGTCGGGATCACCCGAGGAGTAAACTAACTCATCATGTAGCGTTTTGAAAATCGTTTCGGTGAAATTTCGGAAAATCGGTAAAATGAGGGGGTTTTCTGTAAAAAGTCAAAATACAAATATCTTATTATAAAAATTAAATATACATATTCTAGCTATGTAATTGCTATTATTTGGTGTTTATTGAGCCGCTGGTGAAATTTCAAATTTTCTGAAAAAAATATTATTTTATTATTATTTTAAGCCGTCACTAATACATTTAATTAGGGAAAATTACAAATTGGAATGAGTTGAAACAAATTTTGTGCATCATAAAACATTAAATAAAAATTTATCATGTGGTTTTTGGAACGAAATCATTTGCCAAAATGGTTTAGAAATTATTGAAGAAAAAAGGCTTTTTTTTAGCGTAAATGGATGTTTGGGGTATTGTATTTATCATTTTTCATCACCCCACACCCGTGCCCACACCCACACACCCCCACTTACTCCTCCCCATGGCTAAATTCAGCACCCACCATATTTTTCCCCACTTGATTTTCAAGGAAAAAGAAATGAAAGAAAAGAAAAGAAAATGAGTGAAGTAGTTAGACTTTTGACTTTGTTTGACCTTGACCTTGTCCTCCCCCCCCCCCCCAAATTTTCCTCACCTCCCTCTCTCTCCCCCACCCACTTTTCTGGCCGAAAATTCCTGCTCCCCACAGCAGCCCCCCCCCCCCCTCCATTTTCCCCTCTCTTTTCCCTTCAAAACTTCATGAAAAATTGCATCAAAAATCCACCAAAAATCCCACAAAATCAAAATCAAAGTCCTACCCATTTTAGCTTAGCCCGTTTAGCATGGATCCTTGTGAAAAGAGAGCATTTTGGGAGGCCATGGAGTCTTGTGGACCTTCATATATTTTTGGGTATAATTCTAAAACTTTTTGTTGCTTAAATTGTTACTAATTTCTTAAGCTAATTTAATTAAGTGTTATTTGGATTTGTGAGTTTAATTGCAGGTTTTGGAATTCAAGTTGTGAAATTGAATGAAAGTTAGGGTTTATAAAATTGGTGTATGGTTGTGTGTTATAATTAGGCTTTGTTGTCATGTTAATACAAGTTTAGTAGCTAGTGCTAATGGCTAGCTTTAAAAATTTTGTTATTTTGCTAATTTGCTTACTAGGTTTTTGAAATTTGTTAAATGCTTGGGATTAAAAATGTGATTAGGTTTTTCTTGTCTTCATTAACTTTATTAAGTGTGGTTTAATGCTTTGGATCATGCAATTCTAAGCTAGATTGTAGTTTGTGCATTTTGCTTTGAAATTGTTAAAAAGGGTATTTTTGGTAAACTAGAATATTAGGATTTTTGGAATTTAATGAGATTAAATTCCGGAAATTGTTTATACGAAATATTTAAGATATTTAATAAATATATTGGCGGCTAGATTCATTTAAACATCCTGTTTTGTACAAAAACGGCGAATTGTGCTTGCTAGATTTTCGGAAAAATGACTTTTTAAGCAAAATTGAGTTTTTGTGAGTTTTAACCTAATTTATATTAAAATTAGTGTTCGTGAATGTGCAAATGAGTGTGATTGGATTTTTCTCGATGGTTTGACGTTTGTACATCGACATCGAGGGTTGGTTTGACTATTCTTGCATGCGTAGGCGATTGGTTTGGACCTATGCATGATACGCGTGCCGATTTGATTTTCGTATGCCGTTTCGATTTCGAATTTAGTTTTAATGCGATATGGTGCGTTATGATATGTAGGTACCCCCATGTGGACTTCGAGACGACAAGCAAGCGCGTGGCGACGTCGGTACCGGCTAGCGAGGACCAGGTGAGTAGATTTATATCTACGGGGAGAAGTCGGGTGGATGGCGTATAGCACCCCCGCAGTCCGTGGTGATGTATACGGATGCGTATACATACCAAAAATTTATGATATGTTGTTAGGATTTATTATTGATGATTTTAGATGGATATTGGTGTTGGATTGGTGCATGGTTACGAAACCTTAGGTAGTGGGTGCACTACACTTACACACATATACATACTTGCATACATTCCTTATTTCATATGTGCGTGTATGGGAATATATTTATATGTTCACATGGGTATGGGACTATGTGTTCACATACGGATTTGAGGAGGATAGTTGGGATTGAGCTGAGTCGATGAGATTTGTTTGTGGTTGTGATCTCGGTGATATGGCAGGATTCGTACTTAAGGTACGTCCTGGTGTTATAGCGGATCTTGCGGCGGCAATACGGGTGAATAGTGTTATAAATAAATGGTCGACATGTGATCGTGATATGAGGCATAATATGCTAGGATATTGATATTAGGCCGTATCGGGCGATGTATACCCCTTGATGATGATATGTGCTGACGATATCGGTTTGTACAAGATTGTCGATCAGTAGTCAGATCATGAGTATATTGAGGATATTAGTATTGTACTAGACATAGGTCAGTACCCTAGACTATGATCTTGGATAAAGAGGATACCAGAGGAATAGTGTGAGGAATATGATATTGACCCGTACCCAGATTTGGGGATGCCGTACGACGGATTTACATACGAGCTATATCTTGATGATTGATCCGCACTCTTGACTTGAGATGTCTGATTATAGATATGGTATCGGATATGATATTATTGAGGCGGGATCACCGACTAATATATATACAGGTATGTATATGTATCGACTCAGATGTTAGGCGGTTTCCTTACCTGTAGTCTAGCTTATAGCGTAGCCCTTAAGTTTAGTTAGTTGTTAGATTAGATTCGGTTCCTACCTATTTCAAAGCTTACGAATCGTGCGTATTTTTAAAGACAGCCTAAGGGATCCTACGGATATTTCAAAAAACGTATCTTTTCTTAAAAACACCGTAGCCCCTATTTTCAAAACCCCACGATTCGTGTTATTTCAAAAGGCACCATTGTAGGACTTATATTAGGTTAAAACAGATTAATTATCGTTGCGTCTAGTATTCAGCTCCCGCTCATTATTGTTGTTTGCTCCGCATCACATGCTTATATTATGCTTCACATTCTACTGTTGATATCTTGTGGTTAGGACACCGGCACCATTACCGATGATGCGTATGTACCACGTACACTTACTTGCCGGCTCACACACATCTTCATCGGTAATTGCCATGTCACGTACACCTTAGAAAATATTATTGCTTGACATAGCCTGTTAGCTAATAGTTTAGACATGATATTAGTGTACTTGCCTTATATGTTAGTTTAGACATTATAGTTATTACCTGCTACCTCATGCATACTGTTATTCATTGTTATGCCGCATTCATGGATTCTCATGCATATATTCACTTTTTACGTGCTATTGAGGTTTTGGATTTGGATTTCCATGAGATTTTCTGGATTTGGGGAAAACCGCAAAACATAAACAAACTTCTTCTTTCTCTTTTTAAATAAAAAGCGCGGTTTTTCCCATGATGTATGAGTCGTCCACCATGAGTTTGCTGATAGATTTGGAGACCCGATTCGAGGAGTTGGATGAACCGTTTCGGGTACATGGTGGACCCGGTAAGGTACCCCGAGGCAAGAAGCTCGTGGTGATGACGATGAGCCTGGCAGGGGGAGACTACCTACCGGTGATTTTACCCGACGCGTCGGATATCCGGAGGATACCGTCGTGGTCTTGAGATGGATGGTAGGGGCCGGTCTGGACTGACGGCGCCCTAGATATTGAGATTGAGACATTGAGATTTTGAGATATTGAGGTACTGAGATTTGATGATACAGGCCAGTCCGGATGGCCGGAGCCTGAGGTTTTGAGACATTGAGATTTATGTTTTGTGTCGATGCTAGACACTGTTGATGCTGATTTCATTTATGATACCTCATTTTAAAAATACAAAGGAAATCTCACTAATTTATGAAAACAGTTTCTTCATTTACATGTATTCTGTTTTCATGCATTCATACCTCATTCATATGATATATTGCTACCTGAGGCACTGACACGGGCACATGAGATCATACTCGGGTTAGATATTACCCTAGCCATTGTTATAGGCTGCATGTTATTCATATATTTGAGGATATATTATGATCATTGACCTAGGTTGCGTTATTCATGCGATTTTCTGTTCGTAGATCTTTTTCTACTCACGAGTTGGCAACTCACCCCCGTTGTGCCCCAGTTTCTTGCAGGTGTTGCCGTACGGATTTCATTACGGCTTTGCGGGCACGGTTTCTTTTCGAGTGACTTGCTAGTAGGTGGGTTTATTGTATCTTACCCATCATTATACCTTGTATATTATATTTCAGTTGTATCTATAAGTTCCATCAACCAAACTTGTTTTTTTTTGAGATAGAGACCAGTAATGTTATTCTTTCGACCATAGAGTAGCATGTTATATTTCTTGAGTTTCTTGCTGGTTGAGTTCCATTTCTGTTGTGATCCTCGCCTTTAGGCGTTGTATATTATGTTGCATACAGGTTGATTTGATATGGTTCTTCCTATTCTCTACTACTTCTCTTGGTTTGGATTTCTAGGTTTCGGCTTACTTAGCATACGTACTCCTTGAGACGTTCGTAGTCTAAGTGCCGGTCATGTTCCGTACTTTCGGGTCATGAAAAAGTTGGTATCAGAGCGTTAGGTTTTACCTTCGGAGCGTAGGATGACCCTTGGTTGATGGAATAGGTGACTAAAGTAGAGTGACGTACCGTTGGTATGTTCCGCGGCATATTTACGACACGCCACTCCACTTAAGAAGCCTTAGGATGTACATTTCCTTGTTCAGTATTATATTCCTTCCTGATCTAGCCTCATCGGTACCAGTTTGGTTTTGCTGCCACGATTACGGGCAGTGAGAGCTACGGCTAGAGTTGCGGTCAGCACGAGCTCGGCACGAACGAGGACTGACCAGGGCATGATTCCGGCGACACCCGATTATAGAGAGGTGTCTTTTGACTGTGTTTCCGCGCCACGAGCGTTTGGCGGATCGCCTTTATGAGGTTACTCGGATGTGTTGATCGACATTAGAGGATTGAGCTAATGATAGAGGCCAGCCAGATCTTGATGACCGTTGGTGTGTTGCTTATTCATGATGATCGAGGCACTGTTCGGCGTGCAGACGAGCGAGCCAGTTATTGCTGCGAACGACGAGGTATTGCCCCAGATGCTAGAGTTAGTGCAGAACGAGTTGTACTAAGAGATGATAGAAGGTCGCTAGTCATCGTGGATGAATGACTAGGACATGTGGATCGTTCGCCTAACCCGATGCGAGGTCATCAGATAGATGGATTCCAGCTAGAGACGACTTCACGTGGAGACGTTGGGAGTCGACAGAGACGATCGAATGTCAGAAACCTATTATTCCAAGTTTAAAGTAGTCGGAAAGACATGCAGGCAATTCTATGGTCCCTCTAGAAGAATGAAACCCTAACTCGACTTAATGACCGTGTGAAAGCCTTTGAACCTTCGGGTTTGCGGCAGTTCTACGGCGCCATTAGTGAGGCTTGGGTTTGCCCTTCTACGGCTGGATCACCGATGCTGTGGTATGTACTCGATACTATTAAACTGTGCCCAAGAGGTTGAGCTCTTGGGGGATTGTGAGGTTTTGACGACTCGATCGGATGGCTCGACTTAATTCGGATGCTAGGTGGTGAGATGCATTCTTGGGAGACTCCAGATACGAGGATAGCCGTTGGAGCTCAGTCCATGCAGCCGCGACGAGACGAGTCCAAAGCAGACGACATTAGAGAAAAGTGGAATAAGAGGTTCGCACCAGATCTAGATGAGATGACGTTCCACTCCGCCGACATCAGAGAGGCGATGCGCATGCCGAGGCATGGTACTTGGACTTACCTTCCAGAAGGAGTCGCGATGAGTATGCAGTCGTTCCAGAGCAAGATGCAGATATAGGAAAGGACAATGACTTCCGGACAGTTGGCAGAGACGAGACATGGAAGAGACCGTGAGCAGGATTCCTTCCAGGATACTGCTGCGATGATACTTGCACCCAGGATCAGATGTGTCACGTGCATTCAGAGAGCCAGAGGCCGACGCCAGTGATATGCTGCCTTGACAGGGCCGATGAGCCGATGGATTGTGAGATTGGTAATCCACGGAGAAGACTTGGACCCAGGAGTGGTCATGTTACGCACACCAGCAGGCCAAAGTTCATGATCATCGACGAGACGTCCCACTAGTGACCACGACAGTTGGCCCGAGATTCTTAGAGGATGCACTTGAGCGGTACTGTTCCGCCATTATTGATTTCGATGTTTTGGGTGATTTATTCGTATGATTTGATTTTGATGATTGAGGATTTACGATCTTTGCACAGTGTTGCACTTGATATCGTTTTCATGCTTTAGTTTCACGTGTTTGTGATTTTACGGTTTTAAACAGTTGAGTTGATTTTGTGCGTATGCACGCACGCGATTTGGTTCCTGCACTCTGTATAGTTTTTATATGCTGGCAGTGCAGTGACATGTATTTTGTGCACTTGGATACACTGGATTTCGATTTCGAGGGTGATGCTCGACATTTGTTTTGTGCATTTTATGCACCGGATTGGATTTTTAGCGCCTGTTGGGCGCCTGTTACGAGATGCGATTTGGTGCACACCAGATGCACTAATTCGAGATTTTTCGTGCATGTCAGATGCACCTGATTTTGCTGTCAGGCACACATGTTGCCTAGGACAGATGTTTCGTGCACACCTGATGCACTTAGATGTTGTTTCTGTGTGCATGTATGGCACATTCATGGATTTTGATTTCCGTACGCACCAGACGCACGTAGTATTCATGTGCATATTTTGGGATTGATTTCTTATAGAGCAGTACGTTTTTATGATATTGCTATGTGTTTCCGTACTGAGCAGGACTAGTCAGAGGACAATACCTGAATACATTTTGCATGCATTGATAGTTATTGAAGGGATTTCCAAAAAGCGAGCTATAGCCTCAGTATTTACCTACGTGTCTGATATGACACGAAATGTTTAAAACAAGGAGACCCTTCTAAATTGTTTCCAAAACGGCGGAATGTACATTTCAAACAAAGGTATATATGTATATAGTTATTTTCTTATGGTAGACGTCCGCCACTGTGCAGTGTTATACGCGTTGCACAGCGACTTAAAGAGATTTGGCATGCATTTCCTTCAGATACTTACAGATATAGATTCGATATTTACATTTATAGTTTCGAGTTATATCATATTGGTTTTGATTTGGATTTGGCATTGATGTCTTCTCCACGACTCCGATGATCGCGGGATGCTTGACGGAGTTTTGATTTGAGTTATATACTCATTTTTCAAGCGCATGCGCTGCGCTACGATTTGTTTTATGTATTTACAATTTCGGAGCCCCGACGACTTGATGGTTTTTCTTAGATGTTTTAGTAATTGGGGGAGTTTGAATATAAATTCGGGGACCGAATTTCTTTAAGGGGGAAGATTGTAGCATTTTGAAAATCGTTTCGGTGAAATTTCGGAAAATCGGTAAAATGAAGGGGTTTTCTGTAAAAAGTCAAAATACAAATATCTTATTATAAAAATTAAATATACATATTCTAGCTATGTAATTGCTATTATTTGGTGTTTATTGAGCCGCTGGTGAAATTTCAAATTTTCTGAAAAAAATATTATTTTATTATTATTTTAAGCCGTCACTAATACATTTAATTAGGGGAAATTACAAATTGGAATGAGTTGAAAAAAAATTTGTGCAACATAAAACATTAAATAAAAATTTATCATGTGGTTTTTGGAACGAAATCATTTTCCAAAATGGTTTAGAAATTATTGAAGAAAAAAGGCTTTTTTTTAGCGTAAATGGATGTTTGGGGTATTGTATTTATCATTTTTCATCACCCCACACCCGTGCCCACACCCACACACCCCCACTTACTCCTCCCCATGGCTGAATTCAGCACCCACCATATTTTTCCCCACTTGATTTTCAAGGAAAAAGAAATGAAAGAAAAGAAAAGAAAATGAGTGAAGTAGTTAAACTTTTGACTTTGTTTGACCTTGACCTTGTCCCCCCCCCCCATTTTCCTCACCTCCCTCTCTCTCCCCCACCCACTTTTCTGGCCGAAAATTCCTTCTCCCCACAGCAGCCCCCCCCCCCCTCCATTTTCCCCTCTCTTTTCCCTTCAAAACTTCATGAAAAATTGCATCAAAAATCCACCAAAAATCCCACAAAATCAAAATCAAAGTCCTACCCATTTTAGCTTAGCCCGTTTAGCATGGATCCTTATGAAAAGAGAGCATTTTGGGAGGCCATGGAGTCTAGTGGACCTTCATATATTTTTGGGTATAATTCTAAAACTTTTTGTTGCTTAAATTGTTACTAATTTCTTAAGCAAATTTAATTAAGTGTTATTTGGATATGTGAGTTTAATTGCAAGTTTTGGAATTCAAGTTGTGAAATTGAATGCAAGTTAGGGTTTATAAAATTGGTGTATGGTTGTGTCTTATAATTAGGCTTTGTTGTCATGTTAATACAAGTTTAGTAGCTAGTGCTAATGGCTAGCTTTAAAAATTTTGTTATTTTGCTAATTTGCTTACTAGGTTTTTGAAATTTGTTAAATGCTTGGGATTAAAAATATGATTAGGTTTTTCTTGGCTTCATTAACTTTATTAAGTGTGGTTTAATGCTTTGGATCATGCAATTCTAAGCTAGATTGTAGTTTGTGCATTTTGCTTTGAAATTGTTAAAAAGGGTATTTTTGGTAAACTAGAATATTAGGATTTTTGGAATTTAATGAGATTAAATTCCGGAAATTGTTTATACGACTTATTTAAGATATTTAATAAATATATTGGCCGCTACATTCATTTAAACATCCTGTTTTGTACAAAAACGGCGAATTGTGCTTGCTAGATTTTCGGAAAAATGACTTTTTAAGAAAAATTGAGGTTTTTGTGAGTTTTAACCTGGTTTATATTAAAATTAGTGTTCGTGAATGTGCAAATGAGTGTGATTGGATTTTTCTCGATGGTTTGACGTTTGTACATCGACATCGAGGGTTGGTTTGACTATTCTTGCATGCGTAGGCGATTGGTTTGGACCTATGCGTGATACGCGTGCCGATTTGATTTTCGTATGTCGTTTCGACTTCGAATTTAGTTTTAATGCGATATGGTGCGTTATGATATGTAGGTACCCCCATGTGGACTTCGAGACGACAAGCAAGCGCGTGGCGATGTCGGTACCGGCTAGCGAGGACCAGGTGAGTAGATTTATATCTACGGGGAGAAGTCGAGTGGATGGCGTATAGCACCCCCGCAGTCCGTGGTGATGTATACGGATGCGTATACACACCAACAATTTATGATATGTTGTTAGGATTTATTATTGATGATTTTAGATGGATATTGGTGTTGGATTGGTGCATGGTTACGAAACCTTAGGTAGTGGGTGCACTACACTTACACATACACACATATACATACTTGCATACATTCCTTATTTCATATGTGCGTGTATGGGAATATATTTATATGTTCACATGGGTATGGGACTATGTGTTCACATACGGATTTGAGGAGGATACTTGGGATTGAGCTGAGTCGATGAGATTTGTTTGTGGTTATGATCTCGGTGGTATGGCAGGATTCGTACTTATGGTACGTCCTGGTGTTATAGCGGATCTTGCGGCGGCGATACGGGTGAATAGTGTTATAAATAAATGGTCGACATGTGATCGTGATATGAGGCATAATATGCTAGGATATTGATATTAGGCCGTATCGGGCGATGTATACCCCTTGATGATGATATGTGCTGACGATATCGGTTTGTACGAGATTGTCGATCAGTAGTCAGATCATGAGTATATTGAGGATATTAGTATTGTACTAGACATAGGTCAGTACCCTAGACTATGATCTTGGATAAAGAGGATACCAGAGGAATAGTGTGAGGAATATGATATTGACCCGTACCCAGATTTGGGGATGCCGTACGACAGATTTACGTACGAGCTATATCTTGATGATTGATCCGCACTCTTGACTTGGGATGTCTGATTATAGATATGGTATCGGATATGATATTATTGAGGCGGGATCACCGACTAATATATATACAGGTATGTATATGTATCGACTCAGATGTTAGGCGGTTTCCTTACCTGTAGTCTAGCTTATAGCGTAGCCCTTTAGTTTAGTTAGTTGTTAGATTAGATTCGGTTCCTACCTATTTCAAAGCTTACGAATCGTGCGTATTTTTAAAGACAGCCTAAGGGATCCTACGGATATTTCAAAAAACGTATCTTTTCTTAAAAACACCGTAGCCCCTATTTTCAAAACCCCACGATTCGTGTTATTTCAAAAGGCACCATTATAGGACTTATATTAGGTTAAAACAGATTTATTATCGTTGCGTCTAGTATTCAGCTCCCGCTCATTATTGTTGTTTGCTCCGCATCACATGCTTATATTATGCTTCACATTCTACTGTTGATATCTTGTGGTTAGGACACCAGCACCATTACCGATGATGCGTATGTACCACGTACACTTACTTGCCGGCTCACACACATCTTCATCGGTAATTGCCATGTCACGTACACCTTAGAAAATATTATTGCTTGACATAGCCTGTTAGCTAATAGTTTAGACATGATATTAGTGTACTTGCCTTATATGTTAGTTTAGACATTATAGTTATTACCTGCTACCTCATGCATACTGTTATTCATTGTTATGCCGCATTCATGGATTCTCATGCATATATTCACTTTTTACGTGCTATTGAGGTTTTGGATTTGGATTACCATGAGATTTTCTGGATTTGGGGAAAACCGCAAAACATATACAAACTTCTTCTTTCTCTTTTTAAATAAAAAGCGCGGTTTTTCCCATGATGTATGAGTCGTCCACCATGAGTTTGCTGATAGATTTGGAGACCCGATTCGAGGAGTTGGATGAACCGTTTCGGGTACATGGTGGACCCGGTAAGGTACCCCGGGGCAAGAAGCTCGTGGTGATGACGATGAGCCTGGCAGGGGGAGACTACCTACCGGTGATTTTACCCGACGCGTCGGATATCCGGAGGATACCGTCGTGGTCTTGAGATGGATGGTAGGGGCCGGTCTGTACTGACGGCGCCCTAGATATTGAGATTGAGACATTGAGATTTCGAGATATTGAGGTACTGAGATTTGATGATACAGGCCAGTCCGGATGGCCGGAGCCTGAGGTTTTGAGACATTGAGATTTATGTTTTGTGTCGATGCTAGACACTGTTGATGCTGATTTCATTTATGATACCTCATTTTAAAAATACAAAGGAAATCTCACTAATTTATGAAAACAGTTTCTTCATTTACATGTATTCTGTTTTCATGCATTCATACCTCATTCATATGATATATTGCTACATGAGGCACTGACACGGGCACATGAGATCACACTCGGGTTAGATATTACCCTAGCCATTGTTATAGGCTGCATGTTATTCATATATTTGAGGATATATTATGATCATTGACCTAGGTTGCGTTATTCATGCGATTTTCTGTTCGTAGATCTTTTTCTACTCACGAGTTGGTAACTCACCCCGTTGTGCCCCAGTTTCTTGCAGGTGTTGCCGTAAGGATTTCATTACGGCTTTGCGGGCACGGTTTCTTTTCGGGTGACTTGCTAGTAGGTGGGTTTATTGTATCTTACCCATCATTATACCTTGTATATTATATTTCAGTTGTATCTAGAAGTTCCATCAACCAAACTTGTTTTTTTTTAGATAGAGACCAGTAATGTTATTCTTTCGACCATAGAGTAGCATGTTATATTTCTTGAGTTTCTTGCTGGTTGAGTTCCATTTCTGTTGTGATCCTCGCCTTTAGGCGTTGTATATTATGTTGCATACAGGTTGATTTGATATGGTTCTTCCTATTCTCTACTACTTCTCTTGGTTTGGATTTCTGGGTTTCGGCTTACTTAGCATACGTACTCCTTGAGACGTTCGTAGTCTAAGTGCCGGTCATGTTCCGTACTTTCGGGTCGTGACACATCAGTGGGAATCGGGATCCAACTATCATCGCATGATAACGTGACGGAATCCGCTCACGGTGTCACACTCCAGAAGGTATGCGCATATCTGGCAAGTTTCAGTTTCTTTAGAAACTCCCGATGTGATTTCTTCCCCATGCTCTTATGATCTTGACTTTGGCCAACATATCATAAGTCACATGTCAAGTTCTACCCGTCATTCTCCAGGTTAATTTGAACCCACCCGTACCTACCCTTGACTTTGGCCAAAATGGCAGTACGACTGTCCCAAACCAACGCATCTATCTATGCTGTATATGAATACCCCAATAGCTACCAATCACTGTGCCTTGACTTTGGCCAACATACATAGCTTGAATACTATTGACCATCCATATGAAACGACGGAGGGCTACGAATGGTTTCTGGCGAAAACCTTTAACGTAATGAACTTGATATCGTTGAAGGAACGGATAGCTTTTAAAAATATAGTGACGAAAACCTTTGCTAAAGAGGTCACTCCCGGCGAAGGGATCTCGGCTCTTTCCCCGTAGAATGAGGTGCAGGATATTCCAACTGAATACCACGGTGCAAAGCAAAAGTAATCGGCTATAGTGAAGTTATTGCCCTGATGCAAACTTCTGTCCAAGGGGTCACTCCCGGTTAAGGGATCTCGGCCCTTGCCTCGTCGACTGAGGTGCAGGATATTCCAACTGAATATCACTGTGCAAAACAAAAGTGAATGTCCTTGCAATAACAGCTTTTTGAAAAGTGTTCCAACAACATCAGATTAGGTTTGTTTTTAACTTGCATTGATCCAAATCAACGCAGTCCCATCAATTGATCACACCACAAAGAACGAAAATATACTGATGTACGTATATGCCATCCGCATTCGCCGCTGGGTCCCGTCATTACCCGTTAGGTTAGCTAACTAACGACAGAGCGGGGACTGGACTAGCGCGGATGTAAAACATATACAACACTTGCTAATATATATACCAATATATTATATTTCGCTCAAGGCGTGATAAAATGCAACATCACAGAAATGTACAGCATCACAGAACAATACAGATATCTGGGATCCCTGGGTTTCACAGAGCCACTACTGAAACCCGACGTTCCCCTGGTCGTGTGAATAGCCTGTGCAATGAAATCCTAGACCCCTACGGGCGCGGCAAGTTACCCGCTAAAACCTGAAGCGAGGCAGCCCCCTTCAACACCGTGAATGGACCACCCAGCACTTCACGGAATCCGGTAACTTGGGCACTGTTCAGTTGATAAAACTGCACATTTGTATTACATTTTTCCTACCATTTTCATATTAAAAAGGGTCTTTATTATAATATATTATACATATGCGGGTTTATGTGTAAAAACACCATTTTCCATGTGTTAATATATTTTAATTAGTATTTGGTAGGAAAATGTATGCAAATAATATTATTGACCTAATCCTAGTAGAACAAAGTCTACTAAAATCTTATTTGAGTTGTTGTGCAAAATATTTCCAAGTTGTGCAGAATTTTCCAAGGCTAGAATCAAGCAAATCAAGTTGTTGAAGAAATCTTGCCAAATTAAGAAGCAAAACTTGGAGACCAAGTCTGGAAGCAACCGAGAGAAGATTTCTTAATTCTAAAGGTGGCTTGGATTGCCAAATGTCACAATCAGAAAGCCCAAGAAAATTGACGAAGTGATCTTCACCATTGAGCGCGGATCCGCGGCCAAACCCACCATTGGGCCGCGGATCCGCCGCAAGTTTAGGGAGTTAGAGCGCAATATTTTTTGGCATAAATCATTGCTAAATTTTAGCAAGTTTTCAACAATAAGATTCTGGCTTTGCACTATAAAAGGGAACCGAGAGCCTCTTGAAAAAATCATCAAGCCGACGAGATCACGAAGTCCAAGACGGCTCACGCATCCAAGCTGATCATCAACTATTCGTCTACCTCCTTAGGAAAGATCGAGAAGCAAATCAAGTTTTGTAATCATTTTCTACGGAATAAAGTGTAGATTGTTCAAGTTGATTAATAAAGATAGTTATTTTATTTAATTCTTTTGCATTTTACATTATGTTTTCCCTCTCTTTCTTTTCATCTTCTTTTCCCAACATGCGCGAGTAATTCTCCGCTTGTTAGGGTTCGTAGGATTAGGGTAGGCTAATGGACGATGAAAATAATTAAACCCTTTTTAAGTCCTATAAAGTTTAGGAACTTTATCAAAAGAATCATTAACATCCTAATCGGGCGCGCTAGCAATTCTTTGCTAGTTCCGACCGCGATTAGAGATTAGATTAATGATTGTTTTGGTAGAGGCTAGATATGAACGGAGTTCCGTGTCGAGATAAGGGTTAAGAGTGGGATTCTTTTTCCCTCCAGAAACCCTAATCTACACGCATCACCGTCGTTCTAGTTCTAAATCTATTAATGGATAAAAATGGTAACTTTTAATTAATCGTCCATAACTACTAAATCCTAACGAACCCTACAAGCCCTCTTATTATATTAATTACATCTTTAAAATAATCTAGATCTATATTTTACATTCTTGTTTAACGTAGATCTAGAAATCTTTCTATAAAATTCTTTATCCCTCCTCTCTTTCTCAACACATCTAAAGTAAAAGTAAAAGGTTCCACATTTCCCAGAGGACGACCCGTACTCATCTCGGTCTAGCTACGTGCGACACCGTTATTGATTGCGGTTAAACTACAAACACTCATTCGAATCAATCAAATGGCGCCGTTGCCGGGGATACGTGCGTAATTTTTTATTTTTACTATTTGTGTTGAATTCTTAGACGATTTATATCATTATTAACACAAAACTGCAAATTGCATATTTAACGACTTGTGCGTGAATTTTATAAGGAGATCTGGAGTTACAGAATTGAGGAAAACAGAAGACAGAGCCATTCATCGAGATCCAGAGGAGCACAGAGGGACACAGAAAAATTTTCAGCAAGCGATCCATCCACCTCGCGGCGGAACCGCGGCACTAAGGTGCTTCCTGCGGCGGAAACCGGCTGCTTGGAGGGATTAGGGCTACAGAACTCTCTGGTAAGATTCTCAACTCCTTCTCTCTCCTCTCAAATCCAATAAAATCTATCTTCTGCAGGATTCTTTGCGAAAATTGCGCCGCTAAAAAATCTTTTTGCAAAAGTTTTGTGATTGGTTTTGTTTTGCATATTTTAATACGGATTCTAAGGGGTAAAGACCAAATCAAGATTAGGTGGGGATTTCATCACCCTTCCTAAGCCCCACAAATCACAAACCGAGCATATATATCAACCCTTCATTAATTTAAAAAATATCTAGACCAGACTCTAAGGACTGTCGCGCTTAATAAGGACAGAGGAAGGTCGTGGGTAATCTATCGTTTATCCGCATTACTTTTGTAGTGCCTAGGCAAGTGTGACAAAGGCTAGTGGTTTTTAATTAGGCCCACGACGTAGTTCCTTCCCACTTACCTGGTGCCAATGTTCTTCCTTCTTTTGATGCTTCGTTATCTGGCTACAAGGGTAGTACGGAGGCGGTAGAGGATTTATCCTGCGGCTTGTCCTTTGGAAGTCTAGGAGCGGTCTAGAGACTGGACCTAGGTAACCTTAGTTCTAAGGTTGCTTGTGCATATTAGGGAGATTTGTCTTGAGTCCCACTTTTTCAAAACAAGCCAATTTTAAAATCACACACACGCTGCCACTTGCACTAAACCCGCTTAGTGCATGCTCGGCTGGACACGGGATCCTAGTGCCCGTCTTGTCCGCGTTTCTGATATCGACGCCGAAGTCGGTACTTCTTCATCTTCTTTTCCCCCACCACACACCACATCGACCGTGATGGACGGCACTCCATCTAATTATAACACCACGCTGCCACCGCCCGCAGGTGATCAGAATCCAGCGCGCATCTCTCTCCAAGAGAGATGCTATCCTATTCGTGGTCCTCTTCCTACTTGTCTATCTCTTCCACCACCTAACGGGGATAATTTCGAGATTAAACCCCACTACATCAATCTGCTGCCCAAATTTTACGGGCTTGAATCGGAAGACGCGTACGTTTTCATCACCAAATTCGAGAACGTATGCGCAATGATGGGTACTTCATAATTGACCTTAGATGCTATGCGCTTACGTCTTCTCCCATTCACACTGTGCGACTTGGCAGAAAAATGGCTTTACAATACTGCCGCACACTCTATCGCTAATTGGGATGAATTCGTCGTAGCATTTCTTAAGAAGTTTTACCCAAATCATAAGACTGCACATGTTAGGAGCGAGATCAACCAGTTCACCCAGCTTCCTAATGAACCATTTTGGAAGTGCTTTGAACGTTTCAAAGATCTGCTTGTCCAATGCCCCCATCACGGAATACAAAGATGGGATTTATGTCGGATTATATATGAGGGCATTAATCCAGCGACAAAGCAAATGCTTGAAACAATGTGTCAATGCAATTTCATGTCTAAAGATGACGGTGAAGCATGGAAATATCTGGAAGATCTCGCTGAACACACGTTGCAGTGGGAAAGCGTAAGACCACCTTCAACTAAGGGAGGTATTCACCAGCTCGATGTTTCTATCGCAGTGAAAGCCGAAATGGCAGCGATACAGAAGAAACTCGATGCTATTGAAAACAAGTTCTCAACATTCTCCCTAAATCAGGTCACGCTTCCTATGACTGTCTGTGGTTGCTGTTCAGATCCTTCACACTTAACGGAAGAATGTCCTATGAATGTATCGTTTCAAGCTAATGCTGCTTTTCAGCAGCGACCTAGAAATGATCCTTCTTCTTCCACATATAATCAAGGATGGAGGAATCATCCTAATTTTGCTTGGAATCAAAACCAACAAAGTAATTATCAAAGACCTCCTCCACAGCAACCACAACCACAGAATCAGCCCCCCTTTCAGTCACAAAATTTCCAAAATCCGGCCAACATTTCTACACCACAAGTGGCCGGTATTGACAACTCACTTGCACAAACTTTGGATATGTTCATGAAACAATCCATGCAAAATTCGGCTGAGATAAGGTCTTCTATTGATACCCTAACGAAAAACTCCTCCTCCCATGGCGAGAGTATTAAATCAATAGAAAACCAAATCACACAGTTAAACGCCGCAATGAGTGCGAGAGAGAAAGGGAAACTCCCATCTCAACCCCTACCAAATCCTGGCCATTCACAAAGTCATAATGTGAATGCCGTTACTACGTTGAGATCGGGGAGAGTGCTGAATAACCGAGTGGGTGAGCAATTTGATGATAGTGACACATTTGATACCCCTTCTTCTTCTTCTTCTTCCCCTAATTCGTCTAGTCTCCCACCTTCATCCGAGCCTATTCTCCGTTTTCCCCAAGGCTCGAACATTTCGCCAAATCTATCTAAGTCGATTCCCACTCCAATTTTGGGATCGAATCCATCCCCACAGTCTTCTCCACAAACGTTGAACCTAAAACTTATTGATCAAGCACCTTATCCAAACAGGTTAAGGGGCAACAAACCAAGTCCACAAATGGAGAAGATCGTGGAAATTTTTAAGCAAGTTAACATAAAAATTCCTCTCCTAGATGCTATTCAACAAGTTCCGTCATATGCAAAAATCCTAAAGGACTTGTGCACTAGGAAGAGAAAAGTTCAAGTACCTAAAAAAGTTTTCCTTGCGAGTAATGTGAGCACAGCTTTTACACAACAACTTCCCAAGAAACGAAAGGACCCCGGAAGTCCTACAATTTCAATCTCTATTGGGGGTAAAAATATCAATCGTGCTCTACTCGATCTAGGTGCTAGTGTTAACTTGCTTCCGTATTCTGTTTATGAGCAATTAGGGATCGGAGAGTTAAAGCCAGCGCATTGCACTCTTCAGATGGCCGATCGATCTATCACCCAACCTAGGGGTGAGCTAGGGGATGTGTTAATCATAGTCGGGGAATTCATATTTCCTGTGGACTTTATCGTTATTGATACACAACCTGTAGCAAACCCACGCAATCAAATTCCGGTGATACTCGGTCGACCCTTTTTGGCCACTTCCAACGCAGTAATTAATTATAGAAACGGCTCTATGACCCTATCCTTTGGAAAGAAGTCAATTGAGCTTAACATTTACAAGTTGGGAAGTGAACCCTCCGAACCCTATGCTCATGTGTGTTCTGTCGAATTAATGGATGTCGACAGCAGCGAATTTGATCAACCTCATGATACAGACTCTTTTCATATGTTGTTGTTTGACCTAACCATTTACTCTTCCACCGAGTTGTCCGGGTCAACATCTAATGAAGAACTTTATATTGAGTCTGACGATCACCCCATTTTTTCTGATGACATTATTTTTCGGGGTATCGATGAAAGCTTTGAGGAAATTTTCGCTGATGAACTCGCATTTTTACAAGACACGGGTGTTGAGATGAATCAACTCCAAGATGAAGAAATTGGACCTCCACCCCCTCTTTTGGACAATCATGACAATGCGAGTAATCCATCATTACTATCACTGTGTCGTCTCTCCAAATTGAGACGCAATCCTTTTCCAATACACCTCTTGTCACCTCCCCACTTCTTCACGTCGAAAGGTGACATGTTCTTCCACCAACTTTGGTGCTTCATCGATAAAATTTTTGAATGGTTGGTGTTGACCTTCGGTCTTTGCAAAGCTTGGCATTGACCAATAACCTTGACCCCCTCATGTGATTTTAAAAGATTAAAAATGTATAACTCAAGTTTGGGGGAGGGGTGGTCTATTTTGGCTCTTGAAAGAAAATGATTTTTACAAAATTGTGAGCCTAAAATAAGTTTGGGGGAGGATTTTCACTTTCATATATTGTTGCCCCCATTAATAATTTCCTCCCAAGTCTACAGGTTTTTTTTTTAGCTTAACGGATGACATCAGTGAGGACACTGCTGTAAACAGGTTTGGGGGAGGTTTGTGCTTATTTACACATCAATTTGCATCATACTTTGCATAAGCACAATATTTTCAAAAATTAAAAAAAAAAATTTATAACAAAAGAGTAGAGTGTGAAAAATTACATCTAAAAGATAGGAATAGTTTAAGAAAACCAAGAAAATTAGAAGTTTTCTTAAACGAACTAGTAATATTCATCAAATTAAAAAGTACTAAGGTAGATGGACAAGAGTATGATAGCTTGAATTGAATTCTCTGAGTGTAGGGATGCCCATTTCACACTAGTAGGGGTATATGATCAATGTTTGGATGAAAGATAGGAATGAAGAATAAAGACGATATTTTATTGAGGGATAATGTGATTTCTAACATCTTTTCATGACTATTAAGATAGGGCTCATGACAACTGAAAAGCTGGCATAGTTGGAAACTCTTCTTTTCAAAGTATTTCTTTTATGTTTCTTGTCTTTATATGTAAATTTCACCATCTTTCTTTTGTTATTGGATTTTGTGGGTGTAATCCGCTGAAAACCCTCAAGAGACAACACTCCTCCTACTAGGGACACCTAGAGGTTTAACGGCTTGTTGCACGTGCTCAGTGCAATCGTGTCTGCCTACGAAAGTGTGCTTAGTTTTCTCCTTTCTTTTTCTCCTCTTAAATAAACTAGTTTGCTCGGGACGATCAAAGATAAGTTTGGGGGTATTTGTTCAGTTGATAAAACTGCACATTTGTATTACATTTTTCCTACCATTTTCATATTAAAAAGGGTCTTTATTATAATATATTATACATATGCGGGTTTATGTGTAAAAACACCATTTTCCATGTGTTAATATATTTTAATTAGTATTTGGTAGGAAAATGTATGCAAATAATATTATTGACCTAATCCTAGTAGAACAAAGTCTACTAAAATCTTATTTGAGTTGTTTTGCAGAATATTTCCAAGTTGTGCAGAATTTTCTAAGGCTAGAATCAAGCAAATCAAGTTGTTGAAGAAATCTTGCCAAATTAAGAAGCAAAACTTGGAGACCAAGTCTGGAAGCAACCGAGAGAAGATTTCTTAATTCTAAAGGTGGCTTGGATTGCCAAATGTCACAATCAGAAAGCCCAAGAAAATTGACGAAGTGATCTTCACCATTGAGCGCGGATCCGCGGCCAAACCCACCCTTGGGCCGCGGATCCGCGGCCAAACCCATCCTTGGGCCGCGGATCCGCCGCAAGTTTAGGGAGTTAGAGCGTAATATTTTTTGGCATAAATCATTGCTAAATTTTAGCAAGTTTTCAACAATAAGATTCTGGCTTTGCACTATAAAAGGGCACCGAGAGCCTCTTGAAAAAATCATCAAGCCGACGAGATCACAAGTCCAAGACGGCTCACGCATCCAGGCTGATCATCAACTGTTCGTCTACCTCCTTAGGAAAGATCGAGAAGCAAATCAAGTTTTGTAATCATTTTCTGCGGAATAAAGTGTAGATTGTTCAAGTTGATTAATAAAGGTAGTTATTTTATTTAATTCTTTTGCATTTTACATTATGTTTCCCTCTCTTTCTTTTCAACTTCTTTTCCTAACATGCGCGAGTAATTCTCCGCTTGTTAGGGTTCGTAGGATTAGGGTAGGCTAATGGACGATGAAAACAATTAAACTCTTTTTAAGTCCTATAAAGTTTAGGAACTTTATCAAAAGAATCATTAACATCCTAATCGGGCGCGCTAGCAATTCTTTGCTAGTTCCGACCGCGATTAGAGATTAGATTAATGATTGTTTTGGTAGAGGCTAGATATGAACGGAGTTCCGTGTCGAGATAAGGGTTAAGAGTGGGATTCTTTTTCCCTCCAGAAACCCTAATCTACACGCATCACCGTCGTTCTAGTTATAAATCTATTAATGGATAAAAAGGGTAACTTTTAATTAATCGTCCATAACTACTAAATCCTAACGAACCCTACAAGCCCTCTTATTATATTAATTACATCTTTAAAATAATCTAGATCTATATTTTACATTCTTGTTTAACGTAGATCTAGAAATCTTTCTATAAAATTCTTTATCCCTCCTCTCTTTCTCAAGACATCTAAAGTAAAAGTAAAAGGTTCCACGTTTCCCAGAGGACGACCCGTACTCATCTCGGTCTAGCTACGTTCGACACCGTTATTGATTGCGGTTAAACTACAAACCCTTTTTTGTAACAATCAGGCACCCCTCTTGGGTCAACCTGTACCCCCTACGAGTGCGGCGAATAGCCCGCCAATCCTAGAGTGAAGCCCCCTCCGTCTCAATGCCATGAGATGCGGGCCCGTTGCCCTCTAGAACCCGGCTATCCGTGCACCCCACCTTGGGGTAATCCTAGTACAGAAAGTAAAATATACATACAACGGGTACATCGACCGCAACCTGGTCGTGCCCCAAAATAATAATACAATCAGGCAGAGACGACAGTCCACATGTCGGACGCTCGCCCCGCAATATCAAATGTACATAATACAACCACAACTGTACTAGTATTGCATCCAGGCTATCCCCCACGACCAATCCGCAACATCACAGCATAACACAAAACATCAACGTGAAAGTCACGTTCGCAAATCCGTCTAACCGGGCTATAGCAGTTAGACTGGATTTACCGATCAAGTGACATTCACGGTCGCGGATATAATGTAAATACTGTGAACTAATATGTTTAAAATATCCGATCGATTAAATTTTATCAAGTGGGCCCCAAAGTACTACTGTAGCACATCAAGAAATTCTGGGCCCAAAAATAACATTCCAGAAACCGCATTTTAAACTCAGGAGCATTCTGCAAAAGTTTGGGGGACTGAACAGTTCAAGTCGCGGCGGAACCGCGGCCCAAGCATGGGTTTGGCCGCGGTTCCGCGGTGGTTTGGACTGTTCACGAGCCCAGATTTTCACAGAACTCTTAAAACTCCCTGCACATCATTCTGAGACAACCTGAAAAATTTTTGGACTTCAAAAAATTTCGACAGAAACTGATGTGAAGAAAAATACGGTTTTTGGAAATTTGTTCGATCGGAAATGTAAAACACATTAGACAAAGCTAGACTATGTTAATGGCGAGGCTCTGATACCACTGTAAGTGCACGGTGGCACCCCGGCCTCCATCCCGAGGCCAAATGCGGAAGCGATGGCTAACTTTAAATTTTCTTGAACCGGCACCACCGCGCACTAAAACCCGAATCGTGCCATTAACTAGTCCTAGCTAACTACAAGATGGGGAAGAGAGATATACCGAGTGATCCGAGTCCTCCGGTCTTCTCGCCGTCGTCCCGATCTCCCGCGGAGTCTCCGGTCTCCACCTCGTCTCCGGAAGGGCACCACGTCGCCTGCTTCTTTTACGGGCTCCCACCTCTATACCGAGGCAACTCGGGCACGAAGCTGGCGAGTCGACGTGCCCAAGATTTGCTGTAGAATGTAGTGTGGAACTTGTGTCTCATTTGGGGTTGAGATAGTTGCCATATGGTGGAGGGATGAGTTGTGGAATTTTTGTGGAGCTATGGGATTTTTAACAAGCCAAAAGAGATGAAATCCCTCCACAAAAAAATGGGACAGCCCACTTGAGGAAGTGGCCGGCCATGCATAGTGAGGGGAGAGTGAGAATGAGAGTGTGTATCAAAAAGAGAGAGGCCACACAATAATGCATGAGGGAATCAAAAGAAATCATGAACGAACATGATCACAAACACATCCACACTCAAACACAACCATCATCAAACATGATGACTCCAAAAGTCAAGCAATGATGAAGTGAATAAGTCAAGGTCAACAAGAGCTATCATGAAGCAACAAAATGCAAAGAACCCCCTCCACTAATGCTTATTTGCACAAATGCAAATAAGCCCTCCTTCACCAATCTTCGGCCATTGAAAGATACAAATGAAAATGGCCGAAACGGAAAGCAAACTGGCAACTCCAGAAAACTGGTCCCGTAATAAATTACAGGAAAACACCAATACTGTGTATACACACCCGCATTTGTATTCCGACCGAAATTCAAATGCAATGAGACAAAATCTACACTGTACTATACTAGGATCCGGCTTAAAACAAAGCCGGCTAGTATTATCCGTTCGATCCTGATCCGTGCAATACCACACGTATCTGATCGAACCCTGCCATATATCCATATGGCCTCTAGTACATACCGTCCGATCCTGATCCATGCAATACCGCATGTATCTAATCGAACCGTGCCATATCTCCATACAGCCTCTAGTACTAACTGTCCGATCCTGATCCGTGCAATACCACATGTATCTGATCGAACCGTGCCATATCTCCATACGGCCTCTAATACTAACTGTCCGATCCTGATCCGTGCAATACCGCACGTATCTGATCGGACCTTGCCATATCTCCATACGGCCTCTACAGCGTTTCGCCCGAAACTTGAGTAACTGAATGTGGGGGACTCTAAAGACTCGTCAACACCATGGCTGTGGATTTAACCACTAGCATGTCAGAGGTATTAGCCATACGTGACGGGCCACCAGCTATTGACCAAAAGGGACGTCGATGAGCGAACTCATCCTGACACCCTACTGAGCCTGTAAGTGACAATATCCGTACAGTCCGGTCCGTTCGTCTATGAGCATCGCATGGCGGGCCTAGGGGGTTGGTAAAAGTCAGACCCCCAAAAGCGGTATAAGTCGTGTCGGAGTGTAGCCCAGAATAACCTGAGATACTACTGGAATACCTACCAGTAAATCTCCTGTCGGCCGAGGGCTTCGTGTAATGGCTCTCCTAGACACAGCGCGACCTCACCCCCAATACTGGGAGAGACGAACCCTTGAAGATCCGCTCACTGCCTCCATGTGGCTCGGGACTGTACCCAACTAAAACCTGTTTGCACGTCTCCTTTGAGCGTGGTAGGGTAGTAATCAAAGTACAGTGGGAACTCACATGAGACAAATGACGATCCCCAGGTCGATGAACTAACCTGTACACATGTCACCAGGGAACTGCTATCTGACGTCAGGTATAAGACCAACTAGCATGTTCCCGGCGAGTCATGTCCGGTTTACTCATAACCCAATGAGCACCTGTATACATCTTAGGTGATCCAACTGACACCAATGGCTTGTGAGACCGGCCACCGCCCCTCGTCGGGGTCTCGACTGTATACACTAGTCTACTCTGGAGTATCGATGCCCTGTCTCGAAACTCCCATGACTAGGGACCTTTTAAGGATGTGCTTATAGACTGCCAGCTCTCACGTATATGATCGCCCTCATACTGCTGGCAGTCAAGCAAGAATCCTAGGGGCTCTATCAACGTGCAATAGTGACATGTCAGGTCACCTAAAACAGTACATGATGATAAAGATAAACCAGATAGCATACTATCATCTCGAGTAAGACTGTCCTCCTGGGATAGGTCCTCCCTCAATCATTGCAATCACGTGCCTGTGATCCAATAATTGACTCTGAGGTCACTATCTCCAACTCCTTTTTGCTCGGGCGGCCGTCGGCGTCCGTTGCCGGCGTGGGGTGCCGAGCCTCGCGGGAGCTCGACTGGCACCATGTTGTCATGACCATAGTTCTTGATGGGCCCCAGTTCCTTCCGGCGAGGTCCCTTGGGCCCCGCGGTAAGGTGGTCCTAGAGCTGCCTTGGCGGGTTTCGTGGGCGCGACCCCGTCGGGGGGCGTCCCGGTCATGCCTGGAAGCAGGCGAGCTGACCGTCACCGCCTCGGTATAGGCAGAGGGGCGACAAAGCTCAAGGCGAGACTCTACAACGTGGTGCTTCGAGGTTGAATGGGACGGATCGAGGGGCCTGCGACCGCCGGAGTCTGCGAGGTGGTGGCCAGCGGAGGAGTCGACGGCATTCAGTGGAGGTTCACCTGCGCCTCCGTTGAGAGGGAGGCGGTAGCGGGTGCTTGGATCTTCAGGGTGATCTCTTGCCATGTGGATGGAGATCGGAAGACCAACTTTGTTTTTGTGGAGTTTAAGTTCCCACAGACGGCGCCAACTGATGGAGGTCCTTTTCGGGTCTCCGTCAGATGTTGTCTTCCGTTGATCTCCCGGTGGATCTTGGAGGTGATCTCCTCTTGTGTGTGGGTCTCAATGGGTTTTGAGGAGATTGGTGGTTTTTGGGGAGTCAACGCCGAGTACCTGCAAAGAAGTCCCGGGGTTGTTTGGTACCACCGAGGACCCTCCGACGATCAAGTTAGTACGAGATCCGAGCAGAGTAACAGCTAAGTGGGGTGAAAAAAGCTTATTTTACCCCTCTGTGATGGGGGTTTATATAGTGGCGGCAGTACGCAGCAGTAGGCGTGAGAATCTCCCCGGCATTTACGCTCCCGACGTCACGCCCGCGTAAAGACCGGATCGCCCGTTAATGGGGATCGTGATTGCGTGGAACGTGGGATGTTGGTGGAGAATATGCGCATGGCGAGATTTGCGGAGCGGCGGTTAGGCCTGTGAGTGGTGGAGTTGGTCGGTCGGAGGACCGAGAAAGATGGCCTCGGCTGGGAAGCTCGGGGACGAGCGAGAGGGCCGAGGAGTCTTGGTCCTGTGGCAGCTCGGGGCGAGCTGAGAGGCCGAAGAGGCCAATTTTCAGGGGGTTCTGAGGAGAGCCAGCTTGTGCTTGCAGGTTGGGACAAGGGTGGCCTGGTCGGCCCCTGTAGGTCCTTTCTTCTGAGTTCTGGGACACGTCATCTGCCATGTGTCCTGATCTTGGAGGTAGCTAATATTGAGCATCATCAAGAACTAAGATACCTTGGCTCTCCCGCTGTAACATTTCAAAAAAAAATATATTATTTTTTTGGGAAAATTCTGAACAAAAAATTATGGAAATTCTAAAATATGTTATTTAGTGGTAATTGTGGGTTAATGTGGGGTTTTTGGTAAAAAGTTTACCAAAAACGGCTTTTAATATTTTATCTGGTTTTATGAATATTTTATTGGAATTTTATCTGGACTGCACACACTTGTGCATGTTAACTTGGGTGAAGTCTAGGGTTACCATGTTGAGATGACCATGGTGGGTTGAACCATTTGATTAGGTTAATTGGGTTAATTAAGGGTTTTTAGCTTTGTTAAGGGTGATTAGGATGGGGGTTGACTTGTGTAGGGAGAGAGAAAGAGCCATGGTGGCTTGAGCAAGCAACATTAAATGAGAGAGAGAGAGGAGGCTATGAGGTTCACGCCATTTCATTTCAAGACTTCTCACCTCAACACTTTTTCTTGTCATTCACACATCCTTCAACTCTCTCTCTCACTCACATCTCTCACTCTCACACCCCACCATCAAATACACAACACTTCACCCTACATCAGCCAAAACAACCACAACAACAACTTCAACAACAGCTGAAACAGCAACTGCATCAGCAGTGAAGAAAACATCAGCAGCCACACCAGCCCTAACACCATAGCCCAACACCTACACACTCACATCATCACAACTTCAGCCCCCATATCAACACATCAGCAGCATCAGCAACTGCTGTGAAAACAGCCACAGCAGCAACAACTTCATTCAAAACCATCCCACACCCTCATCATACCACAACTCAGCCCAACACAACCCCCACAACAAACCACAGCCACAGCAGCTGCTGCAACAGCAAAAGAAAAACAAAAGGAATTTGCAAACAGCAGCAGCTACAGAACCAACATCAGCATCAGTTGTAACAGCAACTTCAGTCCAGAACTTCAGCAGCACCAACCCACTCCTCCTTCTTCCTTTCTCCTTCATCCTAGGACCCCTTGAGGTATAATCTCACAACCCAACTCCTTTCTTGCTTGATTATGGTCGTAAAACTGAAACTTAGTGTTATTAAGTAGATTAGTGCTAGTTTAGATAAATTTGAGTGAGATTTGGCCAAGAGATGGTTGCGATGGTTGGTATAGCCCTATTAGGTGTATTTGAGACCAATTTAACCAAGATTACCCCAGGTTCCCAGTTAGTTACCTGAAAGTTTCGACTTAGCGTATTTTATCGATTTTGTCGACTTTGTAGCCTTTCTGGAAACTGCTATCAACCCGGACCTCCTAAAATAATTTTGACTTGGCAGTAGGATGTGCAGGCAGATAGGAACCAACACCCAAAACCCTAGCTCCAACCCCCATTTTCTGGCCGCAGATATATTCCCTCTGGCCGCAATTTGCGGCCAGAGCAGTAGGGAACTGCCTCGTTTTTTGTGCACGACTCTTTTACCTGTAAACTTGACCCCTGGTATGTCTAGTTTTGTCTGATTCCAATAAGGGTAGAATCTGGGTTGATTTTCTTGAATTGGCGCATGATTTACGACTTGTTTTCGTGTAGATTTTGGTATTCGATGATTCGTTTCTGTCGGGTGGCGTTTGAACGCCAACGACAGAGGGATATTGGCCGTGTTTGCATGCGAGGCTGTAGGTTTTTACCTATGGGCGTAGCGTGCACCATTTTGGTTTCCGACATGGTTTTCATGTGTTTTAGCGTATGATATCCTTGTAGGTACCCCACGTGGCGTCGAAGCGTTGGAGATGCAAATGGCGACATCGGCACCGGCACACAGAAGAAAGGTGGGTAGATTTATATCTACGGGGAGAAGTCGGGTGGATGGCGTATAGCACCCCCGCAGTTCGTAGTGATGTATACGGATGCATATACACACTAACAATTATTATATGTTGTTTGGGATTAATGATAATGTTAAGATGGATATTGGTGTGTTGGATTGGTGAAAGGTTACGGAACCCTAGAGTAGTGGGTGCACTACACATACATATACATACATACATATTTGCATACATCCTTATTTCATATGTGGTTATGAGATTCTATATAGATATGTGTTCACGTGGGTATGGGACTATGTGTTCACATACGGATTTGAGGATGATACTAGGTTTGAGATGAGTCGATGATATTTGATCCGAGATTATGATATCAGTGACATGGTAAAATACATATTTGAGATGCGTCTTGATGCTTTAGCGGATTTTGGGATGATGATGCCATAGGAATAGTGATATATATATAAAATGGTCGACATGTGATTATGTTACGAGATATGACATGATATGATATGACAAGATAATTATGATAGGCCGCATTCGGCGATGTTTACTCCTTGTGATGATATGTGATGATGATATCGATTCATACGAGACTGTCGATCAGTAGTCAGATCATAATTATAGTGATGATATTAGCTTTGTACTAGACGTAGGTCAATACCCGGATTATGATCTTTGATAAAGAGGATACCAGATGAGTAATATAATGAATATGATTTTGACCCGTACCCAGATTTGGGGATGCCGTACGACGGATTCACGTACGAACTATACTTTGATGTTTGATCCGCACTCTTGATTTGAGAATAACTGATTATAGAGATATGGTATCGGATGTGATATTATCGAGGCGGGATCACCGACTATATATGTATATATATATATATATATATATATATATGTATATATATATATATATATATATATGTATCGACTCAAAGGTTAGGCGGTTTCCCTTACCTATTGTTAGCTTAGCTCAGCCTTATAGTGGTGTAGTTATATGACTCTTATGACATTAGATGCAGTTTAGCGATTATTGTGTTTAGTATTCAGCTCCCGAACATTATTGTTGTTGCTCCGCGTTGCATACTGTTGTGATTCATATTCCATTATTGATATCATGATGTTAGGACACCAGCACCATTACCGATGATGCGTATGTACCACGTACACTTACTTGCCGGCTCACACACATCTTCATCGGTAATTGCCATGTCACTACACAGTAGTATTATTGCTGCAGGATATGACCCTTGTATGTGCATACTATTATTCCATGTTGCATGATATACTGTTATACTTGCACTTCATTGATATGTCACATACATCATGTTTTCAGATTATGCGCATTGAGATATGTTGTTTCTATGATATTTCTGGAGTTGGGAACCGTGGGTATTTCAAAGAGATTATGTAATTGTTTTAAAAACCCGGTTACCCTTGATATGATATTTCAGTGCGTCCACCATGTGTTTTCTCGATGCTGAGAGCGACATGTGAAACCCGATTCGAGGAGGCGGATGAGGCCGATTGCGGGTACATGGTGGGCTCGGTGCGGTACCCCGAGGAAAGAAGATCGTAGGAGATGGCGTTGAGCCTGGCAGGGGAGCACTACCGACCGGTGATTTTACCCGACGCGTCGGATATCCGGAGGATACCGTCATGGTCTTGAGATTGATGGTAGGGGCCGGTCTGGATTGACGGCGCCCTAGATAGTAAGACTTATCAGAGACATTGAGATATTGAGATTGAGGCTATGTTTTGTGCCGATGCTGGGCACAGGTTTCATGATGTTTTCCATGATTTTGACTATATCCTCATATTTACATGCATGATGCTTATTGTCATTAGGTGACACGTGGACAGGATCCACCTATATACAAACATTGATCACATACAGACTTTGATTACATTGATCATACTTTTCATGCATTCATACATCATTCATATGATACATTGCTACCTGAGGCACTGACACTGACACGGGCACATGGGATTACATTTGGGTTAGATAGTTACCCTAGCCATTGTTATAGGCTGCTGCTTATATTTGAGGATTATATACTATGATCGTATGACCTAGGATTGCGTCATACATGCGATTTTCTGTTCGTAGATGTTTTTCTATTCACGAGTTGGCAACTCACCCCCATTGTGCCCCAGTTCTTGCAGGTTTTGCAGTACAGGTTTCATTACGGCTTGCGGCACTGCTTCTTTCGGGTGACTTGCTAGTATGTGGGTTATTTGTATCGTACCCATCATTATACATTGTATATTATATTTCAGTTATATCTAGAAGTTCCATCAACCAAACATGTACTTATTTGAGATAGGGACCAGTGTTGTTTATTCTTTCGACCTTAGAGTCGCGCGTTATATTTCTGTGGATTTCGTGCTGTTTGAGTTTCCTTCTCTGTTGTGATCCTCGCGTTTAGGCGTTGTATATTATATTGCTAGCCAGTTGACTTATAGTGGTTTTTCTACACTCTACTACTTTTCTTGGTTTGGATTTCTGGGCTCGGCTTACTTAGAGCACGTACGCCTTAAGACGTTCGTAGCCTAAGTGCCGGTCATGTTCCGTACTTTCGGGTCGTGACACCCGCTCCTCCGCGAGCTCTCCCGCCGAGGTCATCTTCCTCAGTCTCATCGACCGACCGACAGCACCGCTTGCAGGCGTAACCACCATCCCGCGAATCTCGCCATGCGCGAGATCTCCGCCGGCCACATCCCACGTTCCACACCACCACGATCCCCCATTAACGCGCCTGTCTCTCCATTAATGGGAGGTTCCGCTCATCACGCGGGCGTGACGTCGGAAGCGTAACGGCCGGCGTGATTCTCGCGCATGCCTCGCCTGCTGCCACTGCTATATAAACCCCTTCTTCAGACGATCGAGATAAGCCATTTTTAACTCCACCTAGCCGTTACTCTGCTCGGATCTCTAGTCTAACTTGATCGTCGGAGGGTCCTCGGTGGTACAACCATCCCGGGACTTCCTTGCAGGTAGCTCGGCAACCACAACCTCAAAACAATTGAGACCCACATGCTTCAGGAGCGACAGCATCCAGATCCAATCTCAGTCACCCATCTCCGGCATGAGCAGATCAACGGAAGTTAACCTCTTGGCGCGATCCCAGGTCGCGTCATTAGAAAAAGTGACTATCGCATTAATCTCACTTGTAAGCTGGATAGGCAGAAAGAAGTCGTCATTAGAGCACATCGTTTCTGCCATTGATCGTCCGTTAATTAAAGAGATGTCGATCTCCATTGAATATAGATATAAGGGCTTTTCTCGCAACCATTGGTCAAATCAAAACAAAACTCCCTGTCCATATTCTTAGAGCTAATTTCTGATATTATTAATCGATGGAAGTAACTTTGTCACCGTTTTCCATACCGTTCGTTGACTTACTCACTCGATTTCTCATGCATGAATTCCCATCTATATCTGTGGCAAGCTTAGCCCAGATATTTAGCTAATAGAGCCCGATACATCGATTTGCTATCTTTGATTCCAAGTCCACCTTCAATTTTGCTGCGAGGGATTCTCCAATTCAAAAGGCTCATTTTTTCAGGCCCCCAAACAAAAGCCCTAGTCATTTTATTCATTTCGTTAAAGAACGCTCAAGGGATGTGCATGGAGCGGAAAATATAGTTCCGTTATGGTGCTGAGAACTAAATTAGCTAGAGCTAGACGGTGCTACTGGGAAGGCAATATTGCAGGCTATGCAAGCAGACAATGTGGCCTTCATTCTCTCGAGAGTCGGTCTGAAATTTCTCATCATGGATGTTTTAGAGCATATAGGCACTCCCAGGTATTCAAAACTGCTATATTATATCTACAGGCCAAGGTTATCTTTAAGGGGTAGCGATTTATCAATATTCGTCTTCACCATTGATTTAGCTGTGTTTTTGCGCTGACAAGAAGCTTGAATGCAAAATGTGAATTGCCTCCTTCCAGCCCATGAGTTCCTGTTGAGTAGCTTTACCAAAAATAAAAAAGTCAGCAGCAAAGAAGAGATGAGTAATTTAGTTGTGCATTCCTTACCCTTTAAAGCCCGGCCCCCAAACTTTATAGAATCTTAAACAGGAAATCCCAAATGATTCTGTTATACGCTTTCTGTAGATCAACTTTGAGAAGGAAGACATCGTTCTAGAAATTAATGGAGTGCCATACTATCACAAACTATGGGCCTGTTGGGCTCCAAGTAAAGAAAACTAGAAAATATTTTCAGTGCTAGAAAGAGTTTTCAGCAAATTTCCTAGAATTGGGTTTGCTTTGTTTGTGTGTATGGAAATAAGCATTTTGAGCAGAAATTGATCTTCATTCACTTTCTTTGTTTGTTTGTGATATACATGCCTTACTTTGAAAAATCAAATCCTTAAGTCTAATTGGCTGGTCAAGGATCAGACCAATTTTTAGCAATATAATATTGCCCAAAAAGCCCATTTCCTTGCCAATTCTGGGCTAACTGCCCTGAAATGGTTTTCATTGCCTACTTTTTGTGGATGTGGCAGGTAATCAATGAATTGCCTACTTGCTTTTCTTTGGTTGAAACCAAGTTTTCCCATTTTACTGGGCCATTTACATAAAAAAAAAACGGGTCCTTTATCTGTAATTGGATAAAGCCCAATTGTTTATGCAAAATTGTTCCTCCTATTATTTCCTTCTATTTGTGGCCAGGATTCTTGTGTGAATTTTGTAATTAGCATTGCACACACTTATCGATCAATAATCTTTGGTTTTAATTTGGGGATTAGCGACATGATTGTATTGTTCCATTTTTTAGGGATTTGACCCGATATTAGAATATCATCCAAGCCTTCAAATAGGTCATTCTTGATGAATTTCCAGGATTTGCAGTAGAATTCTGCACCAAATCCATTAGGGCCTGGGACCTTGTCCTTTGGAAGTTGAAATCTCGCCTTTTGTACCTCTGGAAGTTGAAATCTCGCCTTTTGTACCTCTTGTATGGTGAGTTCATGTGTTCTTATCATTCATCTCTCGTGACACCATTCTTTGAACAGCTTTTTAGCACTTTCTCTGTTGCTCCTCTTGTATGCGCCAATAGTTGATTTTCCATTTGCTCTGCATTTTGTCCTTGAAAATTTGAGTAATCTTCTTATATCTACTACCACTTCTCCTAATTGACATTATAAATGTGATATTTTGTTTCTTCCTCCTTTATTTGATCGACCCATGAAAGAAACGGGTGTTTGCATTGTTAAAATTATGGAGAAACTTCTGGCAGACGTCTGATGTAAGGAGTACAGACGTCTGGACATGCACGAGAGCCATGTCAGAAATACAGAGCAACGCCAGACGTTTGATAGAGAAGATGCAGGCATCTAGTCAAGTCGAAGCCAAACAGAACATAGCGTAGCCAGATGCCTATGGCAGACGTCTGGAAATGCTGAAGCCCAATTCAGAGCTGCGGCAAACGTTTGATGGTAAAGGTGAAGATGTCTACCCAAGGAGACGAAGCCTTACAGAGAGTTGGCAGACGTCTGACCATTTCTTGGTCAAACATTTGTCGATAGAAAATCCGTATGAATCTTATGTTAAATAAATTGATTTTATCTCTCGTTTAAATAGGATTAGGCTTTGCCTATATATAAGGACCTCTCATATGATTAATGTAATTCCATTAAGAGAGACTATTGTATTGAGAGGGTGATATCTTAGATCTAGAGAGATTTGAGAGAAATCTTTTAGGATTGCTCATGAGTGTACTTGATTCGAAATTATAGTAGACTTTTCTATTTTCGCTCTGTGGGGAACTAGCCATACGGTGGGTGAAACCCGTTAACAAGTCCCTCGTCTTTTCTCGTTTGGTTTGTGATTCTATTTTCTTATTCTCGCACTTTATTATTATTTGTGATCTTTCATCGGTATCATGTTTGTTGTTGCGTGATTATTTGTCATAGATTTGGTTCTCAATCATAGGTTTATCTCCATACAACTAGTATCAGAGCATAGAGTTTGACGCTTGATACCAACAACTGGTATCAGAGCTTAAGGCTTTACGCTTGATACCACAACAACTGGTATCAGAGCATGCTGAGGGAACCTAGTTTTCTTCGATAAAATAATCTAGGTCAACAGTGGGTAACAAAACTTGTGTCCTCTTCCCAATTCTCTTAGATCGTCATTTTGAAGGTGTTGGTTCAGATCAAAAGAGAAGTTGAGTTTGCTGCGACATAAATGAAAAGATGGTGGAGGATAAGATACGAATCAAGAAATTCAATAGTCACAATTATGGTTGATAGTGCATGCAGATGGAGGACTACCTATACCAAAAGGATCTGTATCTTCCGTTGTTGGGCGAGAGGCCCGAGAAGATGTCCGATTATGCATTGAATCTATTGGATAGGAAATCATTGGCGACGTTCAGATTGTCGTTGAATCTACAGGTGGCCTTTAATATATCAAAATAGAAAACAACCATAAGGCTAATGAGGACATTAACAAAGTTGTATGAGAAGCCTTTGACATCAAACAAGATATTTCTGATGAAGAAGTTTTTCAACATGAAGATGGAAGAGAACGGTTCGGTGACGGAGTGTTAGTTGTATGTATGCCCTAGAGATCATTATTGTAGATGTGATGTATATTATAGTGGAGGCTTGGACATATATAGGGAGGAATTTCTTGCTCGACATGATAGTATGCTATCTGGTTACTTTTTATCTTAACATGTACGCTTACCGTCTCTCTGTTACATGTTGATAAAGCCCTTAGGATGTGTACTTGACTATCAGGACTATGATGTAGATCATACTAGTGGGGCCATGGTAGTCCGTAAGTACATCCTTTAATTGTTCCTAGACGTGGGTGTATCAAGACGGGGGATCGATATTCCAGAGTAGACTAGTGTGTACGATTCTTGACCCTGTATGGGGCGATAGTTGATCCACAACCATTGGTGTTTGACATAAGAGAATGTGCACAGGTGCTCAGTGGAGACTGGGTACACTGAACAGGACTCGCCGAGAACTCCTAGATGGTATTATACCTCACGTCAGATAGCAGTTCTTTAGTGACACTGGTACAGGTTATTCTGTAAACCCGAGATCGTCATAGAGTCTTGTGTGGTTCCCACTGTGCTTTGATTTCCACCTTACCATGCTAAAGAGGAGTTGTGCAAAACGGTGGTTTTTGGGTACAATCCCGAGTCACATGGAGGCAATGAGTGATAGGAAGGGATTTCGTCTCTCCCAGTATAAAGGGTTGATGTTGCGCTGTGCTCGATTGGCTATAACAGGAAGTCCCTGACCAGGGCTGAGACTTAGATTTACTGGTAAGTGTTATCAGTAGTTTCTCGACCCGTTACGAGCCTCACATCGGTACGACTTATCAGGCTATTGGGGTCTGACGTTTACCACCCCCTAGCTAGATATGCGACATATCAGACGAAGAGACCGGACTGCACGGTAGTGTTACTTATTGGATTCACAGGATTATGAGCAGGCATGCTTGATGATCTTCTGATCGCTCAATACCCGGGTGGCCATTACGTCTAGCACACTGCTGACGGCTTATGGGTGACTGATATGATCACCACCTACTGCCGGCGTATTGACGAGTCTTTAGAGTCCTACATGGAGGTTTCCTGGCTCAGGTGAAACGAATTAGGAGCACATATGTGATATGTGCGGGACCGAGATTAATACGTGTATGTGATACCGTATTCTATTCTCGCGATATGTGATATCGGTCGGTGATATGTGATATAGCCGGGTTATCGAATCAAGTGTTGATTCGATAAGTTGATATTTGATATTAGTCGGTTATATATGATATAGCAGGATTATTAAATCAAGTGTTGATTTAATAATTTAATGTATAATTATATATGATATTTTAATTTACATTAACTAATATTAACTCACTTAAGCATTTCTTTTTCTCACTTGTGCACACTTAATATATATGTGATATATATTATTGTGTCATACTTGTTGATATATGCAACATGGGTGTATTAGACTCACACCATGCATATGATAATGTGAGGGTTTATTTATTGTAAGTAAATCAAAATTAGATGGAAATTAGTCATGGTTGAGCTTAGTGGAAGCTTGTAGAACTCATTGACTTAGTCCACTAATTTTGTTTTACTTGAGATACTTATTAACCCAACCATTCTCATTAGCCATGGTTTAGTCTCTACATGAGTTAGTATATAATACAAACTCACCCATTGTTGCTATTCTCACCACATGAGTTTCATTCTCATCTCCACTTCATCTTTTTCTTCATCTCCTTCAAGATCTCTAGGTTTTGAGGAGGTGAAAAAATTAGTGAGAAAATAAATTCTAAAGTTAGCAAAATTCTTACTTCATCATTCTCTATTAGACGAGCCTTTCTCTACTAGACTAACCATTTAGTTTAGGATGTTTGCTTCACTAATTCTCAATTAGTGAAGAGATAGCTTGAGTTGGTGTCTCCTCGACGTAGATCATCTTCGGCCTCGAATACTTCAAGCAAGCTTGTTCTTTTCATCTTGTGGAACCATTTTAGAGTCCGGAAGATCACTACTTGGAGCGAAGGGACTACTACATGGAGTTATTGAAGTGAAGGACCGGTCTACAAAGGTTGTATTCCCATTCACTTATGTAAAGTTGTTTACATTTCATGTTACACGTATTTCTTTAGTCTAAAGATCTAGGGTTAGGGTTCTTTAGCCCACTGTTTTTTATAAATTGGCATGGCAGATGCCATCCAGAACCCCTTGGGCGTGCTAGGGAACCCTGCAGTGGTATCAAAGCTAAGCTAGAGTATTAGGCGTTGTTTAGGTGAAGTTAGAAGTCCGATCGAACCCCGAAAACCCAAAATATACCCCCTCTCTGGAAATTTTTCAAAATATTGGAATTTTTCATGTTAAAAATATTCAGAAAATTAAGCAGGGTTTTCTATGGACCCACCCGAAGAACGACCCCCTAACTCGTCCTATTGACCACGGAACCGCGGCCAAAACATGGTTTTGGAGGCGGTTCCGCGGCGCCAATACAGAGGCAAGGGACGGGCCTTCAGCTGTAGGTCCGTAGGTACTAGTGCGTCGTTCTGGGTATTTCTAACACTGCTCAAGTGTTGAGCTCTCTGGGAAATTTTGGGAATTCGTTGATTCGATCGAATTGTTTAACATTGTCTAGCTATCTGTGGAATGTGATACAATATTTAGAATCTACCGGTTTTGTGAAAACCGGTTTGAATTTTATAAAGTTAGCAATTTAGTCTCATTTGATCAGTTGCCACGGGATTTTGATGTGGATCAAAAGTCTATCGCAATCACGTAGTGTACGTGGATACTCGCCGGGTAACATTACTAGATAGCCATGCTCCATAGCCCCGACCAAGTGACTGTAGGAGAACCCCGTTGCCAAAAGTATCTGTTCACACCAGAATATTGCATTTAATACCGCCCATTCTTCTGCTCGTTTGTTTATAGGCAGGTGCTTTTGATCCGTGTTTGCTACATATTTACAGGTTACAGGTTTCTAGTCCAAAATAATGCAAATCATACAAAATCTCCACAGTTACGCCAAAATCCAGAACATCCATTGCCGATAGATAAAATCCGGGTTCCGATCATCCGTATCCGTCCAGTGCCGCTTACCAGTTTAAGAGACAAGACAAAGAACAGTAGTCATTCGTGTCTCAGATAAGCACAAAGCACGAGAGGGGCAGCACAAGATTCAGTGGGTGCGCGGAGCACGAGGGAGATAAGATCAAATGAATTAAAAGTGAAGCCCATTTGGACTGTTGCAAATCTGAAGAAACTTTGGAAGTATTTTGCAATTTGGGACATGTAGAAAAAAGGAAGAAAGCAACGTGGATAAGCCCTAGAAATATCACCTCACGAATCCCTTAAAGCGCCGCGGAACCGCGGCCAATATGGCCATTATGCGGCGGTTCCGCGGCCGAGTTAACTCGGTGTCTGAAGATATTTCGGGGGTAGTTTTGTAACTTTGTATGGGCTCAGAATTTGGTCCTAGGGTTTCAGCTCTCTGCCTATAAATAGCTCAGTTTCGTGCCAAGTAAGGGGAAGCTTCTTTTTGTTAGGATTTAGTTTAGTTTAGCTTGTATCTTCTTCTTCATCATCTTTCCTCCATTAAATTGTTGTGAGAGCTCTTGAGTGGATGTTAAATGAAGATGAGGGTTTTTATTATCTTGTCTCTTTTAGTTCTTGTCCTGTAATTTTATTATCTTGTATTGTAATTTTATTTATTGTTGTTAAGTAGTTGCTATTTCTTTGCTTGTGTTATTTTCCTTTTCCTCTTATCCGTATTTTCAAGCCATGACACTCGACGGAGTTCCTTGCTTAGGTGAAGACCCAAGTAGTTAGCTTGCTACCATTTTGTAAAACCGTATTTTTTCTTCTCTTTCTTTGCTTCTTTCTTGCTTTGTTTTTATTTTCCTGTGTGATTAATTTCCACTTGTTAGGGGCTAAGGAAGGTTAGTATGAGGGACGGAAAAATCCCTTGTGTTTATCTTCGCCAAACATCCTAAAACGAATCTCAACCAAACAACGCAACACCCTCACTTAGGCGCGCTATACGTGACATATAGCCGCGACCTAAGCCGAGAAGTCTTTTGGACGCACTACAACGTGACATGTAGTTGTGACCCAATTGGATACATGGTTGCGGGTGTTTGGCGGAGGGTTGGAAATAAGCGCACGTGGCGGAAGGACAAGGGGCACTAGAAATGGATTTAGCATTGGAAAGCTTGCTTAAACTCGCAAATCCCATTCCTATGTTCTCTTAATCCCCGCTACTTTCTTTTATCCCAACTTCATTTTAAGATTGGCAAAAGAAAAGCACAAGACTAATCCTAACTCTGCTAACCAACCTTAACCCTAACAAGCTTACTTGAATATACATACAAACACTTAGGATAGAATTGAACACATATATACATTCTTTCATTGACTCGTCTAAAACACGAACGAACATCCTACCATCTCTCTGCGGACGACCCGTGCTCAACCGGCTAGCTGTAAAGCGACGCCGTCTTGATTGCGGTAACTAAAAATCTATCAATCAAATTGCGCCGTTGCTGGGAAGACGGTAACGTATTTTCTTTCTTGTTATTTCGGGTTAATATTTTTCTGCATATAAAAAAAATAAATTAAAAAAAAACCGTTTTGTTATTTTTTTTGTGAAAGTGTGCAGGCTATCTGGAGCAAGTACAGTAATCAAATAAGAAAACAGAGTATTTTATTTTGGATTATAGAATAAAGGGTGTGCAGTGACCAAAGACGAAGCGCCAACTCCATAGTTTGACCGCGGAATCGCGATCAAAGCTTGGATTTCACGGTGGTTCCGCAGTCCCATTGAGGCTTCTGAGCCCCAAATTTTTTTCACCTTTTCCTTTTATCTCCTCTGTGAACTCCACTGAATTGTATTTTTTGCAGGTTTCTTTGCACAGATTGCGCCGCCGCCAAATAATTTTTTTTTGTTTTAGATTTTGTTTGTTTATATGCTTTGCATATACTAATACGGACTTTAAGAGGCTTAAAAACCAATAAAGGTTGGGTGGGGATTTCATCACCCTTCCTAAGACCCCGCAAATCACAAAAAGCATACGCATTATCTTGAGTTAAAAAATATCTAGACCAAACCTATAAGGACTTGTCGCGCTCATTTAGGACAAGTGAAGGTTCCACGGAATCGGTCGTTTATCTAAACTTGACTTTGTGGTGCCTAAGCTAGACAAGTGAGGAGGTAATTTTAAAAGGCCCGTCTCATGGTGATTCGTGAGTAGAACCTCCTTAACTCACTTGTGCTTACTTGGCCACAATTGGCAATGAAGAGGCGATTCGAGGGTTATCCTGCAACTTGTCGCTTGGAAGCCTAGGAGCGGTCTAGTTGGACTTTGAAGACCCTAACTCTAGGTGATTGTTTGTGCATATTGTGATTGTGCTTATGTAAAGTTTAGTCCCATAATTCTGTATTCTTTTAAAACAAACAATTTCGAAAACTGCTAAAATAATAATAAAAAAAAATTCAAAAATTTATAAAAATTATCCACTTCCACCCTCCCCACTTTTCATAACATGGGTACCCCAAAACGACCAACTCTTGCCGAACTTCGGTACCCACAACCAGACATTTCTTCATACGGTTTTTGCTTTGGCCGAACTTTGAACGATCCATCCATGCCCGCAATTTCTTTGTGAGATCGGATAGACGCGTCTAGGGCTAGCAATTAGACATCCCAACCCACTTTGTATCAACCATTTCAAAATTTCACCCCTTCTCATGTTGATACCCTATCTAAGAGTCATGTTATGACTCCGACACCCATGTCCATTGCTGAACATATTGAACAATCTCGTAGCCGATCTTTCACTCCTTTTACCACTTCAAATTCTTTAGATCAACAATTTCAACCACCTTCTTATCGTAACATTGATCATCATCCTGTCCAACCATTCGATTCCTATCATTCCTACCCAACTTTTGCACCTTCTCCAGACATTACTTCTACACAGCTATTTGGGAGTTTCATATATCCAGATAACTTTGAATCTTTTACTGAACCCCTTCACAACCCATGTCCAGTCTGGAACATGCATTAGAATATTTTTGGGTAGCGTCATGCCAAATGGAGGAAGTGAATGCGTCCATGGCCTCCCTCATACAACTTAACGAACCGGTAGCTAGTTTCCAACCGGCTCCTAATTTTCCAATGTATGATGAGGCAATAGAACAGTTTGAGAATTTGAATAGTGAGTGTGAGCAATACACCATTCCAAATCAAACCTACCCATTGCAAATTGAATTCCACAACTCCGGTTTTGAATATATATCGAGTATCCAAAATGATTCACCAATTGACGATAGACCATTTGATGAGTTGTGTGACTTTGTAGTGTTTGATTTTCCCGATTCTGAAGGGTCCCTTTCGCGTGAAACCACACCCAATCCTGTTGATCTCTACACCTCCACTCTAGAACCATAATTAATTGAAATCCATGCTTTTGATGAGGTGTCCGAGAAATGTGATTTTCACTTGATTGAGGATATCGACCCTGGGAATATTTTTGATGATGAACCTATAGCTTTGGATAAGTTTTTCTCACCAATTCATCAAGTCCTTTCACTTCCGTGTGGGAATCATCCCGAACCATTAATTGTTTTTCCTGAACTTCATATGCGTCTGGAAATTGATGATAAATGCATGGATGAGTTAAATTTTGATGCGAATTTTGAGAATAGTATTGAGGATGAAACAGTTCTACTTGATGAGTCGGATTTTCCAATTCATCATGTCCCTTCCACCGACTATGCAACCCTCATGATCGTTTAACCATTATTATTCCTCAATCTCTTCGCTCCATCTTTTCCATCATTCCGACCTGGTAAAACACCGTATCATTTTCATTTACTATGTCTGGTTTACTAAGTTCGGCCTACCGATGTTTTCTCACGAATCATGAGGGATTTGACCCTATTTCTCGACGGGTTGATAGATTAGTACAATCGCTTTTTTCACATCAGTCATTACAAATTGTACTAATTTATTCACTCCATTTCCACCTTCAAGTTCGTATTCCACTTCTTTCTCCCTTCCGCCATTCTTCTCCTCATATACCGGGACCGTATACCACTTCTATCCCCATACGGTCTCGTGTATTCTCCATTTCTTTTCTCACCATATTCTTTCACCAACCTGCACATTATAACGATAAAATTTTTGAATGGTTGGTGCTAACTTTTGGCCTATGTAAGGCCTTGTATAGATTCATACTGTTCTCTCCCCCCTAACTCTGAAATTTAACGCTTAAACAGTGGAAACACTATTTCACTTAAGTTTGGGGGGGGGGGGCTTTTGTGTATATATATTTTTGGTTTGCTTTTTGTTTTGTATATAAAAAGAAAAAAAAACATTGGAGCGCCGACAATTTTGTCCCTCTTGGTGTAGCCTGACAGTGAGGGCACTGTCAAGTTTAAGTTTGGGGGTATACTCGGTAAGCTTTCTTCCTTCGCATTCATTTGTATATTTTGCATTTGCGTACTTATTTTAAAACCCATAAAAATTGAAAATTTTTACAAAAATATAAAAACTTTGTCGTCAAGTTAGCTAATAAGGCAACTTAGATTTTATTCCGAAAGTTTAGTTGATATGTTAGAAATAATTAAATCTTAAGCTTAGGAATTGAAAACCCTAAAAATAACCCTCATTATGTTTAACCTTGGTAATTATACGTCCTTACAGTTTTTATTTTATTTTATAGAAGTAGGTAATCTTGAGTTCAGTTCTTGAGTTAAGTCGAGATGAAGGGAAAGTATTGAAGTTTTACTGAAAGATAAGTCTGAAAAATAGTTTCTATTCTTAAATCCAAATTTAGAAAGTATATGTTAGTTATGTATATGCTCTAGAGGCCATTATTGTACATATGATGTATATTATAGTGGATGCTGGGAAATATATAGAGAGGACTTTCTTGCTCGATATGATAGTATGCTATCTGGTTACACTTTGTCTTAACATGTTGACTTGTATTTGTTTATTGTCTTGCTCTCACATGTTGATAATGCCCTTAGGATATGTACTTGACTACTAGGACTATGATGAGATCATACTAGTGGGGCCAGGGTAGTCAACGAGTACATCCTGTAACTGTTCCTAGTCGAGGGTGCATCGAGACAAAGCATCGATACACCAGAGTAGACTAGCGTATACGCATCTTGACCCATATGATGGGCGATGGATGATCCCATATCCATCGGTGTTTGACATCAAAGATGGTGTACGGGTGCTTGATTGGTAGGGATTCTGCGTGTTCAAGTTTAGTTAATTACCGCAATCAAGACGGTTTCGCTTGTAGCTAGCCGGTTGAGTACGGGTCGTCCGCAGGGAGATGGGAATCTTTTTCTATGTGCTTTAACGAGTTAAGTCCAGTTTTCCAGATTTGTTTGTGATTAACTAAGTGTTAAAATGATATGTAAAGAGAGCTTGTTAGGGTTAGGATTAGGTTAGTTTGAGTTAGGAGTCGCTCACCTCTTTCGTTACCACTCTTAATATCGGTGTTACGGTAATCGGCAACAACGGGGATTAGCACGACTAGGAAGGAACTTGCGAGTATAAGCTAGGCTTTCCAACGCATAAGTTCTTCCTTTTGGTGCTTGTCCATCCGTTCTTGGCTCTTAGCCATAACCTCCGGTTAATTCAACCACAACCGGTCTCACTACGGAATCACCGCTATCATGTAGGATAGGGTGTCGTAAGGAGCGGATTGTAGTTCAATTAACGGGAGTCGATTTAAGATGTTGGGCAAGGAAAGAGTGAGAGAGATTTCCTTCTTTCAAACTTCCCTTATCCTACCCTAACAAGTATGGAAACTACTCACACATCATAACGAAAAGAAAAGAAAACAAAAGAGGAAGATAGAAAGAAAGAGATTAGAAGATAACAACTAGTTATTTGCGACCTCACCTTGGCAAGGATCAAGTGTAAGCATCATGGTTGTTTAAGGATAAAGGAAAAGAGAAAAAAAAGAAACAACAAGAAATAACAACAACTAAGTTAACAAATGAAAATTACAAGTAATTAACATAAGAGCAAGACAAGCATAATAATAAAATGAACTTCTTTATTCATCATTCTTCACTCACAAAAGCTCACTACAAGTTTTTCAATGGAGAAGAGATGAGAAGAGGAAGAAGAACAAGTATTCTAAAACCTAGAAAAAAAATACAAGATTATGCACCCTTTGCATTGGCAAGATCTGGACTATTTATAGGCAGGAAACTGGAAACCTAGGGCAAAAATATGCCTCCTCATAAAAAGACCAACATACCCCTAAAAGCCCAACTGCTGCCGCCTCCGTACGGCCGCGGTTCCGCGGCCTAAGCATGCTTAGGCCGCGGTTCCGCGGCCTAATAGAGGAGTTGGCTCCTCAAATTCTGTTGGACCCCCTGGTATGCTCTTGTCTGTAGTTTGGCATATGTTTTTTCTGATAATCTTTCCAAATTTCTTCCAGAATTTTAGTGGATCAAAAGGTGATTGGATGTGGATCTTTTTGTCATGATTTCCTCGAGCTCCGCGTAGATTTCTTGGATCTTGTGTTGCCATTGAGCCTTGTGCATGAAAATGATAATCGATTTGCCATTTTGTCTCTTAAACTGGTGTGTGGCAACATACGGATAAAGAGCGGAGACCCGTGTTTTATCTGTGGTTGGCAGGAACCCGGATTTTGTCGTGTTTTTCCATAAATTTCACCGTTTAGAGCCGAGAACCTGTATCCTGCAATTGACTAGCAAACACGGCTCAAGAGTACCTACCGATAAGCAATATGATAAAAAATGGGCGGTATAAAAATACAATAATCTGATATGAACAAATACCCCCAAACTTATCATTTGCTCGTCCCGAGCAAAGCCAATTTATTCACAAAAAATTTCCTAACCTCACTTTCGCAGGGAACGCGATTGCACTGAGCATGTGCAACAAGCCGTTAAACCTCTAGGTGTCCCTAGTAGGAGGAGTGTTGTCTCCTGAGGGTTTTCAGCCGATACTACCCACAAAATCCGGTCAAGCTAGTTTTGTAAAATAATTAAGATTCAAACCCTAAAGTTTTATTTCAGAAAATAACAAATCTATTATCCTAAGTCTAGACTATCGAACCTTTATTTTTCACACCTCACTTCTTATTTAACTACAGATTTTATATGTCTTTACGTGCAGTGCAAATAGTGTCGTTAAGTTCCAGAAAGGTCGAATAAAGTCCTCATGTCACACAATAAAGCTCAGATAAGAATTTTGAAAGGATCACATAAGTTTTATAAAGAGTTAAGCATTTTTCAAGTTTCGTTTTCCAGTAAGGTTTCAACTTCAGAATTTCTATCTTCCTTAACAGGAAACTAGGTCTTATTTTTCACTCCACCTTTTTCTTGTTTTCATTTCATACACACCTCTGTGAACGTGCAATAGTCTTTATCATAGAATAAAACCTTCATATCTCCGCTAAATTTTTTATAAAAGCCTGTCTTTTATCAAGATTATTCTCACACAAAGAACCGTTAGGAATTTTAACTCAGAGAGAACACTTGCTTGACTTTGTTTTAATCTGGACTTTCTAGGCTTTTTAGCGAGCTTTGGGCCAATGCACCCAAACCAGTTGGTTTTAGGGCATTAGGTGTAGAAACACCCCAGCGGACTTAATTACTCAAGTTACCTAGGTCCAAAAACAAAAGACAGTTTGGCATGAAAATCATGATGATTTAATACGAATGGAGATATAACAGGCAGTTCAATTATTTTTTTGGATAAAAGACGTGTTTAGTGGGTTCGGTGTGTAATCATTCCAATCAAGTTTCAGATGGGTTAATTTTTAGACTTAGTTCCAATTAAGGCATCAATAACATTCCTTCATATTCACTCACTTCATAAACTATTATTGATATTACTTATTTCAGAACAAACCTATTTGATCCTCAGAAAATCATTGATCCATTTAAAAGTTTTTCGACATAAAAGACTTGTCATCTAATTCCCAAAAACTCACGACACGTGTAGTGTGATGTAAAGACGTATATCAGCTATAGTTAACTTCAAAGGAGAGTTATCTTTCAGGTTTTCAAAATCTAAAAATAAGATTTAGTTATTCTTATTTTATTTAACAAAACCGTCGAAATGTTGAATCAGAGTCCTCCCACTAGCTAACTTGACAGAAAAGTTTTTATGTTTTTAGAAAATTTTCAGATTTTTATGGGTTTTATGGATTTTAAAATGCAGATGCAAAATATACATATGAATGCGAAGGTTAGAAATGCGTACCGAGCGTACCTCCAAACTTAAACTGGACAGTGTCCTCACTGTTATTGCCTGAAGAGATCATTTGAAGGGTCAAAATTGTCGGTTAGCGATACAAATTTTTTTTTTGTTTTTTAGAAAAGAAAAAGAAAAAGGATATCCACAAAGATATACAAAATGGCATATACATACCCCCAAACTTATTTGGAACAGTGTCTACTGTTCTTGGCTGGATAACCGAAGTTTGGTGGTAGGCAGAGGAAGATTATGCAGGGTAAACCGGCTCCTGTAAGACCAGGAGCTCCTCTGTTGGTTTGACGCTAAGGTACGGTTTTAGTCGGTGGCCGTTCACTTTGAAAAATGAACCGTCCTTTGGATTCTCCAAATCCACAGCGCCATGCGGGTACACATTCCGCACACAATACGGCCCTTTCCAGCGAGATCTGAGTTTTCCTGGATGGAAGTGTAGTCTGGTGTCGTAAAGCAGTACCTGTTGACCAGGTACGAAGGTTTTGCGCAAAAGGTGTTTATCGTGAAACACCTTCGTTCGATTCTTAACGACAACCGCGTTATCGTAAGCCTCATCCCTAAGCTCGCTCAGTTCGTTCAACTGCAGCTTCCGATGGCTGCCCGCATCTTCGAGAGACAGATTCAGTTCTTTTATCGCCCAAAATGCGCGATGCTCTATTTCGAAAGGTAGGTGGAAGGCTTTTCCGTACACAAGACGATAGGGAGACATTCCAAGGTCGGTCTTATAAGCGGTTCGAAAGGCCCAAAGGGCATCAATGAGTTTCAGCGACCAATCCTTACGGTTCTTGGAAACCGTCTTCTCCAGTATCTGCTTGATTTGCCGATTTGAAACTTCGGCCTACTCGCAGGTTTGGCGGTGGTAGGGCGTAGAGAGCTTATGATTAATGGAATATTTCCGCATCAAGGCCTCGAAAGTCTTATTGCAGAAATGACTTCCATTGTCGCTAATGATTGCTCGGGGGTGCCCAAAACGGGAGAAAATGTTTTCTTTAAGAAACCTAACGACAACCTTGTTGTCGTTAGTCCGGCTGAGCACAGCCTCGACCCACTTAGAGACGTAATCAACAGCGAGAAGGATGTACAAGTTCCCAAAAGAGCTGGGAAACGGCCCCATGAAATCTATCCCCCAAACATCGAAAATCTCCACAACCAAGATTGGTTGGAGCGGCATCTCGTTCCTCCAGGATATCCGGCCTAAGTGTTGGCACCGGGAGCGAGTCTTGCAATAGTCATGAGCGTTTTTGAAGAGTTGTGGCCAGTAGAAACCACATTGAAAGATCTTCTCAGCTGTCTTTCTGGGGCCAAAATGCCCGCCACATGCTTGATCGTGGCAAAACGACAGCACACTCTTGAATTCCTCGTCAGGGACACACCGACGAATAATCTGGTCGGGACAGTACTTGAACAGATAGGGTTCGTCCCAGTAAAAGTGTTTTACTTGGGATAAGAAGCGAAGTCTGTCCTGACTTGACCATTCAGTCGGTAGTAATCCCGTGGCCAAATAGTTCACAATATCTGCGAACCAGGGTTCGCAAGATACTGTCAAGAGCTGTTCATCCAGGAAAACGTCGTTGATCGGAATTGGAAGCGAAGGCGAAGAAGGAAGTCGTGAGAGATGGTCGGCAACTACGTTTTTACATCCTCGTTTGTCCTTAATGACAAGGTCAAACTCTTGAAGTAAGAGGATCCAACGTATTAACCGAGATTTTGCATCTTTCTTCGCAAAAAGATGGCGCAGAGCAGAATGGTCTGTGTAGACAATGACTGGAGAGCCGATGAGGTAGGGCCTGAACTTTTCTAAAGCAAATACAACAGCCAAGAATTCTTTCTCAGTTGTTGTATAATTGAGTTGGGCGTCGTTCAGTGTTCGGCTCGCATAATAGATTACGTGCGGTATCTTGTTGATGTGTTGTCCAAGGACAGCACCAATGGCAAAGTCGGATGCATCGCACATAATCTTAAATGGGTGCGTCCAGTCAGGTGAAGAAAGAACGGGAGCAGAAGTAAGTGAGCGTTTCAATGACTCGAATGCAGTCACACAGCTCGAGTTGAAGTCGAATGGCGTGTCCTTGGCCAGCAAAAGAGTCAAGGGCCTAGCAATCTTGCTAAAGTCCTTGATGAACCGTCTATAGAAACCGGCATGGCCAAGGAAGGCTCGGATGTCTCGGACGCATTTGGGAGGAGGTAGATTGGAAATGACCTCAATCTTTGCTTTGTCAACCTCTATGCCATTTTGAGAGATGATATGTCTTAAGACAATACCTTCGCGCACCATGAAGTGGCACTTCTCCCAATTCAAAGTGAGGTTCTTGTCCTTACATCGGGTAAGGACAGCGTCAAGATGCAGCAAACACTTGTTGAAGGAATCGCCGAAGATGGAGAAATCATCCATGAAGATCTCCAGAAATTTTTCCACCATGTCTGAGAAGATTCCCATCATACACCGCTGGAAGGTAGCGGGCGCATTGCATAACCCAAAGGGCATGCGACGATATGCGAACGTGCCGAAAGGACAAGTGAATGTGGTCTTTTCCTGGTCTTTTTCGGCGATGGGAATCTGATTATAGCCGGAGTAGCCATCAAGAAAGCAGTAGTACTCGTGTCCGGCCAATCGTTCAAGCATCTGGTCAATGAAAGGTAGTGGAAAGTGGTCTTTCCGCGTTGCGGCGTTGAGTTTTCTGTAATCGATGCATACTCGCCACCCAGTTTGGGTGCGAGTAGGGATTAACTCGTTCGCCTCGTTGGTTATGACCGTGATGCCCGACTTCTTGGGGATAACATGAATGGGGCTAACCCACTAGCTATCAGAGATAGGGTAAATGATACCACTATCTAGACATTTTACGATCTCCTTCTTCACAGCCTCTTTCATGACTGGATTGAGCCGTCTTTGTGGATCCCGGGCTGGTTTGGCATCATCCATCAGATGAATGTGATGTTCAACGATCAGGGGACTAATCCCCTTGATGTCCGCCATGGACCAGCCAAAAGCTTGCCTGTTGCTGTGCAAGACCGCGAGAAGGGCTTTCTCTTGCTCTGGAGCTAGAGAAGCCGAGATGATGACATGGAGGGTCTCGTTCTCACCTAAGTGTTGGAGATAGTGCCCTCAGAGTCAATTATTGGATCACAGGCACGTGATTGCAATGATTGAGGGAGGACCTATCCCAGGAGGACAGTCTTACTCAAGATGATAGTATGCTATCTGGTTTATCTTTATCATCGTGTACTGCTTTAGGTGACCTGACATGCCGCTATTACACGTTGATAGAGCCCCTAGGATTCTTGCTTGACTACCAGCAGTATGATGGCGATCATATACGTGGGAGCTGGTAGTCTATAAGCACATCCTTAAAAGGTCCCTAGTCGTAGGAGTTTCGAGACAGGGCATCGATACTCCATTAGTAGACTAGTGTATACAGTCGAGACCCCGACGAGGGGCGGTGGCCGGTCTCACAAGCCACTGGTGTCAGTTGGTTCACCTAAGATGTATACAGGTGCTCATTGGGTTATGAGTACACCGGACAGGACTCGCCGGGAACCTGCCAGTTGGGATTATACCAGACGTCAGATGGCAGTTCCCTGGTGACATGTGTACAGGTTAGTTCATCGACCTGAGATCGTCATTTGTCTCGTGTGAGTTCCCACTGTACTTTGATTACTACCCTACCACGGCTCAAAGGAGTCGTGCAAACAGGTTTTAGTTGGGTACAGTCCCGAGCCACATGGAGGCAGTGAGCGGATCTGCAGGGGTTCGTCTCTCCCGGTATTGGGGGTGAGGTTGCTCTGTGTCTAGGAGAGCCATTACACAAAGCCCTCGGCCGAGGCAGGAGATTTACTGGTAGGTATTCCAGTAGTATCTCAGGGTGTTCTGGGCTACGCTCCGACACGACTTGTACCGCTTTTTGGGGCCTGACTTTTACCAACCCCCTAGGCCCGCCATGCGATACTCATAGACGAACGGACCGGACTGTATGGATATTGTCACTGACAGGCTCAGTAAGGGTGTCAGGATGAGTTCGCTCATCGACGTCCCTTTTGGTCAATAGCTGGTGGCCGGTCACGTATTGGCTTATACCTCTGACGTGCCAGTGGTTAAATCCACAGCCATAGTATTGACGAGTCTTTAGAGTCCACCACACATTCAGTTACTCAAGTTTCGGGCGAAACGCTGTAGAGGCCGTATGGAGATATGGCAGGGTCCGATCAGATACGTGCGGTATTGCACGGATCAGGATCGGACGGATATTACTAGCCGGCTTTGGTTTAAGCCGGATCCTAGTTTAGTACAGTGTAGATTTTGTCTCATTGCATTTGTATCCGGTCGGAATACAGATGCAGGTGTGTATGCACAGTATCGGGGTTTTCCTGTAATTTATTACGGGACCAGTTTTCTGGAGTTGCCAATTTGCATTCCGTTCCGGCCGGTTTTCCTTTGTTCTTTCCCGGCCGGACTTTTCCGATGGAGGGTGTTATTTGTAAGTTTGCAAATAACACATTGTGGAGGGGTTTCTTGCAAATGTATTGATTATGATGGCATCTTTTCTTTTCAACCATCATTTGATTCTCTTTACATCACTTGATTTGTGATTAGAATTGATTAGAGTTTGATATGATATTGTTATGATGATGTTTGGATATGGTCACCATTATTCTTCTCCTACCATCACCTCCCTTCTTGTTATGGTTTTTCATATTCATTCCTCCACCATTCTTACAAGGGAGAAGATGCTTCACTTGAGAGAAAAAGGATGAGAGAGTTCATTTTGTTATGTGAGGAATTCTTCATCTCATCTTCTTCTTGCTAGAAAATTGAAAGCACCAATTTTCTTTACCTCTTCCTCCATCCATCAATGGCAACTACATAAACTCCAAGAGATAAAGTTTCTACACTACTTTCTACAGCATTTCTTGGGCATGTCGACTTGCCGGCTTCATGCCCGAGTTGCCTCGGTATTGAGGCGGGAGCCCGTAAAAGACGCAGGCGATGTGGTGCCCTTCCGGCGAGGAGGCGACGATATGGAGACAAGACTTTCCGCGGGAGATCGGGATGATGACGAGAAGACCGGAGGACTCGGATCATTTGGTATACTTCTCTTCCCATCTCTTGTTAGCTAGTATAGGTTAATGGTTAACGATCCGGGTTTTATTATCCGCGGTAGCGCCAGTTTCCAAGTAAGGAAAATTTTTGATTCCGCATTTTGGCCTCGGTAAGACGGCCGGGGCGCTGCCGTGGCGCAACATGGTATCAGAGCCACGCCATTAACCTTGTCTAGCTTGCTCTAACGTGTTTGCAAGTTCGATCGATCGGATTTTCCAAAAACCACATTTCCATGTCGCACTTTCTGTCGATTTTTTCCTTGCTCTAAAAATTATTTGGTATATTGGAAAATTACGTGCAGGGTTTTTTATGAATTCTGTGAAAATTTGGTACGCTGATGTTACTGTATCACGGCGGTTTAGCGGCCAAAACCACGTTTTGGCCGCGGAACCGCCGCCGTTTTGTGGCCAAACCGTACCAAATTTCTACAGTGGTTTACTGACATGAAAATAGGGTTTCTGGTATATTCTTTTTGGGCCCAGATGTTTTTGAGTGCTACAGTTGTGCTTGGGGCCCACTTCGGAAAATTCAGTCGATCGAAAATTTTAAACATGTTATTTCACAGTATTTACATTATATCTGCGACCGTGAATGTCACTTGATCGGTAAATCCTGTCTAACTGCTATATCCCGGTTAGACAGATTTGCGAACGTGATTTTCACGTTGATGTTCTGTGTTTATGCTGTGATGTTGCGGATCGGTCGTGGGGATAGCCTGGATGCAATGCTAGTACAGTTTTGTTTTATATGTACATTTGATTTTGCGGGGCGAGCGTCCGACATGTGGACAGCCGTCACTGCCTGTTTGTATTATTCTTTTGGGGCACGACCTGGTTGCGGTCGATGTACCCGTTGTATGTATATTTTACTTTCTGTACTAGGATTACCCCGCGGAGGGGTGCACGGATAGCCGGGTTCTAGAGGGCAACGAGCCCGCATCTCATGGCATTGAGACGGAGGGGGCTTCTCTCTAGGATTGGCGGGCTATTTGCCGCACTCGTAGGGGGTACAGGTTGACCCGGGAGGGGTGCCCAAGTTACCGGATTCCATGAAGTGCTGGGTGGTCCATTCACGGTGCTGAAGGGGGCTGCCTCGCTTCAGGTTTTGGCGGGTGACTTGCCGCGCCCGTAGGGGTCTAGGATTTCATTGCACAGGCTATCCACACGACCAGGGGAACGTCGGGTTTCAGCAGCGGCTCTATGAAACCCGGGGCTTCCAGATATCTGTATTGTTCTGTGATGCTGTATATTTCTGTGATGTTGCATTTTATCACGCCTTGAGCGAAAATAATATATTGGTATATATATTAGTAGATGTTGTATATGTTTTACATCCGCGCTAGTCCAGTCCCCGCTCTGTCGTTAGTTAGCTAACCTAACGGGTAATGACGGGACCCAGTGGCGAATGCGGATGGCATATACGTACATCAGTATATTTTCGTTCTTTGTGGTGTGATCAATTGGTGGGACTGCGTTGATTCGGATCAATGCAAGATAAACAAACATATTCTGATGTTGTTGGAACACTTTTTCAAAAAGCTGTTATTGCAAGGACGTTCACTTTTGTTTTGCATCGTGGTATTCATTTGGAATATCCTGCTCCTCAGTCGACGAGGCAAGGGCCGAGATCCCTTCACCGGGAGTGACCCCTTGGACAGAAGTTTGCGTCAGGGCATTAACTTCACTATAGCCGATTACTTTTTGCTTTGCATCGTGGTATTCAGTTGGAATATCCTGCACCTCATTCTACGGGGAAAGAGCCGAGATCCCTTCACCGGGAGTGACCTCTTTAGCAAAGGGTTTTCGTCACTATATTTTTATAAAAGCTATGCGGTTCCTTCAACGATATCAAGTTCATTACGTTAAAGGTTTTTCGCCAAAAACTAGACGTAGCCCTCCGTCATTTCTTACAAGTATTACTTAGTATTCGTGCTGCGTTTGTTGACTCCGTCAAGGCGTAGTGTACGGTAGCTAAGTGGTGCTTGTTTGTTGCATAAATGGGATTGGTTAGGACAGTCGTGCGACCTTATTGACTCCGTCAAGGGCACGTACGGGTGGGTTTAATGCAATCCAGATAATGACAGGTTGAACTTGACTAGGACTCTTTGATTTGTTGACTCCGTCAAGGTCACTTGGGTCCTAGGGGTAAAAATCCACATCGGGAGTTTCAAAAGTACTGAAACTTGCCAGGCATGCGCATACCTTCTGGAGTGTGGTGACGTGAGCGGATTCCGTCACGTTATCATGCGATGAGAGTTGGATCCCGATTCCCACTGATGAGTTGGTTTACTCCTCGGGTGATCCCGACTAATTCTTCTTTCAGGTTTGGGGAAGAATTTGACGTTACAGTGGGAGGTTTCCAGATTAGATAAAGTGATAACCATTCTGATCTAGGTTAGAGTGCACGCCGAGTGTTTCTTTTCTCTCTCTCTTTGGCAGCGACATTTGACCCGACCCTTGACTATGACTCAGTGACCAAGTTGACCGAACCTTCTTAACACAGGCTTTTGGATTGTCAGAGTTGCAAACCTCATTGCCACTCCTACTTTTACCCTTTTCTCCAGGACACCCCGTATTACTACGAACGTCCACTTCCATTGGACAAAACCATCGTATGGTTATATACGAACTCGAAGGACTTTGAGGATGGTTTCTGGTTCTGGAGAAAACGAATAGGATTATTCAGTTGTCTTTTCCTTTTACCTTCTCTCAGGTTGCGAGTACTCCTTGGTTTAGGAGATAGTACACCTATTACGCAAATTGGATAGTCTTCTTCCAAACCTTAGGCTGGTGCCGACCGGTAGGGAATGAAGAAAACCAATTAGCATAATAATGGTGTGCAGAAGGTATTAAGTTAAGACAAAGCAAGGGATTAGTGAGAGGGCAAAGTAAATTGTGACTGCTATTCACGATCAAACCAAGTATTTCTTCGCCAATCCGAAAATCACCTTTGTATTTCTCCAGGACACTCCGTATCACTACGAAGATCCACAGTTTATTGGATATTCCATCGTATGGTTATATACGAACTCGAAAGAAACTTGTTCCAGTTCGGGGATGGATTCTGGTTCAGGAGAAATAGGAATAAGGTTTATTCGGTTGTCTTTTATCTTCACCTTCTCTCGCATTGCGAGTGTTCCTAGGATTAGGACAGTACACCCATTATGCTTATTGGATAGTCTTCTTCCAAACCATAGGCTGGTGCCGAACGGTAGGGAAGGAAGAAAACCATTTGGCCTAAAGGGGTGTGCAGAAGGTAATGACTAAAGACATAAAAAGGGATTTGGAGAGGTGGCAAAGAATTATACGGTTACAGTCGTGAATCTGGAAGAGGCATTACTAGGAATACCAGGATACCCCATCGAAACATTTCAATGTTTCAGTTTCACTGTGTACTGTTAAAGGAAAACTGATTTCCCGATTAGACACTTGCTCCAGGGTATGTATTTACCAGGAATGATTCTCACATCTGTATGGTTTTACAGATGATGAGTGGGAGTAAGTTATTAGGAATAGGGTGATCATCCTCATTATATCGGGATTCGTTGTAATCGGTGATTTTTGAGGAGATCATCTGGGCTGTTTGCCGGTCAGCAAATATTTGGTTTTGAATATCCGCTGTTATGCACCAATTTCAAATTGATATATCTGTACGTCTATTTTCATAGAGTGAGATATACCTTTTGATATTATGTCGATGACATTTACCTATATCAGTGGATGGTTAGGTAAGGAGCATTAAACAGCGGTGTAATTCTTCTTAACCATAAGTACAGTTTTCAACCTATAACACACAGTGAAAGAGTTGTTAGACTCAGCGGACTTATACAGAGTATTGTATGTTGTCCAGTGTCCATTAGGACAGAAGGGGTTGGTCCTCATACTATATTCTGTTTACTTTTAACTTCTCTAGTTCTTAGACATGTGTTTCGTAGAAACACAGGGTCTAAGTTTTGAGGAGTTATAGGTATTTGAATAGAGTAGAGAACCAGGTGTAGCAAGTATCGGGATTCTTCAAAGTGATCGAAGATGTAGATACTTATGTATGGTATTCAGTTGATAGTAATGATAAAGAGAAATTGCTTCTTTTTCAGGTTACTCATAATTGGAAGCATTCCTAAGTTGAGTAACGCTGATCGGCCTCCTTCCATTTAGTTGACATGCACTGGAGATAGCTGCATGATTTGAATCTGGTTCAATTAAATCAGTGCCTCTGGTTCTATATTGGATATAGAACAGTTCATATCTTAACGTTGTTAAGGTACGGGGAGTTGTCCGGCTTATGATTAAAACCAGACACTGGACAGCTCAAGGCACGTTTCTGTAATGGCTGTTTGTGGGTTGACCCAGGCTATGACGAGGGTTGACTTTCTACCATCTGGCAGATCAATAGAAATATTGTTCTAGACTCGCCACAGTTTTATTAAAAATGGATTTTTTCAAAAACAGTAGTGGGAGTATGGTAGAACTGGAAGTGATTCCAGAACCGCAAACGATTACTGAAGATTTGATACGGAACCTAAAGATTCAATCTGATTTGACATTCCATTGGCCACTCCGCAGATAAGGTGGGTAACTTCAGGCACCCGAGAGGTACTCCGGTAGCCTCAAGGACGGTGACAGGGAAGTTCTTGTTTACCCAGACTTGCCATTGCTGTTGTTCCAGACTATGAGACCCGGCAGGAGGATGAGTATAGCGTCGTTCTAAACTAGTTTTAGAAGTGCACGTATATATGACTCTGCCAGAGGGTTGTCGTAGTCAGTGGGAGCAGCGGAAGCATTGGTGGACATCAGGCTTATGTCTATTTATAGACTAAAGCAGATATAGCGGAGATAGATCATCTATTTCTGATTTGACAGTCATGGGTTTGACTTCATCAGAATAGGGGATGGATCTGTTGAGAAGGTAGTAGGGTGTGATGTCCTGGTATTTGATGACATACACAGAGTAGGAAGTGATATTCCTATACTACGATCGGTTATACTTTGGTTGTCACACAGCGGTTTCTCCACACAGGACTTGGATATTATTTCAGACATTCTGGTTACTAGATCTATGGTTTTAGATCTAGATTTGGGTGGTTTCCTAATCTGGGTACCTTGACAGCATTCTATGAGTATTTAGAATGGACGACTCCTGGCACGGTAGTACACCTGCAGGTAATGGAGTCACCCTCTCTAAAGGTGTCTTACAGACTAAAGGGGAGAGGGATACGCATGATTGACAGATCACTTGCTTAGGCAATTGAGTCAATCATGAGATGTCATGTACCACACCAGATGTTGTTCTTGCAGTAGATGCAATAAGTTGATATTAATCCAATCCTGGAGAAACAATCGGAAGCAGTTTTAGGATATAAGTGCATGTTCTAGGGATGTGATAACGACAGCCTCTTTTAGGAGACGGTTATCACTCCAGGCTTCCAAGGTGACATGGATGGCAGAGTGGCTGTCAGAGTTATAGTTTCTCCTTCTGACGAGGGGCAGTATTTTGGACAGGTGGTCCAAGGCAATACTGAGGGAGGCATGTCGCTGGGTACTGATTAAGTTCAGTTATCGATACAGTCTAAGAAGTTTGGATTTGGAGTTCATTCATGAGCTAGGTCCCATCAGATATCCAGACATACTCTAAGACAGGTATTGCTCATTTCGGGAGATGGTTTTCTCTGCGAACTTGAGATATAGAGAGACATAGAAAGAAACATCCAAGCGGATCCACCCACTAAGGCTATTCCTCGAACGCAATAGTTTCGCAAACGAGTTTTGTGAGACTGACTTGTAGAGGAGTTGGGTGTTCGGTATCACACGGGCTGTGAGCATGCGACATCGCAATAATTAGCCTTGAGTGCAAGTGGGAGATTGTTGGAGATAGTGCCCTCAGAGTCAATTATTGGATCACAGGCACGTGATTGCAATGATTGAGGGAGGACCTATCCCAGGAGGACAGTCTTACTCAAGATGATAGTATGCTATCTGGTTTATCTTTATCATCGTGTACTGCTTTAGGTGACCTGACATGTCGCTATTACACGTTGATAGAGCCCCTAGGATTCTTGCTTGACTACCAGCAGTATGATGGCGATCATATACGTGGGAGCTGGTAGTCTATAAGCACATCCTTAAAAGGTCCCTAGTCGTAGGAGTTTCGAGATAGGGCATCGATACTCCATTAGTAGACTAGTGTATACAGTCGAGACCCCGACGAGGGGCGGTGGCCGGTCTCACAAGCCACTGGTGTCAGTTGGTTCACCTAAGATGTATACAGGTACTCATTGGGTTATGAGTACACCGGACAGGACTCGCCGGGAACCTGCCAGTTGGGATTATACCAGACGTCAGATGGCAGTTCCCTGGTGACATGTGTACAGGTTAGTTCATCGACCTGAGATCGTCATTTGTCTCGTGTGAGTTCCCACTGTACTTTGATTACTACCCTACCACGGCTCAAAGGAGTCGTGCAAACAGGTTTTAGTTGGGTACAGTCCCGAGCCACATGGAGGCAGTGAGCGGATCTGCAGGGGTTCGTCTCTCCCGGTATTGGGGGTGAGGTCGCGCTGTGTCTAGGAGAGCCATTACACAAAGCCCTCGGCCGAGGCAGGAGATTTACTGGTAGGTATTCCAGTAGTATCTCAGGGTGTTCTGGGCTACGCTCCGACACGACTTGTACCGCTTTTGGGGGTCTGACTTTTACCAACCCCCTAGGCCCGCCATGCGATACTCATAGACGAACGGACCGGACTGTATGGATATTGTCACTGACAGTCTCAGTAAGGGTGTCAGGATGAGTTCGCTCATCGACGTCCCTTTTGGTCAATAGCTGGTGGCCCGTCACGTATTGGCTTATACCTCTGACGTGCCAGTGGTTAAATCCACAGCCATAGTATTGACGAGTCTTTAGAGTCCACCACACATTCAGTTACTCAAGTTTCGGGCGAAACGCTGTAGAGGCCGTATGGAGATATGGCAGGGTCCGATCAGATACGTACGGTATTGCACGGATCAGGATCGGACGGATATTACTAGCCGACTTTGGTTTAAGCCGGATCCTAGTTTAGTACAGTGTAGATTTTGTCTCATTGCATTTGTATCCGGTCGGAATACAGATGCAGGTGTGTATGCACAGTATCGGGGTTTTCCTGTAATTTATTACGGGACCAGTTTTCTGGAGTTGCCAGTTTGCATTCCGTTCCGGCCGGTTTTCCTTTGTTCTTTCCCGGCCGGACTTTTCCGATGGAGGGTGTTATTTGCAAGTTTGCAAATAACACATTGTGGAGGGGTTTCTTGCAAATGTATTGATTATTATGGCATCTTTTCTTTTCAACCATCATTTGATTCTCTTTACATCACTTGATTTGTGATTAGAATTGATTAGAGTTTGATATGATAGTGTTATGATGATGTTTGGATATGGTCACCATTATTCTTCTCCTACCATCACCTCCCTTCTTGTTATGGTTTTTCATATTCATTCCTCCACCATTCTTACAAGGGAGAAGATGCTTCACTCGAGAGAAAAAGGATGAGAGAGTTCATTTTGTTATGTGAGGAATTCATCATCTCATCTTCTTCTTGCTAGAATATTGAAAGCACCAATTTTCTTTACCTCTTCCTCCATCCATCAATGGCAACTACATAAACTCCAAGAGATAAAGTTTCTACACTACTTTCTACAGCATTTCTTGGGCATGTCGACTTGCCGGCTTCATGCCCGAGTTGCCTCGGTATTGAGGCGGGAGCCCGTAAATGACGCAGGCGATGTGGTGCCCTTCCGGCGAGGAGGCGACGATATGGAGACAAGACTTTCCGCGGGAGATCGGGACGATGACGAGAAGACCGGAGGACTCGGATCATTTGGTATACTTCTCTTCCCATCTCTTGTTAGCTAGTATAGGTTAATGGTTAACGATCCGGGTTTTATTGTCCGCGGTAGGGCCAGTTTCCAAGTAAGGAAAATTTTTGATTCCGCATTTTGGCCTCGGTAAGACGGCCGGGGCGCTGCCGTGGCGCAACTCTAAGTAAGCGTACTTAAGGTGAGACGGCAAAGGCTTGAGTTCGAGCGTTGGAGGTGAAACGATTGAAGGCAAGATTGGTGCAGAGGTCTCGAACTCAAAGGACTCCAGTAAAGGTTCAAAACGAGTGTAGGCGACCGAGTTGGATGGTTCAGGTAACTCATCCGGAAATTCGAAGGATTCAAACTCGGGTGGTGAGCGGCTAAGATCGTTGGAGAACGTGAAACACTCGTAGTCATTGTCGGGCGCAGAAGCAGCAGCATGTTCGAAGAGGAACGCACTAGTGGCGTCAAGATTATCGTGATCAAACAGAAACTCCTCGAATTCACATTCTTCTGGGGTTATCTCCTGGATCGAGCAGACGTCCAGTATATGAGCATTAGGTTCGGCGGGCTGATTCCCCAACCTAAAAATGTTGAGTTCAATCGTCATGTTTCCAAAAGAGAGGTTCATCGAACCATTGCGACAATTGATCACAGCATTTGAGGTTGCAAGGAATGGGCGACCGAGTATCACCGGAATTTGATTCCGAGGGTTAGCTACAGGCTGTGTGTCTAATACAATGAAGTCAACGGGGAATATGAAGTCCCCGACTTTTATTAACACATCCTCTAGCTCACCCCTAGGATGGGTGATCGATCGGTCGGCCATCTGGAGAGTGCAGTGTGTGGGTTTCAGCTCTCCTACGCCTAATTGCTCGTATACTGAGTACGGAAGCAGATTAACACTGGCACCAAGATCTAATAGTGCGCGGTTGATGTTCTTATCTCCAATGGTAATAGAAATCGTAGGACAGCCAGGGTCCTTCCGTTTTTGTGGTAAAGATTGGGTAAGATCATCACTCACAGCACTAGCCAAGAAAACTTTCTTGGGTACCTGAGACTTCCTCTTTTTCGTGCACAAGTCCTTTAAGATTTTCGCGTAGGACGGGACTTGTTGGACAACACCTAAAAGAGGATTGTTAATGTTAAGCTGCTTAAATAACTCCAGAATCTTCTCCATTTGTGGATTTTGTTTATTAGACCTCAACCGGTTTGGAAATGGGACGTTTTTAAAATTGGTTGAGTCTAATGCTTGTGGAGGAGATTGTGGAGTTGGAACGGATCCCAGAACAAGTGTTTTCGTGGAGTTAGAAGTGGGTCCATTCAGAGCAGAAGAAGAGGAAGGAGAGCCTTGTGAAGAACGGAGAATAGGCTCAGAAGACGAAGAAGCAGGAGAAGAAGAAGAAGAAGAAGAAGAAGAAGAAGAAGCGGCCGGGGTGTCATCGTTGATCCGTGTGCCAATGTTGTTTTGCAGCATCCTTCCCGATCTCAATGTGGTCACGACACTCACATTATGATTCTGTTGCTCAAGAGCAACATGTACATTATGTGGGTGACCGGGATTAGGGAGTGGCTGGGACGGGAGTTTCCCCTTCTCTCGCTCGCTTAAGGCCGCATTCAGCTGTGCAATCTGGGCCTCGATGGTCTTGATGCTTTGCCCGTGAGCGGCAGTGTGTTGCACTAAGGACTGAATGGAAGACTGGATGTTGGCGGTGGATTGTGTCGATTGTTTCACGAACGCCTCCAGACTTCGTTCGAGCGAGGAAACCTTATCGTTGTTTGACGGAACAAAGTTGTTTGGTGGAAAAGAATTGTTGGGTGCAAAGTTGTTCGTCTGATTTTGGAAAGGTTGGGGTTGGAAGGGCTGCTGAAACTGCTATTGAGTTTGTTGTTGCACTTGTTGTTGCGGCGGAGGGGCCCTTTGGAAATTGTTGCCTTGGAATTGATTCTGATTCTGATTCCAGGCAAAATTGGGGTGGTTCCTCCAACCGGGATTGTAGGTGGAAGAGTATGGATCATTCCTCGGTCTTTGCTGAAATGCAGCATTAACCTGATCCTGTCCTTGCGATGGAGGATTGTAAGGACACTCTTCGGTTAAGTGAGAAGGATCGGAACAACAAGCGCAGATGGTACGAAGGGGAAGAACAGGGGCAGGAGCAGGAGAAGAAAATTTGCTCTCTATTACTTCAAGCTTTCTCGTTATTGCAGCCATTTCAGCTTTCATCGCAATAGAGACATCAAGTTGGTGAATTCCTACCTTAGACTGACCGGTAGAAGTGGAGGTAGAAGAAGAAGAAGTCGGTCTGGTGCTCTCCCATTGTAGCGTTTGCTCCGCAAGGTCGTCAAAGAATTGCCACGCTTCCTCTTCAGATTTCGATAGGAAGTGGCCCTGACAGATGGTTTCCAACAACTGCTTCGTTGCTGGGTTCAGGCCCTCGTATAAGGTTTGGCAAAGTTGCCATTTCTCTATGCCGTGGTGAGGACACTGAACAAGAAGGTCTTTGTACCGGTCAAAGCACTTCCAGAAGGGTTCAGAAGGAAGCTGAGAGAATTGGTTGATTTCATTGCGGATCCTTGCGGTTTTATGATTCGGATAAAATTTCTTTAGAAACGCTTTTACAAACTCGTCCCAATTGGTTATGGAGTGGGAAGCGGTGCTATACAGCCATTTTTCAGCAAGATCGCATAAAGTGAACGGAATGACCCGTAGACGTATAGCATCGTCCGACAGCTGGGTAGTTTTCATCATGGCACAAACGTTTTGAAATTTATTGATGAAGATATAGGCATCTTCAGATTCAAGCCCATGAAATCGTGGAAGCATGTTGATGAAGTGGGACTTAATTTCAAAATTATCCCCATTGGCCGGTGGAAGAGAAAGGCAGGTGGGGAGTGCAGAACGGGTGGGATAGAAACGATCCTGGAGCGCGATTCGCTGCAGCGCTACAACAGGCGGTGGTGGTGGGTTATTGGTCTCCGTAGGAGGTGGAGCCAATCCAGGGGTAGTCAAAGAGATGTTCGGATTAAATCCTGACATCGCGGAAGAAGAGGTTGGTGAAGGTAAAGGTGAAGATGTATGAACAGAATTCCGGTCAACGTCGGAGTTGGCCGGCAAAGGTAAGGGTGAAAGAGGCGTGGATGGAGTTTCAACGTCTGAGTCGATCGCGTAGTCGGTAGCGACTAACGTAACGCGGACGAGGCAGGCGCTAGTGTCCCGAGTCCAAGCGGACATACACTAAACGAGTTTAGTATAGTCAAAGCGGAGAAGGTGAGGGTAAGAAAACGTCAATGGAGAAATACGATGGGTGGTGGGTAAAAAATGGATTTGGCGACAAAGGGCAAGTTTTTATAAAAGTTTTTGATTTTTTTTCCTTTTCTTTTTTTTAGAAAGAGCTTTACAGAACGGACTTACGGTTTTAAGCAATCACAAACAAGATATGCACAATCTCACCTAGATCTAGGGTCACCTAGGTCTGCTAGACAGCTCCTAACTGTTCCAGAGGGCTAGAAATAGGACCTCAAACCGCCTCTTCTCCGTCAAATGCGGCCAGATAAGTGCCAGGTAAGTGGGAGGTTGTCCAACGCTTTCGCGAAGTTCCTTAATTAAATAACCACTTGCTTTCGACACACTTGCCTAGGCACCGCAAAAGTCAGATAGGATAAACGGCCGATGCCTGTAACTAGTCCTCTGTCCTATTGAGCGCGAAGTCCTTAGGGCTGAGTCTAGTATTTTTTAATTTAGCAATGGTCAATGCATATGCTTTTTGTGATTTTTGGGGTCCTGGGAAGGGTGATGAAATCCCCACCCAATCTGAATTGGTTTCAAGCCCCTTAAGTCCGTATTAATGAATGCAAAGCGGTAACAAATCAACTACAAACAATTTTTATTTTTAGCGCGGCACAAAGAATCCTGCACAAGAACAGTTTATTGGAAGGGGAAGAGAGTTTGCGCAAAGAATGCTGCAGAAAACACAGTTTATTGGAGTCCAGAGGAGTGGGGAGGAGAAGAGAAACTCACCTAAAAAATTTAGCACCCTGAAGGCACTAAATGGCCGCGGTTCCGCGGCCAAACACCTGCTTAGGCCGCGGTTCCGCGGCTATGTGGAGGGATCATGCTTCCAAAATTTTTGGGTGTGTTGTTCTAGGAGTCCTCTGCTTGTCTGGATTTCCTGAATCTTGATTTGCTCACTGTATCTGCTCCAGATTTTTATAGTAGACCGTTTGCTTCGTTTTGATCCATCGCGGTGTAGCCGCGAGATGTGGGTCTAACTTCCCACGTCTTTGGCACTGAACTCGAACTTCGTATTATCCTGCACACTTGCACAAAAACTAATCAAAAATAACAAGATGAATTTTTTTACAAAGTATATTTTTTTTGTTTTGTTTTTCGGTTATATTCACAAGTTAACCCGAAATTACACAAAGAAATAAATTACCGTCTCCCCGGCAACGGCGCCATTTGATTGGTAGGGATTCTGCGTGTTCAAGTTTAGTTAATTACCGCAATCAAGACGGTTTCGCTTGTAGCTAGTTGGTTGAGTACGGGTCGTCCGCAGGGAGATGGGAATCTTTTTCTATGTGCTTTAACGAGTTAAGTCCAGTTTTCCAGATTTGTTTGTGATTAACTAAGTGTTAAAATGATATGTAAAGAGAGCTTGTTAGGGTTAGGATTAGGTTAGTTTGAGTTAGGAGTCGCTCACCTCTTTCGTTGCCACTCTTAATATCGGTGTTACGGTAATCGGCAACAACGGGGATTAGCACGACTAGGAAGGAACTTGCGAGTATAAGCTAGGCTTTCCAACGCATAAGTTCTTCCTTTTGGTGCTTGTCCGTCCGTTCTTGGCTCTTAGCCATAACCTCCGGTTAATTCAACCACAACCGGTCTCACTACGGAATCACCGCTATCATGTAGGATAGGGTGCCGTAAGGAGCGGATTGTGGTTCAATTAACGGGAGTCGATTTAAGATGTTGGGCAAGGAAAGAGTGAGAGAGATTTCCTTCTCTCAAACTTCCCTTATCCTACCCTAACAAGTATGGAAACTACTCACACATCATAACGAAAAGAAAAGAAAACAAAAGAGGAACATAGAAAGAAAGAGATTAGAAGATAACAACTAGCTATTTGCGACCTCACCTAGGCAAGGATCAAGCGTAAGCATCATGGTTGCTTAAGTATAAAGGAAAAGAGAAAAGAAAGAAACAACAAGAAATAACAACAACTAAATTAACAAATGAAAATTACAAGTAATTAACATAAGAGCAAGACAAGCATAATAATAAAATGAACTTCTTTATTCATCATTCTTCACTCACAAAAGCTCACTACAAGTTTTTCAATGGAGAAGAGATGAGAAGAGGAAGAAGAACAAGTATTCTAAAATCTAGAAAAAAATACAAGATTATGCAGCCTTTGCATTGGCAAGATCTGGACTATTTATAGGCAGGAAACTGGAAACCTAGGGCAAAAATCTGCCTCCTCATAAAAAGACCAACATACCCCTAAAAGCCCAACTGCTGCCGCCACCGTACGGCCGCGGTTCCGCGGCCTAAGCATGCTTAGGCCGCGGTTCCGCGGCCTAATAGAGGAGTTGGCTCCTCAAATTCTGTGGGGCCCTCTTGTATGCTCTTGTCTGTAGTTTGGCATATGTTTTTTCTGATAATCTTTCCAAATTTCTTCCAGAATTTTAGTGGATCAAAAGGTGATTGGATGTGGATCTTTTTGTCATGATTTCCTCGAGCTCCGCGTAGATTTCTTGGATCTTGTGTTGCCATTGAGCCTTGTGCATGAAAATGACAATCAATTTGCCATTTTGTCTCTTAAACTGGTTTGTGGCAACAGACGGATAAAGAGCGGAGACCCGTGTTTTATCTGTGGTTGGCAGGAACCCGGATTTTGTCGTGTTTTTCCATAAATTTCACCGTTTAGAGCCGAGAACCTGTATCCTGCAATTGACTAGCAAACACGGCTCAAGAGTACCTACCGATAAGCAATATGATAAAAATTGGGCGGTATAAAAATACAATAATCTGATATGAACAGTGCTCAGTGGAGACTGGGTACACAGAACGGACTCGTCGAGAACTCCTAGATGGTATTATACCAATTGTCAGATAACAGTTCTCCGGTGACACTGGTACAGGTTAGTCTGTAGACCCGAGATCGTCATAGAGTCTTGTGTGATTCCCACTGTGCTTTGATTTCCACCTTACCACGTCCAAGAGGGCGTGCAAAACGGTGGCTTTTGGGTACAGTCCCGAATCACATGGAGGCAATGAGCGATAAGAGGGGTTTCGTCTCTCCCGGTATAGGGAGTTGATGTTGTGCTGTGTTCGATTGGCTATAACTGGAAGTCCCTGGCCAGGGCTAATATGGAGTGCTACTTGTTAGTTATATGTATGCCCTAGAGGCCATTACTGTACATTGGATGTATAGAGTAGTGGATGCTGGGACATATATAGGTAGGACTTTCTTGCTCGACATGATAGACTCGCCGAGAACTCCCAGATGGTATTATACCTCACGTCAGATGGCAGTTCTCTGGTGACACTGCTACAGCTTAGTCTGTTGACCCGAGATCGTCATAGAGTCTTGTGTGTCTCCCACTGTGCTTTGATTTCCACCTTACCACGGCTCTACTGAGTCGTGCAAACAGGTGGTTTTTGGGTACAGTTCCGATTCACATGGAGGCAATGAGCGATATGAGGGGATTCTTCTCTCCCGGTATTGGGGGTTGATGTTGTTGGAGGTAGTGCCCTCAGAGTCAATTATTGGATCACAGGAACGTGATTGCAATGATTGAGGGAGGACCTATCCCGGTAGGACAGTCTTACTCGAGATGATAGTATGCTATCTGGTTTACCTTTATCATCGTGTACTGCTTTAGGTGACCTGACAGGTCGCTATTGCACGTTGATAGAGCCCCTAGGATTCTTGCTTGACTGCCAGCAGTATGAGGGCGATCATATACGTGGGAGCTGGTAGTCTATAAGCACATCCTTAAAAGGTCCATAGTCGTAGGAGTTTCGAGACAGGGCATCGATTCTCCAGAGTAGACTAGTGTATACACTCGAGACCCCGACGAGGGGCGGTGGCCGGTCTCACAAGCCACTGGTGTCAGTTGGTTCACCTAAGATGTATACAGGTGCTCATTGGGTTATGAGTACACCGGACAGGACTCGCCGGGAACATGCTAGTTGGTCTTATACCTGACGTCAGATAGCAGTTCCCAGGTGACATGTGTACAGGTTAGTTCATCGACCTGGGGATCGTCATTTGTCTCGTGTGAGTTCCCACTGTGCTTTGATTACTACCCTACCACGGCTCAAAGGAGTCGTGCAAACAGGTTTTAGTTGGGTACAGTCCCGAGCCACATGGAGGCAGTGAGCGGATCTTCAGGGGTTCGTCTCTCCCGGTATTGGGGGTGAGGTCGCGCTGTGTCTAGGAGAGCCATTACACGAAGTCCTTGGCCAAGGCAGGAGATTTGCTGGTAGGTATTCCAGTAGTATCTCACGGTATTCTGGGCTACACTCCGACACGACTTGTACCGCTTTTGGGGGTCTGACTTTTACCAACCCCCTAGGCCCGCCATGCGATGCTCATAGACGAACGGACCGGACTGTACGGATATTGTCACTGACTGGCTCAGTAGGGTGTCAGGATGAGTTCGCTCATCGACGTCCCTTTTAGTCAATAGCTGGTGGCCCGTCACGTATTGGCTTATACCTTTGACGTGCTAGTGGTTAAATCCACAGCCATAGTATTGACGAGTCTTTAGAGTCCACCACACTTACAGTTACTCAAGCTTTCGGGCGAAACGCTGTAGAGGCCGTATGGAGATATGACAGGGTCCGATCAGATACGTGCGGTATTGCACGGATCAGGATCAGACAGTTAGTACTAGAGGCCGTATGGAGATATGGCAGGGATCGATCAGATACCTGCGGTATTGCACGGATCGTGATCGGACGGTTTTTACTAGCCGGCTTTGGCTTAAGCCGGATTCTAGTTGAAAATAGTGTAGTTTTGTCTCTTTGCATTTGTGTTCAGTGGGAATACAAATGCGGGCATGTATTTGCAGTTGCGGGGTTTTCCTGTAATTTATTACGGGATCGGTTTTTCTGGGGTTGCCAGTTTGCATTCCGTTCCGGCCGGTTTTCTTTTAATCCTTCTCGGCCGGACTTTTCGTTGGGGGGGGGGTTAATTGCAAGTTTGCAATTAACTTAGTTGTGAGGGGCTTTCTTGTATATGTGGCTTCAAAATCATGAGATTCCCTTTTGGTCCATTCCTTTGCATTAATTTGATGGTTGTTTGATTTGAGTTGAAAAGAAATTTGGTGTGGCCATTATTCTTTTTGATTTTTCTTTTTCTCCTTTGAAAAATCAATCATCCCTTTTTTCCACCCACATTTTTGCTGGGGCCGGCCACTGTTTGGGAATGGAGTGGGGTTAATTTTTGTGTGAAAAATTCCTTTCATGCTAATTGGGTGGACCCCCCCTTTGTATGTGTGCTGTGATAAAGACTAAATTCCTTTTTCCTTTGAATTAATTCTATGCCACCAAAACAAAAGGAGATCCATGAAAGTTTGCTGAAAATTCCAGTGAGCACATATTGGTTTTTAGTGAGCAAAAATGGGAGCTTTGATTTCTGGCCGAGCCCATTTTTCCTAGCATGCTCCTTTTTCCTTCTTGCATCCATGAATATCTTTGTGCAAAATTCCTCCAACATGGCAACCTCATAAACCCCAAAGAGACCTGCTTACTACACTATTCTACAGCATCCCTTGGACGCGTCGGCTAGCCAACTTCGCGTCCGAGTTGCCTCGGTATTGAGGTGGGAGCCCGTAAAAGAAGCAGGCGATGTGGTGCCCTTCCGGCGACGAGGCGGAGACCGGACATTCCGCGGGAGATCGGGACGACGACGAGAAGACCGGAGGACTCTGATCACTCGGTATATCTCTAACCCGTCTTGTTGTTAGCTAGATCTAGTTTAATGGCCCGATCCGGGTTTTAGTGCGCGGTGGTGCCGGTTTGCTAAGTTCGCAAAATTAAAGTTTATCACCGCTTCCGCATTTGGCCATCGGGTTGACGGCCGGGGCGCCACCGTGCACTTACAGTGGTATCAGAGCCTCGCCATTAACTTCGTCTAGCTTTGTTTTGATGTGTTTGCATTTCCGATCGACCAAAATTCCAAAAACCAGCGTTTTTCCTCACATCAGTTTTCTGTCGAAATTTTTTGAAGTCCAAAAATTTTTCAGGTTGTAAAAAACTAATGTACTGGAAATTCTAAGACTGCTGTAAAAACTCGATACAGTGATTCGACCACTGAAGCGCGGAACCGCGGCCAAACCCCCCTTGGGCCGTGGTTCCGCCCCACACTGGTGTCCTCACTGCATCATTTTCTTCCAGTGGGCTTCTGGGATGTTTTTAGGGGTTTTGGAATATTAAAATTGGGCCCAGAATTTCTTGATCTGCTACAGTATTGCTTGGGGCCCACTTGTTAATTTTTGATCGATCGGATATTTTAAACACATTATTTCACAGTATTTACATTATATCTGCGACCGTGAATGTCACTTGATCGGTAAATCCTGTCTAACTGCTATAGCCCGGTTAGACGGATTTGCGAACGTGACTTTCACGTTGATGTTCTGTGTTATGCTGTGATGTTGCGGTTTGGTCGTGGGGATAGCCTGGATGCAATGCTAGTACAGTTTTTGTTGTATTATGTACTTTTGATATTGCGGGGCGAGCGTCCGACATGTGGACTGCCGTCACTGCCTGTTTGTATTATTATTTTGGGGCACGACTTGGTTGCGGTCGATGTACCCGTTGTATGTATATTTTACTTTCTGTACTAGGATTACCCCGCGAAGGGGTACACGGATAGCCGGGTTCTAGAGGGCAACGGGCCCGCATCTCATGGCATTGAGACGGAGGGGGCTTCACTCTAGGATTGGCGGGCTATTCGCCGCACTCGTAGGGGGTACAGGTTGACCCAGGAGGGGTGCCCAAGTTACCGGATTCCGTGAAGTGCTGGGTGGTCCATTCACGGTGCTGAAGGGGGCTGCCTCGCTTCAGGTTTTGGCGGGTGACTTGCCGCGCCCGTAGGGGTATAGGATTTCATTGCACAGGCTATCCACACGACCAGGGGAACGTCGAGTTTCAGTAGTGGCTCTGTGAAACCCGAGGATCCCAGATATCTGTATTGTTCTGTGATGCTGTACATTTCTGTGATGTTGCATTTTATCACGCCTTGAGCGAAATATAATATATTGGTATATATATATTAGTAGATGTTGTATATGTTTTGCATCCGCGCTAGTCCAGTCCCCGCTCTGTCGTTAGTTAGCTAACCTAACGGGTGATGACGGGACCCAGTGGCGAATGCGGATGGCATATACGTACATCAGTATATTTTCGTTCTTTGTGGTGTGATCATTTGATGGGACTGCGTTGATTCAGATCAATGCAAGTTAAACAAACCTTTTCTGATATTGTTGGAACACTTTTTCAAAAAGCTGTTATTGCAAGGATGTTCACTTTTGTTTTGCATCGTGGTATTCATTTGGAATATCCTGCTCCTCAGACGACGAGGCAAGGGCCGAGATCCCTTCACCGGGAGTGACCTCTTGGACAGAAGTTTACGTCAGGGCATTAACTTCTCTATAGCCGATTACTTTTGCTTTGCATCGTGGTATTCATTTGGAATATCCTGCACCCCATTCTACGGGGAAAGAGCCGAGATCCCTTCACCGGGAGTGACCTCTTTAGTAAAGGTTTTCGTCACTATATTTTCTAAAAGCTATCCGTTCCTTCAACGATATCAAGTTCATTACGTTAAAGGTTTTCGCCAGAAACCATTCGTAGCCCTCCGTCATTTCAGACAGTAGCACGTAGTATTCATGCTATGTTTGTTGACCTTCGTCAAGGCATAGTGTATGGTAGCTGCTTGTTGCCTTTCTGTTGCATAGATAGATGCGTTGGTTTGGGACAGTCGTACGGCCTTGTTGACCTTCGTCAAGGGCTTGTACGGGTGGGTTCAAATTAACCTGGACAATGACGGGTGAAACTTGACATGTGACTTATGATTTGTTGACCTTCGTCAAGGTCATAAGAGCATGGGGCAGAAATCACATCGGGAGTTTCAAAAGAACTGAAACTTGCCAGATATGCGCATACCTTCTGGAGTGTGACACCGTGAGCGGATTCCGTCACGTTATCATGCAATGATAGTTGGATCCCGATTCCCACTGATGAGTTGGTTTACTCCTCGGGTGACCCCGACTAATTCTTCTTTCAGGTTTGGAGGAGAATTTGAGGTACAGTGGGAGGTTTCCAGATTAGATAAATTGGTAACCATTCTGATCTAGGTTAGAGTGCACGCTGAGTGTTTCTTTTTTCTCTCTCTCTGGCTGCGACCATTGACCCGACCCTAAGACTATGACTCAGTAACCAAGTTGATCGAACCTTCTTAACACTGGCTTTTGGATTGACAGAGTTGCAAACCTCATTGCCACTCCTACTTTTACCCTTTTCTCCAGGACACCCCGTATCACTACGAACGTCCACTTCCATTGGACAAAACCATCGTATGGTTATATACGAACTCGAAGGACTTCGAGGATGATTTCCAGTTCTGGAGAAAACGGATAGGACTATTCAGTTGTCTTTTCTTTTCACCTTCTCTCAGGTTGCGAGTACTCCTTGGTTTAGGAGTAGTACACCTATTACGCAAATTGGATAGTCTTCTTCCAAACCATAGGCTGGTGCCGACCGGTAGGGAATGAAGAAAACCAATTAGCCTAAACGGTGTACAGAAGGTATTAAGTTCAGACAAAGCAAGGGATTAGTAAGAGAGCAAAGTAAAGTGCGACTGATATTCACGACCAAACCAAGTATTTCTTCGCCAATCCTAAATCACCTTTGTATTTCTCCAGGACACTCCGTATTACTACGAAGATCCACAGTTTATTGGATACTCCATCGTATGGTTATATACGAACTTGAAAGGAACTTGTTCCAGTTCTGGGATGGATTCTGGTCCAGGAGAAATAGGAATAAGGTTTATTCGGTTGTCTTTTATCTTCACCTTCTCTCGCATTGCGAGTGCTCCTAGGATTAGGACAGTACACCCATTATGCTTATTGGATAGTCTTCTTCCAAACCATAGGCTGGTGCCGAACGGTAGGGAAGGAAGAAAACCAATTGGCCTAAAGGGGTGTGCAGAAGGTAATGACTAAAGACATATAAAGGGATTTGGAGAGGTGGAAAAGAATTATACGGTTATAGTTGTGAATCTGGATAATGGTAGAGGCATTACTAGGAATACCAGGATACCCTATCGAAACATTTCAATGTTTCAGTTCAACTGTGTACTGTTAAAAGAAAACTGATTTCCCGATTAGACACTTGCTCCAGGGTATGTATTTACCAAGTTTGATTCTCACATCTGTATGGTTTTACAGATGATGAGTGGGAGTAAGTTATTGGGAATTGGGTGATCATCCTCATTATATCGGGATTCGTTGTAATCAGTGATATTTAAGGAAGTCACCTGGGTTGTTTGCCGGTCGGCAAATATTTGGTTTTGAATATCCGCTGTTGTGCTCCAATTTCAAATTGATATATCTGTACGTCTATTTTCATAGAGTGAGATATACCTTTTGATATTATGTCGATGTCATTTACCTATATCGGTGGATGGTTAAGTAAGGAGCATTAAACAGCGGTGTAATTCTTCTTAACCATAAGTACAGTTTTCAACCTACGACACACAGTGAAAGAGTTGTTAGACTCAGCGGACTTATACAGAGTATTGTATGTTGTCCAGTGTCCATTAGGACAGAGGGGTTGGTCCTCATACTATATTCTGTTTACTTTTAACTTCTCTGGTTCTTAGACATGTATTTCGTAGAAACACAGGGTCTAAGTTTTTAGGAGTTATAGGTATTTGAATAGAGTAGAGAACCAGGTGTAGCAAGTATCGGGATTCTTCAAAGTGATCGAAGATGTAGATACTTGTGTATGGTATTCAGTTGATAGTAATGATAAAGAGAAATTGCTTCTCTTTCAGGTTACTCATAATTGGAAGCATTCCTAAGTTGAGTAACGCTGATCGGCCTCTCTCCATTTAGTTGACATGCACTGGAGACAGCTGCATGATTTGAATCTGGTTCAATTAAATCAGTGCATCTGGTTCTATTTTGGATATAGAACAGTTCATATCTTAACGATGTTAAGGTACGGGGAGTTGTCTGGCTTATGATTAAAACCAGACACTGGACAACTCAAGGCACGTTTCTGTAATGGCTGTTTGTGGGTTGACCCAGGCTATGACGAGGGTTGACTTTCTACCATCTGGCAGATCAATAGAAATATTGTTCTAGACTTGCCACAGTTTTATTAAAAATTGATTTTTTCAAAAAAAAACAGTAGTGGGAGTATGGTAGAACTGGAAGTGATTCCAGAACCACAAACTATTACTGAAGATTTGATAGGAACCTAAAGATTCAATCTGGATTGACATTCCATTGGCCACTCCGCAGATAAAGTGGGTAACTTCAGGCACCTGAGAGGTGCTCCGGTAGCCTCAAGGACGGTGACAGGGAAGTTCTTGTTTACCCACACTTTCCATTGCTGTTGTTCCAGGCTGCGAGACACGATGAGAGGATGAGTATAGCGTCGTTCTAAACTAGCTTTAGAAGTGCACGTCTATATGACTCTGCCAGAGGGTTGTCATAGTCAGTGGGAGCAGCGGAAGCATTGGTGGACATGTAGCTTATGTCTATTTATAGACTAAAGCAGATAAAGCGGAGATAGATCATCTATTTCTGATGTGACAGTCATAGGTTTGACGTCATCAGAATAGGGGATGGATCTGTTAAGAAGGTAGTAGAGTGTGATGTCCTGGTCTTTGATGACATACACAGAGTAGGAAGTAATATTCCTATACTACGATCGGTTATACTTTGGTCGTCACAATCGGAAGCAGTTTTAGAACATAAGTTGATGTTCTAGGGAATTGATAACGGCAGCCTCCTTTAGGAGACGGTTATCATTCCAGGCTTCCAAGGTGACCTGGATGACAGAGTGGCTGTCAGAGCTATAGTTTTCCCTCTAACGAGGGGCTGTATTTTGGACAGGTGGTCCAGGAGGATACTGAGGGAAGGTATGGCGCAGGATACTGATTGAGTTCAGTTGACGATACAGTCTAAGAAGTTTGGATTTGGAGTTCATTTATGAGCTAGGTCCCATCAGACATCCAGACATTCTAGGAAAGGTATTGCTCATTTCGGGAGATGGCTTTCTCCACGAACTAGAGATAAAGAGAGACATAGAAAGATACACCACAGCGGATCCACTCACTGAGGCTATTCCTCGAACGCGATGGTTTCGCAAACGGGATTTGTGAGACTGAATAGTAGAGGAGTTGGGTGTTTGGTATCACACGGGCTGTGAGTATGCGACATCGCAATAATTAGCCTTGAGTGCAAGTGGGAGATTGTTGGAGGTAGTGCCCTCAGAGTCAATTATTGGATCACAGGAACGTGATTGCAATAATTGAGGGAGGACCTATCCCGGTAGGACAGTCTTACTCGAGATGATAGTATGCTATCTGGTTTACCTTTATCATCGTGTACTGCTTTAGGTGACCTGACAAGTCGCTATTGCACGTTGATAGAGCCCCTAGGATTCTTGCTTGACTGCCAGCAGTATGAGGGCGATCATATACGTGGGAGCTGGTAGTCTATAAGCACATCCTTAAAAGGTCCCTAGTCGTAGGAGTTTCGAGACAGGGCATCGATTCTCCAGAGTAGACTAGTGTATACACTCGAGACCCCGACGAGGGGCGGTGGCCGGTCTCACAAGCCACTGGTGTCAGTTGGTTCACCTAAGATGTATACAGGTGCTCATTGGGTTATGAGTACACCGGACAGGACTCGCCGGGAACATGCTAGTTGGTCTTATACCTGACGTCAGATAGCAGTTCCCAGGTGATATGTGTACAGGTTAGTTCATTGACCTGGGGATCGTCATTTGTCTCGTGTGAGTTCCCACTGTGCTTTGATTACTACCCTACCACGGCTCAAAGGAGTCATGCAAACAGGTTTTAGTTGGGTACAGTCCCGAGCCACATGGAGGCACTGAGCGGATCTTCAGGGGTTCGTCTCTCCCGGTATTGGGGGTGAGGTCGCGCTGTGTCTAGGAGAGCCATTACACGAAGTCCTTGGCCAAGGCAGGAGATTTGCTGGTAGGAATTCCAGTAGTATCTCAGGGTGTTCTGGGCTACACTCCGACACGACTTGTACCGTTTTTGGGGGTCTGACTTTTACCAACCCCCTAGGCCCGCCATGCGATGCTCATAGACGAACGGACCGGACTGTACGGATATTGTCACTGACAGGCTCAGTAGGGTGTCAGGATGAGTTCGCTCATCGACGTCCCTTTTAGTCAATAGCTGGTGGCCCGTCACGTATTGGCTTATACCTCTGACGTGCTAGTGTTTAAATCCACAGCCATAGTATTGACGAGTCTTTAGAGTCGACCACACTTACAGTTACTCAAGCTTTCGGGCGAAACGCTGTAGAGGCCGTATGGAGATATGGCAGGGTCCGATCAGATACGTGCGGTATTGCACGGATCAGGATCGGACAGTTAGTACTAGAGGCCGTATGGAGATATGGCAGGGTTCGATCAGATACCTGCGGTATTGCACGGATCGTGATCGGACGGTTTTTACTAGCCGGCTTTGGCTTAAGCCGGATTCTAGTTGAAAATAGTGTAGTTTTGTCTCTTTGCATTTGTGTTCAGTGGGAATACAAATGCGGGCATGTATTTGCAGTTGCGGGGTTTTCCTGTAATTTATTACGGGATCGGTTTTTCTGGGGTTGCCAGTTTGCATTCCGTTCCGTCCGGTTTTCTTTTATTCCTTCTCGGCCGGACTTTTCGTTGGAGGGGGGTTAATTGCAAGTTTGCAATTAACTTAGTTGTGAGGGGCTTTCTTGTATATGTGGCTTCATAATCATGAGATTCCCTTTTGGTCCATTCCTTTGCATTAATTTGATGGTTGTTTGATTTGAGTTGAAAAGAAATTTGGTGTGGCCATTATTCTTTTTCTCCTTTGAAAAATCAATCATCCCTTTTTTCCACCCACATTTTTGCTGGGGCCGGCCAATGTTGGGGAATAGAGTGGGGTTAATTTTTGTGTGAAAAATTCCTATCATGCTAATTGGGTGGACCCCCCTTTTGTATGTGTGCTGTGATAAAGATTAAATTCCTTTTTCCTTTGAATTAATTCTATGCCACCAAAACAAAAGGAGATCCATGAAAGTTTGCTGAAAATTCCAGTGAGCACATATTGGTTTTTAGTGAGCAAAAATGGGAGCTTTGATTTCTGGCCGAGCCCATTTTTCTTAGCATGCTCCTTTTTCCCTCTTGCATCCATGAATATCTTTGTGCAAAATTCCTCCAACATGGCAACCTCATAAACCCCAAAGAGACCTGCTTACTACACTATTCTACAGCATCCCTTGGACGCTTCGGCTTGCCAACTTCGTGTCCGAGTTGCCTCGGTATTGAGGTGGGAGCCCGTAAAAGAAGCAGGCGATGTGGTGCCCTTCCGGCGACGAGGCGGAGACCGGACATTCCGCGGGAGATCGGGACGACGACGAGAAGACCGGAGGACTCGGATCACTCGGTATATCTCTAACCCGTCTTGTTGTTAGCTAGATCTAGTTTAATGGCCCGATCCGGGTTTTAGTGCGCGGTGGTGCCTGTTTGCTAAGTTCGCAAAATTAAAGTTTATCACCGCTTCCGTATTTGGCCGTCGGGTTGACGGCCGGGGCGCCACCGTGAACTTACAGATGTTGTGCTATGCTTGACTGGCCATAACAGGAAATCCCTGGCCAGGGTTGCAGTGATGTATTGGTAAGAGTTATCAGTAGTTTCACGAATGTTATGGACCTTACGTCGGCATGACTTATCAAGCTACTGGGGTCTGACGTTTACCACCCCTAGGCGAGATATGCGACATATCAGACGAATGGACCGGACTGTATGGTAAGTGTTACTGGTTGGATTCACAGGAGTGTGAGCGGGCTTGCTCGTCGATCTTCTGATCGCTCAATACCCGGGTGGCCGTTACGTTTAGCAGACCGCTTGCGGCTTGTGGGTGTTTGATATGATCATCACCTGCTGCCGGCGTATTGACGAGTCTTTAGAGTCCTACACAGAGGTTTCCTGGCTCAAGCGAAACGAAATAGGAGCGCATATGAGATATGTGCGGGACCGAGAATAATGCGTGTATGTGATACCGTATTCTATTCTCGCGATGAATGTATCGATTGGTTGTATGCGATATAACCTAGTTATCGAATCGAAGATTGATTCGATAAGTCGATACATTGGATACTAGTCGGTTATATGCCACATGACCGGATCATTGAATCAAGTGTTGATTTAATGATTTAATGTATAATTATATATTTGATATATTACTTTACATTAACTAGTATTGGTTCACTTAAGATGGATTTTCTCACTTGATGTGCATATTGTATATATGATATATTTTTGTGCACTTGATTGTATCATGTTTGATGATACATGCAAGCTTGGGTGTAGGTTTACTTTAAACCATGTTTAAGTGATTGGTCAGGGTTTGATTTATTTACTTATTCATTTATTTATTTTAGGGAAAGAAAAGATATGGTTGCTTATTTTGTTTGTTTCTTTGAAACTTCAAGAAACTTTGACCATTCTTGTTTCTTTCCTAAACCTAACCATTCACCTAACCTTGGTTCATTCTCTACACTTAACCATGGTTGCTATTATGATAAGAATGAATGGGATTTTTTTAAGATAATTCTTTTTATTCTTTCATCTTCATCATATTCTTTTCTTCTTCTTCTTCTTCAAAAAGATGAAGAAAAAGCTTGCTACCAACAATGGCAACATGAGAAAAAGAGTGAGAAATTCAATTCTAAAGTGAACCCACTTCCTATTTCTTCATCCTCTACCACTTGCCAAGTAGAATAGGGTGTTTTCTTCATAAGTTTCATGACTTGGTGAAGTTGGAGCTTGATCTTGAGTTGCCTCGACGTAGATCATCTTCGGCATCGAAGTCGACGACCTAGCCTGCCCATTTCTCCGATGAAGCCGACGCTAGAGTCCGGATTACGATGGGTACAGCGGAGGGACGTCATCACGGAGCCAAGGAAGTGGAGGACCGGATCTACAAAGGTTGTAGTCACTTTCCTTTAGCAATAAAGTCATTTACTTGCTTTCATCGCCTCATCATCTAGATAGCGATCCGTATTAGGGTTTGTAGGCACATGAATTTTTTTGAATTGGCCATGTTTGATCACTTGTAGAACCTCATGGGTGTGCCTAGGAACCCTACAGTGGTATCAGAGTCTAGCTAGAGCCTTAGGCGATGCGTAGACGGAGTTAGAAGTCCGATCGAACCGAAACCCTAATCTCAAAATGCTCTCTGTACATTTTTTGAAATCGGGGATTTTTTCGAATTAAAAATATGCAGAAAAATAAGCAAGGTCTCATATGAATTACTGTGAAAAATGAGGGCTTAATTCGATTAAACCGCCGCGGAACCGCGGCACGAGGCTGGCATGTGCGGCGGTTCCGCGGCCGTACGGTCTCCTCTTTTATTGAATTTGGCACAGTAATTCATATATTGCATTGATGGTTTTTCTGGGAATTTTTAATCTGAACTCAAGAGTTCAGTTTTCTTGGTTGTATTGGGATTTCGGAGATTCGATCGGACTGTCTAATTTTGTCTGTGTTTTTTCCGGGTACTTTTAGAGCATGTTAAAAAGTTCGACCGGATATAAATACCCATTTTTTCCCCTGCCGGGAAATTTCCAATTGTTGGATTTTTCCATAGTTTAAAGACGTTCTAAGTAGTGCAAGTAACGCGATGGACCCTCTAGAAGACAACAAACCTTAACTCGATTATGTGACCGTCTTGAACTGCCCTTTGAACCTTAGGGTTTGGGGCAGTACGGCGTGCCACATGTGAGGCGTTGGCTTGACCCTTCTACGGCTGGACCGTTGGTACTGAGGCATGAAGTGAATGTTTTTAAACTTATTTCATGTGTTGAGCCGTTTCGGGAAAACTTGGGTGTTTGATTGTTCGATCGGAAAGTTTAACATTTTCTATTCACCCGGAATGTGATACAACATTTGGAATTCACAAGTAGTTATGAGATAACTGAATGAATGTTATAAACATAGCACTTTAGTCTCACTTGATCGGTTGCCACGGAATTTTGATGTGATCAAAAGTCCGTCGCAATCACGTAGCATACGCGGATACTCGCCGGGTAAACTTAATAGACAGCCTCACCCCATAGCCCCGACCAAGTGACTGTAGGAGAACCCCGTCGTCGAAAGCATCCGTTCGGGTGCTCGCAGCAGCGGTGTTCCGCCTTGGTGCACTTCGTCGACGACGTCGGGGGTGCGGCCGCCTACTAAAGTTTGCGACGAGCATTCGATCAGGATGTCGGGAATCTTGTTGAATTACCCGACTTGATATTGAAAAGAGTTTTCGATAATGAGACTAAAATGCGGGGTTTATAATTGTTAGGCATGCGATGTCTAAGTATTTCATTTGATTAGGCATGCGATGTCTAAAGAGGTTGCGGATCCCAACTGTTGTAGTTTTACACTTTCTTTTTTGTGACCGTAAGTGTAATATGTGATATCGCCGGTTTCGTTGCTATATGTCAACGACAATTGGGATGTGCATATTTACTTACGTTGATGACATGTGATGTTATGTGTTGCTGGATATGTTATATTGGATCGTCGTGTTTGAATAGCCGGGGTTTTTTTTATGTGAGATGAGTGTTTTTCATTTTCATTCATGTAAAAACTTGTATGTAATATTCTTTTATTGGGGCACTTCCAGGTTGCGGATGATGTCACCATTTGTATATTATTTACTTTTCCGCATTAGGATAGACCCAAGGAGGGGAGCACAAGTAACCGGGTTCTAGGGTCCAGTGGGAGACCATCTCGAGGAGTCGAGTCCGGGTCTCCTAACCCTAGAATTGGTAGGGTTACTTGCCGCTCTCGTAAGGGTCTAGGGGTGTGGGATTGGCTATTCATCACGACCGTGGAATCCGTGTTTTATACTGGCTCGTATTGAAAACACGGACGTCCTAGTATATCCAATGTTTCATATGATTCTTCTGCTGCGATATCTGTGATGTGATCATTTGATGTTCTGTGATAGATATTATATATAGTATATATGATATATTATATAGACGTTGCTTATGTTTTACACCCGCGCTAGCCCTGCCTCGCTCTGGCGTTAGTTACCTAACCTAACGGTGCAGACGGGACATCGAGGCGAATGCGGATGACATAAGTGTACGTAATATTTATCTGTGATGTTTAGGTGGACATAATTGATGGGATATTCATTAATGAGATTAATGAAAGAAAATAAACCTAAATGATGTTGTGGAATAGAATTTCAAAATAAAACAGGTAGCTACAGTTCTTGCTTTGCATCGCGGTGTTCCTTGTAGAACATCCTGCACCTTATTCGATAAGGAAAGGGCTGAGATCCCTTCACCGGGAGTGACCCCTTTAGCAATAACTGGCAGATGCTACAAACCTCTGTATGTCTTTTGATTGCTTCTATAGTTTTTGCTTTGCACAGCGGTATATGTGATATATCCTGCAACTTATTCGATGAGGAAAGGGCCGACAATCCCCTCACCGGGAGTGACCCCTTTAGCAAAACTAGAAAAGCCTAAAAAACACTCCATTTAAAAACCATTTGATTCGACAACGAGATCAAGTTCAAAGCATTATAGGTTTTCATAAAAACCATTCGCAACCCTCCGTCATTTTAGGAAGTAGAGTACTTAGTATTCGTGCTGTGTTTGTTGACCATAGTCAAGGCACAGTGTACGGTAGCTAAGTGATGTCTTCCTACACCGCATATGATGCGATTAGTTAGGACAGTCGCGTGACTTTGTTGACCTTAGTTAAGGGTCATGTGGGTGGGTCTAATTAATCACGAAATGACGGGTAAAACTTGACTAGTACTTATGATTTGTTGACCATAGTTAAGGTCATAAGTGCTAGGGGTAAAAACCATTATCGGGAGTTTCAAGTGTTGAAATTTGCAATGAGATTGCATACCTTCTATATGATAGTTGGATCCCAATACCCACTGCGAGTAATTGTTACTCCTGGGAGAGTTTTGCACTTTACAATTAGCCGATCAAGTAGGTGTCTAGAAAGGTGTCAACGGGGTTACGCCCCTGGGAAAACGAGGTTTACTGTAATTAGGTCCGTGCGAAAGCACGGGGAACCTCCCTCAAAGTACCGACACTGACCTGGCTGAAAGATTGGCGAACTTGTAGAGTGTAATTAATCCCGGCTAGTCTTTCCTTTTAGGGTTTGAAGGAAGATTTGATAAAAACAGTGGGAGCCATCCTGATTAGATAAAATATATAACCAATCTAATCTTGCAAGAGTGCACGCAGAGTGTTTTCTTCTCTCTCTCTCTCCAGGTAGCGACCATATCACGCCTTAATCAAGATAATAATATGGATGTATTGACCGAACCCGCTTGTTATACTGAGCTGGGGAACGTTGGTCCCGCTCCAACTTATAATTGTTATAAGACCGAGCAGGAAATAGGGGAATACCAGAATTCCTATGCCGCTCAAACGAAGAAAGTGCATATGATGCATCTCCTTCGGGTGTGTTCATTACAAAGAACCGATTCTCAGTATCCTCTGAATCCTGGGTATTTGATACCGGATCAGGATCCCAGATATGTAATCTGTTACATAGGGCTACCGAAAGGTAGAAAAACTGAGAACGGGTGATAAGTTTCATGAGACAAAAAACGGGGAAAGTGTTGCAGCCAAGTCTGTTGGTCACTGTCACCATGTATTACCAATACATTGATTCTGAACAAATGCTATTAGATACCGAACCTGATATACAAAATCATATCAATCTCTTTATTTATTAAAGAAGGATATAATTTTGTACTGTTGGATATTGTTTTGAACATTTCCTATATCAAAAGTTGATCGGTTCAGGCACGTTATTTAAAAGCATTAACGTTCTAAATCAAACTACAGTTCCTAGTATACAGAACACACACAAGAGGTAGAGTTCAGAAATGAACGAATCCTTCTTGAGGCATTGTAGACTAGGTCATATCAATGCGACCGGACTGGCTGAAGTTACATTTTAGACGCATATTTAAATCAGTTTGAATTTACATCTTGTGAAACTTGCCAGTCATGTCACAAAGACAAGATGACCATAGCTCTGTTTATTGGAAACAGAGGAAGAGTTAGTAAACTCTTGGGACTGATACATGATGATGTGTATAAGGTCCCCTGTCTACACATGCCAGAACCGGTTCTTTGTACTTCATTACATTCTCTGATGATCTCTCAAGATTCAACCATATGTTCCTGTTGAAACATAAGTCCGAAGTTTTTGAGATATTCACAGAATATAAGTTAGAAGTAGAGAACCAAAAACTGGGTATAAGTATTATGTCCTATGATGAAATCAGGGAGGAGAATACTTGTGCATGGAATTCCTGGACTATTCTAAAGGAGAATGAGATTCTCTCTCAGTATTACTCCTCTGAATACACCACAGCACAATGGTGTATCGGGGCGGAGCAATCACACCCTATATGATATGGTGCGCTCTATGATGAGTACTACTAAGTTACCTATTTCCTTTTGGGGTTGTGCACTTGAGAAGCTGCATACCTATTGAACTAGGTTCGAATCAAATCAGCGCCTACCACTCCATATAAGATATGGTATGGGAAGAGCCTATCTCTTAAGTAAGTTAAGATTTAGGATTGTCCGGCCTATGTCGAAAGCAAAATCCAGACAAGATCGAGGCAAGGCCAGTTCTGTAGAACTGGAAAAGTTCCAGCTATACAAACTACAGCTAATGATTTGACAGAACCAGAGGATTCAATAGTCCCCGACGAACCTCAGCCTCTCCGTTGATCTGGTAGGGTTCCTCATCCGCCAGAGAGATACTTCGGTTTCTCGATGACAGTGGGAGCGAGGAATGCATCATGAGATGATGACCCAACTAGTTTCGAGCAGGCCATCGAGAGTAGGGACCCTGTAAGAATGGCTGGATGCTTAGCGATCTGAGATGGAATCCATATACACCAACAAAGTATGGACTTTGGTTGCGATATCTGAAGGGTTAAATCCCCATCAGGAGCAAGTATGTCTTGAGAAGATTACTTGGTGTAGATGGAAAAGTTGAGACTTTCAAAGCTAGACTTGTTAAAGGCTTTCGTCATCAACCAGGCGTAGATAATGATGAAACCTTTTCCAGTAGCTGTGCTTAAGTCCATCCAGATCCTACTTGCCACTGCTACATACCATAACTGCGATATCTGGTGGTTGGGTGCCATGACTACTTTTCTAAATAATGATTTAGAAGAGAACGTCTATAAGAACACAGCCAGATGGCATCGTAAACAGTGGGAGTAGCGGAAACGTGTTCAAGTTGCTTTACATAATAAAGCAGGCATCGCGGAGTTGGAACGTCTGTTTTGATGTGATAGTCAAAGTGTTTGACTTCATCAAGATGGTAGACGAACCTTGTATATACAAAAAGGTAGTAGAGAGTAAGGTGCTCATCCTCGTATTGTACATGGACGACATACTCTTGATAGGAAAAGAGTTTCCTATACTACGATCGGCCAATCTCCACTTATCACAAAGATTCTCCATGCAGGATCAAATTGATACCTCCTAAATCCTGGGATTTGGATCTATGAGATAGATCTAAATGGATGTTAGGATTCTCACTAACTATAGTGAGATAGTATCAGTTGATCCTGGGGAGAATCACTGGAAAGGTTCCAGGGTGATAAGGACGACTGAGTGTCAGTCACAGGCATTGTCTTTGCCCTCAGAAAAGGGACGGTATGTTGGAAGAGTTCCAAGCTAGATACCGTGGCAAACTAGACGATAAAGGCTGGTAACATCGCTATTAAAGATACTACCAAAGAGGCTGTTTGGGTGTATATTGGTTCATAAGATGAACTAGGTTCCCACCATTGTGTGACAATGGAAGTGTGGCTTTGGCCAAGGAACCATGATCCCATCAGTGACCCAGACATATTCTGAGGCAGCATCACCTGATCATGGAGATAGTTGATCTCCAGGGTGATCGAGGTTAGGAGAGTGGACTCAGAGGACAACACGGCGGATCCACTCACAAAGGCTTTTTCCCAGAGAGAGACTTATATGGGATGGTTGAGTATTAGATACTACAACTACTGCTACAGATGGCCCTAGTGCAAGTGGGAGATTGTTAGTTATATGTATGCCCTAGAGGCCATTACTGTACATTGGATGTATAGAGTAGTGGATGCTGGGACATATATAGGTAGGACTTTCTTGCTCGACATGATAGTACGCTATCTGGTTGCTCTTTATCTTAACATGTACACTTTCTGTCTCTCTGTTACATGTTGATAAAGCCCTTAGGATGTGTACTCGACTTCCATTACTATGATGCAGATCATACTAGTGGGGCCAGGGTAGTCAATGAGTACATCCTTCATTGTTCCTAGTCGTAGGAATATCGAGATGGGGCATCGATATTCCATAGTAGACTAGCGTATATCTTCTCGACCCATGTGATGGGCGATGGATGATCCCATATCCATTGGTTTTTGACATCAGAGATGGTATGCGGGTGCTCAGTGATGACTGGGTACACTGAACGGACTCGCCGAGAACTCCCAGATGGTATTATACCTCACGTCAGATGGCAGTTCTCTGGTGACACTGGTACAGCTTAGTCTGTTGACCCGAGATCGTCATAGAGTCTTGTGTGTCTCCCACTGTGCTTTGATTTCCACCCTACCACGGCTCTACTGAGTCGTGCAAACAGGTGGTTTTGGGGTACAGTCCCGATTCACATGGAGGCAATGAGCGATAGGAGGGGATTCGTCTCTCCCGGTATTGGGGGTTGATGTTGTGCTATGCTTGACTGGCCATAACAGGAAATCCCTGGCCAGGGTTGCAGTGATGTACTGGTAAGAGTTATCAGTAGTTTCACGAATGTTATGGACCTTACGTCGGCATGACTTATCAAGCTACTGGGGTCTGACGTTTACCACCCCTAGGCGAGATATGCAACATATCAGACGAACAGACCGGACTGTACGGTAAGTGTTACTGGTTGGATTCACAGGAGTGTGAGCGAGCTTGCTCGTCGATCTTCTGATCGCTCAATACCCGGGTGGCCGTTACGTTTAGCAGACCGCTTGCGGCTTGTGGGTGTTTGATATGATCATCACCTGCTGCCGGCGTATTGACGAGTCTTTAGAGTCCTACACAGAGGTTTCCTGGCTCAAGCGAAACGAAATAGGAGTGCATATGAGATATGTGCGGGACCGAGAATAATGCGTGTATGTGATACCGTATTCTATTCTCGCGATGAATGTATCGATTGGTTGTATGCGATATAACCTAGTTATCGAATCAAAGATTGATTCGATAAGTCGATACATTGGATACTAGTCGGTTATATGCCACATGACCGGATCATTGAATCAAGTGTTGATTTAATGATTTAATGTATAATTATATATTTGATATATTACTTTACATTAACTAGTATTGGTTCACTTAAGATGTATTTTCTCACTTGATGTGCACATTGTATATATGATATATTTTTGTGCACTTGATTGTATCATGTTTGATGATACATGCAAGCTTGGGTGTAGGTTTACTTTAAACCATGTTTAAGTGATTGGTTAGGGTTTGATTTATTTACTTATTCATTTATTTATTTTAGGGAAAGAAAAGATATGGTTGCTTATTTTGTTTGTTTCTTTGAAACTTCAAGAAACTTTGACCATTCTTGTTTCTTTCCTAAACCTAACCATTCACCTAACCTTGGTTCATTCTCTACACTTAACCATGGTTGCTATTATGATAAGAATGAATGGGATTTTTTTTAAGATAATTCTTTTTATTCTTTCATCTTCATCATATTCTTTTCTTCTTCTTCTTCTTCAAAAAGATGAAGAAAAAGCTTGCTACCAATAATGGCAACATGAGAAAAAGAGTGAGAAATCCAATTCTAAAGTGAACCCACTTCCTATTTCTTCATCCTCTACCACTTGCCAAGTAGAATAGGGTGTTTTCTTCACAAGTTTCATGACTTGGTGAAGTTGGAGCTTGATCTTGAGTTGCCTCGACGTAGATCATCTTCGGCATCGAAGTCGACGACCTAGCCCGCCCATTTCTCCGATGAAGCCGACGCTAGAGTCCGGATTACGATGGGTACAGCGGAGGGACGTCATCACGGAGCCAAGGAAGTGGAGGACCGGATCTACAAAGGTTGTAGTCACTTTCCTTTAGCAATAAAGTCGTTTACTTGCTTGCATCGCCTCATCATCTAGTTAACGATCCGTATTAGGGTTTGTAGGCACATGAAAAAATTTGAATTGGCCATGTTTGATCACTTGTAGAACCTCATGGGTATGCCTAGGAACCCTACACTACTGGTAAGTGTTATCAGTAGTTTCTCGACCTGTTATGAGCCTCATATCGACACGACTTATCGGTTATAGGGGTCTGACGTTTACCACCCTTAGACTGGATATGCGACATATCAGACGAAGAGACCGGACTGTACGGTAGTGTTACTGATTGGATTCACAGGAGAATGTACAGGCTTGCTTGTTGATCTTATGATCGATCAATACCTGGGTGGCTGTTACGTTTAGCTGACCGCTTACAGCTTGTGGGTGTTTGATATGATCATCACCTACTGCCGGCGTATTGACGATTCTTTAGAGTCCTACACAGAGGTTTCCTGGCTCAGGCAAAACGGAGTAGGAGCACATATGTGATATGTGCGAGACCGAGAATATTACCATATGAGATACCGTATTCTATTCTCGCGATATATGATATCGGCCGGGTATATGTGATATAGCCGGGTCATCAGATCTAGTGTTGATTCGATGAATCGGTACATGTTATATTAGTCGGTTATATGCAATATAGCCGGACAGTCGGATCAAGTGTTGATTCGATAATATAATGTATAATTATATATGTGATATATTATATTACGTTAACTAATATAAGCTCGCTTTATTGATTCATTTTCTCACCGGATAATACATTGATATATACGCGATATATGTTAATTGTATTATTTTCTTTTTGTTACAAAATTTATTGTATATGTGATATATAATATTGTAACAAGTTAGGGTTACATATGCAACAATGATTTAGAGATTAAAACCAAGTTAGGGTTTGGATTCGGGTTAGCTTTTGGGTTATCTTTTTCATGAAGCTTTCTTTTGTCTTTAGCTTAGATATTTTGTGTAGATATTTGTTGACCCAATCCAAACCATTAACTCTAGTTTATTCTCTACATGAGTTAAAACCCTTCATGCTTAACTCATGGTTGAATAAGTAACCACAACAATAATTTCATTATTCATCACAAAAGCTTTTGCTTCTTCTTCTTCTTCAAGCTCTTGAAAAACCTTCACTTGCTTTTTGATTTATGATGATATTGATTGAGAAATTGAAAACAAAAGATAGCAAAATTCCTACTTCATCATCCTCATCTATTCTAGCCACTTAGATTAAGGTGTTCACTTCTCTAATAAGTTGTTTAGTGAAGTGTAAGCTTGGGTTAGAGATTTTTCAAGGTAGATTATCTTAGATCATGAAGACTACAAGCAAGGTGTCTCATTTACCTCATGGAGCCACTCGAGAGTCGGAGTTCATGTTGATCGCAGCGAAGGGACCTCAACACGGAGTTTATGAAGCGAAGGAACGGACTACAAAGGTTGTAATCCCTATCTCTTTACTTCTTTTTATGTGATACGATTTTTTTTACCCTAGAAATTCTAGCAAGATTCATGGTTAGTTAGATTTGCACCTCTCTATTTTTTAAATTGGCATGAACGATGCTACCAAACCCTAGACTAGGTGCAAAGGTAACCCAACAGTGGTATAAGAGCCAAACTAGAATTCTAGATACGGTGTTATAACAATTACGAAAACAAAATCCACTCCGAAATACGGTATTAGGAAACCCCATTCTTGCTCTCTGGAATTTAACAAAAAGTCTTTTAAAAATTTTTCAAACAGGTGTAGAATGGTCTTTGGGCCAAAATATGAACATGGGAGAAATATGGGGGAAGGGGATCGGATTTTGGCCGAGCCCCTAGCCAAGAATTCCGGCCAGGCCGGCCCCACCACTTCCTCTGGACTCTGTATTTCCCCTGTGGTCTTATGTCCCTGTGGTCTTATGTCTCCAGTTTGGGTTTCCTAGTATTGTTTGCTTAGCCCAATTTTCATGTGATGATTTTTTTGACCTGGGGCTAATTCGTAGTGCTTCGTAGTCGTATTATTTGACACTGTATTGGTAATCTTGACTATTTTTAACAGTTCGATCAAACTTCGTACACCGCAATTTGTACCCCGCTGAAATTTCCAAGTGTTGTAATTTTCCGAGGTTGATTGTACTCGTAAAATCGTGCAAGTACCCCTATGGACCCCCTAGAAGACTATAATAACCTTAACTTGAATCTATGCCCACGGAACCGCGTTCGAACCTTTGGGTTTGTCGTAGTTCCGCGGTGTCATAGGTGAGGCGTTGGTTAACTCCTTCTACGGCTGGTCCATGGACACTGCGGCACGGTTTTTGAATGTTTCGACTTTGCTCAAGTGTTGAGCTCACGGGGGTAATTTGTGAGTGTATGTTGATTCGATCGAAACGTTAAACATCCTCTTGATATTCTGTGATTGTGATACAATATGTGGAATTCATATAGTTAGGCATGAAATCCGTAATATGTGATATTTCGGGTTTACGATGTCTAAGGAGATTATGGATTCCAAATGTTGTAGTTTTTCACTTTCTTTTCTGCGATCGTAAGTGTAGCATGTGGGGTATTGCCGGCTTCGTTGCTATACATCAACGACAATCAGGATACGCATACTTGCTTACGTTGATGATATGAGATATTATGTGTTGCTGTGATATGTTATATTGGATTGTCGTGTTCTGAATAGCCGGGGGTTTTATGTGAGATGAGGGTTTTTATTTTCATTCATCTAAAATTCATTGTATGTAATATTCTTTTATTGGGGCACTTCCGGGTTGAGGATGATGCCACCATTGTATATTATTTACTTTTCCGCATTAGGATAGACCCAAGGAGGGGAGCACAAGTAACCGGAATCTAGGGTCCAGTGGGAGGCCATCTCGAGGAGTCGAGACCGGGTCTCCTAACCCTAGAATTGACAGCGTTACTTGCCGCTCTCATAGGGGTCTAGGGATGTGGGTTTGGCTATTCATCGCTACCGTGGAATCCGTGTTTTATACAGGCTCGAAATAAAACTAGTATATCCAATATTTCATATGTTATCTTCTGCTGCAATATTCTGTGATGAGATCATATTACTGTTAGTGTATATGCCCTAGAGGCCATTACTGTATCATACTAGTTTGTATATTACTTAATGGAAGCTTGGGATATTCACCTTGTATAAACAATCTTGCTCAATATAGTAGTATGCTACTTGGTTTGTTTCTACTTCAATGTGTACTTGTGTTTATTTCAGTATATCACTTATACGCATTAGTGGAGCCCTTAGGATCTTTGCTTGATTACCAGCGTTGTGATGGCAGTCACACTAGTGGGGGCTGGGTAATCTATAAGCACATCCTTATACAGGTCCCTAGTCGTAGGACTATCGAGACAGGGCATCGATACTCCGGAGTAGACTAGCGTATGCGCTTCTCATCCCAGTATGGAAGATGGTCTGTCCCACAGCCATCAGTACGTCGTACTGGAGATAGTATACGGGTGCTCGTTGGGTTACGAGTACACTAGACAGGACTCGTCGGGAACTGACAGGTTGGTATTATACCTATCGTCAGTTATCAGTTCCCAGGTGACATGAGTACAGCTTAGTCTGCTGACTTGACACTGGCACTTCTCCTCGAGTGTGTTCCCACTGTGCTTTGATTACTACCCTACTACGGCTCAAAGGAGTCGTGCAAACGGGTAGTAGTTGGGTACAGTCCCGAAGCACTTGGAGGAAGTGACGGTTAGACAGGATTCGTCTCTCCCGGTATTGGGGGTTGACATCGCGCTGTGTCTAGGAGAGCCATTATACGAGTAGTCCCTGGCCAGGGCAAGCGAGATATACTGGTAGGTTTCCAGTGTTATCTCAGGGTGTTTTGGGCTTCACTCCGACACGACTTGTACCGCTATTAGGGGACTGACGTTTTACCGCCCCCTAGGCCCGACATGCGATGTATTAGACGAACAGACCGGACTGTACGGAGACTGTCACATTCAGACTCAGTAGGAGTTCAGATGGGGTTCACCTCGTCAGCCTTCTTGTCGGCATCTACCTGGGGACCGTTACGCACAGCTAGTGCCGCTTGCTGTCTGTGGTTAAACCCACTGCCAGCGTAGTGTCGAGTCTTTAGAGTCCCACACAGAGGGTATTCGCCTCTGGGCAAAACAGAGTAGAGGTCGCATGGTTTTGCGACAGGGTTCGTTCTCATCCGCGCACTTGTGCACGTTTGGAGTCCGGACGGATATTACTGGCTGGCTCTGGTTTGAGTCAGATACTGGTATATGTTTTGGGGTTGCTTTTATCTCTCAGTATTCATGTTCCTCGGAACAAGAATGCAGGTGCGTATGCACAGTTGTTTGAGGAGGAGAAAGAGGATTTTCATTAGGGTTTCGGAACGGGTGCGTATGCACAATTGACAGTCGTCTTTTTCCAAACCCTAATGGATTTATGTTATATCAATTAATAATATTAATAAAATGAAATTGTGTCATGGTTGGTTTTTGTTGACTAGTTGACCATGGTTGACTTGTTGACCATGGTTGAAGTTTTGACCATCATCATTACAAAAGAAAGATGCTCTTTGATTCTAGCATTTTCATTTAATGTTTGAAATGATAATGGTCATTCCTAAACCTTCCATCAACTATTTCATTTTCATTATTATTATTAATTTGATAATTCTTTTTCTTTTGGTATTATGGTTGCAAGAAAGAAAAAGATAGCTCATTCTATCATTTAGCTTCTCTCTCCTCACTTCATCTTCTTCTTCCTCTAGCAAAAGGAGAATCCTTCTCATGTGTTGAGAATCCCTATCCTTAAAAGAAAAGCACCCCTTAGACACTCTCTACTCACTCTAGGATCAAAGGTTTAGCAACCCGAAGATTCTAGTTCTCTCAAAGTTCGAGAAAGAGCCCGAAGGTTGAACCCTCAACTGGATCCATCTTTGACGGAAGAAGGCAACGAGGAAGAACCATCAACCTCTACAAGTTTTCAAGAAGAAGGAGTTCAAGTTAGGTATAACCATTCATCCGAGTAGCTAACTCTCTTTAGCTTGTTTGCTAGTTTAGTTTAGAAAAGATCCCGACTTTGTTAGTCCATGTTGCCCCATGCGCTAAAAATTTGATTTTTATACTGTTTCCGCCTCCCGGTAAGAACCGGGGGTCGCAACGTGGACTTAAAGTGGTATCAGAGCCTAACTAAACTTAAACTAGCTTTGTAGTAAAGTGTATGGAAGTTCGATCGAGAAAAATCGCAAAACTGGAAAAACCAAAACCCTAAGTTTCTGTTGAAATTTTTTTGTGCTCTAAATGTAAAAAGTTTTACTCCTAAAATCGGCTCAGGGTTTTGTGAAAACACCCACGAAATACAATCGCATGATTCCTTCAAAGCGCCGCGGTTCCGCGGCAATGGGTGGCTTAGGCCGCGGAACAGCCGCCGTTTTGTCTTTTCTTCTGGTCCTGTTTCGTGCAGTGTTCTTCTGGTAGGGTTTTGGGATTTTTAAGATATGTCATTAGTGCTCAGATTTTCCAGAAAAGAAATTTGCTTTTGGGGGCCTATAAATCCGTATTTTTATCGAACTTCACTACACTTTGACTATGTTGGTTATATCTGTGATGTTTGTATGTATTGAACGTCGGCTAATCGCTATAAGTCGATTAGTCGGGGTTATACATCTCTGTGATCTGTGTTTGATATTGGAATGTGTATATGAATGTGTTGGACTGTCGCGGGTGAATAGCCGGGGTGGATGTGAGATGAGCTTTTGTTTTTCTTTCATTCATTTGTAACATGTAAATTGATGTAATATTATTATTTGTTTGGCCGCACAACCGGGTCGGGGTTGTAGCCGTCATTGTATAATTCTTTTTACTATTTTTGCTCCTAGGATAGACCCATGGAGGGGTGCACAAACTACCGAGTACTTGGCGGGTAGTTTGCCGCACCCATAGGGGTCTTGGGTGGGGTATTGGCTATTCACCGCGACCGTGTAATCCGCTTTTCGTTGCAGGCTCGAACGGATTGCGGATTCCTAGTATATCCAATGTATTCATCTATGATCTGTAATGTCTATCATTGCTATATTTATAACTATTTAGGCGTTGCTTATGTTTTACAGCCGCGCTAGCCCAGCCCCCGCTCTGTCGTTAGTTAAGTAACCTAACGGGTGATGACGGGGCCCCGTGGCGAATGCGAATGGCATAAGCGTACGTCATATTTTGGTTGTTTTCTGCAATGGTAGGATTTAAATGATGGGACGCATTAAAAGAACTAATGCAAGAATATCACGCATTAAAAGAACTAATGCAAGATAATAAACCAAGCTAAAGTCGTTGGAACACTATCGAAAAACCACTCGGTTCTTTTCAAAACTAACTTTTAAATGCGGAGATTGAGCCACTCTTTTTAAAAGCTATCTCGTTCCATCGATTATATCAAGTTCACTACGTTCACGGTTTCGCCAAAACCATTCGTAGCCCTCCGTCATTTCGTATGAATATTCAATAGTATTCAAGCTATGTTTGTTGACCTTCGTCAAGGCATAGAGATCGGTAGCTGTTGGGTATTCATATGTAGCATAGATAGATGCGTTGGTTTGGGACAGTCGTATTGCCTTGTTGACCTTCGTCAAGGGTATATACGGGTGGGTTCAAATTAACCTGGAAAATGAAGGGCAGAACTTGACATGTGACTTATGATTTGTTGACCTTCGTCAAGGTCATAAGAGCATGGGGCAAAAATCCACATCGGGAGTTTCATAAGTACTGAAACTTGCTAGATTTGCATACCATTTGGAGTGTGGTGATTCTGGTAGGATTCCTTCAGTTTCCTCACGCGATGATATTTGGATCCCGATCCTACTGTGAGTATATGCTACTCCTCGGGAAATTTCTCACTAAACGATCAATGCTATAAACCTAGTAGGTGCCTAGAAAGGTGTTAGCAGGGCTACACCCCCAGGGAAAAGAGGTTATTTAATTAAGGAACTTCGCGAAAGCGTTGGAAAACCTCCCTCAAAGTACCGACACTAGCCTGGCTGAACGGTTAAGCAAGTATTGTGCGGTGGGATTGATCCCGACTAATTCTTCCTTTATGGTTTGAGGAGGGATTCGAGAGACAGTGGGAGCCATCCTGTTTAGACAAAATTAAAAACCACTCTAAACTTGCAAGAGCATCGTGCTAAAGTGTTTCTTCTCTCTCTCCTAATTGCAGCGACCAATCAACATGACTGGACTTAAGTTACTTCTAGATAAAAACATACTGACAGGGCCAAACTACAAAGATTGGCTCAGGAATGTCAAAATGGCAATCACTTACGACAAGCTGGGGTATCTTCTTACCACCAAAGCTCCCCCCGTCCCAGGTCCCACCTCCAGCGTCGCGGATAAGGAAATCAGTAAGACTTGGGAGATTGATTGCGCGAAGGCCAGGTGCCTCGTGCTTGCCTCTATGGACAATGAACATCAGAGGAGGCACGAGAATATGGATTTGGAATCCATATTTCTTCATACAAAAGAACTGTATGGAGAGCAGTCTCGTATCGCAAGATACGAAGTGTCGAAGAAGTTGTTTTCGGCAAAGTTGGCCGTCGGATCATCGGTAGCTGACCACGTGCTTAAGATGATTGGCTACATTGAGGAGCTCGCGGAACTTGGGACCACGTTGGAAAGTGAACTCTATACGGATTTAATTCTCCAGTCCCTTCCATCCACTTACGCCCAGTTTATACTGAACTTCAACTTACAAGAAAAGGAAGTTGAACTTTCAGAACTCCTCAACATGCTGAGGAGCGCAGAGGGCACCCTACAGAAAGGTAGGGAAACACCCGCTTTGTTTGTAGGAGGATCTTCTTCCTCTAGGTCCAAGGCGAAAGCCAAGGGAAAGAGGAAGAAAGTCCCCGCCAAACCAAGGGGCGGTGTTAGTAAAGTGGGTACGAAGGGAAAGGAAAAGGCAACAATGATAGCGGGGAAGCTTGTGGGTAAAGAAGAATGCTTTTATTGTCATAAAAGTGGACACTGGAAGAAAGATTGCAGGGCTTGGAAAGCCAGGACACAGGAACTGAAGCAGGTTGCGGCTTCAGCTTCAGGTGTGTATGTTATTGAAAACTGTCTATCGATAAACTCTACTTCCTGGGTATTGGATACCGGATCAGGATCTCATATCTGTAATTCTTTGCAGGCGTTGAGAAACCGTAGGTTTTTGAAGGCAGGTGACATGACCCTCAGAGTTGCGAACGGAGCTAGCATGGATGCTAAAGCCGTGGGGGACTATCACCTGGGAATGTCAGATGGGCATGTTTTGGTTTTGCGTAATTGTTTTTTTGTACCCAACGCAACTTGTAATATCATTTCTGTATCTTTGGTTTCTAAAGAAGGTTATGAATTTGCGTTTGTAAGTAATGTTGTAAACATTCACCTTAATCAAGTTCTGATTGGGTCAGGTACACTGAGCAATGGTATATACGTGTTAAACCAACCACAGATTTTCAATGTCCAGAATACACACAAAAGAAAGTCTCCAGATATCAATCAGGCTTTCTTATGGCATTGTAGACTGGGTCACATCAATGAGACACGGTTGACTAAGTTGCATAAAGAAGGATACTTGGATCCGTTCGAGTATCAGTCTTATGCCACTTGTGAATCTTGTCTCATGGGAAAGATGACAAAGACTCCGTTCACTGGACACGGAGAAAGAGTGAGCGAGCTCTTGGGACTCATACACAGTGACGTGTGTGGTCCAATGTCTACACATGCGCGAAGCGGTTATTCATACTTCATTACTTTCACAGACGATTTCTCTAGGTATGGACATGTCTTCTTAATGAAGCACAAATCCGAGGCCTTTGAGAAATTTCGGGATTACAAGAATGAAGTTGAAAAACAGACAGGCAAAAGTATTAAGATTCTAAGATCGGATCGAGGTGGTGAATACTTGAGTGCCGAGTTCCTGGACTATTTAAAAGAGAATGGAATTCTCTCTCAGCGTACTCCTCCATACACTCCGCAACATAACGGTGTATCGGAAAGGAGGAATCGAACCCTATTGGATATGGTTCGTTCCATGATGAATAAGGCTGAGTTACCGCGATCTTTCTGGGGCTATGCACTAGAAGCAGCTGCATATCTCTTGAACAAGGCTCCCACCAAGACTGTGCCTACCACTCCATATCAGATGTGGAGTGGGAAGAAACCCTGTCTTAAGTACCTTAAGATATGGGGATGTCCAGCTTTTGTAAAAAAGCAGCATGCGGACAAGCTCGAGGCACGCTCAGTACAGTGTAAGTTTGTGGGATACCCAAAGAACTCCAGGGGGTATCTGTTCTATTCCGCTGAGGAACAAAAGGTTTTTGTTTCTCAACATGCCCGCTTCTTGGAAACTGAGTTTTTGGAAACCCAGATAAGTGGGAACGCAATAGAACTGGAAGAAATTCCAGAACCACAAGCTATTACTGAAAGCTTGGAAAAGCCAGTAAGTTCAAAAGAACAGGACATTCCTATGCCGCTCCGCAGGAGTAGTAGGCAGTCTCATCCGCCCGAGAGATACTACAGTTTTCTCATAGACGGGGATAGAGAGGATTGCATCATAGATTATGATGAGACTACTAGCTTCCAGCAGGCCATTCAGAGCGTTGACTCGGTAAAATGGCTGGATGCAATGCGGACCGAAATGGAGTCCATGTACACCAACAAAGTATGGACGTTGGACATTGCTCCAGACGGGGTAAAACCCGTAGGATGCAAGTGGATCTTCAAAAGGAAGATTGGTGTAGATGGACAGGTTGAGACCTATAAAGCTAGACTTGTAGCAAAGGGTTTCCGTCAAAGACCTGGTTTGGACTATGACGAAACCTTTTCTCCAGTGGCTATGCTGAAATCCATTCGGATCCTTCTTGCCATTGCTGCCTTCCACGATTATGAGATTTGGCAGATGGACGTAAAGAACGCTTTTCTAAATGGAAATTTAGAGGAGTGTGTCTATATGGATCAGCCAGAGGGTTTCATTCAGAGTGGGAGCAGCGGAAAGGTGTGCAAGTTGCTTAAGTCCATCTATGGACTAAAGCAGGCATCGCGGAGTTGGAACATCTGTTTTGATGAGACAGTCAAGGAATTTGGCTTTATCAAAAATCCAGATGAACCATGCATCTATAGTAGATTTGTAGCGAGAACTGTAGTATTCCTCGTTTTATACGTGGATGACATTCTCTTAATAGGAAATGACATTCCTATGCTACAATCTGTCAAGGGGTTCTTGTCGCACAGGTTCTCCATGAAAGACCTGGGTGATGCCTCATACATCCTGGGGATCCGGATCCATCGTGATAGATCCAAGAGGATATTAGGACTTTCTCAGTCCAGGTACATCGACACCATAGTGAAAAGATTCAGTATGGAAGATTCCAAGCGCGGTAACCTACCGGCTTGTCACGGGATCACCCTCTCTAAAGAGATGTCTCCCAAGACTGATTTGGAGAGGGATCGCATGTCTATTATACCCTACGCTTCTGCGGTAGGCTCTATAATGTATGCGATGTTGTGTACCAGACCGGATGTAGCTTATGCACTGAGTGTGGTAAGCCGGTATCAGTCAAATCCTGGGGAGAAACACTGGATAGCGGTAAAGAACATTCTCAAGTACCTGAGAAGGACTAAGGAGATGTTCTTGGTGTATGGCGGAAAAGACCTCCAGATCGAGGCCTTTGCTGACTCCAGCTTCCAGAGTGACAAGGATGATTCCAAGTCCATGTCGGGTTTCGTCTTTACCCTCAATGGAGGGGCGGTGTATTGGAAGAGCTCCAAACAGGAAACCGTTGCAGACTCGACTATGGAAGGGGAATATATCGCTGCATCTGATGCCGCAAAAGAAGCTGTCTGGATGAGGAAGTTCTTAAAAGAACTTCAGGTGGTTCCGTCCATTGTTGACCCAATACCTCTGTATTGCGACAACAACGGGGCTATAGCTTGAGCGAAGGAACCCAGGTCCCATCAGAGATCCAGGCACATCTTGAGGCGGTATCACCTGATCAGGGAGATCGTGGATCGCAAGGAGATCGAGGTTCGGAGGGTTGCTTCAGAAGAAAACACTGCAGATCCATTCACCAAGGCCCTGCCCCAGACTCAGTTCGAGCGGCTGATCGAGATGATAGGTCTTCGATACGCCAGTACATGGCCTTAGTGCAAGTGGGAGATTGTTAGTGTATATGCCCTAGAGGCCATTACTGTATCATACTAGTTTTTATATTACTTAATGGAAGCTTGGGATAATCACCTTGTATAAACAATCTTGCTCAATATAGTAGTATGCTACTTGGTTTGTTTCTACTTCAATGTGTACTTGTGTTTATTTCAGTATATCACTTATACGCATTAGTGGAGCCCTTAGGATCTTTGCTTGATTACCAGCGTTGTGATGGAAGTCACACTAGTGGGGGCTGGGTAATCTATATGCACATCCTTATACAGGTCCCTAGTCGCAGGACTATCGAGACAGGGCATCGATACTCCGGAGTAGACTAGCGTATGCGCTTCTCATCCCAGTATGGGAGATGGTCTGTCCCACAGCCATCAGTACGTCGTACTGGAGATAGTATACGGGTGCTCGTTGGGTTACGAGTACACTGGACAGGACTCGTCGGGAACTGACAGGTTGGTATTATACCTATCGTCAGTTATCAGTTCCCAGGTGACATGAGTACAGCTTAGTCCGCTGACTTGACACTGGCACTTCGCCTCGAGTGTGTTCCCACTGTGCTTTGATTACTACCCTACCACGGCTCAAAGGAGTCGTGCAAACGGGTAGTAGTTGGGTACAGTCCCGAAGCACTTGGAGGCAGTGACGGTTAGACAGGATTCGTCTCTCCCGGTATTGGGGGTTGACATCGCGCTGTGTCTAGGAGAGCCATTACACGAGTAGTCCCTGGCCAGGGCAAGCGAGATATACTGGTAGGTTTCCAGTGTTATCTCAGGGTGTTTTGGGCTTCACTCCGACACGACTTGTACCGCTATTAGGGGACTGACGTTTTACCACCCCCTAGGCCCGACATGCGATGTATTAGACGAACAGACCGGACTATACGGAGACTGTCACATTCAGACTCAGTAGGAGTTCAGATGGGGTTCACCTCGTCAGCCTTCTTGTCGGCATCTACCTGGGGACCGTTACGCACAGCTAGTGCCGCTTGCGGTCTGTGGTTAAACCCACTGCCAGCGTAGTGTCGATTCTTTGGAGTCCCACACAGAGGGTATTCGCCTCTGGGCAAAACAGAGTAGAGGTCGCATGGTTTTGCGACAGGGTTCGTTCTCATCCGCGCACTTGTGCACGTTTGGAGTCCGGACGGATATTACTGGCTGGCTCTGGTTTGAGTCAGATACTGGTATATGTTTTGGGGTTGCTTTTATCTCTCAGTATTCATGTTCCTCGGAACAAGAATGCAGGTGTGTATGCACAGTTGTTTGAGGAGGAGGAAGAGGATTTTCATTAGGGTTTCGGAACGGGTGCGTATGCACAATTGACAGTCGTCTTTTTCCAAACCCTAATGGATTTATGTTATATCAATTAATAATATTAATAAAATGAAATTGTGTCATGGTTGGTTTTTGTTGACTAGTTGACCATGGTTGACTTGTTGACCATGGTTGAAGTTTTGACCATCATCATTACAAAAGAAAGATGCTCTTTGATTCTAGCATTTTCATTTAATGTTTGAAATGATAATGGTCATTCCTAAACCTTCCATCAACTATTTCATTTTCATTATTATTATTAATTTGATAATTCTTTTTCTTTTGGTATTATGGTTGCAAGAAAGAAAAAGATAGCTCATTCTATCATTTAGCTTCTCTATCCTCACTTCATCTTCTTCTTCCTCTAGCAAAAGGAGAATCCTTCTCATGTGTTGAGAATCCTTCTCATGTGTTGAGAATCCCTCTCCTTAAAAGAAAAGCACCCCTTAGACACTCTCTACTCACTCTAGGATCAAAGGTTTAGCAACCCGAAGATTCTAGTTCTCTCAAAGTTCGAGAAAGAGCCCGAAGGTTGAACCCTCAGGTGGATCCATCTTTGACGGAAGAAGGCAACGAGGAAGAACCATCAACCTCTACAAGTTTTCAAGAAGAAGGAGTTCAAGTTAGGTATAACCATTCATCCGAGTAGCTAACTCTCTTTAGCTTGTTTGCTAGTTTAGTTTAGAAAAGATCCCGACTTTGTTAGTCCATGTTGCCCCATGCGCTAAAAATTTGATTTTTATACCGTTTCCGCCTCCCCGTAAGAACCGGGGGTCGCAACGTGGACTTACAATTATTGCCTGAGACGAATGCTTATACTATATATATATATATATATGATGATATATAAATATTACTGCTTTCGTTTCTTCTGTGATGCTTAGGAAGCATAAATGATGGGATTTATTAATGAGATTAATAAAAGAAAAGAAACCTAAAAGATGTTGTAGAATCAAATTTTCAAAAAGGGTAGGTACAGTTTTTGCTTTGCATAGTGGTATATATGATATACCCAGCATCTTATTCGATGAGGAAAGGGCTGAGATCCCTTCACCGGGAGTGACCTCTTTAGAAAAACTGGCAGATGCTACAAACTCACGGTTTAGTTTTTGATTGCTTCTATAGTTCTTGCTTTGCATAGTGGTATATATGATATACCCTGCGACTTATTCGATGAGGAAAGAGCTGAGATCCCTTCACAGGGAGTGATCTCTTTAGCGAAACTAGAAAAGCATCAAAAACATTCCTTTTCAAAATCACTTGTTTCTACAACGATATCGAGTTCTTTACGCTCATGGTTTTCTGAAAAACCTGCGTAGCCCTCCGTCATTTCAGATAGGTATTACTTGGTATTCGTGCTGCGTTTGTTGGCCTTTGTCAAGGCGTAGTATGCGGTAGCTGACTAGTACTTATATGTTTTAATCATTTGATGTGATTGGATTAGGGTAGTCGAACGACCTTGTTGGCCTTTGTCAAGGGTCGTACGGCTGGGTTTAATTCAATTGGGAAATGACGGGTTGAACTTGACTAGCATCCTATGGTTTGTCGGCCTTTGTCAAGGTCATAGGGCGTTAGGGGTAAAAGCATTATCGGGAATTTCAAGTGTTGAAATTTGCAATGAGATTGCATACCTCCTATGAGATAGTTGGATCCCGATTCCCACTGCGAGTAAGAGTTACTCCTGGGAGAGTTTTGCACATGACAATTAGCCGATCAAGTAGGTGTCTAGAAAGGTGTTAACGGGGTTATGCCTCTGAGAAAACGAGGTCTATTTTAATTAGGTCTGTGCGAAAGCACGGGGAACCTCCCTCAAAGTACCAACACTGGACTGGCCGAGAGATTTGCGAACTTGTAAGGTGTACTTAATACCGGCTAGTCTTTCCTTTTAGGGTTTGAAGGAAGATTTGATGAAAACAGTGGGAGCCATCCTGATTAGATAAGATAATAACCAATCTAATCTTGCAAGAGCATACGCTAAAGTGTTTTCTTCTCTCTCTCCAGGTAGCGACCATGTCAGGCCTTAATCAAGATAATAATATGGATGTATTGACTGAACCCGCTTATTATACTGAGAAGGGGAACGTTGGTCCCGTTCTTTCTTATAAGTGTTATAAGACTGAGCAGGAAATAGGAGAATATCTGGATTCTCACACCGCCCAAACGACGAACAAGCATGCTGATGCATCTTCTTCGGGTGTGTTAGTTATCGAGAACTGTTTCTCAGTTCACTCTACGTCCTGGGTATTAGATACCGGATCGGGATTCCACATATGTAATATGTTGGGTGGGCTACGTAAAGGTAGAGAATTGGGAATGGGTGATCATTCCGTAAGAGTAGGGAATGGTGCAGATGTTGCAGCCAAGGCAGTTGGCGAATATCACCTTGGATTACCAAAAGGTAATACATTGGTTCTAAACGGATGCTATTACATTCCGACCCTGATATGCAATCTTATATCAGTTTCTTTATTGAGCAAAGAAGGATATAATTTTGTAGTACAGGATAATGTTATGAACATATTCCTGAATCAAAAGTTGATAGGATCAGGATCATTAAATAATGGAATATACGTTCTCAACCAAACTACATTACTTAATATACAAAACACATACAAGAGGAAGAGTTCAGAAATGAACGAATCCTTCTTGTGGCATTATAGACTAGGTCATATCAATGCGACACGGCTAGCTAAGTTACATAAATGATGGATATTTGATTCCGTTCGAATTTTCATCTTATGATACTTGCCAGTCATGTCTCAAAGGCAAGATGACCAAAACTCCGCTCAGTGGACACAGAGAAAGAGTTACAGAACTTTTGGGACTGATACATAGTGATGTATGTGGTCCCATGTCTATATATGCCAGGAACGGTTCTTCCTACTTCATTACATTCACTGACGATCTCTCAAGATACGGACATGTGTTCCTGATGAAACACAAGTTTGAAGCTTTTGAGAAATTCAGAGAATATAAGAACGAAGTAGAGAACGAAATAGGCAAAAGTATTAAGATCCTTCGATCTGATCGAGGAGGAGAATACTTGAGCAATGAGTTCCTGGACTATCTAAAAGAGAATGGGATTCTCTCTCAGCTTACTCCTCCTTATACACCACAGCACAACGGTGTATCGGAGCAGAGGAATCGCACCCTATTAGATATGGTGCGCTCTATGATGAGCACCGCTGAGTTGCCTATTTCCTTTTAGGGACATGCACTGGAGACAGCTGCATACCTATTGAATCAAGTTCCATCTAAATCTTGTTAGTTATATGTATGCCCTAGAGGCCATTACTGTACATACGATGTATATTGTAATGGATGCTTGGACATATATAGGGATGACTTTCTTGCTCGACATGATAGTATGCTATCTGGTTGTACTTTATCTTAACATGTACTTTGATTGTCTCTATGTTACATGTTGATAAAGCCCTTAGGATATATACTGGACTACTGGGACTATGATGAGATCATACTAGTGGGGCCACGGTAGTTGACGAGTACATCCTATAACTGTTCCTAGTCGAGAGTGTATCGATACACCAGAGTAGACTAGCGTATACGCATCTTGACCAATATGATGGGCGATGGATGATCCCATATCCATCGGTGTTTGACATCAAGGATGGTGTACGGGTGTTCAGTAGAGACTGGGTACACTGGACAGACTCGCCGAGAACTCCCAGATGGTATTATACCTCACGTCAGATGGCAGTTCTCCGGTGACACTGGAACAGAGTAGTCTGTTGACCCGAGATCGTCATAGAGTCTTGTATGATTCTCACTGTGCTTTGATTTCCATCATACCTCGTCCAAGAGGGCGTGCAAAAAGGCGGCTTTTGGGTACAGTCCCGAATCACATGGAGGCAATGAGCGATAGGAGGGGATTCGTCTCTCCCGGTATAGGGAGTTGATGTTGTGCTGTGTTCGATTGGCTATAAATGGAAATCCCTGGTCAGGGTTGCTGAGATTTACTGGTAAGTGTTATCAGTAGTTTCTCGAACTGTTATAGACCTCATATCGACACGACTTATCGAGCTACTGGGTTCAGACGTGTACCACCCCTAGGCGAGATATGCGACATATCGGACGACGAGACCGGACTGTACGTGAGTGTTACTGATTGGATTCACAGGAGAATGTACAGGCTTGCTTGTTGATTTTCTGAGCGCTCAATACCTGGATAGCTGTTACGTTTAGTTGACCGCTTGCAGCTTGTGGGTGTTTGATATGATCATCACCTATTGCCGGCGTATTGACGATTCTTTAGAGTCGTACACAGAGGTTTCTTGGCTCAGGCAAAACGGAGTAGGGGCACATATGTGATATGTGCGGGACCAAGGATAATGCGGTATGTGATACCGTATTGGATTCTCGCGATATGAGATATTGGCCGGGTATATGTGATATAGCCGGGTCATCGTATTAGTCGGTTATATGCGATATAGCCGGATTGTCGGATCAAGTGTTGATTCGATAATTTAATGTATAATAATATATATGATATATTAAATTACATTAACTAATATTAGCTCACTAAAAGATTCTTTTTCTCACTCGGGTAATACATTGATATATATGCGATATATGTTAATTGTATTATTTTATTTTGTTACGATAAATATTATATATGTGATATATAATATTGTAACATGATATGGTTATTAATGCAACAAGTTTTGTGGAGTTTAAACATGATTAGGGTTTGGATTAGGGTTACGACTTCTGGTAGATTCTAGAAGCTTTTCTTTTGTCTTGGAAAAGATATTATGCTTGATATTTTCAAGTGACTCACTTTTAACCCAACCCAAACCCTAGCCCTAGTTAATTCTCTACATGGGTTTAGTTGACCATGGTTTCATTATTCATCATATTTATCTTTTCATTATTCATCACCAAAGGATTCTAATGATTATTCATCTTCTTCTTCTTTCTTTCCTTCTTGGAAAAAGCTTTCTAGCTTTTTGCTAAGTGATGAAAGTGAGTGAGAATATGAAAAAAAATGAGAGCAAAAATCCTACTTCATCATCCTCATCTACCCTTGCCATTTAGATGAGGGTGTTCACTTCATTTTGTGAGCGTTAGCTTGTGTTAATGAAACTTCAAGGTAGATCATCTATGTTATCGAAGATCGGAAGCAAGACTGCATCTTTCTCTTCGTGGATCCTCTCGAGAGTCCGGAACACGATGATTGCAGCGAAGGGACCTCAACACGTAGCTTAAGAAGTGAACGACCGGATCTATAAAGGTTGTAATCCCTCTCACTTAGTGTAAAGTGTTTAACATGCTTGTTTTCGCATAAACTCTAGTTTAAAGATCCGGCTCTGGGTTGTTCGGCACGGCTATTTTTTAAATGGGGCATTGTTGATGCCTCGTAGACCCTTGTGCATGTGCCTAGCAACCCTACAGTGGTATCAGAGCCAAGATAGAGCTTTAAGCGAAGTCTGAGCTGAGTTCAAATTCATTTGTGATGATTATGAATGAGTAATTGAAAACAAAATAGAGCTAAATTCCTACTTCATCATCCTCATCTATCCTTGCCATTTAGATGAGGGTGTTCACTTCATTTAGTGAGCGAGAGCTTGTGTTAACGAAACTTCAAGGTAGATCATCTTTGTTATCGAAGATCGGAAGCAAGCTTGCATCTTTTTCTTCGTGGAGCCTCTCGAGAGTCCGGAACTTGATGATCCCAGCGAAGGGACCACAACACGGAGCTTATGAAGTGAAGGACCGGATCTACAAAGGTTGTAATCTCTCTCACTTAGTGTTAGAGTGTTTAACATGCTTTGTTTCACCTAAACTCTAGTATAAAGATCTTGTTAAGGGTTGTTCGGCACGACTAAATTTTAAATCGGTCATGGTTGATGCCTCGTAGACCCTTGTGCGTGTGCCTAGTAACCCTACAACCGCCGTAGGTAATTCCTGATTCTTCTGGGAATTTTTAATTATACTCAAGAGTTGAGTTTTCTAGGGTGTATTGGGGACTCGTTGATTCGATCGGATAATTTAACTTTGTTTAGTTTGTCCGGGTAATTTTTAGACCGTGTTAAAAATTTCGACCGGATATTAATAACTCACTTTTTCCCCTACCGGAAAATTTCCAAGCGTTGGATTTTTTCGTAGTTTAGGAACGTTCTAAGTCATGCAAGTAACGCGGTGGACCCTCTAGAAGACAACAAACCTTAACTCGATTATGTGACCGTCTTGAACTGCCTCTGAACCTTAGGGTTTGTGGCAGTACGGCGTGCCACATATGAGGCGTTGGCTTGACCCTCCTACGGCTGGACCATTGGTACTGTGGCATGTGATGGATGTTTTAAAACTAATTTCAAGTGTTGAGAACTATTTAGGAAAACTTGGGTGTTTGATTATTCGATCGGAAAGTTTAACATTGTCTATTTATCTGGAATGTGATACAATATTTGGAATCCACATGTAGTTATGAGATAACTAATTTTGAATGTTATAAATCTAGCAGTTCAGTCTCAGATGATCGGTTGCCATGGGATTTTGATGTGATCAAAAGTACGTCGCAATCACCTAGCGTACGCGGATACTCGCCGGGTAAACTTAATAGACAGCCACGCCCCATAGCTCCGACCAAGTGATGTAGGATAACCCCGTCGGCAAAAGCATCCGTTCGGGTGCTCGCGGCAGCGGTGTTCCGCCTTAGTGCACTTCGTCGACGGCATCCGGGGGTGCGGCCGTCTACTAAAGTTTGCGACGAGCATTCGATCAGGAAGTCGAGAATCTTGTTGAATTCCCCGACTTGATATTGAAAAGAGTTTTCGATAATGAGACTAAAATGCGGGGTTTATAATTGTTAGGCATGCGATGTCTAAGGAATTCATTTGGTTAGGCATGCGATGTCTAAAGAGATTGCGGATTCCAACTGTTGTAGTTTTACACTTTCTTTTCTGTGACTGTAAGCGTAGTATGTGGTGTATCGCCGGCTTCATTGCTATACGTCAACGACAATCGGGATACGCATACTTGCTTACGTTGATGATATGAGATATTATGTGTTGCTGTGATATGTTATATTGGATCGTCGCATTTTGAATAGCCGGGGGTTTTATGTGAGATGAGAGTTTTTCTTTTTCATTCATGTAAAATTCATTTGTATGTAATATTCTTTTATTGGGGCACTTCCGGGCTGAGGATGATGTCACCGTTGTATATTATTTACTTTTCCGCATTAGGTAGACCCAAGGCGGGGAGCATAGGTAACCGGGTTCTAGGGTCCAGTGGGAGACCATCTCGAGGAGTCGAGACCGGGTCTTCTAACCCTAGAATTGGCAGTGTTGCTTGCCGCTCTCGTAGGGGTCTAGGGTTGTGGGTTTGGCTATTCATCACGACCGTAGAATCCATGTTTTATACAGGCTCGTATTAAAAACACGGACGTCCTATTATATCCAATATTTCATATATGTTCTTCTGCTGCAATCTTCTGTGATGAGATCATATTATTGCATGAGACGAATGTTTATATTATATATATGAGATATATATTATATATTGTTGATTTCGTTTCATATCTGATGCTTGTGAAGCATATTAAAATGGGACTTCATTAATGAGATTAATGAAACTAAAAGAAACCTAAAGATGTTGTAGAAACTTGTCTCAAAAACTGGTAGCTCTAGTTCTTGCTTTGCATAGCGGTGTTCCTTGTAGAACATCCAGCACCTTATTCGAGAAGGAAAGAGCCGAGATCCCTTCACCGGGAGTGACCTCTTTAGCGAAAACTAGCAAATGCTAGAAACTCGGTTTGTTTTTTGATTGTTTCTATAGTTTTTGCTTTGCATAGTGGTATTTGTGAAATATCCTGCACCTTATTCGATGAGGAAAGGGCTGACGATCCCTTCACCGGGAGTGGCCCCTTTAGCAAAACTAGAAAAGCCTAAAAAACACTCCATTTAAAATCACTCGATTCTACAACGATATCAAGTTCATTACGCAAAGGGTTTTCTTAAAAACCTGTCGTAGCCCTCCGTCATTTCAGATAAGTAGTATTTAGTATTCGTGCTGCGTTTGTTGGCTTTCGTCAAGGCGTAGTATGCAGTAGTTATTTATGCTTATCTGTATAAGCATATGATGCGATTGAGTTAGGGTAGTCGTGCGACTTTGTTGGCATTCGTCAAGGGCCATGCGGGTGGGTTTAATTCAATCGGGAAATGACGGATTGAACTTGACTAGTAGCCTATGCTTTGTTAGCATTCGTCAAGGTCATAGGATGCTAGGGGTAAAATATTATTGGGAATTTCAAGTGTTGAAATTTGCAATGAGATTGCATACCTTCTATGAGATAGTTGGATCCCGATACCCGCTGCGAGTAAGAGTTACTCCTGGGAGAGTTTTATACATTACAATTAGCCGATCAAGTAGGTGTCTAGAAAGGTGTCAACGGGGTTACGCCCCTGGGAAAACAAGGTTTACTTTAATTAGGTTCGTGCGAAAGCACGGGGGACCTCCCTCAAAGTACCGACACTGGCCTGGCTGAAAGATTGGCGAACTTGTAGCGTGTAACTAATCCCGGCTAGTCTTTCCTTTTAGGGTTTGAAAGAAGATTTGACTAAAACAGTGGGAGACATCCTGATTAGATATATTAGATAACCAATCTAATCTTGCAAGAGCATACGCTAAGTGTCTTCTTCTCTCTCTCTCCAGGTAGCGACCATATCACGCCTTAATCAAGATAATAATACGGATGTATTGACCGAACCCGCTTGTTATACTGAGCTGGGGAACGTTGGTCCCGCTCCAACTTATAATTGTTATAAGACAGAGCAAGAAATTGGGGAATACTAGAATTCCCGTGCCTCCCAAATGAAGAAAGTGCATGCTGATGCATCATCTTCGGGTGTGTTCATTACATAGAACTGTTTCTCAGAATCCTTTACGTCCTGGGTATGAGATACCGGATCAGGATCCCGCATATGTAATCTGTTACATGGGCTACAGATAGGTAGAGAACTGAGAACGGGTGATAAGTTTCATGAGATAGAAACGGTGCAAGTGTTGCAGCCAAGTCTGTTGGTCACTATCACCCTGTATTACCAGAATACATTGATTCTGAACGAATGTTATTAGATACCGAACCTGATATACAACATCATATCAATCTCTTTATTAGTAAAGAAGGATATAATTTTGTATTGTTGGATAATGTTTTGAACATTTCCTATATCAAGAGTTGATCGGATCAGGCACGTTATCTGAAAGCATTGACGTTCTAAATCAAACTACAGTTCTTAGTATACAGAACACACACAAGAGGAAGAGTTTAGAAATGAACGAATCCTTCTTGAGGCATTGTAGACTAGTCATATCAATGTGACCCGACTAGCTGAAGTTACATTTAGATGTATATTTAAATTGGTTTGAATTTACATCTTATGAAACTTGCCAGTCATGTCATAAAGATAAGATGACCATAGCTCCGTTTATTGGAAACAGAGAAAGAGTTAGTGAACTCTTGGGATTGATACATGCTGATGTATGTAGGTCCCCTGTCTACACATGCCAAGACCGGTTCTTTGTACTTCATTACATTCACTGATTATCTCTCAAGATCCGGACATATGTTCCTGTAGAAACAAAGGTCTGGAACTTTTGAGAAATTCAATGAATATAAGTTCGAAGCAGAGAACCAAAAACGAGTAAAAGTATTATGTCCTTTGATGAGATCAAGGAGGAGAATACTTGAGCACGGAATTCCTGGATTATTCTAAAGGAGAACGAGATTCTCTCTCAGCATTACTCCTCCGTATACACCATAGCATGATGGTGTATCGGGGCGGAGCACTCACACCCTATTTAATATGGTGTGCTCTATGATGAGTACTACTGAGTTTCCTATTTCCTTTTGGGAGTTATGCACTTAAGAAGCTGCATGCCTATTGAATAGGGTTCAAATCAAATCAGTTTCCTACCACTTCATATGTGATATGGAAAGGGAAGAGCCCATATTTTAAGTTTGTTAAGATTTGGGGTTGTCCGGCCTATGTCTAAAAAGCAAAATCTGGACAAGCTCGAGGCAAAGTCAGATCTGTGGAAGTTTATTGGGTATCCCAAGCATTAGCAAGGGAGTATCTTCTACCAAACCGAGGAACAAAAGATGTTTTGTTTCTCAACATGCCACCTTTGTGAAAGGGAATTTCTTGTGAAGAAATTAGTGGTCATGAGGTAGAACTGGAAGGAGTTCCAGCTATAAAAACTATAGCAAATGATTTGGTAGAACCAAAGAATTCAATAGTTTCCAACGAACCTCAGCCTCTCCGCCGATCTAGTAGGGTTCCTTACCCACCTGAGAGATACTTCGGTTTCTCTATGACAGTGGGAGCGAGGATTGCATCATGAGATGATGACCCAACTTATTTCGAGCTGGCCATCAGGAGTGGGACTCTGTAAGAATGGCTGGATGCTTATCGATCTGAGATGGAATCCTTATACACCAACAAAGTATGGACTTTGGTTGCTTTATCTGAAGGGTTAAATCCCCATCAGGAGCAAGTATATCTTGAGAAGATTACTTGGTGTACATGGAAAATTTGAGACTTTCAAAGCTATGCTTAATTCCATCCAGATCCTACTTGCCACTGCTACATACCATAACTACGATATCTGGTGGTTGGGTGTCATGACAGCTTTTCTAAATGATGTTTTAGAAGAGAGCGTCTTTAAGTACACAGCCAGAGGGCTTCGTAGACAGTGGGAGCAGCGAAAACGTGAGCAAGATGTTTTATGTGATAAATCAGGCATCGCGGAGTTGGAACGTCTGTTTTGATGTGGTAGTCAAAGAGTTTAACTTCATCAAAATGGTAGATGAACCTAGTATATACAAAAAGGTAGTAGGGAGTATGGTGGTGATCCTCGTAGAGTACGTGGATGACATACTCTTGATAGGGAAGGAGTTTCCTATGCTATGCTCGGTCAATCTCCGCTTATCACAAGGATTCTTCATATAGGATCAAAGTGATACCTCCTAAATCCTGGGTTTTGGATCTATGAGATAGATCTAATTGGATGTTAGGATACTCACTAGTTGTAGTGAGATGGTATCAATCGATTCTGGGGAGAATCACTGGAAAGGTTCCAGGGTGATAAGGACGACTGAATGTCAGTCGCAGGCTTGTCTATACCCTCAGTGGAGGGACGGTATGTTGGAAGAGTTCCAAGCTAGATACAGTGACTTACTAGACGATTAAAGGCAAGATACATCGTTACCAAAGATGCTACCAAAGAGGCAGTCGGGATACATATAAGTTCATGAGATGAACTTCGTTCCTACCATTGTGTGACAATGGAGTTGTGGCTTTTGCCAAGGAACCCCCCGTCCCATCAGAAATCCAGATATAATTCTTAGGCAGTATCACCTGATCATGGAGGTGGTTGATCTCCAGGGAGATCGAGGTTAAGAGAGTAGACACAGAGGACGACAGCGCGGATCCACTCACAAAGGCCTTTTTCCCAGAAGAGACTTTTATGGGATGGTTGAGTATGAGATACTTCAACCACAGCAAATTGTTGGGTATGCGATACCACAACAGATGGACCTAGTGTAAGTGGGAGATTGTTAGTTATATGTATGCCCTAGAGGCCATTACTGTACATACGATATATATTGTAATGGATGCTTGGACATATATAGGGAGGACTTTCTTGCTCGACATGATAGTATGCTATCTGGTTGTACTTTATCTTAACATGTACTTTGATTGTCTCTATGTTACATGTTGATAAAGCCCTTAGGATATGTACTGGACTAGTGGGACTATGATGAGATCATACTAGTGGGGCCACGGTAGTCGACAAGTACATCCTATAACTGTTCCTAGTCGAGGGTGTATCGAGATAGGGCATCGATACACCAGAGTAGACTAGCATATACGCATCTTGACCCATATGATGGGCGATGGATGATCCCATATCCATCGGTGTTTGACATCAAGGATGGTGTACGGGTGCTCAGTAGAGACTGGGTACACTGGACAGACTCGCCGAGAACTCCCAGATGGTATTATACCTCACGTCAGATGGCAGTTCTCCGGTGACACTGGTACAGAGTAGTCTGTTGACCCGAGATCGTCATAGAGTCTTGTGTGATTCCCACTGTGCTTTGATTTCAATCATACCACGTCCAAGAGGGTGTGCAAAAAGGTGGCTTTTGGGTACAGTCCCGAATCACATGGAGGCAATGAGCGATAGGAGGGGATTCGTCTCTCCCGGTATAGGGAGTTGATGTTGTGCTGTGTTCGATTGGCTATAACTGGAAATCCCTGGCCAGGGTTGTTGAGATTTTCTGGTAAGTGTTATTAGTATTTTCTCGAACTGTTATAGACCTCATATCGACACGACTTATCGAGCTACTGGGGTCTGACATTTACCACCCCTAGGCGAGATATGCGACATATCAGACGACGAGACCGGACTGTACGGGAGTGTTACTGATTGGATTCACAGGAGAATGTACAGTCTTTCTTGTTGATCTTCTGAGTGCTCAATACCTGGGTAGCTGTTACGTTTAGCTGACCGCTTGCAGCTTGTGGGTGTTTGATATAATCATCACCTACTGCCGGCGTATTGACGATTCTTTAGAGTCCTACACAGAGGTTTCTTAGCTCAGGCAAAACGGAGTAGGAGCACATATGTGATATGTGCGGGACCGAGGATAATGCGGTATGTGATACCGTATTGGATTCTCGCGATATCAGATACCGGCCGGGTATATAAAGCCGGGTCATCGTATTAGTCGGTTATATGCGATATAGCCGGATTGTCGGATCAAGTGTTGATTCGATAATTTAATTTATAATAATATATATGATATATTAAATTATATTAACTAATATTAGCTCACTAAAAGATTCTTTTTCTCACTCGAGTAATACATTGATATATATGCGATATATGTTAATTGTATTATTTTATTTTGTTACGATAAATATTATATATGTGATATATAATATTGTAACATGATATGGTTTTTAATGCAACATGTTTTGTGGAGTTTAAACATGATTAGGGTTTGGATTAGGGTTAAGACTTCTAATAGATTCTATAAGCTTTTCTTTTGTCTTGGAAAAGATATTATGCTTGATGTTTTCGAGTGACTCACTTTTAACCCAACCCAAACCCTAGCCCTAGTTAATTCTCTACATGGGTTTAGTTGACCATGGTTGCATTATTCATCATATTTATCTTTTCATTATTCATCACAAAAGGATTCTAATAATTATTCATCTTCTTATTCCTTCTTTCCTTCTTGGAAAAAGCTTTCTAGCTTTTTGCTAAGTGATGAAAGTGAGTGAGAATATGAAAAAAAATGAGAGCAAAAATCCTACTTCATCATCCTCATCTACCCTTGCCATTTAGATGAGGGTGTTCACTTCATTTTCTGAGTGTTAGTTTGTGTTAATGAAACTTCAAGGTAGATCATCTATGTTATCGAAGATCGGAAGCAAGACTGCATCTTTCTCTTCGTGGAGCCTCTCGAGAGTCCGGAACACGATGATCGCAGCGAAGGGACCTCAACACGGAGCTTAAGAAGTGAAGGACCGAATCTACAAAGGTTGTAATCCCTCTCACTTAGTGTTAAAGTGTTTAACATGCTTGTTTTCGCATAAACTCTAGTTTAAAGATCCGGCTTTGGGTTGTTCGGCACGGCTATTTTTTAAATCGGGCATGGTTGATGCCTCGTAGACTCTTGTGCATATGCCTAGCAACCCTAAAAATCTGTACCTACCACACCATATGAGATATGGAGTGGGAAGAGACCATGTCTTAAACGAGTTAAGATATGGGGTTGTCCGGCCTATGTCAAAAAGCAAAATCCGGACAAACTCGAAGCACGGTCAATTCTTTGTAAGTTTGTAGGATATCCTAAACATTCACTTGGATATCTTTTCTACCACGGCGAGGAACAAAAGGTGTTTGTTTCTCGACATGCCACCTTTTTAGAAAAGGAATTTCTTGCAAAAGAAATTAGTGGCAAAGCGGCAGAGCTGGAAGAAGTTCCGACAGAACAAATTACAACTAAAGATTTAGTGGAACAAGAAGACTCGATAGTAGCCAATGAACCTCAGCCTCTCCGCCGATCTAGTAGGGTTTCTCATCCACCTGAGAGATACTACAGTTTTCTCTTTGATGGTGAGAGTGAGGATTGCATCATGGAAGATGATGACCCGACTAGCTTCGAGCAGGCCATCACGAGTGGGGACTTTGTGAGGTGGCTGGATGCAATGCGATCTGAGATGGAATCCATGTACACCAACAAAGTATGGACTTGGAAGTTGCTCCTGAAGGGGTAAAACCCATTGGGAGCAAATGAATCTTTAAGAAGAAACTTGGTGTATATGGAAAAGTTGAGACTTACAAAGCTAGAATTGTTGCAAAGGGTTTTCATCAACGACCAGGTGTGGATTATGACGAAACTTTTTCTCCAGTGGCTATGCTTAAGTCCATCCGGATCCTACTTGCCATTGCTGCATACCATGACTAAGAAATCTGGCAGATGGATGTTAAGACCTCCTTTCTAAATGGTGATTTAGAAGAGTGCGTGTACATGACTCAGCCGGAGGGCTTCGTAGACAGTAGGAGCAGCGGAAAGGTATGCAAGCTGCTTAAATCCATCTACGGGTTAAAGCAAGCATCGCGGAGTTGGAACATCTGTTTTGATGTTGTAGTCAAAGAGTTTGACTTCATCAAAATCATAGATGAACCTTGTATATACAAGAAGGTTGTAGAGAGTAAGGTTGTCTCCCTCGTTTTGTACGTGGATGACATACTCTTGATAGGAAATGATGTTCCTATACTGCACTCGGTCAAGCTTTTCTTATCACAAAGATTCTCAATGAAAGATCTAGGTGATGCTTCCTGCATTTTGGGAATTAAGATCTGTAGAGATAGATCTAAACGGATACTGGGATTGTCCCAATCTAGGTACATTGACACCATACTAAAAAAGTTTAGTATGGATGAATCTAAGCGTGGGAACCAACCCACGATCTCTGGACTCACTCTCTCCAAAGAGATGTCTCCCAAGACTGATTTGGAGAGAGCTCGCATGCAAGGGATACCCTATGCTTCGGCAGTAGGCTCTATCATGTACGCGATGTTATGTACCAGACCCGATGTAGCATACTCACTAATTGTAGTGAGTAGGTATCAATCATATCCAGGAGAGAGTCACTGGACAGCTGTGAAGAACATTCTTAAGTACTTGAGAAGGACTAAAGAGATGTTCTTGGTGTATGGTAATGGTGAACTCCAAGTGGAGTCCTTTACCGATTCGAGCTTCCAGAGTGATAAGGACGACTCTAAGTCGGTCCAGGGATTTGTCTTTACCCTCAATGGAGGGGCGGTTTGTTGGAAGAGTTCCAAGCAGGAAATTGTGGCAGACTCGACGATGGAGGCTGAATACATCGCTGCCAACGATGCTGCCAAAGAGGCTGTCTGGATGAAGAAGTTCATCACTGAACTTGGTGTGGTTCCGTCCATTGGGCATCCAATACCTTTGTATTATGATAACAATGGAGCTCCCAGGTCCCATCAGAAGTCCAGACATATTCTGAGGTGGTATCACCTAATTCGGGAGATAGTTGATCGCCGGGAGATCGAGGTCAGGAGAGTTGATACGAAGGACAACACCGCGGATTCACTCACGAAGGCCATACCCCAGATACAATTTGAGAGACTCTTCGGGATGTTGGGTATAAGATACTACAACAGTTGGCCTTATTGCAAGTAGGAGATTGTTAGTTATGTATATGCCCTAGAGGCCATTATTGTACATATGATGTATATTAAAGTGGATGCTTGGATATATATAGAGAGGATTTTCTTGCTCGATATGATAGTATGCAATCTGGTTACTGTAGGGTTCCTAGGCACACCCATGAGGTTCTACAACTGATCAAACATGTCCAATTCAAATTTTATGTGCCTAGAAACCCTAATACTAAATCGTTAACTAGAGGTAAGGCGAAACTATGCAAGCAAACAACTTTACTTGAAAGTGAAAGTGACTACAACCTTTGTAGATCCGGTCCTCCACTTCTTTTGCTCCGTGATGACGTCCCTCCGCTGCGACCATCGGGATCCTGGACTCTAGCGTTGGTTTCGTCGGAGAAATGATCGGGCTAGGTCGTCGACTTCGATGCCGAAGATGATCTACGTCGAGGCAACTCAAGATCAAGCTCCATCTTCACTTGGTCATAAAACTTGTGAAGATAACACACTCTACTACATGGCAAGTGGTAGAGGATGAAGAAATAGGATGTGGGTTCACTTTGGATTTGTATTTCTAACTTGGATTCATCTCTTGGAAATTTTCAAGAATGCTTTCTTCTCTTCATGAAGAAGAAGAAGAAGGAGAAAAGAAAATGAATAATCAATTCTTGAAAAATAATAAATCAAGTGATTCTTATCATATAACAATCATGGGTTAGTGTAACTAATGTAGAGAATAAACTAAGGTTTAGGTGAAATGGTTAGGTCAAGGAATAAAAACAAAATGGTTACTTTGTCAAAGATGCATGAAGCATCAAGAAGCTTCTTGCATAAAACAAATTTAAAGAAACCATTTAGTTTTTTTCTTTTTAACCAAAAATAAATAAGGTAAATAAAACCCTAACCATTTACTAAACATGGTGTATAGCATACACACACCTAAGTTTGCATGTATCATCAAACATGATACAAACAAGTGCACAAAAATATATCACATATACTACTTGTGCACATCAAGTGAGAAAATCTATCTTAAGTGAACAAATACTAGTTAATGTAAAGTAATATATCAAATATATAATTATACATTAAATCATTAAATCAATACTTGATTTAATGATCCGGTCATAACGCATATAACCAACTAATATCATGTGTATCAATATATCGAATCAACATTTGATTCGGTAACCCGGCTATATCTCATATAACCGTCCGATGATACGAATCACGAGAATATAATACAGTATCACATACTGGTATTATTCTCGGTCCCGCACATATCTCATATGCGCTCCTATTTCGTTTCGCTTGAGCCAGGAAACCTCTGTGTAGGACTCTGAAGACTCGTCAATACGCCGGCAGCAGGTGATGATCATATCAAACACCCACAAGCCTCAAGCGGTCTGCTAAACGTAACGGCCACCGGGGTATTGAGCGATCAGAAGATCAACAAGAAAGCCCGCTCACACTCCTGTGAATCCAACCAGTAACACTTACCGTACAGTCCGGTCTGTTCGTCTGATATGTCGCATATCTCGCCTAGGGGTGGTAAACGTCAGACCCCAGTAGCTTGATAAGTCATGCCGATGTAAGGTCCATAACACGCATGAAACTACTGATAACACTTACCAGTAAATCAGTGCAACCCTGGCCAGGGATTTCCAGTTATGTCCAGTCGAGCATAGCGCAACATCAACCCCCAATACCGGGAGAGACGAATCCCCTCCTATCGCTCATTGCCTCCATGTGAATCGGGACTGTACCCAAAAACCACCTGTTTGCACGCCTCAATAGAGCCGTGGTAGGGTGGAAATCAAAGCACAGTGGGAGACACACAAGACTCTATAACGATCTCGGGTCAACAGACTAAGCTGTACCAGTGTCACCAGAGAACTGCCATCTGACGTGAGGTATAATACCATCCAGGAGTTCTCGGCGAGTCCGTTCAGTGTACCCAGTCACCACTGAGCACCCGCATACCATCTCTGATGTCAAACACCAAATGATATGGGATCATCCATCGCCCATCATATGGATCGAGAAGATACACGCTAGTCTACTCTGGAATATCGATGCCCCATCTCGATATTCCCATGACTAGGAACATTGAAGGATGTACTCATTGACTACCCAGGCCCCACTAGAATGATCTGCATCATAATCCAGGAAGTCGAGTACACATCCTAAGGGCTTTATTAACATGTAATAGAGAGACTGCAAGTATACATGTTAAGATAAAGAGCAACCAGATAGCGTACTATCATGTCGAGCAAGAAAGTCCTACCTATATATGTCCTAGCATCTACTACAATATACATCTCATGTACAGTAATGGCCTCTAGGGCATACATATAACTAACAATCTCCCACTTGCACTAGGGCCATCTATAGCAGTGGTTGCAGTATCTCATACTCAACCATCCCGTATAAGTCTCTCTCTGGGAAAAGGCCTTTGTGAGTGGATCCGCCGTGTTGTCCTCTGATTCTATTCTCCTAACCTCGATCACCCTGGAGATCAACTATCTCCATGATCAGGTGATGCTGCCTTAGAATATGTCTGGGTCACTGATGGGATCGGGGTTCCTGGGCCAAAGCCACACTTCCATTGTCACAAAATGGTAGGAACCTAGTTCATCTTATGAACCAATATACACCCAAACTGCCTCTTTGGTAGTATCTTTAATAGCGATGTCATCAGCCTTTATCGTCTAGTCTGCCACGGCATATAGCTTGGAACTCTTCCAACATACCGTCCTTCCACTGAGGGTAAAGACAATGCCTGCGACTGACATTCAGTCGTCCTAATCATCCTGGAACCTTTCCAGTGATTCTCCCCAGGATCGATTGACACCATCTCACTAAACCCTAGTGAGAAGCCTAACATCCATTTAGATCTATCTCATAGATCCAAATCCCAGGATTTAGGAGGTATCACCTTTATCCTATTTGGAGAATCCTTGTGATAAGAGGAGATTGACCGTGTGTAGTATAGGAAACTCTTTTCCTATCAAGAGTATGTCATCCACGTACTCTGCGAGGATCACTACCATACTCCCTACTATCCATTTTTATATACAAGGTTCATCTACCTATTTTGATGAAGTCAAACTCTTTGACTAGCACATCAAAACAGATGTTCCAACTCCGCGATGCCTGCTTTATTCTGTAAAGCAACTTGCACACGTTTCCGCTGCTCCCGCTGTTTACGAAGCCCTCTGGCTGTGTACTTATAGACGTTCTCTTTTAAATCATTATTTAGAAAAGCAGTCATGACACCCAACCACCAGATATCGTAATCATGGTATGTAGCCGTGGCAAGTAGGATCCGGATGGACTTAAGCATAGCCACTGGAAAAGGTTTCATCATTTTCCACGCCTGGTCAATGACGAAAACCATTAACATGTCTAGCTTTGAAAGTCTCAACTTTTCCATCTACACCAAATAATCTTCTCAAGATATACTTGCTCCTGATGGGGATTTAACCCTTCAGATATAGCAACCAAAGTCCATACTTTGTTGGTGTACATGGATTCCATCTCAGATCGCTAAGCATCCAGCCATTCTTACAGAGTCCCTACTCTTGATGGCCTGCTCGAAACTAGTTGGGTCATCATCTCATGATGCAATCCTCGCTCCCACTGTCATCGAGAAACCAAAGTATCTCTCAGGCGGATGAGAAAACCCTACCAGATCGGCGGAGAGGCTGAGGTTCGTCGGGGACTATTGAATCCTTTGGTTCTGTCAAATCATCAGCTGCAGTTTTGTATAGCTGGAACTTTTCCTGTTCTACAGAACTGACCTTGCCACGATCTTGTCCGGATTTTACTTTTGACATAGGCCAGACAATCCCAAATCCTAACTTACTTGAGAGATGGGCTATTCCCATACCATATCTTATATGGAATGGTAGACATTGATCTGATTCGAACCCAATTCAATAGGTATGCAGCTTTTCAAGCGCATAACCCCCAAAAGGAAATAGGCAACTCAGTAGTACTCATCATAGAGTACACCATATCTAATATGGTGCGATTGCTCCGCCCCGATACACCGTTGTGCTGTGGTGTATTCAAAGGAGTAATACCGAGAGAGAATCTCATTCTCCTTTAGAATAGTCCAGAAATTCTATGCACAAGCATTCTCCTCCTTGATCTTATCATAGGACATAATACTTATACCCGGTTTTTGGTTCTCTACTTCTAACTTATATTTTGTGAATATCTCAAAAGCTTCGGACTTATGTTTCAGCAGGAACATGTGACTGAATCTTGAAAGATCATCAGAGAATGTAATGAAGTACAAAGAACCGGTCTTGGCATGTATAGACAGGGGACCTTACATACATCATCATATCATGTATCAGTCCCAAGAGTTTACTAACTCTTTCTCTGTTTCCAGTAAACGGAGCTATGGTCATCTAATCTTTGTGACATGACTGGCAAGTTTCACAAGATGTAAATTCAAACTGATTTAAATCTGCATCTAAATGTAACTTCAGCTAGTCGGGTCACATTGATATGACCTAGTCTACAATACCTCAAGAAGGAATCGTTCATATCTGAACTCTTCCTCTTGTGTGTGTTCTGTATACTAGGAACTGTAGTTTGATTTAGAACGTCAATGCTTTTAGATAACGTGCCTGAACCGATCAACTATTGATATATAGAAAATGTTCAAAACATTATCCAACAATACAAAATTGTATCCTTCTTTAATAAATAAAGAGATTGATATGATTTTGTATATCAGGTTCGGTATCTAATAGCATTTATTCAGAATCAATGTATTGGTAATACAGGGTGACAGTGACCAACAGACTTGGCTGCAACACTTGCACCGTTTTCTGTCTCATGAAACTTATCACCCGTTCTCAGTTCTCTACCTTTCTGTAGCCCTATGTAACAGATTACATATCTGAGATCCTGATCCGGTATCAGATACCCAGGACGCAGAGGATACTGAGAAACAGTTCTGTGTAACGAACACACCTGAAGAAGATGCATCATATGCACTTTCTTCATTTGGGAGGCATAGGAATCTTAGTATTCCCCTATTTCCTGCTCTGTCTTATAACAATTATAAGTTGGAGTGGGTCCAAAGTTCCCCAGCTCAGTATAACAAGCGGGTTCGGTCAATACATCCATATTATTATCTTGATTAAGGCGTGATATGGTCGCTACCTGGAGAGAGAGAGAGAAGAAAACACTCTGCGTGCACTCTTGCAAGATTAGATTGGTTATATATTTTATCTAATCAGGATGGCTCCCACTGTTTTTATCAAATCTTCCTTCAAACCCTAAAAGGAAAGACTAGCCGGGATTAATTACACTCTACAAGTTCGCCAATCTTTCAGCCAGGTCAGTGTCGGTACTTTGAGGGAGGTTCCCCGTGCTTTCGCACGGACCTAATTACAGTAAACCTCGTTTTCCCAGGGGCGTAACCCCGTTGACACCTTTCTAGACACCTACTTGATCGGCTAATTGTAAAGTGCAAAACTCTCCCAGGAGTAACAATTACTCGCAGTGGGTATTGGGATCCAACTATCATATAGAAGGTATGCAATCTCATTGCAAATTTCAACATTTGAAACTCCCGATAATGGTTTTTACCCCTAGCACTTATGACCTTAACTATGGTCAACAAATCATAAGTACTAGTCAAGTTTTACCCGTCATTTCGTGATTAATTAGACCCACCCACATGACCCTTAACTAAGGTCAACAAAGTCACGCGACTGTCCTAACTAATCGTATCATATGCGGTGTAGGAAGACATCACTTAGCTACCGTACACTGTGCCTTGACTATGGTCAACAAACACAGCACGAATACTAAGTACTCTACTTCCTAAAATGACGGAGGGTTGCGAATGGTTTTTATGAAAACCTATAATGCTTTGAACTTGATCTCGTTGTCGAATCAAATGGTTTTTAAATGGAGTGTTTTTGAGGCTTTTCTAGTTTTGCTAAAGGGGTCACTCCCGGTGAGGGGATTGTCGGCCCTTTCCTCATCGAATAAGTTGCAGGATATATCACATATACCGCTGTGCAAAGCAAAAACTATAGAAGCAATCAAAAGACATACAGAGGTTTGTAGCATCTGCCAGTTATTGCTAAAGGGGTCACTCCCGGTGAAGGGATCTCAGCCCTTTCCTTATCGAATAAGGTGCAGGATGTTCTACAAGGAACACCGCGATGCAAAGCAAGAACTGTAGCTACCTGTTTTATTTTGAAATTCTATTCCACAACATCTTTTAGGTTTATTTTCTTTCATTAATCTCATTAATGAATGTCCCATCAATTAAGTCCACCTAAACATCACAGATAAATACAACGTACGCTTATGCCATCCGCATTCGTCTCGATGTCCCGTCTGCACCGTTAGGTTAGGTAACTAACGGCAGAGCGGGGCAGGGCTAGCGCGGGTGTAAAACATAAGAAACGTCTATATAATATATCATATATAGTATATACAGTATCCATCTGAACAAATCACATGATCACATCACAGATAACGCAGCAGAAAATATCATATGAAATATTGGATATACTAGGACGTCCGTGTTTTCAATACGAGCCAGTATAAAACACGGATTCCACGGTCGTGATGAATAGCCAATCCCACACCCCTAGACCCCTACGAGAGAGGCAAGTAACCCTACCAATTCTAGAGTTAGGAAACCCGGGCTCGACTCCTCGAGATGGTCTCCCACTGGACCCTAGAACCCGGTTACTTGTGCTCCCCGCCTTGGGTCTATCCTAATGCGGAAAAGTAAATAATATACATCAACGGTGACATCTTCCGCAACCTGGAAGTGCCCCAATAAAAGAATATTACATACAAGTTTTTACATGAATGAAAATGAAAAACACTCGTCTCATATAAAAAAACCCCGGCTTTTCAAACATGACGATCCAATATAACATATCCAGCAACACATAACATCACATGTCATCAATGTAAGTAAACATGCGTATCCCAATTGTCGTTGACATATAGCAACGAAACCGGCGATATCACATATTACACTTACGGTCACAGAAAAGAAAGTGTAAAACTACAACGGTTGGAATCCGCAACCTACTTAGACATCGCATGCCTAACCATCTGAATTCCTTAGACATCACATGCCTAACAATTATAAACCCCGCATTTTAGTCTCAATATCGAAAACACTTTTCAATATAAAGTCGGGCAATTCAACAAGATTCCCGGCATTCAGAACGAATGCTCATCGCAAACTTTAGTAGACGGCCGCACCCCCGATACCGTCGATGAAGTGCACTAAGGCGGAACACCGATGCCGCGAGCACCCGAACGGATGCTTTAGGCGACGGGGTTCTCCTACAGTCACTTGGTTGGGGCTATGGGGCGTGGCTATCTATTAAGTTTACCGGCGAGTATCCGTGTATACTACGTGATTGCGACGGACTTTTGATCGCATCAAAATCTCGTGGCAACCGATCAAGTGAGACTAAACTGCTAGATTCATAACATTCAAATCAGTTATCTCATAACTACTTGTGGATTCCAAGTATTGTATCACATTCCAGATAAATAGAAAATGTTAAATTTTCCGATCGAACTATCAAACACCCAAGTTTTCCCGAAACATCTCAACCCATGAAATAAGTTTAAAAACATCCACTTCATGCCTCAGTACCAACGGTCCAGCCGTAGAAGGGTCAAGCCAACGCCTCACATGTGGCACGCCGTACTGGCCCAAACCCTAAGGTTCAAAGGGCAGTTCAAGACGGTCACATAATCGAGTTAAGGTTTGTTGTCTTCTAGAGGGTCCATCGCGTTACTTGCATTACTTAGAACGTTATTAAACTACGGAAAAATCCAACAATTGGAAATTTCCCGGCAGGGGAAAAAGTGGGTATTTATATCCGGTCGAACTTTTTAATATATTCTAAATTACCCGGAAAAACACATAGACAAAATTAGACAATCCGATCGAATCTACGAACTCCCAATACAACCCAGAAAACTCAACTCTTGAGTATAATTTAAAAATTCCCAGAAAACTCAGCAATTACAGAAAGAAATTACTGTGCAAACCACGTGTGAAGATTCCCTATTATGGCCGCGGAACCGTCGCGAAAACTAGGGTAGGGCCGCGGTTCCGCGGCGCAATAGTCGATACAGGGGCATGTGCTGCACAGTATTTCCTAAAAAACCCTGCTGATTTTTCTGCATATTTTAATTCACAAAAATCACAGTTTTGAAAAATTGTACAGAGAAGGGTTTTCAATTAGGGTTTCGGGTTCGATCGGACTTCTAATATCGTCTACACTTCGCCTAAAGCTCTAGCTAGGCTCTGATACCACTGTAGGGTTCCTAGGCACACCCATAAGGTTCTACAACTGATCAAACATGTCCAATTCAAATTTTATGTGCCGAGAAACCCTAATACTAGATCGTTAACTAAAGGTAAGGCGAAACTATGCAAGCAAACAACTTTACTTGAAAGTGAAAGTGACTACAACCTTTGTAGATCCGGTCTTCCACTTCTTTTGCTCTGTGATGACATCCCTCCGCTGCGACCATCGGGATCCTGGACTCTAGCGTTGGTTTCGTCGGAGAAATGATCGGGCTAGGTCGTCGATTTCGATGCCGAAGATGATCTACGTCGAGGCAACTCAAGATCAAGCTCCATCTTCACTTGGTCATAAAACTTGTGAAGATAACACACTCTACTATATGTCAAGTGGTAGAGGATGAAGAAATAGGAAGTGGGTTCACTTTGGATTTGGATTTCTCACTTGGATTCATCACTTGGAAATTTTCAAGAATGCTTTCTTCTCTTCATGAAGAAGAAGAAGAAGGAGAAAAGAAAATGAATAATCAATTCTTGAAAAATAATAAATCAAGTGATTCTCATCATATAGCAACCATGGGTTAGTGTAATTAATGTAGAGAATAAACTATGGTTTAGGTGAAATGGTTAGGTCAAGGAATAAAAACAAAATGGTTACTTTGTCAAAGATGCATGAAGCATCAAGAAGCTTCTTGCATAAAACAAAAGCAACCATTTAGTTTTTTCTTTTTAACCAAAAATAAATAAGGTAAATAAAACCCTAACCATTTACTAAACATGGTGTATAGCATACATGATTGAATGATTTAGCGTGCTTGCGCTTTCTAAAAGACAGATCAAAAATATTTGCAACCGCAATCAAGAACGGCGTCGCATGTAGCTAGCCGGTGAGTACGGGTCGGTCCACAGGGATGTTGTGAATCTCCGATTCGCGCTAACGAGTTAATTCCGAAGGGTGTTCGGATTGATTATTAAATCTAAAAATCTAATTAACCTAGGGCAATTATCTAGATCTATTCTTGCTAAGGCTAGGTTTAGGGATGCTTTGGAAATGCAATTAAATCTCAACGTTTTCTATACCCGAATGAAGATCTATGAGGAGTTATGGTAATTATCAATAAAGCGGATTAGATCCATTCGGGAAGGTGTTCCTTCCTCTAGGTTCTTGTCCTTCCTTTAGAGATCCTTACCCTAACCTCCATGGAAAACGCGCGCAACCGGGCCTTTACACTACGGTGTCATCGTTACCTCGAGGGGTAGGATGCCGTAGGGCGCAGTGTGTGCGTGTAAGCATGGAGTCCTATTGTAAATATTTGGTGGGTAAGAAAGGGATGAGAGATCTCATCTCTCAAAATCCTTCCCCAAAGCTAAACCCTAAACAAGTTCCTAGGGCATGAAATTAAATCTACCTAGGGCAAAGAATTGAAATCTAAACTAGGGCAAGAATTGAAATTACCTACTTACTTTACAGATGGCTCTCTCCAAACATCAACACAGGGTTGTCATATCTGAATTCATGATATGAAAAGAGGCATCGATGCTCTCCAAAAGAATTCTAAATTTTATTCATAAAAGAGGCATAGGGAGGCATAAGAAATTACAATGATTAGAGTTCCTATTTATAAAGAATAGGAAACCCTAGGGTTACTTTTGATCCGCATGTCTATAATTACAAAAATAGCCCTAGGTTGACTAGTCAAAGCCGCCACCAAATTATGGTAAACTTTTTATCTCCTGAAAGCCCTAGATGGCCGCGGAACCGCGGCATAGGTGGGGGTTGGGCCGCGGTTCCGCGGCCCAATAGTTGGATCAAATGCTGAAATTTTTAGGTATTGTTTTGGGCTTTCTGGGCTTTAATATTCTTTGGTTCTTTCTTCCCTTGGGCTTCTTCATTGGTTCCAGATCTTCGGTGAACAATTTTGCAATGGCTTTTTAACCGTTTGCCTTAATATTCTGGATCTTGCGTTGCCTTGTTGATTGTGAACTGTTCTTTGTCTAGGCATGATTAAGATCCTCCTATTTGTTGGTCAAAGTCCACTTTTGCATCGTCTTTTCAGCGTTTTCACTGTTTTCTGTCTAAGAACCTGTAACCTGTAACATGCAGCAGACATGCGTCAAAACCACCTGTTTATTTATAAAAAGACTAAGAATGGGGAATATAATAATGCAATATTATGGTGTGAACAATACACACACCCAAGTTTGCATGTATCATCAAACATGATACAAACAAGTGCACAAAAATATATCACATATACTACTTGTGCACATCAAGTGAGAAAATCAATCTTAAGTGAACAAATACTAGTTAATATAAAGTAATATATCAAATATATAATTATACATTAAATCATTAAATCAACACTTGATTTAATGATCCGGTCATAACGCATATAACCAACTAATATCATGTGTATCAATATATCGAATCAACATTTGATTCGGTAACCCGGCTATATCTCATATAACAGTCCGATGATACGAATCGCGAGAATATAATACAATATAACATACTGGTATTATTCTCGGTCCCGCACATATCTCATATGCGCTCCTATTTCGTTTCGCTTGAGCTAGGAAACCTCTGTGTAGGACTCTAAAGACTCGTCAATACGCCGGCAGCACGTGATGATCATATCAAACACCCACAAGCCGCAAGCGGTCTGCTAAACGTAACGGCCACCCGGGTATTGAGCGATCAGAAGATCAACGAGCAAGCCCGCTCACACTCCTGTGAATCCAACCAGTAACACTTACCGTACAGTCCGGTCTGTTCGTCTGATATGTTGCATATCTCGCCTAGGGGTGGTAAACGTCAGACCCCAGCAGCTTGATAAGTCATGCCGATGTAAGGTCCATAACATTCGTGAAACTACTGATAACTCTTACCAATACATCACTGCAACCCTGGCCAGGGATTTCCTGTTATGGCCAGTCAAGCATAGCACAACATCTGTAAGTTCACGGTGGCGCCCCGGCCGTCAACCCGACGGCCAAATGCGGAAGCGGTGATAAACTTTAATTTTGCGAACTTAGCAAACCGGCACCACCGCGCACTAAAACCCGGATCGGACCATTAAACTAGATCTAGCTAACAACAAGACGGGTTAGAGATATACCGAGTGATCCGAGTCCTCCGGTCTTCTCGTCGTCGTCCCGATCTCCCGCTGAATGTCCGGTCTCCGCCTCGTCGCCGGAAGGGCACCACATCGCCTGCTTCTTTTACGGGCTCCCACCTCAATACCGAGGCAACTCGGACGCGAAGTTGGCAAGCCGACGCGTCCAAGGGATGCTGTAGAATAGTGTAGTAAGCAGGTCTCTTTGGGGTTTATGAGGTTGCCATGTTGGAGGAATTTTGCACAAAGATATTCATGGATGCAAGAGGGAAAAAGGAGCATGCTAAGAAAAATGGGCTCGGCCAGAAATCAAAGCTCCCATTTTTGCTCACTAAAAACCAATATGTGCTCACTGGAATTTTCAGCAAACTTTCATGGATCTCCTTTTGTTTTGGTGGCATAGAATTAATTCAAAGGAAAAAGGAATTTAGTCTTTATCACAGCACACATACAAAGGGGGGGTCCACCCAATTAGCATGAAAGGAATTTTTCACACAAAAATTAACCCCACTCCATTCCCAAACAGTGGCCGGCCCCAGCAAAAATGTGGGTGGAAAAAAGGGATGATTGATTTTTTAAAGGAGAAAAAGAAAAATCAAAAAGAATAATGGCCACACCAAATTTCTTTTCAACTCAAATCAAACAACCATCAAATTAATGCAAAGGAATGGACCAAAAGGGAATCATGGACCAAAATCCGATTCCCACTGATGAGTTAGTTTACTCCTCGGGTGACCCCGACTAATTCTTCTTTTAGGTTTGGAGGAGAATTTGACGGTACAGTGGGAGGTTTCCAGATTAGATAAATTGGTGACCATTCTGATCTAGGTTAGAGTGCACGCTGAGTGTTTCTTTTCTCTCTCTCTTTGGCAGCGACCATTGACCCGACCCTAAGACAATGGCTCAGTGACCAAGTTGACCGAACCTTCTTAACCCTGGCTTTTGGATTGTCAGAGTTGCAAACCTCATTGCCACTCCTACTTTTACCCTTTTTCTCCAGGACACCCCGTATTACTACGAACGTCCACTTCCATTGGACAAAACCATCGTATGGTTAGATACGAACTCGAAGGGATTTATTCGAGGATGGTTTCCGGTTCTGGAGAAAACGGATAGGACCATTCAGTTGTCTTTTCTTTTCACCCTCTCTCAGGTTGCGAGTACTCCTTGGTTTAGGAGTAGTACACCTATTACGTAAATTGGATAGTCTTCTTCCAAACCGTAGGCTGGTGCCGATCGGTAGGGAAGGAAGAAAGCCAATTAGCCTAAACGGTGTACAGAAGGTATTAAGTTAAGACAAAGCAAGGGATTAGTGAGTGGGCAAAGTAAATTGCAACAGATATTCACGACCAAACCAAGTATTCCTTCGCCAATCCTAAATCACCTTTGTATTTCTCCAGAACACTCCGTATCACTACGAAGATCCACAGTTTATTGGATACTCCATCGTATGGTTATATACGAACTCGAAAGGAACTTGTTCCAGTTCGGGGATGGATTCTGGTTCAGGAGAATTAGGAATAAGATTTATTCAGGTGTCTTTTATCTTCACCTTCTCTCGCATTGCGAGTGTTCCTAGGATTGGGACAGTACACCCATTATGCTTATTGGATAGTCTTCTTCCAAACCATAGGCTGGTGCCGAACGGTAGGGAAGGAAGAAAACCATTTGGCCTAAAGGGGTGTGCAGAAGGTAATGACTAAAGACATATGAAGGGATTTGGAGATGTGGCCAAGAACTACACGGTTACAGTTGTGAATCTGGATAATGGAAGAGGTATTACTAGGAATACCGGGATACCCCATCGAAACATTTCAATGTTTCAGTCTCACTGTGTACTGTTAAAGGAAAGCTGATTTCCCGACTAGATACTTACTCCAGGGTATGTATTTACCAAGTATGATTCTCACATCTGTATAGTCTTACAGATGATGAGTGGGAGTAAGTTATTGGGAATTAGGTGATCATCTTCATTATATCGGGATTCGTTGTAATCGGTGATATTTGAGGAAATCACCTGGGCTGTTTACCGGTCGGCAAATATTTGGTTTTGAATATCCGTTGTTATGCACCAATTTCAAATTGATATATCTGTACGTCTATTTTCATAGAGTGAGATATACTTTTTTGAAATTATGTCGATGACATTTACCTATATCAGTGGATGGTTAGGTAAGGAGCATTAAACAGCGGTGTAATTCTTCTTAACCATAAGTACAGTTTCAACCTACGACACACAGTAAATGAGTTATCAAACTCAAGGGACTTATACAGAGTATTGTATGTTGTCCAGGGTCCATCAGGACAGAGGGGTTGGTCCTCGTACTATATTCGGTTTACTTATGACTTCTCTAGTTTTTAGACAAGTGTTTCGCGGAAACACAGGGTCTGAATTTTGAGAAGTTATAGGTATTTGAATAGAGTAGAGAACCAGGTGTAGCAAGTATCGGGATTCTTCAAAGTGATAGAAGATGTAGATACTTGTGTATGGTATTCAGTTGATAGTAATGATAAAGAGAACTTGCTTCTCTTTCAGGTTACTCATAGTTGGAAACATTCCTAAGTTGAGTAACGCTGATCGACCTCCTTCCATTTAGTTGGCATGCACTGGAGACAGCTGCATGATTTAGATCTGGTTTAGTTAAATCAGTGCCTCTAGTTCTATATTGGATATAGAACAGTTCGTATCTTAACGGTGTTAAGGTACGGGGAGTTGTCCGGCCTATGCTTAAAACCAGACACTGGACAACTCAAGGCACGTTTCTGTAATGGCTGTTTGTGGGTTGACCCTGGCTATGACGAGGGTTGACTTTCTACCATCTGGATGAACAATAGCAATATTTTTCTAGACTCGCCACAGTTTTACTAAAAATGGATCTTTTCAGAAAACAGTTGTGGGAGTATGGTAGAACTGGAAGTGATTCCAGAACCGCAAACGATTACTGAAGATTTGATAAGGAACCTAAAGATTCAATCTGATTTGACATTCCATTGGTCACTCCGCAGATAAGGTGGGTAACTTTAGGCACCCGAGAGGTACTACGGTAGCATCAAGGACGGTGACAGGGAAGTTCTTGTTTACCCACAATTACCATTGCTGTTGTTCCAGGCTGCGAGACCCGGCGGGAGGATGAGTATAGCGTCGTTCTAAACTAGTTTTAGAAGTGTACGTCTATATGACTCTGCCAGAGGGTTGTCGTAGTCAGTGGGAGCAGCGGAAGCATTGGTGGACAGGTAGCTTATGTCTATTTATAGACTAAAGCAGATATAGCGGAGATAGATCATTTATTTCTGACGTGACAGTCATAGGTTTGACTTCATCAGAATAGGGGATGGATCTGTTGAGAAGGTAGTAGGGTGTGATATCCTGGTATTTGGATGACATACACAGAGTATGAAAGGAAACTCCTATACTACAATCGGTTATACTTTGGTCGTCACACAGTGATTTCTCCACAAAGGACTTGGATTTTATATCAGACATACTGGTTACTAGATCTATGGTTTTAAATCTAGATTTGGGTAGTTTCCCAATCTGGGTACTTAGACAGCATTCAAAGAGTATTTAGAATGGACGACTCCTGGCACGGTAGTGTACCTGCAAGTGATGGAGTCACCCTCTCTAAAGGTGTCTTATAGACTAAAGTAGAGAGGGATGCGCATGATTGGCAGATCACTTGCTTAGGCAATTGAGTCAATCATGAGATGTCAAGTACCACACCAGATGTTGTTCTTGCAGTAGATGCAATAAGTTGACATTGATCCAATCCTGGAGAAACAGTCGGAAGCAGTTTTAGAACATAAGTAAATGTTCTAGGGAAATGATAACGGCTGCCTCCTTTGGGAGACAGTTATCATTCCAGGCTTCCAAGGTGACATGGACGACAAGGAGGTTGTCAGAGTTATAGTTTTTCTTCTGACGAGGGGCAGTATTTTGGACAGGTGGTCCAAGGCAATACTGAGGGAGGCATGGCGCAGGATACTGATTAAGTTCAGTTGACGATACAGTCTTAGAAGTTTGGATTTGGAGTTCATTTATGAGCTATGTCCCATCAGACATCCAGACACATTCTAAGACAGGTATTGCTCATTTCGGGAGATGGGTTTCTCCGCGAACTTGAGATATAGAGAGACATAGAAAGATACATCAAAGCGGATCCACTCACTAAGGCTGTTCCTCGAACGCAATAGTTTTGCAAACGAGCTTTGTGAGACTGACTAGTAGAGGAGTTGGGTGTTCGGTATCACACGGGCTGTGAGTATGCGACATCGCAATAATTAGCCTTGAGTGCAAGTGGGAGATTGTTGGAGATAATGCCCTCAGAGTCAATTATTGGATCACAGGCACGTGATTGCGGTGATTGAGGGAGGACCTATCCCGGTAGGACAGTCTTACTCGAGATGATAGTATGCTATCTGGTTTACCTTTATTATCGTGTACTGTTTGAGGTGACCTGACAAGTTGCTATTACACGTTGATAGAGCCCCTAGGATTCATGCTTGACCACCAGCAGTATGAGGGCGATCATATAAGTGGGAGCTGGCAGTCTATAAGCATATCCTTAAACGGTCCCTAGTCGTGAGAGTTTCGAGATAGGGCATCGATACTCCAGAGTAGACTAGTGTATACAGTCGAGACCCCGACGAGGGGCGGTGGCCGGTCTCACAAGCCACTGGTGTCAGTTGGATCACCTAAGATGTATACAGGTGCTCATTGGGTTATGAGTACACCGGACAGGACTCGCCGGGAACATGCTAGTTGGTCATATACCAGACGTCAGATGGCAGTTCCCTGGTGACATGTGTGCAGGTTAGTTCATCGACCTGGGGATTGTCATTTGTCTCGTGTGAGTTCCCACTATGCTTTGATTACTACCCTACCATGGCTCAAAGGAGTCGTGCAAACAGGTTTTAGTTGGGTACAGTCCCGAGCCACATGGAGGCAGTGAGCGTATCTTCAGGGGTTCGTCTCTCCCGGTATTGGGGGTGAGGTCGTGCTGTGTCTAGGAGAGCCACTACACGAAGTCCTTGGCCAAGGCAAGGAGATTTACTGGTAGGTATTCCAGTAGTATCTCAGGGTGTTCTGGGCTACACTCCGACACGACTTGTACCGCTTTTGGGGGTCTGACTTTTACCAACCCCCTAGGCCCGCCATGCGATGCTCATAGAAGAACGGACCGGACTGTATGGATATTGTCACTGACAGGCTCAGTAGGGTTGTCAGGCTGGGTTCGCCCACAGACGTCCCTTTTAGTCAATACCTGGTAGCCCGTTACGTATTGGCTTATACCTCTGATGTGCTAGTGGTTAAATCCACAACCAAGGTGTTGACGAGTCTTTAGAGTCCCCCACATTCAGTTACTCAGCTTTCGGACGAAAGGTTGTAGAGGCCGTATGGAGATATGGCAAGGTCCGATCAGATACGTGCGGTATTGCACGGATCAGGATCGGACAGTTTGTACTATAGGCCGTATGGGTATATGGCAGGGTTCGATTAGATACGTGCGGTATTGCACGGATCAGGATCGAACGGATATTACTAGCCGGCTTTGGTTTAAGCCGGATCCTAGTATAGTACAGTGTAGATTTTGTCTCATTGCTTTTGTATTTCGGTCGAAATACAGATGCGGGTGTGTATGCACAGTATTGGGGTTTTCCTGTAATTTATTACGGGACCAGTTTTCTGGAGTTGCCAGTTTGCTTTTAGTTTCGGCCGATTTCCTTTGTATCGTTCATTGGCCGAAGATTGGTGGAGGAGGGCTTATTTGCATTGTTGCAAATAAGCATTTGTGGAGGGGGTCTTTGCATATTATCATGTCATGATACTTGTCCCATCATTTGACTTCATATGTTCATGATGGCTTGACTTTTTGTAACCATCATGGTTGTAGATTACTTGTTTTGGAGTGTGGGTTATGGTTGTGATCATTGGATTCTTTCATCATCACTTGCTTGCATCATTGCATTCCACCCACCCCCTTGACTTTTCTCTTTCTCTCTCCAATCACACATGGGAAAAGGGGGGGCCGGCCATTCCTATGGTAAGGAATGGAATGGGATTCTTTTTGGTGTATGGTATTTTTGCTTCTCATGTTTGCTAGAAAAGTCCTCTAGCTCATTTCCTAAAGTTGCTCTTTTTTCCTCCACCAATGGCAATTCCACAATCCCCAAAGTGAGACATGGTTCTTCACACATTCTACAGCAAATCTTGGGCACGTCGAGTAGCCGGCTTCGTGCCCGAGTTGCCTCGGCATTGAGGTGGGAGCCCGTAAACGATGTAGGCGATGTGGTGCACTTCCGGCGACGAGGAGGAGACAGGACATTCCGCAGGAGATCGGGACGATGACGAGAAGACCGGAGGACTCGGATCTGTTGGTATACTTCTCTTCCCTATCTTGTTAGTAGCTTAGACTTGTTAATGGTTACGATCCGGATGTTTAGTGCGCGGTGGTACCGGTTTGCTAAGTCCGCAAAATTAAAGTTTTTCACCGTTTCCGCATTCCGGCGTCGGATTGACGGCCGGGGTGCCGCCGTGCACTTACAGTATTGGTTTACTGTCTTGCTCTCACATGTTGATAAAGCCCTTAGGATATGTACTTGACTACTAGGACTATGATGAGATCATACTATTGGGGCCAGGGTAGTCAACGAGTACATCCTCTAACTGTTCCTAGTTGAGGGTGTATCGAGACAGTGCATCGATACACCAGAGTAGACTAGCGTATACGCATCTTGACCCATATGATGGACGATGGACGATCCCATATCCATCGGTGTTTGACATCAAAGATGGTGTACAGGTGCTCAGTGGAGACTGGGTACACTGAACGGACTCGCCGAGAACTCCTAGATGGTATTATACCAATCGTCAGATAGCAGTTCTCCGGTGACACTGGTACATGTTAGTCTGTAGACCCGAGATCGTCATAGAGTCTTGTGTGATTCCCACTGTGCTTTGATTTCCAGCTTACCATGTCCAAGAAGGCGTGCAAAACGGTGGCTTTTGGGTACAGTCCCGAATCACATGGAGGCAATGAGCGATAGGAGGGGTTTCGTCTCTCCCGGTATAGGGAGTTGATGTTGTGCTGTGTTCGATTGGCTATAACTGGAAGTCCCTGGCCAGGGCTGATATGGAGTGCTACTGGTAAGTGTTATCAGTTGTTTCTCGACCTGTTATGAGCCTCATATCGACACGACTTATCGATTACTGGGGTCTGACGTTTACCACCCCTAGACTGGATATGCGACATATCAGATGAAGAGACCGGACTGTATGGTAGTGTTACTGATTGGATTCACAGGAGAATGTACAGGCTTTCTTATTGATCTTCTGATCGCTCAATACCTGGGTGGCTGTTACGTTTAGCTGACCGCTTTGTCACGACCCGCAGGGTACGGAACGTGACTGGCACTTAAGTTTACGAAATGTCTCAAGACGTCCGTAAAATAAGTAAGCCAAAGCCCAGAAACCGAAAACAAATAAGCAAAAGAGTGAAGATAACCCAATCAATTGAAAACGAGTTTATCAAATAAGTCATATAAAACCTCTTTAAAAACAATATCAATTTTTTTCCGAAAATTTCGGCAGAGTCTCCTTTGTAAATACTGGGCCCCAAAATGGGTACAACAAGAATATATATGAATCCAACAAATAAGGCATCCCCAAGCGGGAGCTAGCTCTTCGCCACAAGGCGGTCATAAATCCCACGCAATATAAAGCAACAACATGCGAAATAATCATAAGGAAGCATGAAAAAAAAACCCAGCATGTCGACTCAAGTGAGCTTGACCCCAAAATACAGCATAAAAAGTCCACAAATCTCACAGTCTCATCTCTAGGTCAATATACAATAATACTGGTAGATACAGTAGATGGAGTACACTAGATACAAAGAATATACAAGGTGGTACAAAATAATGATATAACCCACCTAAGAGCAAAACCTCGAGTCCAGGCAAAGGAGTTAAAAGAAGCAAGTGCGCCCGCCGCTACTGTACTGACGGAGCGGACCTGAAAAAGGCTGTGGCACAACGGGGGTGAGTTGCCAACTCGTGAGTAATAAATAACATCTACACAGGCTATCGAAAGCATGCACACAAGTATCCTAGCATCTAAAATACAGGTAAGGCAGGACATAATAGCAGGTAGGTATGCAATATGAATATACCAGCAGGTATGAATGCAATGCGAATCAACTCATGATCTGAATGTGTAAGTATAAGAATCATGTTTTCTTTTTCCCTTTAAGAATCTCTTTTGAAATACCAGCACAATACCAATAGAATCAACAAGAACCTGTGTCCAGCAACGACACCTCAAAACTATCACAAATCTCATATATCCATGTCATAGTATCTCTGGCCTCAGCCATCCGGCTGACCCAGCTCAATATCAAAATCTCATCATCTCACAGCCACGGTCGGTATCCTCTGGATATCCGCCGTGCCAACAGTCACCGGTAGGTAATCCGTCCCCTGCCAGGCTCAACGTCAACACCACATTCATCTTGCCCTGGGGTACCATACCGGGCCCACCATGTACCCGTGACGGTTCCTCCACTCCTCGACACGGATCTCGAAAACCACAGCAAACTCATGGTGGAAGACACTTTACAACACTAGAAAACCGCAATTTTGCATATTTTAAAAAGGGTAATAAGTTTTAAGAAATTTTTTGCGGCTTTCCCCCGAAATACAGAAATATCATAAATCTCAAGAAAATCATCATGAATGCATACGTCAATGATAATGAATGCATATGGTATCAATAATCAAGTTGCGATGTATGATTAATAGACTAGACATGAACAAATAATATGATGAGGTGCATGCACATGAATAGCAATCCTACGATTTCATTTTAAGGAATTAAAGGCAATAGCACATGTTTAAGTATCAATTATAGTAAAAGGTTTCAATTCAAAGGTTATCTAGTGTGGTGGCATGGCAATTACCAGGGTGTGTGTGTAAGCATGAATAGTGCTCGTGCTGCATATAAAAACCCTGGCAATGGTGCAGGTGTCCTATAGAATGGGTTCGTATATGTATGTCAATATAAGGCATGAATGTAGCAAATAATCATACAAGTATTACACCCCTAATTACTAACATTACTAAGAATCTTTTTAAGCTACTAAAACTATCGGGCGACTTGCGCCATCCAACGATAGTTCCCCGTAGATGTTATATCTACTCACAAGAATCCCTAGCTAGTCACGTCCGATCACCGCTTTCCCCTTTCGAGCCGCGTCTGACGTCTCCGCGACCGAACCTGGAATTACATCAGTACCAAACATAAGGTTACATATCAAGAACGACGCAAAACCCAAACGAAGATACTAACGTTCACAAGCTAGGTACAACGTGCACAGGTGCGCGGAACGCACGCGAAAATCGCAAAACTAACTAGAATCGTCGATTTGGTCGTCCGGAAAAAAAACTAAAACCCGAACACTCAAAAATCCGCACTCACACATCCTAAAAGTTATAGGATATGCCAACAATATAATCTAGATATCGCAATTAATTCGTCACAATAATTACATAAAAACCTAGTAAGTTAGAAATTTGCAATTTGGAACAAACATCGAAAATTAGCGACAAAGTTAACACAATCCAACACAACAATCCAAACTAACCCACTAGCTAGCCATTACACTAATTTTAAACCATAACTATGCATTAAACCATAATTCCAACACAAACCCTTCTCTTGATTTTTGGCAATTAGCAACAACAATGAAAATTTCACACAAGTTAACTTAGATTAGCATATCATCAAGCCACTTAAGCAAAGTAACCATATAGATTGGTTAAGTAAACAACTAGATTAATTAAAAAGATTTAATTAACTAAAACATGGCTTCAAGAAACCCTAGTTTAATTTTCAACCATTAACTAAAAAAAGCTAGATTAGGATTAACACTAAAATTAACACTAAACAACTAGATTAAAGAATTCTAACCATATCAACTTAAAAGAGTAGAAATTATACCTCAAATCTATGGATCTAGCAAGAAGAAATTTGCTTCATTTGATGGCCTCAAAGCATCATGATCCAAGCAAGGGAGGTGAAGGAAAAAGGGATGAAGGATGGGGTTATTTTGTGAGGTAAAAATTTGGAAATTTTGGAGCAACTTGATGAATTTTTGAACAAGATGAAAAGAAAAATGATGAAGAGGGGAGGGGCTGCAGATTTTGGCCAGAGGAGGGAGGAGGGGAAAGGTGTGGGTGTGGGAAAGTCAAGTTCAAACCATACCCAAAGTCAAATACACCATACCTTCAAAATACAATATTTTAAAACCTACACATTCAACCCAAATCATCCCTAACAAAAGAATTTTAAAACAAAAGAGAGAGGGGGAATTTTCTGCAGTTTGGGACAGCCAAGGAGATGTGAGGATGTGTGTGTGAGAGTGCACAAATTTTTTTTGGCAAAAAGACCCCCTACAAGTCCAAAATTGCAAGTTTAAGCTTAAATTCAATAATTTTCGTTTTCCATAATAAAAATTAGTTAAAACTTAAAATAAATTACTAAAAATTTATGTTACAACCAGATTTTAATTAACATGATTTTAAAGCTTAAATTTAGCCCATTTAAATTTGTATTTATCGCTAATTTAATGTATTTTCTTACCGGCTTAAAATAATATTAAAAATTGAAAAATTAGGGAAAAATTTTAAACGACCAGAATTTCATAATTAACTCATTTTCTACTAAAAACTAGCAATTACCTATCCAAATTAGGTATAATTAGTCCTAAACTGCAAAATAACAAAAAGGACGGTTTTCGGAAAAATACCGAATTTTCACCGATTTTCAGGAAAACACCAAAACGACTTTTCAAGGCGTTACAATCTTCCCCCCTTAAAGAAATTCGGTCCCCGAATTTAAAAATAACTACGCGTACCTTCAAAGAGATGGGGATATTTCTTCCTTATCTCGCCCTCGGTCTCCCAGGTAACCTCCTCGTTGCTCGGCTACGCCAAAGGACCTTGACGGTCGGTATAACTTTCGATCTCAACTTCTTCACCTACCGAACCAGGATGGCCACCGGCTGCTCTGCAAAAGAAAGGTCGCGCTCCAGCTGGACTGTCGGGTGCTGAATCGCATGCGAAGGGTCGTGAAGGTACTTGCGGAGCATCGAAACATGGAAGACGGGATGAACATCGGGAAAGCTGGATGGAAGGGCCAAACGATATGCAACAGCGCCGACACGCTCGAGGATCTCGAAGGGACCTACGAATCTAGGGCTAAGCTTCCCCTTTCGCCCAAAACGCATCACGCCCTTCATCGGAGAGACTCTCAGAAAAACATGGTCGCCAACTGCGAACTCTAATCTGCGACGGCGCCTGTCCGCATACGATTTATGCCTGCTCTGAGCCGCTCTCATCCGGTCTCGGATCAACTGTATCTTCGCTGTCGTCTCCTCAACAAGCTGCGGCCCCAAAAAACTGCTCTCGTTGAGCTCTGTCCAACAGACGGGCGATCTGCATCTCCTCCCATACAATGCCTCGAAAGGTGCCATCTGAATAGTATCCTGGAAGCTGTTGTTGTAGGAGAACTCCACTAGAGGTAAATGACGATCCCAGCTACCGCCGAAGTCTAAAACGCACGCTCTGAGCATGTCCTCGAGAGTCTGAATGGTCCGCTCTGACTGTCCGTCGGTCTGCGGATGAAATGCTGTGCTGAAGCTCAAACGAGTGCCCAAAGCCTCCTGAAGTCTCTTCCAAAGTCGGCTGGTGAACTGGGTGCCTCGATCTGACACGATACAAGTCGGTACGCCATGCAACCGTACGATCTCGTCGATGTAAAGCTGGGCATACTGAGCGAAGCTGAAGGTCGTCTTCACTGGCAGGAAGTGAGCCGCTTTCGTCAATCGATCTACGATCACCCAGATGGAGTCGTACCCTCGACTGGTCCTGGGTAGACCCACAACGAAATCCATCGAAATCTGCTCCCATTTCCACTCCGGAATGGGTAACGGCTGTAGCCCTCCTGCGGGCCTCTGGTGCTCGGCCTTGACTTGCTGACAAGTCAGGCATCTCGATACAAACTCCGCAATGTCCCTCTTCATCCCGTCCCACCAGTAGGTCTCTCTCATATCATGGTACATCTTGGTGGAACCGGGGTGGACACTATACACTGATTGGTGTGCCTCCTCAAGAATGTCGCGCCGCAATCCATCAGCATCTGGTACGCACAGTCTAGATCCATAGCGTAAAATCCCCTGATCGTCAATCACGAACTCGAAAAATCTGCCCTGTCCCATCTGTGCCATGATCTCTGAGCAACGGTCGTCACTGCGCTGTGCCTCATATATACGGTCAAGCAACTGTGGGCGTGCACGAACATGCGCGAGCTGTCCCCCTGTCTGAGTGAACTCGAACTCAACTCGGCTGTCGCATAAAGTCTGCCAATCTGCTGACGACTGCCTCTGCACTGCGCGCAAATAGGATAGACTGCCCCCGGGCCTCCTACTCAACGCATCTGCCACCACATTCGCCTTGCCTGGGTGATATAAGATCTCGCAGTCGTAGTCTTTCACCAACTCCATCCAACGACGATGTCTGAGGTTTAGGTCTCGCTGCTGAAATATGTATTTTAAGCTCTTGTGGTCTGTGAATATTTGACACGACTCTCCATATAGGTAATGTCGCCAAATCTTCAATGCAAAGACCACTGCAGCCATCTCCAAATCATGAGTGGGGTAGTTCTGTTCATGCTTCTTCAACTGCCGAGAAGCATATGCGATCACCCGGCTATGCTGCATCAATACGCATCCTAACCCCACTCGCGAAGCATCACAGTAGACCACAAATCCGCCTGATCCCGAAAGCAAAGATAATACCGGCGCCGTAGTCAAACGAGTCCGTAGCTGCTGAAAACTGTGCTCGCACTCCTCCGTCCAAACGAAAGGAACTCCCTTCCGGGTCAAACCGGTCAAAGGTGCAGCTATACGGGAGAAGTCCTGAACAAAACGCCTGTAGTAGCCTGCCAGGCCTAGAAAACTACGGATCTCAGTAACCGATGTAGGTCGGGGCCACTGCTGAACAGCCTCAATCTTCTTCGGGTCCACACAAATGCCGTCTCTCGTAACCACGTGACCCAAGAATCTGACGCTGTCCAGCCAGAATGCACACTTGGAGAACTTTGCGAACAGCTGGTGCTCTCTCAGAGTCTGTAACGTAATCTGCAAGTGCTGCTCGTGCTCCTCTCTGCTCCGGGAGTACACCAAGATATCGTCGATAAACACGATGATGAACAATTCAAGATACGGCCTGAATGTACGGTTCATCAAATCCATGAATGCTGCTGGGGCGTTGGTGAGTCCAAACGACATCACCAAAAACTCATAGTGTCCATAGCGCGTGCGGAAAGCTGTCCTCGGTATATCCTCCTGTCGAACTCGCAGCTGATGGTATCCTGATCGCAAGTCGATTCTCGAAAAATATCCCGCACCCTGAAGCTGGTCGAACGAATCATTAATGCGTGGCAATGGATATCTGTTCCGAACGGTAACTTTGTTCAGCTGGCGGTAGTCGATGCATAAGCGCAAACTTCCATCCTTCTTCTTGACAAACAGGACCGGTGCACCCCACGGAGAAACACTAGGTCGAATAAGCCCCTTCTCTAACAAATCCTGCAACTGATCCTTCAGCTCTCGAAGCTCTGCCGGGGCCATCCAATAGGGCGGTATAGAAATAGGCCCCGAGCCGGGAATCAAATCGATGCAGAACTCAACATCGCGCTCAGGCGGTAGCCCAGGCAGCTCGTCAGGGAAAACATCAGGGAACTCACAAACAACCGGAACCTGGTCCAACGGAACCTCTGCAGCTCGAGTATCACAAATACACGCTAAGAATCCCTGACATCCCTTTCGCAAGAGCTGACCAGCGCGTAGAGACGAAATCAAGCTGGGAAGGGTGACGCTGCGGTCTCCCTGAATAACAAGGACTGGCTCTCCCGGAAAGCTAAATCTGACTGCCTTCTCACGGCAGTCCACCGAAGCATAACAAGTGGCCAGCCAGTCCATGCCCAGAAGCACATCAAAGTCCAACATATCAAGGAGAATCAAATCAACTGATGAATCCCTCTCCCCGATACGAACGAAACACAATCGAAATACAAAACGAGCGACAAACGACTCGCCTACCGGAGTAACAACAACAAGCGGGTGATCTAACGACGACGACTCACGGCCCAACATCGGTGCAAAGTGTGTAGAGACGTACGAATGTATGGAACCTGGGTCGAATAATACCCGTGCGTCGAAAGAACAAACTGGCAAGGTACCTGTCACAACGGCATTGGATGCCTACGCATCCTGCGGTGTCAAAGCAAAAACTCGGGCCTGTCCTCCACCGATAGCGGGCTGACCTCGACCTCGGCCTCTGCCTCCTCGTCCTCTCTGAATAGGACCGCCGCGTCCACGGCCTCTGGGTGCACCTAACTGGCGTGGAGCATCGCCTGTGGTAGGAAGTAGGGCTCTCTGAGGAGGGGGTGGCGATGGTGTGCGGAACTGTCGCTGCTCCCTGTCGTCTCGCCGGACAGTCTCTGACAAGATGGTGCGGACTCTCGCACCCAAAACACCCTGGTGACGGCTGCTGTCTCTGGGGATAAGAACCATATAACTGTCCCCGTCCAAATCCTCTGCCAGGCCTATCTCTCGGAAAAAATCTGGCGCGCTGCCTCTGAGACGGTACATCGGTGCGAATCCTCTTCGGCTCAGAAACGGCCGAAGTCTGTGATAGGCGTGCCTCCATCCGTAATGCCGTATCCATAGCAGCTGAATAAGTGTCGTAGTGCTGGGCGCCAATGGCAAGATATAGCTGGGCATCAAGTCCCTGTACGAACCTCTTCACCATCTTCTCTTCGATATCCACCAAATACGGAGCATATCGGGATAACTGTGTAAACTGGATGTCATACTCAGACACCGTCATCCCAGGTGTCTTGACTAAGGCCTCGAAGCTACGAGCTCTGGCGTCACGAACGCTCTCTGGGAGGAAACGAGCTAGAAAGACCGCTGTAAACTCGGCCCCGTCATAGACGGTAGACTTGCAGCTCGACCTCTCAAGACTGACTCCCACCATGTCTGCGTGAGACCCTCTAGTCGGAAACTCGCAAGCTCTACCCATCGATCATCCGAACATCTCAGCGAACGACAGATCCTGGCTAAACTGTCAAGGAACGTCTGTGGGTCCTCCGCTGCCTCGGTGCCGGTGAATACTGGAGGTCTCAGCCTCATGAAATCCTGTAGTGAAACCGGGATGGTCACGGCGGTAGTAGTAGAAGCAGGTATCATAGCAGTCTGGGATGTAGTAGGTGCGTCATCCGGCCTCGGTGTACGACTAGCTGCAACTAGGGATCCTACCATCTGACGTAGCTCCTGCATGCCCCCCATCATCTGTCACAACTCCTCCATACCAGTCTCGAGCCTATCCATACGGCGTGGGGAAGGTGGATCGGTCTGTCCCTGCGGCGTAGGCATACCACCCTGCTCAGTCCTAGCCTCGGACGAGCCAGCTCGAATCTCGTCTCGGGCGGCAGCCCTCTGTGCCCTCGTAGCCTTCGGCGGCATAGTGACTGGTACATGAAACAGGACAGGGCAATAGGATCATAGGATACACGGAAATGAAGAAGGAATTTCAAGCAAGTATATCCTAAAGTCACTTAGGCGGAGTACCGTATCGCAAGTATGCCGCGGACATACACACGCTACGTTACCCTACTTAAGTCACTTACTCCATCTACCAAGGGTCATCCTACACTCAAAAAGGTAAAACCTATCGCTCTGATACCAACTTTGTCACGACCCGCAGGGTACGGAACGTGACTGGCACTTAAGTTTACGAAACGTCTCAAGACGTCCGTAAAATAAGTAAGCCAAAGCCCAGAAACCAAAACCAAATAAGCAAAAGAGTGAAGAGAACCCAATCAATTGAAAACGAGTTTATCAAATAAGTCATATAAAACCTCTTTAAAAACAATATCAATTTTTTTCCGAAAATTTCGGCAGAGTCTCCTTTGTAAATACTGGGCCCCAAAATGGGTACAACAAGAATATATATGAATCCAACAAATAAGGCATCCCCAAGCGGGAGCTAGCTCTTCGCCACAAGGCGGTTATAAATCCCACGCAATATAAAGCAACAACAAGCGAAATAATCATAAGGAAGCATGAAAAAAAAACCAGCATGTCGACTCAAGTGAGCTTGACCCCAAAATACAGCATAAAAAGTCCACAAATCTCACAGTCTCATCTCTAGCTCAATATACAATAATACTGGTAGATACAGTAGATGGAGTACGCTAGATACAAACAATATACAAGGTGGTACAAAATAATGATATAACCCACCTAAGAGCAAAACCTCGAGTCCAGGCAAATGAGGCAAAAGAAGCAAGTGCGCCCGCCGCTACGGTACTGACGGAGCGGACCTGAAAAAGGCTGTGGCACAACGGGGCTGAGTTGCCAACTCGTGAGTAATAAATAACATCTACACAGGCTATCGAAAGCATGCACACAAGTATCCTAGCATCTAAAATACAGGTAAGGCAGGACATAATAGCAGGTAGGTATGCAATATGAATATACCAGCAGGTATGAATGCAATGCGAATCAACTCATGATCTGAATGTGTAAGTATAAGAATCATGTTTTCTTTTTCCCTTTAAGAATCTCTTTTGAAATACCAGCACAATACCAATAGAATCAACAAGAACCTGTGTCCAGCAACGACACCTCAAAACTATCACAAATCTCATATATCCATGTCATAGTATCTCTGGCCTCAGCCATCCGGCTGACCCAGCTCAATATCAACATCTCATCATCTCGCGGCCACGGTCGGTATCCTCTGGATATCCGCCGTGCCAAACAGTCACCGGTAGGTAATCCGTCCCCTGCCAGGCTCAACATCAACACCACATTCATCTTGCCCCGGGGTACCATACCGGGCCCACCATGTACCCGTGACGGTTCCTCCACTCCTCGACACGGATCTCGAAAACCACAGCAAACTCATGGTGGAAGACACTTTACATCACTAGAAAACCGCAATTTTGCATATTTTAAAAAGGGTAATAAGTTTTAGAAATTTTTTGCGGCTTTCCCCCGAAATACAGAAATATCATAAATCTCAAGAAAATCATCATGAATGCATACGTCAATGATAATGAATGCATATGGTATCAATAATCTAGTTGCGATGTATGATTAATAGACTAGGCATGAACAAATAATATGATGAGGTGCATGCACATGAATAGCAATCCTACGATTTCATTTTAAGGAATTAAAGGCAATAGCACATGTTTAAGTATCAATTATAGTAAAAGGTTTCAATTTAAAGCTTATCTAGTGTGGTGGCATGGCAATTACCAGGGTGTGTGTGTAAGCATGAATAGTGCTCGTGCTGCATATAAAAACCCTGGCAATGGTGCAGGTGTCCTATAGAATGGGTTCGTATATGTATGTCAATATAAGGCATGAATGTAGCAAATAATCATACAAGTATTACACCCCTAATTACTAACATTACTAAGAATCTTTTTAAGCTACTAAAACTATCGGGCGACTTGCGCCATCCAACGATAGTCCCCCGTAGATGTTACATCTACTCACAGGAATCCCTAGCTAGTCACGTCCGATCACCGCTTTCCCCTTTCGAGCCGCGTCTGACGTCTCCGCGACCGAACCTGGAATTACATCAGTACCAAACATAAGGTTACATATCAAGAACGACGCAAAACCCAAACGAAGATACTAACGTTCACAAGCTAGGTACAATGTGCACAGGTGCGCGGAACGCACGCGAAAATCGCAAAACTAACTAGAATCGTCGATTTGGTCGTCCGGAAAAAAAAACTAAAACACGAACACTCAAAAATCCGCACTCACACATCCTAAAAGTCATAGGATATGCCAACAATATAATCTAGATATCGCAATTAATTCGTCACAATAATTACATAAAAACCTAGTAAGCTAGAAATTTGCAATTTGGAACAAACATCGAAAATTAGCGACAAAGTTAACACAATCCAACACAACAATCCAAACTAACCCACTAGCTAGCCATTACACTAATTTTAAACCATAACTATGCATCAAACCATAATTCCAACACAAACCCTTCTCTTGATTTTTGGCAATTAGCAACAACAATGAAAATTTCACACAAGTTAACTTAGATTAGCATAGCATCAAGCCACTTAAGCAAAGTAACCATATAGATTGGTTAAGTAAACAACTAGATTAATTAAAAAGATTTAATTAACTAAAACATGGCTTCAAGAAACCCTAGTTTAATTTTCAACCATTAACTAAAAAAAGCTAGATTAGGATTAACACTAAAATTAACACTAAACAACTAGATTAAAGAATTCTAACCATATCAACTTAAAAGAGTAGAAATTATACCTCAAATCTATGGATCTAGCAAGAAGAAATTTGCTTCAATTGATGGCCTCAAAGCATCATGATCCAAGCAAGGGAGGTGAAGGAAAAAAGGGATGAAGGATGGGGTTATTTTGTGAGGTTTAAATTTGGAAATTTTGGAGCAACTTGATGAATTTTTGAACAAGATGAAAAGAAAAATGATGAAGAGGGGAGGGGCTGCAGATTTCGGCCAGAGGAGGGAGGAGGGGAAAGTTGTGGGGTGTGGGAAAGTCAAGGTCAAACCATACCCAAAGTCAAATACACCATACTTCCAAAATACAATATTTTAAAACCTACACATTCAACCCAAATCATCCCTAACAAAAGAATTTTAAAAAAAAAGAGAGAGGGGGAATTTTCTGCAGTTTGGGACAGCCAAGGAGATGTGAGGATGTGTGTGTGAGAGTGCACAAATTTTTTTTTGCAAAAAGACCCCTTACAAGTCCAAAATTGCAAGTTTAAGCTTAAATTCAATAATTTTCGTTTTCCATAATAAAAATTGGTTAAAACTTAAAATAAATTACTAAAAATTTATGTTACAAATAGATTTTAATTAACATGATTTTAAAGCTTAAATTTAGCCTATTTAAATTTGTATTTATCGCTAATTTAATGTATTTTCTTACCGGCTTAAAATAATATTAAAAATTGAAAAATTAGGGAAAAATTTTAAACGACCAGAATTTCATAATTAACTCATTTTCTACTAAAAACTAGCAATTAGCTATCCAAATTAGGTATAATTAGTCCTAAACTGCAAAATAACAAAAAGGACGGTTTTCGGAAAAATACCGAATTTTCACCGATTTTCAGGAAAACACCAAAACGACTTTTCAAGGCGTTACACGCTTGCAGCTGGTGGGTGTTTGATATGATCATCACCTATAGCCGGCGTATTGATGATTCTTTAGAGTCCCACGCAGAGGTTTCCTAGCTCAGGTAAAATGGAGTAGGAGAACATATGTGATATGTGCGAGACCGAGAATATTACGTTATGAGATACCGTATTCTATTCTCGCGATATATGATATCGGCCGGGTATATGTGATATAGCCGGGTCATCGGATCAAGTGTTGATTCGATGAATCGGTACATGTTATATTAGTCGGTTATATGCAATATAGCTGGATTGTCGGATCAAGTGTTGATTTGATAATTTAATGTATAATTATATATGTGATATATTACATTACGTTAACTAATATAAGCTCACTTTATTGATTCATTTTCGCATCGGATAATACATTGATATATATGCGATATATGTTAATTGTATCTTTTTCTTTTTGTTACAAAATATATTGTATATGTGATATATAATATTGTAACAAGTTAGGGTTACATATGCAACAATGATTTAGAGATTAAAACTAAGTTAGGGTTTGGATTTGGGTTAGCTTTTTCATGAAGCTTCAAGAAGCTTTCTTTTGTCTTTAGCTCTTGATATTTTGTGTAGATATTTGTTGACCCAATCCAAACCATTAACTCTAGTTTATTCTCTACATGAGTTAAAACCCTTAATGCTTAACTCATGGTTGAATAAGTAACCACAATAATAATTTTATTATTCATCACAAAAGCTTTTGCTTCTTCTTCTTCTTCAAGCTCTTGAAAAACCTTCACTTGCTTTTTGATTTGTGATGATATTGAGTGAGAAATTGAAAACAAAAGAGAGCAAAATTCCTACTTCATCATCCTCATCTATTCTAGCTACTTAGATTAGGGTGTTCACTTCTCTAATAAGTTGTTTAGTGAAGTGTAAGCTTGGGTTAGAGATTCTTCAAGGTAGATCATCTTAAATCATGAAGTCTACATGCAAGGTGCCTCATTTACCTCATGGAGCCACTCGAGAATCGGAGTTCATGTTGATCGCAGCGAAGGGACCTCAACACGGAGCTTATGAAACGAAGGAACGGACTACAAAGGTTGTAATCCCTATCTCTTTACTTCTTTGTATGTGATACAATTTTTGTTACCCTAGAAATTCTAGCAAGATTCATGGTTAGTTAGCTTTGCACCTCTCTATTTTTTAAATTGGCATGAACTATGCTACCAAACCCTAGACTAGGTGCAAGGGTAACCCAACAGTATATACCCTACAAACTGCACATACACGCACCTTGAAACTTGGGATAGTAGAGGATACCTAGAAATACTCTTGCCTGAAATCTAGTATGAAAGAAAAACGGTATTTAAAGCTAACCACCAAAAGAGCATCATTGAAAAATATATCCGGTCTTGAAAAAGAAAAAGAAAAAGAAATAAATTACAGGACCTGGAAATTGTTATTTTTGCTTTAAGCTCACACATTCAGTAATCGGCTGTTAGTGCCTCAAGAAGCATTAATAGTCGCATGAAAGGTTTGTGAGCAAAACCGTCCATCCATTAATGAAAAGAAGTAGTATTAGGTAATAAGACAAGGGCACTGTAGCTTGAATTTAATTCTTGAGTGTAGGGGTGAAAATTTACACACGCGTGGGGGTATACGATCGATGTTTGGAGGCAAAATAGGAATAAATAATAAGACTTATGTTTTCCGTAAAAGATGATAAATATCCCTGATTGGAGACCGCTCTTTTAGGAAGAAAACTCAAGAGATACCGAGATCTTTCTAAACTGTAAAACGTATAAGATCCGGGGTTGAATAAATTAGAGGTGTGAAAAATAAAGGTTGTATATTTCTAACCTAGGATGATATAATTTCTAACTTAGATACTAAACTGTAGGAGTAAAATCAACGTTAATTTATGAAACTAGCTTGACGGGATTTTGTGGGTAGTATCCGCTGAAAACCCTCAGGAGACAATACTCCTCCTACTAGGGACACCTAGAGGTTTAACGGCTTGTTGCACGAGCTCAGTGCAATCGCGTTCCATGCGAAAGTGAGATTAGGACTTTTTGAGAATAATTGGTTTTTCTCGGGACGAGCAAAAGTTAAGTTTTGGGGTATTTGTTCACACCAGAATATTGAATTTAATACCGCCTATTCTTCTGCTCGTTTGTTTGTAGGAAGGTTCTTTTGATCCGTGTTTGCTACATATTTACAGGTTCCAGGTTCCTAGTCCAAAATAACGCAAGTCATACAAAATCTCCATAGTTACGCAAAAATCCAGAACATCTGTTGCTGACAGATAAAATCCGGGTTCCGGTCATCCGTATCCGTCCAGTTCCGCTTACCAGTTTAAGAGACAAGACAAAAAATAGTGGTCATTCGTGTCTCAGACAAGCACAAAGCATGAGAGGGGCAGCACAAGATTCAGTGGGTGCACGGAGCTCGAGGGAGATAAGATCAAATGAATTAAAAGTGAAGTCCATTTGGACTGTTGCAAATCTGAAGAAACTTTGGAAGTATTTTGCAATTTGGGACATGTAGAAAAACAGAAGAAAGCAACGTGGAGAAGCCCTAGAAAAATCACCTCATGAATCCTCTAAAGCGCTGCGGAACCGCGGCCAATATGGCCATTATGCCGCGGTTCCGCAGCCGAGTTAACTCGGTGTTTGAAGATATTTTGGAGGTAGTTTCGTAACTTTGTATGGGCTCAGAATTTGGCCCTAGGGTTTCAGCTCTCTGCCTATAAATAGCCCATTTTTGTGCCAAGTAAGGGGAGGCTTCTTTTTGTTAGGATTTAGTTTAGATTAGCTTGTATCTTCTTCTTCTTCATCATCTTTCCTCCATTAAATTGCTGTGAGAGCTCTTGAGTGGATGTTAAATGAAGATGCGGGTTTTTATTATCTTGTCTCTTTTAGTTCTTGTCTTGTAATTTTATTATCTTGTATTGTAATTTTATTTATTGTTGTTAAGTAGTTGTTGTTATTCTTTGCTTGTGTTATTTTCCTTTTCCTCTTATCCGCATTTTCAAGCCATGACACTCGACGGAGTTCCTTGCTTAGGTGAGGACCCAAGTAGTTAGTTTGCTACCATTCTGTAAAGCCGTATTTTTTCTTCTCTTTCTTTGCTTCATTCTTGCTTTGTTTTTATTTTCATGTGTGAATAATTTCCACTTGTTAGGGGCTAAGGAAGGTTAGTATGAGGGACGGAAAAATCCCTTGTGCTTCTCTTCGCCAAATATCCTAAAACGAACCTCGACCAAACAAACGCAACCCTCTCACTTAGGCGCGCTATACGTGACATATAGCCACGACCTAAGCCGAGAAGTCCTTTGGACGTGATCGCACGCTTTTGGCGTGTCGGATGTTCAAAGAATTAAAGTATAACCGCGATCAGGACGGTGTCGCTTTGCAGCTAGCCGGTGAGCACGGGTCGGTCCACAGGGAGATGGTGTTATCTTACCTTCTTGTCTTAGACGAGTCAATAAAGAATCTTGTATGTTTGTTTTGTCTAACCTATGTGTTTATCTGCAAGTATAAAGTTGTTAAGAAAAATACGAGATTGTAAGCTAAGAAATCCGTACTCAAAACCTTTGAGCCGAGTCTTGACCAATTGAAGCTAGACAATCGGCAACAACGGGGATTAGGGGATTTAAGCGCGGTATTCGTGGAATCCGGCTTATTTACCCTTGTCCTTCCGTTCTTGTCTCTTGCTTTCGCCTCCGGCCAAACCGAACGCAACCGGTCGTGGTTAGGAATCACCGTTAACTTGTCAGGGTACGGTGCCTAACGGAGCGCTTGCGTATGGTTTGGACGGAGTTCAAATGGAAAATAACGGGAAAAGGAATTGGTAAAGAAATGTGTTAACTTACAATACCTTATTTCTTCTTAACAATAATAATTACAACATTCACAAAACGAATAAAAGAGAACAAAAAGAAAAGAACAAAGAAAAGAAAAGAGACAAGTATTAAAGTGCATAAATAAAATGCATGAAATAAAGACAAGGTAATAAATAGCAAGTAATAAAAAGCGATAAAAAGAATACGGAACTAGGACCCAAGCCAAGCATGTGCTCAATAGCCAACCCTTAAACTTGCAAGCTCAATGAAGAACTTGCAAGATCAAGGGAAGGGTAGAAAGCGCATGTGAAGTGAAGTGCTAGCCCGTGAGAAAATACGACCCTTGAGATCAATAACTAACTCTTAACCATTCAACCTCAATGAAGAGATTGAATGAGCAAGAGAAAGCAGAAATCTCAAGGGGGAGCCGAACTAAAAAGAAAGATACAAAATCCTCATCTTCATTAACATCCACTCAAAAGCTCTCACTACAATTTAATGGAGGAATGAAGAAGAAGAAGAAAGAAACTAACAAAAATGAGGCTAAAACAAAACTCAAAAATTGCTCCCTTGGTTAAGCTCACATTTGCTGTATTTATAGGCAGGGAAAATGAATTCTAGGGCAACCAGCAGACCAGAGATGAAATCCCCAAAATAACCCCAAAAGCTGCTGCAGAGAGGGGCCCATACTGCCGCGCATGCGCGGCCAAACCCCTACTTTGGCCGCGCATGCGCGGCCGTACTGTTGAATTGGGCAGTGGGATTTTGTCAGAATCCCTGGTTTTCTGTGCCCTCGTGTTTGTAATCTTCAAAATGCACAAAAGTCTTCAGAATCTTTGCAGATTTCCAAGTCCAAGATTGCATATCTTTTTTCCCTTTGGACTTCTATCTCCCTCGAGCTCCGTGCACCCATTGATTCTTGTGCAGCCCCTCTCGTGCTCCGTGCTTGTCCGAGACATGAATGACCGCTGTCATATGTCTTGTCCCAGGAACCGGTACGCAGCACCGGACGGATATGGATGACCGGAACCCGGCTTTTATCTGCTGTGGACAGATGTTCTGCATTTGGCGTAACTGTGGAGAATTAATCCTGATTAGCAATATTTGTACTGGAAACCTGTATTCTGCAAACATGTAACAAACACGGATTAAAAGTACCTACCTATAAACACACGAGCGTAAGAATGGGCGGTATAAAATGCAATATTCTGATATGAACAAATACCCCCAAACTTAACTTTTGCTCGTCCCGAGCAAAACCAATTATTCACAAAAATGATAACCGCACTTTCGCAGGGAACGCGATTGCACTGAGCATGTGCAACAAGCCGTTAAACCTCTAGGTGTCCCTAGTAGGAGGAGTGTTGTCTCCTGAGGGTTTTCAGCAGATTACACCCACAAAATCCCGTCAAGCTAGTTTGTAAAATGACTAAGATTCAAACCCTAAAGTTTTGTTTCAGAAAATAACAATTCTATTATCCTAAGTCTAGACTATCGAACCTTTATTTTTCACACCTCGCTTCTTATTTAACTACAGATTTTATATGTCTTTACGTGCAGTGCAAATAGTGTCGTTAAGTTCCGAAAGGTCGAATAAAGTCATTATGTCACACAATAAAGCCCAGATAACAATTTTAAAAGGATCACATAAGTTTTATAAAGAGTTAAGTATTTTTCAAGTTTCGTTTTCCAGTAAAGTTTCAACTTCAGAATTTCTATCTTCCCTAACAGGAAACTAGGTCTTATTCTTCACTCCACCTTTTTCTTGTTTTCATTTCATACACACCTCTGTGAACGTGCAATAGTCTTTATCATAGAATAAAACCTTCATATTTCCGTTAAAATTTTTATAAAAGCCTGTCTTTTATCAAGATTATTCTCACACAAAGAACCGTTAGGAATTTTAACTCGGAGAGAACACTTGCTTGACTTTGTTTTAAAACTGGACTTTCTAGGCTTCTTAGCGAGCTTTGGGCCAATGCACCCAAACCAGTTGGTTTTAGGGCATTAGGTGTAGAAACACCCCAGCGGACTTAATTACTCAAGTTACCTAGGTCCAAAAACAAAAGACAGTTTGGCGTGAAAAACATGATGATTCAATACGAACGGAGATATAACCGGCAGTTCAAATATTTTTTTGGATAAAAGACGTGTTTAGTGGGTTTGGTGTGTAATCATTCCAATCAAGTTTTAGATGGGTTATCTTTCAGACTTAGTTCCAATTAAGGCATCAATAACATTCCTTCATATTCACTTACTTCATAAACTATTCTTGATATATTACTTATTTCAGAACAAACCTATTTGATCCTCAGAAAATTATTTATCTATTTAAAAGTTGTTTTTAAACATAAAAAACTTGTCATCTAATTTCCAAGACTCACAACACGTGTAGTGTAATGTAAAGACGTATATCAGCTATAGTTAACTTCAAAGGAGCGTTATTTTTCAGGTTTTCAAAATCTAAACATAAGATTTAGTTATTCTTATTTTATCAAACAAAACCGTCGAAATGTTGAATCAGAGTCCTCCCACTAGCTAACTTGACAAAAAAGTTTTTATATTTTTAGAAAATTTTCAGATTTTTATGGATTTTATGGATTAAATATGCAGATGCAAAATATACATATGAATGCGAAGGAAGAAAGCTTACCGAGCACACCCCCAAACTTAAACTTGACAGTGCCCTCACTGTCAGGCTATACCAAGAGGGTCAAAATTGCCGGTGCTTCCTAAAAACAAATTATATACAAAACAAAAAAAAGGAAAACCAAAAATATATACAAAAAAAATGTCCCCCCCAAACTTAAGTAAAACAGTGTTTCCACTGTTAAGCGTTGAAGTTCAGGATTAGGGGGGAAAGAACAGTATCAAACTATACAAGGCCTTACACAGGCCAAAAGTTAATACCAACCATTCAAAAATTTTATCGTTATAAAGCAGTGGCTGGTGGAAGAATGCGGAGAGGTAAGAAATGGAGACTACACGAGACCGTATGGAGGAAGAAGCGGGATACGGTCTCGGTATACCAGAAGAAGAAGAATGGCGGAAGGGAAAAAGAAGTGGAATACGAACTTGGGGGTGTAAATGGAGTAAATAGATTAGCACAATTTGTGATGAGCGATGTGTAAACAATGATTGTGCTAATATATTTACCCGTCGAGAAATGGGGTCAAATCCCTCAAGATTCGTAAGAAACCATGGGTACGCCGAACTTGGTAAACCAGACATATGAAATGTAAGTGATACGGGTTCTTGCAAGGTCGGAACGAAGGAAAGGATAGAGGGAAGTGGTTGAGGAAGGTTATCGGTTAAAGGTGCAGCAGGGTGTACACAGTCGGTGGAAGGAATAGGATGAATTGGAAAATCCGACTCATCAATTAAAACTGGTTCATCCTCAAAACTATCCTCAATGTTCTCCTCAAAATTAAGCTCATCCATGCATTTTTCTTCAAAATCCAGACGCATATGAAGTTCGGGAAAAACAGTTAAAGACTCGGGATGATGACTTGAAGAGATAAACTCAGCCAAATCTACGGTTTCATCATCCAAAATATTCCCAGCGTCGACATTCTCAATCAAGTGAAAATCAAAATTCTCCGACACCTCAACAAAAGCATGGATATCAATCAATTCAGGTTCTAGAGTGGAGGTATAGAGGTCAAGAGGATTGGGTATGGTTTCACTCAAAAGGGACCCTTCACAATCGGGCAAACCAAACACTACAAAGTCGCACAACTCATTAAACATTCTATCTTCAATTGATAAATCTTGTGGGATACTCGATAGACTTTCAAAACAGGAGGTGTGGGATTCAATTTGGAATGGGTAGGTTTGATTTGGAAGGGGGTATATCTCACTCTCTCCACTCAAATTCACAGCCTGTCCTGCCGCCTCATCATACATTGAAAAATTAGGAGCTAGTTGAAAACTAGCTACCGGATCACTAGGTTGTATGAGGGCGGCCATGGACGCATTCAAATCCATCGTCTGTTGTGAAGCTACCCTAAATTCTTCCAAGGACTGTTCTAAGCTAGACATAGGTTGTGATGGGGTTTCAGTAAAAGATGCGAAGTTGGTTTGATACTGGAAACCCCCAAAAGGCTGTTCTGATGCAATGTCTAGGGAAGGTGCAAAATTAGGATAGGATTGGTAGGAGTTGAATGGCTGGACAGGAGTGGGATCAACATTGGGATAAGAAGGTGAATGGAATTGTTGATCCCAAGAATCTGAAGTGGTGAAAGGAGTGAAAGATCGGCTACGAGATTGTTCAATATGTTCAGCAAGAGACATTGGTCTTGGGGTTACAACTGGATTTTCGAAAGGTGTATCAATGCAAGAAGGGGTGAATGTTTGAAACGGTTGATACGAAGTGGATTGCGGGGTCCAGTTGTTCGTCCTAGACGCGTCTATCCGATCTTTCAATGAATTTTTGGCATGGATGGGTCGTTCGAAGTTCGACCAAAACAAGAACCGTAGGATGTAATGTCTGGTTGTGGGTACCAAAGTTCGGCAAGAGTTTTGCGAGGAGGGGTACCCATGATATGAAGAGAGAGGGAGAGAAAGGTAGAGAAAAGGAGGGGAAAAAGAATGTGATTTTTTTTTTTTTATTGTTAGTTGTTAGCAAAAGAATGAAATATACACAAAAGAAATATGGACAACAATAATCACGACACAAAAATACCACACACCTAATCGTTCTAGGGTTCACCTAGGTCAACTAGACCTGCTCGAGAACTTGATTGTCGAAGTAAAACTGTGTCGAGAAACAGGCTCAAGATACACTGATCACGAGGCCAGGTAAGTGCAGAGATAAGGGGAGGTTTTCCAACGCTTTCGCGAAGTTCCTTAATTAAATAACCCTTTCTCTTTTGGCGGTTTCGCCGTTAACACTTTCCTAGACACCCCGTAAACAATATACCGTTAAGCAAGCTTCTAAATACAGTTAACTTCTCCTAGTGAGCGCGAAGTCCTTAAGGCTTAAAGTCTAGTTTCTTTTAAAATTTGTGTGGGTTATCGTTATGCTCAAGTTCGTGATTTGTGGGCCACGGAAAAGGTGATGAAATCCTTTACCGTATGTTGTGGGGTTCGCTTGCCCTTAAGTCCGTATTAATTGATGCAATGCGCAATTCAAAAAAAAAATTCTATAAAGAATAAAACAATCGTTTTAAGTTTTAAGCGCGGCGCTGCAACAAATACGGGTTAGTCAATTTTTTTTGTGTTTGCTAGCGAACTTGCAAAGAATCCTGCAAAAGAATAGTATATTGGAAGCGTCGGATTTGAGAAGAAGGTGTTAGTAAAGTACGTACCGTTTAAGTTTTGGGTTAAGAAACCCCCGTTGAATCAAATCCGGTAAGCTTGAATGGTTCGCTTGCGCGGGTCAAACTACCCGGATCTTTGGCACTGTACTCCGTAATCACCTTAACTTTGAATGTACACTTTGCTCCCACAATCGCAGTTTGCAAATCTGCAAAAATCTGCACACTTGCCCACAAAAATATTGTCCAAAAAAAAAAAACAAAAAGAATATATTTTTTTATATATATACAAAAAGAATATTAACCCGAATAACAAGAAAGAAAATACGCTACCGTCTCCCCGGCAACGGCGCCATTTGATCGCACGCTTTTGGCGTGTCGGATGTTCAAAGAATTAAAGTATAACCGCGATCAGGACGGTGTCGCTTTGCAGCTAGCCGGTGAGCACGGGTCGGTCCACAGGGAGATGGTGTTATCTTACCTTCTTGTCTTAGACGAGTCAATAAAGAATCTTGTATGTTTGTTTTGTCTAACCTATGTGTTTATCTGCAAGTATAAAGTTGTTAAGAAAAATACGAGATTGTAAGCTAAGAAATCCGTACTCAAAACCTTTGAGCCGAGTCTTGACCAATTGAAGCTAGACAATCGGCAACAACGGGGATTAGGGGATTTAAGCGCGGTATTCGTGGAATCCGGCTTATTTACCCTTGTCCTTCCGTTCTTGTCTCTTGCTTTCGCCTCCGGCCAAACCGAACGCAACCGGTCGTGGTTAGGAATCACCGTTACCTTGTCAGGGTACGGTGCCTAACGGAGCGCTTGCGTATGGTTTGGGCGGAGTTCAAATGGAAAATAACGGGAAAAGGAATTGGTAAAGAAATGTGTTAACTTACAATACCTTATTTCTTCTTAACAATAATAATTACAACATTCACAAAACGAATAAAAGAGAACAAAAAGAAAAGAACAAAGAAAAGAAAAGAGACAAGTATTAAAGTGCATAAATAAAATGCATGAAATAAAGACAAGGTAATAAAGAGCAAGTAATAAAAAGCGATAAAAAGAATACGGAACTAGGACCCAAGCCAAGCATGTGCTCAATAGCCAACCCTTAAACTTGCAAGCTCAATGAAGAACTTGCAAGATCAAGGGAAGGGTAGAAAGCGCATGTGAAGTGAAGTGCTAGCCCGTGAGAAAATACGACCCTTGAGATCAATAACTAACTCTTAACCATTCAACCTCAATAAAGAGATTGAATGAGCAAGAGAAAGCAGAAATCTCAAGGGGGAGCCGAACTAAAAAGAAAGATACAAAATCCTCATCTTCATTAACATCCACTCAAAAGCTCTCACTACAATTTAATGGAGGAATGAAGAAGAAGAAGAAAGAAACTAACAAAAATGAGGCTAAAACAAAACTCAAAAATTGCTCCCTTCGTTAAGCTCACATCTGCTGTATTTATAGGCAGGGAAAATGAATTCTAGGGCAACCAGCAGACCAGAGATGAAATCCCCAAAATAACCCCAAAAGCTGCTGCAGAGAGGGGCCCATACTGCCGCGCATGCGCGGCCAAACCCCTACTTTGGCCGCGCATGCACGGCCGTACTGTTGAATTGGGCAGTGGGCTTTTGTCAGAATCCCTGGTTTTCTGTGCCCTCGTGTTTGTAATCTTCAAAATGCACAAAAGTCTTCAGAATCTTTGCAGATTTCCAAGTCCAAGATTGCATATCTTTTTTCCCTTTGGACTTCTATCTCCCTCGAGCTCCGTGCACCCATTGATTCTTGTGCAGCCCCTCTCGTGCTCCGTGCTTGTCCGAGACATGAATGACCGCTGTCATATGTCTTGTCCCAGGAACCGGTACGCAGCACCGGACGGATATGGATGACCAGAACCCGGCTTTTATCTGCTGTGGACAGATGTTCTGCATTTGGCGTAACTGTGGAGAATTAATCCTGATTAGCAATATTTGTACTGGAAACCTGTATTCTGCAAACATGTAACAAACACGGATTAAAAGTACCTACCTATAAACACACGAGCGTAAGAATGGGCGGTATAAAATGCAATATTCTGATATGAATTGGCCGCGCATGCGCGGCCGTACTGTTGAATTGGGCAGTGGGCTTTTGTCAGAATCCCTGGTTTTCTGTGCCCTCGTGTTTGTAATCTTCAAAATGCACAAAAGTCTTCAGAATCTTTGCAGATTTCCAAGTCCAAGATTGCATATCTTTTTTCCCTTTGGACTTCTATCTCCCTCGAGCTCCGTGCACCCATTGATTCTTGTGCAGCCCCTCTCGTGCTCCGTGCTTGTCCGAGACATGAATGACCGCTGTCATATGTCTTGTCCCAGGAACCGGTACGCAGCACCGGACGGATATGGATGACCGGAACCCGGCTTTTATCTGCTGTGGACAGATGTTCTGCATTTGGCGTAACTGTGGAGAATTAATCCTGATTAGCAATATTTGTACTGGAAACCTGTATTCTGCAAACATGTAACAAACACGGATTAAAAGTACCTACCTATAAACACACGAGCGTAAGAATGGGCGGTATAAAATGCAATATTCTGATATGAACAGGACGCACTACAACATGACATGTGGTTGTGACCCAATTGGATACATGGTTGCGGGTGTTTGGCGGAGGGTTGAAAATAAGCGCACGTGGCGAAAGGACAAGGGGCACTAGGAATGGATTTAGCGTTGGAAAGCTTGCTTAAACTCGCAAATCCCATTCCTATGGCCTTCTAATCCCCGCTACTTTCTTTTATCCCAACTTCATTTTAAGATTGGTAAAAGAAAAGCACAAGACTAATCCTAACTCTACTAACCAACCTTAACCCTAACAAGCTTACTTGAATATACATACAAACACTTAGGATAGAATTGAACACATATATACGTTCTTTCATTGACTCGTCTAAAACACGAACGAACATACTACCATCTCCCTGCGGACGACCCATGCTCAACCGGCTAGCTGCAAAGCGACACCGTCTTGATTGCGGTAACTAAAAATCTATCAATCAGCATCCGTTCGGGTGCTCGCGGCCGCGGTGTTCCGCCTAAGTGCACTTTGTCAACGACATCGGGGGTCCGGCGGTCTACTAAAGTTTCCTACGAGCATTCGATCAGGATGTCGGAAATCTTGTTGAATTGCCCGACTTGTTATTGAAAAGTGTTTTCGATAACGAGACTAAAATGTGGGGTTTATAATTGTTAGGCATGAAATTCGGAATATGAGATATTCCGGATTTATGATGTCTAAGGAATTCTTTTGTGTTAGGCATGAAATCCGAAGTATGAGATACCTTGGGTTTATGATGTCTAAGGATGTTGTGGATTCCAACTGTTGTAGTTTTTCACTTTCTTTTCTGCGACCGTAAGTGTAATATGTGGGGTATCGCCGGTTTCGTTGCTATACGTCAACGACAATTAGGATACACATATTTACTTACGTTGATGACATGTGATGTTATTTGTTGCTGGGATATGTTATATTGGATTGTCGTGTTTGAATAGCCGAGTGTTTTATATGAGATGAGAGTTTTTCATTTTCATTCATGTAAAATTCAACGTATGTAATATTCTTTTATTGGGGAACTTCCGAGTTGAGGATGAAGTCACCATTGATGTATATTATTTACTTTTCCGCATTAGGATAAACCTAAGGTGGGGAGCACAAGTTACCGAGTTCTAGGGTCCAGTGGGAGACTATCTCGAGGAGTCGAGACCGGGTCTCCTAACCCTAGAATTGGTAGGGTTGCTTGCCGCTCTCGTAGGGGTCTAGAGATGTGGGTTTGGCTATTCATCACGAACGTGGAATCCATGTTTTTTACTGGCTTAATTTAAAACACGGAAATCCTAATATCTCCAATATTTCATATGTTGTTTTCCGCTGCTGATATCTATGATGTGATCACTTATGAGATGAATGGTATATTATGTTGGGGTACGGCGGCGCCCCGGCCGTCAAACCGACACCAAATGCGGAACAAAAACTTTTTACAAAACCGGCGCCACCGCACCCCGAATCCCAGATCGTTCCATGAATCGTACACTAGCAATATTTAAAAGAGGTTAGGAAATTTTATACCGATCGATCCATGTCCTTCGGTCTTTAATCTCCGCACCAAGCTCCCCGCTGCTGCGCCGACGTAGTCCGCTCCCCGATCTCGCACGTCGGAATGGCACCACGTCATCGAATCTTTATACGGGCTCCCGCCTCGAACTGAGGCAACTCAGACATGAAGTTTGCTACCTGACATGTCCAAGAATGAAGTAGAGAATGCGTGGAATATTTTGTCTCAAGAGTGAACTTGCCAATTTTGGATGGAAGTGTGAGCCATGGATTTTTCTTGAAGAAAAGAGAGAGAGAGCTTCAAATTTTGGTCTCGGCAAAAAAAAAATTAAGCCAGAATGAATGTGGGGGGGGGGTTCAAAAAGCTCTCTGGAAAATATGGTGGTGGTAAAAAATAAACATACAAGTCAATTAAATCCTCCAAATTAATTCCTCCATCTAAAAATCCATCACCCAAAAAAAAACTCCAGCAACACAAATAACCCCCCTCAATTAGGCTGGCGAATTTGCAGGCAGCACCCCCATCACAAAATTCAGCCACCTCACCAAGCTAAACCCATGCTCATACCTCACCACAAAAGGCCCCTGCACAATTATTAAGCAGGGAGTGGACAGAAAAATTGGGGCAGGGAGTCCAAAGGTCAAAAAGCTCACAAGAATTAAACAAAGAGGGTGGTGTTTAAGACGGATAAAGAAAACTGGCAACTCCTAAAATAATCCCGTAATAACGAATTACGGGATTACACCTCACCTGTAAATACATACCTGCATTTGTATTCCGACCGAATACAAATGCAATAAGACAAAAATATTTCTGCACTACAATACTGGCATCTAGCTTAAACCAAAACCCGCTAGTATTGTCCATCCGATCTTGATCCGTGCACAAGTGCACAAATATGATCGAACCCCGCCATATATCCATACGGCCTCTACAACGTTTCGCCCGAACTTGAGAAACTGTCTGTGGGGGACTCTAATGACTCATCAATACACCGGCACTGGGTATAACCACTAGCACGTCAGAGGTACTAGCTGTACGTAACGGTTGCCGATGTATTGATCGGAAGGGAAGCTGACGAGTGAACTCATCCTGAAACCCTACTGAGCCTGACAGTGACAATATCCGTACAGTCCGGTCCGTTCGTCTATGAGCATCGCATATAGGGCCTAGGGGGCTGGTAAACGTCAGACCCCCGATAGCTGTATAAGTCGTGTCGGAGAGTAGCCAAGAACACCTTGAGATACTACTGGAATATCTACCAGTAAATCTCGATTACCCTGGCCAGGGATTTCGTGTAATGGCTCTCCTAAACACAGCGCGATCTCACCCCCAATACCGGGAGAGACGAATCCCTGACGATCCGCTCACTACCTCCATGTGGCTCGGGACTGTACCCAACTAAAACCTGTTTGCACGACTCCTTTGAGCCGTTGTAGGATAGTAATCAAAGCACAGTGGGAACTCACACAAGGAAAATGAAGATCTCAGGTCGACAGACTAACCTGTACAATGTCACCTGGGAACTGCTATCTGACGATATGTATAATACCAACTAGCATGTTCCCGGCGAGTCCTGTACGGTGTACTCATAACGCAATGAGCACCTGTATACATCTTAGGTGAACCAACTAACACCAATGGCTTGTGAGACCGGCCACCGCCCCTCGTCGAGGTCTCGACTGTATACACTAGTCTACTCTGGAGTATCGATGCCATGTCTCGAAACTCCCACGACTAGGGACACTTTAAGGATGTGCTTATAGAACCCAGCTCCAACGTATATGATCGCCATCATATTGATGGCAGTCAAGCAAGAATCCTATGGGCTTTATCAACATGCAATAGTGAACTAAAGCGTGTATACGATGATAAAGACAAACCAGATAGCATACTATCATCTCGAGCAAGACTGTCCTATCGGTATAGGTCCTCCCTCAATCATTGCAATCACGTACCTGCAATCCAATAATTGACTTTGAGGGCATTATATCCAACAATCTCCCACTTGCACTTAAGGCTAATTATTGCGATGTCGCGTACTCACAGCTCGTGTGATACCGAACATCCAACTCCTCTACTAATCAGTTTCACAAAGCTCGTTTGTAAAACTATTGTGTTCGAGAAATAGCCTCAGTGAGTGGATCCGCCCTGATGTTTCTTTCCATGTCTCTCTTTGTCTCAAATTCGCGGAGAAAACCATCTCCCGAAAAGAGCAATACCTGTCTTAGAATATGTCTGGAACTCTGATGGGACCCAGTTCATAAATGAACTCCAAATCCAGCAAACTTCTTAGACTATATCGTCAACTGAATTTAATTAGTATCCTGCACCATACCTCCCTCAGTATCCGCTTGGACTACCTGTCCAAACTACTGCCCCTCGTCAGAGGGAAAACTATAACTCTGACACTCACTCCGTCATCCGGGTCACCTTGGAAGCCTAGAATAATAACTGTTTCCCAAAGGAGGCCGTCGTTATCAAATCCCTAGAACAACCACTTATGTTCATAAGCTGCTTCCGAACATTTCTCCAGGATTGGAATAATATATCAACCTATTGCATCTAGTGCAAAAAAAAACAACATATGATATTATATCAATATCCTATGTGGAGAAACTACTGTGTGACAACCACGGTATAACCGATCGTAGTATAGGAATTTCACTTCCTACTATGTGTATGTCATCCTAGTACCAGGACATCACACCCTACTACCTTCTTAATAGATCCATCTCCTATTCTGATGAAGTCAAAACCTATGACTATCACATCAAAAATAGATGATCTATCTCCTTTATATCTGCTTTAGTCTATAAATAGACATAAGCTACTTGTCCACTACGCTTCCGCTGCTCCCACTGACTACAACAACCCTCTGGCAGAGTCATATACACGTGCACTCCTAAAACTAGTTTAGAACGACACTATACTCATCCTCCTGCCGGGTCTCATAGTCTGGAACATCAGTAATGGCAAGTCTGGGTAAACAAGAACCTCCCTGTCACCGTCTTTGAGAATACCGAAGTACCTCTCGGGCGCCTGAGGTTGCCCACCATATCTGCGGAGTGGCTAATGGAATGTCAAACCTGATTGAATCTTTAGGTTCTATTAAATTTTCCGTAATCTTTTGCGGTTCTGGAATCACTTCCAGTTCTACCATACTCCCACTACTATTTTCTGAAAAAACAATATCACTAAAACTGTGGTGAGTCAAGAACAATATCACTATTGATCTTCCAGATGGTAGAAAATCAACCCTCGTCAAAGCCCAGGTTAACCCACAAACTGCCATTACAGAAACGTGCCTTGAGTTATCCAGAGTCTGGTTTTAAGCATAAGCCGGACAACTCCCCGTACCTTAACATCGTTAAGATATGAACCATTCTATACACCATATAGAAATTGAGGCACTGATTTAATTGGAATTAGATTCAAATTATGCAGCTGTCTCCAGTGCATGTCAACTAAATGGAGAGAGGACGATCAACATTACTCAACTTAGGAGTGTATCCAATTATGAGTAACCTGAAAGAGAAACAAGTTTCTCAAAAACCATTACAATCAACTGAATACCAACCACAAGTATCTATATCTTCGATCACCTTGAAGAATCCTGATACTTGAAACACATGGTTCTCTACTTTATTCCTGTACCTATAACTTCTCAAACTTGGACCTTGTATTTCTACGAAACATTTGTCTAAAACTTGAGAAGTCACAAGTAAACAGAATACAGTACGAGGACCAACCCTTTTGTCCTAATGGACACTAGACAATATACAATACTTTGTATAAGTCCCCTGAGTTGAATAACTCAAACTCTGTGCGTCGTAGGTTGAAAACTGTACCCAGGCGATTTCCTCAAATATCACCAATTGCAATGAATTCCGATATAATGAGGATGATCACCTAATTCCTAATAACTTACTCCCACTCATCATTTGTAAAACCATACAGATGTGAGAATCATACCTGGTAAATACATACCCTGGAGCAAGGGTCTAATTGGGAAATCAGTTTTCTATTAACAATACACAATGAAACTGAAACACGAATATGATTCGAAGGGGTATCCGGGTATTCCTAGTAATGCCTCTTCCATTATCCAAATCCATGACTGTAACCGTATATTTCCTTGCCATCTCTCCAATTCCCTTTATTTGTCTTTAGTCATTACCTTCTGTACACCATCGTTAGGCTTAATGGTTTTCTTCCTTTCCTACCGTTCGGCACCAGCCTATGGTTTGGAAGAAGACTATCCAATAAGCATAATAGGTGTACTGTCCTAATCCTAGGAGCACTCGCAACCTGAGAGAAGTTAAGGAAAAAAGACAACTGAATAAACCTTATTCCTATTTCTCCTGAACCAGAATCCATCCTCGAAAAAGTTCCTTCGAGTTCGTATAAAACCTTACGATGGATTTATCCAATGGAATTGGATGTTCGTAGTGATACGGGGTGTTCTGGAGAAATACAAAGGTGAATTAGGGGTGGCTATGAAATACGTGGTTCGGTCGTGAATGATAGCAGTCGCAATTTACTTTGCCCTATTTCTAATCCCTTTATTTTGTCTTTACTTATTACCTTCTGTACACCCGACTTAGGCCAATTGTTTTTCTTCATTCCCTACCTTTCGGTACCTGCCTATGGTTTGGAAGAAGACTATCCAATAAGCGTAATAAGTGTACTCTCTCCTAATCCTAGGAGCCCTCACAACCTGAGAGAAGGCAAATGGAAAAGACAACTGAATAATCCTATTCAATCTTCAGAACCAGAATCCATCCTCGAAGAAGTTCCTCCAAGTTCGTATATAACCATACGATGGATTTATCCAATGGAAGTGGATGTTCGTAATAATAAGGGGTGTTCGGGAGAAACTCAAAGGGTAAAAGAAAGAGTGACAATGATGTATGCAACTCAGACAATCCAAAAGCCAGTGTTTTAAGAAAGTTCGGTTAACTTGGTTACTGAGTTATAGTATAGGGTCGAGCCATGGTCGCAGTCAAAGAGAGAGATAGAAGAAACACTCTGCGTGCACTCTAACCTAGATCAGAATGGTTAAACATTTTATCTAATCAGGAAACCTCCCACTGTATCCTCAAATTCTCCTCCAAACCTGAAAGAAGAATTAGTCGGAATCACCCGAGGAGTAAACTAACTCATCAGTGGGAATCGGGATCCAACTATCATCGCATGATAACGTGTTGGAATCCACTCACGTTATCACACTCCAGAAGGTATGCTCAAGCCTGGCAAGTTTCCTGTATATTTGAAACTCCCGATGTGTGTTTTTACCCCTAAGACCCAAGTGACCTTGACGGAGTCAACAAATCAAAGAGTCCAAGTCAAGTTCAACCCGTCATTATCTTGATTGCATTAAACCCACCCGTACGTGCCCTTGACGGAGTCAACAAGGCCGCACGACTGTCCTAACCAATCGCATATCCATGCAACAAACAAGCACCACTTAGCTACCGCACACTACGTCTTGACGGAGTCAACAAACGCAGCACGAATACTAAGCACTACTTGTAAGAAATGACGGAGGGCTTTGGCTGGTTTTTGGCGAAAAACCTTTAGCGTAATGAACTTGATATCGTTGAAGGAATCCAAGCGGTTTTATAAAAATTTATAGTGGCGAAAATTTTAGCTAAAGGGGTCACTCCCGGTGAAGGGATCTCGGCTCTTTCCTCGTCGAATGAGGTGCAGGATATTCCAAACTGAATACCACGATGCAAAGAAAAAAGTAATCGACTATAGTGAAGTTATTACGTTAACGCAAACTTCTGCCCAAGGGGTCACTCCCGATGAAGGGATCTCGGCCCTTGCCTCGTCGAATGAGGTGCTGGATATTCATAACCGAATACCACTGTGCAAAGCAAAAGCGTACGTCTGTAATGTCAATTTTTTAAAAACTTGGTTCCAACAACATCATATATAGGTTTTTTTTCCTTGCATTGATAAGAATCAACGCAGTCCCATCAATTGATCACACCAGAAAAGAACGAAAATATGATGTACGTATATGCCATCCGCATTCGCCACTGGGTCCCGTCATCACCCGTTAGGTTACTTAACTAACGACAGAGCGGGGACTGGACTAGCGCGGGTGCAAAACATATACAATATCTACTAGTATATATATCAATATATAATAATCGCTCCAGGTATGATAAATGCAACATCACAGAAAAGTAATAAGCATCACAGAACAATACAGATAATCTGGGATCCCCGGGTTTCATAGAGCTGCAGATGAAACCCGACGTTCTCCTGGTCGTGTGGATAGCCTGTGCAATGAAAACCTAGACCCCTACGAGTGCGGTAAGTTACCCGCCAAAACCTGAAACGAGGCAGCCCCCTTCAACAAAGTGAATGGACCACCCAGCACTTCACGGAATCCGGTAACTTGAGCACCCCTCCTTGGGTCAACCTGTACCCCCTGCGAGTGCGGCGAATAGCCCGCCAATTCTAGAGTGAAGCCCCCTCCGTCTCAACGCCATGAGATGCGGACCCGTTGCCCTCTAGAACCCGGCTATCCGTGCACCCACCGCGGGGTAATCCTAGTACAGAAAAGAAAATATATACAACGGGTACATCGACCTCATCCCGGTCGTGCCCCAAAAGAATAATATACAAACAGGCAGTGGCGGCAATCCACATGTCGGACGCTCGCCCCGCAATATCAAATGTACAAATAAATCCAAACAGTACTAACATTGCACCAAGCTATCCACCATGACAAAACCGCAACATCACAGCACAACACAGAACATCAACGTGAATGTCACGTTCGCAAAACCCGTCTAAAAGGACTATAGCGATCAGACAAGTTTTACTGATCAAATGACATTCACGGTCACAGATAGTAATGTAAAGCACTGTAAGCTAACAAATTTAAAATTTCGATCGACAAAAATTTCCGAAGTGGGCCCCAAGCACAAATCCAGTACTCAAAATAATCTGGGCCAGAACTAAATTTTCCAGAAACCCCAGTTCCAAGTCAAAGACCCAAAGCAAAAATTTAGTGCAATGAAGCCTCAACACTGCGGCGGAACCGCGGCCAAAACGTGGGTACGGCCGCGGTTCCGCGGCGCTACAGAAGTATCATTGTACCAAAATTTTATAGTAGTCTTATAAAAGCCTGCCTGATTTTCTGAAACACTCAAAATAATTTTTCGACGACTTTAAAAATTCGGCAGAAACTTGAAAAATTGGAAATGTGGTTTTGAAAATTCCGTCGATCGATGTTTTAAACACATTAGAATAAGCTAGTAACCGGTTAACAACCCGGATCTGATACCATGTTGGGTTACGGCGGCGCCCCGGCCGTCAAATCGACGCCAAATGCGGAACAAAAACTTTTTACAAAACTGGCGCCACCGCGGCCCGAATCCCGGATCGTTCCATTAACCGTAAACTAGCAATATTTAAAAGAGGTTAGGAAATTTTATACCGATTGATCCATGTCCTTCGGTCTTTATCCTCCACACCAAGCTCCCCGCTGCTGCGCCGACGTAGTCCGCTCCCGATCTCGCACGTCGGAATGGCACCACGTCATCGAATCTTTATACGGGCTCCCGCCTCGAACCGAGGCAACTCGGACATGAAATTTGCTAGCCGACATGTCTAAGAATGAAGTAGAGAATGCGTGGAATATTTTGTCTCAAGAGTGAAGTTGCCAATTTTAGATGGAAGTGTGAGCCATGGATTTTTCTTGAAGAAAAGAGAGAGAGCTTCCAATTTTGGTCACGGCCAAAAAAAAATTAAGCCAGAATGAATGTGTGTGTGTGTGTCGGGGGGGGGGCCCCTTCAAAAAGCTCTCTAGAAAATATGGTGGTGGTCAAAAATAAACATGCAAGTCAATTAAACCCTCCAAATTAATTCCTCCATCTAAAAACCCATCACCCAAAAAAAAACTCCAGCAACACAAATAACCCCCCCTCAATTTGGCTGGCGAATTTGCAGGCAGCACCCCCATCACAAAATTCAGCCACCTCACCAAGCCAAACCCATGCTCATACCTCACCAAAAAAAGGCCCCTACACAATTATTGGTGACATATTTGCAGGGAACCCCCCGCCTACAAAAATCAGCCACCATGCTCATTAAATGCTGCATGGGACGGGGGGGGGGGGGGGGGGCGGGGAGTGGACAGAAAAATTGGGGCAAAGTCAAAAGGTCAAAAACCTCACAAGAATTAAACAAAGAGGGTGGTGTTTAAGATGGATAAAGAAAACTGGAAGCTCCTAAAATAATCCCGTAACGAATTACGGGATTACACCTCACCTGTAAATACATACCTGCATTTGTATTCCGACCGAAAACAAATGCAATGAGAAAAAAATATTCCTGCACTACAATACTGGCATCTGGCTTAAACCAAAGCCCGCTAGTATTGTCCGTCCGATCCTGATCCGTGCACAAGTGCACAAATATGATCGAACCCCGCCATATATCCATACGGCTTCTACAACGTTTCGCCCGAACTTGGGAAACTGTCTGTGGGGGACTCTAATGACTCATCAATACACCGGCACTGGGTATAACCACTAGCACGTCAAAGGTACTAACTATACGTAACAGTTGCCGATGTATTGATCGAAAGGGAAGCTGACGAGTGAACTCATCCTGAAACCCTACCGAGCATGACAGTGATAATATCCGTACAGTCCGGTCCGTTCGTCTATGAGTATCGCATATAGGGCCTAGGGGGCTGGTAAACGTCAGACCCCCAATAGCTGTATAAGTCATGTCGGAGAGTAGCCAAGAACACCCTGAGATACTACAGGTGTAACATTTCCAAAATAATAAAATATTATTTTTAGGAATTTTTATAATTTAATATTATTTTATTGATTATTTTAATATTAAATTAATAATTAAATGCAAATAAATGGAGAAAAATTATGGAAAATTCTAAAATGGGTTATTTATTGGAATTATGCCATTTTTAAGTGTTTGTGATCATTTATATGCTAATTTAGCGCTAATCGCGATTAAAAATCGCTAATCGGATTTTTTGGCTTTTTGTGCAAAATTGTGCACATATCATTTTTGGACTTGTGCTACATTTTTCTAGCCATGTTACTTTGGGTTTACTATTGATGTGAGTAGATTATATCTACAGGGGGAAGTCGGGTGGATGGCGTATAGCACCCCCGCAGTCCGGAATTAGTACTATGTAGTATAATTATGTGTGTGATAGTTATAGTGTGTTATGGTTAGTTAGGGGTAGAAATAACTAGCATAGCTCCTAGTTGCGAACCATAGGATAGATTTGCACCCACACGTATACACTTATGTGTTTCTTGTACTTGCACTGTGGTTGATGATATGGGATGACTTTGGAGATGAGTCGATGATGTGGGCTTTGTGCCGCGAGATCGGTGATTTGATATGATTCGTTTTTGGGATACGAAATGTGATTCTTGCGGGCTTGGGATATGTGTTTATCCCCGCATTCATACTTTGTTGAGGGTATCGATTTGTACTAGACATAGAGTAGTACCCCCCAGACTATATGATCTGATGATAGTGATACCTGTTATGTGACGAGATAATGAGATGTTGACCAGTACCCAGCTATTGGGATGCCGTACGACGATTTACCGTACGAGCCTATATTGATGATAGATCCGCGCTCATGACTCGAGGATGTCAGATGATATACTGTATCGTACGCGATACTATTGAGGCGGGATCACCGACTGATATATATATTTATATATATATCGACTCAGGTGTTAGGCGGTTTCCTTACCTGTAGTTCAGCCGTATAGTTAGTGTAGTTGTTAGAGTAGATTAGACTTCTTACCTATTTCAAAAACTAACGAATCGTGGGGGGCATTTTTAAAGACAGTTCAAGGGAATCTACGGATATTTCAAAAACGACGTATCTTTTCATAAAAACACCGTAGCCCCTATTTTCAAAACCCCATGATTCGTGTTATTTTCAAAAGGCACCAATTGTAGGACTTATGCTAGATTAATGCAGATTAGTTTTAGTTACGTCTAGTTTTAGCTCCCACTCCCTTTTTGTGGTTCGCTTAGCATCGCATTCCTATATTATGCTTCATACTCCATTATTAATATCATGCTGATAGGACACCAGCACCATTACCGATGATGCGTATGTACCACGTACACTTACTTGCCGGCTCACACACATCTTCATCGATAATTGCCATGTCACGTACACCTTAGAAAATATATTATTTCTTGACTTAGCCTATTAGCTAATAGTTTAGACATTGTAGTTGTTACCTGCTACTTCATGCATACTGTTATTCATTGTTATGCCACATTCATGGATTCTCATGCATATATTCACTATTTTACATGCTATTGAGGTTTGGAGTTGGATTTCTATGAGATTTTCTGGATTTGGAGGAAAACCGCAAAGACACAAATATTCATATTTTCTCTTTTAAAATAAAAAGTGCGGTTTTCCCATGATGTATGAGTCGTCCACCATGAGTTTGCTGATGGATTTGGAAACCCGATTCGAGGAGACGGATGAACCGTTTCGGGTACATGGTGGACCCGGTAAGGTACCCCGGGGAAAGAAGCGCGTGGTGATGATGATGTGAGCCTGACAGGGGAGCACTACCTACCGGTGACTTTACCCGACGCGTCGGATATCCGGAGGATACCGTCGTGGTCTTGAGATGGATGGTAGGGGCCGGTCTGGACTGACGGCGCCCTAGATATTGTGGTTGAGACTTTGAGATATCAGGATATTAGGATTTCGTTTGTGCCGATGCTAGGCACAGTTTTATGCTGATTTCATTGTGGTACCTTATTTTTAAAATACAAGGGAAATCTCACTAAAGTATGAAAACAGTTGCTTCATGTAAATGTATTCTGTTTTCACGCATTCATATCTCATTCATATGCTATATTGTTATCTGAGGCACTGACACAGACACATGAGATTGCACTCGGGTTAGATATTTACCCTAGCCTTGTTATAGGCTGCATGTTATATATTGAGGATTTTATATACTGATCGATTGACCTAGGATTATGCCTTACATTCGGTTTCTGCTTGTAGATGTTTCTATTCACGAGTTGGCAACTCACCCCCGTTGTGCCACAGTTCTTGCAGGTCCTGCCGTACAGGTTTCTTTGCGGCATTTCTGGCACACTACCTTCTTGCGGGTGATTTGCTTTGGTAGGTGGATTCTTTCGCATCAAGAACCACCATTGTATTTATTTTATTCATTGTATCTAGTATTTCCATCAACCAAAACTTGTATATTATTTCAGACTCAGACTTAGGTGTTGTATTATTCGACCTTAGAGTCGCGCTTAGTAGTATTGCGGTTTTCTTGTTGCTTTGAGCTTTCTTTTGGGATTTGATCCTCGCCACTTGGCGTTGTATATTATTGTTGCATGTGTGGTTGTGACCGTCGATTGACGGAGAGCTAGCTCCCGCTTGGGGATGCCTTTATCATTGCATATATATATATTGTTATCCTTGTTGTACCCCATTCGGGGCCAGTTTTACAAAAGAAACTCTGCCAAAATTTTTAGAAAAGACTGTACTGTTTTTAAAATGCACATTCGGCTTAGTTATTTAAAAACCTTGATTTCAAACATGTTTTTCTTCACTTCTTTAAACCAGTTTCTTTATTTATTCAAAAAAAAATGGTTTTAGATTTCTGGGCTTTTGTCTTACTTGGATCAGATGGAGTCCTATAGACTTCATATGGTTCAATGGCCAGTCACGTGCTCTTTCGGGTCGTGACAACAGGAATATCTACCGGTAAATCTCGATTACCCTGGCCAGGGATTTCGTGTAATGGCTCTCCTAAACACAGGGCGATCTCACCCCCAATACCGGGAGAGACGAATCCCTGACGATCCGCTCACTGCCTCCATGTGGCTTGGGACTGTACCTAACTAAAACCTGTTTGCACGACTCCTTTGAGCCGTGGTAGGGTAGTAATCAAAGCATAGTAGGAACTCACATGAGGCAAATGACGATCTCAGGTCGACAGACTAACCTGTACATATTATATATGTGATATATAATAAACGTTGCTTATGTTTTGCATCCGCGCCAGTCCCGCCCCACTATGCCGTTAGTTAAGTAACCTAACGGTGCATAACGGAACACTGTGGCGAATGCTGATGGCATAAGCGTACGTTATATTTTCGTTTCTTATCTGTGATGCTTAGGAAGCATAAATGATGGGACTTCATTAATGTGATTAATGAAAAGAAAAGAAACCTAATGATGTTATGGAATCGAATTTCAAAAAGGGTAGCTCTAGTTCTTACTTTGCATAGTGGTATTCCTTGATGCATATCCAGCACCTTATTTGATAAGGAAAGAGCCGAGATCCCTTTACCAGGAGTGACCTATTTAGCGAAACTAGCATATGCTACAACCCACTCGGTTTAGTTTTTGATTGCTTTTTTAGTTCTTGCTTTGTATAGTGGTATTCCTTGTAGAATATTCAACACCTTATTCGATAAGGAAAGAGCCGAGATCCCTTCACCGGAAGTGACCTCTTTAGCGAAACTACTAAAAGCCTAAAACAACACTCTTTTTCAAAATCATTCAATTCTACAACGATATCAAGTTCATTACGCAAAAGGTTTTCTTAAAAACCTGTCGTAGCCTCCGCCGTTTCAGATAAGTGATATTTAGTATTCGTGCTTCGTTTGTTGACCATAGCCAAGGCGTAGTGTGCGGTAGCTAATTAGCGCTTATCTACAAGCATATGATACGATTGGATTATGGTAGTCGTACGGCTTTGTTGACCATAGCCAAGGGTCTTACGGGTGGGTTTAATTCAATCATAAAATGACGGGTTGAACTTGGCTAGCAGTTATGATTTGTTGACCATAGCCAAGGTCATAAGCTGCTAGGGGCAAAATATTATCGGGAATTTAAAGTGTTGAAATTTGCAATGAGTTTTCATACCTTGTATGAGATAGTTGGATCCCGATACCCGCTGCGAGTAATTGTTACTCTTAGGAGAGTTTTGCACTTTACAATCAGCTAACTTATTTGGTGTCTAGAAAGGTGTTAACGAGGTTACGCCTATGGGAAAACGAGGTTTACTTTAATTAGTTCCGTGCGAAAGCACGGGGAACCTTCCTTAAAGTACCATGGCTGAACGGTTAGCGAACTTGTAGAGTGTAATTAATCCCGGCTAATCTTTCCTTTTAGGTTTTGAAGGAAGATTTGATAAAAACAGCAGGAGCCATCTTGATTAGATAAAATAAATAACCAATCTGATCTTGCAAGAGCTTACGCAGAGTGTTTTCTTCTCTCTCTCTCTCCTGGTAGAGATCGTAACATGCCTTAATCAAGATAATAATATATATGTATTGACCGAACCTGCTTATTATACTGAGCTGGGGAACATTGGTTCCGCTCTATCTTATAATTGTTATAAGTCTGAGAAGGAAATAGGGTAATGCCAGGATTCCCATGCCACCCGATTGAAGAAAGAGCATGTTGATGCATATTCTTCGGGTGTGTTCATTACAAGAAATGTTTCTCAGTATACTCCACGTCCTGGGTATTTGATACCGGATCAGGATCCCATATATGTAATCTGTTACATGGGCTACATAAAGGTAGAGAATTGAGAACAGGTGATAGAGCAATTTTTGTAGCCAAATCAGTTGGCAAATATCACCTTGTGTTACCCAATGGTAATACATTGATTCTGAACGAATGTTATTACATACCGAACCTGACATACAACATTTCATCAGTTTCTTTATTAAGAAGGATGTAATTTTGTAATGGAGGATAATGTTGTGAACATTTTCCGTAATCAAGAGTTGATTAGATCAGGCACGTTATATAATGACATATACGTTCTAAATCAAACTACAGTTCAAGGTATACAGAACACACACAAGAAGGAAAAGTTCAGATATGAACGAATCCTTTTTGTGGCATTGTAGACTAGGTCATATCAATGAAACATGACTAGCTAAAGTTGCATAAGGATGGATATTTGAATGTCTTCGAATTTTCATCTTATGAAACCTGCCAGTCATGTCTCAAAGGTAAAATGACCAAGACTCCGTTTACTGGAAAAGGAGATAGAGTTGTTGAACTCTTGGGACTGATACATGGTGATGTATGCGGTCCCAGGTCTACACATGCCAGGGATGGTTCCTCATACTTTATTATATTCACTAAGGATCTCTCAAGATTCGGACATATGTTCCCGGTGAAACAAAAGTCTGAAGCTTTTGAGAAATTCACAGAATATAGCATAAAGTTGAGAACCAGTAGGGTACAAGTATTTAAGTCCTTCGATGTGATTAGGGAGGAGAATACTTAAGCATGGAATTCCTGGATTATCTAAAAGAGAATGAGATTCTCTCTCAGCTTACTCCTCCGGATACACCACAGCACAACGGTGTATCAGGGCGGAGGAATCACACCCTGTGAGATATGGTACAGTTCTGCTGAGTTGCCTGTTTCCTTTTGTAGTTATCCACTTGAGAAGCTGCATACCTATTGAATAGGGTTCCAACCAAATCAGAGCCTACCACTCCATATGTGATATAGTGTGGGAAGAGACCATGTCTTAAAGATGTTAAGATATGGGGTTGTCCGGCCTATGTTGAAAGGCAAAATTCGGACAAACTCGAGGCAAAGTCAGTTGTGTAAGTTTGTTGGATATCCCAAACATTTGCGAGGGAATATCTTCTACCAAACCGAGGAACAAAAGGTGTTTTGTTTCTTAGCATGTCACCTTTTTAGAAAAAGGAATTTCTTAAAAATCAAATTTGTGGACATAAGGTAGAACTGGAAAGGTTCCAGCTATACAAACTACAACTAATGATTTAGTAGAACCAAGGATTCGATAGTCTCTAACGAACCTCAGCCTCTCCGCGAATCTGGCAGGGTTCCTCAACCACCTAAAAGATACTACGGTTTTCTCAATGACAGTGGGAGTGAGGATTGCATCATGGTAGATGATGACCCAACTAGATTCAGGCAGGACGTCCGAGTGGGGACTCTGTGAAATGGCTGGATGCAATACGATCTGAGATAGAATCCATGTACACCAACAAAGTATGACTTTGCATGTTGCTCCTAAAGGGGTAAAACCCAGCGGGAGCAAGTGGATCTTTCAGAAAAATACTTGGTGTATATGGAAAAGTTGAGACTTTCAATGCTAGACTTTTAATAAAAGGTTTTCGTCATATAACCAAGTATGGATTATGATGAGACCTTTTCTCCAGTGGCTATGCTTAAGTCCATCCGGGTTGATACAAGCATCGCGGAGTTGGAACATCTGTTTTACTGAAGCGGTCAAAGAGTTTGACTTCGTCAAAAAGATAGATGAACTTTGTATATACAAGAAGGTTGTAGAAAGTAAGGTTGTCTTGCTCGTATTGTACGTAGATGGCATACTCTTGATAGGAAATGGGTTTCCTATGCTACACTCGGTCATGATCCTCTTATCACAAGGATTCTCCACGGAAGATCTGGGTAATTCCTACTACATCTTGATGATTAAGTTCTATAGAGATAGATCTAAGCGGATGTTGGGAGTGTCCCAAATCTAGGTACATTAACACCATACTAAAGGGATTTAGTATGGAAGATTCTAAGTGTAGTGGTTCACTTACTTACTCAGGAATCACTCTATCCAAAAAGATGTCTTTCAAGACTGATTTGGAGAGAGCTCGCGTGCAAGGGATACCCTATGCTTCGGCAGTAGGCTCTATCATGTATGCGATGTAATGTACCAGTCCAGATACAACTAACTCACTAAGTGTAGTGATTAGGAATCAATCGGATCTTGGGAGAATCACTGGATAGCTGTGAAGCACTAAAGAAGTGTTCTTGGGGTTTGGTAACAATAAACTCCAGTAGGAGTCCTTTACCAATTCGAGCTTCCAGAAGTGATAAGGTCGACTCAAAGTCAGTCTTGGGCTTTGTCTTTTACCCTCAGTGGAGGGACGATATGTTGGAAGAGTTCCAAGATAGATACCATGGCAAACTAGACGATAAAGGCTGAATATATCGCTACCAACGATACTATCGAAAAGGGTGTCTGGATATTTCTTGTTCATGAGATGAACATCGTACCTACCATTGTGGTGACAATGGAGTTGTGGCTTTGGCCTAGCAACCCCGGTCCCATCAGCGATCCAAACATATTCTGAGGCAGTGTCACCTGATCAGGGAGATGGTTGATCTCCAGGGGATCGAGGTTAGGAGAGTTGACACGAAGGATAACATGGCGGATCCACTCACAAAGGCTTTTCCCAAGAGATACCTTCAAGGGTCGTTGGGTATGAGATACTACAACAATTGACCTTAGTGCAAATGGGGGATTGTTAGTTGTATGTATGCCCTAGAGGCCATTATTGTACATGTGATGTATATTATAGTGGAGGCTTGAACATATATAGGGAGGACTTTCTTGCTCGACATGATAGTATGCTATCTGGTTACTCTTTATCTTAACATGTACACTTATTGCCTCTCTGTTACATATTGATAAAGCCCTTATGATGTGTACTTGACTACCAGGACTATGATGTAGATCATACAAGAGGGGCCAGGGTAGTCCGTAAGTACATCCTTTAATTGTTTCTAGTCATGGGAGTAACGAGACGGGGCATCGATATTCCAGAGTAGACTAGTTTGTATGATTCTTGACCCTGTATGGGGCGATAGTTGATCCCACAACCATTGGTGTTTGACATCAGAGAATGTGCACAGGTGCTCAGTGGAGACTGTGTACACTGAACATGACCCGTCGAGAACTCCTAGATGGTATTATACCTCACGTCAAATAGCAGTTCTTTGGTGACACTGGTACAAGTTAGTCTGTAGACCCGAGATCATCATAGAGTCTTGTATGGTTCCCACTGTGCTTTGATTTCCACCTTACCACGCTTAAGAGGAGTTGTGCAAAACGGTGGTTTTTGGGTACAGTCCTGAGTCACATGGAGGCAATGAGCGATAAGAGGGGATTTCATCTCTCCCGGTATAAGGGGTTGATGTTGCGCTGTGCTTGATTGGATATAATAGTAAGTCCCTGTCCAGGGCTGATACTAAGATTTACTGGTAAGTGTTATCTGTAAGTCCACGTTGCCCACCCCGGTTCTTACGGGGAGGCGGAAACGTTAAAAAACGATTTTTGACACAAGGCAACATGGACTAGAAATGAGAATCTTTGCTAAACAAAAACCTAGCAAACTAACTAGAAGTTTAACTACTATGTTAGAGGGTTATACCTAGGTCTTGAACTCCTTCTCTTCTTGCTCCTTGGGATGGTTTGAACGGCTCCTACCTCGTAGTCTCCTATTTGTCGAAGAAGGATCCACCCGAAAGCTTCTACCTTGAGCTCCTACCTCAACCGAGAGGCAACTAAAGTGCTTGGCTTGCTAAACCTAGAACTCTAGAGTGAGTAGAGTGGAGTTTTGAGGGTTTTATCTCAATAGCTCATGCTTCTCAACACATGAGACATGGGAGCTTTAAGAGAGAGGAAGAGGATGAGCTTTGGATGAGAGGGAATGAGCAAGAGAGAATGATCTTGACTTTTTACAACCATGCTCACAAAAGAAAGAATAATGATGATAATAATAATAATTAAGAATTGTGATGGTTAGTTTCAATAACCATTATCATTTCATGCATTTAATGCATTTTGTAAAGAACAACAAGTCAACAAAAGTCATTGAAATGAAATGATGATGGTCAACAAGTCCACAATGGTCAACCGGTCAACAAAGTCAACAAGTCAACAAAAGTCAAATGTTCAACTCAACCATGGCACAATAATCCTTAATTAATATTATTAATCATATTACTTATTCTCATTAGGGTTTAGAAAAAGTCAACGGTCAACAACCCTAATGAGAATCCTCTGCCTCTGCCTCTGTCAACTGTGCATACACACCCACATCCATGTTCCGAGGAACACGAATACAATGAGATAAAACCAATCCCAAAACATATACTAGGATCTGGCTTAAACCAAAGCCCGCTAGTAATAACTTCCCGGACACCAAACGTGCACAAGTGCGCGGATGTGAATGAACCCTGTCGCAAAACCATACGACCTCTACTCTGTTTTGCCCAAAGGCGAACAGCCCTCTGTGTGGGACTCTAAAGACTCGACACTACGCTGGCAGTGGGTTTAACCACAGGCCGCAAGCGGTACTAGCTGTACGTAACGGTCCCCAGGTAGATGCCGATAAGAAGACTGATGAGGTGAACCCATCCGAACTCCTACTGAGCCTGAATGTGACAATCCCCGTACAGTCTGGTCTGTTCATTTGAGAGTATCGCATGTCGGGCCTAGGGGGGTGGTAAACGTCAGTCCCCTAATAGCGGTACAAGTCGTGTCGGAGTGTAGCCCAGAACACCCTGAGATAACACTGGAAACGCTACCAGTATATCTCGCTAGCCCTGGCCAGGGACTTTGTATAATGGCTCTCCTAGACACAGTGCGATATCAACCCCCAATACCGGGAGAGAAGAATCCTGTCTAACCGTCACTGCCTCCAAGTGCTTCGGGACTGCACCCAACTACTACCTGTTTGCACGACTCATTTGAGCCGTGGTAGGGTAGTAATCTAAGAACAGTGGGAACACACTCGAGGCGAAGTGACAGTGTCAAGTCAACGGACTATGCTGTACTCATGTCACCTAGGAACTGATAACCGACGATAGGTATAATACCAAACCAACAGTTCCCAGTGAGTCATGTCTAGTGTACTCGTAACCTAACGAGCACCTGCATACTATCTCCAGTACGACGTACTGATGGCTGTGGGACAGACCATCTCCCTTCCTGTGATGAGAAGCGTATACACTAGTCTACTCTGGAGTATCGATGCCCTGATAATCCTACGACTAGGGACCTGTATAAGGATGTGCTTGTAGATTACCCAGCCCCCACTACTGTGACTGCCATCACAACGCTGGTAATCAAGCAAAGATCCTAAGGGCTCCACTAATGTTTATAGGCGATATGCTAAAAGAAACACATGCACACATTAAAGTAGAAACAAACCAAGTAGCATACTACTATTTCGAGCAAGATTGTCTATACAACTGTGAATATCCCAAGCTTCCATTAAGTAATATACAAACTAGTATGATACAGTAATGGCCTCTAGGGCATATACATTAACAATCTCCCACTTGCACTATGGCCATGTACTGGCGTATCGAAGACCTATCATCTCGATCAGCCGCTCGAACTGAGTCTCGGGTATGGCCTTTGTGAATGGATCTGCAGTGTTATCTTTGTAAGTCGACGTTGTACACTCCACGAGTTGCGGGGAGGCGGAACAGGTAAAACAATCATTTTTTTTAAAACAACATCGACTAACCGAAAGGATCTTTGCTAAACTATAATTAACACTATCATAGGAGTAATTAGCTACTATGAAAGAAGATTATACCTAATGAACCAAGTCCTTCTTCTTCTCGTTAACCACTTCCTCGTCGGCCTCCTCTTTGTAATAGACGATCCACCCGAGAGCTTCTATTCCAAGCTTTGCCTATAATCTTGAGGTAACTAGGCTACTCTAATTGCTAATCAAAGTCACCTAGGGAATATAGAGTATGATTATGGATTAACAAGTCTTACCAATCCTTGATCTCAACACATGAGAGGTTAGGATTAGGGTTTGAAGAGAGAGAGCTTGAGGAGTGAGAAGGTGAGAGTGAGAATGAAATGAAATAATGATATCATTTGAATATATGAAGAATAATGATTTATCAAATAAATAAATTAAATGATTTATCAACCATGCTTCATTCATTCATCTTGTGTGATTCATCTCATGAGTCATTAGCCATTAAATGCATCATTAACTCCATGGATGAATCACACAAATGAGTCACTAAATCAATAAATGCAAATGCCACCTTAGCCCCCAAGTCATCATCCTTCTAGAAGCTTCTCGCCAAATTACGAGAACGCCCCTCCTATCCGTGAAAACACGGAAAAAATTTAGACTGTATAAATCCAATAATCCGATACTAGAATCTGGCTTAAACCAAAGCCGGCTAGTAAAAACTGTCCGAATATCGTACGTGCATAAATGCACGTGCGTGTCCGAACCCTGTCATAAAACCATACGAACTCTATATCGTTTCGCCCGGAGCAGGAAAACTCTCTGTGTGGGACTCTAAAGACTTGACTGCTACGCTGGCAGTGGGTTTAACCACAGATCGCAAGTGGCACTATCTGTACGTAACGGTCCCCAGGTAGATGTCGATAAGAAGGCCGATGAGGAAACCCATCCGAACTCCTACTGAGCCTGATGTGATAATCTCCGTACAGTCCGGTCTGTTCGTCTAGGATTATCGCATATCGGGCCAAGGGGGGCGGCAAGCGTCAGTCCCCTAAAAGCGGTATAAGTCGTGTCGGAGTGAAGCCCATTACACCTTGAGAAACTACTAGAAAACCTACCAGTAAACCTCGCTTGCCCTGGCCAGGGACTTTGCGTAATGGCTCTCCAGACACAGCGCGATATCAACTCCCAATACCGGGAGAGACGAATCCTGTCTAACCACTACTGTCTCCAAGTGCACGGGACTGCACCCAACTGCTACCTGTTTGCACGACTCTTTTGAGCTGTAGTAGGGTAGCAATCTAAGAACAGTGGGACACACTCGAGGCGAAGTAGCAGTGTTAAGTCTGCGGGCTATGCTGTACTCATGTCACCTGGGAACCGTTAACTGACGACGGGTATAATACTAACTAACCGTTCCCTGCGAGTCCTGTCCGGTGTACCCGTAACCCAACGAGCACCTATATACTATCTCCAGTACGACGTACTGATGGCTGTGGGATAGACCATCTCCCCAACTGGGATGAGAAGCGTACACACTAGTCTACTCCGGAGTATCGATGCCCTGTCTCGATAATCCTACGACTAGGGACCTGAAAAAGGATGTGCTTGTAGACTACCCAGCCCCCACTAGTGTGACTGCCATCACAACGCTGGTAGTCAAGCAAGATCCTAAAGGCTCTATCAATACGTACACACATATTAAGATATATATAACTAAGTAGCATACTACCATGTTTAGCAAGACTGTTAATATAACTGTGAATATCCCAAGCTTCCATTAAGTAATATACAAGCTAGTATGATACAATAATGGCCCTTAGGGCATATACACTAACAATCTTCTGTAGCAACCCTCCGAACCTCGATCTCCCGGCGATCCACGATCTCCCTGATCAGGTTATACCGCCTCAAGATGTGTCTGGACTTCTGATGGGACCTGGGTTCCTTCGCTAAGGCTATAGCCCCGTTGTTGTCACAATACAGAGGTATTGGATCAACAATGGACGGAACCACCTGAAGTTCTGTCAAGAACTTTCTTATCCAGACGGCTTCTTTTGCGGCATCAGATGCAGCGATATATTCCGCTTCCATCATTGAGTCAGCAACGGTTTCCTGTTTGGAACTCTTCCAACACACCGCCCCTCCATTGTGGGTAAAGAAATAACCCGACATGGATTTGGAGTCATCCTTGTCACTCTGGAAGCTGGAGTCAGCAAAGGCCTCCAACTGGAGGCTTTTCCGCCGTAAACCAAAAACATATCCTTAGTCCTTCTCAGGTACTTCAAAATGTTCTTTACCGCTATCCAGTGCTTCTCCCCAGGGTTTGACTGATACCGGCTTACCACACTCAGTGCATAAGCTACATCTGGTCTGGTACACAACATCGCATACATTATAGAGCCTACAGCAGATGCGTAGGGTATAATAGACATGCGATCCCTTTCCAAATCAGTCATGGGAGACATCTCTTTGGAGAGGGTGATCTCCTGACAAGCCGGTAAATTACCGCGCTTGGAATCTTCCATACTGAATCTTTTCAGTATGGTGTCGATGTACCTGGACTGTGAAAGTCCTAATATCCTCTTGGACCTATCACGATGGATCTGGATCCCCAGAATGTAAGAGGCATCACCCAGGTCTTTCATGGAGAACCCGTGTGACAAGAACCCTTTGACAGATTGTAGCATAGGAATGTCATTTCCTATCAAGAGAATGTCATCCACGTACAAAACGAGGAATATGACAGTTCGTACTACAACTTTACTATAAATGCATGGCTCATCTGGATTTTTGATAAAGCCAAATTCTTTGACCGTCTCATCAAAACAGATGTTCCAACTCCGCGATGCCTGCTTTAGTCCATAAATGGACTTAAGCAACTTGCACACCTTCCCGCTGCTCCCACTCTGAATGAAACCCTCTGGCTGGTCCATATAGACACACCCTTCTAAATTTCCATTCATAAAAGCGGTCTTTACGTCCATCTGCCAAATCTCATAATCGTGGAAGGCAGCAATGGCAAGAAGGATCCGAATGGATTTGAGCATAGCTACTGGAGAAAAGGTTTCGTCATAGTCCAAACTAGGTCTTTGACGAGAACCCTTTGCAACAAGTCTAGCCTTATAGGTTTCAACCTGTCCATCTACACCAATTTTCCTTTTGAAGATCCATTTGCAACCGACGGATTTTACCCCTTCTGGAGCAACGTCCAAAGTCCATACTTTGTTGGTGTACATGGACTCCATCTCGGTCTGCATTGCATCCAGCCATTTTACCGAGTCAGTGCTCTGAATGGCCTGCTGGAAGTAAGTCGGCTCATCATTATCAATGATGCAATCCTCTCTATCCCCGTCTATGAGAAAACGTAGTATCTCTCGGGCGGATGAGACTGCCTACTACTCCTGCGGAGCGGCGCAGGAATGTCCTGTTCTTTCGAACCTTCTGGTTCTTCTAAGCTTTCAGTAATAGCTTGTGGTTCTGGAATTTCCTCCAGTTCTATTACGCTCCCACTTATTTCTTTTTCTAAGAACTGATGTTCCAGAAAGTGGGCATTACGAGAGACAAAAACCTTTTGTTCTTCTGCCTAATAGAAAAGATACCCCATGGAGTTCTTTGGGTATCCCACAAACTTGCATTGTACTGAGCGTGCCTCGAGTTTGTCCGCATGACAAAATCTGGACATCCCCAAATCTTTAGATATTGAAGATATGGTTTCTTCTCACTCCACATCTGATATGGTGTGGTAGGCACTGTCTTAGTTGGAACTCGGTTCAAAAGATATGCAGCTGATTCTAGTGCATATCTCCAGAAAGATCGCGGCAACTCAGCGTTACTCATCATGAACGTACCATATCCAATAGGGTTCGGTTCTGTCTCTCTGATACACCATTATGTTGTGGGGTGTATAGAGGAGTAAGTTGAGAGAGAATTCCATTCTCTTTTAGGTAACCCAGGAACTCGGCACTCAAGTATTCACCATCTCGATCAGATCTTAGTGTCTTGATACTTTTGCATGTTTGTTTTTCTATTTCATTCTTGTATTCCTGGAATTTTTCAAAGGCTTCAGATTTATGCTTCATTAAGAAGACATGCCCGAACCTTGAAAAATCATCCGTAAAAGTAATGAAGTAAGAATAACCACTTCACGCATGTGTAGACATTGGACCGCATACATCGCTGTGTATGAGTCCCAAGAGCTCGCTCGCTCTTACTCCATGTCCAGTAAACAGAGTCTTTGTCATCTTTCCTTTGAGACAGGATTGACAAGTTGCATATGATTGATATTCGAACGGATCCAAATATCCTTCTTTATGTAACTTCGTCAACCTTCTCTCATTGATGTGACCCAGTCTACAATGCCATAAGAAAGCATGATTTATTTCTGGAGACTTTCTTTTGTGTGTATTCTGGACATTGAAAATCTGTGGTTGGTTCAATACGTATATACCGTTGCTTAATGTACCCGACCCAATCAGAACATGATTAAGGTGAATGTTTACAACATTGCTTACAAATGCAAAATCATAACCTTCTTTAGGCATTAAAGATACAGATATGATATTACAAGTCGCACTGGGTACAAAATAACAATCACGCAAAACCAAAACATGTCCATCTGACAATCCCAAGTGATAGTCCCCCACGGACTCAGCATCCATGCCAGCTCCGTTTGCAACTATGAAGGTCATATCACCTGCCTTCAAAACCCTACGCTTTCTCAGTGCCTGCAAAGAATTACAGATATGAGATCCTGATCCGGTATCCAATACTCAGGAAGTAGAGTTTACTGATAGACAGTTTTCAATAACATACACACCTGATGCCGAAGCCACAAATTGCTTCGGGTCCTGGTTCTTGGCCTTCAAAGCCCTGCAATCTTTCTTCCAGTGTCCTTTCTTATGACAACAAAAGCATTCTTCCTTCACCACAAGCTGTCCCGCTACCTTTGCCATTTTGGCCTTTCCCTTGGCTTCCACTTTACTAACACCGCCCCTTGGTTTGGTGGGGGCTTTCTTCTTCTTTCCTTTGGCTTTTGCCTTGGACCTAGAAGAAGAAGGTCCTCCAACAAACAAAGCGGGTGTTTCCCTTACTTTCTTCAGGGTGCCCTCTGCACTCCTCAACATGTTAAGGAGTTCTGGAAGTTCAACTTCATTTCTTTGCATGTTGAAGTTCAGGAAAAACTGGGCGTAAGTGGAAGGAAGGGACTGGAGAATCAAGTCAGTGTAGAGTGTTGGAGATAGTGCCCTCAGAGTCAATTATTGGATCACAGGCACGTGATTACAATGATTGAGGGAGGACCTATCCCTGTAGGACGGTCTTACTCAAGATGATAGTATGCTATCTGGTTTATCTTTATCATCATGTACTGCTTTAGGTGACCTGACAGGTCACTATTGCACGTTGATAGAGCCCCTGAGATTCTTGCTTGACTGCCAGCAGTATGAGGGCGATCATATACGTGGGAGCTGGTAATCTATAAGCACATCCTTAAATGGTCCCTAGTCGTGGGAGTTTCGAGATAGGGCATCGATACTCCAGAGTAGAATAGTGTATACAGTCGAGACCCCGACGAGGGGCGGTGGCCGGTCTCGCAAGCCACTGGTGTCAGTTGGTTCACCTAAGATGTATACAGGTGCTCATTGGGTTATGAGTACACCGGACAGGACTCGCCGGGAACATGCTAGTTGGTCTTATACCAGACGTCAGATAGCAGTTCCCTGGTGACATGTGTACAGGTTAGTTCATCGACCTGGGGATCGTCATTTGTCTCGTGTGAGTTCCCACTGTACTTTGATTACTACCCTACCATGGCTCAAAGGAGTCGTGCAAACAGGTTTTAGTTGGGTACAGTCCCGAGCAACATGGAGGTAGTGAGCGGATCTTCAGGGGTTCGTCTCTCCCGGTATTGGGGGTGAGGTCGTGCTGTGTCTAGGAGAGCCATTACACGAAGTCCTTGGCCAAGGCAGGAGATTTACTGGTAGGTATTCCAGTAGTATCTCAGGGTGTTCTGGGCTACACTCCGACACGACTTGTACCGCTTTTGGGGGTCTGACTTTTACCAACCCCCTAGGCCCGCCATGCGATGCTCATAGACGAACGGACCGGACTGTACGGATATTGTCACTGACATGCTCAGTAGGGTGTCAGGATGAGTTCACTCATCGACGTCCCTTTTGGTCAATAGCTGGTGGCCCGTTACGTATTGGCTTATGTTAGTGTATATGCCCTAGGGGCCATTATTGTATCATACTAGTTTGTATATTACTTAATGGAAGCTTGGGATATTCACATGTATATAACAGTCTTTCTAAACATGGTAGTATGCTACTTGGTTTTTTCTATCTTAATATGTGAGTATACGTATTGATAGAGCTCTTAGGATCTTGCTTGACTACCAGCGTTGTGATGGCAGTCACACTAGTGGGGGCTGGGTAGTCTACAAGCACATCCTTATTCAGGTCCCTAGTCGTTGGATTATCGAGACAGAGCATCGATACTCCGGAGTAGACTAGTGTGTACGCTTCTCATCCCAGTTGGGGAAATGGTCTGTCCCACAGCCGTCAGTACGTCGTACTGGAGAAAGTATGCAGGTGCTCGTTAGGTTACGGGTACACCGGACATGACTCACAGGGAACTGTTGGTTGGTTTTATACCAGTCGTCAGTGAACAGTTCCCAGGTGACATGAGTACAGCATAGTCCGCAGACTTGACACTGCTACTTCGCCTCGAGTGTGTCCCACTGTTCTTAGATTGCTACCCTACCACGGCTCAAAGGAGTCGTGCAAACTGGTAGCAGTTGGGTGCAGTCCTGAGCACTTGGAGGCAGTGGCGGTTAGACAGGATTCGTCACTCCCGGTATTGGGGGTTGATATCGCGCTGTGTCAGAGAGCCATTACGCAAAGTCCCTGGCCAGGGCAAGCGAGATTTGCTGGTAGGTTCCAGTGGTTTCTCAGGGTGTAATGGGCTTCCCTCCGACATGACTTATACCGCTATTAGGGGACTGACGCTTGCCGCCCCCTAGGCCCGATATGCGATAGTCTTGGACGAACGGACCGGACTGTATGGAGATTGTCACATCAGACTCGGTAGGAGTTCGGATGGGTTTCCTCATCGGCCTTCTTATCGACATCTACCTGGGGACCGTTACGTACAGCTAGTGCCGCATGCGGTCTGTGGTTAAACCCACTGCCAGCGTAGTAGTTGAGTCTCTAGAGTCCCACACAGAGAGTTTCCCTACTCCAGGCGAAACGATATAGAGGTCGTATGGTTTTACGACAAGGGTTCGGACGCATACGTGTGTTTACGCACGTACGACTTTCGGACAGTTTTTACCAGTCGGCTTTGGTTTAAGCCAGTTACTGGTATCCGGTTATTGGATTTATACAGTCTAAAGTTTTTCCGTATTTTTGCGGAAAGGAGGGGCGTTCTCGTAATTGCGCGAGAAGCTTCTAGAAGGTGGTGACTAAGGAGGTTTAGGTGGCATATACAATGAATGTGATTAGTGAGTCATATGGATGATTCATCCATGTCATTAATGCATGATAAATGCTTAATGACTCATGGAGTGAATAATCACTAGATATTATCAAGCATGGTTGCTAAATTGTTTTATATTCTTTTCTTGATAAAAAGAAATGCTTGATATATATTATCATAACTCATTATTCTCACTTCATTATTATTCTCATCTTCTCTCTCCTCAAGCTCTCCCTCTTCAAACCCTAATCCTCCCCTCTCATGTGTTGAGTACAAGGATTAGTTAGACTAATTGAACCATAACCCTCACTCTATATCACCTAGCTTCTTTGATTAGCACTTAAAGATGGTTAGTTGCCTCAAGTTTAGAGGCTAAGCTTGGAGTAAAGCTCTCGGGTGGATCGTCTACTACTTCGAGAAGGTCGAGGAGGTGGTGGAGTTCGCAAAGACGAAGGACACGATTCGTTAGGTATAATCCCTAAACATAGTAGTATAGAACTTCTATGTTTCATGTTAGTTATCGTTTAGCTTCGATTCATGCGGTTAGTCGATGTTTAAGCAAAGAACAAGATCGTTTTTCAAATTTCCGCCTCCCCGCAAGTCGTGGGGTGTTGTACATCGACTTATAGTGGTATCAGAGCCTCGCTAAACAATAAATAACTTACTTGCAAATTTGTATGAATTTCGAACGGAAAAAACGAAACCGGAAAAGCCCGAAATCACAAGTTTCTGTCGATTTTTAAATGAAGTCCAAAAATTTTCAGTGAGGTTCAGAAAGCTTGAAATGACAGTAGAAGAACACCCAAGAAATTTGGGCCCCTGAATCGTCTAAAGCGCAGCGGAACCGCGGCGGATCCCACCGATCCGCCGCGCTTCCGACGCCGAGTTGGCGATTCGGGAACCCAAATTTACTGTGTTGGTTCTATGGGATATTTGGTATTTTCTGGAATTTTTTTATTTTTGCTCAGGTTTCAGATTTACAGAGAAGTATTGGAGCAAAATTAAAAGTGTTTAATCGATCGAAATTATACAGTATTTGCTTGTTGGATTATATCTGTATTTGTATAATGTGTTCGTAAACCTCCCCTAACTGCTAGTATGTCGGTTGGCAGGGGGTTGCATATTTCTGTAATGGATTTTATCTGTTTGTGCATATGAACTGTGTTGGACTGTTGTGATGGATAGCCGGGGTTATGTGATGGGTTATTATTTAATTCATTTGATGTAAATGTAATTTGTTGTAATATTATTTTGCGGGGCACATCCAGGTTGCGGTTGTAGCCACCGTTGTATTATTTCATTTTACTGTTTTTGCTCCTAGGACAGACCCAAGGTGGGGTGCACAAACTGTCGGGCGGGTAGTTTGCCGCACCCGTAGGGGTCTTGGGTGGGGTAATGGCTATTCATCACAACTGTGTAATCCGTCTTTTGTTGCAGGCTCAAAACAAACACGGATTGCTTGCAAATCCAATTAAGTTCATCTGTGATCTGGAATGAATATCATTGCGTCAGACGAATGTAAAATATCTATATATATGATAGCTATTTTAGACGTCACTTATGTTTTACATCCGCGCTAGCCCAGTCCCCGCTCTGTCGTTAGTTAAGTAACCTAACGGGTGATGACGGGACCCAGTGGCGAATGCGGATGGCATAAGAGGACGTCATATTTTCGTTGTTCTCTGCAATGATAGGTTAATGATGGGACGCATTATCAATAATGCAAAGAAAATAAACCAAAGTTTTAATCGTTGGAACAATTTAAAAGAAACCACTCGGTTAATTTTAAAAACAGATATTTTTAAACGCGGAGCTTTAACCACTCCTTTTAAAAGCTATCAGGTTCCTTCGGTTATATCAAGTTCACTACGTTCAAGGTTTCGCCAAAACCATTCGTAGCCCTCCGTCATTTCATCTGGGTGTTCAGTAGTATTCAAGCTATGTATTTTGACCTAACGCCAAGGCATAGTGTTTGGTAGCTACTGGATATTCATTTGTTGCATAGATAGATGAGTTAGTTTGGGACAGTCGTATTATCATTTTGGCCGAACGTCAAGGATATATACGGATGGGTTCAAATTGACAAGATAATGATGGGTAGAACTTGACATGTGACTTATGACATTTTGACCTAACGCCAAGGTCATAAGAGCATGGGGCAAAAAGAAATATCGGGAATTTCTAAAGAAACTGAAATTTGCAAAGAGTTGCATACCATTTGGAGTTTGATGAATGTTAGTAGGATTCCTTCAACATTATCATACGATGATATTTGGATCCCGATCCTACTGTGAGTATATGCTACTCATCAGGATATTCGCCACTTAACGATCAATGCTATAAACCAAGTAGGTGTCAAGAAAGGTGTCAGCGGGGTTACGCCCCCAGAGAAAAGAGGTTATTTAATTAAGGAACTTCGCGAAAGCGTTGGAAAATCTCCCTCGAAGTACCGACACTAGCCTGGCTGAATGGTTAAGCAAGTATTGTACAGTGAGAATAGTCCTGGCTAATTCTTCTTTTATGGTTTGAGGAAGGATTCGAGAAACAGTGGGAGCCATCCAGTTTAGATAAACTAAAAACCACTCTAAACTTGCAAGAGCATCATGCTAAAGAGTTTTCTTCTCTCTCTCCTAATTGCAGCGACCCTGAAAATGACTGGACTTAAGTTACTTTTAGAGAAAAATATACTGACAGGGCCAAACTATAAAGATTGGCTGCGGAATGTCAAAATGGCTTTGACCTATGACAAATTGGGGTACGTCCTCACCGCTACGGCACCTGCTGTCCCTGGTCCCAAATCCAGCAATGCGGATAAGGAAATCCGCAAAACCTGGGATTTAGATTGCGCGAAAGCCAAGTGCATCGTGCTTGCCTCGATGAACAATGAACATCAGAGGAGGCACGAGGATATGGAACTAGACGCCATATTTCTCCATACAAAAGAACTTTATGGAGAGCAATCTCGTATAGCAAGATACGAGACTTCAAAGAACTTGTTTCGAGCGAGGTTGGCTGTCGGGTCATCGGTAGGAGAACATGTCCTAAAGATGATCGGCTATATAGAAGAGCTCGCAGACCTTGGGACGACTTTGGATAATGAGCTCTATACAGACCATATTCTCCAGTCCCTTCCTTCCACCTACGCCCAGTTTATCCTGAACTTCAACATTCAAAGAAAAGAAGTTGAACTTCCGGAACTCCTGAACATGTTAAGGAGTGCAGAGGGCACCTTGTAGAAGGCAAGGGAAACACCCGCTATGTTTGTTGGCGGTGCATCTTCTTCCGGGTCCAAGGCTAGGGCCAAAGGAAGGAAGGAGAAGGCCGTCCCCAGACCTAGAGGAGGTGTAAGTAAGGTGGGAGGGAAGGGAAAGAAAAAGTTTGCGGTACCGGTAGTTGGCCAGGATGAGTGCTTCCATTGTCACAGGAAAGGGTACTGGAAGAAGGATTGCAAGGCGTGGAACGCCAAGAACCAGGAACCGAAGCAAGCTGTGGCTTCGACTTCAGGTGTGTTTGTAATTGAGAATTGTTTGTCGATCAACTCTACTTCCTGGGTATTGGATACCGGATCAGGATCTCATATTTGCAATTCATTGCAGGCACTGAGAAACCGTAGAGTGCTGAAGGAAGGTGATATGACCCTAAAGGTTGCTAACGGAGCTATCGTGGGAGCTGCGTCCATCGGGGATTATCACCTAGGATTGACAAGTGGACACATTTTGGTTTTACATAACTGTTTTTTTGTACCAAGCTTAACGTGTAATATCATATCAGTTTCCTTGTTATCAAATAAAGGTTATGATTTCACGTTTGTAAGAGATGTTGTTAACATCCACCTTAATCATGGTTTGATTGGGTCCGGTACACTAAATAACGGTATATATGTTTTAAACCAACTCCAAATTTTCAATGTCCAGAACACACTAAAAAGAAAGCCTCCAGATTTAAATAAAGCTTTCTTATGGCATTGTAGACTGGGTCACATCAATGAGAGAAGGTTGACTAAGTTGCATAGAGAAGGATATTTGGACTCGTTCGAATATCAAACCTATGACACTTGTCAATCTTGTCTCAAAGGAAAGATGACAAAGACTCCATTTACTGGACAAGGAGTAAGAGCGAGCGAGCTCTTAGGACTCATACACAGCGATGTATGCGGTCCAATGTCTACACATGCAAGAGGTGGTTTTTCCTATTTCATTACTTTCACGGATGATTACTCAAGATACGGATTCATTTATCTGATGAAACATAAATCCGAGGCTTTTGAGAAATTCCAAGAGTATAAGAATGAAGTAGAAAACCAAACCGGCAAAAGTATCAAGACACTTAGATCTGATCGAGGTGGTGAATACTTGAGTGCCGAGTTCCTAGGTTACCTAAAAGAGAAAGGAATTCTCTCTCAGCTTACTCCTCCATACACTCCACAGCACAACGGTGTATCAGAGAGACGGAATCGAACCCTATTGGATATGGTACGATCCATGATGAGTAATGCTGAGTTACCGCGATCTTTCTGGGGTTATGCGCTAGAATCAGCGGCATATCTTTTGAACATGGTACCTACCAAGACTGTGCCTACCACTCCATATCAGATGTGGAGCGGGAAGAAACCCCATCTACAGTATATAAAGATTTGGGGATGTCCAGCTTTTGTTAAAAAGTAGCATGTGGACAAGCTCGAGGCACGATCAGTAAAATGTAAGTTTGTGGGATATCCAAAGAACTCCAGGGGATATCTATTCTATTACGCAGAGGAACAAAAGGTATTTGTTTCTCGTAATGCCCATTTTCTAGAACATCAGTTTTTAGAAAAGGAATCAAGTGGGAGCGAAATAGAACTGGAAGAAATTCCAGAACCATAAACCAATACTGAAAGTTTGGTAGAACCGGAAGTTCAAGAAGAACAGAACATTCCCGCACCCCTCCGCAGGAGTAGTAGGCCGTCTCATCCACCTGAGAGATACTACGGTTTTCTCATAGATGGAGATAGAGAGGATTGCATCATAGATGATGATGAACCTACTGACTTCCAGCAGGCCATCCAGAGCGGCGACTCGGTACGATGGCTAGATGCAATGCGGACCGAAATGGAGTCCATGTACACCAACAAAGTATGGACTTTGGACTTTGCTCCAGATGGGGTAAAACCCATAGGATGCAAATGGATCTTCAAGAAAAAGATTGGTGTAGATGGACAGGTGGAAACCTATAAGGCTAGACTTGTTGCAAAGGGTTTTCGTCAAAGACCTGGTTTGGACTATGACGAAACTTTTTCTCCAGTGGCTATGCTCAAATCCATTCGGGTCCTTCTTGCTATTGCTGCCTTCCATGATTATGAAATCTGGCAGATGGACGTAAAGACGGCTTTTCTGAATGGAAATTTAGAAGAGTGCGTCTATATGGATCAGCCAGAGGGTTTCAATCAGAGTGGGAGCAGCGGGAAAGTATGCAAGCTGCTTAAGTCCATTTATGGACTAAAGCAGGCATCGCGGAGTTGGAACATCTGTTTTGATGAGACAGTCAAAGAATATGACTTTATCAAAAATCCAGATGAACCGTGCATATATAGTAAAGTTGTAGCCAGAAATGTCGTATTCCTCGTCTTGTACGTGGATGACATTCTATTGATAGGAAATGACATTCCTATGCTACAATCTGTCAAAGGATTCTTGTCACACAGGTTCTCCATGAAAGACCTGGGTGATGCCTCTTATATTCTGGGGATCCGGATCTATCGTGATAGATTCAAGAGGATGTTGGGACTTTCGCAGTCCAGGTATATCGACACTATACTGAAAAGATTCAGTATAGAAGATTCTAAGCGCGGTAATCTACCGGCTTGTCACGGAATCACCCTCTCCAAAGAGATGTCTCCCAAGACTGATTTGGAAAGGGAACACATGTCTATTATACCCTACGCTTCTGCGGTAGGCTCTATAATGTATGCGATGTTGTGCACCAGACCAGATGTAGCTTACGCACTGAGCGTGGTAAGCCGGTATCAGTCAGACCCAGGGGAGAAGCACTGGATAGCAGTAAAGAACATTCTCAAGTACCTGAGAAGGACTAAGGAGATGTTCTTGGTTTACGGTGGAAAAGACCTCAGGTTGGAGGCCTTTGCTGATTCCGGCTTCCAGAGTGATAAGGACGATTTCAAGTCCATGTCGGGTTATGTCTTTACCCTCAATGGAGGGGTGGTGTGCTGGAAGAGCTCCAAGCAGGACACCGTTGCTGATTCGACGATGGAAGCGGAGTATATAGCTGCTTGCGATGCCGCAAAAGAAGCAGTCTGGATGAAGAAGTTCCTAACAGAACTTCAGGTGGTTCCTACCATAGTTGATCCAATACCTCTGTATTGCGACAACAACGGAGCTATAGCTTTAGCGAAGGAACCAAGGTCCCATCAGAAGTCCAGACACATTTTAAGGCTGTATCACCTGATCAGGGAGATCATTGATCGTCAGGAGATCGGGGTTCGGAGAGTTGCTTCTGAAGAGAACTTTGCTGATCCATTCACGAAGGACCTACCTCAGATTCAGTTCGAGAGGCTACTCGAGATCATCGGTATTCGATATGCCAGTACATGGCCCTAGTGCAAGTGGGAGATTGTTAGTGTATATGCCCTAGGGGCCATTATTGTATCATACTAGTTTGTATATTACTTAATAGAAGCTTGGGATATTCACATGTATATAACAGTCTTGCTAAACATGGTAGTATGCTACTTGGTTTTTTCTATCTTAATATGTGAGTATACGTATTGATAGAGCTCTTAGGATCTTGCTTGACTACCAGCGTTGTGATGGCAGTCACACTAGTGGGGGCTGGCTAGTCTACAAGCACATCCTTATTCAGGTCCCTAGTCGTTGGATTATCGAGACAGAGCATCGATACTCCGGAGTAGACTAGTGTGTACGCTTCTCATCCCAGTTGGGGAAATGGTCTGTCCCACAGCCGTCAGTACGTCGTACTGGAGATAGTATGCAGGTGCTCGTTAGGTTACGGGTACACCGGACAAGACTCACAGGGAACTGTTGGTTGGTTTTATACCAGTCGTCAGTGAACAGTTCCCAGGTGACATGAGTACAGCATAGTCCGCAGACTTGACACTGCTACTTCGCCTCGAGTGTGTCCCACTGTTCTTAGATTGCTACCCTACCACGGCTCAAATGAGTCGTGCAAACAGGTAGCAGTTGGGTGCAGTCCCGAGCACTTGGAGGCAGTGGCGGTTAGACAGGATTCGTCTCTCCCGGTATTGGGGGTTGATATCGCGCTGTGTCAGAGAGCCAATACGCAAAGTCCCTGGCTAGGGCAAGCGAGATTTGCTTGTAGGTTCCAGTAGTTTCTCAGGGTGTAATGGGCTTCCCTCCGACACGACTTATACCGCTATTAGGGGACTGACGCTTGCCGCCCCCTAGGCCCGATATGCGATAGTCTTGGACGAACGGACCAGACTGTATGGAGATTGTCACATCAGACTCGGTAGGAGTTCGGATGGGTTTCCTCATCGGCCTTCTTATCGACATCTACCTGGGGACCGTTACGTACAGCTAGTGCCGCTTGCGGTCTGTGGTTAAACCCACTGCCAGCGTAGTAGTCGAGTCTCTAGAGTCCCACACAGAGAGTTTCCCTACTTCAGGCGAAACGATATAGAGTTCGTATGGTTTTACGACAAGGGTTCGGACGCATACGTGTGTTTACGCACGTACGACTTTCGGACAGTTTTTACCAGTCGGCTTTGGTTTAAGCCAGTTACTGGTATCCAGTTATTGGATTTATACAGTCTAAAGTTTTTCCGTATTTTTGCGGAAAGGAGGGGCGTTCTCGTAATTGCGTGAGAAGCTTCTAGAAGGTGGTGACTAAGGAGGTTTAGGTGGCATATACAATGAATGTGATTAGTGAGTCATATGGATGATTCATCCATGTCATTAATGCATGATAAATGCTTAATGACTCATGGAGTGAATCATCACTAGATATTATCAAGCATGGTTGCTAAATTGTTTTATATTCTTTTCTTGATAAAAAGAAATGCTTGATATATATTATCATAACTCATTATTCTCACTTCATTATTATTCTCATCTTCTCTCTTCTCAAGCTCTCCCTCTTCAAACCCTAATCCTCCCCTCTCATGTGTTGAGTACAAGGATTAGTTAGACTAATTGAACCATAACCCTCACTCTATATCACCTAGCTTCTTTGATTAGCACTTAAAGAAGGTTAGTTGCCTCAAGTTTAGAGGCTAAGCTTGGAGTAAAGCTCTCGGGTGGATCGTCTACTACTTCGAGAAGGTCGAGGAGGAGGTGGAGTTCGCAAAGACGAAGGACACGATTCGTTAGGTATAATCCCTAAACATAGTAGTATAGAACTTCTATGTTTCATGTTAGTTATCGTTTAGCTTCGATTCATGCGGTTAGTCGATGTTTCAAGATCGTTTTTCAAATTTCCGCCTCCCCACAAGTCGTGGGGTGTTGTACATCGACTTACAGCTTATACCTCTGACGTGCTAGTGGTTAAATCCACAACCAAGGTGTTGACGAGTTTTTAGAGTCCCCCACATTCAGTTACTCAAGCTTTCGGGCGAAAAGTTGTAGAGGCCGTATGAAGATATGGCAGGGTCCGATCAGATACGTGCGATATTGCACGGATCAGGATCAGACAGTTTGTACTACAGGCCGTATGGATATATGGCAGGGTTCGATCAGATACGTGCGGTATTGCACGGATCAGGATCGGACGGATATTACTAGCCGGCTTTAGTTTAAGCCGGATCCTAGTATAGTACAGTGTAGATTATTGTCTCATTGCTTTTGTATTTCGGTCGGAATACAAATACGGGTGTGTATGCACAGTATCGGGGTTTTCCTGTAATTTATTACGGGACCAGTTTTTTGGAGTTGCCAGTTTGCTTTCCGTTTCGGCCAATTTCCTTTGTATCGTTCATTGGCCGAAGATTGGTGGAGGAGGGCTTATTTGCATTTGTGCAAATAAGTATTTGTGGAGGGGGTCTTTGCATATTTCCTTGTATCATGATAATGAACCATCCCTTGACTTCTTGACTTCTTCATGATGACTTGACTTTTTGAAGTCATCATACTTGATGATGGTTGCTTGACTTTGGATATCATGATGGATGTGGTGGAGTGTTGGTTTTAGCTTGTTATCATGCTTGAGCATGATAGTCTTTTTTCCCTCTCTCTTTTGCATTATGAGGGTGATTATCTTTTGATACACACACGCTCCCTCACTCACTCTCACTCTCCTCTCCATGATGCATGGCCGGCCAAACATGAAGGGGGCTGTCCCAATTTCTCATGGGGGATTTTTGGTCTTTTAGCTTCACAAAAATCCCATAGTTCCACCTCCAAAGTATAGTTCATTCTCCTCCACAAAATGGCAACCTCCATCAACCCCAAATGAGACTTGAGCACTACACATTCTACAGCAAATCTTGGGCACGCCGACTAGCTAGCTTCGTGCCCGAGTTGCCTCGGCATTGTGGTGGGAGCCCGTAAAAGATGTAGGCGATGTGGTGCACTTCCGGCGATGAGGTGGAGACAGAACATTCCGCGAGAGATCGGGACGATGACGAGAAGACCGGAGGACTCGGATCAGTCGGTATATCTCTATTCCCTATCTTGTAGTTAGCTAGGACTAGTTAATGGTTCGATCCGAGTTTAGTGCGCGGTGGTGCCGGTTTGCTAAGTTCGCAAAAACAAAGTTTATCACCGCTTCCGCTTTTTGGCCTCGGGATGGAGGCCGGGGCGCCGCCGTGCACTTACAGCGGTATCAGAGCCTCGCCATTAACATAGTCTAGCTTTGTTTATTGTGTTTACATTTCCGATCGACCAAAATTCCAAAAACTCGCGTTTTCACATACATCAGTTTTCTGTTGAATTTTTTCTTGCTCGAAAATTTTTTCAGGTTGTAGAAAAGTGATGTACTGGAAATTCTAAGAACACTGTAGAAATTCGATACAGTGACTCCACAGTAGGAGCACGGAACCGCGGCTAAACACCCCTTTGGGCCGCGGTTCCGCCGCACTATGTTGAGATCACTGCATCAAATTTCTGCAGTTGCTCTCTGGGTTGTTTTTAGGGTTTCTGGAATATTAATTTTGGGCCCAGAATTTCTTGATGTGCTACAGTAGTACTTGGGGCCCACTTGTTAATTTTTGATCGATCGGATATTTTAAACACATTATTTCACAGTATTTACATTATATCTGCGACCGTGAATGTCACTCGATCGGTAAATCCTGTCTAACTGCTATACCCCGGTTAGACGGATTTGCGAACGTGACTTTCACGTTGATGTTCTATGTATTGCTGTGATGTTGCGGATTGGTAGTGGGGGATAGCCTGGATGCAATACTAGTACAGTTGTGGTTGTATTATGTACATTTGATATTGCGGGGCGAGCGTCCGACATGTGGACTGCCGTCACTGCCTGATTGTATTATTATTTTGGGGCACGACCAGGTTGCGGTCGATGTACCCATTACATGTATATTTTACTTTCTGTACTAGGATTACCCCAGGAGGGGTGCACGGATAGCCGAGTTCTAGAGGGAAACAAGCCCGCATCTCATGGCATTGAGACGGAGGCGGCTTCACTCTAGGATTGGCGGGCTATTCGCCGCACCCGTAGGGGGTACAGGTTGACCCACGAGGGGTGCCCAAGTTACCGGATTCCGTGAAGTGCTGGGTGGTCCATTCACGGTACTGAAGGGGGCTGCCTCGCTTCAGGTTTTGGCGGATGACTTGCCGCGCCCGTAGGGGTCTAGGATTTCATTGCACAGGCTATCCACATGACCAGGGGAACGTCGGGTTTCAGTAGTGGCTCTGTGAAACCCGGGGATCCCAGATATCTGTATTGTTCTGTGATGCTGTACATTTCTGTGATGTTGCATTTCTTATCACGCCTTGAGCGAAATATAATATATTGGTATATATATTAGTAGATGTTGTATATGTTTTACATCCGCGCTAGTCCAGTCCCCGCTCTGTCGTTAGTTAGCTAACCTAACGGATAATGACGGGACCCAGTGGCGAATGCGGATGGCATATACGTACATCATATTATTTTCGTTCTTTGTGGTGTGATCAATTGATGGGACTGCGTTGATTCGGATCAATGCAAGTTAAAAACAAACCTAATCTGATGTTGTTGGAACACTTTTCAAAAAGCTGTTATTGCAAGGACGTTCTCTTTTGTTTTGCACAGTGATATTCGGTTATGAATATCCAGCAACTCAGTCGACGAGGCAAGGGCCGAGATCCCTTCACCGGGAGTAACCCCTTGGACAGAAGTTTGTGTCAGGGTATTAACTTCACTATAGCCGATTACTTTTTGCTTTGCATCGTGGTATTCATTTGGAATATCCTGCACCCCATTCTACGGGGAAAGAGCCGAGATCCCTTCACCGGGAGTGACCTCTTTAGCAATGGTTTTCGTCACTATATTTTAAAAGCTATCCGTTCCTTCAACGATATCAAGTTCTTTACGTTAAAAGTTTTCGCCAGAAACCATTCGTAGCCCTCCGTCGTTTCATATGGGTAGTCAATAGTATTCAAGCTGTGTTTGTTGGCCAAAGTCAAGGCACAGTGTTTGGTAGCTGTTGGTTATTCATATGCAGCATAGATAGATGCGTTGGTTTGGAACAGTCGTACTGCCTTGTTGGCCAAAGTCAAGGGTAGGTACGGGTGGATTCAAATCAACCTGGAGAATGACGGGTAGAACTTGACATGTGACTTATGATTTGTTGGCCAAAGTCAAGGTCATAAGAGCATGGGGCAGAAATCACATCGGGAGTTTCTAAAGAAACTGAAACTTGCCAGATATGCGCATACCTTCTGGAGTGTGACACCGTGAGCGGATTCCGTCACGTTATCATGCGATGATAGTTGGATCCCGATTCCCACTGATGAGTTAGTTTACTCCTCGGGTGATCCCGACTAATTCTTCTTACAGGTTTGGAGGAGAATTTGACGGTACAGTGGGAGGTTTCCAGATTAGATAAATTGGTAACCATTCTGATCTAGGTTAGAGTGCACGCTGAGTGTTTCTTTTCTCTCTCTCTTTGGCAGCGACCATTGACCCGACCCTAAGACTATGACTCAGTGACCAAAATTGACCGAACCTTCTTAACACTGGCTTTTGGATTGTCAGAGTTGCGAACCTCATTGCCACTCTTACTTTTACCTTTTTCTCCAGGACACCCCGTACTACTACGAACGTCCACTTCCATTGGACAAAACCATCGTATGGTTAGATACGAACTCGAAGGGATTTATTCGAGGATGGTTTCCGGTTCTGGAGAAAACGGATAGGACTATTCAGTTGTCTTTTCCTTTTACCTTCTCTCAGGTTGCGAGTACTCCTTGGTTTAGGAGTAGTACACCTATTACGCAAATTGGATAGTCTTCTTCCAAACCTTAGGCTGGTGCCGACCGGTGGGGAATGAAGAAAACCAATTAGCATAACGATGGTGTGCAGAAGGTATTAAGTTAAGACAAAGCAAGGGATTAGTAAGAGGGCAAAGTAAACTGCGACTGCTATTCACGACCAAACCAAGTATTCCTTCGCCAATCCTAAATCACCTTTGTATTTCTCCAGGACACTCCGTATCACTACGAAGATCCACAGTTTATTGGATACTCCATCGTATGGTTATATACGAACTCGAAAGGAACTTGTTCCAGTTCGGGGATGGATTCTGGTTCAGGAGGAATAGGAATAAGGTTTATTCGGTTGTCTTTTATCTTCACCTTCTCTCGCATTGCGAGTGTTCCTAGGATTAGGACAGTACTCCCATTATGCTTATTGGATAGTCTTCTTCCAAACCATAGGCTGGTGCCGAACGGTAGGGAAGGAAGAAAACCAATTGGCCTAAAGGGGTGTGCAGAAGGTAATGAATAAAGACATATAAAGGGATTTGGAGAGGTGGCAAAGAATTACACGGTTACAGTTGTGGACCTGGATAATGGAAGAGGCATTACTAGGAATACCGGGATACCCCATCGAAACATTTCAATGTTTCAGTTTCACTGTGTACTGTTAAAGGAAAACTGATTTCCCAGTTAGACACTTGCTCCAGGGTATGTATTTACCAGGTATGATTCTCACATCTGTATGGTTTTACAGATGATGAGTGGGAGTAAGTTATTGGGAATTGGGTGATCATCCTCATTATATTGGGATTCATTGTAATCGGTGATATTTGAGGAAGTCAAATGGACTGTTTGCCAGTCGGCAAGTATTTGGTTTTGAATATCCGCTGTTATGCACCAATTTCAAATTGATATATCTGTACGTCTATTTTCATAGAGTGAGATATACCTTTTTGAAATTATGTCTGTGACATTTACCTATCTCAGTGGATGGTTAGGTAAGGAGCATTAAACAGCGGTGTAATTCTTCTTAACCATAAGTACAGTTTTCAACCTACGACACAAAGTGAATGAGTTATCAGACTCAAGGGACTTATACAGAGTATTGTATGTTGTCCAGGGTCTATCAGGACAGAGGGCTTGGTCCTCGTACTATATTCGGTTTACTTATGACTTCTCTAGTTTTTAGACAGGTGTTTCGTACAAACACAGGGTCCGAATTTTGAGAAGTTATAGGTATTTGAATAAAGTAGAGAACCAAGTATTGCAAGTATCGGGATTCTTCAAAGTGATCGAAGATGTAGATACTTGTGTATGGTATTCAGTTGATAGTAATGATTAAGAGATCTTGCCTCTCTTTCAGGTTATTCATAATTGGAAGCATTCCTAAGTTGAGTAACGCTGATCGGACTCTTTCCATTTAGTTGACATGCACTGGAGACAGCTGCATGATTTGAATCTGGTTCAATTAAATCAGTGCCTCTGGTTCTATATTGGATATAGAACAATTCATATCTTAACGATGTTAAGATACTGGGAGTTGTCCGGCTTATGATTAAAACCAGACTCTGGATAACTCAAGGCACGTTTCTGTAATGGCTGTTTATGGGTTGACCCAGGCTATGACGAGGGTTGACTTTCTACCATCTGGAAGATCAATAGTGATATTGTTCTTGACTCGCCACAGTTTTATTAAAAATGGATTTTTTCAGAAAAACAGCAGTGGGAGTATGGTAGAACTGGAAGTGATTCCAGAACCGCAAACAAATACTGAAGATTTGATAAGGAACCTAAAGATTCAATCTGGATTGACATTCCATTGGCCACTCCGCAGATAAGGTGGGTAACTTCAGGCACCCGAGAGGTACTCCGGTAGCCTCAAGGACGGTGGCAGGGAAGTTCTTGTTTACCCACACTTGCCATTGCTGTTGTTCCAGGTTGCGAGACCCGGCGGGAGGATGATTATAGCGTCGTTCTAAACTAGTTTTAGAAGTGTACGTGTATATGACTCTGGCAGAGGGTTGTTGTAGTCAGAGGGAGCAGCGGAAGCATTGGTGGACAGTTGGCTTATGTCTATTTATAGACTAAAGCAGGTATAGCGGAGATAGATCATCAATTTCTGATGTGACAGTCATAGGTTTGACTTCATCAGAATAAGGGATGGATCTGTTGAAAAGGTAGTAGGGTGTGATGTCATGGTATTTGGATGACATACACAGAATAGGAAAAGAAACTCCTATACTACGATCGGTTATACTTTGGTCGTCACACAGTGGTTTCTCCACATGGGACTTGGACATTATATCAAACATAATGGTTACTAGATCTATGGTTTTAGATCTAAATTTGGGTGGTTTCCCAATCTGGGTACTTAGACAACATTCTAAGAGTATTTAGAATGGACGACTCTGTAGGGTTCCTAGGAACCCTAAGGAGGTCTCACAAGGCATCGATCATGCCAATTTCAAAATTTTATCGGTGCCGAGAAACCCTAGAACGGATCGTCGGCTAGATTTTTAGGCGATAAATGAAACTAGTTAACACTTAAACTATAAGATAACGGAAATACAACCTTTGTAGATCCGGTGCTCCACCTCCATAGCTCCGCAATGAAGTCTCCTCGCTGTCCAAGTCGAACCCCGGGCTCTAGCGTCGGCTTCATCGGAGAATGGACGGGCTAGGTCATCGACGACGATGCCGAAGATGATCTACGTCGAGGCATCGCTAGATCAAGCTCCAACTTCACCAAGTCCAAAAACTTGTGAAGAGAACACACTCTACTACTTGGCAAGAGGTAGAGGATGAAGAAATAGGAAGTGGGTAGACTTTAGAATTGGATTTCTCACTTGTTTCATCAATCCACCATTGATGAAGTCTAGTTTCTCTTCTTGAAGAAGAAGAAGAAGAAGATGATAATGTTATGATAAGTATTATGTAAAATGAAAATAATAATAATACTTATCATCTACCAACCATGGTCAAGTGTAGAGACTAAACTAGGGTAAGTGGGAATGGTTAGGGTTAAGCATGAGACAAAAGGGTGACTTTGGTCAAAGCTTCAAGAAGCTTTAACTAGAAAACAAATTAAGCCACCATTTTCTCTTAATGCTTATCATTTTCCAAAAAGAATAAATAAATAAATAAATGAATAAGAAAATGAAAGGAAAACCCTAACCATTACACAACCATGGTTTAATCTTTACACATGCTCAAGTTAGCATGTATCATCAAGCATGATACATACTAATGTACAAAAGTATATCACATATACAATGTGCACAATCCAAGTGAGAAAATCCATTTAAAGTGAACCAGTACTAGTTAATGCAAAGTAATATATCAAATATATAATTATGCATTAAATCATTAAATCAACACTTGATTCAATGATCCGGTCATGTCGCACACAGCCGACTAGTATACAATGTATCCGCTTATCGAATCAACGCTTGAATCGATAACTAGGTTATATCGCATACAACCATTCGACACATTGATCGCGAGAATGAAATACGGTATCACATACACGCATTATTCTCGGTCCCGCACATATCTCATATGCGCTCCTATTTCGTTTCGCTTGAGCCAGGAAACCTCTGTGTAGGACTCTAAAGACTCGTCAATACGCCGGCAACAGATGATGATCATATCAAACACCCACAAGCCGCAAGCGGTCTGCTAAATGTAACGGCCACCCGGGTATTGAGCGATCAGAAGATCGACGAGCAAGCCCGCTCACACTCCAGTGAATCCAACCAGTAACACTACCGTACAGTCCGGTCTCGTCGTCTGATATGTCGCATATCTTGCCTAGGGGTGGTAAACGTCAGACCCCAATAGCTCGATAAGTCGTGTCGATATGAGGTCTATAACAATTCGAGAAACTACTGGTAACACTTACCAGTAAATCTCAGCAACCCTGGCCACGGATTTCCTGTTATAGCCAATCGAACGCTGCGCAACATCAACTCCCTATACCGGGAGAGACGAATCCCCTCCTATCGCTCATTGCCTCCATGTGACTTGGGACTGTACCCAAAAACCACCGTTTTGCACGCCCTCTTAGACGTGTTAAGATGGAAATCAAAGCACAGTGGGAGCCACACAAGACTCTATGACGATCTCGGGTCAACAGACTACTCTGTACCAGTGTCACCAGAGAACTGCCATCTGACGTAAGGTATAATACCATCTGGGAGTTCTTGGCGAGTCCGTCCAGTGTACCCAGTCTCTACTGAGCACCCGTATATCATCTCCGATGTCAAACACCAATGGATATGGGATCATCCATCGCCCATCTGTATGGGTCGAGAAGGTACACGCTAGTCTACTCTGGTATATCGATGCCCCGTCTCGATACACCCACGACTAGGGAGTTTGAAGGATGTACTTATGGACTACCATGTCCCCACTAGTATGATCAGCATCATAGTCCAGGTAGTCAAGTACACATCCTAAGGGCTTTACCAACATGTAATAGAGAGACAATCAGTGTACACGTTAAGGTAAAGATCAACCAGATAGCATACTATCATGTCGAGCAAGAAAGTCCTCCCTATATATGTCCAAGCATCCACTACAATATACATCCTATGTACAGTAATGGCCTCTAGGGCATACATATAACTAACAATCTCCCACTTGCACTAGGGCCATCTGTAGCAGTGGTTGCAGTATCTCATACTCAACCATCCCATAAAAGTCTCTCTCTGGGAATAGGCCTTCGTGAGTGGATCCGCTGCGTTATCCTCTAAGTCTGCTCTCCTTGCCTCGATCATCCTGGAGATCAAACATCTCCATGATCAGGTGATACTGCCTTAGAATAAGTCTGGATCACTGATGGGACCGGCGTTCCTTGGCATAAGCCACAACTCCATTGTCTCACAATGGTAGGAACGTAGTTCATCTCATGAACTAATATACACCCAAACATCCTCTTTGGTAGCATCTTAAGTAGCGATGTATCCAGCCTTTATCGTCTAGTATGTCACGGTATCTAGCTTGGAACTCTTCCAACATACCGTCCCTTTACTAAGGGTAAAGACAATGCCTGCGTCTGACATTCAGTCGTCTTTATCACTCTGGAACACTTCCAGTGATTCTCCCCAGGATCGATTGATACCATCTCACTACTTCTAGTGAGTGTCCTAACATCCAATTAGATCTATCTCATAGATCCAAAAACCAGGATATAGGAGGTATCACTTTGATCCTATATGGAGAATCATTGCGATAAGCGGAGATTGACCGAGCGTAGCATAGGAAACTCCTTTCTTATCAAGAGTATGTTATCCACGTACTCTACGAGGATCACCACCATACTCCCTACTACCTTTTTGTTTATACAAGGTTCATCTACCATTTTGACGATGTCAAACTCTTTGACTACTACATCAAAACAGACGTTCCAACTCCGCGATGCCTGCTTTATCCTATAAAGCATCTTGTTCACATTTCCGCTGCTCCCACTTTCTACGAAGCCCTTTGGCTGTGTTCTTATAGATCTTCTCTTCTAAATCATTATTTAGAAAAGGAGTCATGGCACCCAACCACTAGATATCGTAGTCATGGTATGTAGCCGTGGCAAGTAGTATCTGGATGGACTTAAGCATAGGTACTGGAAAAGGTTTCATCATTATCCACGCCTGGTCAATGACGAAAACCTTTAACAAGTCTAGCTTTGAAAGTCTCAACTTTTCCATCTACACCAAGTAATCTTCTCAAGATATACTTGCTCCTGATGGGGATTTAACCCTTCAGATATAGCAGCCAAAGTCCATACTTTGCTGGTGTACATGGATTCCATCTCAGATTGCTAAGCATCCAGCCATTCTTACAGAGTCTTACTCCTGATGGCCAGCTCGAAATTAGTTGGGTCATCATCTCATGATGCAATCCTCGCTCCCACTGTCATAGAGAAACTGAAGTATCTCTCAGGTGGGTGAGGAACCCTACTAGATCGGCGAAGAGGCTGAGGTTCATTGGAATCTACTGAATCCTTTGGTTCTACCAAATCATCTGCTGTAGTTTGTATAGCTGGAACCTTTCCAGTTGTACATAACTGACCTTGCCTCGAGCTTGTCTGGATTTTGCTTTTAGACATTAGCCGGACAACCCCAAATCTTAACAAACATAAGACATGGGCTCTTCCCTTTCCATATCACATATGAGATGGTAGGCAACTGATTTGATTGGAACCCTATTCAATAGGTATGCAGCTTCTCAAGCGCATAACTCCCAAAAGGAAATAGGTAACTCAGTAGTACTTATCATAGAGCACACCTTATCATATAGGGTGTGATTGCTCCGCCCCGATATACCATCGTGCTATGGTGTATACGGAGGAGTAATGCTGAGAGAGAATCTCATTCTCCTTTAGAATAGTCCAGAAATTCTATGCACAAGTATTCTCCTCCCTGATCTCATCATAGGACATAATACTTATACCCGTATTTTGGTTCTCTACTTCTAACTTATATTCTGTGAATATCTCAAAAGATTCGGACTTGTGTTTCAACAGGAACATAGGTTTGAATCTCGAAAGATCATCAGAGAATGTAATGAAGTATAAAGAACCAGTCCTGGCATGTGTAGACAGGAGACCTTATATATATCATCATGTATCAGTCCCAAGAGTTCACTAACTTTTTCTCTGTTTCCAATAAACAGAGCTATGGTCATCTTATCTTTGTGACATGACTGGCAAGTTTCATAAGATGTAAATTCAAACTGATTTAAATATGCATCTTAATGTAACTTTAGCTAGTCGGGTCGCATTAATATGACCTAGTCTACAATGCCACAAGAAGGATCCGTTCATTTCTGAACTCTTCCTCTTGTGTGTGTTCTGTATACTAAGAACTGTAGTTTGATTTAGAACATTAATGCTTTTAGATAACGTGCCTGAACCGATCAACTTTTGATGTAGGAAATGTTCAAAACATTATCCAACAATACAAAATTTTATCGTTTCTTTACTAATAAAGAGACAGATATGATTTTGTATATCAGGTTCGGTATCTAATAACATTCGTTCAGAATCAATGTATTACAATACAGGGTGACAGTGACCAACAGACTTGGCTGCAACTCTTGCCCCGTTTTCTGCCTCATGAAACTTATCACCCGTTCTCAGTTTTTCTACCCTTTTGTAGCCCTATGTAACAGATTACATATCTGGGATCCTGATCCGGTATCATATACCCAGGATGCAGAGGATACTGAGAAACAGTTCTTTGTAATGAATACACCCGAAGGAGATGCATCATCATGCACTTTCTTCGTTTGGGCGGCACGGGAAATCTGGTATTCCCCAATTTCCTGCTCTGTCTTATAACAATTATAAGTTGGAGCGGCACCAACGTTCCCCAGCTCAGTATAACAAGCGGGTTCGGTCAATAATCCATTTTATTATCTTGATTAAGGCGTGATATGGTCGCTACCAGGAGAGAGAGAGAAGAAAACACTCAGCGTGCGCTCTTGCAAGAATAGATTGGTTATTATTTTATCTAATCAGGATGGCTCCCACTGCTTTTAATCAAATCTTCCTTCAAACCCTAAAAGGAAAGACTAGCCGGGATTAATTACACACTACAAGTTCGCCAATCTTTCAGCCAGGCCAGTGTCGGTACTTTGAGGGAGGTCCCCCGTGCTTTCGCACGAACCTAATTAATGTAAACCTCGTTTTCCCAGAGGCGTAACCTCGTTAACACCTTTCTAGACACCTACTTGATCGGCTAATTGTAATGTATAAAACTCTCCCAGGAGTAACTCTTACTCGCAGCGGGTATCGGGATCCAACTATCTCATAGAAGGTATGCAATCTCATTGCAAATTTCAACACTTGAAATTCCCGATAATATTTTGCCCCAAGCGTCCTATGACCTTGACAGAGGTCAACAAACCATAGGCTGCTAGTCAAGTTCAACCCGTCATTTCTTGATTGAAGTAAACCCACCCGCACGACCCTTGACAGAGGTCAACAAGGTCGCACGACTACCCTAAATCAATCACATCATATGCTTATGCAGATAAGCGCTAATCAGCTACCGCACACTACGCCTTGACAGAGGTCAACAAACGCAGCACGAATACTAACCAGTACATATCTGAAATGACGGAGGGCTACGACAGGTTTTTCAGAAAACCTATTGCGTAATGAACTTGATATCGTTGTAGGATCGAATGAATTTTGAAATGGAGTGTTTTTGAGGCTTTTCTAGTTTTGCTAAAGGAGTCACTCCCGGTGAAGGGATCGTCGGTCCTTTCCTCGTCGAATGAGGTGCGGGATATATCATATATATCACTGTGCAAAGCAAAAACACTTAAAAGCAATCAAAAGACAAACCGAGTGTGTAGCATCTGCCAGTTATTGCTAAAGGAGTCACTCCCGGTGAAGGGATCTCGGTCCTTTCCTTATCGAATAAGGTGCAGGATATATCGTATATACCGCTGTGGAAAGCAAGAACTGTAGCTACCTGTTTTATTTTGAAATTCGATTCTACAACATCTTAGGTTTCTTTTATTTCATTAATCTCATTAATGAAGTCCCATCATTTAAAGTACCTAAACATCACAGATAAATACGACGTACACTTATGCCATCCGCATTCGCCTCGATGTCCCCTCGTGCACCGTTAGGTTAGGTAACTAACGGCAGAGCGGGGCAGGGCTGGCGCGGGTGTAAAACACAAGTAACGTCTATATAATATATCGTATATACTATATACTGTATCTATCACAGAACATCACATGATCACATCACAGATATCGCAGCAGAAGAATCATATGAAATATTGGATATACTAGGACGTCCATGTTTTCAATACGAGCCAGTATAAAACACGGATTCCACGGTCGTGATGAATAGCCAAACCCACACCCCTAGACCCCTACGAGAGCGGCAAGCAACCCTACCAATTCTAGAGTTAGGAGACCCGGACTCGACTCCTCGAGTTGATCTCCCACTGGACTCCAGAACCCGGTTACTTGTGCCCTCCTCCTTGGGTCTATCCTAGTGCGAAAAAGTAAATAATATACAAAAGGCGACAACTTCCGCAACCTGGAAGTGCCCCAATAAAAGAATATTACATACAAGTTTTTACATGAATGAAAATGAAAAACGCTCATCTCACATAAAAACCCCCGGCTATTCAAACACGACGATCCAATATAACATATCCAGCAACACATAACATCACATGTCATCAGCGTAAGTAAACATGCGTATCCTAATTGTCGTTGACATATAGCAACGAAACCGGCGATATCACATATTACACTTACGGTCACAGAAAAGAATGTGTAAAACTACAGCAGTTGGAATCCGCAATCTGCATAGACATCGCATGCCTAATCAAATGAATTACTTAGACATCGCATGCCTAATAATTATAAACCTTGCATTTTAGTCTCATTATCGAAAACACTTTTCAATATATAGTCGGGTAATTCAACAAGATTCCCGAAAATCTGATCGAATGCTCGTCGCAAACTTCAGTAGACAGTCGCACCCCCGATACCGTCGACGAAGTGCACCAAGGCGGAACACCGCTGCCGCGAGCACCCGAACGGATGCTTTCGGCGACGGGGTTCTCCTACAGTCACTTGGTCGGGGCTATGGGGTGTAGCTGTCTATTAAGTTTACCCGGCGAGTATCCGCGTACACTACGTGATTGCGACGGACTTTTGATCACATCAAAATTCCGTGGCAACCGATCAAGTGAGACTAAACTGCTATGTTTATAACATTCATTCAGTTATCTCATAACTCTTTGTGGATTCCAATTATTGTATCACATTCCGGATAAATAGAAAATGTTAAACTTTCCGATCGAACAATCGAACACCTAAGTTTTCCCGATACAGCTCAACACATGAAATAAGTCTAACAACATTCAGTTCGTGCCTCAGTACCAACGGTCCAGCCGTAGAAGGGTCAAGCCAACGCCTCACATGTGGCACGCCGTACTGCCCCAAACCCGAAGGTTCAAAGGGCAGTTCAAGATGGTCACATAATCGAGTTAAGGTTTGTTGTCTTCTAGAGGGTCCATCGAGTTACTTGCATTACTTAGAACGTCTTTAAACTACGGAAAAATCCAACACTTGGAAATTTCCCGACAGGGGAAAAATTGGGTATTTATATCCGGTCAAACTTTTTAACATATTCTAAAATTACCCGGAAAGCCAAATAAACAAAATTTGATACTCCGATCGAAACACCCAAACCCCAAAACCACCTCAGAAAATTCAACTCATGAATAAACAATAAAATATCCCAGAAAATACAGCACTAAAATATAGGAATTACTGTGCTATTTTCAAGTAGTGACGTGACAACTTAGCCGCGGAACCGCCGCACAAGCCATGCTTGTGCCGCGGTTCCGCCGCACTGTAGACGAATTGGACTCTCGAACTTCACAGTAATTCATCAATTTCCCTGCTGAATTTTCTGCATATTTTTATTTTTGAAAAAGACCAGATTCCAGAAATTGTCCAGAGAGCATGGAAATTTTGCGGTTTCGGTTCGTTTGGACTTCAAACTCCGTCTAAACTTCGCCTAAGGCTCTAGCTAGGCTCTGATACCACTGTAGGGTTCCTAGTCACCCTTAGGAGGTCTCACAAGGCATCGATCATGCCAATTTCAAAATTTTATCGGTGCCGAGAAACCTAGAACGGATCGTCGGCTAGATTTTTAGGCGATAAATGAAACTAGTTAACACTTAAACTATAAGATAACGGAAATACAACCTTTGTAGATCCGGTGCTCCACCTCCATAGCTCCGCAATGAAGTCTCCTCGCTGTCTAAGTCGAACCCCGGGCTCTAGCGTCGGCTTCATCGGAGAATGGACGGGCTAGGTCATCGACGACGATGCCGAAGATGATCTACGTCGAGGCATCGCTAGATCAAGCTCCAACTTCACCAAGTCCAAAAAATTGTGAAGAGAACACACTCTACTACTTGGCAATAGGTAGAGGATGAAGAAATAAGAAGTGGGTAGACTTTAGAATTGGATTTCTCACTTCTTTCATCAATCCACCATTGATAAAGTCTAGTTTCTCTTCTTGAAGAAGAAGAAGAAGATGATAATGTTATGATAAGTATTATGTAAAATGAAAATAATAATAATACTTATCATCTACCAACCATGGTCAAGTGTAGAGACTAAATTAGGGTAAGTGGGAATGGTTAGGGTTAAGCATGAGACAAAAGGGTGACTTTGGTCAAAGCTTCAAGAAGCTTTAACTAGAAAACAAATTAAGCCACCATTTTCTCTTAATGCTTATCATTTTCCAAAAAGAATAAATAAATAAATAAATGAATAAGAAAATGAAAGGAAAACCCTAACCATTACACAACCATAGTTTAATCTTTACACATGCTCAAGTTAGCATGTATCATCAAGCATGATACATACTAATGTACAAAAGTATATCACATATACAATGTGCACAATCCAAGTGAGAAAATCCATTTAAAGTGAACCAGTACTAGTTAATGCAAAGTAATATATCAAATATATAATTATGCATTAAATCATTAAATCAACACTTGATTCAATGATCCGGTCATGTCGCACACAGCCGACTAGTATACAATGTATCGGCTTATCAAATCAACGCTTGAATCGATAACTAGGTTATATCGCATACAACCATTCGACACATTGATCGCGAGAATGAAATACGGTATCACATACACGCATTATTCTCGGTCCCGCACATATCTCATATGCGCTCCTATTTCGTTTCGCTTGAGCCAGGAAACCTCTGTGTAGGACTCTAAAGACTCGTCAATACGCCGGCAGCAGATGATGATCATATCAAACACCCACAAGCCGCAAGCGGTCTGCTAAACGTAACGGCCACCCGGGTATTGAGCGATCAGAAGATCGACGAGCAAGCCCGCTCACACTCCAGTGAATCCAACCAGTAACACTACCGTACAGTCCGGTCTCGTCGTCTGATATGTCGCATATCTTGCCTAGGGGTGGTAAACGTCAGACCCCAATAGCTCGATAAGTCGTGTCGATATGAGGTCTATAACAATTCGAGAAACTACTGGTAACACTTACCAGTAAATCTCAGCAACCCTGGCCAGGGATTTCCTGTTATAGCCAATCGAACACAGCGCAACATCAACTCCCTATACCGGGAGAGACGAATCCCCTCCTATCGCTCATTGCCTCCATGTGACTCGGGACTGTACCCAAAAACCACCGTTTTGCATGCCCTCTTGGACGTGGTAAGATGGAAATCAAAGCACAGTGGGAAACACACAAGACTCTATGACGATCTCGGGTCAACAGACTACTCTGTACCAGTGTCACCAGAGAACTGCCATCTGACGTAAGGTATAATACCATCTGGGAGTTCTCGGCGAGTCCGTCCAGTGTACCCAGTCTCTACTGAGCACCCGTATATCATCTCCGATGTCAAACACCAATGGATATGGGATCATCCATCGCCCATCTGTATGGGTCGAGAAGGTACACGCTAGTCTACTCTGGTATATCGATGCCCCGTCTCGATACACCCACGACTAGGGACTTTGAAGGATGTACTTATGGACTACCATGTCCCCACTAGTATGATCCGCATCATAGTCCAGGTAGTCAAGTACACATCCTAAGGGCTTTACCAACATGTAACAGAGAGACAATCAGTGTACACATTAAGGTAAAGATCAACCAGATAGCATACTATCATGTCGAGCAAGAAAGTCCTCCCTATATATGTCCAAGCATCCACTACAATATACATCCTATGTACAGTAATGGCCTCTAGGGCATACATATAACTAACAGACTCCTGGCACGGTAGTGTACCTGCAGGTGATGGAGTCACCCTCTCTAAAGGTATCTTACAGACTAAAGGAGAGGGATGTGCATGATTGGCAGATCACTTGCTCAGGCAATTGAGTCAATCATGAGATGTCAAGTTCCACACCAGATGTTGTTCTTGCACTAGATGCAATAAGTTGACATTGATCCAATCCTGGAGAAACAGTCGGAAGCAGTTTTAGAACATAAGTGGATGTTCTAGGGATATGATAACGACAGCCTCATTCGGGAGACAGTTATCATTCCAGGCTTCCAAGGTGACATGGACGACAAGGAGGTTGTCGGGGTTATAGTTTTCCTTCTGACGAGGGGCAGTATTTTGGACAGGTGGTCCAAGGCAATACTGAGGGAGGCATGGCGCAGGATATTGATTAAGTTCAGTTGACGGTACAGTCTAAGAAGTTTGGATTTGGAGTTCATTTATGAGCTTGGTCCCATCAGACATCCAGACACATTCTAAGACAGGTATTGCTCATTTCAGGAGATGGGTTTCTCCGCGAACTTGTGATATAGAGAGACATAGAAAGAGACATCAAGGCGGATCCACTCACTAAGGCTATTCCTCGAACGCAATAGTTTCGCAAGCGAGCTTTGTGAGACTGACCAGTAGAGGAGTTGGGTGTTCGGTATCACACGGGCTGTGAGTATGCGACATCGCAATAATTAGCCTTGAGTGCAAGTGGGAGATTGTTGGAGATAGTGCCCTCAGAGTCAATTATTGGATCACAGGCACGTGATTACAATGATTGAGGGAGGACCTATCCCGGTAGGACAGTCTTACTCAAGATGATAGTATGCTATCTGGTTTATCTTTATCATCGTGTACTGCTTTAGGTGACCTGACAGGTCACTATTGCACGTTGATAGAGCCCCTGGGATTCTTGTTTGACTGCCAGCAGTATGAGGGCGATCATATACGTGGGAGCTGGTAATCTATAAGCACATCCTTAAATGGTCCCTAGTCGTGGGAGTTTCGAGATAGGGCATCGATACTCCAGAGTAGACTAGTGTATACAGTCGAGACCCCGACGAGGGGCGGTGGCCGGTCTCACAAGCCACTGGTGTCAGTTGGTTCACCTAAGATGTATACAGGTGCTCATTGGGTTATGAGTACACCGGACAGGACTCGCCGGGAACATGCTAGTTGGTCTTATACCAGACGTCAGATAGCAGTTCCCTGGTGACATGTGTACAGGTTAGTTCATCGACCTGGGGATCGTCATTTGTCTCGTGTGAGTTCCCACTGTACTTTGATTACTACCCTACCACGGCTCAAAGGAGTCGTGCAAACAGGTTTTAGTTGGGTACAGTCTCGAGCCACATGGAGGCAGTGAGCGGATCTTCACGGGTTCGTCTCTCCCGGTATTGGGGGTGAGGTCGTGCTGTGTCTAGGAGAGCCATTACACGAAGTCCTTAGCCAAGGCAGGAGATTTACTGGTAGGTATTCCAGTAGTATCTCAGGGTGTTCTGGGCTACACTCCGACACGACTTGTACCGCTTTTGGGGGACTGACTTTTACCAACCCTCTAGGCCCGCCATGCGATGCTCATAGACGAACGGACCGGACTGTATGGATATTGTCACTGACAGGCTCAGTAGGGTGTCAGGATGAGTTCACTCATCGACGTCCCTTTTGGTCAATAGCTGGTGGCCCGTTACGTATTGGCTTATACCTCTGACGTGCTAGTGGTTAAATCCACAACCAAGGTGTTGACGAGTCTTTAGAGTCCCCCACATTCAGTTACTCAAGCTTTCGAGCGGAAAGCTGTAGAGGCCGTATGGAGATATGGCAGGGTCCGATCAGATACGTGCGGTATTGCACGGATCAGGATCGGACAGGTTGTACTACAGGCCATATGGATATATGGCAGGGTTCGATCAGATACGTGCGGTATTGCACGGATCAGGATCGGACGGATATTACTAGCCGGCTTTGGTTTAAGATGGATCCTAGTATAGTACAGTGTAGATTATTGTCTCATTGCTTTTGTATTTCGGTCGGAATACAAATGCGGGTGTGTATGCACAGTATCGGGGTTTTCCTGTAATTTATTACGGGACCAGTTTTCTGGAGTTGCCAGTTTGCTTTCCGTTTCGGCCAATTTCCTTTGTATCGTTCATTGGCCGAAGATTGGTGGAGGAGGGCTTATTTGCATTTGTGCAAATAAGTATTTGTGGAGGGGGTCTTTGCATATTTCCTTGTATCATGATAATGAACCATCCCTTGACTTCTTGACTTCTTCATGATGACTTGACTTTTTGAAGTCATCATACTTGATGATGGTTGCTTGACTTTGGATATCATGATGGATGTGGTGGAGTGTTGGTTTTAGCTTGTTATCATGCTTGAGCATGATAGTCTTTTTTCCCTCTCTCTCTTGCATTATGAGGGTGATTATCTTTTGATACACACACACTCCCTCACTCACTCTCACTCTCCTCTCCATGATGCATGGCCGGCCAAACATGAAGGGGGCTGTCCCAATTTCTCATGGGGGGATTTTTGGTCTTTTAGCTTCACAAAAATCCCATAGTTCCACCTCCAAAGTATAGTTCATTCTCCTCCACAAAATGGCAACATCCATCAACCCTAAATGAGACTTGAGCACTACACATTCTACAGCAAATCTTGGGCACGTCGACTAGCCAGCTTCGTGCCCGAGTTGCCTCGGCATTGAGGTGGGAGCCCGTAAAAGATGTAGGCGATGTGGTGCACTTCCGGCGATGAGGTGGAGACAGAACATTCCGCGAGAGATCGGGACGATGACGAGAACCCCGGAGGACTCGGATCAGTCGGTATATCTCTATTCCTTATCTTGTAGTTAGTTAGGACTAGTTAATGGTTCGATCCGAGTTTAGTGCGCGGTAGTGCCGGTTTGCTAAGTTCGCAAAAACAAAGTTTATCACCGCTTCCGCTTTTTGGCCTCGTGATGGAGGCCGGGGCGCCGCCGTGCACTTACATAGAGCTCATTCTCTAACGTGGTCCCAAGGTCCGCGAGCTCTTCAATGTAGCCAATCATCTGAAGTACGTGTTCCGCTACAGGTGATCCGAAGGCCAATCTCGCCGAAAACAACTTTTTCGAGACTTCGTATCTGGCGATACGGGATTGCTCTCCATACAGATCTTTTGTATGGAGAAATATGGATTCTAGGTCCATATCCTCGTGCCTCCTCTGATGTTCATTGTCCATAGAGGCAAGCACGATGCACTTGGCCCTCGCGCAATCAATCTCCCAGGTCTTACGGATTTCCTTATCCGCGAAGCTGGATTGAGGTCCTGAGACAGGGGGAGCTTTGGTGGTAAGAAGATACCCCAACTTGTCATAAGTGATTGCCATTTTGACATTCCTGAGCCAATCTTTGTAGTTTGGCCCTGTCAATGTATTTTTTTTCTAGTAGTAACTTAAGTCCAGTCATGATGTTTGGTCACTGCAATTAGGAGAGAGAGAAGAAACACTTTAGCATGATGCTCTTGCAAGTTTATAGTGGTTTTTAGTTTGTCTAAACAGGATGGCTCCCACTGTTTCTCGAATCCTTCCTCAAACCAAAAAGAAGAATTAGTCGGGATCAATTTCACCGTACAATACTTGCTTAACCGTTTAGCCAGGCCAGTGTTGGTACTTCGAGGGAGGTTCTCCAACGCTTTCGCGAAGTTCCTTAATTAAATAACCTCTTTTCCCTGTGGGCGTAGCCCCGCTAACACCTTTCTAGACACCTACTTGGTTTATAGCATTGATCGTCAAGTGAGAAAGTTCCCGAGGAGTAGCATATACTCACAGTAGGATCGGGATCCAAATATCATCGTGTGATAAAGCTGAAGGAATCCTACCAGAATCATCACACTCCAAATGGTATGCAGCACTAGCAAGTTTCAGTTTCTTTAGAAACTCCTAATGTGGATTTTTGCCCCATGCTTTTATGACCTTGACGTAGGCCAAAATATCATAAGTCACATGTCAAGTTCTACCCATCATTTACCAGGTTAATTTGAACCCACCCGTACTTACCCTTGACGTAGGCCAAAATGGCAGTACGACTGTCTCAAACCAACGCATCTATCTATGCAACAGATAAATATCCGGCAGCTACCAATCACTATGCCTTGGCGTAGGTCAAAATACATAGCTTGAATACTACCGAATATTTAGCTGAAATGATGGAGGGCTACGAATGGTTTTGGCGAAACCGTGAACGTAGTGAACTTGATATAATCGAAGGAACCTGATAGCTTTTTAAAAGGAGGGGTTTAAGCTCCGCGTTTAAAAGTTATTTTGAAAAGAAACCGAGTGGTTTTGAAATTGTTCCAACGATTTTAACTTTGGTTTATTTTATTGCATTAATTTAATGTGTCCCATCATTTAATCCTACCATTGCAGAAAACAACGAAAACATGACGTACGCTTATGCCATCCGCATTCGCCACGGGGCCCCGTCATTACCCGTTAGGTTACTTAACTAACGACAGAGTGGGGCTGGACTAGCGCGGATGCAAAACATAAGCAACGCCTACTAGATATCATATATAGATATATATACATTCGTCAGATGTAATGACAACCATTCCAGATCACAGATGAACACATTGGATATACTAGAAATACGCGTTTCGTTCGAGCCTGCAACGAAAGACGGATTACACGGTCGCGATGAATAGCCAAACCCCACCCGAGACCCCTATGGGTGCGGAAAGCTACCCGCCAAGTACCCGAAGTGAAGCAACCTCCCTCAACAACGTGAGTAGGCCACTCGGCACTTCGAGGTACCCGGTAGCTTGTGCACCCCACCTTGGGTCTATCCTAGGAGCAAAAACAGTAAAAGAAATAATATACAATGGCGGCTACAACCTCATCCCGGATGTGCGGCCATAAAATAATATTACATCAATTTACATATTACATCAGATGAAAGATAAAGAAAACTCTCATCTCACAACCCCCGGCTATTCATCCGCGACAATCCAACAAGTTCATATACACAATCCAACAACATTACAGATCACAGATATGCACAACCCCCACTAATCGACGTATAGAGATTAGTTGACGTTCAGTGCATATGTCACATCACAGATATAACCCATTAGCTAAAGTCTACAGAACTTCGATCAAAAATACGGATTTGTAACTACCCCAAACACAACTTTGTTCTCTGGAAAATCTGGACAGAAACAAAATATCCTAAAATTCCGAAAACAGAACACTGAGCAAACTGCAGCAAAGACGAGTCGCGGCCGAGTCAACTCGGCCGCGGATCCGCGGCAAGAAGCATGTTCTCGCCGCGGTTCCGCGGCGCGTTGACCGAGTCAGTGGCTCGTTTTTGCTGACTGTTCTTAGAAAACCCTGAGCCGATTTTTAAGGTATGTGGAATTATTTTTGGAGCAGTTTAAAAATCGGCAGAAAGTTCAGTTTTCGGACGTGTTTTGCGATTTTTTCTCGGATCGAAATTCTAAATACTTTGCTAACATGCTAGCTGTTGTTTAGCTAGTCTCTGATACCACTGTAAGTCCACGTTGCCCACCCCGGTGTTAGTGTATATGCCCTAGAGGCCATTACTGTATCATACTAGTTTGTATATTACTTAATGGAAGCATGGGATATTCACCTTGTATAAACAATCTTGCTCAAAATAGTAGTATGCTACTTGGTTTGTTTCTACTTTAATGTGCACATGTGTTTATTTTTGTATATCACCTATACACATTAGTGGAGCCCTTAGGATCTTTGCTTGATTACCAGCGTTGTGATGGCAGTCACACTCGTGGGGGCTGGGTAATCCACAAGCACATCCTTATGCAGGTCCTTAGTCGTAGGACTATCAAGACAGGGCATCGATACTCCGGAGTAGACTAGCGTATGCGCTTCTCATCCCAGCAGGGGAGACGGTCTGTCCCACAGCCGTCAGTACGTCGTACTTGAGATATTATGCGGGTGCTCGTTAGGTTACGATTACACTGGATAGGACTCGTCGGGAACTGTGTTGGAGATAGTGCCCTCATAGTCAATTATTGGATCGCAGGTACGTGATTGCAATGATTGCGGAGGACCTATCCCGGTAGGACAGTCTTACTCAAGATGATAGTTTGCTATCTGGTTTGCCTTTATCAGTCGTGTACATGTTCAGGTGACTGATTGCATGTTACACTTTGATAGAGCCCTTAGGATCTTGCTTTACTACCAACTGTATGATGGCGATCATATAAGTGAGAGTTGGGTAGTTTATATGCATATCCTTAATTGTGGTCCCTAGTCGTGGGAGTTTCGAGATAGGGCATCGATACTCTGGAGTAGACTAGTGTGTACAGTCGAGACCCCGACGAGGGGCGGTGGCCGGTCTCACAAGCCACTGGTGTCAGTTGGATCACCTAAGATGTATACAGGTGCTCATTGGGTTATGAGTACACCGGACAGGACTCGCCGGGAATCTGCTAGTTAGTATTATATCTACCGTCAGATAGCAGTTCCCTGGTGACATATGTACAGGTTAGTTCATCGACCTGAGGTCGTCATTTGTCTCGTGTGAGTTCCCACTGTGCTTTGATTTCTACCCTACCACGGCTCAAAGGAGTCGTGCAAACAGGTAGCTTTTGGGTACAGTCCCGAGCCATATGGAGGCACGTGAGCGGATCGGCAGGGGATTCGTCTCTCCTGGTATTGGGGGCGAGGTCGTGCTGTGTCTAGGAGAGCCATTACACAAAGCCCACGGCCGTGGCAGGAGATTTACTGGTAGGTACTCCAGTAGTATCTCAGGGTGTAATTGGGCTTCACTCCGACATGACTTATACTGCTATTGGGGGTCTGACGTTGCTAGCCCCCTAGGCGGATATGCGATACTCATTGACGAACGGACCGGACTGTATATACATTGTCACTGTTAGGCTCAGTAGGGTTTTCCGGATGAGTGCGCTCATCGGCATCCCTTGAGGTCAGTCCATGGGCAGCCGTTACGCATTGCTAGTGCCGCTGACGGTTTGTGGTTAAACCCACTGCCAGGGTGCTGACGAGTCATTAGAGTCCCCCACAGACAATTTCCCAAGTTCGGGCGAAACGTTGTAGAGGCCGTATGGTTTTATGGCAGGGTTCGGAAAATGCACGTGCGTTTACGCACGTGTTATTTTTCGGGCAGATAATACTGGTCGGCTTTGGTTTAAGCCGGATCCGAGTATTATATTGAGTAGGTATAATATCTTTGTCTCAGTTGCATTTGTATTCGGTCGTAATACAAATGCGGGTATATTTATACAGTTTCGGGGTTATCCTGAAATTCGTTTCAGGATCACTTTTGGAAGTTGCCAATTTCCAGTTTTCTATCAGCCGTCTTTTAACATTCGGTTAAAGACGGATTTATCTTTTCTTCAGATATGAGTGAGTCATCATTCTAGAAGCTTCTAGAAGTGATGATGAGGCATATGACTCATTAGTGCATTAATGGTTTCATTAAAGGCATGATGAGGTGTTTAAGTGACTCATGGTTTTCATTAATGAGTTTTGTTTAGCTAAAGATATTTCTTCTTGAGCTTTTGAGTGAGAAGCTTTCTTATAGTCACCCTTTGCTCCTACACTCACTCTCCTCCTTCATATATGAATGGAAGGCCTCCTCTCTCATTCATACTCTCACTTGATTCATTCTTGAAAAGATTATGATAGATTTTTGGGGTGTATGGAATTCACAGCTCATTTCATTCCATCACCCGATTCCCTCGGCAACTTCATTAACCGATCGTCCACGGACTTGGACGAAGAGAGACAAAGTCATCTACTCATTCTCTACATCAATCTTGGTCGTCTCTTTTAGCAAACTTGACGATCGAGTTGCCTCGAGTCAGAGGCGGGAGCCCGTTTAAAGAACCGATCATGTGGTGCCACCTCGACGAGGAGATCGGAGATCGACGAGATCGGAGCAGCCGCAACGGAGCGTGGGATGATGGTTGAAGAACGAAGGACTCGGATCGTTCGGTATAACCATTCTACACTCTTTACAGTTTGTTAGTTTAGCAATAATGGCAGATCCGGGTTAAAGTATACGATAGTGCCAAGTTTAAAAGTTTTTGTTCCGCATTTGGCGTCTGTAGACTGCCGGGGCTCTAGCGTAGACTTACAGTGGTATCAGAGCCTAACCATTTTGCTATACTAACTTGTGCTAACGCGTTTAAAACATCGATCCGACCGGAAAACTAAAAACTGCATTTTCCAAGCCGACAGTTTCTGTTGATTTTAAACGGTATCAAAATTGATTTCTGTATGTCTTAAAAATCCGAGCAGGCTTTTCTAAGAATCACGACAAAATATGGGCTCATGATCTCTCCATGGAGGCGCGGAAGCGCGGCCAACCCTATTGTATTGGCCGCGCTTCCGCGGCCACGTGAGGAGCACGTGCTCCCATTTTTTTCTGTGGGTTCTTGGATGGATTTTGGGGTTTTTGGTAAATACAGTTTTGACCCAGGTTTTGTTACTGTTCACCAGTAAGCAGTGGGGCCCACTTTTTGATATTTGGTCTTTGGTCGATCGAAATTTAAACACGTTAGTTTACAGTGCTTACATTATATCTCCGACCGGGAATGTCATTTGATCGGTAAACCGCGTTTAATTGCTATAGTTCTTTTAGACGGGTTTGCGAATGTGACATTCGCGTTGATGTTCTGTGTTGTGCTGTGATGTTGCGGATTTGTCGTGGTGGATAGCAGTGTGCAATGATAGTACAGTTTGAGTTTATTTGTACATTTGATATTGCGGGGCGAGCGTCCAACTTGTGGACTGCCGTCACTGCCTGTTGTATAATATTCTTTTGGGGCACGACCAGGTTGCGGTCGATGTACCTATTGTACTATTTTTCATTACTGTACTAGGTTTTGCCCCGAGACGGAGTGCACGGATAGCCGGGTTCGGGAAAGCAACGGGTCCGCATCTCATGGCTTTGAGAGGCAGAGGGGCCCCACTTCAGAATTGGCAGACTATTCGCCGCACTCGTAGGGGGTACAGGTTGACCCAAGGAGGGGTGCTCAATTTACCGGATTCCGTGAAGTGCCGGGTGTTCCATTCACTATGCTGTGGGGGACTGCCTCGCTTCAGGTTTTAGCGGGTAACTTGCCGCACCCGTAGGGGTCTAGGTTTCATTGCACAGGCTATCGACACGACAGGGGAACGTCGGGTTTCAGCAGCGGCTCTGTGAAACCCGGGGATCCCAGATTATCTGTATTGTTCTGTGATGCTTATTACTTTTCTGTAATGTTGCATACTATCACGCCTGGAGCGATTTTGTATATTGGTTTATATACTATTAGATGTTGTATATGTTTTACACCCGCGCTAGTCCAGTCCCCGCTCTGTCGTTAGTTAAGTAACCTAACGAGTAATGACGGGACCCAGTGACGAATGCGGATGGCATATACGTACATTTTATTTTCGTTCTTTTCTGGTGTGATTAAATGATGGGACTGCGTTGATTCTGATCAACGCAAAGTAAAAACAAACCTGTATACAGTTGTTGGAACAATTTAAAAAGGTGTTATTGCAAAGTCGTTTTCTTTTGTTATGCATAGCGGTATTCGGTGTGAATATCCAGCACCTCATTCGACGAGGCAGGGGCTGATATCCCTTCACCGGGAAAGACCCCTTGGACAGAAGTTTGCGTCAGGGTAATAACTTCACTATAGTCGATTACAAGTTGCTTTGCATAGCGGTATTCAGTGGAATATCCTGCACCTCATTCCACGAGGAAAGAGCCGAGATCCCTTTACCGGGAGTGACCTCTTTAGCAAAAGGTTTTCGCCACTATATTTTAAAAAGCTATCAGGTTCCTTCAGCGATATCAAGTTCACTACGCTAAAGGTTTTTCGCCAAAAACCAGTCGTAGCCCTCCGTCACTTCTTTTGGGTATTTAGTAGTATTCAAGCTATGCATTTTAGCCAAAGTTAAGGCATAGTGTTTGGTAGCTGCTGGGTATTCAATTGTTGCATAGATAGATGAGTTAGTTTGGGACAGTCGTTCTGCCGATTGGCCAATGTCAGGGGCATGTGCGGGTGGGTTCAAATTGACAAGATAGTGACGGGTAGAACTTGGCATGTGACTTATGACATTTTGACCAAAGCCAAGGTTATAAGAGCATGGGGCAAAAATCATATCAGGAGTTTCTAAAGAAACTGAAACTTGCCGAGTATGCGCATACCTTCTAGAGTATGAGTAACGTGGATGCATTCCATCACGTTATCATGCGATGAGAGTTGGATCCTGATTCCCACTGATGAGTTGGTTTACTCTTCGGGTGATCCCGATTGATTCTTCTTTAGGTTTGGAGGAGAATTTGACAGGACAGTGGGAGGTTTCCGGATTAGATAAAATGATGACCATTCTGATCTAGGATAGAGTGCACGCAGAGTGTTTCTTTTCTCTCTCTCTCTTTGGCAGCGACCTTTGACCGACCCTAGACTATGACTCAGAGACCAGGTTGACCGAACCTTCTTAAAATACTGGCTTTTGGATTGTCTGAGTTGCATAAGTCATTGCCACTCCTTCTTTTACCCTTTGCATTTCTCAGAACACCCGTATTACTACGGATATCCACTTCCATTGGATAGAGCCATCGTATGGTTATATACGAACTCGAAGGGACTTCTTCGGGGATGGATCCAGGTTCAGGAGAAATAGAATTGGTTTATTCAGTTGTCTTTTATTATCACCTTCTCTCAGGTTGCGAGAGCTCCTTGGTTTAGGAGAGTACACCTATTACGCCTATTGGATAGTTTTATTCCAAACCATAGGCTGGTGCCGAAAGGTAGGGAATGAAGAAAACCAATTAGCCTAAAGAGGGTGTGCAGAAGGTAATATGTAAAGACAAAATAAAGGGATTAGAAAGAGGGAAAAGTAAATTGCGACTGATATCATTCACGACCAAAACCGCGTACTTCATCGCCACTCCTATTTCACCTTTAAAAGAATAAGGTATTATTCAGTTGTCTTTTATCATCACCTTCTCTCGAGATGCGAGTACTCCTTGGTTTAGGAGGGTACACCTATTATGCTTACTGGATAGTCTTCTTCCAAACCATAGGCTGGTGCCGAACGGTAGGGAAGGAAGAAAACCATTTAGCCTAACGATGGTGTACAGAAGGTAACGACTAAAGACAAATAAAGGGATTTGGAGAGATGGCAATAAAATATACGGTTGAAGTCATGAATTGGATTATGGAAGAGGCATTGCTATGAATACCAGGATACCCCTACGAAACATTTTCATGTTTCAGTGCATTGTTAAAGGAAAACCTGTTTTCCTGATTAGACACTTACTCCAAGGGTATGTATTTACCAGGTTTCATTCTCATATCTGTATGGTTTTACAGATGATGAGTGGGAGTAAGATATTGGGAATTAGGTGATCATCCTCATTATATCAGAATTCGTTGAAATTGGTGATATTTGAGGAAATCGCCAGGGTACAGTTTTCTACCTACGACGCACAGGTTTTGAGTTGTTTGACTCAGCGGACTTATACAGAGTATTGTATGTTGTCCAAGTGTCCATCAGGACAAAGGGGTAGGTCCTCGTACTATGTTCTATTTACTTATAACTTCTCTAGTATTTAGACAAGTGTTTCGTAGAAATACAAGGTCTAAGTTTTGAGAAGTTATGGGTATAAGAATAAAGTAGAGAACCAGGTATCACAAGTATCGGGATTCTTCAAAGAGATCGAAGATGTAGATTCTTGTGATTGGTATTCAGATGATAGTGATGGTTTTGAGAAACGTGTTTCTCTTTCAGGTTACTCATAATGGGATGGATTCCTAAGTTGAGTAATGCTGATTAGCCTCTTTCCATTAAGTTGATATGCACTGGAGACAGCTGCATGGATTGAATATGGTTCCAATTAAATAAGTGCCAAAGTTTCTGTATTGGATATAGAATGGATCGTACCTTAAAAGATGTTAAGGTACGGGGAGTTGTCCAGCTTATGATTAAAACCAGACACTGGATAACTCAGGGCACGTTTCTGTAATGGCTGTTTGTGGGTTGACCCTGGCTATGACGAGGGTTGATATTCTACCATTTGGAAGATCAATAGTGATATTGTTCTTGACTTGCCACAGTTTTAGTAAAAATGGATCTTTTTCAGAAAACAGTAGTGGGAGTATGGTAGAACTGGAAGTGATTCCAGAACCGCGAACGATTACGGAAAATTTAATAGGACCTATACATTCAATCAGGTTTGACATTCCAATAGCCACTCCGCAGATTTGGTAGGTAACCTCAGACACCCGAGAGGTACTTCGGTAGCCTCAAGGATGGTGACAGGGAGGTTCTTATCTACCCAGACTTGACACTACTGTTGTTCCAGGATATGAGACCCGGTAGGAGGGTTGTCGTAGTCAGTGGGAGCAACGGAAGCATAGTGGGCAAGATGCTTATATCTATTTATAGACTTGAGCAGTTATAGCGGAGATAGATCATCTAATTTTGATGTGACAGTCATGGGTTTGACTTCAATCAGAATAGGGGATGGATCAGTTAAGAAGGCAGTAGGGTGTGATGTCATGGTATCTGGATGACATACACAGAGTAGGAAGTAAAATTCCTATAGTACGATCGGTTGTACTGTGGTCGTCACACAGTTGTTTCTCCAGACAGGATATGGATATAATATTTGACATTTTGGTTTCTAGATCTATGGTTTTAGATCTGGATTTGGGTAGTTTCCCAATGTGGGTACTTTGACAGATATTCTAATGGTTTTTGGAATAGATGACTCCTAGCATGGTGGTGTACCTGCAGGTGATGGAGTCACCCTCTCTAAAGGTGTCGTATAGACTAAAGGGGAGAGGGATGTGCATGATTGACAGATCACTTGCTTAGGCAATTGAGTCAATCATGAGATGTCAAGTACCACACCAGATGTTGTTTTTGCACTAGATGCAATAAGTTTGTATTAATCCAATCCTGGAGAAACATAAGGAAGCAGTTTTAGAACATTGGTACATGTTCTACGGATTTGATAACGGCAGCCTCTTTCGGGAGACAGTTATCATTCCAGGCTTCAAAGGTGACATGGATGACAGAGTGATTGTCAGAGTTATAGTTTTTCCCTCTGACGAGGGACAGTATTATGGACAGGTGGTTCCAGAGGATACTGTGGGTGGCATGGTGCCCGATACTGATTAGGTTCAGTGATCGATTCAGTCTAAGAAGTTTGGATATGGAGTTCATTTATGAACTAAGGTCCCATCAGATATCCAGACATATTCTAAGACAGGTACTATTCAATTCGGGAGATGGCTTTCTCCACGAACTTGAGATTAAGAGAGATACAGAAAGAAACTTCTAGGCGGATCCACTCACCGAGGCTATTTCTCGAACACAATAGTTTTACAAACGGGCTTTGTGAAACTGATTAGTAGAGGAGTTGGATGTTCGGTTTCACACGGGCTGTGAGTAGTCGACATCGCAATATTAGCCTTGAGTGCAAGTGGGAGATTGTTGGAGATAGTGCCCTCATAGTCAATTATTGGATCCCAGGTACGTGATTGCATTGATTGCGGAGGATCTATCCCGGTAGGACAGTCTTACTCAAGATGATAGTTTGCTATCTGGTTTGCCTTTATCAGTCGTGTACATGTTCAGGTGACTGATTGCATGTTACACTTTGATAGAGCCCTTAGGATCTTGCTTTACTACCAACTGTATGATGGCGATCATATAAGTGAGAGTTGGGTAGTTTATATGCATATCCTTAATTGTGGTCCCTAGTCGTGGGAGTTTCAAGATAGGGCATCGATACTCCGGAGTAGACTAGTGTGTACAGTCGAGACCCCGACGAGGGGCGGTGGCCGGTCTCACAAGCCACTGGTGTCAGTTGGATCACCTAAGATGTATACAGGTGCTCATTGGGTTATGAGTACACCGGACAGGACTCGCCGGGAATCTGCTAGTTAGTATTATATCTACCGTCAGATAGCAGTTCCCTGGTGACATGTGTACAGGTTAGTTCATCGACCTGAGGTCGTCATTTGTCTCGTGTGAGTTCCCACTGTGCTTTGATTTCTACCCTACCACGGCTCAAAGGAGTCGTGCAAACAGGTAGCTTTTGGGTACAGTCCCGAGCCATATGGAGGCACGTGAGCGGATCGGCAGGGGATTCGTCTCTCCCGGTATTGGGGGCGAGGTCGTGCTGTGTCTAGGAGAGCCATTACACAAAGACCACGGCCGTGGCAGGAGATTTACTGGTAGGTACTCCAGTAGTATCTCAGGGTGTAATTGGGCTTCACTCCGACATGACTTATACTGCTATTGGGGGTCTGACGTTGCTAGCCCCCTAGGCGGATATGCGATACTCATTGACGAACGGACCGGACTGTATATACATTGTCACTGTTAGGCTCAGTAGGGTTTTCCGGATGAGTGCGCTCATCGGCATCCCTTGAGGTCAGTCCATGGGCAGCCGTTACGCATTGCTAGTGCCGCTGACGGTTTGTGGTTAAACCCACTGCCAGGGTGCTGACGAGTCATTAGAGTCCCCCACAGACAGTTTCCCAAGTTCGGGCAAAACGTTGTAGAGGCCGTATGGTTTTATGGCAGGGTTCGGAAAATGCACGTGCGTTTACGCACGTGTTATTTTTCGGGCAGATAATACTGGTCGGCTTTGGTTTAAGCCGGATCCGAGTATTATATTGAGTAGGTATAATATCTTTGTCTCAGTTGCATTTGTATTCGGTCGTAATACAAATGCGGGTATATTTATACAGTTTCGGGGTTATCCTGAAATTCGTTTCAGGATCACTTTTGGAAGTTGCCAGTTTCCAGTTTTCTATCAGCCGTCTTTTAACATTCGGTTAAAGACGGATTTATCTTTTCTTCAGATATGAGTGAGTCATCATTCTAGAAGCTTCTAGAAGTGATGATGAGGCATATGACTCATTAGTGCATTAATGGTTTCATTAAAGGCATGATGAGGTGTTTAAGTGACTCATGGTTTTCATTAATGAGTTTTGTTTAGCTAAGGATATTTCTTCTTGATCTTTTGAGTGAGAAGCTTTCTTATAGTCACCCTTTGCTCCTACACTCACTCTCCTCCTTCATATATGAATGGAAGGCCTCCTCTCTCATTCATACTCTCACTTGATTCATTCTTGAAAAGATTATGATAGATTTTTGGGGTGTATGGAATTCACAGCTCATTTCATTCCATCACCCGATTCCCTCGGCAACTTCATTAACCGATTGTCCACGGACTTGGACGAAGAGAGACAAAGTCATCTACTCATTCTCTACATCAATCTTGGTCGTCTCTTTTAGCAAACTTGACGATCGAGTTGCCTCGAGTCAGAGGCGGGAGCCCGTTTAAAGAACCGATCATGTGGTGCCACCTCGACGAGGAGATCGGAGATCGACGAGATCGGAGCAGCTGCAACGGAGCGTGGGATGATGGTTGAAGAACGAAGGACTCGGATCGTTCGGTATAACCATTCTACACTCTTTACAGTTTGTTAGTTTAGCAATAATTGCAGATCCGGGTTAAAGTATACGATAGCGCCAAGTTTAAAAGTTTTTGTTCCGCATTTGGCGTCTGTAGACTGCCGGGGCGCTAGCGTAGACTTACAAACTGTTGGTTGGTACTATACCTATCGTCAGTTATCAGTTTCCAGGTGACATGAGTACAGCTTAGTCCGCTGACTTGACACTGTCACTTCGCCTCGAGTGTGTTTCCACTGTACTTAGATTACTACCGTACCACGGCTCAAAGGAGTCATGCAAACAGGTAGTAGTTGGGTGCAGTCCCGAAGCAATTGGAGGAAGTGACGGTTATACAGGATTCTTCTATCCCGGTATTGGGGGTTGATATCGCGCTGTGTCTAGGAGAGCCATTACACAAAGTCCCTGGCCAGGGCAAGAGAGATATACTGTTAGGTTTCCAGCGTTATCTCAGGGTGTTCTGGGCTTCACTCCGACATGACTTGTACCGCTATTAGGGGACTGACGTTTACCGCCCCCTAGGCCCGCCATGCGATATTCTCAGACGAACAGACCGGACTGTACGCAGATTGTCACATTCAGGCTCAGTAGGAGTTCAGATGGGTTTCACCTCGTTCGTCTTCTTATCGGCATCTACCTGGGGACCGTTACGCACAGCTAGTGCCGCTTGCGGTCTGTGGTTAAACCCACTGCCAGCGTAATGTCGAGTCTTTAGATTCCCACACAGAGAGCTATTCGCCTTTAGGCAAAAGAGTAGAGGTCGCATGGTTTTGCGACAGGGTTCGGTCACATCCGTGCACTTGTGCACGTTTAGTGTCCGGGCAGTTGACACTAGCGGGCTTTGGTTTAAGCCAGATCCTAGTGTACGTTTTTGCATTGGTTTTATCTCGTTTGTATTCGTGTTCCTCGGAACGCGGATGCGGGTGTGTATGCACAGTTGACAGAGAGAGATAGAGGCAGAGGATTCTCATTATGGTTGTTGACTGTTGACTTTTGCTAAACCCTAATGAGAATAAGAAATATGGTTAGCAATAATATTAATTAAGTATTATTGTGACATGGTTGTTGATGGTTGACTTTGTTGACTTAGTTGACCGGTTGACTAGGTTGGACTTGTTGACCATCATCATGACAATGGCTATCATTTCTTGGCGTTGACCTTGGCTTGCTTATGTGTTTACACATTGCATTTAATGCAAGAAATGATATAGCCACTTGATATGATAACAACCATCACATAATACTCAATTATTATTACTTGTTATCATGATTTTGGATTATGAGAGCTTGGATGGAAAAAGTCTTGCTCATTCTCCCATTCCCTTTCTCTCTCATGCTTGAGCTCTCCCTCTTCCTCTTGCTCTCTCTAGTTCATGGTTCACTTGTCTCATGTGTTGAGAAGCAAGAACCATAGAGATAAAACCCAACACACTCCTCTACTCATCCTAGTACACAAGGTTTAGCAAACCAAGTGTTCTAGTTTCCTCTAGTTTGAGGTTGAAGCCAAAAGTAGAAGCTTTCAGGTGGATCCATCTTCGGCACAAAGAGACAACGAGGAGAGAACTATCCGACCACCAAAAGGAGACCAAGAGAAGGAGTTCAAGTTAAGGTATAACCCCTAACCGAGTTGGTAAAACTCTTGTTAGGTTTGTTAGATAGTTGTTTAACAAAAATCCGTATTTTGAGTCCATGTTACCACCAAAAGAAAAATCGTTTTTCATCATTTCCGCAAGCCCATAAGTACCGGGAGAGGTAACGTGGACTTACAGTGGTATCAGAGCCTAGTTAAGCTCTATCTAACATGTTAGCAAAGTAACTTGAAGTTCGATCGGAAAAAAAGTCACGAAACACGCCCGAAAAGTATAGTTTCTGCCGATTTTTTTTCTTGTTCAAAAAATAATAAATCTTACACTAAAAATCGGCTCAGGCTTTTTATAACACACTGTAGAAAATTGGTCCAGGGACTCGGTCAACGCGCCACGGAACCGCGGCGGGAGCATGCTCCCGCTGCGGATCCACGGCCGAGTTGACTCGGTCGTGGGCGAATTTTCTTGCAGTGTGTTTACTGGGTCGTTTTGGGATTTTTACAATATGTTTTTTCTGCCCAGATTTGCCAGAAAGAAAAATTTGTTTTTGGGGTCCAAAAATCCGTATTTTGATCAAACTTCTAAAGACTTAAGCTAACGGGTTATATCTGTGATGTGATATATGTATTGAACGTCTGCTAATCGCTATACGTCGATTAGTGGGGGTTATACATATCTGTGATCTGTAATGTTGATGGTATGTGTATATGAATTCATTGGATTGTCACGGATGAATAGCCGGGGGGTTGTGAGATGAGAGTTTTCTTTTTCTTTTAATTCATGTAATTTGTAATTGATGTAATATTATTTATATGGCCGCACAACCGGGATGGGGTTGTAGCCGTCATTGTATAATTTCTTTTACTGTTTTTGCTCCTAGGATAGACCCAAGGTGGGGTGCACAAACTACCGGGTATCTCGAAGTGCCGAGTGGCCTACTCACGGTGTTGAGGGAGGTTGCTTCGCTTCGGGTACTTGGCGGGTAATTTGCCGCACCCGTAGTGGTCTAGGGTGGGATCTTGGCTATTCATCGCGACCGTGTAATCCGCTCTTCATTACAGGCTCGTACGGATTGCGGATTCCTAGAATATCCAATGTGTTCTCTGTGATCTGGAATGGCTATCATTGCATGTGACGAATGTGTATATCTATATATGATATCTATTTAGGCGTTGCTTATGTTTTGCATCCGCGCGAGTCCAGCCCCCGCTCTGTCGTTAGTTAAGTAACCTAACGGGTAATGACGGGGCCCCGTGGAGAATGCGGATGGCATAAGCGTACGTCATATTTTCGTTGTTTTCTGCAATGGTAGGATTAAATGATGGGACACATTAAATTAATGCAAGAAAATAAACCAAAGTTGAGTCGTTGGAACACTTTTAAAACCACTTGGTTTCTTTTCAAAAACAACTTTTAAACGCGGAGCTTAAGCCACTCCTTTTAAAAGCTATCTCGTTCCATCGATTATATCAAGTTTACTACATTCACGGTTTCGCCAAAACCATTCGTAGCTCTCCGTCGTTTCACATGGATAGTCAATAGTATTCAAGCTATGTTTGTTGGCCAAAGTCAAGGCATAGTGATTGGTAGCTATTGAGTATTCATGTGCAGCATAGATAGATGTGTTGGTTTGGGACTGTCGTACTGCCTTGTTGGCCAAAGTCAAGGGTAGGTGCGGGTGGGTTCAAATTAACCTGGAGAATGACGGGCAGAACTTGACATGTGACTTATGATTTGTTGGCCAAAGTCAAGGTCATAAGAGCATGGGGCAAAAATCCACATCGGGAGTTTCAAAAGAACTGAAACTTGCTAGCGCTGCATACCATTTGGAGTGTGATGATTCTGGTACGATTCCTTCAGTTTTGTCACGCAATGATATTTGGATCCCGATCCTACTATGAGTATATGCTACTCCTCGGAATATTTCTCACTTAACGATCAATGCTATAAACAAAGTAGGTGTCTAGAAAGGTGTTAGCGGGGCTACGCCCACAGGGAAAAGAGGTTATTTAATTAAGGAACTTCGCGAAAGCGTTGGAAAACCTCCCTCGAAGTACCGACACTAGCCTGGCTGAACGGTTAAGCAAGTATTGTATGGTGAGATTGATCCTGACTAATTCTTCTTTTTTGGTTTGAGGAGGGATTCGAGAGACAGTGGGAGCCATCCTATTTAGACAAATTAAAAACCACACTAAACTTGCAAGAGCATCATGCTAAAGTGTTTCTTCTCTCTCTCTTAATTGCAGCGGCCAAACATCATGACTGAACTTAAGTTACTACTAGATAAAAACATACTGACAGGGCCAAACTACAAAGATTGGCTCAGGAATGTCAAAATGGCAATCACTTATGACAAGTTGGGGTATCTCCTCACCACCAAAGCTCCCCCTGTCCCAGGTCCCAAAACCAGCGTCGCGGATAGGGAAATCCGTAAGACCTGGGAAATCGATTACACGAAGGCCAAGTGCCTCGTGCTTGCCTCTATGGACAATGAACATCAGAGGAGGTACGAGAATATGGACCTTGAATCCATATTTCTCTATACAAAAGAACTGTATGGAGAGCAATCCCGTATCGCCAGATACGAAGTCTCGAAAAAACTGTTTTCGGCGAGATTGGCCGTCGGATCATCGGTAGCGGAACACGTGCTTAAGATGATTGGCTTCATTGAGGAGCTCACGATACTTGGGACCACGTTAGAGAACGAGCTCTACACGAACTTGATTCTCCAGTCCCTTCCTTCCACTTACGCCCAGTTTATCCTGAACTTCAACTTGCAAGAAAAAGAAGTTGAACTTTCAGAACTCCTCAACATGCTGAGGAGTGTAGAGGGCACCCTACAAAAAGGTAGGGAAACATCCACTTTGTTTGTAGAAGGATCTTCCTCTTCTAGGTCCAAGGCGAGAGCCAAGGGAAAGAAGAAGAAAGCCCCCGCCAAACCAAGGGGCGGTGTTACTAAAGTGGATACGAAGGGAAAGACAAAGGAAACAAAGGTAGCGGGAAAGCTTGTGGGAAAGGAAGAATGCTTTTACTGTCATTAGAGTGGACACTGGAAAAAGGATTGCTGGGCTTGGAAGGCCAGAACCCAGGATCTGAAGCAAGTTGCGGCTTCAGCTTCAGGTGTGTATGTTATTGAAAACTGTCTATCAATAAACTCTACATCCTGGGTATTGGATACCGGATCAGGATCTCATATCTGTAATTCTTTACAGGCACTGAGAAGGCGTAGGGTTTTGAAGGCAGGTGATATGACCCTCAGAGTTGCAAACGGAGCTGGCATGGATGCTGAGTCCGTGGGGGACTATCACCTGGGGTTGTCAGATGGACACGTTTTGGTTTTGCGTGATTGTTATTTTGTACCCAATGCAACCTGTAATATCATATCTGTATCTTTATTATCTAAAGAAAGTAATGAATTTGCATTTGTAAGTAATGTTGTAAACATTCACCTTAATCAAGTTTTGATTGGGTCAGGTACATTAAGCAATGGTATATACGTATTAAACCAACCACAGATTTTCAATGTCCAGAATACACACAAAAGAAAGTCTCCGGAAACAAATCAGGCTTTCTTATGGCATTATAGACTGGGTCACATCAATGAGAGAAGGTTGACGAAGTTACATACAGAAGGATATTTGGATCCGTTCAAATATCAATCATATGCAACTTTTCAATCATGTCTCGAAATAAAGATGACAAAGACTCCGTTCACTGGACACGGAGTAAGAGCGAGCGAGCTCTTGGGACTCGTACACAGCGACGTGTGCGGTCCAATGTCTACGCATGCACAAAGCGGTTATTCTTACTTCATTACTTTTACGGATGACTTTTCAAGGTACGGATATGTCTTCTTAATGAAACATAAATCCGAAGCCTTTGGAAAATTCCAGGAATATAAGAATGAAGTAGAAAAACAAACTGGCACAAGTATCAAGACACTAAGATCTGATCGAGGTGGTGAATACTTGAGTGCCGAGTTCCTGGATTACTTAAAAGAGAATGGAATTCTCTCTCATCTTACTCCTCCATACACTCCGCAACATAACGGTGTATCGGAGAGACGGAACCGGACCCTATTGGATATGTTACGTTCCATGATGAGTAACGCTGAGTTACCGCGATCATTCTGGGGTTATGCACTAGAATCAGCTGCATACCTTTTGAACCGAGTTCCAACTAAGACTGTGCCTACCACACCATATCAGATGTGGTGTGGGAAGAAACCCTATCTTAAGCACATTAAGACATGGGGATGTCCAGCTTTTGTCAAAAAGCAGCATGCGGACAAACTCGAGGCACGCTCAGTAAAGTGCAAGTTTGTGGGATATCCAAAGAACTCCAAGGGATATTTCTTCTATTGCGAAGAGGATCAAAAGGTTTTTGTTTCTCGTTATGCCCACTTCTTGGAAACTGATTTTTTGGAAAATCAGATAAGTGGGAGCGCAATAGAACTGGAAGAAATTCCAGAACCACGGGCTATTACTGAAAGCTTAGTAGAACCAGAGGGTTCAAATGATTAGGACATTCCTGGGCCGCTCCGCAGGAGTAGTAGGCAGTCTCATCCGCCCAAGAGATACTACGGTTTTCTCATAGATGGGGATAGAGAGGATTGCATCATTGATAGTGATGAGCCGACTAGCTTCCAGCAGGCCATTCAGAGCGTTGACTCGATAAAATGGCTGGATGCAATGCGGACTGAAATGGAGTCCATGTACACCAACAAAGTATGGACGTTGGACGTTGCTCCAGATGGGGTAAAACCCGTAGGATGCAAGTGGATCTTCAAAAGGAAGATTGGTGTAGATGGACAGGTTGAGACCTATAAAGCTAGACTGGTTGCAAAGGGTTTTCTTCAAAGACCTGGTTTGGACTATGACGAAACCTTTTCTCCAGTGCCTATGCTGAAATCCATTCGGATCCTTCTTGCCATTTCTGCCTTCCACGATTATGAGATTTGGCAGATGGACGTAAAGACCGCTTTTCTGAATGGAAATTTAGAGGAGTGGGTCTATATGGACCAGCCAGAGGGTTTCATTCAGAGTGGGAGCAGCGGAAAGGTGTGCAAGTTGCTTAAGTACATCTATGGACTAAAGCAGGCATCGCGGAGTTGGAACATCTGTTTTGATGAGACGGTCAAAGAATTTGGCTTTATCAAAAATCCAGATGAACCATGCATCTATAGTAGATTTGTAGCAAGAACTGTCGTATTCCTCGTTTTGTACGTGGATGACATTCTTTTGATAGGAAATGACATTCCTATGCTACAATCTGTCAAGGGGTTCTTGTCACACAGGTTCTCCATGAAAGACCTGGGTGATGCCTCTTACATTCTGGGGATCCGGATCTATCGTGACAGATCCAAGAGGATATTAGGACTTTCACAGTCCAGGTACATCGACACCATACTGAGGAGATTCAGTATGGAAGATTCCAAGCGCGGTAATCTACCGGCTTGTCACGGGATCACCCTCTCCAAGGAGATGTCTCCCAAGACTGATTTGGAAAGGGATCGCATGTCTATTATACCCTACGCTTCTGCGGTAGGCTCTATAATGTATGCGATGTTGTGTACCAGACCAGATGTAGCTTATGCACTGAGTGTGGTAAGACGGTATCAGTCTAACCCTGGGGAGAAGCACTGGATAGCGGTAAAGAACATTCTCAAGTACCTGAGAAGGACTAAGGAGATGTTCTTGGTGTATGGCGGAAAAGACCTCCAGATCGAGGCCTTTGCTGACTCCAGCTTCCAGAGTGACAAGGATGATTCCAAGTCCATGTCGGGTTATGTCTTTACCCTCAATGGAGGGGCGGTGAGTTGGAAGAGTTCCAAACAGGAAACCGTTGCTGACTCGACGATGGAAGCGGAATATATCGCTGCTGCAGATACCGAAAAAGAAGCCGTCTGGATAAGAAAGTTCTTGACAGAACTTCAGGTGGTTCCATCCATTGTTGATCCAATACCTCTATATTGCGACAACAACGGGGCTATAGCTTTAGCAAAGGAACCCAGGTCCCATCAGAAGTCCAGACACATCTTGAGGAGGTATCACCTGATCAGGGAGATCGTGGATCGCCAGGAAATCGAGGTTCAGAGAGTTGCTACGGAAGATAACACTGCTGATCCACTCACGAAGGTCTTACCGCAGACTCAGTTCGAGCGGCTGATCGAGATGATAGGTCTTCGATACGCCAGTACATGGCCTTAGTGCAAGTGGGAGATTGTTAGTGTATATGACCTAGAGGCCATTACTGTATCATACTAGTTTGTATATTACTTAATGGAAGCTTGGGATATTCACCTTGTATGGACAATCTTGCTCAAAATAGTAGTATGCTACTTGGTTTGTTTCTACTTTAATGTGTACATGTGTTTATTTTTGTATATCACCTATACACATTAGTGGAGCCCTTAGGATCTTTGCTTGATTACCAGCGTTGTGATGGCAGTCACACTCGTGGGGGCTGGGTAATCCACAAGCACATCCTTATGCAGGTCCCTAGTCGTAGGACTATCGAGATAGGGCATCGATACTCCGGAGTAGACTAGCGTATGCGCTTCTCATCCCAACAGGGGAGACGGTCTGTCCCACAGCCGTCAGTACGTCGTACTTGAGATAGTATGCGGGTGCTTGTTAGGTTACGATTACACTGGATAGGACTCGTCGGGAACTGTTGGTTGGTACTATACCTATCGTCAGTTATCAGTTCCCAGGTGACATGAGTACAGCTTAGTCCGCTGACTTGACACTGTCACTTCGCCTCGAGTGTGTTCCCACTGTACTTAGATTACTACCCTACCACGGCTCAAAGGAGTCGTGCAAACAGGTAGTAGTTGGGTGCAATCCCGAAGCACTTGGAGGCAGTGACGGTTAGACAGGATTCGTCACTCCCGGTATTGGGGGTTGATATCGCGCTGTGTCTAGGAGAGCCATTACATAAAGTCCCTGGCCAGGGCAAAAGAGATATACTGGTAGGTTTCCAGCGTTATCTCAGGGTGTTCTGGGCTTCACTCCGACACGACTTGTACCGCTATTAGGAGACTAACGTTTACCGCCCCCTAGGCCAGCCATGCGATATTCTCAGACGAACAGACCGGACTGTATGCAGATTGTCACATTCAGGCTCAGTAGGAGTTCAGATGGGTTTCACCTCGTCCGTCTTCTTATCGGCATCTACCTGGGGACCGTTACGCACATCTAGTGCCACTTGCGGTCTGTGGTTAAACCCACTACCAGCGTAGTGTCGAGTCTTTAGAGTCCCACACAGAGAGCTATTCGCCTTTAGGCAAAAGAGTAGAGGTCGCATGGTTTTGCGACAGGGTTCGGTCACATCCGTGCACATGTGCACGTTTAGTGTCCGGACAGTTGACACTAGCGGGCTTTGGTTTAATCCAGATCCTAGTGTACATTTTGGGATTAGTTTTATCTCGTTTGTATTCTTGTTCATCGGAACGCGGATGCGGGTGTGTATGCACAGTTGACAGAGAGAGACAGAGGCAGAGGATTCTCATTATGGTTGTTGACTGTTGACTTTTGCTAAACCCTAATGAGAATAAGAAATATGGTTAACAATAATATTAATTAAGTATTATTGTGACATGGTTGTTGATGGTTGACTTTGTTGACTTAGTTGACCGGTTGACTAGGTTGGACTTGTTGACCATTATCATGACAATGGCTATCATTTCTTGGCATTGACCTTGGCTTGCTTATTTGTTCACACATTGCATTTAATGAAAGAAATGATATAGCCACTTGATATGATAACAACCATCACATAATAATCAATTATTATTACTTGTTATCATGATTTTGGATTATGAGAGCTTGGATGGAAAAAGTCTTGCTCATTCTCTCGTTCCCTTTCTCTCTCATACTTGAGCTCTCCCTCTTCCTCTTGCTCTCTCTCTAGTTCATGGTTCACTTGTCTCATGCGTTGAGAAGCAATAACCATAGAGATAAAACCCAACACACTCCTCTACTCATCCTAGTACACAAGGTTTAGCAAACCAAGTGTTCTAGTTTCCTCTAGTTTGAGGTTGAAGCCAAAGGTAGAAGCTTTCAGGTGGATCCATCTTCGGCACAAAGAGACGACGAGGAGAGAACCATCCGACCACCACAAGGAGACCAAGAGAAGGAGTTCAAGTTAAGGTATAACCTCTAACCGAGTAGGTAAAACTCTTGTTAGGTTTGTTAGATAGTTGTTTAACAAAGATCCGTATTTTGAGTCCATGTTACCACCAAAAGAAAAATCGTTTTTCATCATTTCCGTAAGCCCGTAAGTACCGAGAGAGGTAACGTGGACTTACACCCGGTTCTTACGGGGAGGCGGAAACGGTAAAAAACGATTTTTGACACAAGGCAATATGGACTAGAAATGAAGATCTTTGCTAAACAAAAACCTAGCAAACTAACTAGAAGTTTAACTACTAGAAATGAAGATCTTTTGAAGGTTTTATCTCAATAGCTCATGCTTCTCAACACATGAGACATGAGAGCTTTGAGAGAGAGGAAGAGGATGAGCTTTGGATGAGAGAGAATGAGCAAGAGAGAATGATCTTGACTTTTTACAACCATGCTCACAAAAGAAAGAATAATGATGATAATAATAATAATTAAGAATTGTGATGGTTAGTTTCAATGACCATTATCATTTCATGCATTTAATGCATTTAGTAAAGAACAACAAGTCAACAAAAGTCATTGAAATGAAATGATGATGGTCAACAAGTCCACAATGGTCAACCGTTAACAAAGTCAACAAGTCAACAAAAGTCAAATGTTCAACTCAACCATGGCACAATAATCCTTAATTAATATTATTAATCATATTTCTTATTCTAATTAGGGTTTAGAAAAAGTCAACGAACAACAACCCTAATGAGAATCCTCTGCCTCTGCCTCTGTCAACTGTGCATACACACCCCCATCCATGTTCCGAGGAACACGAATACAATGAGATAAAACCAATCCCAAAACATATACTAGGATCTGGCTTAAACCAAAGCCCGCTAGTAATAACTGCCCGGACACCAAACGTGCACAAGTGCGCGGATGTGAATGAACCCTGTCATAAAACCATGCGACCTCTACTCTGTTTTGCCCAAAGGCGAACAACCCTCTGTGTGGGACTCTAAAGACTCGACACTACGCTGGCAGTGGGTTTAACCACAGGCCGCAAGAGGTACTAGCTGTACGTAACGGTCCCCAGGTAGATGCCGATAAGAAGACTGATGAGGTGAACCCATCCGAACTCCTACTGAGCCTGAATGTGACAATCTCCGTACAGTCCGGTCTGTTCGTCTGAGAGTATCGTATGTCGGGCCTAGGGGGCGGTAAACGTCAGTCCCCTAATAGCGGTACAAGTCGTGTCAGAGTGTAGCGCAGAACACCCTGAGATAACACTGGAAACGCTACCAGTATATCTCGCTAGCCCTGGCCAGGGACTTTGTGTAATGGCTCTCCTAGACATAGTGCGATATCAACCCCCAATACCGAGAGAGACGAATCCTGTTTAACCGTCACCGCCTCCAAGTGCTTCAGGACTGCACCCAACTACTACCTGTTTGCACGACTCATTTGAGCCGTGGTAGGGTAGTAATCTAAGAACAGTGGGAACACACTCGAGGCGAAGTGACAGTGTCAAGTCAACGGACTATGCTGTACTCATGTCACCTGGGAACTGATAACCGACGATAGGTATAATACCAAACCAACAGTTCCCAGTGATTCATGTCCAGTGTACTCATAACCTAATGAGCACCTGCATACTATCTCCAGTACGACGTACTGATAGCTGTGGGACAGACCATTTCCCCTCCTGGGATGAGAAGCGTATACACTAGTCTACTCTGGAGTATCGATGTCCTGTATCGATAATCCTCCGACTAGGGACCTGTATAAGGATGTGCTTGTAGATTACCCAGCCCCCACTAGTGTGACTGCCATCACAACGCTGGCAATCAAGCAAAGTTCCTAAGGGCTCCACTAATGTGTATAGGCGATATGCTAAAAGAAACACATGCACCCATTAAAGTAGAAACAAACTAAGTAGCATACTACTATTTCGAGCAAGATTTTCTATACAACTATGAATATCCCAAGCTTCCATTAAGTAATATACAAACTAGTATGATACAGTAATGGCCTATATGGTATATACACTAACATTATCAGTAGTTTCTCGCCCTGTTATGAGCCTCACATCGGCAGGACTTATCAGGCTATTGGGGTCTGACGTTTACCATCCCCAGGCTAGATATGCGACATATCAGACGAATAGACCGGACTGTACGGTAGTGTTACTTATTAGATTAACAGGAGTATGAGCTGGCATGCTTGATGATCTTCTGATCGCTCAATACCCGGGTGGCCGTTACGTGTAGCATACCGCTGACGGCTTGTGGGTGACTGATATGATCACCACCTACCGCCGGCGTATTGACGTGTCTTTAGAGTCCTACACAGAGGTTTCCTGGCTCAGGCGAAACGGAGTAGGAGCACATATGTGATATGTGCAGGACCGAGATTGATACGTGTATGTGATACCGTTTTCTATTCTCGCGATATGTGATATCGGTCAGTTATATGTGATATAGTCGGGTTATCGAATCAAGTGTTGATTCGATAAGTTGATATTTGATATTAGTCGGTTATATGTGATATAGCCGGATTATTAAATCAAATGTTGATTTAATAATTTAATGTATAATTATATATATGCTATATTAATTTACATTAACTAATATTAGCTCACTTGTGCACACTTAATATATATGTGATATATATTATTGTGTCATGCTTATTGATATATGCAACATGGGAGTATTAGACTCACACCATGCATATGATAATTGTTAGTTATATGTATGCCCTAGAGGCTATTACTGTACATACGATGTATATTGTAATAGATGCTTGGACATATATAGGAAGGACTTTCTTGCTCGACATGATAGTACGCTATCTGGTTGTACTTTATCTTAACATGTACTCTGATTGTCTCTATGTTACATGTTGATAAAGCCCTTAGGATATGTACTCGACTACTGGGACTATGATGAGATCATACTAGTGGGGCCACGGTAGTCGACGAGTACATCCTATAACTATTCCTAGTCGAGGGTGTATCGAGACAGGGCATCGATACACCAGAGTAGACTAGTGTATACGCATCTTGACCCATATGATGGGCGATGGATGATCCCATATCCGTCGGTGTTTGACATCAAGGATGGTGTACAGGTGATCAGTAGAGACTGTGTATACTGGAAGGACTCGCCGAGAACTCCCAGATGGTATTATACCTCACGTCAGGTGGCAGTTCTCCGGTGACACTGGTTAAGAGTAGTCTATTGACCCGAGATCGTCATAGAGTCTTGTGTGATTCCCACCGTGCTTTGATTTCCATCATACCATGTCCAAGACGGCGTGCAAAAAGGTGGCTTTTGGGTACAGTCCCGAATCACATGGAGGCAATGAGCGATAGGAGGGGATTCGTCTCTCCCGGTATAGGGAGTTGATGTTGTGCTGTGTTCGATTGGCTATAACTGGAAATCCCCGGCCAGGGTTGCTGAGATTTACTAGTAAGTGTTATCAGTAGTTTCTCGAACTGTTATAGACCTCATATCGACACGACTTATCGAGCTACTGGGGTCTGACGTTTACCACCCCTAGGCGAGATATGCGACATATCAGACGACGAGACCGGACTGTACGGGAGTGTTACTGATTGGATTCACAGGAGAATGTACAGGCTTGCTTGTTGATCTTCTGAGCGCTCAATACCTGGGTAGCTGTTACGTTTAGCTGACCGCTTGCAGCTTGTGGGTGTTCATATGATCATCACCAACTGCCGACGTATTGACGATTCTTTAGAGTCCTACACAGAGGTTTCTTGGCTCAGGCAAAACGGAGTAGGAGCACATACGTGATATGTGCGGGACCGAGGATAATGCGGTATGTGATACCATATTGGATTCTCGCGATATGAGATATCGGCCAGGTCATCGGATCAAGTCTTGATTCGATGAATCGGTAAATGATATATTAGTCGTTTATATGCGATATAGCCGGATTGTCGGATCAAGTGTTGATTCGATAATTTAATGTATAATAATATATATGATATATTAAATTACATTAACTAATATTAGCTCACTAAAAGATTCTTTTTCTCACTCGGGTAATACATTGATATATATGCGATATATGTTAATTGTATTATTTTATTTTGTTACAATAAATATTATATATGTGATATATAATATTGCAACATGATATGATTACTAATGCAACATGTTTTGTGGAGTTTAAACATGGTTAGGGTTTGGATTAGGGTTAAGACTTCTAGTAGCTTCTAGAAGCTTTTCTTTTGTCATGTTATGTTTGATATTTTCAAGTGACTCACCTTTAACCCAACCCAAACCCTAGCCTTAGTTAAATCTCTACAAGGGTTTAGTTGACCATGGTTGCATAATTCATCATTATCATCCTTTCATTATTCATCACAAAAATGATTCTAATTAATTGATTCATCTTCTTCTTCCTTCTTTCTTTCATGGAAAAAGATTTCTAGCTTTTTCTAAGTGATGATTATGTGTGATGAAAAGATTATAAATGAGAGCAAAAATCCTACTTCATCATCCTCATCTATCCTTGCCCTTTAGATGAGGGTGTTCACATCATTTAGTGAGTAAGAGCTTGTGTTAATGAAACTTCAAGGTAGATCATCTTTGTTATCGAAGATCGGAAGCAAGCTTGCATCTTTCTCTTCGCGGAGCCTCTCGAGAGTCCAGAACACGATGATCGCAGCGAAAGGACCTCAACACAGAGCTTAAGAAGTGAAGGACCGGATCTACAAAGGTTGTAATCCCTCTCAATTAGTGTTAAAGTGTTTAACATGCTTGTTTTCGCATAAACTCTATTTTAAAGATCCGGCTTTGGGTTGTTCGGCACGGCTAAAATTTAAATCGGGCATGGTTGATTCCTCGTCGACCCTTGTAGCAGTGCCCAGCATCCCTACAGTGGTATCAGAGCCAAGCTAGAGCTTTAGGCGAAGTCTAGGCGAAGTTTAAAGTCCGATCGAACCCCGAAACCCCGACACGAACCCATCTCTGGATATTTTTTAAAACTGTTGTTTTTTCCTGATTAAAAATGCTTAGAAAAACAAGCAGGAAAAACTAAGAATTACTGTAAAGTACGGCCCATTAATGCACTCATTTGGCCACGGAACCGCCGCCAAACCCTTGGTTTGGCCTAGGTTCCGCGGCCAAAATTTTGCTTTGGTCCCTGGTACTTCATATATTTATTCTTAGGTCCTTTCCTTTTATTTTTTTCTGGGAATTTTTAATTATACTCAAATGTTGAGTTTTCTGGTATGTATTGGGGACTCGTTGATTCGATCGGATAATTTAACTTCGTTTAGTTTGTCCGGGTAATTTTTAGAACGTGTTAAAAAGTTCGAACGGATATTAATAACTCACTTTTTCCCCTACCGGAAAATTTCCAAGCGTTGGATTTTTCCGTAGTTTAAGAACGTTCTAAGTCATGCAAGTAACGCGGTGGACCCTCTAGAAGACAACAAACCTTAACTCGATTATGTGACCGTCTTGAATTGCCTCTAAACCTAAGGGTTTAGGGCAGTACGTCGTGCCACATGTGAGGCGTTGGCTTGACCCTTCTACGGCTGGACCATTGGTACTGTAGCATGTGATGGATGTTTTAAAACTAATTTCAAGTGTTGAGAACTATTTGGAAAACTTGGATGTTTGATTATTCGATCGGAAAGTTTAACATTGTCTATTTATCTGGAATGCGATACAATATTTGGAATCCACATCAAGTTATGAGATAACTAATTTGAATGTTATAAACATAGCAGTTTAGTCTCAGATGATCGGTTGCCACCGAATTTTGATGTGATCAAAAGTCCGCCGCAATCACGTAGCGTACGCGGATACTCACCGGGTAAACTTAATAGATAGCCACGCCCCATAGCCCCGACCAAGTGACTGTAGGTGAACCCCGTCGCCAAAAGCATCCGTTCGGGTGCTCGCGGCAGCGGTGTTCCGCCTTAGTGCACTTCGTCGACGGCATCCGGGGGTGCGGCCGTCTACTAAAGTTTGCGACGAGCATTCGATCAGGTTGTCGAGAATCTTGTTGAATTGCCCGACTTGATATTGAAAAGGGTTTTCGATAATGAGACTAAAATGCGGGGTTTATAATTGTTAGGCATGCGATGTCTAAGGAATTCATTTGGTTAGACATGCGATGTCTAAGGAGGTTGCGGATTCCAACTGTTGTAGTTTTACACTTTCTTTTCTGTGACCGTAAGCGTAGTATGTGGTGTATCGCTGGCTTCGTTGCTATACATCAACGACAATCGGGATATGCATACTTGCTTACGTTGATGATATGAAATATTATGTGTTGCTGTGCTATGTTATATTGGATCGTCGTGTTCTGAATAGCCGGGGTTTTTATGTGAGATGAGAGTTTTTTCTTTTTCATTCATGTAAAAATCATTTGTATGTAATATTCTTTTATTGGGGCACTTCCGGGTTGAGGATGATGTCACCGTTGTATATTATTTACTTTTTCGCATTAGGTAGACCCAAGGCGGGAAGCATAAGTAACCGGGTTCTAGGCTCCAGTGGGAAACCATCTCGAGGAGTCGAGACTAGGTATCCTAACCCTAGAATTGGCAGTGTTGCTTGCCGCGCTCGTAGGTGTCTAGGGATGTGGGTTTGGCTATTCATCGCGACCGTGGAATCCGTGTTTTATACAGGCTCGTATTAAAACATGGACGTCCTAGTATATCCAATATTTCATATATGTTCTTCTGCTGCAATGTTCTGTGATGAGATCATATTACTGCCTGAGACGAATGTTTATATTATATATATGAGATAAATGTTATATTGCAGATTTCGTTTCAAATGATGATGCTTGTGAAGCACAATAAAATGGGACTTCATTAATGAGATTAATGAAATAAAAGAAACCTAAAGATGTTGTAGAAATTTGTTTAAAAACTGGTAGCTCTAGTTCTTGCTTTGCATAGCGGTGTTCCTTGTAGAACATCCAGCACCTTATTCGATAAGGAAAGAGCCAAGATCCCTTCACCGAGAGTGACCTCTTTAGTGAAACTAGCAGATGCTACAAACTCGGTTTGTCTTTTGATTGCTTCTATAGTTCTTGCTTTGCATAGTGGTATTTGTGAAATATCCTGCACCTTATTCTATAAGGAAAGAGCCGACGATCCCTTCACCAGGAGTGACCTCTTTTGCAAAACTAGAAAAGGCCTAAAAACACTCCATTCAAAAATCACTCGATTCTACAACGATATAAAGTTCATTATGCAAAGGGTTTTCTTAAAAACCTGTCGTAGCCCTCCGTCATTTCAGATAAGTAGTATTTAGTATTCGTGCTGCGTTTGTTGACTTAGTCAAGGCGTAGTGTGCGGTAGCTGATTAGTGCTTATCTTCAAAGCATATGATGTGATTGGATTAGGGTAGTCGTGCGGACTTGTTGACTTAGTCAAGGGTCTTGCGGGTAGGTTTAATTCAATCGGGAAATGACGGGTTGAACTTTACTTGCGGTCTATGGTTTGTTGACTTAGTCAAGGTCATAGATCGCTTGGGGTAAAATATTATTGGGAGTTTCAAGAGTTGAAATTTGCAATGAGATTGCATACCTTCTATGAGATAGTTGGATCCCGATACCCGCTGTGAGTAAGAGTTACTCCTGGGAGAGTTTTACACATTACAATTAGCCGATCAAGTAGGTGTCTAGAAAGGTGTTAACGGGGTTACGCCCTTGGGAAAACGAGGTTTATTTTAATTAGGTCCGTGCGAAAGCACGGGGAACCTCCCTCAAAGTACCAGCACTGGCTTGGCTGAAAGATTGGCGAACTTGTAGGGTGTAATTAATCCCGGCTAGTCTTTCCTTTTAGGGTTTGAAGGAAGATTTGACTAAAACAGTGGGAGACATCCTAATTAGATAAATTGATAACCAATCTAATCTTGTAAAAGCGCATGCTGAGTGTTTTCTTCTCTCACTCTCCAGGTAGCGACCATGTCACGCCTTAATCAAGATAATAATACGGATGTATTGACCGAACCCGCTTGTTATACTGCGCTAGGGAACGTTGGTCCCGCTCCAACTTATAATTGTTATAAGACAGAGCAGGAAATTGGGGATTACCAGAATTCCCGTGCCGCCCAAACGATGAAAGTGCATGCTGATGCATCTTCTTCGGGTGTGTTCATTACAGAGAACTGTTTCTCAGTATCCTTTACGTCCTGGGTATGAGATACTGGATCAGGATCCCGCATATGTAATCTGTTGCATGGGCTACAGATAGGTAGAGAACTGAGAACGGGTGATAAGTTTCATGAGATAGAAACGATGCAAGTGTTGCAGCAATGTCTGTTGGTCACTATCACCCTGTATTACCAGAATACATTGATTCTGAACGAATGTTATTAAATACCGAACCTGATATACAATATCATATCAGTCACTTTATTAGTAAAGAAAGGATGTAATTTTGTATTGTTGGATAATGTTTTGAACATTTCCTATATCAAGAGTTGATCGGTTCAGGCACGTTATCTAAAAGCATTGACGTTCTAAATCAAAACACAGTTCTTAGTATACAGAACACACACAAGAGGAAGAGTTCAGAAATGAACGGATCCTTCTTGAGGTATTGCAGACTAGTTCATATCAATGCGACCCGACTAGCTAAGTTACATTTAGATGCATATTAAAATTTGTTTGAATTTACATCTTGTGAAACTTGCTGGTCATGTCACAAAGATAAGATGACCACAGCTCTGTTTATTGGAAACAGAGAAAGAGTTAGTGAACTCTTGGGATTGATACATGCTGATGTATGATGGTCCCCTGTCTACACATACCAATGTTAGTGTATATGCCCTAGAGGCCATTACTGTATCATACTAGTTTGTATATTACTTAATGGAAGCTTGGGATATTCACCTTGTATATACAATCTTGCTCAAAATAGTAGTATGCTACTTGGTTTGTTTCTACTTCAATGTGTACATGTGTTTATTTTTGTATATCGCCTATACACATTAGTGGAGCCCTTAGGATCTTTGCTTGATTACCAGCGTTGTGATGGCCGTCACACTAGTGGGGCTGGGTAATCTATAAGCACATCCTTATGCAGGTCCCTGGTCGCAGGACTATCGAGACAGGGCATCGATACTCCGGAGTAGACCAGCGCATGCGCTTCTCATCCCAGTGTGGGAGACGGTCTGTCCCACAGCCGTCAGTACGTCGTACTTGAGATAGTATGTGGGTGCTCGTTAGGTTACGGGTACACTGGACAGGACTCGTCGGGAACTGACTAGTTGGAATTATGCCTATCGTCGGTTATCAGTTTCCAGGTGACATGAGTACAGCTTAGTCCGATGACTTGACACTGTCACTTCGCCTCGAGTGTGTTCCCACTGTACTTTGATCACTACCCTACCACGGCTCAAAGGAGTCGTGCAAACAGGTAGTGGTTGGGTGCAGTCCCGAAGCACTTGGAGGCAGTGACGGTTAGACAGGATTCGTCTCTCCCGGTATTGGGGGTTGACATCGCGCTGTGTCTAGGAGAGCCATTACACGAGTAGTCCCTGGCCAGGGCAAACGAGATATACTGGTAGGTTTCCAGTGTTATCTCAGGGTGTTTTGGGCTTCGCTCCGGCACGACTTGTACCGCTATTGGGGGACTGACGTTTACCGCCCCCTAGGCCCGCCATGCGATGTATCAGACGAACAGACCGGACTGTACGGAGAATGTCACACTAAGGCTCAGTAGGAGTTCAGATGGGTTTCGCCTCGTCGGTCTTCTTGTCGGCATTACCTGGGGACCGTTACGCACAGCTAGTGCCGCTTGCGGTCTGTGGTTAAACCCACTGCCAGCGTAGTGTCGAGTTTTTAGAGTCCCACACAGAAAGCTTTTCGCCTTTAGGCAAAAGAGTAGAGGTCGCATGGTATTGCGACAGGTCGCATGGTTTTGCTACAGGGTTCGGTCACACCCGTGCACTTGTGCACATACAGTGTCCGGACAGTTTACACTAGCGGGTTTTGGTTTAAGCCAGATCCTAGTGTACCTTTTGGGATTGGATTTATCCAGTTTGCATTCGTGTTCCTCGGAACGCGGATGCGGGTGTGTATGCACAGTTGACAGGGGGCAGAGGCAGCGGATTCTCATTAGGGTTGTTGACAGTTGACCGTTGACTATTTGACTTTTTGCTCAACCCTAATGAGAATATGATATGTGATTAACTATTATATTAATTAAGTATTATGGTGACATGGTTGTTGACTCTTGTTGACTCTTGTTGACTTGTTGACTTTTGTTGACTTGTTGACTTTGTTGACCGGTTGACTAGGCTTGACTAGTTGACCATCATGATAACCATAGCCATCATTTCATGGCAAAGACTTTTGCTTGCTTGCTCATTTGTGTAAAATGAGTGCATGAAATGATATGGTTATGGTTGCTTCAACCATCACATAAGACTTTTTTGGTATGATGAGTTATCATGACTTTGGATTATGAGAGGGTGAGAGACAAAAGAGTTGCTCATTCTCTCTCTTGTTCTTGAGCTCTCCTTTTGCTCTCACCCTCTTGCTCTTGCTCCCTCTCTTTAATCTATGGTTCTCTTGTCTCATGAGTTGAGAATCAAGAACCATAGATAAAATCCCACAGAAACTATTCTCTACTCATTCTAGTTCACAAGGTTTAGCAAACCGAGTGAACTAGTTTCTTCAAAGAACGAAGAAGGAGCCAAAGGTTGGAGCTTTCAGGTGGATCTATCTTCGGCGTATGGAGACGACGAGAAGAAGCCAATCCGGACCACCATCGGAGCTTGAAGACGAAGGAGTTCAAGACAAGCAAGGTATAACCCCCTAACCGAGTAGCTAGAAACTCGTAGTTAGGATGTTAGATAGATGTTTAACCAAGATCCGGGTTTTAGGTCCATGTTACCACCTCCGTAAAAATCGTTTTTTTACCAAATTCCGCATTCCCGAAAGTACCGGGAGAGGTAGCATGGACTTACAGTGGTATCAGAGCCTAGTTAAACTCTATCTAACATGTTAGCAAGTAACTAGAAGATCGATCAAAGAAAAAGTCCCGAAAACGAACCCCAAAAATTCGAGTTTCTGTCGATTTTTTTACTGTTCAAAAGTTGATTATTTTAACACCTAAAATCGGCTCAGGGTTTTTAAAAGCCACTGTAGAAAAATGAACAAGAGATCCCCCTAAACGACCGCGGAAACGCGGCAATAGCTTGCTATTGCCGCGGATCCGCGGCCTCCTTGGTCCCTCTCTGTTGTTTATTTGCTACAGTGTGCTTCTGGGGGTATTTTGGGAATTTTGGTACATGTATTTTCAACCCAGATTTTCCAGAACGAAAATTTTATTTTGGGGTCCCGAAAATCCGTATTTTTGATCGAACTTCTAAAAGACTTAAGCTAACGGGTTTTCTGTACTGTGATATTTGTATTGAACGTCTACTAATCGCTATATGTCGATTAGTGGGGGTTATACAAATCTGCGATCTGTAATGTTACTGGAATGTGTATATGAATATGTTGGATTGTCGCGGGTGAATAGCCGGGGGTTGTGAGACGAGAGTTTTCTTTTCTTTCAATTCATGTAAATTTGTAAATTGATGTAATAATTATTTGTATGGCCGCACAACCGGGTCGGGGTTGTAGTCGTCATTGTATAATTTCTTTTTACTGTTTTTGCTCCTAGGATAGACCCATGGAGGGGGTGCACAAACTACCGGGTATGCCGAAGTGTCGAGTGGCCTACTCATGGAGATGAGGGAGGTTGCTACGCTTCGGGTACTTGGCGGGTAGTTTGCCGCACCCGTAGGGGTCTTGGGTGGGGTATTGGCTATTCACCGCGACCGTGTAATCTGTCTTTCGTTACAGGCTCGTACGAATTACAGATTCCTAGTATATCTAATGTATTCATCTGTGATCTGAAATGTTTATCATTGCAGTATATCTATATATGATATTATTTAGGCGTTGCTTATGTTTTACAGACGCGCTAGCCCAGCCCCCGCTCTGTCGTTAGTTAAGTAACCTAACGGGTAATGACGGGGCCCAGTGGCGAATGCGAATGGCATAAGCGTACGTCATATTTTGGTTGTTTTCTGCAATGATAGGATTAAATGATGGGACGCATTAAAAGAACTAATGCAAGAATATCACGCATTAAAAGAACTAATGCAAGATAATAAACCAAGTTAAAGTCGTTGGAACACTTTCGAAAAACCACTCGGTTCTTTTCAAAACCAACTTTTAAATGCGGAGCTTGAGCCACTCCTTTTAAAAGCTATCTCGTTCCATCGACCAAATCAAGTTCACTACGTTCACGGTTTTGCCAAAACCATTCATAGCCCTCCGTCGTTTCACATGAATAGTCAATAGTATTCAAGCTGTGTTTGTTGGCCAAAGTCAAGGCATAGTGATTGGTAGCTATTTGGTGTTCATGTGCAGCATAGATAGATGCATTGGTTTGGAACAGTCGTACTGCCTTGTTGGCCAAAGTCAAGGGTAGGTGCGGGTGGATTCAAATTAACCTCGAGAACGACGGGTAGAACTTGAGATGTGACTTATGATTTGTTGGCCAAAGTCAAGGTCATAAGAGCATGGGGCAAAAATCCACATCGGGAGTTTCATAAGTACTGAAACTTGCTAGATTTGCATACCATTTGGAGTGTGATGATTCTGGTAGGATTCCTTCAGTTTTGTCACGCGATGATATTTGGATCCCGATCCTACTGTGAGTATATGCTACTCCTCGGGAAATTTCTCACTAATCGATCAATGCTATAAACCTAGTAGGTGCCTAGAAAGGTGTTAACGGGGCTACGCCCCCAGGGAAAAGAGGTTTTTTAATTAAGGAACTTCGCGTAAGCGTTGGAAAACCTCCCTCGAAGTATCGACACCGGCCTGGCTGAACGGTTAAGCAAGTATTGTGCGGTGGGATTGATCCCGACTAATTCTTCCTTTATGGTTTGAGGAGGGATTCGAGAAACAGTGGGAGCCATCCTGTTTAGACAAACTAAAAACCATTCTAAACTTGCAAGAGCATCATGCTGAGTGTTTCTTCTTCTCTCTCCTAATTGCAGCGACCAATCAACATGACTGGACTTAAGTTACTCCTAGATAAAAACATACTGACAGGGCCAAACTACAAAGATTGGCTCAGGAATGTCAAAATGGCAATCACTTACGACAAGCTGGGGTATCTTCTTACCACCAAAGCTCCCCCTGCCCCTGGTCCCACTTCCAGCGTCGCGGATAAGGAAATCCGCAAGACTTGGGAGATTGATAGCGCGAAGGCCAAGTGCCTCGTACTTGCCTCGATGGACAACGAACATCAGAGGAGGCACGAGAATATGGACCTTGAATCCATATTTCTCCATACAAAAGAACTGTATGGAGAGCAATCTCGTATCGCAAGATACGAAGCGTCGAAAAAGTTATTTTCGGCAAAGATGGCCGTCGGATCATCAGTAGCCGAGCACGTGCTAAAGATGATCGGCTACATTGAGGAGCTCGCGGACCTAGGGACCACATTGGAGGGTGAACTCTATACGGATATAGTTCTCCAGTCCCTTCCTTCCACTTACGCCCAGTTCATACTGAACTTCAACTTACAAGAAAAAGAGGTTGAACTTTCAGAGTTCCTCAACATGCTGAGGAGCGCAGAGGGCACCCTACAGAAAGGTAGGGAAACATCCACTTTGTTTGTAGGAGGATCATCTTCTTCTAGGTCCAAGGCGAAAGCCAAGGGAAAGAAGAAGAAAGCCCCCGCCAAACCAAGGGGCGGTGTTAGTAAAGTGGATACGAAGGGAAAAGCAAAAGCAACAAAGATAGCGGGGAAGCTTGTGGATAAGGAAGAATGCTTCTATTGTCATAAGAAAGGTCACTGGAAAAATGATTGCAGGGCTTGGAAAGCCAGGACACAGGAATTGAAGCAGGTTGCGGCTTCAGCTTCAGGTGTGCATGTTATTGAAAACTGTCTTCAATAAACTCTACTTCCTGGGTATTGGATACCGGATCAGGATCTCATATCTGTAATTCTTTGCAGGCGTTGAGAAACCGTAGTGTTTTGAAAGCAGGTGACATGACCCTCAGAGTTGCAAACGGAGCTAGCATGGATGCTAAGGCCGTGGGGGACTATCACCTGGGAATGTCAGATGGACATGTTTTGGTTTTGCGTAATTGCTTTTTTGTACCCAACGCAACTTGTAATATCATTTCTGTATCTTTAGTTTCTAAAGAAGGTTATGAATTTGTGTTTGTAAGCAATGTTGTAAACATTCACCTTAATCAAGTTCTGATTGGGTCAGGTACATTGAGTAATGGTATATACGTATTGAACCAACCACAGATTTTCAATGTCCAGAATACACACAAAAGAAAGTCTCCAGAAATAAATCAGACTTTCTTGTGGCATTGTAGACTGGGTCACATCAATGAGAGAAGGTTGACGAAGTTACATACAGAAGGGTATTTGAATGCGTTCGAATATCAGTCGTATTCCACTTGTCAATCCTGTCTCAAAGGAAAGATGACAAAGACTCCGTTTACTGGACATGGAGTAAGAGCGAGCGAGCTCTTGGGACTCGTACACAGTGACGTGTGCGGTCCAATGTCTACACATGCGCGAAGCGGATATTCTTACTTTATTACTTTTACGGATGACTTCTCAAGGTACGGTTATGTCTTCTTAATGAAACATAAGTCCGAGGCCTTTGGAAAATTCCAGGAGTATAAGAATGAAGTAGAGAAACAGACCGGCAAAAGTATTAAGATTCTAAGATCGGATCGAGGTGGAGAATACTTAAGTGCCGAGTTCCTGGACTATTTAAAAGAGAACGGAATTCTCTCTCAGCTTACTCCTCCATACACCCCGCAACATAACGGTGTATCGGAGAGACGGAACCGCACCCTATTGGATATGGTGCGGTCCATGATGAGTAACGCTGAGTTGCCGCGATCATTCTGGGGATATGCGCTAGAATCAGCCGCATACCTTTTGAACCGAGTTCCTACTAAGACTGTGCCTACTACACCATATGAGATGTGGTGTGGGAAGAGACCCTATCTTAAGTGTTGCACCACGGCAGCGCCCCGGGCCTCGTACTCGAGGCCAAAATGCGGAATCAAAAATTTTCCTTACTCGGAAACCGGCGCTACCGCGGACAATGAAAACCCGGATCGTTTACCATTAACCTAATGCTAGCAATCAAGAGATGGGAAGAAAAGTATACCGAGTGATCCGAGTCCTCCGGTCTTCTCTTCATCGTCCCGATCTCCCGCGGAAAGTCTTGGCTCCACATCGTCGCCTCCTCGCCGGAAAGGGCACCACATCGCCTGCGTCTTTTACGGGCTCCCGCATCAATACCGAGGCAACTCGGGCATGAAGCCGGCAACTCGACATGCTCAAGATTTGCTGTAGAATGTAGTGTAGAAGATGCTTGTCTCTTTTGGGGTTATGTTGTTGCCATTGAGGATGATGGAGGAAACAAGGATTAGAAAAATGGTGCTTGCATTTTTCTAGCATGAAAATGAGATCAAGAAAGAAACTCTCAAGAATGAAGCTCTCTTCTTCTTCTTCTCTCTTTCAACTATTTTCCTCAACCATGAATAATCATCACTCTCTTTTGAAATGGTGGAGGAAAAACAATATGAAGCAAGAAGGGAGGTGAGTGTAGTGTAAAGCAAGTGGTGACCACATCCTAAACACAATGATCACTAAATCAACATCAAACCTCAAATCCATTTCAAATCCATTCTAATCATAATAAATGCATGAAAAGCAAAGATGCTTATCATATCAAACCTTATGCAAATAATTCCTCCACAAAGTGTTATTTGCAAAACTGCAAATAACCCCCTCCATCAGAAAAGTCCGGCCGGGAAAGAACAAAGGAAAACCGGCCGGAACGGAATGCAAACTGGCAACTCCAGAAAACTGGTCCCGTAATAAATTACAGGAAAACCCCGATACTGTGCATACACACCCGCATCTGTATTCCGTCCGGATACAAATGCAATGAGACAAAATCTACACTGTACTAAACTAGGACCGGCTTAAGCCAAAGCCGGCTAGTAATATCCGTTCGATCCTGATCCGTGTAATACCGCACGTATCAGATCGAACCCTGCCATATAACTATACGGCTACTAGTACAAAACTGTCTGATCCTGATCCGTGCAATACCGCACGTATCTGATCGGACCCTGCCATATCTCCATACGGCCTCTACAGCGTTTCGCCTGAAAGCTTGAGTAACTGAAAGTGTGGTGGACTTTAAAGACTCGTCAATACAATGGCTGTGGATTTAACCACTAGCACGTCAGAGGAATTAGCCAATACGTGACGGGCCACCAGCTATTGACCAAAAGGGATGTCGATGACAGCGAACTCATCCTGACACCCTACTGAGCTTGTCAGTGACAATATCCGTACAGTCCGGTCCGTTCGTCTATGAGCATCGCATGTCGGGCCTAGGGGGTTGGTAAAAGTCAGACCCCCAAAAGCGGTACAAGTCGTGTCGGAGTGTAGCCCAGAACGCCCTGAGATACTACTGGAATACCTACCAGTAAATCTCCTGCCTCGGCCGAGGGCTTTGCGTAATGGCTCTCCTAGACACTGCGCGACCTCACCCCCAATACCGGGAGAGACGAACCCCTGCAGATCCGCTCACTGCCTCCATGTGGCTCGGGACTGTACCCAACTAAAACCTGTTTGCACGACTCCTTTGAGCCGTGGTAGGGTAGTAATCAAAGCACAATGGGAACTCACACGAGACAAATGACGATCTCAGGTCGATGAACTAACCTGTACACATGTCACCAGGGAACTGCTATCTGACGTCTGGTATAATCCCAACTGGCAGGTTCCTGGCGAGTCCTGTCCGGTGTACTCATAACCCAATGAGCACCTGTATACATCTTAGGTGAACCAACTGACACCAGTGGCTTGTGAGACCGGCCACCGCCCCTCGTCGGGGTCTCGACTGTCTACACTAGTCTACTAATGGAGTATCGATGCCCTGTCTCGAAACTCCTACGACTAGGGACCTTTTAAAGATGTGCTTATAGACTACCAGCTCCCACGTATATGATCGCCATCATACTTCCGGCATTCAAGCAAGAATCCTAGGGGCTCTATCAACGTGTAATAGCGACATGTCAGTTCACCTTAAGCAGTACACGATGATAAAGATAAACCAGATAGCATACTATCATCTCGAGTAAGACTGTCCTACCGGAATAGGTCCTCCCTCAATCATTGCAATCACGTGCCTGTGATCCAATAATTGACTCTGAGGGCACTATCTCCAACAATCTCCCACTTGCACTCAAGGCTAATTATTGCGATGTTGCATACTCACAGCCCGTGTGATACCGAACACCCAACTCCTCTACTAGTCAGTCTCACAAAGCTCGTTTGCGAAACTATTGCGTTCGAGGAATAGCCTCAGTGAGTGGATCCGCTGTGATGTTTCTTTCTATGTCTCTCTATATCTCAAGTTCGCGGAGAAAGCCATCTCCCGAAATGAGCAATACCTGTCTTAGAATGTCTGGATGTCTGATGGGACCTAGCTCATAAATGAACTCCAAATCCAAACTTCTTAGACTGTATCGTCAACTGAACTCAATCAGTATCCTGCGCCATGCCACCCTCAGTATTGCCTTGGACCACCTGTCCAAAATACTGCCCCTCGTCAGAAGGAAAACTATAACTCTGACAACCTCCTTGTCGTCCATGTCACCTTGGAAGCCTGGAATGATAACTGTGTAAGTGCACGGCGGCACCCCGGTCGTCAATCCGACGCCGGAATGCGGAAACGGTGAATAACTTTGATTTTGCGGACTTAGCAAATCGGTACCACCGCGCACTAAACACCCGGATCGTTACCATTAAACTAAGTCTAAGCTAACTAGAAGATGGGAAAGAGATATACCGACGATCCAAGTCCTCCGGTCTTCATCTCCACTCCGATCTCCTCGCGGGATCTCCGTTCGTCTCCTCCTCGTCGCCGGAAGTGTACCACGTTGCCTACATCGTTTACGGGCTCCCACCTCAATGCCGAGGCAACTCGGGCACGAAGCCGGCTACTCGACGTGCCCAAGATTCGTTGTAGAATATGTAGTGAGCTTGTGTCTCCTTTTGGGGTAGTGGAGTTGCCATTTGTGGAGGAAGAAGAACTTGGAGAGAGGTGAAGGGAAAAACTAGCATCCAAAAGAATGAGAGTATCATCTATATTCTCTACACTACCAATGAAGCATTTTCTTCCTCATGCCACACATAGTGGCCGGCCCCCCTTTGTTCATGTGTGATTGGAGAGAGAAAGAGTGAAGTCAAGGGGTGGGTGGAACCATCATCCAAAAGAGAGAGCAAAAAGGGTATGATGATCAAGAATCATTTTAACCAAAACTCCACTCCAAAAACTCATCAACAACTACCATGATGGCTCACAAAGTCATGCCATCATGACACAAAGAAAGTCAAGGTCAAGGGAGAGACAATCATGATACAACGATAAGCAAATACCCCCTCCACAAATGTCTATTTGCAACAATGCAAATAAACCCTCCTCCACCAATCTTCGGCCAATGAACGGAACAATGGAAATTGGCCGAAACGGAAAGCAAACTGGCAACTCCAGAAAAAAACTGGTCCCGTAATAAATTACAGGAAAACCCCAATACTGTGCATACACACCCGCATCTGTATTTCGACCGAAATACAAATGCAATGAGACAATGTCTACACTGTACTATACTAGGATCCGGCTTATACCAAAACCGGCTAGTAATATCTGTTCGATCCTGATCCGTGCAATACCGCACGTATCTGATCGAACCCTGCCATATACCAATACGGCCTATAGTACAAACTGTCCGATCCTGATCCGTGCAATACCGCACGTATCTGATCGGACCTTGCCATATCTCCATACGGCCTCTACAACCTTTCGCCCGAAAGCTGAGTAACTGAAAGTGTGGTGGACTCTAAAGACTCGTCAATACTATGGCTGTGGATTTAACCACTAGCACGTCAGAGGTATAAGCCAATACGTGACGGGCCACCAGCAATTGACCAAAAGGGACGTCGATGAGGAAGCTCACCCCGACACCCAACTGAGCCTGTCAGTGACAATATCCGTACAGTCCGGTCCGTTCGTCTATGAGCATCGCATGGCGGGCCTAGGGGGTTGGTAAAAGTCAGACCCCCAAAAGCGGTACAAGTCGTGTCGGAGTGTAGCCCAGAACACCCTGAGATACTACTGGAATACCTACCAGTAAATCTCCTTGCCTCGGCCGAGGGCTTCGTGTAATGGCTCTCCTAGACACAGCACGACCTCACCCCCAATACCGGGAGAGACGAACCCCTGAAGATACGCTCACTGCCTCCGTGTGGCTCGGGACTGTACCCAACTAAAACCTGTTTGCACGACTCCTTTGAGCCGTGGTAGGGTAGTAATCAAAGTACAGTGGGAACTCACACGAGACAAATGACGATCCCCAGGTCGATGAACTAACCTGCACACATGTCACCAGGGAACTGCCATCTGACGTCTGGTATATTACCAACTAGCATGTTCCCGGCGAGTCCTGTCCGGTGTACCCATAACCCAATGAGCACCTGTATACATCTTAGGTGATCCAACTGACACCAGTGGCTTGTGAGACCGGCCACCGCCCCTCGTCGGGGTCTCGACTGTATACACTAGTCTACTATGGAGTATCGATGCCCTGTCTCGAAACTCACACGACTCGGGACCATTTAAGGATATGCTTATAGACTACCAGCTCCCACGTATATGATCGCCCTCATACTGCAGGTGGTCAAGCATAGAATCCTAGGGGCTCTATCAACGTGTAATAGCGACGTGTCAGGTCACCTAAAACAGTACACGATGATAAAGGTAAACCAGATAGCATACTATCATCTCGAGTAAGACTGTCCTACCGGGATAGGTCCTCCATCAATCATTGCAATCACGTGCCTGTGATCCAATAATTGACTCTGAGGGCACTATCTCCAATAATCTCCCACTTGCACTCAAGGCTAATTATTGCGATGTCGCATACTCACAGCCCGTGTGATACCGAACACCCAACTCCTCTACTAGTCAGTCTCACAAAATTCGTTTGTGAAACTATTGCGTTCGAGGAATAGCCTCAGTGAGTGGATCCGCCTTGATGTCTCTTTCTATGTCTCTCTATATCTCAAGTTCGCGGAGAAACCCATCTCCCGAAATGAGCAATACCTGTCTTAGAATGTGTCTGGATGTCTGATGGGACATAGCTCATAAATGAACTCCAAATCCAAACTTCTTAGACTGTATCGTCAACTGAACTTAATCAGTATCCTGCGCCATGCCACCCTCAGTATTGCCTTGGACCACCTTTCCAAAATACTGCCCCTCATCAGAAGGAAAACTATAACTCTGACAACCTCCTTGTCGTCCATGTCACCTTGGAAGCCTGGAATGATAACTGTCTCCCGAATGAGGCTGTCGTTATCATATCCCTAGAACATCCACTTATGTTCTAAAACTGCTTCCGACTGTTTCTCCAGGGTTGGATTAAATGTCAACTTATTTCATCTAGTGCAAGAACAACATCTGGTGTGGTACTTGACATCTCATGATTGACTCAATTGCCTGAGCAAGTGATCTGCCAATCATGCACGTCCCTCTCCCCTTTAGTCTGTAAGACACCTTTAGAGAGGGTGGCTCCATTACCTGCAGGTGCACTACCGTGCCAGGAGTCGTCCATTCTAAATACTCTTAGAATGCTGTCTAAGTACCCTGATTGAGAAACCACGCAAATCTAGATCTAAAACCATAGATCTAGTTACCAGTATGTCTGACATAAAATCCATTTCTTTTGTGGAGAAAACACTGTGTGACGACCAAAGTATAACCGATTGTAGTGTAGGAATTTCTTTTCCTATTCTGTGTATGTCATCCAAATACCATGACATCACACCCTACTACCTTCTCAACAGATCCATCCCCTATTCTGATGAAGTCAAACCTATGACTGTCACATCAGAAATTGATGATCTATCTCCGCTATAACTGCTTTAGTCTATAAATAGACATAAGCAACTTGTCCACCAATGTTTCCGCTGCTCCCACTGACTACGACAACCCTCTGGCAGAGTCATATGGACGTACACTTCTAAAACTAGTTTAGAACGACGCTATACTCATCCTCCCGCCGGGTCTCGCAGCCTGGAACAACAGCAATGGTAATTTTGGGTAAACAAGAACTTCCCTGTCACCGTCCTTGAGGCTACCGTAGTACCTCTCGGGTGCCTGAAGTTACCCACCTTATCTGCGGAGTGGCCAATGGAATGTCAATCCAGATTGAATCTTTAGGTTCCTTATCAAATCTTCAGTAATCGTTTGTGGTTCTGGAATCACTTCCAGTTCTACCATACTCCCACTACTGTTTTCTGAAAAAATCCATTTTTGATAAAACTGTGGCGAGTATAGAACAATATCGCTATTGTTCATCCAGATGGTAGAAAGTCAACCCTCGTCACAGCCTGGGTCAACCCACAAACAGCCATTACAGAAACGTGCCTTGAGTTGTCCAGTGTCTGGTTTTAATCATAAGCCGGACAACTCCCCGTACCTTAACACCGTTAAGATATGAACTGTTCTATATCCAATATAGAAACAGAGGCACTGATTTAACTGAACCAGATCCAAATCATGCGACTGTCTCCAGTGCATGTCAACTAAATGGAAGGAGGCCGATCAGCGTTACTCAACTTAGGAATGCTTCCAATTATGAGTAACCTGAAAGAGAAGCAAGTTCTCTTAATCATTACTATCAACTAAATACCATACTCAAGTATCTACATCTTCGATCAACATGAAGAATCCCGATACTTGCAACACCTGGTTCTCTACTCTATTCAAATACCTATAACTTCTCAAAATTCAGACCCTGTGTTTCCGCGAAACACTTGTCTAAAAACTAGAGAAGTCATAAGTAAACCGAATATAGTACGAGGACCAACCCCTCTGTCCTGATGGACCCTGGACAACATACAATACTCTGTATAAGTCCCTTGAGTCTGATAACTCATTCACTGTGTGTCGTAGGTTAAAAACTGTACCTTTGGTTATGAAGAATTACACCGCTGTTCAATGCTCCTTACCTAACCATCCACTGATACAGGTAAATGTCGTAGACATAATTTCAAAAGGGTATATCTCACTCTATGAAAATAGACGTACAGATATATCGATTTGAAATTGGTGCATAACAACGGATATTCAAAACCAAATATTTGCCGACCGGCAAACAGCCCAGATGATTTCCTCAAATATCAACGATTACAACGAATCCCGATATATTGAGGATAATCACCCAATTCCCAATTACTTACTCCCACTCATCATCTGTAAAACCATACAGATGTGAGAATCATACCTGGTAAATACATACCCTGGAGTAAGTATCTAGTCGGGAAATCAGTTTTCTTTTAACAGTACACAGTGAGACTGAAACATTGAAATGTTTCGTTGGGGTATCCTGGTATTCCTAGTAATGCCTCTTCCAGATTCACGACTGTAACCGTATAATCCTTTGCCACCTCTCCAAATCCCTTCATATGTCTTTAGTCATTACCTTCTGCACACCCCTTTAGGCCAAATGGTTTTCTTCCTTCCCTACCGTTCGGCACAAGCCTATGGTTTGGAAGAAGACTATCCAATAAGCATAATGGGTGTACTGTCCCAATCCTAGGAACACTCGCAATGCGAGAGAAGGTGAAGATAAAAGACATCTGAATAAATCTTATTCCTATTTCTCCTGAACCAGAATCCATCCCCGAACTGGAACAAGTTCCTTTCGAGTTCGTATATAACCATACGATGGAGTATCCAATAAACTGAGGATCTTCGTAGTGATATGGAGTGTCCTGGAGAAATGCAAAGGTGATTTTAGGATTGGCGAAGAAAAACTTGGTTTGGTCGTGAATATCTGTTGCAATTTACTTTGCCCTCTTACTAATCCCTTGCTTTGTCTTAACTTAATACCTTCTGCACACCATCGTTATGCTAATTGGTTTTCTTCATTCCCTACCGGTCGGCACCAGCCTAAGGTTTGGAAGAAGACAATCCAATTTGCGTAATAGGTGTACTACCCCTAAACCAAGGAGTACTCGTAACCTGAGAGAGGGTAAAAGGAAAAGACAACTGAATAATCCTATCCGTTTTCTCCAGAACCTGAAACCATCCTCGAATAAATTCTTTCAAGTTCGTATCTAACCATACGATGGTTTTGTCCAATGGAAGTGGACGTTCGTAGTAATATGGGGTGTCCTGGAGAAAAGGGTAAAAGTAGGAGTGGCAATGAGGTTTGCAACTCTGACAATCCAAAAGCCAGTGTTAAGAAGGTTCGGTCAACTTGTTCTCTGAGTCATAGTCTTAGGGTCGGGTCAATGGTCGCTGCCAAAGAGAGAGAGAGAAAAGAAACACTCAGCGTGCACTCTAACCTAGATCAGAATGGCTACCAATTTATCTAATCTGGAATCCTCCCACTGTACCTCAAATTCTCCTCCAATCCTGAAAGAAGAATTAGTCGGGGTTACCCGAGGAGTAAACTAACTCATCAGTGGGAATCGGGATCCAACTATCATCGCATGACAACGTAACGGAATCCGCTCACGGTGTCACACTCCAGAAGGTATGCGCATATCTGGCAGGTTTCAGTTCTTTTGAAACTCCCGATGTGATTTCTGCCCCATGCTCTTATGACCTTGACTTTGGCCAACAAATCATAAGTCACATGTCAAGTTCTACCCGTCATTCTCCAGGTTGATTCGAATCCACCCGCACAAGCCCTTGACTTTGGACAACAAGGCTATACGACTGTCCCAAACCAACGCATCTATCTATGCTGCATATGAATAACCAACAGCTACCAAACACTGTGCCTTGACTTTGGCCAACAAACACAGCTTGAATACTATTGACTACCCATATGAAACGACGGAGGGCTATGAATGGTTTCTGGCGAAAACCTTTAACGTAAAGAACTTGATATCGTCGAAGGAACGGATAGCTTTTTAAAATATAGTGACGAAAACCTTCGCTAAAGAGGTCACTCCCGGTGAAGGGATCTCGGCTCTTTCCCCGTAGAATGGGGTGCAGGATATTCCAACTGAATACCACGGTGCAAAGCAAAAGTAATCGGCTATAGTGAAGTTAATGCCCTGACGCAAACTTTTTGTCCAAGGGGTCACTCCCGGTGAAGGGATCTCGGCCCTTGCCTCATCGACTGAGGAGCAGGATATTCCAACTGAATACCACGATGCAAAACAAAAGTGAACGTCCTTACAATAACAGCTTTTTGAAAAAGTGTTCCAACAACATCAGATCAGGTTTGTTTTTAATTTGCATTGATCCGAATCAATGCAGTCCCATCAATTGATCACACCAAAAAGATCGAAAATATACTGATGTACGTATATGCCATCCGCATTCGCCACTGGGTCCCGTCATTACCCGTTAGGTTAGCTAACTAACGACAGAGCGGGGACTGGACTAGCGCGGATGTAAAACATATACAACATCTACTAATATATATACCAATATATTATATTTCGCTCAATGCGTGAAAAGAAATGCAACATCACAGAGAATGAACAGCATCACATAAACAATACAGATATCTGGGATCCCCGGGTTTCACAGAGCCACTACTGAAACCCGACGTTCCCCTGGTCGTGTGGATAGCCTGTGCAATGAAATCCTAGACCCCTACGGGCGCGGCAAGTCACCCGCCAAAACCTGAAGCGAGGCAGCCCCCTTCAGCGCCGTGAATGGACCACCCAGCACTCCACGGAATCCGGCAACTTGGGCACCCCTCCTGGGTCAACCTGTACCCCCTACGAGTGCGGCGAATAGCCCGCCAATCCTAGAGTGAAGCCCCCTCCGTCCCAATGCCATGAGATGCGGGCTTGTTGCCCTCTAGAACCCGGCTATCCGTGCACCCCACCGCGGGGTAATCCTAGTACAGAATGTAAAATATACATACACCGGGTACATCGACAGCAACCAGGTCGTGTCCCAAAATAATAATACAAACAGGCAGTGACGGCAGTCCACATGTCGGACGCTCGCCCCGCAATATCAAATGTACATAATACAACACAACTGTACTAGCATTGCATCCAGGCTATCCCCACGACCGATCCGCAACATCACAGCATAAACATAGAACATCAACGTGAAAATCACGTTCGCAAATCCGTCTAACCGGGCTATAGCAGTTAGACAGGATTTACCGATCGAGTGACATTCACGGTCGCAGATATAATGTAAATACTGTAAAAAATGTGTTTAAAATATCCGATCGATCAAAAATTAACAAGTGGGCCCTCAATCAAAACTGTAGCACTCACAGAAATCCTGGGCCCAATTTTAATATTCCAAAACCCAAATTTTAAGCCCAGAAGGCCTCTGAAAAAATTTGGTGAAGTGATGTGAATAGTGCGCGGCGGAAGGGCCGCGGGAATGGGGTTTTCGCGGCGCTTCCGCGCTCCCACTGTGGAGTTACTTCGTCAAATTTTTACAAAACTCTTAGATTTTCCAGTACATCAATATTTTACAACCTGAAAAATTTTTCGAGACCAAAAATTTTCAACAGAAACTGATTCGAACTAAAATGCAGTTTTGGAACATTCGATCGATCGAAACAGAAAAACACATTACACCAAGCTAGACTATGTTAATGGCGAGGCTCTGATACCACTGTAAGTGCACGGCGGCACCCCGGTCGTCAATCCGACGCCGGAATGCGGAAACGGTGAATAACTTTGATTTTGCGGACTTAGCAAATCGGTACCACCGCGCACTAAACACCCGGATCGTTACCATTAAACTAAGTCTAAGCTAACTAGAAGATGGGAAAGAGATATACCGACGATCCAAGTCCTCCGGTCTTCATCTCCACTCCGATCTCCTCGCGGGATCTCCGTTCGTCTCCTCCTCGTTGCCGGAAGTGCACCACGTTGCCTACATCGTTTACGGGCTCCCACCTCAATGCCGAGGCAACTCGGGCACGAAGCCGGCTACTCGACGTGCCCAAGATTCGTTGTAGAATATGTAGTGAGCTTGTGTCTCCTTTTGGGGTAGTGGAGTTGCCATTTGTGGAGGAAGAAGAACTTGGAGAGAGGTGAAGGGAAAAACTAGCATCCAAAAGAATGAGAGTATCATCTATATTCTCTACACTACCAATGAAGCATTTTCTTCCTCATGCCACACATAGTGGCCGGCCCCCCTTTGTTCATGTGTGATTGGAGAGAGAAAGAGTGAAGTCAAGGGGTGGGTGGAACCATCATCCAAAAGAGAGAGCAAAAAGGGTATGATGATCAAGAATCATTTTAACCAAAACTCCACTCCAAAAACTCATCAACAACTACCATGATGGCTCACAAAGTCAACCCATCATGACACAAAGAAAGTCAAGGTCAAGGGAGAGACAATCATGATACAACGATAAGCAAATACCCCCTCCACAAATGTCTATTTGCAACAATGCAAATAAACCCTCCTCCACCAATCTTCGGCCAATGAACGGAACAATGGAAATTGGCCGAAACGGAAAGCAAACTGGCAACTCCAGAAAAAAACTGGTCCCGTAATAAATTACAGGAAAACCCCAATACTGTGCATACACACCCGCATCTGTATTTCGACCGAAATACAAATGCAATGAGACAAAGTCTACACTGTACTATACTAGGATCCGGCTTATACCAAAACCGGCTAGTAATATCTGTTCGATCCTGATCCGTGCAATACCGCACGTATCTGATCGAACCCTGCCATATACCAATACGGCCTATAGTACAAACTGTCCGATCCTGATCCGTGCAATACCGCACGTATCTGATCGGACCTTGCCATATCTCCATACGGCCTCTACAACCTTTCGCCCGAAAGCTGAGTAACTGAAAGTGTGGTGGACTCTAAAGACTCGTCAATACTATGGCTGTGGATTTAACCACTAGCACGTCAGAGGTATAAGCCAATACGTGACGGGCCACCAGCAATTGACCAAAAGGGACGTCGATGAGGAAGCTCACCCCGACACCCAACTGAGCCTGTCAGTGACAATATCCGTACAGTCCGGTCCGTTCGTCTATGAGCATCGCATGGCGGGCCTAGGGGGTTGGTAAAAGTCAGACCCCCAAAAGCGGTACAAGTCGTGTCGGAGTGTAGCCCAGAACACCCTGAGATACTACTGGAATACCTACCAGTAAATCTCCTTGCCTCGGCCGAGGGCTTCGTGTAATGGCTCTCCTAGACACAGCACGACCTCACCCCCAATACCGGGAGAGACGAACCCCTGAAGATACGCTCACTGCCTCCGTGTGGCTCGGGACTGTACCCAACTAAAACCTGTTTGCACGACTCCTTTGAGCCGTGGTAGGGTAGTAATCAAAGTACAGTGGGAACTCACACGAGACAAATGACGATCCCCAGGTCGATGAACTAACCTGCACACATGTCACCAGGGAACTGCCATCTGACGTCTGGTATATTACCAACTAGCATGTTCCCGGCGAGTCCTGTCCGGTGTACCCATAACCCAATGAGCACCTGTATACATCTTAGGTGATCCAACTGACACCAGTGGCTTGTGAGACCGGCCACCGCCCCTCGTCGGGGTCTCGACTGTATACACTAGTCTACTATGGAGTATCGATGCCCTGTCTCGAAACTCACACGACTAGGGACCATTTAAGGATATGCTTAAAGACTACCAGCTCCCACGTATATGATCGCCCTCATACTGCAGGTGGTCAAGCATAGAATCCTAGGGGCTCTATCAACGTGTAATAGCGACGTGTCAGGTCACCTAAAACAGTACACGATGATAAAGGTAAACCAGATAGCATACTATCATCTCGAGTAAGACTGTCCTACCGGGATAGGTCCTCCATCAATCATTGCAATCACATGCCTGTGATCCAATAATTGACTCTGAGGGCACTATCTCCAACAAACTGTCTCCTAAAGGAGGCTGTCGTTATCATATCTCTAGAACATCCACTTATGTTCTAAAACTGCTTCCGACTGTTTCTCCAGGATTGGATCAATGTCAACTTATTGCATCTAGTGCAAGAACAACATCTGGTGTGGTACTTGACATCTCATGATTGACTCAATTGCCTAAGCAAATGATCTGCCAATCATGCACATCCCTCTCCCCTTTAGTCTGTAAGACACCTTTAGAGAGGGTGACTCCATTACCTGCAGGTACACTACCATGCCAGGAGTCGTCCATTCTAAATACTCATAGAATGCTGTCAAGGTACCCAGATTGGGAAACCACCCAAATCTAGATCTAAAACCATAGATCTAGTAGCCAGAATGTCTGATATAATATCCAAGTCCTGTGTAGAGAAACCACTGTGTGACAACCAAAGTATAACCGATCGTAGTATAGGAGTTTCTTTTCCTACTCTGTGTATGTCATCCAAATACCAGGATATCACACCCTACTACCTTCTCAACAGATCCATCCCCTATTCTGATGACGTCAAACCTATGACTGTCACATCAGAAATAGATGATCTATCTCCGCTACATCTTCTTTAGTCTATAAATAGACATAAGCCTGATGTCCACCAATGCTTCCGCTGCTCCCACTGACTACGACAACCCTCTGCCAGAGTCATATAGACGCGCACTTCTAAAGCTAGTTTAGAACGACGCTATACTCATCCTCCTGCCGGGTCTCACAGCCTGGAACAACAACAATGGCAAGTGTGGGTAGACAAGAACTTCCCTGTCACCGTCCTTGAGGCTACCGGAGTACCTCTCGGGTGCCTGAAGTTACCCACCTTATCTGCGGAGTGGCCAATGGAATGTCAAACCAGATTGAATCTTTAGGTTCCTTATCAAATCTTCAGTAATCGTTTGCGGTTCTGGAATCACTTCCAGTTCTACCATACTCCCACTACTGTTTTTGAAAAAATCCATTTTTAATAAAACTGTGGCGAGTCTAGAACAATATTTCTATTGATCTTCCAGATGGTAGAAAGTCAACCCTCGTCATAGCCTGGGTCAACCCATAAACAACTATTACAGAAACGTGCCTTGAGTTGTCCAGTGTCTGGTTTTAATCATAAGCCAGACAACTCCCCGTACCTTAACAACGTTAAGATATGAACTGTTCTATATCCAATATAGAACCAGAGGCACTGATTTAATTGAACCAGATTCAAATCATGCAGCTGTCTCCAGTGCATGTCAAGTAAATGGAGAGAGGCCGATCAGCGTTACTCAACTTAGGAGTGTTTCCAATTATGAGTAACCTGAAAGAGAAGCAAGTTCTCTTAACCATTACTATCAACTGAATACAATACACAAGTATCTACATCTTCGATCACCTTGAAGAATCCCGACACTTGCAATACTTGGTTCTCCACTTTATTCGAATACCTATAACTTCTCAAAATTCGGACCCTGTGTTTCCACGAAACACTTGTCTAAAAACTAGAGAAGTCATAAGTAAATCGAATATAGTACGAGGACCAACCCCTCTGTCCTGATGGACCCTGGACAACATACAATACTCTGTATAAGTCCCTTGAGTTTGATAACTCATTCACTGTGTGTCGTAGGTTGAAAACTGTACTTATGGTTAAGAAGAATTACACCGCTGTTTAATGCTCCTTACCTAACCATCCACTGATATAGGTAAATGTCATCGACATAATATCAAAAGGTATATCTCACTCTATGAAAATAGACGTACAGATATATCAATTTGAAATTGGTGCACAACAGCGGATATTCAAAACCAAATATTTGCCGACTGGCAAACAGCCCAGATGATCTCCTCAAATATCACCGATTACAACGAATCCCAATATAATGAGGATGATCACCCTATTCCCAATAACTTACTCCCACTCAACATCTGTAAAACCATACAGATGTGAGAATCATACCTGGTAAATACATACCCTGGAGCAAGTGTCTAACTGGGAAATCAGTTTTCCAATAACAGTACACGGTGAAACTGAAATATTGAAATGTTTCGTTGGGGTATCCTGGTATTCCTAGTAATGCCTCTTCCATTATCCAGATTCACAACTGTAACCGTATAATTCTTTGCCACTTCTCCAAATCCCTTTATATGTCTTTAGTCATTACCTTCTGTACACCCCATTAGGCCAAATGGTTTTCTTCCTTCCCTACCGTTCGGCACCAGCCTATGGTTTGGAAGAAGACTATCCAATAAGCATAGAGGGTGTACTGTCCTAATCCTAGGAGCATTCGCACTGCGAGAGAAGGTGAAGATAAAAGACACCTGAATGTACTTTATTCCTATTTCTCCTGAACCAGAATCCATCCCCGAACTGGAACAAGTTCCTTTCGAGTTCGTATATAACCATACGATGGAGTATCCAATAAACTGTGGATCTTCGTAGTGACACGGAGTGTCCTGGAGAAATACAAAGGTGATTTAGGATTGGCGAAGAAATACTTGGTTTGGTCGTGAATATCAGTCGCAATTTACTTTTCCCTCTTACTAATCCCTTGCTTTGTCTTAACTTAATACCTTCTGCACACCATCGTTATGCTAATTGGTTTCCTTCATTCCCTACCGGTCGGCACCAGCCTAAGGTTTGGAAGAAGACTATCCAATTTGCGTAATAGGTGTACTATCTCCTAAACCAAGGAGTACTCGCAATGAGAGAAGGTGAAAAGAAAAGACAACTGAATAATCCTATTCTTTTTCTCCAGAACCAGAAACCATCCTCGAAGTCCTTCGAGTTCGTATATAACCATACGATGGTTTTGTCCAATGGAAGTGGACGTTCGTAGTAATATGGGGTGTCCTGGAGAAAAGGGTAAAAGTAGGAGTGGCAATGAGGTCTGCAACTCTGACAATCCAAAAGCCTGTGTTAAGAAGGTTCGGTCAACTTGGTCACTGAGTCATAGTCTTAGGGTCGGGTCAATGGTCGCTGCCAAAGAGAGAGAGAAAAGAAACACTCAGCGTGCACTCTAACCTAGATCAGAATGGTTATCACTTTGTCTAATCTGGAAACCTCCCACTGTACCTCAAATTCTCCTCCAAACCTGAAAGAAGAATTAGTCGGGGTCACCCGAGGAGTAAACCAACTCATCAGTGGGAATCGGGATCCAACTATCATCGCATGATAACGTGCGGAATCCACTCACGTCACCACACTCCAGAAGGTATGCGCATGCCTGGCAAGTTTCAGTTCTTTTGAAACTCCCGATGTGATTTTTACCCCTAGGACTCAAGTGACCTTGACGGAGTCAACAAATCAAAGAGTCCTAGTCAAGTTCATCCCGTCATTATCTGGATTGCATTAAACCCACCCGTACATGCCCTTGACGGAGTCAACAAGGCCGCACGACTGTCCTAACCAATTCCATTTATGCAACAAACAAGCACCACTTAGCTACCGTACACTACGCCTTGACGGAGTCAACAAACGCAACACGAATACTAAATAATACTCATAAGAAATGACGGAGGGCTACGAATGGTTTTTGGCGAAAAACCTTTAACGTAAAGAACTTGATATCGTTGAAGGAACTGCATAACTTTTTATAAAAATATAGTGACGAAAACCTTCACTAAAGAGGTCACTCCCGGTGAAGGGATCTCGGCTCTTTCCCCGTAGAATGAGGTGCAGGATATTCCAACTGAATACCACGATGCAAAGCAAAAGTAATCGGCTATAGTGAAGTTAATGCCCTGACGCAAACTTCTGTCCAAGGGGTCACTCCCGGTGAAGGGATCTCGGCCCTTGCCTCGTCGACTGAGGAGCAGGATATTCCAAATGAATACCACGATGCAAAACAAAAGTGAACGTCCTTGCAATAACAGCTTTTTGAAAAATGTTCCAACAACATCAGAAACGGTTTGTTTATCTTGCATTGATCCGAATCAACGCAGTCCCATCAAATGATCACACCAATAAAGAACGAAAATATACTGATGTACGTATATGCCATCCGCATTCACCACTGGGTCCCGTCATCACCCGTTAGGTTACTTAACTAACGACAGAGCCGGGACTGGACTAGCGCGAATGCAAAACATATACAACATCTACTAATATATATACCAATATATTATATTTCGCTCAAGGCGTGATAAAATGCAACATCACAGAAATGTACAGCATGACAGAACAATACAGATATCTGGAAGCCCCGGGTTTCACAGAGCCGCTGCTGAAACCCGACGTTCCCCTGGTCGTGTGGATAGCCTGTGCAATGAAATCCTAGACCCCTACGGGCGCGGCAAGTCACCCGCCAAAACCTGAAGCGAGGCAGCCCCCTCCAGCACCATGAATGGACCACCCAGCATTTCACGGAATCCGGTAACTTGGGCACCCCTCCTGGGTCAACCTGTACCCCCTACGAGTGCGGCGAATAGCCCGCCAATCCTAGAGTGAAGCCCCCTCCGTCTCAATGCCATGAGATGCGGGCCCGTTGGCCTCTAGAACCCGTCTATCCGTGCACCCCTCCGCGGGGTAATCCTAGTACAGAAAGTAAAATATACATACAACCGGGTACATCGACCGCAACCAGGTCGTGCCCCAAAAGAATAATACAAACAGGCAGTGACGGCAGTCCACATGTCGGACGCTCGCCCCGCAATATCAAATGTACATAATACAACAAAACTGTACTAGCATTGCATACAGGCTATCCCCCACGACCGATCCGCAACTTCACAGCATAAACATAGAACATCAACGTGAAAGTCACGTTCGCAAATCCGTCTAACCGGGCTATAGCAGTTAGACGGGATTTACCGATCAAGTGACATTCACGGTCACAGATATAATGTAAATACTGTGAAATAATGTGTTTAAAAATATCCGATCGTTCAAACAATTAACAAGTGGGCCCCAAGTAAAACTGTAGCAGTCACAGAAGATCTGGGCCCAAATTTAATATCCCAAAACCCCTAAAATTAGCCTAGAAGCCCACTGTAAAATTTTGACTCAGTGAAGACTCCAGAGTGCGGCGGAACCGCGGCCCAAGGGGGGGTTTGGCCGAGGTTCCGCGCTACAGCAGTCGACTGAAGTTGTCGAATTTTTACAGTGGTCTTAGAATTTCCTGCACATTATTTTTCTGCAACCTGAAAAATTTTTAGACACCAAAAAAATTCCAACAGAAAACTGATGCAAAGGAAAATGTGGTTTTTGGGATTTTGGTCGATCTGAAATGCAAAACACATTAGAACAAGCTAGGTAAGGTTAATGGCGTGGCTCTGATACCATGTTGCGCCACGGCAGCGCCCCGGGCCTCGTACTCGAGGACAAAATGCGGAATCAAAAACTTTCCTTACTCGGAAACCGGCGCTACCGCGGACAATGAAAACCCGGATCGTTTACCATTAACCTAATGCTAGCAATCAAGAGATGGGAAGAAAAGTATACCGAGTGATCCGAGTCCTCCGGTCTTCTCTTCATCGTCCCGATCTCCCGCGGAAAGTCTTGGCTCCACATCGTCGCCTCCTCGCCGGAAAGGGCACCACATCGCCTGCGTCTTTTACGGGCTCCCGCCTCAATACCGAGGCAACTCGGGCATGAAGCCGGCAACTCGACATGCTCAAGATTTGCTGTAGAATGTAGTGTAGAAGATGCTTGTCTCTTTTGGGGTTATGTTGTTGCCATTGAGGATGATGGAGGAAACAAGGATTAGAAAAATGGTGCTTGCATTTTTCTAGCATGAAAATGAGATCAAGAAAGAAACTCTCAAGAATGAAGCTCTCTTCTTCTTCTTCTCTCTTTCAACTATTTTCCTCAACCATGAATAATCATCACTCTCTTTTGAAATGGTGGAGGAAAAACAATATGAAGCAAGAAGGGAGGTGAGTGTAGTGTAAAGCAAGTGGTGACCACATCCTAAACACAATGATCACTAAATCAACATCAAACCTCAAATCCATTTCAAATCCATTCTAATCATAATAAATGCATGAAAAGCAAAGATGCTTATCATATCAAACCTTATGCAAATAAGTCCTCCACAAAGTGTTATTTGCAAAACTGCAAATAACCCCCTCCATCAGAAAAGTCCGGCCGGGAAAGAACAAAGGAAAACCGGCCGGAACGGAATGCAAACTGGCAACTCCAGAAAACTGGTCCCGTAATAAATTACAGGAAAACCCCGATACTGTGCATACACACCCGCATCTGTATTCCGTCCGGATACAAATGCAATGAGACAAAATCTACACTGTACTAAACTAGGACCGGCTTAAGCCAAAGCCGGCTAGTAATATCCGTTCGATCCTGATCCGTGCAATACCGCACGTATCAGATCGAACCCTGCCATATAACTATACGGCTACTAGTACAAAACTGTCTGATCCTGATCCGTGCAATACCGCACGTATCTGATCGGACCCTGCCATATCTCCATACGGCCTCTACAGCGTTTCGCCCGAAAGCTTGAGTAACTGAAAGTGTGGTGGACTCTAAAGACTCGTCAATACAATGGCTGTGGATTTAACCACTAGCACGTCAGAGGTATTAGCCAATACGTGACGGGCCACCAGCTATTGACCAAAAGGGATGTCGATGAGCGAACTCATCCTGACACCCTACTGAGCCTGTCAGTGACAATATCCGTACAGTCCGGTCCGTTCGTCTATGAGCATCGCATGTCGGGCCTAGGGGGTTGGTAAAAGTCAGACCCCCAAAAGCGGTACAAGTCGTGTCGGAGTGTAGCCCAAAACGCCCTGAGATACTACTGGAATACCTACCAGTAAATCTCATGCCTCGGCCGAGGGCTTTGCGTAATGGCTCTCCTAGACACTGCGCGACCTCACCCCTAATACCGGGAGAGACGAACCCCTGCAGATCCGCTCACTGCCTCCATGTGGCTCGGGACTGTACCCAACTAAAACCTGTTTGCACGACTCCTTTGAGCCGTGGTAGGGTAGTAATCAAAGCATAGTGGGAACTCACACGAGACAAATGACGATCTCAGGTCGATGAACTAACCTGTACACATGTCACCAGGGAACTGCTATCTGACGTCTGGTATAATCCCAACTGGCAGGTTCCCGGCGAGTCCTGTCCGGTGTACTCATAACCCAATGAGCACCTGTATACATCTTAGGTGAACCAACTGACACCAGTGGCTTGTGAGACCGGCCACCGCCCCTCGTCGGGGTCTCGACTGTATACACTAGTCTACTAATGGAGTATCGATGCCCTGTCTCGAAACTCCTACGACTAGGGACCTTTTAAGGATGTGCTTATAGACTACCAGCTCCCACGTATATGATCGCCATCATACTGCCGGCAGTCAAGCAAGAATCCTAGGGGCTCTATCAACGTGTAATAGCGACATGTCAGTTCACCTAAAGCAGTACACGATGATAAAGATAAACCAGATAGCATACTATCATCTCGAGTAAGACTGTCCTACCGGAATAGGTCCTCCCTCAATCATTGCAATCACGTGCCTGTGATCCAATAATTGACTCTGAGGGCACTATCTCCAACATTAAGCATATTAAGACATGGGGATGTCCAGCTTTTGTCAAAAAGCAGCATGCGGACAAGCTCGAGGCACGCTCAGTACAGTGCAAGTTTATGGGATATCCAAAGAATTCCAAAGGATATTTCTTCTACTGTGAAGAGGAACAAAAAGTTCTTGTTTCTCGTCATGCCTACTTCTTGGAAACCGAGTTTTTGGAAAACCAGATAAGTGGGAGCGCAGTAGAACTGGAAGAAATTCCAGAGCCACGGACTATTACTGAAAGTTTAGTGGAACCAGAGGGTTCGGAAGAACAGGACATTCCTACGCCGCTCCGCAGGAGTAGTAGGCAGTCTCATCCGCCCGAGAGATACTACGGTTTTCTCATAGACGGGGATAGAGAGGATTACATCATAGATTATGATGAGCCTACTAGCTTCCAGCAGGCCGTTCAGAGCGTTGACTCGGTGAAATGGCTGGATGCAATGCGGACCGAAATGGAGTCCATGTACACCAACAAGGTATGGACGTTCGACATTGCTCCAGACGGGGTAAAACCCGTAGGATGCAAGTGGATCTTCAAAAGGAAGATTGGTGTAGATGGACAGGTTGAGACCTATAAAGCTAGGCTGGTAGCAAAGGGTTTTCGTGAAAGACCTGGCTTGGACTATGACGAAACCTTCTCTCCAGTAGCCATGCTGAAATCCATTCGGATCCTTCTTGCCATTGCTGCCTTCCACGATTATGAGATTTGGAAAATGGACGTAAAGACAGATTTTCTAAATGGAAATTTAGAGGAGTGTGTCTATATGGACCAGCCAGAGGGTTTCATTCAGAGTGGGAGCAGCGGAAAGGTGTGCAAGTTGCTTAAGTCCATCTATGGACTAAAGCAGGCAACGCGGAGTTGGAACATCTGCTTTGATGAGACGGTCAAAGAATTTGGCTTTATCAAAAATCCAGATGAACCATGCATCTATATGAGATTTGTAGCGAGAACTGTAGTATTCCTCGTTTTATACGTGGATGACATTCTCTTAATAGGAAATGACATTCCTATGCTACATTCTGTCAAGGGGTTCTTGTCACACAGGTTCTCCATGAAAGACCTGGGTGATGCCTCGTACATTCTGGGTATCCGGATCTACCGTGACAGATCCAAGAGGATATTAGGACTTTCACAGTCCAGGTACATCGACACCATACTGAAGAGATTCAGTATGGAAGATTCCAAGCGCGGTAACCTACCGGCTTGTCACGGGATCACCCTCTCTAAAGAGATGTCTCCCAAGACTGATTTGGAGAGGGATCGCATGTCTATTATACCCTACGCTTCTGCGGTAGGCTCTATAATGTATGCGATGTTGTGTACCAGACCGGATGTAGCTTATGCACTGAGTGTGGTAAGCCGGTATCAGTCAAACCCTGGGGAGAAACACTGGATAGCGGTAAAGAACATTCTCAAGTACCTGAGAAGGACTAAGGAGATGTTCTTGGTGTATGGCGAAAAAGACCTCCAGATCGAGGCCTTTGCTGACTCCAGCTTCCAGAGTGACAAGGATGATTCCAAGTCCATGTCGGGTTTTGTCTTTACCCTCAATGGAGGGGCGGTGTGTTGGAAGAGTTCCAAACAAGAAACCGTTGCAGTCTCGACGATGGAAGCGGAATACATCGCTGCATCTGATGCCGCAAAAGAAGCTGTCTGGATGAGGAAGTTCTTGAAAGAACTTCAGGTGGTTCCGTCCATTGTTGATCCAATACCTCTGTATTGCGACAACAACGGGGCTATAGCTTTAGCGAAGGAACCCAGGTCCCATCAGAGATCCAGGCACATCTTGAGGCGGTATCACCTGATCAGGGAGATCGTGGATCGCCAGGAGATCGAGGTACGGAGAGTGTCTTCAGAAGATAACACTGCAGATCCATTCACCAAGGCCCTGCCCCAGACTCAGTTCGAGCGGCTGATCGAGATGATAGGTCTTCGATACGCCAGTACATGGCCTTAGTGCAAGTGGGAGATTGTTAGTGTATATGCCCTAGAGGCCATTACTGTATCATACTAGTTTGTATATTACTTAATGGAAGCTTGGGATATTCACCTTGTATATACAATCTTGCTCAAAATAGTAGTATGCTACTTGGTTTGTTTCTACTTCAATGTGTACATGTGTTTATTTTTGTATATCGCCTATACACATTAGTGGAGCCCTTAGGATCTTTGCTTGATTACCAGCGTTGTGATGGCCGTCACACTAGTGGGGCTGGGTAATCTGTAAGCACATCCTTATGCAGGTCCCTGGTCGCAGGACTATCGAGACAGAGCATCGATACTCCGGAGTAGACCAGCGCATGCGCTTCTCATCCCAGTGTGGGAGACGGTCTGTCCCACAGCCGTCAGTACGTCGTACTTGAGATAGTATGCGGGTGCTCGTTAGGTTACGGGTACACTGGACAGGACTCGTCGGGAACTGACTAGTTGGAATTATGCCTATCGTCAGTTATCAGTTCCCAGGTGACATGAGTACAGCTTAGTCCGATGACTTGACACTGTCACTTCGCCTCGAGTGTGTTCCCACTGTACTTTGATCACTTCCCTACCACGGCTCAAAGGAGTCGTGCAAACAGGTAGTGGTTGGGTGCAGTCCCGAAGCACTTGGAGGCAGTGACGGTTAGACAGGATTCGTCTCTCCCGGTATTGGGGGTTGGCATCGCGCTGTGTCTAGGAGAGCCATTACACGAGTAGTCCCTGGCCAGGGCAAACGAGATATACTGGTAGGTTTCCAGTGTTATCTCAGGGTGTTTTGGGCTTCGCTCCGACACGACTTGTACCGCTATTGGGGGACTGACGTTTACCGCCCCCTAGGCCTGCCATGTGATGTATCAGACGAACAGACCGGACTGTACGGAGAATGTCACACTCAGGCTCAGTAGGAGTTCAGATGGGTTTCGCCTCGTCGGTCTTCTTGTTGGCATTACCTGGGGACCGTTCCGCACAGCTAGTGCCGCTTGCGGTCTGTGGTTTTACCCACTGCCAGCGTAGTGTCGAGTCTTTAGAGTCCCACACAGAAATATTTTCGCCTTTAGGCAAAAGAGTAGAGGTCGCATGGTATTGCGACAGGTCGCATGGTTTTGCGACAGGGTTCGGTCACACCCGTGCACTTGTGCACATACAGTGTCCGGACAGTTTACACTAGCGGGCTTTGGTTTAAGCCAGATCCTAGTGTACCTTTTGGGATTGGATTTATCCAGTTTGCATTCGTGTTCCTCGGAACGCGGATGCAGGTGTGTATGCACAGTTGACTGGGAGGCAGAGGCAGCGGATTCTCATTAGGGTTGTTGACAGTTGACCGTTGACTATTTGACTTTTTGCTCAACCCTAATGAGAATATAATATGTGATTAACTATTATATTAATTAAGTATTATGGTGACATGGTTGTTGACTCTTGTTGACTTTTTGACTTTTGTTGACTTGTTAACTTTGTTGACCGGTTGACTAGGCTTGACTAGTTGATCATCATGATAACCATAGCCATCATTTCATGGCAAAGACTTTTGCTTGCTTGCTTATTTGTGTAAAATGAGTGCATGAAATGATATGGTTATGGTTGCTTCAACCATCACATAAGACTTTTTTGGTATGATGAGTTATCATGACTTTGGATTATGAGAGGGTGAGAGACAAAAGAGTTGCTCATTCTTTCTTGCTCATTATCTCTCTTGTTCTTGAGCTCTCCTTTTGCTCTCACCCTCTTGCTCTTGCTCCCTCTCTTTAATCTATGGTTCTCTTGTCTCATGAGTTGAGAATCAAGAACCATAGATAAAATCCCACACAAACTATTCTCTACTCATTCTAGTTCACAAGGTTTAGCAAACCGAGTGAACTAGTTTCTTCAAAGAACGAAGAAGGAGCCAAAGGTTGGAGCTTTCAGGTGGATCTATCTTCGGCGTACGGAGACGACGAGAAGAAGCCAATCCGGACCACCATCGGAGCTTGAAGACGAAGGAGTTCAAGACAAGCAAGGTATAACCCCCTAACCGAGTAGCTAGAAACTCGTAGTTAGGATGTTAGATATATGTTTAACCAAGATCCGGGTTTTAAGTCCATGTTACCACCTCCGTAAAAATCGTTTTTTACCAAATTCCGCATTCCCGAAAGTACCGGGAGAGGTAGCATGGACTTACAACCAAGACCGGTTCTTTGTACTTCATTACATTCTCTGATGATCTCTCAAGATTCAGACATATGTTCCTGTTGAAACACAAGTCCGAAGATTTTGAGATATTCACGGAATATAAGTTAGAAGTAGAGAACCAAAAACGGGTATAAGTATTATGTCCTTTGATGAGATCAAGGAGGAGAATACTTGAGCACGGAATTCCTGGATTATTCTAAAGGAGAATGAGATTCTCTCTCATCATTACTCCTCCGTATACACCATAGCACGATGGTATATCGGGGCAGAGCAATAGCACCCTATATGATATGGTGTGCTCTATGATTAGTACTACTGAGTTTCCTATTTCCTTTTGGGAGTTATGCACTTGAGAAGCTGCATACCTATTGAATAGGGTTCAAATCAAATCAGTTGCCTACCACTTCATATGTGATATGCAAAGGGAAGAGCCCATATCTTAAGTATGTTAAGATTTGGGGTTGTCCGGCCGATGATTATAAGCAAAATCTGGACAAGCTCAAGGCAAAATCAGATCTGTTGAAGTTTGTTGATATCCCAAGCATACGCAAAGGAATATCTTCTACCTAACCGAGGAACAAAAATGTTTTGTTTCTCAGCATGCCACCTTTGTGAAAGGGAATTTCTTGTGAAGAAATTAGTGGTCATGAGGTAGAACTGGAAAGAGTTCCAGCTATACAAACTAAAATAGATAATTTGGTAGAACCAAAGGATTCAATAGTTTCCAATGAACCTCAGCCTCTCTGCCGGTCTAGGAGGGTTTCTCACCCACCTGAGAGATACTTCAGTTTCTCTATGACAGTGGGAGCGAGGATTGCATCATGAGATGATGACCCAACTTGTTTCGAGCTGGCCATCAAGAGTGGGACTCTGTAAGAATGGCTGGATGCTTAGTCATCTGAGATGGAATCCTTATACACCAACAAAGTATGGACTTTAGTTGCTTTATCTGAAGGGTTAATTCCCCATCAGGAGCAAGTATATCTTGAGAAGATTACTTGGTGTACATGGAAAAGTTAAGACTTTCAAAGCTATGCTTATGTCCATCCAGATCCTACTAGCCACGGCTACATACCATGACTACGATATCTGGCGGTTGGTTGTCATGACTGCTTTTCTAAATGTTGATTTGGAAGAGAGCGTCTATAAATACACAGCCAGAGGGCTTCGTAGACAGTGGTAGCAGCGGAAACGTGTGCAAGATGTTTTATGTGATAAATCAGGCATCGCGGAGTTGGAACATCTGTTTTTGATGTAGTAGCCAAAGAGTTTGACTTCATCAAAATGGTAGATGAACCTTGTATATACAAAAAGGTAGTAGGGAGTATGGTGGTGATCCTCATAGTTTACGTGGATGACACACTCTTGATAGGGAAGGAGTTTCCTAGGCTACGCTCGGTCAATCTCCGCTTATCACAATGATTCTCCATATAGGATCAAAATGATACCTCCTAAATCCTGGGTTTTGGATCTATGAGATAGATCTAATTGGATGTTAGGATTCTCACTAGTTGTAGTGAGATGGTATCAATGGATCCCAGGGAGAATCACTGGAATGGTTCCAGGGTGATAAGGACGACTGAATGTCAGTCGCAAGCATTGTCTTTACCCTCAATGGAGGGACGGTATATTGGAATAGTTCCAAGCTAGATACCGTGACTCGCTAGACGATTAAAGGCAAGATATATCGTTACCAAGGATGCTACCAAAGAGGCAGTCTGGATATATAAGTTCATGAGATGAACTTCGTTCCTACCATTGTGTGACAATGGAGTTGTGGCTTTTGCCAAGGAACCCCCCGTCCCATCAGAAATCCAGATATAATTCTTAGGCACTATCACCTGATCATGGAAATGGTTGTTCTCTAGAGAGATCGAGGTTAGGAGAGTTAACACAGAGGACAACAGCGCGGATCCACTCACAAAGGCCTTTTTTCCTTGTAGAGACTTTTATGGGATGGTTAAGTATGAGATACTTCAACCACAGCTAATTGTTGGGTATACGATACCACAACAGATGACCCTAGTACAAGTGGGAGATTGTTAGTTATATGTATGCCCTAGAGGCCATTACTGTACATACGATGTATATTGTAATGGATGCTTGGACATATATAGGGAGGACTTTCTTGCTCGACTGTCACGACCCAAAAAGGTACGTGATGGCCCTAATACTACGCAACGCCTCCAGACGTAACGCAGTAAAAGAAAGCCAAAACCCAGAAATCTAAACCATAAAAATACGGAAAAGATAATAATAAGTTTTGGAAACATTTGAAATCACAACCCAAATTTTTTAAAATAGTCCACATTTTCTGTAAAATTTTGGCAGCACCTCCTTTATAAAACCAGCCCCTAAAAAGGGTACAACATAGATATAAAGTAAAGCATCCCAAACGGGAGCAAAATCCACTCCCAACGGCGGAAATCAACATCCACAACAGATATACGACGCCGTAGCGAAGAAATAAGAGACAAAAGAAAAGGAACTGTATAAAATCCATAAATCCACAATATATACAAAATCGTCCTCACCAAGTCTCTAAGTCACAACAACTGGTAGTAGATGGAGAGTACAATATACAACGAATATACAACACATTCTCAGATAACCACAAAACCCACCTGGCAAAACTGCACACTAACAGGCGAAGTGGTATCCGCAACCCAAAAGATGATAGATGAGTGTGAAGCTGAAAAGCTGAATAGCTTGCCTTGACTACTTTGGGGAAACTCCAGCAATACCTGTGGCACAACGGGGGTGAGTTGCCAACTCGTGAATAGTAAATAACATATGCAGGTAATCGCGAGAATGAACGTACAGCATGAATCTAATATATGTCCATTTGAATAATAACATGTCATGAGTACGAAATAATGGAAAGTACACTCACCAGTACCACCAATATGTCAAGCAATAATGATGTGACAACAGTATGCAATAATCATGCTCTGGGGATATGAGAAAGTAAATGTGCAACTCTCATGAAGGTACTCTCACAGGTACTCCTAATACATGGAAATAGTGCACAAGTATATAAAGATGAGGTATGGAGTGAAATATGTTATTTCCACGGAATCCTGACATCGTGGTAGGATCAAAATCCAGTAAGACAAATTAAAATCCCAATCCTCAATCAATCCTCAATTTGGCTCTCATATCATCTAAGTGTCACATCTCCTCAAATCCGCTCTATCAAATATATCTCACATAAGTGTCGAATGTACAAGTCAAGTAGATCTCACATCTCTAGTATGTAAAAAAACAGTATATCTCCCATATATCAATGTACCACAGCAAGTGAATCTCACATCTCTCGTATGTACAAAAACAGTATATCTCCCATATATCAATGTACCACAACAAGTGAATCTCACATCTCTCGTATGTACAATATCAGGTATATCTCACATATATCTCATGTACAACAGCTAGTGGATCCCACATATCTCGTCTGTACAATATCAGTCTATCTCACATATATCATATGTACATCACTAAGTGGATCTCACATCTCTAGTGTGTACGATATCATCATCCAATCCCAATGAATCTCATGAGTCTCAAGTCAAATCTCCAGCACAGTTCTAACATCCTAAATATAATGACATATATAAATATGATGAGGGCAATACACATATATTAGCGTCCCATTCCACTAATATTGGTGTAAAGGCATATATAACAGCGGCTCAATCCCCTGTTATATATACAAGAGTATTTAGAAAATATCATGAAACCAATGTGTCAAGCATCGACACAGAAAAACTGATAAGTACGTATCATACGCTATCACGAGAGCTCGAGTGCCTCGCTCTGCCCCTCGCCTCTCGACGTATCGATACGCACATGACTCCCAACGGTATCCCCCTTATATCAGCCGAGTCTCTGGTAATGTCACCGGAAAGTATGGCTCCCCTAGGCCTCATCGCCTCAATGCGACGTCGGCTCACTCCGACAACATTCTTGCTTCGGGGTACCTCCGGGCCCCACCATGTATCCTCATGCGGCTCTCGACGCCTCCTCGCATAGGATATATATATCTGCACCGATAAATCTCATGGTGGATGCTATAATATCATCTCAAGGAAACCGGGTGTTTCAATGTATGCATAAGTTCATGAACTACCACGGTTCCCAAATCCAGAAAACATCATGAAAAATCCATATAACAATGCGATAATCCATGAATAAATATACGCAATATGAAACTGTAATAAAAGCGTATAAAAGAACAGCATAGCATTCACCAGATAATAAATGAATATATGAACAGTATAGCAGAAATATAGGTATCTACCTATATGATGATGTGATATACCTATCAGGTATAAGTATGAAATACAAGTACACCTACCTGTATGCTGATGTGATATACCTATCAGGTATAAATAAAGTATGGAATGCAAGTACACCTGTATCTATGTGATGATGTAATATACCTATCAGGTATAGGTATGAAAAGCATGTACACCTGCATCTATGTCCCTAGGTGTATATGTACCTAGCACTAATGGTACAACATCCTATAGGTAAACAGGAACTAGCATGTCAAGTCTAAATATAACAGTAAGAAATATGTATCAAAGCCACAATGTTCCTAACCATACAATATCATTTCTAAAATATGGTTGTGTATGACATGGCAATTATTGACGGTGTGTGTGGCATCCAATCAGTGCTCTCGCAATCTGAGCCGTCAATAATAGTGCAGTGTCCTAAGAATACTAGTCCAATCACAACTATCACTAAGCAGTAAGGTATATGCGCAATTCTAAACATGATATAGAATATGCGACAAAGGTAAAGGTTTCTAGCCCAGAAGCATAACGCCATGCGGGCGATTCCCCTGTAGATGTTAAATCTACTCACCCACACTCCAAGCTAGATGAAGTCTACCACCTGAATCCCCCTGTGGCAGTGTCCGTAGTCCTCGTCTGCGAACCTGCAACATATAAACAACAACAACTATATATATCAATAATAGCTACGAAATACGAACTAGCTATATCTAACCGACACAACAACAGACAACCACCTCTTAAGTGTTCGTATCGTGGCTAACGAGAGTAGCGACACGACGAAAACAACTTAAGAGCGAAACCACTAAAACGGCACGACGCGTGTCGTAACACGTATCGCACGAACACGAAACACTAGAAACTGCATAAATGATCCCAGATTTTCCTACTGTGAAAACTAAACAAATTCAACAAGACCAGAAGAACCCAAACCCTAGCAGACACCTGCTGGCAAAACCCCAAACCCTAACTCATCTCTTTGGCCGGCGTCGCCGGCCCCTCTTCTTGCTGTCGCCGGCCCAGGCCGGTGGGACGGGGTCCGTCTCTCTGGTGGTGCTCCAGGTTCTCTAGTACATCACAACCACTATGTTTAATTTATCAGTAAACATCCCGGATCAAAGCAGGTTCTAGAAACCACAAACCGATACTAAAAATACGATATTTCGTATCAAACCCTAATTTATCATTCTAAACTGCAATTATCTAGCAAAGATACACTAAAAACATATAAATAACAGTAAAGGAATATTACCTACAGCAAAGAACATCAAGAATCCAAGCTTGCATGCTCCAAGTGAAGAAAATGAGAATTCTTGAAGAAAATAGGATTTTTGTGAAAAGATATGAATTTGTGAATGTTTTATGAAGAAAAGAGAGTGGGAAAATGACTAAGTGCAGTAGAGGGAGAGGGGAGCTCGGCCAAGAGAGAGGGAGGAGAGAGAGAGGCAATTTCCTAGGCAATTTCCAACATTTAATGCAAAGTCAAACATAAACAAATGCATGCACCTTCTATTCTTTTCTCTTCTATTCTTTTCTTTTCTAATTCCATTAAATCCTAAGCCACACACTCAAAAGCTATGTGGTTTAGTTGACTTAGGAAATTTTTTTAGAAAAGTTGAAAAGAGAAGATTTCCAGAAAAGTGCAAACCGGGTTAAAATAACATTAAAAATGGGAAAAATTCAAATTGCACCAAAACGTCCCATATACTCTCAAAGTGTGCGCACTAGCTTTATTTTCTCAAAACTAGGTGCTGGTAAGTCAATATGGCCGTTTGATCACAATCGGTATAAAACTGAAAATACCGATGAATTTCACCCAAAAACAGAAACAAACACAAAACGATTTCTAGATCGTTACAATCTCCCCCCCTTATAAAAATTCGTCCCCGAATTTAAAATCTTCACCAAGCATACCTTCAAAGAGAAGAGTACAAAACTTCCAAATCTCGCTCGCAGCTTCCCAAGTGATCCCCTTACTATACAGCTACGTCCAAGAGAACTCTCCACAGATGGCAAGACCCTTGACCGAAATTTCTCCACCTGCCGAACCATTTACACCAATGGCTGCTGGTGAACGAAAAGATCGCGTCCACACTAATGGTCTGTGCTGAATCATGTGAAAAAGAAATGAAGGTATTTGCAAAATCAACACCATGAAAACGGGGTGAATAATCTATAATCTGGGCGGAAGTGCCAAACTAAAGGCAACGAAAACTAACTCACATAAAGGATCTCAAAAGACCAACTTGAACATCTCCGAAGTCTCTAGACAAGCTGAGGTCCAAAAATCCTACTAAGCTGAGTCAGAAAAACAGACTGGTGATCGACACTACCTGACTAAACCTACAGGTTGCCAATTGAAATGTCTCCTGATAACAACTATCAAGGAAGTATCCTAACAATGGCGAGTGACGATCCCAACTGCCGCAAACAACAAACCAAACAAACACCTTGAGACGAAACCTGAAATTTCTCTTCACATTCCTGTCCACCTGTAACTATCTCACAAGTCACGTCAAAGCTGGTGGAACCTGAATGAACATAGAGAGTTGACTGATGTGCTTACTCTAGGATTCCACGTCTCTACCCGATAACATCAGGTACACAAACGCATTCCTAACTTAGCACAACCTTGTCACAATCAAGGTCTCCGAATCAAAAGCAAAGAACTGATGCAGTTGCTAACTGAATCTCCAACTGCTGAAAACTCCGTACACATGCCTCAGTTCAAAGAAAAGAACCTCCTTTCTAGGTCTTTACAGTCAACGGTGCAACAATACACTAGTAATCCTGCACGAAACGGCGGTAAAAACCTGCTAAACCCAACATCAAAGGACCTCTGTCCATACACAAGTCTGGGCCTAAGCTGTACGGTCACGATCTCCCTCGGAACCATACGAAACCGTCTCCCGTAACTACAAGACCTAGGAGTCAACACAAACAAGCCTGAAGGAACACTCCGAGAATCTAGCAAACAGCTGGGCTCTACCAATGTCTGCAAAACAACTTCTCAAGTGCTGCTCCTGTTCCTCAAGACACAAAAGAATTGACCAGAATGTCGTCAAAACACAACAATAACTGGTCGAGGAACGGCCTGAAGAAATCTGGTGCATCATCTCCACAAATGCTGCTAGGGTATTGGCGAGTCCAAAGACACCACCAACACACAAACTGCCCATAGCACGCACAAAAACAGTATTCGGAATGCCACCACTCCGAACCCGCAACAATGATGACCTGATCCCAAACAAACTTAGAAAAAGTCTCGCACTCTGGAGCTGATCAAAGCAATCGTCAAAGCGAGGTAAATGATACCTAACCGCACCGCAAGCCGGTTCAATTGACGATCCATCAATCCACAACCGCAATCTGTCGTCTTTCTCCAGAACGAACAGAATTAGGGGCTCCCAAAAGCGAAACACTCAGACACACAAACCTCCCAACAAACAACTCTGCAGCAGATCCTTAAGCTCCCTGAATTTCGCTAGCTTTCCTGGAACATCGTCGGAAAACTCTTGCACGAAAAGTACCCAGCCCAACAATCCCAATATGGCTCCGGTATCTCGAATAAACGCCAAGAATCCACGACATCTCCTCCAAAGCTGACTAGCAAAAAAGGCTGAATTCAAGCTGTGAAAGGCGGCACAACTATCCACCTGCACAACAAGAACTGACTCGCCGGGAAAACAAATCCTGACTGTTTCCACATGGTAGTCCACAGACGCCAAACACGTAACTAACCAATCCATGCCCAGGAGAACGTCAAGTCCAACATCTCTAGAAGGATCCAATGACGGCAAAATCTCCTCACCAATTGGCATACGACTGAAATACGTGTCGCGCAACAAAAGAATCGCTGAAAGAAGTTAACACAACAAAACGGCTGATCTAGCTAACACGATCCTCGTCCCAACCACGGCACCAAGTGCGAAAACCAACAAGTACAACAAAAGAATAGGAACAAGGATACCTGAAAAATCTGCACTGGACGTCCGGGCGTCCGGTTGAGTAGAAACAAACCCTCGTGTCTGCCTCCTACCCACAACTGGCTGAAATCCTGCACTCTGCGGTATAGCTGTCTCACAACAACGTGGCTCAGTACAAACTCGAACTCGATGATCCAAGCTCCCGCACCGATAACATCCGGAAGAAAACTGCTGACCATCCTGGGGATAAGAGCTAGACGACTGTCCTCGTCTCACACTTCTTGTACTCCTCTGCCGTGCACAAAACCTATCACGACGACTGAACCTCTGTCCCTGGACTGGCACACCTATACGGGTCCTCCACTGTCCTGGAACTCGCAAAGTCTCTGGAATACGTGTCTCGTCGACTGGGGTTACATCCACTGGTGCTACGTAAGTAACAGACTGCTGCACGCTAATCCCAAGAAACAACTGAGTAACTGAGGTGTCAACCTCCTGTCGCTGCGCTCGAATGGCATCAACTAATGATCTCATCGTCTGGCGCAAATCCTGCATCTCTGTCACAAGTCTAGCGATCTGATCAGTCGAAGGCTGATCCGTCTGCAACAGAGCAACACGAGTGCCCTCCTTGTCAGTGCTCGTCTCACCCGAGCTAACCCTGACCTCGGCTCTCGCTGCATCACTCTGAGTCCCCGTAGTCATCGATGGCAAGGCTATAAATAGAGATAGGATTCGATAAGAACAAGGAAATCAAATCACAAGGATATGAATCATCAAGGAAGGAATCTCAAGAAATTGTACTTAGGCACTTTAGGCGAAATACTGCATCGTGAGTATGCTGCAGACATACACACACTACGTTACTCCGCTTAGGTTACCAACTCCATCATACCAGGTCATCCTACACTCCGAAAGGTAAAACCACGCTCTGATACCAACTTTGTCACGATCCAAAAAGGTACGTGATGGCCCTAATACTACGCAACGCCTCCAGACGTAACGCAGTAAAAGAAAGCCAAAACCCAGAAATCTAAACCATAAAAATACGGAAAAGATAATAATAAGTTTTGGAAACATTTGAAATCACAACCCAAATTCTTTAAAATAGTCCACATTTTCTGTAAAATTTTGGCAGCACCTCCTTTATAAAACCAGCCCCTAAAAAGGGTACAACATAGATATAAAGTAAAGCATCCCAAACGGGAGCAAAATCCACGCCCAACGGCGGATATCAACATCCAAAACAGATATACGACGCCGTAGCGAAGAAATAAGAGACAAAAGAAAAGGAACTGTATAAAATCCACAAATCCACAATATATACAAAATCGTCCTCACCAAGTCTCTAAGTCACAACAACTGGTAGTAGATGGAGAGTACAATATACAACGAATATACAACACATTCTCAGATAACCACAAAACCCACCTGGCAAAACTGCACACTAACAGGCGAAGTGGTATCCGCAACCCAAAAGATGATAGATGAGTTTGAAGCTGAAAAGCTAAATAGCTTGCCTTGACTACTTTGGGGAAACTCCAGCAATACCTGTGGCACAACGGGGGTGAGTTGCCAACTCGTGAATAGTAAATAACATATGCAGGTAATCGCGAGAATGAACGTACAGCATGAATCTAATATATGTCCATTTGAATAATAACATGTCATGAGTACGAAATAATGGAAAGTACACTCACCAGTACCACCAATATGTCAAGCAATAATGATGTGACAACAGTATGCAATAATCATGCTCTGGGGATATGAGAAAGTAAATGTGCAACTCTCATGAAGGTACTCTCACAGGTACTCCTAATACATGGAAATAGTGCACAAGTATATAAAGATGAGGTATGGAGTGAAATATGTCATTTCCACAGAATCCTGACATCGTGGTAGGATCAAAATCCAGTAAGACAAATTAAAATCCCAATCCTCAATCAATCCTCAATTTGGCTCTCATATCATCTAAGTGTCACATCTCCTCAAATCCGCTCTATCAAATATATCTCACATAAGTGTCGAATGTACAAGTCAAGTAGATCTCACATCTCTAGTATGTACAAAAACAGTATATCTCCCATATATCAATGTACCACAGCAAGTGAATCTCACATCTCTCGTATGTACAAAAACAGTATATCTCCCATATATCAATGTACCACAACAAGTGAATCTCACATCTCTCGTATATACAATATCAGGTATATCTCACATATATCTCATGTACAACAGCTAGTGGATCCCACATATCTCGTCTGTACAATATCAGTCTATCTCACATATATCATATGTACATCACTAAGTGGATCTCACATCTCTAGTGTGTACGATATCATCATCCAATCCCAATGAATCTCATAAGTCTCAAGTCAAATCTCCAGCACAGTTCTAACATCCTAAATATAATGACATATATAAATATGATGAGGGCAATACACATATATTAGCGTCTCATTCCACTAATATTGGTGTAAAGGCATATATAACAGCGGCTCAATCCCCTGTTATATATACAAGAGTATTTAGAAAATATCATGAAACCAATGTGTCAAGCATCGACACAGAAAAACTGATAAGTACGTATCATACGCTATCACGAGAGCTCGAGTGCCTCGCTCTGCCCCTCGCCTCTCGACGTATCGATACGCACATGACTCCCAACGGTATCCCCCTTATATCCGCCGAGTCTCTGGTAATGTCACCGGAAAGTATGGCTCCCCTAGGCCTCATCGCCTCAATGCGACGTCGGCTCACTCCGACAACATTCTTGCTTCGGGGTACCTCCGGGCCCCACCATGTATCCTCATGCGGCTCTCGACGCCTCCTCGCATAGGATATATATATCTGCACCGATAAATCTCATGGTGGATGCTATAATATCATCTCAAGGAAACCGGGTGTTTCAATGTATGCATAAGTTCATGAACTACCACGGTTCCCAAATCCAGAAAACATCATGAAAAATCCATATAACAATGCGATAATCCATGAATAAATATACGCAATATGAAACTGTAATAAAAGCGTATAAAAGAACAGCATAGCATTCACCAGATAATAAATGAATACATGAACAGTATAGCAGAAATATATGTATCTACCTATATGATGATGTGATATACCTATCAGGTATAAGTATGAAATACAAGTACACCTACCTGTATGCTGATGTGATATACCTATCAGGTATAAATAAAGTATGGAATGCAAGTACACCTGTATCTATGTGATGATGTAATATACCTATCAGGTATAGGTATGAAAAGCATGTACACCTGCATCTATGTCCCTAGGTGTATATGTACCTAGCACTAATGGTACAATATCCTATAGGTAAACAGGAACTAGCATGTCAAGTCTAAATATAACAGTAAGAAATATGTATCAAAGCCACAATGTTCCTAACCATACAATATCATTTCTAAAATATGGTTGTGTATGACATGGCAATTATTGACGGTGTGTGTGGCATCCAATCAGTGCTCTCGCAATCTGAGCCGTCAATAATAGTGCAGTGTCCTAAGAATACTAGTCCAATCACAACTATCACTAAGCAGTAAGGTATATGCGCAATTCTAAACATGATATAGAATATGCGACAAAGGTAAAGGTTTCTAGCCCAGACGCATAACGCCATGCGGGCGATTCCCCTGTAGATGTTAAATCTACTCACCCACACTCCAAGCTAGATGAAGTCTACCACCTGAATCCTCCTGTGGCAGTGTCCGTAGTCCTCGTCTACGAACCTGCAACATATAAACAACAACAACTATATATATCAATAATAGCTACGAAATACGAACTAGCTATATCTAACCGACACAACAACACACAACCACCTCTTAAGTGTTCGTATCGTGGCTAACGAGAGTAGCGACACGACGAAAACAACTTAAGAGCGTAACCACTAAAACGGCACGACGCGTGTCGTAACACGTATCGCACAAACACGAAACACTAGAAACTGCATAAATTATCCCAGATTTTCCTACTGTGAAAACTAAACAAATTCAACAAGACCAGAAGAACCCAAACCCTAGCAGACACCTACTGGCAAACCCCCAAACCCTAACTCATCTCTTTTGCCGGCGTCGCCGGCCCCTCTTCTTGCTGTCGCCGGCCCAGGCCGGTGGGACGGGGTCCGTCTCTCTGGTGGTGCTCCAGGTTCTCTAGTACATCACAACCACTATGTTTAATTTATCAGTAAACATCCCGGATCAAAGCAGGTTCTAGAAACCACAAACCGACACTAAAAATACAATATTTCGTATCAAACCCTAATTTATCATTCTAAACTGCAATTATCTAGCAAAGATACACTAAAAACATATAAATAACAGTAAAGGAATATTACCTACAGCAAAGAACATCAAGAATCCAAGCTTGCATGCTCCAAGTGAAGAAAATGAGAATTCTTGAAGAAAATGGGATTTTTGTGAAGAGATATGAATTTGTGAATGTTTTATGAAGAAAAGAGAGTGGGAAAATGACTAAGTGCAGTAGAGGGAGAGGGGAGCTCGGCCAAGAGAGAGGGAGGAGAGAGAGAGGCAATTTCCTAGGCAATTTCCAACATTTAATGCAAAGTCAAACATAAACAAATGCATGCACCTTCTATTCTTTTCTCTTCTATTCTTTTCTTTTCTAATTCCATTAAATCCTAAGCCACACACTCAAAAGCTATGTGGTTTAGTTGACTTAGGAAAATTTTTTAGAAAAGTTGAAAAGAGAAGATTTCCAGAAAAGTGCAAACCGGGTTAAAATAACATTAAAAATGGGAAAAATTCAAATTGCACCAAAACGTCCCATATACTCTCAAAGTGTGCGCACTAGCTTTATTTTCTCAAAACTAGGTGCTGGTAAGTCGATATGGCCGTTTGATCACAATCGGTATAAAACTGAAAATACCGATGAATTTCACTCAAAAACAGAAACAAACACAAAACGATTTCTAGATCGTTACATCGACATTATAGTACGCTATCTGGTTGTACTTTATCTTAACATGTACTCTGATTGTCTCTATGTTACATGTTGATAAAGCCCTTAGGATATGTACTCGACTACTGGGACTATGATGAGATCATACTAGTGGGGCCACGGTAGTCGACGAGTACATCCTATAACTGTTCCTAGTCTAGGGTGTATCGAGACAGGGCATTGATACACCAGAGTAGACTAATGTATACGCATCTTGACCTATATGATGGGCGATGGATGATCCCATATCCGTCGGTGTTTGACATCAAGGATGGTGTACGGGTGCTCAGTAGAGACTGGGTACACTGGACGGACTCGCCGAGAACTCCCAGATGGTATTATACCTCACGTCAGATGGCAGTTCTCCGGTGACACTGGTACAGAGTAGTCTGTTGACCCGAGATCGTCATAGAGTCTTGTGTGATTCCCACTGTGCTTTGATTTCCATCATACCACGTCCAAGAGGGCGTGCAAAAAGGTGGCTTTTGGGTACAGTTCCGAATCACAAGGAGGCAATGAGCGATTGGAGGGGATTCGTCTCTCCCGGTATAGGGAGTTGATGTTGTGCTGTGTTCGATTGGCTATAACTGGAAATCCCTGGCCAGGGTTGCTGAGATTTACTAGTAAGTGTTATCAATAGTTTCTCGAACTGTTATAGACCTCAAATCGACACGACTTATCAAGCTACTGGGGTCTGATGTTTACCACCCCTAGGCGAGATATGCGACATATCAGACGACGAGACCGGACTGTACGGGAGTGTTACTGATTGGATTCACAGGAGAATGTACATGATTGCTTGTTGATCTTCTGAGCGCTCAATACCTGGGTAGCTGTTACGTTTAGCTGACCGCCTGCAGCTTGTGGGTGTTTGATATGATCATCACCTACTGCCGGCGTATTGATGATTCTTTAGAGTCCTACACAGAGATTTCTTGACTCAGGCGAAACGGAGTAGGGGCACATATGTGATATGTGCGGGACCGAGGATAATGCGATATGAGATAACGTATTCTATTCTCGCGATATTTGATATCAGCCGGGTCATCGGATCAAGTGTTGATTCGATGAATCGGTAAATGATATATTAGTCGGTTATATGCGATATAGCCGGATTGTCGGATCAAGTGTTGATTCGATAATTTAATGTATAATAATATATATGATATATTAAATTACATTAACTAATTTTAGCTCACTAAAAGATTCTTTTTCTCACTCGGGTAATACATTGATATATATGCGATATATGTTAATTGTATTATTTTATTTTGTTACAATAAATATTATATATGTGATATATAATATTGTAACATGATATGATTACTAATGCAACATGTTTTGTGGAGTTTAAACATGGTTAGGGTTTGGATTAGGGTTAAGAATTCTAGTAGATTCTAGAAGCTTTTCTTTTGTCATGGAAAAGATATTATGTTTGATATTTTCAAGTGACTCACTTTTAACCCAACCCAAACCCCAGCCTTAGTTAAATCTCTACAAGGGTTTAGTTGACCATGGTTGCATAATTCATCATTATCATCCTTTCATTATTCATCACAAAAATGATTCTAATTAATTGATTCATCTTCTTCTTCCTTCTTTCTTTCATGGAAAAAGCTTTCTGGCTTTTTCTAAGTGATGATTATGTGTGAGAAAAAGATTATAAATGAGAGCAAAAATCCTACTTCATCATCCTCATCTATCCTTGCCCTTTAGATGAGGGTGTTCACATCATCTAGTGAGTGAGAGCTTGTGTTAATGAAACTTCAAGGTAGATCATATTTGTTATCGAAGATCGGAAGCAAGCTTGCATCTTTCTTTTCGCGGTGCCTCTCGAGAGTCTGGAACACGATGATCGCAGCGAAGGGACCTCAACACGGAGCTTAAGAAGTGAAGGACCGGATCTACAAAGGTTGTAATCCCTCTCACTTAGTGTTAAAGTGTTTAACATGCTTGTTTTCGCATAAAATCTAGTTTAAAGATCTGGCTTTGGGTTGTTCGGCACGGCTAAAATTTAAATCGGGCATGGTTGATGCCTCGTTGACCCTTGTGGCAGTACCCAGCATCCCTACAATAATGTGAGGGTTTATTTATTTTAAGTAAATCAAAATTAGATGGAAATTATTCATGGTTGAGCTTAGTGGAAGCTTGTAGAATCCATTGACCTAATCCACTAATTTTGTTTTACTTGAGATATTTATTAACCCATCCATTCCCATTAGCCATGGTTTAGTCTCTACATGAGTTAGTATATGATACAAACTCACCCATGGTTGCTATTCTCACCACATAAGTTTCATTCTCATCTCCACTTCATCTTCTTCTTCATCTCCTTCAAGCTATCTAGGTTTTGAGGAGGTGAAGAAAATTACTGAGAAAATAAATTCTAAAGTGAGCAAAATTCCTACTTCATCATTCTCTACTAGACTAGTCATTTAGTTTAGGGTGTTTGCTCCACTAATTCTCAATTAGTGAAGAGGTAGCTTGAGTTAGTGTCTCCTCGACGTAGATCATCTTCGGCCTCGAATACTTTAAGCAAGCTTGTTACTTTCATCTTGTGGTGCCATTCTAGAGTTCGGATGATCACTGCATGGAGCACGGAGCTATTGAAGTGAAGGACCCGTCTACTAAGGTTGTATTCCCATTCACTTATGTAATGTAGTTTACATTTCATGTTACGCCTATTGCTTTAGTCTAAAGATCTAGGGTTAGGGTTCTTTAGCTCGCTGTTTTTTATAAATTGGCATGGCGGATGCCATCCGGAACCCCTTGGGCGTGCTAGGGAACCCTACACGGAGCACCTGAATGAATTCAATAGTATGACGTGCCAATTATAATCCATTTCAATTATGTTTGAAGGCAAGATTCGAGCCTTTTTATTTCTCTGTTCATTGTTGAAGAGTTGGGAAACTTTATGATGGCGGTAAGCAACTCGATCTCAGGGACTTTCATGTTTGATTATGCGGTGGGTTGCATATTAAAAAATGAGATGCGGAGAAAGGGTGTGAGTGGGATTTCAGGAACTTCTGCACTTTCAATGGAGAATTGCGGCAAGACGATAGAAAGGTGAAAAGTGAAGAAGGGCAAGTCTAAGAGCCGATGAAAATCTAGAGGGAAGATCCAAGACGGCTGTTGGAACTGCGGAAAGAAGGGTTATAGGAAAAGCGAATGTAAACTCTTGAAGCAAGACTCAGATGAGAAGTCAGATGAAAAGGAAGACAATGTGATGTCTACACATGAACAAGGGTAACAACGGTTTTGTTTATCATCAAACAAGAGTACAAATGTGGATACCTGGTTCCTAAATTCGGGGGCATCCTTTCATTGCATTTCAGAACGGCATCACTTTAGCGAGAATGTTCAAGGGGACTTTAAACATATTACAATAGGAAACAGTCAGCCGTACAATATCATTGGAAAATGGACAATCATACTGCAACCGTCAGAAGGAGGTCAGATCAAGCTGAAGAACGCGAGACACATTCTAGATCTAAAGAAAAGCTTACTTTTCATAAGTTAGCTAGACATCGAATGTTATATTACGGTCTTTGGGAATTCTCAGTGAAAGATTTCCAAAGGAACATTGGTGGTCGCAATGGGCAAGTGGAGCAGTTCATTGTACTCATTAAGTAGGAACAATAAGGGGCGGTTGCTTTGGCTGTGTCACGATCCGAAACAGCACGTGACTGGCCCTTGAATCAGATGAAGTCTATAGGACCCCATCTAGTTCAAGTAAGCCAAAAGCCCAGAAATCTAAAACCATTTTAAAGAAAGAAATGAAGAAAACATGTTTTAAAACAAGTGGTTTTAATAGGATAAGCTGAACTATGCGTTTTGAAAATCCCAAGTCTTTTCTGAAAATTTCGGCAGAGTTTCCTTTGTAAAAACTGGCCCCGAACGGGGTACAACATGAATAATATATACATCACTGATAAAAGGCATCCCCAAGTGGGAGCTAGCTCTTCGTCAATCGACGGTCACAACTATGCAAGCAATATAATATACAATGCCGATGGGCGAGGATCAAAACTCAAAAGGAAACTCAAAATCATCAAGAAAACCATACTAATAATACAAGCGCGAGTCTACGGTCGGAAGAATATACAACTGGTTTTCTATGTCTGAAATAATACAAGTCTGGTTGATGGAGTTACTAGATACAACTGAATGTAAATAAAATACAATGGTGGTCACGATGCAAGTGAACCCACCTACCAAAGCAAATCACCAGGAATGGAAGCAGTGTGCCAGCAAAGCCGCAATGAAACCTGTACGGCAAAACCTGCAAGAAACTGTGGCACAACGGGGGTGAGTTGCCAACTCGTGAGTAGAAAACATCACATAGCAGAAATCGTATGTATGACTCCATCCTAGGTCAATACGATCAGTAATATACATCCTCAATATGATAAAGTCTGAAGCATAATAAGGTTGCAAGGGCAAACATCTATACATAAGTGTAGTATCAAGTGCTCGTGTCAGTGCCTCAGGTAGCAACATATCATAAACATGAGGTATCATCGGTGAAATCAGTGTCAACTATAGCATGAAGTCTATAAGTATGTGGGTATCATCCAACTATATAATCAATGCATGTATGCATGTGGATCTCGTCCACGTGTCAACCAATGACACAAAAACATCATGCATGTAAATATCATAAAGCATATGCATGGAAGTATGAGGATATAAATCAACGTGTGTCCCTCGTGACACATCAAAATCATGGAACCTGAGTGTCCAGCATCGACACTCAAAACATCAAGAAACCCGTGCCCAGCATCGGCACGTAAATCCTCATATATATCGGGCTCCGTCAGTCCGGATCGGCCCGTAACATCTCTCGACTCCGGTCGGTATCCTCCGGATATCCACCGAGCCCAAATACTATCACCGGTAGGTAGTAGTCCTTCTGCCAGGTTCACCGTCTGTATACACAGCATCCCTTTCTTTCCCCGGGTACCATACCGGGCCCCACCATATACCCGCACACGGCCCACGACTCCTCCTCGCATGGGGTATATATATATCAGAACTGATAAAACTCATGTTGGATGCACTGAAATATCATATCAAGAGAAACCGGGTTTTTAAAACAGTACATATTTTCCTTTGAAATACCCACGGTTCTCAAATCCAGAAATATTATGGAAACAACATATCTCAATGTGTATAATCATAAAGCATGATGTATGCGACATATAACAGAAATGTAAGCATATCCGTATATCATGAAACATGAAACAGTAATATGTACATATCGAGGGAAAACCGCTCTTTTTAAAATGAACCCATTTTTAAAATATATCTTGCGGTTCCCAAATCTCCAAAATCAAGCCAAAATCATCTATGTATGTGCAAATATGTATGTATGCAAGTATGGGTGTACAATATATGTGTACGTAAGTATGAGTGTATAATATGTATGTACGCCAATACGGATGTACAAGTAGTATATATGCAAGTATGAGTGTACAATATGCCTGTGCGCCAATATGGATGTACAAGTAGGTATATACGCAAGTATGAGTGTACAATATGCCTGTACGCCAATAAGGATGTACAAGTAGGTATATACGCAAGTATGAGTGTACAATATGCCTGTGCGCCAATATGGATGTACAAGTAGGTATATACGCAAGTATGAGTGTACAATATGCCTGTACGCCAATATGGATGTACAAGTAGGTATATACGCAAGTATGGAATGCAAGGAGTCATATCCTGATGTAACAATCCTACTGTGTAATGACATGGAAATTATTGATGATGACGTGTGTGAGCCGGCAAGCGGGTGTACGTGGAACATACGCATCATCGATAATGGTGCTGGTGTCCTGACAGCATGGGTTTAATATAACAATAAACACATTTAAACATGCAACGCGATGCGAATAGCAAGAATATGCGGAAAATGAATAATAAACACAACAGTGAAGAATCTACATCGATATATATATGTCATACAGTTTTGCCATTTGAAATAAGACGAACCGTGGTGTTTAGAAAAATAAGGGCTATGGTGTTTTTTTTAAGAAAAGATGTGTCTTTTGAAAATATCCGTAGAATCCCTTGGCCAGTCTTTAAAATACTCACGATTCGTTAGTTTTGAAATAGGTATGACTCGAGTCTAGTCTAACATCTATAAGTAAACTGTAAGACTAAACGAACAGTCTAACCGAAAGTGTAAGGGAAAACCACCTAAATCTGAGTCGATATATATATATATATAAATATAATAGTCAGTGATCCCGCCTCAATAGTATCACATATGATACAATATACAGTATGACATCCTCGATTCAAGAGTGTGGATCTATCATCAATATATAGCTCGTATGTAAATCCGTCGTACGACGTCCCAAATCTGGGTACGGATCAAATATCACATTCATCTCATTATTCATCTGGTATCCATTATCATCATATCTCATGAACTAGGGGTACTGATCTAAGTCTAGTACAAATTGATACCATCTGCATATATATGCGTGTATGAAAACACACGCCTAAAGGCCCGCTAAAATCTCATGCCGTATCTCATAGTACGAATCTAAACATATCACCGATCTCATAGCATCATGCCAAATCTCATCGACTCATCTCCAAATATCATCCACTATCCTAATTATCCATGTATAGATGTACGTATATATATATATATATATATATATATATATATATATATATATATATGTTAGTGTATATGCCCTAGGGGCCATTATTGTATCATACTAGCTTGTATATTACTTAATGGAAGCTTGGGATATTCACAGTTATATTAACAGTCTTGCTAAACATGGTAGTATGCTACTTGGTTTGTGTCTATCTTAATATGTGTATACGTATTGATAGAGCCCTTAGGATCTTGCTTGACTACCAGCGTTGTGATGGCAGTCACACTAGTGGGGGCTGGTGTTAGTTATATGTATGCCCTAGAGGCCATTACTGTATATTGGATGTATATTGTAGTGGATGCTGGGACATATATAGGGAGGACTTTCTTGCTCGACATGATAGTATGCTATCTGGTTACTCTTTACCTTAACGTGTATACTGATTGTCTCTCTATTACATGTTGGTAAAGCCCTTAGGATGTGTGCTTGACTACCTGGACTATGATGCGGATCATACTAGTGGGGACATGGTAGTCCATAAGTACATCCTTCAAAGTCCCTAGTCGTGGGTGTATCGAGACGGGGCATCGATATACCAGAGTAGACTAGCGTATGCCTTCTCGACCCATACAGATGGGCGATGGATGATCCCATATCCATTGGTGTTTGACATCAGAGATGATATACGGATGCTCAGTAGAGACTGGGTACACTGGACGGACTCGCCGAGAACTCCCAGATGGTATTATACCTCACGTCAGATGGCAGTTCTCTGGTGACACTGGTACAGAGTAGTCTGTAGACCCGAGATCGTCATAGAGTCTTGTGTGGTTCCCACTGTGCTTTGATTTCCATCTTACCACGTCCAAGAGGGCATGCAAAACGGTGGTTTTTGGGTACAGTCCCGAGTCACATGGAGGCAATGAGCGATAGGAGGGGATTCGTCTCTCACGGTATAGGGAGTTGATGTTGCGCTGTGTTCGATTGGCTATAACCGGAAATCCCTGGCCAGGGTTGCTGAGATTTACTGGTAAGTGTTACCAGTAGTTTTTCGAACTGTTATAGACCTCATATCGACACGACTTATCGAGCTATTGGGGTCTGACGTTTACCACCCCTAGGCGAGATATGCGACATATCGGACGATCAGACCGGACTGTACGGTAGTGTTACTGGTTGGATTCACTGGAGTGTGAGCGGGCTTGCTCGTCGATCTTCTGATCGCTCAATACCCGGGTGGCCGTTACGTTTAGCAGACCGCTTGCGGCTTGTGGGTGTTTGATATGATCATCATCTGCTGCCGGCGTATTGACAAGTCTTTAGAGTCCTACACAGAGGTTTCCTGGCTCAAGCGAAACGAAATAGGAGCGCATATGGGATATGTGCGGGACCGAGAATAATGCATGTATGTAATACCGTATTCTATTCTCGCGATGAATGTATCGAAAGGTTGTATGCGATATAACCTAGTTGTCGAATCAAGGGTTGGTTCGATAAGCCGATACATTGTATACTAGTCGGTTGTGTGCGACATGACCGGATCATTGAATCAAGTGTTGATTTAATGCATAATTATATATTTGATATATTACTTTGCATTAACTAGTATTGGTTCACTTTAAATGGATTTTCTCACTTGTTTTGTGCACATTGTATATGTGATATACTTTTGTACACAAGTTTGTATCATGTTTGATGATGCATGCTAACTTGGGTTTGTGTAAAGACTAAACCATGGTTATATGAATGGTTAGGGTTTTGTTTTCTTTTTCATTTATCTTATTTATTTATTCATTTTGGAATATGATAAGCATAAAGAGAAAATGGTGGCTAATTTTGTATTCTAGTTAAAGCTTCTTGAAGCTTTGACCAAAGTGACCTTTTTGTCTCATGCTTAACCCTAACCATTCCCACTAACCCTAGTTTATTCTCTACACTTGACCATGGTTGGTAGATGATAAGTATTATTATTATTTTCATTTTACATAATACTTATCATAACATTTTCTTCTTCTTCATCATCTTCTTCAATGAAGAAGCATGACTTCATCAATGGTGGATTGATGAAATGAGTGAGAAATCCAATTCTAAAGTTTACCCACTTCCTATTTCTTCATCCTCTACCTCTTGCCAAGTAGTAGAGTGTGCTTTCTTCACAAGTTTTCATGGCTTGGTGAAGGTGGAGCTTGATCTAGTGATGGTTCGACGTAGATCATCTTCGGCACGTCGTCGATGACCTAGCCCGTCCATTCTCCGATGAAGCCGACGCTAGAACCCGGGGTTCGACTTGGACAGCGAGGAGACTTCATTGCGGAGCTATGGAGGTGGAGAAACGGATCTACAAAGTTTGTATGTTCGTTTACTTTTAGTTAAGTAGTTAACTAGTTTGTCTTGTCGCCTATATATCTAGCCAACGATCCGTATTAGGGTTTCTCGGCACCTCTAATTTTTGAAATTGGCATGGTTGATACCTTGTGAGACCTCCTTAGTATGCCTTGGAACCCTACAGTGGTATCAGAGCCTAGCTAGAGCCTTAGGCGAAGTCTAGACAGAGTTTGAAATCCGAACGAATCGAAACCCTAACTCTCAAAATGCTCTCTGTCCAATTTTTAAAAATCTGGATTTTTCAATATTAAAAATATGCAGAAAAATAAGCAGGGTCTTATTTGAATTACTGTGAAAGACGAGGGTCTAATTCGAAAATTCCACCGCGGAACCGCGGCATAAGCCTTCACATGCGGCGGTTCCGCGGCCGTACTGTCCCTTTGACCAATGTTTTCTGCATTGTAATTCATATAATTGAATCCTATATTTTCTGGTTATTTTTAATGTGACTCCACAGTTGAGTGTTCTGGGGTTGTTTTGGGGATTCGATGATTCGATCGGATTATCAGATTTTGTCTATGTGGATTCCGGATATTTTTAGAATATGTTAAAAAGTTCGACCGGATATAAATACCCAATTTTTCCCCTGTCGGGAAATTTCCAAGTGTTGGATTTTTCCGTAGTTTAACAACGTTCTAAGTAGTGCAAGTAACGCGATGGACCCTCTAGAAGACAACAAACCTTAACTCGATTATGTGACCGTCTTGAACTGCCTTTTGAACCTTCGGGTTTGGGGCAGTACGGCGTGCCACATGTGAGGCGTTGGCTTGACCCTTCTACGGCTGGACCGTTGGTACTGAGGCACAAACTGAATGTTGTTAGACTTATTTCATGTGTTGATCTGTTTCGGGAAAACTTGGGTGTTTGACTGTTCGATCGGAAAGTTTAACATTTTCTGTTTATCTGGAATGGGATACAATAATTGGAATTCACAAGCAGTTATGTGATAACTGAATGAATGTTATAAACATAGCAGTTTAGTCTCACTTGATCGGTTGCCACGGAATTTTGATATGATCAAAAGTCCGTCACAATCACGTAGCGTACGCGGATACTCGCCGGATAAACTTAATAGACAGCTACACCCCATAGCCCCGACCAAGTGACTGTAGGAGAACCCCGTCGCCGAAAGCATCCGTCCGGGTGCTCGCGGCAGCGGTGTTTCGCCTTGGTGCACTTTGTCGACGGCGTCGGGGGTGCGGCCGTCTACTGAAGTTTGCAACGAGCATTCAATCAGGATGCCAGGAATCTTGTTGAATTACCCGACTTGATATTGAAAAGAGTTTTCGATTTTGAGACTAAAATGCGGGGTTTATAATTATTAGGCATGCGATGTCTAAGGAATTCATTTAGTCAGGCATGCGATGTCTGAGGTGGTTGCGGATTCCAACTGTTGTAGTTTTACACTTTCTTTTCTATGACCGTAAGTGTAATATGTGATATCGCCGGTTTCGTTGCTATATGTCAACGACAATTGGGATGCGCATATTTACTTACGTTGATGACATGTGATGTTATGTGTTGCTGGAAATGTTATATTGGATCGTCGTGTTTGAATATCCGGGGTTTTTTATGTGAGATGAGTGTTTTTCATTTTCATTCTTGTAAAACCTTGTATGTAATATTCTTTTATTGGGGCACTTCCAGGTTGCGGAAGTTGTCACCCTTTGTATATTATTTACTTTTCCGCACTAGGATAGACCCAAGGAGGAGGGCATAAGTAACCGGGTTCTGGAGTCCAGTGGGAGACCAACTCGAGGAGTCGAGTCCGGGTCTCCTAACTCTAGAATTGGTAGAGTTGCTTGCCACTCTCGTAGGGGTCTAGGGGTGTGGGTTTGGCTATTCATCACGACCGTGGAATCTGTGTTTTATACTGGCTCGTATTGAAAACACGGACGTCCTAGTATATCCAATATTTCATATGATTCTTCTGCTGCGATATCTGTGATGTGATCATGTGATGTTCTTTGATAGATACAATATATAGTATATATGATATATTATATAGACGTTACTTATGTTTTACACCCGCGCTAGCCCTGCCCCGCTCTGCCTTTAGTTACCTAACCTAACGGTGCACGAGGGGACATCGAGGCGAATGCGGATGGCATAAGTGTACGTCGTATTTATCTGTGATGTTTAGGTACTTTAAATGATGGGTCTTCATTAATATGATTAATGAAATAAAAGAAACCTAAGATGTTGTAGAATCGAATTTCAAAATAAAACAGGTAGCTACAGTTCTTGCTTTGTACAGTGGTATATATGATATATCCTGCACCTTATTCGATGAGGAAAGGACCGAGATCCCTTCACCGGGAGTGACTCCTTTAGCAATAACTGGCAGATGCTACACACTCGGTTTGTCTTTTGATTGCTTTTAAGTGTTTTGCTTTGCACAGTGATATATGTGATATATCCCGCACCTCATTCGACGAGGAAAGGACCGACGATCCCTTCACCGGGAGTGACTCCTTTAGCAAAACTACAAAAGCCTCAAAGACACTCCATTTCAAAAAATCATTTGATTCTACAACGATTTCAAGTTCATTACGCAATAGGTTTTCAGAAAAACCTGTCGTAGCCCTCCGTCATTTCAGATAAGTACTAGTTAGTATTCGTGCTGCGGTAGTTTGACATTCGTCAAGGCGTAGTGTGCGGTAGCTAACTAGTATTTATCTGCTTATGCATATGATGCAGATTGGATTAGGGTATTCGTACGACGTTGTTTGGCATTCGTCAAGGGTCGTGCGGGTGGGTTTAATTCGATCAAGAAATGTACGGGTTGAACTTGATTAGTGGACTATGGGTTGTTTGGCATTCGTCAAGGTCATAGGACACTAGGGGCAAAATATTATCGGGAATTTCAAGTGTTGAAATTTTCAATGAGATTGCATACCTTCTATAAGATAGTTGGATCCCGATACCCGCTGTGAGTAAGAGTTACTCCTGGGAGAGTTTTACACATTACAATTAGCCGATCAAGTAGGTGTCTAGAAAGGTGTTAACGAGGTTACGCCTCTGGGAAAACGAGGTTTACAGTAATTAGGTTCGTGCGAAAGCACGGGGGACCTCCCTCAAAGTACCGACACTGGCCTGGCTGAAAGATTGGCGAACTTGTAGTGTGTAATTAATCCCGGCTAGTCTTTCCTTTTAGGGTTTGAAGGAAGATTTGATAAAAAGCAGTGGGAGCCATCCTGATTAGATAAAATAAAAACCAATCTATTCTTGCAAGAGCGCACGCTGAGTGTTTTCTTCTCTCTCTCTCCAGGTAGCGACCATATCACGCCTTAATCAAGATATTAATACGGAATATTGACCGAACCCGCTTGTTATACTGAGCTGGGGAACGTTGGTCCCGCTCCAACTTATAATTGTCATAAGACAGAGCAGGAAATTGGGGAATACCAGATTTCCCGTGCCGCCCAAACGAAGAGAGTGCATGCTGATGCATCATCTTCGGGTGTGTTCATTTTACAGAGAACTGTTTCTCAATATTCTTTACGTCCTGGGTATATGATACCAGATCAGGATCCCAAATATGTAATCTGTTACATAGGGCTATAGAAAGGTAAAGAACTGAGAACGGGTGATAAGTTTCATGAGGCAGAAAACGGGGCAAGAGTTACAGCCAAGTCTGTCGGTCACTGTCACCCTGTATTACAATACATTGATTCTGAACGAATGTTATTAGATACCGAACCTGATATACAAAATCATATCAGTCTCTTTATTAGTAAAGAAATGATAAAATTTTGTATTGATGGATAATGTTTTGAAAATTTCCTATATCAAAAGTTGATCGGTTCAGGCACGTTATCTAAAAGCATTAATGTTCTAAATCAAACTACAGTTCTAAGTATACAGAACACACACAAGAGGAAGAGTTCTGAAATGAACGGATCCTTCTTGAGGTGTTGTAGACTAGGTCATATCAATGCGACCCGACTAGCTGAAGTTACATATAGATGCACATTTAAATCAGTTTGAATTTACATCTTGTGAAACTTGCCAGTCATGTCACAAAGATATAATGACACCAGCTCCGTTTACTGGAAACAGAGAAAGAGTTAGTGAACTCTTGGGATGATACATGTTGATGTATGTAGGTCCCCTGTCTACACATGCCAAGATTGGTTCTTTGTACTTCATTACATTCTCTGATGATCTTTCGAGATTCAGATCTATGTTCCTGTTGAAACATGAGTCCGAACCTTTTGAGATATTCACAGAATATAAGTGAGAAGTAGAGAACCAAAATACGGGTATAAGTATTATGTCATTTGATGAGATCAAGGAGGAGAATACTTGAGCACGGAAATCCTAGACTATTCTAAAGGAGAATGAGATTCTCTCTCAGCATTACTCCTCTGTATACACCATAGCACGATGGTATATCGGGGCGGAGCAGATACACCCTATTTGATATGGTGTGCTCTATGATGAGTACTACTGAGTTACCTGTTTCCTTTTGGGAGTTATGCACTTATGAAGTTGCATACCTATTGAATAGGGTTCGAATCAAATCAGTGCCTACCACTTCATATGTGATATGGAAAGGGAAAAGCCCATTTCTTAAGTTAGTTAAGATTTGGGGTTGTCCGGCCTATGTCTAAAAGCAAAATCTGGACAAGCTCGAGGCAAAGTCTGTAATGTAGAACTGGAAAGGTTCCAGCTATACAAACTACAGCAGATGATTTAAAAGAACCAAAGGATTCAATAGTTTCCAACGAACCTCAGCCTCTCCGCCGATCTAGTAGGGTTCCTCACCCACCTGAGAGATACTTCGGTTTCTCTATGACAGTGGGAGCGAGGATTGCATCATGAGATGATGACCCAACTAGTTTCGAACTGGCCATCAGGAGTGGGACTCTGTAAGAATGGCTGGATGCTTAGCGATCTGAGATGGAATCCTTATACACCAACAAAGTATGGACTTTAGTTGCTATATCTGAAGGGTTAAATCCCCATCACGAGAAAGTATATATTGAGAAGATTACTTGGTGTACATGGAAAGGTTGAGACTTTCAAAGCTAGACTTGTTAAAGGTTTTCATCATCAACCAGGCGTGGATAGTGGTGAAACCTCTTCAAGTAGCTATGCTTAAGTCCATCCAGATCCTACTTGCCACGGCTACATACCATGACTACGATATCTGGTGGTTGGGTGTCATGACTGCTTTTCTAAATGATGTTTTAGAAGAGTGCGTCTATAAGTACACAGCCAGAGGGCCTCGTAGACAGTGGGAGAAGCGGAAACGTGTGCAAGATGGTTTATAGGATTAAAGAAGGCATCGCGGAGTTGGAACATCTGTTTTGATGGATTAGTCAAAGAGTTTGACATAATCAAAATGGTAGATGAACCTTGTATAAACAAAAAGGTAGTAGGGAGTATGGTGGTAATCCTCATAGAGTACGTGGATGATATACTCTTGATAAGAAAGGAGTTTCTTATGCTACGTTCGATCAATCTCCATTTATCACAAAGATTCTCCGTGTAGGATCAAAGTGATACCTACTAAATCCTGGATTTTGGATCTATGAGATAGATCTAATTGGATGTTAGGAATCTCACTAGTAGTAGTGAGATGGTATCAATCGATCCTAGGGAGAATCACTGGAAGTGTTCCAGGGTGATAAAGACGACTGAATGTCAGTCGCAGGCATTGTCTTTACCCTCAGTAAAGGGACGGTATGTTGGAGGAGTTCCAAGCTAGATACCGTGACATACTACACGATAAAGGCAGGATACATCGCTACTAAAGATGCTACCAAAGGGGCTGTTTGGATGTATATTAGTTCATGAGATGAACTTAGTTCCTACCATTATGTGACAATGGAGTTGTGGCTTATGCCAGGAACCCCCGTCCCATCAGTGATCCAGACATATTCTAAGGCAGTATCACTTGATCATGGAGATGGTTGATCTCTAAGGGATCGAGGTTAGGAGAGTAGACTCAGAGGACAACACGGCGGATCCACTCACGAAGGCCTATTCCCAGATATGGGATGGTTGAGTATGAGATACTACAACCACTGCTACAGATGGCCCTAGTGCAAGTGGGAGATTGTTAGTTATATGTATGCCCTAGAGGCCATTACTGTATATTGGATGTATATTGTAGTGGATGCTGGGACATATATAGGGAGGACTTTCTTGCTCGACATGATAGTATGCTATCTGGTTACTCTTTACCTTAACGTGTATACTGATTGTCTCTCTATTACATGTTGGTAAAGCCCTTAGGATGTGTGCTTGACTACCTGGACTATGATGCGGATCATACTAGTGGGGACATGGTAGTCCATAAGTACATCCTTCAAAGTCCCTAGTCGTGGGTGTATCGAGACGGGGCATCGATATACCAGAGTAGACTAGCGTGTGCCTTCTCGACCCATACAGATGGGCGATGGATGATCCCATATCCATTGGTGTTTGACATCAGAGATGATATACGGGTGCTCAGTAGAGACTGGGTACACTGGACGGACTCGCCGAGAACTCCCAGATGGTATTATACCTCACGTTATATGGCAGTTCTCTGGTGACACTAGTACGGAGTAGTCTGTAGACCCGAGATCGTCATAGAGTCTTGTGTGGTTCCCACTGTGCTTTGATTTCCATCTTACCACGTCCAAGAGGGCGTGCAAAACGGTGGTTTTTGGGTACAGTCCCGAGTCACATGGAGGAAATGAGCGATAGGAGGGGATTCGTCTCTCACGGTATAGGGAGTTAATGTTGCGCTGTGTTCGATTGGCTATAACCGGAAATCCCTGGCCAGGGTTGCTGAGATTTACTGGTAAGTGTTACAAGTAGTTTCTCGAACTGTTATAGACCTCATATCGACACGACTTATCGAGCTATTGGGGTCTGACGTTTACCACCCCTAGGCGAGATATGCGACATATCAGACGATCAGACCGGACTGTACGGTAGTGTTACTGGTTGGATTCACTGGAGTGTGAGCGGGCTTGCTCGTCGATCTTCTGATCGCTCAATACCCGGGTGGCCGTTACGTTTAGCAGACCGCTTGCGGCTTGTGGGTGTTTGATATGATCATCATCTGCTGCCGGCGTATTGATGAGTCTTTAGAGTCCTACACAGAGGTTTCCTGGCTCAAGCGAAACGAAATAGGAGCGCATATGAGAAATGTGCGGGACCGAGAATAATGCGTGTATGTGATACCGTATTCTATTCTCGCGATGAATGTATCGAAAGGTTGTATGCGATATAACCTAGTTGTCGAATCAAGGGTTGGTTCGATAAGCCGATACATTGTATACTAATCGGTTGTGTGCGACATGACCGGATCATTGAATCAAGTGTTGATTTAATGATTTAATGCATAATTATATATTTGATATATTACTTTGCATTAACTAGTATTGGTTCACTTTAAATGGATTTTCTCACTTGTTTTGTGCACATTGTATATGTGATATACTTTTGTACACAAGTTTGTATCATGTTTGATGATGCATGCTAACTTGGGTTTTTGTAAAGACTAAACCATGGTTATATGAATGGTTAGGGTTTTTTTTTCTTTTTCATTTATCTTATTTATTTATTCATTTTGGAATATGATAAGCATAAAGAGAAAATGGTTGCTAATTTTGTATTCTAGTTAAAGCTTCTTGAAGCTTTGACCAAAGTGACCCTTTTGTCTCATGCTTAACCCTAACCATTCCCACTAACCCTAGTTTAGTCTCTACACTTGACCATGGTTGGTAGATGATAAGTATTATTATTATTTTCATTTTACATAATACTTATCATAACATTTTCTTCTTCTTCATCATCTTCTTCAATGAAGAAGCTTGACTTCATCAATGGTGGATTGATGAAATGAGTGAGAAATCCAATTCTAAAGTCTACCCACTTCCTATTTCTTCATCCTCTACCTCTTGCCAAGTAGTAGAGTGTGTTTTCTTCATAAGTTTTCATGGCTTGGTCAAGGTGGAGCTTGATCTAGTGATGCTTCGACGTAGATCATCTTCGGCACGTCGTCGATGACCTAGCGCGTCCATTCTCCGATGAAGCCGACGCTAGAGCCCGGGGTTCGACTTGGACAGCGAGGAGACTTCATTGCGGAGCTATGGAGGTGGAGAAACGGATCTACAAAGGTTGTATGTTCGTTTACTTTTAGTTAAGTAGTTAACTAGTTTGTCTTGTCGCCTATATATCTAGCCAACGATCCGTATTAGGGTTTCTCGGCACCTCTAATTTTTGAAATTGGCATGGTTGATGCCTTGTGAGACCTCCTTAGTGTGCCTAGGAACCCTACAGCTGGGTATTCTACAAGCACATCCTTTTTCAGGTCCCTAGTCGTAGGATTATCGAGACAAGGCATCGATACTCCGGAGTAGACTAGTGTGTATGCTTCTCATCACAGTTGGGGAGATGGTCTGTCCCACAGCCATCAGTACGTCGTACTAGAGATAGTATACAAGTGCTCATTGGGTTACGGGTACACCGGACATGACTCGCAGGGAACTGTTGGTTAGTATTATACCCATCGTCAGTTAACAGTTCCCAGGTGACATGAGTACAGCATAGTCCGCAGACTTGATACTGCTGCTTCGCCTCGAGTGTGTTCCTACTGTTCTTAGATTGCTACCCTACCACGCCTCAAAGGAGTCGTGCAAACAGGCAGCAGTTGGGTGCAGTCCCAAAACACTTGGAGGCAGTGGCGGTTAGACAGGATTCATCTCTCACGGTATTGGGAGTTGATCCCGCGCTGTTTCTGGAGAGCCATTACGCAAAGTCCCTGGCCAGGGAAAGCGAGATTTACTGGTAGGTTTTCCAGTAGTTTCTCAAGGTGTAATGGGCTTCGCTCCGACACGACTTATACCACTTTTGTAGGGTTACTAGGCACACTCAAGAGGTTCCACAAGGCATCTACCATGCCAAATTCAAATTTTCCGGTGCCGAGAAACCCTAAACTAGATCGATTACTAGAGGTAAGGCGAAAAAGAAAAGCAAGCAAACAACTTTACTAACAAGTGAAAGGGATTACAACCTTTGTAGATCTGGTCCTTCACTTCAATAGCTCCGTATTGACGTCCCTTCGCTGCGATCATCGGGATCCCGAACCCTAGCGTTGGTTTCATCGGAGAAATGAGCGGGCTAGGTCGTTGACTTCGAGGCCGAAGATGATCTACGTCGGGGAGACTCAAACTCAAGCTAATCCTTCACTTGGTCATAAACTTTGTGAAGAGAACACCCTATACTACATGACAAGTAGTAGAGGATGAAGAAATAGGAAGTGGGTTCACTTTAGAATTGGATTTCTCACTCTTTTTCTCATGGCACCATTGGAGCTAGCAAGCTTTTGTGGAGCTTGATGATGAAGAAGAAGAAGAAAAAGAATCAAATAGAATAAAAATCCAAATGAAACTTATCCTTTTAATTATGGCACCATGGTTGAGTTAAGCTCTCATGCTTAACTCATGTAGAGAATTAACCAAAGCATTAGGTTAAGGGTTGGGTTAACTAATATCCTAAGGAAATGACAAAAGATTTGACTTTGTCAAAGTTTCTTCAAGCTTCATGAAGCTTGATAACTTTGACCAAAGTCTCACTCTTTTGTTATTTGTTAGGAAAATAGTAAACCCTAATTCAACCTTGATTTGGTATAAGTCTCATACACACAACTTGTTTGTATCATCAAACATGATACAAACATGTACACTTGCATATATCACATATAAACAATGTGGACAATCAAGTGAAAATCAATCTTAAGTGAACCAATACTAGTTAATGTAAAGTAATATATCAAATATATAATTATACATTAAATCATTAAATCAACACTTGATTTAGCGATCCGGTCATATTGCATATAACCGACTAATATCAATAGTAACAACTTATCGAATCAACACTTGATCCGATAACCCGGCTATATCGCATACAACCGATCAATGTCACAAATCGCGAGAATAGAATACAGTATCACATACTGGTATTATTCTCGGTCCCGCACATATCTCATATGCGCTCCTATTTCGTTTCGCTTGAGCCAGGACACCCCTATGTAGGACTCTAATGACTCGTCAATACGCCGGCAGTAGGTGATGATCACATCAAACACCCACAAGCCGCAAGCGGTCTGCTAAACGTAACGGCCACCCGGGTATTGAGCGATCAGAAGATCAACGAGCAAGCCCGCTCACACTCCTGTGAATCCAACCAGTAACACTTACCGTACAGTCCGGTCTGTTCGTCTGATATGTCGCATATCTCGCCTAGGGGTGGTAAACGTCAGACCCCAATAATTTGATAAGTCGTGTCGATATGAGGCTCATAACGGGTCGAGAAACTACTGGTAACACTTACAAGTAAATCCCTAAACCAGCCTTGGCCAAGGACTTCCTGTTATAGCCAATCGAGCACTGCGCAACATCAACTCCCTATACCGGGAGAGACGAAACCCCTCCTATCGCTCATTGCCTCCATGTGACTCGGGACTGTACCTAAAAACCACCGTTTTGCACGCCCTCTTGGACGTGGTAAGGTGGAAATCAAAGCACAGTGGGAATCACACAAGACTCTATGACGATCTCGGGTCTACAGACTAACCTGTACCAGTGTCACCAGAGAACTGCCATCTGACGTAAGGTATAATACCATTTGGGAGTTCTCGGTGAGTCCGTCCAGTATACCCAGTCTACACTGAGCACCCGTATATCATCTCTGATGTCAAACACCAATGGATATGGGATCATCCATCGCCCATCTATATGGGTCGAGAAGGTACACGCTAGTCTACTCTGGTATATCGATGCCCTGTCTCAATACAACCACGACTAGGGACCTTGAAGGATGTACTTATGGACTACCATGTCCCCACTAGTATGATCTGCATCATAGTCCATGTAGTCAAGTACACATCCTAAGGGCTTTACCAACATGTAACAGAGAGACAATCAGTGTACACGTTAAGGTAAAGAGTAACCGGATAGCATACTATCATATCGAGCAAGAAAGTCATCCCTATATATGTCCAAGCATCCACTACAATATACATCCTATGTATAGTAATGGCCTCTAGGGCATACATATGACTAACAATCTCCCACTTGCACTAGGGCCATCTGATAGCAGTGGTTGTAGTATCTCATACTCAACCATCCCATAAAAGTCTCTCTCTGGGAAAAGGCCTTTGTGAGTGGATCCGCCGTGTTGTCCTCTGAGTCTACTCTCCTAACCTCGATCCCCTGGAGATCAACCATCTCCACGATCAGGTGATACTGCCTAAGAATATATCTGGATCACTGATGGGACGGGCGTTCCTTGGCATAAGCCATAACTCCATTGTCACACAACGGGAGGAACGAAATTCATCTCATGATCTAAAATAAACCCAGACTGCCTCTTTGGTAGCATCTTTGGTAGCGATGTATCCAGCCTTTATCTTCTAGTATGCCACGGTATCTAGCTTGGAACTCTTCCAACATACCGTCCATCCACTGAGGGTAAAGACAATGCCTGCGACTGACATTCAGTCGTCTTTATCACCCTGGAACCTTTCCAGTGATTCTCCCCAGGATCGATTGATACCATCTCACTACAACTAGTGAGTATCCTAACATCCAATTAGATCTATCTCATAGATCCAAAACCCAGGATTTAGGAGGTATCACATTGATCCTATATGGAGAATCCTTGTGATAAGCGGAGATTGACCGAGCGTAGTATAGGAAACTCCTTCCCTATTATGAGTATGTCATCCATGTACTTTATGAGGATCACCACCATACTCCATACTACCTTTTTGTATATACAAGGTTCATCTACCATTTTGATGAAGTCAAACTCTTTGACTACCACATCAAAACAGATGTTCCAACTTCGCGATGCATCCTTTATCACATAAAACATCTTGCACACGTTTCTGCTGCTCCCACTGTCTACGAAGCCCTCTGACTGTGTACTTATAGACTCTCTCTTCTAAATCTTTATTTAGAAAAGCAGTCATGACACCCAACCGCCAGATATCATAGTCATGGTATGTAGCCGTGGCAAGTAGGATCAGGATGGACTTAAGCATAGGTACTTAGAAAAGGTTTCATCACAATCCATACCTGGTCAATGATGCAAACCTTTAACAAGTCTAGCTTTGAAAGTCTCAACTTTTCCATGTACACCAAGTAATCTTCTCAAGATATACTTGCTCCTGATGGGGATTTAACCCTTCAGATAAAGAAACCAAAGTCCATACTTTGTTGGTGTAAAAGGATTCCATCTCAGATCGATAAACATCTAGCCATTCTTACAGATTCCTACTCCTGATGGCCAGCTCGAAACTAGTTGGGTCATCATCTCATGATGCAATCCTTGCTCCCACTGTCATAGAGAAACCGGAGTATCTCTCAGGTGGGTGAGGAAACCTACTAGATCGGCGGAGAGGCTGAGGTTCGTTGGTTGCTATTGAATCCTATAGTTCTACCAAATCATCAGCTGCAGTTTGTATAGCTGGAACTGTTTCCAGTTCTACCTCATGACCAATAATTTCTTCACAAGAAATTCCCTTTCACAAAGGTGGCATGCTGAGAAACAAAACATTTTTTTTCCTCGGTTAGGTAGAAGATATTCCCTTGCATATGCTTGGGATATCCAACAAACTTCCACAGATCTGAGTTTGCCTCGAGCTTGTCCGGATTTTGCTTTTCAGACATAGGCCGGACAACCCCAAATCTTAACAAACTTAAGATATGGGCTCTTCCCTTTCCATATCACATATGAAGTGGTAGGCAACTGATTTGATCGGAACCCTATTCAATAAGTATGCAACTTCATAAGTGCATAACTCCCAAAAGGAAATAGGTAACTCAGTAGTACTCATCATAGAGCACACCTTATCATATAGGGTGTGATTGCTCCGCCCCGATACATCGACGTGCTGTGGGGTATACGGAGGAGTAATGCTGAGAGAGAATCTCATTCTCCTTTAGAATAATCCAGGAATTCCGTGCTCAAGTATTCTCCTCCTTGATCTCATCAAAGGACATAATACTTATACCCGTTGTTGGTTCTCTACTTCTTTATTATATTCTGTGAATATCTCAAAAGCTTCAGACTTGTGTTTCAACAGGAACATATGTCTGAATCTCGAGAGATCATCAGAGAATTTAATGAAGTAGAAAGAACCGGTCTTGGCAATTGTAGACAGGGGACCTTCATACATCATCATGTATCATCCCAAGAGTTCACTAACTCTTTCTCTGTTTCCAGTAAACAGAGCTATGGTCATCTTGTCTCTGTAACATGACTGGCAAGTTTCACAAGATGTAAATTCAAACTGATTTAAATATGCATCTTAATGTAACTTGAGCTAGTCGGGTCGCATTGATATGACCTAGTTTACAATACCTCAAGAAGGATTTGTTCATTTCTGAACTCTTCCTCTTGTGTGTGTTCTGTATACTAAGAACTGTAGTTTGATTTAGAACGTCAATGCTTTTAGATAACGTGCCTGAACCGATCAACTCTTGATATAGGAATTGTTCAAAACATTATCCAACAATACAAAATTATATCCTTCTTTATCTAATAAAGAGAATGATATGATTTTGTATATCAGGTTCGGTATCTAATAACATTCGTTCAGAATCAATGTATTATGGTAATACAGGGTGACAGTGACCAACGGACTTGGCTGCAACACTTGCACCGTTTTCTGCCTCATGAAACTTATCACCCGTTCTCAGTTCTCTACCTATCTGTAGCCTATGTAACAAATTACATATGCGGGATCCTGATTCGGTATCTCATACCCAGGACGTAAAGGATACTGAGAAACAGTTCTCTGTAATGAACACACCCGAAGAAGATGCATCATCATGCACTTTCTTCGTTTGGGCGGCACGGGAATTTTGGTAATCCCCTATTTCCTGCTCTGTCTTATAACAATTATAAGTTGGAGCGGGACCAACGTTCCCCAGCTCAGTATAACAAGCGGGTTCGGTCAATACATCCGTATTATTATCTTGATTAAGGCGTGATATGGTCGCTACCTGGAGAGAGAGAGCAGAAAACACTCTGCGTGCGCTCTTGCAAGATCAGATTGGTTATTATTTTATCTAATTAGGATGGCTCCCACCGTTTTTATCAAATCTTCCTTCAAACCTTAAAAGGAAAGACTAGCCGGGATTAATTACACGCTACAAGTTCGCCAATCTTTCAGCCAGGCAAGTGTCGGTACTTTGAGGGAGGTTCCCCGTGCTTTCACACGGTCCTAATTAATGTAAACCTCGTTTTCCCAGAGGCGTAACCCCGTTGACACCTTTCTAGACACCTACTTGATCGGCTAATTATAATGTGTAAAACTTTCCCAGGAGTAACAATTACTCGCAGTGGGTATCGGGATCCAACTATCTCATAGAAGGTATGCAATCTCATTGCAAATTTCAACACTTGAAATTCCCGATAATTTTGCCCCTAACGTGCTATGACCTATACGAAAGCCAACAAACCATAGCCCGCTAGTCAAGTTCAACCCGTACATTTCTTGACTGAATTAAACCCACCTGCACGACCCTTGACGAAAGCCAACAAAGCCGTACGACTACCCTAATCCAATCGCATCGTATGCAGCAGATAAGCAGCATATAGCTACAGCACACTACACCTTGACGAAAGCCAAGAAATGTAGCACGAATACTATATACAACTTATCTGAAATGACGGAGGGCTACGACAGGTTTTTCTGAAAACCTATTGCGTAATGAACTTGATATCGTTGTAGAATCAAATGATTTTAAAATGGAGTGTTTTTGAGGCTTTTCTAGTTTTTCTAAAGGTGTCACTCTCGGTGAAGGGATCGTTGGCCCTTTCCTCATCGAATAAGGTGCATGATATATCATATATACCGCTGTGCAAAGCAAGAACTATAGGAGCAATCAAAAGACAAATCGAGGGTTGTAGCATCTGCCAGTCATTGCTAAAGGGGTCACTCCCGGTGAAGGGATCTCGGCCCTTTCCTTATCGAATAAGGTGCAGGATGTTCTACAAGGAACACCGCGATGCAAAGCAAGAACTGTAGCTACCTGTTTTATTTTGAAAATTCGATTCCACAACATCTTTTAGGTTTCTTTTATTTCATTAATCATATTAATGAAGTCCCATCATTTAAATCACCTAAACATCACAGATAAATACGACGTACACTTATGCCATCCGCATTCGCCTCGATGTCCCCTCGTGCACCGTTAGGTTAGTTAACTAACGACAGAGCGGGGCAGGGCTAGCGCGGGTGTAAAACATAAGTAACGTCTATATAATATATCATATATACTATATACAGTATATATCAATACATATCAAATGATCACATCACAGATATCGCAGCAGAAGAAACATATGAAACATTGGATATACTAGGACGTCCGTGTTTTCAATACGAGCTTGTATAAAACACGGATTCCACGGTCGCGATGAATAGCCAAACCCACACCCCTAGACCCCTACGAGAGCGGCAAGCAACCCTACCAATTCTAGAGTTAGGAGACCCGGACTCGACTCCTCGAGTTGGTCTCCCACTAGACTCTAGAACCCGGTTACTTGTGCTCTCCTCCTTGGGTCTATCCTAGTGCGGAAAAGTAATAATATACAAATGGTGACATCAACCTCAACCCGGAAGTGCCCCAATAAAAGAATATTACATACAACAAATTTTACATGAATGAAAATAAAAACTCTCATCTCACATAAAACCCCCGGCTATTCAAAACGCGACGATCCAATATAACATATCCAGCAACACATAACATCACATGTCATCAACGTAAGTAAATGTGCGCATCCCAATTGTCGTTGACATATAGCAACGAAACCGGCGATATCACATATTACACTTACGGTCATAGAAAAGAAAGTGTAAAACTACAACAGTTGGAATCCGCAACAACTTTAGACATCGCATGCCTAACCAAATGAATTCCTTAGACATCGCATGCCTAAAAATTATAAACCCCGCATTTTAGTCTCATTATCGAAAACTCTTTTCAATATCAAGTCGGGCAATTCAGCAAGATTCCCGACATCCTGATCGAATGCTCGTCGTAAACTTTAGTAGACGGTCGCACCCCCGGTTGCCGTCGACAAAGTGAACCAAGGCGGAACACCGCTGCCGCGAGCACCGGAACGGATGCTTTTGGCGACGGGGTTCTCCTACAGTCACTTGGTCGGGGCTATGGGGCGTGGCTGTCTATTAAGTTTACCCGGCGAGTATCCGCGTACGCAACGTGATTGCGACGGACTTTTGATCATATCAAAATTCCGTGGCAACCGATCAAATGAGACTAAACTGCTAGATTTATAGCATCCATTCAGTTATCTCGTAACTACTTGTGGATTCCAAATATTGTATCACATTCCAGATAAATGGAAAATGTTAAACTTTCCGATCGAACAATCAAACACCCAAGTTTTCCCGAAACAGCTCAACACATGAAATAAGTTTAAAAACATTCACTTCATGCCATAGTACCAATGGTCCAGCCGTAGAAGGGTCAAGCCAACGCCTCACATGTGGCACGCCGTACTGCCCCAAACCCTAAGGTTCAAAGGGCAGTTCAAGACGGTCACATAATCGAGTTAAGGTTTGTTGTCTTCTAGAGGGTCCATCACGTTACTTGCACTACTTAGAACGTTCTTAAACTACGGAAAAATCCAACACTTGGAAATTTCCCGGCAGGGGAAAAAGTGGGTATTTATATCCGGTCGAAATTTTTAGCATGTTCTAAAATTACCCGGAAAACCATAAAGGAGGTTAGAATATCCGATCGAATCAACAAGTCCCCAATACACCCCAGAAAACTCAACTGTTGAGTATATATTTAAAAGCACCCAGAAACATCAGGAATCACATACGGGGGAAACTGTACAAAATTGAAACCCTAACTCTTCAATTGCACCGCGGAACCGCCGCCAATGGCATGTCATTGCCGCGGTTCCGCGGCCGTTTAAGTGAGTTAGTGTCTCGTTTTCTATAGTTAACCTTATATTTCCCTGCACTATTTTCTGAGCATGTTTAATTAGCAAAAATCCACATTTTAAAAAATTGTACAGAGAGGGGTGAAATCGGGGGATATCGGGTTCGATCGGACCTCTAGCTTCGTCTACACATCATCTAAAGCTCTAGCTAGGCTCTGATACCAATGTAGGTCAGGCAGCCACCCCATCCAATGGGGTCGCCGTGGCGCCAACGGGTTCCTCAGTAGCTACTTTTTACGCATGCCCCCTCGCGAGGACTACAACCCGCCGGAACACCTTCCAGTCTCGGTACACCCTGGGGGTAAGAGCCTATGCTTCGCCACACTGTCACACAGTGAGAACCCCCCATAGGTCGGCATCCAATGCCTAGTAGCTCTGATACCACTGTAGGGTTACTAGGCACACTCAAGAGGTTCCATAAGGCATCTACCATGCCAAATTCAAATTTTCCGGTGCCGAGAAACCCTAAACTAGATCGATTACTAGAGGAGGCGAAAAAGAAAAGCAAGGAAACAACTTTACTAACAAGTGAAAGAGATTACAACCTTTGTAGATCCGGTCCTTCACTTCAATAGCTCCGTGTTTACGTCCCTTCGCTGCGATCATCGGGATCCCGGACCCTAACGTTGGTTTCATCGGAGAAATGAGCGGGCTAGGTCGTTGACTTCGAGGCCGAAGATGATCTACGTCGGGGAGACTGAAACTCAAGCTATTCCTTCACTTGGTCATAAACTTTGTGAAGAGAACACCCTATACTACATGGCAAGTAGCAGAGGATGAAGAAATAGGAAGTGGGTTCACTTTAGAATTAGATTTCTCACTCTTTTTCTCATGGCACCATTGGAGCTAGCAAGCTTTTGTGGAGCTTGATGATGAAGAAGAAGAAGAAAAAGAATCAAATAGAATAAAAATCCAAATGAAACTTATCATTTTAATTATGGCACCACGGTTGAGTTAAGCTTTCATGCTTAACTCATGTAGAGAATTAACCAAAGCATTAGGTTAAGGGTTGGGTTAACTAATATCCTAAGGAAATGACAAAAGATTTGACTTTGTCAAAGTTTCTTCAAGCTTCATGAAGCTTGATAACTTTGACCAAAATCTCACTCTTTTATTATTTGTTAGGAAAATAGTAAATCCTAATTTAACCTTGATTTGGTATAAGGCTCATACACACAACTTGTTTGTATCATCAAACATGATACAAACATGTACACTTGCATATATCACATATAAACAATGTGCACAATCAAGTGAGAAAATCAATCTTAAGTGAACCAATACTAGTTAATGTAAAGTAATATATCAAATATGTAATTATACATTAAATCATTAAATCAACACTTGATTTAATGATCCGGTCATATTGCATATAACCGACTAATATCAATAGTAACAACTTATCGAATCAGCATTTGATCCGATAACCCGGCTATATCGCATACAACCGATCAATGTCACAAATCGCGAGAATAGAATACAGTATCACATACTGGTATTATTCTCGGTCCCGCACATATCTCATATGCGCTCCTATTTCGTTTCGCTTGAGCCAGGACACCCCTGTGTAGGACTCTAAAGACTCGTCAATACGCCGGCAGTAGGTGATGATCACATCAAACACCCACAAGCCGCAAGCAGTCTGCTAAACGTAACGGCCACCCGAGTATTGAGCGATCAGAAGATCAACGAGCAAGCCCGCTCACACTCATGTGAATCCAACCAGTAACACTTACCGTACAGTCTGGTCTGTTCGTCTGATATGTCGCATATCTTGCCTAGGGGTGGTAAACGTCAGACCCCAATAACTCGATAAGTCGTGTCGATATGAGGCTCATAACGGGTCGAGAAACTACTGGTAACACTTACCAGTAAATCCCTAAAGCAGCCTTGGCCAAGGACTTCCTGTTATAGCCAATCGAGCACTGCGCAACATCAACTCCCTATACCGGGAGAGACGAAACCCCTCCTATCGCTCATTGCCTCCATGTGACTCAGGACTGTACCCAAAAACCACCGTTTTGCACGCCCTCTTATACGTGGTAAGGTGGAAATCAAAGCACAGTAGGAATCACACAAGACTCTATGACGATCTCGGGTCTACAGACTAACGTGTACCAGTGTCACCAGAGAACTGCCATCTGACGTAAGGTATAATACCATCTGGGAGTTCTCGGCAAGTCCGTCCAGTGTACCCAGTCTACACCGAGCACCCGTATATCATCTCTGATGTCAAACACCAATGGATATGGGATCATCCATCTGCCATCTATATGGGTCGAGAAGGTACACGCTAGTCTACTCTGGTATATCGATGCCCTGTCTCGATACACCCACGACTGGGGACCTTGAAGGATGTACTTATGGACTACCATGTCCCCACTAGTATGATCCGCATCATAGTCCATGTAGTCAAGTACACATCCTAAGGTCTTTACCAACATGTAACAGATAGACAATCAGTGTACACGTTAAGGTAAAGAGTAACCAGATAGCATACTATCATATCGAGCAAGAAAGTCATCCCTATATATGTCCAAGCATCCACTACAATATACATCCTATGTATAGTAATGGCCTCTAGGGCATACATATAACTAAGAACTTTTAGGGGACTGACGCTTGCCGCCCCCCTAGGCCCGATATGCGATAGTCCTAGACGAACAGACCGGACTGTACGGAGATTGTCACATCAGGCTCAGTAGAAGTTCGGATGGGTTTCCTCATCGGTCTTCTTATCGACATCTACCTGGGGACCGTTACATATAGCTAGTGCCGCTTGCGGTCTGTGGTTAAACCCACTGCTATCGTAGTAGTCGAGTCTTTAGAGTCCCATACAGAGAGTTTCCCTACTTCGGGCGAAACGATATAGAGGTCGTATGGTTTTACGACAGGGTTCGGGCGCATACGTGTTTTTACGCACGTACGATGTTCGGACAGTTTTTACTAGCGGGCTTTGGTTTAAGCCAGATTCTAGTATCGGATTATTGGATTTATACAGTCTAAAGTATTTCCGTGTTTTCACGGTTAGGAGGGGTGTTCTCGTAAATTGTCGAGAAGCTTCTAGAAGGATGATGACATAGAGGCTAAGGTGGCATTTGCATTTATGGGATTAATGAGTCGTGGTGTGATTCATCCATGGAGTTAATGATGCATTTATGATTTAAATGACTCATGAGATGAATCACTATGTGAGTTAATGAAGCATGAAGATATTTTTTATTTTTTATTCATTTAATAAATATGTTATGCTTCATATATATCACAATAATTTCATTATTCCAAAAAGGATTCTCATTCTCACCTTCTCTCTCCTCAAGCTCTCTCTCTTCAAACCCTAACCCTAACCTCTCATGTGTTGAGATCAAGGGTTAACAAGACTTATTAATCCCTAATCCTACTCTATATTCCCTAGGTTGCTTTGATTAGCACTTTAAGTAACCTAGTTACCTCAAGTTAAAGGTCAAGCTTGGAGTAGTCGCTCTCGGGTGGATCTTCTATTACAAAGAGGAGGCCGATGAGGAGGTGGTCAACGAGAAGAAGAAGGACTTGGTTCATTAGGTATAATCTTCTTTCATAGTAGCTAATCCCTCCTATGATGTTGTTAGTTAAGGTTTGGCGAAGATCCGTAAGTTAGTCGATGTTTGTTTTAAACAAAATGATTGTTTTACCTTTTCCGCCTCTCCGCAACTCGTGGGGTGTCTAACGTCAACTTACAGTGGTATCAGAGCCTCGCTAAACCATAACAAACTTGTTAGCAAAGTCGTTAGAAATTCGATCGCGAAACGAACTGGAAAAATCATCATTTTCACACAGTTTCTGTCGATTAGAAAACGGGGTCTAAAATTTTTTCATGGACCCTTAAAATTACAAGCAGGGAAATATAAGAATACTGGAGAAATTTGGGTTCCTGACTCGGCCATACAGCCGCGGAACCGCGGCCGATCCAAGCGATCCGCCGCGGATCCGCGGCCGAGTTGAAGCCGAGTCACCCCAAAATTCCCCAGTAACTATTCTGTGTTAATTTTGGTATTTCTGGAATATTTTGTTTCTGCTCAAGTCTCAGGTGCACAGAGAAGTTTTTAGAGTAGAATCATTTGCGTTTGCTTGATCGAAATTCTACGATGTTTGGCTAATTAGATTATATATGTGATTTGTATAATGTGTTCGTAAACCTCCCCCAACAGCTAGTATGTCGGTTGGCACGGGGTTGCACATTTCTGTAATGGTTTTTACTGTTTATGTTTGTGGACTTGTTGCATTATCGTGAATGGATAGCCGGGGATGTGAGACGAGCGTTTCTTTCATTCAAATGTAATTTGTAAATTGTTGTAATATTCTTTTGCGGGGCACATCCAGGTTGCGGTTGTAGCCACCGTTGTATTATTTCATTTACTGATTTTTGCTCCTAGGATAGACCCAAGATGGGGTGCACAAACTACCGGGTACTTTAAAGTGTTTAGTGGCCTACTCACGTTGTTGAGGGAGACCGCTTCACTTTGGGTACTTGGCGGGTAGTTTGCCGTACCCGTAGGGGTCTAGGGTGGGGTTTTGCCTATTCGTCACGACTGTGCGATCCGTCTTTCTTTGCAGGCTCAAAAGAATGCGGTTTCGTAGAAAATCCAATATGTTCATCTGTGATCTGGAATGACTATTATTGCGTCTGAGGAATGTACAATATCTATATATGATAGCTATTTAGACGTCACTTATGTTTTACACCCGCACCAGCCCAGCCCCCGCTCTGTCGTTAGTTAAGTAACCTAACGGGTGATGACGGGACCCAGTGGCGAATGCGGATGGTATAAGAGGACGTTGTATTTTCGTTGTTTTCTGCAATGATAGGTTAATGATGGGACGCATTATATTAATGCAAAGAAAATAAACCAAAGTTGAATCGTTGGAACGATTTAAAAGAAACCACTCGGTTATTTTTAAAACAGAAGATATTTTTTAATTGCGGAGCTTTAACCACTCCTTTTAAAAGCTATCAGGTTCCTTCGGTCATATCAAGTTCACTACGTTCACGGTTTCGCCAAAACCATTCGTAGCCCTCCGTCATTTCATTTGGGTATTCAGTAATATTCAAGCTATGTATTTTGGCCAAAGACAAGGCATAGTGTTTGGTAGCTGCTGGGTATTCATTTGTTGCATAGACAGATGAGATAGTTTGGGACAGTCGTATTATCATTTGACCAAAGTCAGGGGTATGTACGGATGGGTTCAAATTAACAAGATAATGATGGGTAGAACTTGATGATCAGTCGAAAATATTGTATATTTTAGCCGGCAATTTCCCCATCTTTTGCATACATTTAGAAGTGTTCGGCATTCATATTCTATATATTAGCAAATCTGTCACAAAATATGAGATTGCATGTGTTAGACTTTTAAACCGACACTTTAAAGGAAATTAACCGCATTTCATGGCATCGCATCATTTCTGTATTTTCGCAACACTTGTCTTAAGTCTGTGCAGGAAAATACGGAAGAAAAACCAAAGAGCTGATCAACATTACACCAACTCCATACTTTCAGATCTGGTAGCAATTCAGAAGGAATTATACAATTCTATATATCAGATAAAGGCCCATACAACAGCCCAAGTTCAACCCAGAAAGACCAAAGCCTGAAGCCCATATAGAGCCGCGGATCCGCGGCATATGCCTTCTTGGGCCGCGGATCCGCGGCGGATCTGCCACGTCAGCATGGAATTTTTAGTGCACAATTCATTTCTCAGGGCCCACATGCATTTCTGATACGTCAAATTCCAGAACTCTCTCGAAGCGACTGCCAGATCAGAAAAGAAGATTAAGGAAGGCTAATCCTAATTAAGCTCCTAATTAATCCTCTTCTAGAAGCTCCCTCCTAACTAATCACATCTAGAAGCTTCTCCCCTAACTAACTTTTGGAGGGAAATTTGAATTTCCTCAACAAACTTTAGGAGGGAAACTTAGAATTTGAAATCCTAGATCTAGGGTTAGTTATCTATAAATAGAAACCTAGACCTAGGATTAAAGGCTAATCAATAACCATTAGTTCATCATTAGGTTAATCATTAGCTAGTTCATTAGTTAAAATTCCCTCTTTCATCATCTTCTTCCACAAGTCTCGTGACAAGGCTTGTGCGAAACCCTAACCCTAATTCCACTCTAAATCCAAGATCTTGAGTACCAAATCAAGCGAGAAACCTTCAACCTTTTAGGAGCCGAGCCGATCTTCAATCGGGCAAGTGATCCAAGCCGATCCGCGATCCACGGAGACGAGCGAAGCCAAGTCGACGATCAAGTTCTTCCTCTTGTAGTTCTTGAGCGAATGTAACTAAATTGTTGATATAAATAAAAGGTGAATTTCTTTAATCTTGCTTTCTTTTAATTCTTGCATCATGATTAGATCTCAATTTGTAATTGTTGCTCTTGTTGTGATGTTTGAGTGAAACTCCGCTCGTTAAGGAGTCGAGACGATTGTAGAATGATGATGTAACAAATCTTAATACTATTTTTAAGTCCTACGAGTTTGTAAACCCTAGCAAGTTCAAGAATCGATGACCTAGTTTCGTAGCGATGCTTTCTTGATTGCAATCGCTCGAAATTAGGGATCTACGATCGTTTCTTGAATTTACTAGAGGCTAGCATGTGAATGATATCGACGAAAGAACAAGGGATAAGATGAAACTCTAGTTTCACAAGAAATCCCTAATTCTCGAAGATCATCATCGATCTAGTATCAATTCATCGAAGGATAAGAATACGTAATTGTAAGATTACATCACATCTATAGATCCGATCGATTCCTACGAGCCTCATTTCGATTCTTGATATTTGGTGTGGAAAAATCAACAAACTATCAATTCTTGATTCTATCTTTTCTTGTTATTAGATCTAGTTTTTTTGAGTTCTTGAAATTCAAAATACAAATCATGAATTGTTTTGTTTTCTTTCTTTAAAGTTTCAATTCATCTAATTCGAAAGACGAACGATTACACTTTCCCTGTGGACGATCCGCACTCAAACACAAACTACATCGACACCGTAGTTGATTACGGTCAAATAATTTTTGGTTGTGATTTCTTTAAAATTTCATACTACACATCCGAAATCTTTTCAATCAAATGGCGCCGTTGCCGGGGATAGTGCGCTAATAGTTCGTATTTTGAAATTTGAGTTGAACAATTATTCCATCTAAATTTTGTGATCAAAATTCGTGCAAACACTAATACGTGTGTTGTGATTTGTTGCGAGAAAATATGGAATCATTGGAGCTGGAGAAAAAATTTTCTGAAAATTCCAGAGAGCTGTAGAACTCAACAGAAAGCTACTGGTGAAATTTGGTAGAGTGAACAGTGTATTCAGGCGCGCTTCCGCGGCAAGAACCCCTCATACGCGGCGGATCCGCGGCAACCCTAGCTCCTCTCTGCATCAATTTTGCTCTGTAACTTTCTCACTTTCTTATCTCTTCCTCTGTCTGCTCCAATTGACAATTTACTGCAGGTTTCTTTGCAAATAAATCGCAGCGCCGCAAAGCAAAATAAAATTTGTGCGTGTTTTGATTCTTTTGGTTGTTTGCATATTAATACGGAAATTTAAGGGGCACGACCAAATTCAAATTAGGTGGGGATTTCATTACCCTTCCTAGGCCCCGAAAATCGCAAAACTTGCATCCGCATTGACCCACATTAACTAAAAAATATCTAGAGATGACTCTAAGGACCGTCGCGCTCAATTAGGACAAGAGAAGGCCGTGGGTAATTCATTGCTTATCCGCGTTTTCTTGTGGTGCCTAAGGCGAGTGTGTCTAAGGCTAGTGGTTTTTAATTAGGCCCACTACTTACGTAGTGGAATACCTTCCCACTTACCTGGCACTTATCCGGCCACAGAGGGACAAAGAGGCAGTGGAGGATTCTATCCCGCGACTTGTCTTTTGGCAGTTAGGAGCGGTCTAGAGTTTGACCTAGGTGACCACTAGATTCTAGGGTTTTTGTGTGTTGCATTTGTTTTGTTGCATCAATTTTTTCAAAAAATCCGTATCTTTTTAAAAACAAACACCGCATTCATCATTTCCCCTAATTATAAATTCACGCCGCCATTTGTACTAACCCTTTTTAGTGCAAGATAGGCTGGACACGGGTGTCTAGTGCCCGTTAAGTCCGTGTTTCTCTCATCGACCCAAAAGTCGGTATTTCTACATTTATCCTTTTCTTTTACCCACCACCACACCCACATCGATGGATCCACCTCCATCGAATTTCTTTTCCACTACTCTGCCGTCGTCCGTTGGTGCGCAGAATCCACCCCACATTTCTCTCCAGGAAAGATGCTATCCAACACGAGGCCCACTTTCCACCTGTCTTTCCATTCCACCAGCCAACGGGGAAAATTTTCAAATAAAACCCCAATACATCAACCTTCTACCAAAATTTCACGGTCTCGAGTCTGAAGACGCATACGTGTTTATCACGAAATTTGAAAATGTATGCGCAATGATGGGTACTTCACAGCTTTCTGTGGATGCTTTACGTCTTCGTCTTCTCCCATTCACTTTGTGCGATTTAGCCGAGAAGTGGCTATATAACACTACCGCACATTCCATTTCAAATTGGGACGAATTCTTCAAAGCATTCCTCAAGAAATTCTACCCACATCAAAAGAAAGCTCGAGTCCGTAGCGAAATCTATCAATTCACCCAGCTTCCAAATGAAACATTTTCAAAATGTCTTGACCGCTTCAAGGATCTGTTAATCCAATGTCCACATCACGGCATCCCGAGATGGGAATTGTGCCGAATCATTTATGAGGGCATTACTCCTTACACAAGACAGTCCCTTGAATCCATGTGTCAAGGCAACTTTATGACCAAAGATGATAGGGAAGCCTGGAACTTTCTAGAAGATTTCGCTGAAAAATCTTTACAGTGGGAGGGTGTGAGTCAATCATCTAGGGATGGCAATGATATTTCCATAGGAGTTAGAGCTGACATTGCAGCTATCAATAAGAAACTCGAGAATATGGAAAATAAATTTTTAGCTGCCGTCCTAAGTCAAATATCACTCTCCAAAACTGTATGTGGTTATTGTTCTGATCCGTCTCACTTGACGGAAGAATGTCCGTTTCAAGGTCATGAGTATACCAATGCCTCATTTCAAAGACCTAGAAACGATCCATCTTCCTCCACATATGATCAGGGTTGGAGGAATAACCCTAACTTTGCTTGGAACCAATCACAATTTCAAAACACGGTTCCAACCCAAAATAATTTTCAAGGGGTCCCTCCACCACAACAGCAACCACCACTTCAATTGAGTCAGCACCCCTTCCAATCACAAAACTTCCAAAATCCGGCCAACACTTTTGCACCGTCTAGTCCTTTGCAATTGACCGGTACAGATAATACCTCTGCACTAGCACAAACCTTGGATACTTTCATGAAACAATCCATCCAAGGGACGGCAAGTTTGCAATCTTCCGTCGAGAATGTACTGAAGATCATTATCTCTCAAAATGAGAAGATCAAATCGATGGAAGAACAAATTGCACAACTAAAAGCCGAAATGAGTGCACGAGAGAAAGGGAAACTTCCAGCTCAACCTTTAGCCAATCTTGGCTATTCACATCCTGTGGATGAGATCACGTTGAGATCTGGAAGAGTGCTTGACCATCACCTTGGGGAAGAGTTTGATGATACTGATAAATCAATCAATAACACCCCGGCTGAGACCTTTCCTCACACACACACTTCTTACCCCAGTTCTTCTACCCTACCACCTTCTTCCGAGCCTATTCTCCATTTCCCAAAAGGCTCGCCACTACAGCCCACCTCTTTTACCCCTCCAAGGACGATCCCCACTTCTATTCCGGGATCTGTTCCACACACACTTCCTTCTCCTATGATGGACCCAGCGCTTACTGCTAAAGCACCTTATCCGAATCGGTTAAGGGCTAACACACCGAGTCCACATATGGAGAAGATCATGAACATTTTTAAGCAAGTAACACCAACATCCCTCTCCTAGATGCCATCCAACAAGTTCCTTCCTATGCGAAAACTCTTAAGAACTTGTGCACTAGGAAGAGGAAGAATCCAGTGCCCAAGAAGATTTTCTTGGAGAAAACAATAGACACGGCTTTCCCCCAACAATTACCGAGGAAACGTAAGGATCCAGGATATCCTACTATTTCCGTTTCTATTGGGGAAAAACACATCAACCGTGCTCTACTAGACCTTGGCGCTAGTGTTAACTTGCTTCCATACTCAGTTTATGAGCAATTAGGAATCGGAGAGTTGAAGCCAACCAATTGCACTTTTCAGATGGCTGACCGATCAATCACCAAACCTAGGGGTGAACTGGAGGATGTGTTAATAAAAATCGGAGAATTTATATTCCCGGTAGATTTTTTTGTAATTGATACACAACCTGTAGCGAACCCACGGAATCAAATTCCGGTGATTTTAGGTCGCCCCTTTTTGGCCACTTCCAATGCAATTATCAACTGTCGTAACGGTTCTATGACCCTATCCTTCGGGAATAGGTCAATTGAACTGAACATTTACAAGTTGGGAAGTGTACCCTCCGAACCTATTGCTCAGGCATGTTCTGTCGACTTAATGGATGTCGACAGCAGCGAATTTGATGATCCTCCTGATATCGATCTAGACTCTTTTCATATGTTATTGTTTGACCCAACTATGTATCATACACATACGGACTCTTCCACTGAGATGTCCGGGTCAACAATTAACACTGATTATGATTCATTTTTAGAGTCTGTAGATCACCCCGTACTTTGTGATGACATTATTCATCGGGGTATAAATGGAACTTTTGAGGAGATCTTCGCTGATGAACTCGCATTTTTGAATGACACGGGTGTTGAGATGAATCCACATCCAATCAATGAATTTGAACCTCCACCCCTTCTTTTGACTTGTAAAAAGAATGCGAGTAATCCATCACATTCACTGCATCGTCTCTCCAAAATGAGACGCGCACACATTCTATCCCACCACTTATCCTTTCCCCACTACTTTTTCTTCCACCAACCAGAGCACTGTATTGATAAAATTTTTGAATGGTTGGTGTTAACTTTCGGTCTTTGCAAAGCTTGGCATCGACCACTAATTTTTGACCCCCACTTGTGATTTTCAAAGATTAACATTGCATAACTCAAGTTTGGGGGGGTATGTTTTTCTGGCTCCTAAAAAGAAAATTTTTACAAAATTTTGAGCCAAAAATAAATTTCGGGGAGGGTCTTCACTTAAATATTTTTCCCCCACTAATAAATTCCTCCCAAGCTTACAGGTTTTTCGAGATTTAGCGGAAGGCAACAGTGAGGACACTGTTGAAAACAAGTTTGGGGGAGGTTTGTGCTTAAGTTTTGCATCATGTGCATATCATCTGCATAAGCACAAAACATTTCTTTAAAAACCATAAAAATTTAAAAATTTTCAAAAGATAAAAATATTTTTTTGTACATAAATAAGATAATAAAAGTTTAGATAGTGAACATTTACATCCATGAGATTAGAAAAATTTAAGAAAACTAAGAAAATTAGAAGTTTTCTTATACGAACTAGTAATAAGTAGTTATGAGCCGTTGTCCCAAGGGTTAGTAAGATGAAGGACGTCACTAATCTGAGGATAAAAATAAGTCTGAAAAATAGTTTCTATTCTGGAAGCCAAACATTTTGAACGTTGCTACCCTGCTATTCGCACTTACACACATCTTAAAGCCTGGGATAGTAGAGGATACCTTGAAATGCTCTTGTCTTAAAGCCAAAAGTATGAAAAAAATATTTTGAAAGTGGTGAGAAAAATAGACACTGGTTTTGTTATCACCAAGGGCAATAAAAAAAATATATAGCAAAAGGGTGCTTCTTCACCTAGTGCCCTAAGGTCAACTGGTCTGGGAGTCACTGCTCTGCCTGAGGTGGTGCAAGACTAGGAAAATACACCAAGCATGCAAGCACATTAGTAATCGGTCGGTTAGTACCTCAAGAAGTATTAACGGTCGGATGAAAGTGTGTAAGCAATCTCGTTTATCAAAAAGTACTGAGGTTGATGGGCAAGAGTATGATAGCTTGAATTGAATTCTCTGGGTGTAGGGATGTTTTTACACACACGCAAGGTGATATGATCGATGTTTGGAAGAAAGATAGGAATGAAGAATAAGACGATGTTTTATTGAGGGAGGACGTGATTTCTGACATCTTTTCATGACCATTAAGATAGGGCTCATGACAACCGAAAAGCTAGCTTAGTTGGAAACCCTAATTTTCAAGGCTTTTCTTTTACAATTCTTTTCTTTAAATGTAATATTCATGATCTTTCTTTTATTATTGGATTTTGTGGGTGCAATCCGCTGAAAACCCTCAGTAGACAACACTCCTCCTACTAGGGACACCTAGAGGTTTAAAGGCTTGTTGCACGTGCTCAGTGCAATTGTGTTGCCTACGAAAGTGTGCTAGTTAGTTTTTCTCTTTCTTTATTTTCTCCTTCTCTTTTTAATAAAACATTCGCTCGAGACGATCGAAATTAAGTTTGGGGGTATTTGATCAGTCGAAAATATTGTATATTTTAGCCGGCAATTTCCCCATCTTTTGCATACATTTAGAAGTGTTCGGCATTCATATTCTACATATTAGCAAATCTGTCACAAAATATGAGATTGCATGTGTTAGACTTTTAAACCGACACTTTAAAGGAAATTAACCGCATTTCATGGCATCGCATCATTTCTGTATTTGCGCAACATTTGTCTTGAGTCTGTGCAGAAAAATACGGAAGAAAAACCAAAGAGCTGATCAACATTACACCAACTCCATACTTTCAGATCTGGTAGCAATTCAGAAGGAATTATACAATTCTATATATCAGATAAAGGCCCATACAACAGCCCAAGTTCAACCCAGAAAGACCAAAGCCTGAAGCCCATATAGAGCCGCGGATCCGCGGCATATGCCTTCTTGGGCCGCGGATCCGCGGCGGATCTGCCACGTCAGCATGGAATTTTTAGTGCACAATTCATTTCTCAGGGCCCACATGCATTTCTGATACGTCAAATTCCAGAACTCTCTCGAAGCGACTGCCAGATCAGAAAAGAAGATTAAGGAAGGCTAATCCTAATTAAGCTCCTAATTAATCCTCTTCTAGAAGCTCCCTCCTAACTAATCACATCTAGAAGCTTCTCCCCTAACTAACTTTTGGAGGGAAATTTGAATTTCCTCAACAAACTTTAGGAGGGAAACTTAGAATTTGAAATCCTAGATCTAGAGTTAGTTATCTATAAATAGAAACCTAGACCTAGGGTTAAAGGCTAATCAATAACCATTAGTTCATCATTAGGTTAATCATTAGCTAGTTCATTAGTTAAAATTCCCTCTTTCATCATCTTCTTCCACAAGTCTCGTGACAAGGCTTGTGCGAAACCCTAACCCTAATTCTACTCTAAATCCAAGATCTTGAGTACCAAATCAAGCGAGAAGCCTTCAACCTTTTAGGAGCCGAGCCGATCTTCAATCGGACAAGTGGTCCAAGCCGATCCGCGATCCACGGAGACGAGCGAAGCCAAGTCGACGATCAAGTTCTTCCTCTTGTAGTTCTTGAGCGAATGTAACTAAATTGTTGATATATATAAAAGGTGAATTTCTTTAATCTTGCTTTCTTTTAATTCTTGCATCATGATTAGATCTCAATTTGTAATTGTTGCTCTTGTTGTGATGTTTGAGTGAAACTCCGCTCGTTAAGGAGTCGAGACGATTGTAGAATGATGATGTAACAAATCTTAATACTATTTTTAAGTCCTACGAGTTTGTAAACCCTAGCAAGTTCAAGAATCGATGACCCAGTTTCGTAGCGATGCTTTCTTGATTGCAATCGCTCGAAATTAGGGATCTACGATCGTTTCTTGAATTTACTAGAGGCTAGCATGTGAATGATATCGACGAAAGAACAAGGGATAAGATGAAACCCTAGTTTCACAAGAAATCCCTAATTCTCGAAGATCATCATCGATCTAGTATCAATTCATCGAAGGATAAGAATACGTAATTGTAAGATTACATCACATCTATAGATCCGATCGATTCCTACGAGCCTCATTTCGATTCTTGATATTTGGTGTGGAAAAATCAACAAACTATCAATTCTTGATTCTATCTTTTCTTGTTATTAGATCTAGTTTTTTCGAGTTCTTGAAATTCAAAATACAAATCATGAATTGTTTTGTTTTCTTTCTTTAAAGTTTCAATTCATCTAATTCGAAAGACGAACGATTACACTTTTCCTGTGGACGATCCGCACTCAAACACAAACTACATCGACACCGTAGTTGATTGCGGTCAAATAATTTTTGGTTGTGATTTCCTTACAATTTCATACTACACATCCGAAATCTTTTCAATCACTTGACATGTGACTTATGACATTTTGACCAAAGCCAAGGTCATAAGAGCATGGGGCAGAAATTTATATCGGGAATTTCTAAAGAAACTTTAATTTGCAAAGAGATGCATACCATTTGGAGTTTGATGAATGTTGGTAGGATTCCTTCAGCATTATCATACGATGATATTTGGATCCCGATCTTACTGTGAGTATCCGCTACTTATCAGGAGATTCGTCACTTAACGGTCAATACTATAAACCATGTAGGTGCCGAGAAAGGTGTCAGTGGGGCTACGCCCCCAAAGAAAAGAGGTTATTTAATTAAGGAACTTCGCAAAAGCGTTGGAAAACCTCTCTCGAAGTACCGACACCGGCCTGGCTGAACGGTTAAGCAAGTATTGTACGGTGAGAATAGTCCTGGATAGTTCTTCCTTTTTGGTTTGAGGAGGGATTCGAGAAACAGTGGGAGCCATCCAGTTTAGATAAACTAAAAACCACTCTAAACTTGCAAGAGCATCATGCTAAAGTGTTCCCTCTCTCTCTCATTGCAGCGACCCAAAACATGACATGCCTTAAGTTACTATTAGAGAAAAATATATTGACAGGGCCAAACTATAAAGATTGGCTGCAGAATGTCAAGATGGCTTTGACTTATGACAAATTGGGGTATGTCCTTACCACTAAGGCACCTGTTGTCCCTGGTCCAAAATCCAGTATTGCGCATAAGGAAATCCACAAGACCTGGGAGTTAGATTGCGTGAAGACCAAGTACATCGTGCTCGCCTCTATGAATAATGAACATCAGAGGAGGCACGAGGATATGGATCTTGAATCCATATTTCTCCATCCAAAGGATCTGTATGGGGAGCAAGATACGAGACCTCGAAGAACTTGTTTCAGTCGAGGTTGGCCGTCGGATCGTCTGTAGGAGAACATGTCCTAAAGATGACTGTCTATATAGAAGAGCTCGCAGACCTTGGGATGACTTTGGAGAACGAGCTCTATAACGACTTGATTCTCCAGTCCCTTACTTCCACCTACGCCCAGTTTATTCTGAATTTCAACATTCAAAGAAAAGAAGTTGAACTTCCAGAACTCCTTAACATGTTGAGGAGTGCAGAGGGCACCTTACAGAAGGCAAGGGAAACACCCGCTATGTTTGTTCGCAGTGCTTCTTCTTCCAGGTCCAAGGCTAGGGCCAAAGGACGGAAGATGAAGACCGCTACCAAACCAAGAGGTGGTGTTAGTAAGGTGGGATCTAAGGGAAAGACAAAGATTGCAGTGCCAGTAGTGGCAAAGGACGAGTGCTTCCACTGTCGTAGAAAAGGCCATTGGAAGAAAGATTGCAAAGTTTGGAATGCCAAGAACCAGGAACCGAAGAAAGCTGTGGCTTCGACTTCAGGTGTGTTTGTAATTGAAAATTGTCTGTCAATCAACTCTACTTCCTGGGTATTGGATACCGGATCAGGATCTCATATGTGCAATTCATTGCAGGCACTGAGAAACTGTAGAGTGCTAAAGGTTGGTGATATGACCCTCCAGGTTGCTAACGGAGCTAGCGTGGGTGCTGTGTCCGTAGGGGATTATAACCTTGGATTGACGAGTGGACATATTTTGGTTTTACATAATTGTTTTTGTGTACCCAGTTTAACGTGTAATATTATATCGGTTTCGTTGTTATCAAAAGTGTTAGTTATATGTATGCCCTAGAGGCCATTACTGTACATTGGATGTATATTGTAGTGGATGCTGGGACATATATAGGGAGGACTTTCTTGCTCGACATGATAGTATGCTATCTGGTTGCTCTTTACCTTAACGTGTACACAGATTGTCTCTCTATTACATGTTGGTAAAGCCCTTAGGATGTGTACTTGACTACCTGGACTATGATGCGGATCATACTAGTGGGGACATGATAGTCCATAAGTACATCCTTGAAAGTCCCTAGTCATGTGTGTATCGAGATGGGGCATCGATATACCAGAGTAGACTAGCGTATACCTTCTCGACCCATACAGATGGGCGATGGATGATCCCATATCCATTGGTGTTTGACATCAGATGGTAAGGTATAATACCATCTGGGAGTTCTCGGCGAGTCCGTCCAGTGTACCCAGTCTCTACTGAGCACCCGTATTACAGCGCCGCGGTTCCGCGGTCGTACTGTAGAATTAGGCTGTCGTTTTCTGCAGTTGTTCTTAGAATTTCCTGCACATTTCTCTGTATATTTTTAATTCTAAAAATTCCTCAATTTTCAAAAAAGTACAGAGAGCAAGTTTGGAGTTAGGATTTCGGTTCGATCGGACTTCAAATTCCGTCAGTGTGGCTTTCCGGATAAATTTTAGAATATGTTAAAAAGTTCGACCGGATATAAATACCCAATTTTTCCCCTGTCGGGAAATTTCCAAGTGTTGGATTTTTCCGTGGTTTAAAGACGTTCTAAGTAGTGCAAGTAACTCGATGGACCCTCTAGAAGACAACAAACCTTAACTCGATTATGTGACCGTCTTGAACTGCCCTTTGAACCTTAGGGTTTGGGGCAGTACGGCGTGCCACATGTGAGGCGTTGGCTTGACCCTTCTACGGCTGGACCGTTGGTACTGAGGCACGAACTGAATGTCTTTAGACTTGTTTCATGTGTTGATCTGTATCGGGAAAACTTGGGTGTTCGATTGTTCGATCGGAAAGTTTGACATTTTCTATTTATCCGGAATGTGATACAATAATTGGAATTCACAAGAAGTTATGAGATAACTGAATGAATATCATAAACATAGCAGTTTAGTCTCACTTGATCGGTTGCCACGGAATTTTGATGTGATCAAAAGTCCGTCGCAATCACGTAGCGTACGCGGATACTCGCCGGATAAACTTAATAGACAGCCTCACCCCATAGCCCCGACCAAGTGACTGTAGGAGAACCCCGTCGTCGAAAGCATCCGTTCGGGTGCTCCCGGTAGCGGTGTTCCGCCTTGGTGCACTTCGTCGACGGTATCGGGGGTGCGACCGTCTACTAAAGTTTGCGACGAGCATTCGATCAGGATGTCGGGAATCTTGTTGAATTGCCCGACTTGATATTGAAAAGTGTTTTCGATAATGAGACTAAATTGCGGGGTTTATAATTGTTAGGCATGCGATGTCTAAAGAATTCATTTGGTCATGCATGCGATGTCTGAAGAGATTGCGGATTCCAACTGTTGTAGTTTTACACTTTCTTTTCTGTGACCGTAAGTGTAATATGTGATATCGTCGGTTTCGTTGCTATATGTCAACGACAATTGGGATGCGCATATTTACTTACGTTGATGACATGTGATGTTATGTGTTGCTGGATATGTTATATTGGATCGTCGTGTTTGAATAGCCGGGGGTTTTTATGTGAGATGAGTGTTTTTCATTTTCATTCATGTAAAAACTTGTATGTAATATTCTTTTATTGGGGCACTTCCAGGTTGCGGAAGATGTCACCGTTTGTATATTATTTACTTTTCCGCACTAGGATAGACCCAAGGAGGAGGGCACAAGTAACCGGGTTCTGGAGTCCAGTGGGAGACCAACTCGAGGAGTCGAGTCCGGGTCTCCTAACTCTAGAATTGGTAGGGTTGCTTGCCGCTCTCGTAGGGGTCTAGGGGTGTGGGTTTTGGCTATTCATCACGACTGTGGAATCCGTGTTTTATACTGGCTCGTATTGAAAACACGGACGTCCTAGTATATCCAATATTTCATATGTTTCTTCTGCTGCGATATCTGTGATGTGATCATGTGATGTTCTGTAATAGATACAGCATATAGTATATATGGTATATTATATAGACGTTACTTATGTTTTACATCCGCGCTAGCCCTGCCCCGCTCTGCCGTTAGTTACCTAACCTAACGGTGCACGAGGGGACATCGAGGCGAATGCGGATGGCATAAGTGTACGTCGTATTTATCTGTGATGTTTAGGTACATTAAATGATGGGACTTCATTAATGTGATTAATGAAAAATAAGAAACCTAAAGATGATGTAGAATCGAATTTCAAAATAAAACAGGTAGCTACAGTTCTTGCTATGCACAGCGGTATATACGATATATCCTGCACCTTATTCGATAAGGAAAGGACCGAGATCCCTTCACCGGGAGTGACTCCTTTAGCAACAACTGGCAGATGCTACAACCTCGGTTTGTCTTTTGATTGCTTTTAAGAGTTTTGCTTTGCACAGTGATATATATGATATATCCCGCACCTCATTCGACGAGGAAAGGACCGACGATCCCTTCACCGGGAGTGACTCCTTTAGCAAAACTAGAAAAGCCTCAAAAACACTCCATTTCAAAATTCATTCGATCCTACAACGATATCAAGTTCATTACGCAATAGGTTTTCAGAAAAACCTGTCGTAGCCCGCCGTCATTTCAGATAAGTTGTATATAGTATTCGTGCTGCATTTGTTGGCTTTCGTCAAGGTGCAGTGTGCGGTAGCTATATGCTGCTTATCTGCTAGCATACGATGCGATTGGATTAGGGTAGTCGTGCGGCTTTGTTGGCTTTCGTCAAGGGTCGTGCGGGTGGGTTTAATTCAATCAAGAAATGTACGGGTTGAACTTGACTAGCGGGCTATGGTTTGTTGGCTTTCGTCAAGGTCATAGCACGTTAGGGGCAAAATATTATCGGGAATTTCAAGTGTTGAAATTTGCAATGAGATTGCATACCTTTTATGAGATAGTTGGATCCCGATACCCGCTGCGAGTAATTGTTACTCCTGGGAGAGTTTTATACATTACAATTAGCCGATCAAGTAGGTGTCTAGAAAGGTGTCAACGGGGTTACGCCTCTGGGAAAACGAGGTTTACATTAATTAGGTTCATGCGAAAGCACGGGGGACCTCCCTCAAAGTACCGACACTGGGCTGGCTGAAAGATTGGCGAACTTGTAGTGTGTAATGAATCCCGGCTAGTCTTTCCTTTTAGGGTTTGAAGGAAGATTTGATTAAAAGCGGTGGGAGCCATCCTGATTAGATAAAATAAAAACCAATCTATTCTTGACAGAGCGCACGCTGAGTGTTTTCTTCTCTCTCTCTCCAGGTAGCGACCATATCACGCCTTAATCAAGATAATAAAACGGATTATTGACCGAACCCGCTTGTTATAGTGAGCTGGGGAACGTCGGTCCCGCTCCAACTTATAATTGTTATAAGACAGAGCAGGAAATTGGGGAATACCAGATTTCCCGTGCCGCCCAAATGAAGAAAGTGCATGATGATGCATCTCCTTCGGGTGTATTCGTTACAAAGAACTGTTTCTCAGTATCCTCTGCATCCTGGGTATATGATACCGGATCAGGATCCCAGATATGTAATCTGTTACATAGGGCTACAAAAGGGTAGAAAAACTGAGAACGAGTGATAAGTTTCATGAGGCAGAAAACGGGGCAAGTGTTGCAGCCATGTCTGTCGGTCACTGTCACCCTGTATTACCAATACATTGATTCTGAATGAATGTTATTAGATACCGAACCTGATATACAAAATCATATCAGTCTCTTTAATAGTAAAGAAATGATAAAATTTTGTATTGTTGGATAATGTTTTGAACATTTCCTATATCAAAAGTTGATCGGTTCAGGCACGTTATCTAAAAGCATTAACGTTCTAAATCAAACTACAATTCTTAGTATACGAAACACACACAAGAGGAAGAGTTCAGAAATGAACGAATCCTTCTTGAGGTATTGTAGACTAGGTCATATCAATGCGACCCGACTAGCTGGAGTTACATTTAGATGCATATTTAAATCAGTTTGAATTTACATCTTGTGAAACTCGCCAGTCATGTCACAAAGATAAAATGACCATAGCTCTGTTTATTGGAAATAGAGAAAGAGTTAGTGAACTCTTGGTATGATACATGTTGATGTATAAAGGTCCCCTGTCTACACATACCTGGTAAGGTTCTTTGTACTTCATTACATTCTCTGATAATCTCTCGAGATTCAGACATATGTTCCTGTTGAAACACAAGTCTGAACCTTTTGAGATATTCACAGAATATAAGATATAAGTAGAGAACCAATACGGGTATAAGTATTATGTCCTATGATGAGATCAAGGAGGAGAATACTTGAGCACGGAAATCCTGGACTATTTTAAAGGAGAATGAGATTCTCTCTCAGAATTACTCCTCTGTATACACCATAGCACGATGGTATATCGGGGCGGAGCAGATACACCCTATATGATAAGGTGTGCTCTATGATGAGTAATACTGAGTTACCTATTTCCTTTTAGGGGGTTATGCACTTGAGAAGCTGCATACCTATTGAATAGGGTTCTAATCAAATCAGTAGCCTACCATTTCATATGTGATATGGAATGGGAAGAGCCCATATCTTAAATTAGTTAAGATTTGGGGTTGTCCGGCCTATGTCTAAATGCAAAATCCGGACAAGCTCGAGGCAAGGTCTGTTATGTAGAACTGGAAATGTTCCAGCCATACAAACTACAACGGATGATTTGGTAGAACCGAAGGATTCAGTAGATTCCAACGAACCTCAGCCTCTCCGCCGATCTAGTAGGGTTCCTCACCCACCTGAGAGATACTTCGGTTTCTTTATGACAGTGGGAGCAAGGATTGCATCATGAGATGATGACCCAACTAGTTTCGAGCTGGCCATCAGGAGTGAGACTCTGTAAGAATGGCTGGATGCTTAGCAGTCTGAGATGGAATCCATGTACACCAGCAAAGTATGGACTTTGGCTGCTATATCTGAAGGGTTAAATCCCCATCAGGAGCAAGTATATCTTGAGAAGATTACTTGGTGTTGATGGAAAAGTTGAGACTTTCAAAGCTAGACTTGTTAAAGGTTTTCGTCATTGACCAGGCGTGGATAATGATGAAACCTTTTCCAGTACCTATGCTTAAGTCCATCCAGATACTACTTGCCACGGCTACATACCATGACTACGATATCTGGCGGTTGGGTGTCATGACTGCTTTTCTAAATACTGATTTAGAAGAGTGCGTCTATAAGTACACAGCCAGAGGGCCTCGTAGACAGTGGGAGCAGCGGAAACGTGTGCAAGATGCTTTATAGGATAAAGCAGGTATCGCGGAGCTGGAACATCTGTTTTGATGGATTAGTCAAGGAAGTTGACATCATCAAAATGGTAGATGAACCTTGTATATACAAAAAGGTAGTAGGGAGTATGGTGGTGATCCTCGTAGAGTACGTGGATGACATACTCATGATAGGGAAGGAGTCTCCTATGCTACGCTCGGTCAATCTCCGCTTATCACAAGGATTCTCCAGATAGGATCAATGTGATACCTCCTCCATCCTGAGTTTTCATCTATGAGATAGATGTTATTTGGGTGTTAGTATACTCACTAGTTGTAGTGAGATGGTATCAATCAATCCTGGGGAGAATCACTGGAAGGGTTCCAGGGTGATAAAGACGACTGAATGTCAGTCGCAGGCATTGTCTTTACCCTCAGTAAAGGGACGGTATGTTGGAAGAGTTCCAAGCTAGATACCGTGGCATACTAGACGATAAAGGCTGGATACATCGCTACTTAAGATGCTACCAAAGAGGCTGTTTAGGTGTATATTGGTTCATGAGATGAACTATGTTCCTCCCATTGTGTGACAATGGAGTTGTGGCTTATGCCAAGGAACGCAGGTCCCATCATTGATCCAGACATATTCTAAGGCAGTATCACTTGATCATGAAGATGGATGATCTCTAAGGGATCGAGGTTAGGAGAGTAGACTCAGAGGACAACACGGCGGATCCACTCACGAAGGCCTATTCCCAGAGAGAGACTTTTATGGGATGGTTGAGTATGAGATACTACAACCACTGCTACAGATGGCCCTAGTGCAAGTGGGAGATTGTTAGTTATATGTATGCCCTAGAGGCCATTACTGTACATTGGATGTATATTGTAGTGGATGCTGGGACATATATAGGGAGGACTTTCTTGCTCGACATGATAGTATGCTATCTGGTTGCTCTTTACCTTAACATGTACACAGATTGTCTCTCTATTACATATTGGTAAAGCCCTTAGGATGTGTACTTGACTACCTGGACTATGATGCAGATCATACTAGTGGGGACATGGTAGTCCATAAGTACATCCTTGAAAGTCCCTAGTCGTGGGTGTATCGAGTGGGGCATCGATATACCAGAGTAGACTAGCGTATACCTTCTCGACCCATACAGATGGGCGATGGATGATCCTATATCCATTGGTGTTTGACATCAGAGGAGATATACGGGTGCTCAGTAGAGACTGGGTACACTGGACGGACTCGCCGAGAACTCCCAGATGGTATTATACCTTACGTCAGATGGCAGTTCTCTGGTGACACTGGTACAGAGTAGTCTGTTGACCCGAGATCGTCATAGAGTCTTGTGTGGTTCCCACTGTGCTTTGATTTCCATCTTACCACGTCCAAGAGGGCGTGCAAAACGGTGGTTTTTGGATACAGTCCCGAATCACATGGAGGCAATGAGCGATAGGAGGGGATTCGTCTCTCCCGGTATAGGGAGTTGATGTTGCGCTATGTTCGATTGGCTATAACAGGAAATCCCTGGCCAGGGTTGCTGAGAGTTACTGGTAAGTGTTACCAGTAGTTTTTCGAAATGTTATAGACCTCATATCGACACGACTTATCGAGCTATTGGGGTCTGACGTTTACTACCCCTAGGCGAGATATGCGACATATCAGACGGACAGACCGGACTGTACGGTAAGTGTTACTGGTTGGATTCACAGGAGTGTGAGCGGGCTTGCTCGTCGATCTTCTGATCGCTCAATACCCGGGTGGCCGTTACGTTTAGCAGACCGCTTGCGGCTTGTGGATGTTTGATATGATCATCATCCGCTGCCGGCGTATTGACGAGTCTTTAGAGTCCTACACAGAGGTTTCCTTGCTCAAGCGAAACGAAATAGGAGCGCATATGAGATATGTGCGGGACCGAGAGTAATGCGTGTATGTGATACCGTATTACATTCTCGCGATAAATGTATCGATTAGGTTATATGCGATATACCCTAATTATCGAATCAAGGATTGATTCAATAAACCGGTACATAGGATACTAGTCGGTTATATACGATATGACCGGATCGTTAAATCAAGTGTTGATTTAATGATTTAATGCATAATTATATATTTGATATATTACTTTGCATTAACTAGTATCGGTTCACTTTAAATGTATTTTCTCGCTCGGTTGTGCGCATCGCAGATGCGATATGATTTTGTGCACTTGCTTGTATCATGTTTGATGATGCATGCAAACTTGGGTTTGTGTAAAGATTGAACCATGGTTTTATGAGTGGTTAGGGTTTATTATTTTCTTATTCATTTATTCTATTTAGTTATTCATTTGGAAAAAGAAAAAGAGTGAGAAAATGGTGGCTTTTCTTTGTTTATAAATGAAGCTTCATGAAGCTTTCATTATGTCACCATTTTGTCTCATGTTAAAACCTAACCACTCCACTTAACTATAGTTCTCTCTCTACACTTAACCAAGGTAAGAGTTATGATAAGAATGGATTTTCTTTTCTATTTTAATTAAAACTTATCATAACTTCTTCTTCTTCTTCATCTTCTTCTTCCATGAAGAAGCTTGACTTCATCAATGGTGGATTGATGAAACAAGTGAGAAATCCAATTATAAAGTCTACCCACTTCCTATTTCTTCATCCTCTACCTCTTGCCAAGTAGTAGAGTGTGTTTTCTTCACAAGTTTCTTGACTTGGTGAAGTTGGAGCTTGATCTAGCGATGCCTCGACGTAGATCATCTTCGGCACGTCGTCGATGACCTAGCCCGCCATTTCTCCGATGAAGCCGACGCTTGAGCCCGGGATTCATTTTGGACAGCGGAGAGACATCATTGCGGAGCTATGGAGGTGGAGCACCGGATCTACAAAGGTTGTATTTCCGTTCACTTAGTTAATTTGTTAGCTAGTTGCATCTTTCGCCTAAACTTCTAGCCAACGATCTAGTCTAGGGTTTCTCGGCACCGTATTTTTTGAAATTGGCATGGTTGATGCCTTGTGAGACCTCTTGAGAGTGCCTAGGAACCCTACAAAAAGAAGGTTATGATTTCACGTTTGTAAGCGATGTTGTTAACATCCACCTTAATCATGGTTTGATTGGGTCCGATACACTAGATAACGGTATATATGTCTGAAACCAATTACAGATTTTCAATGTCCAGAACACACTAAAAGGAAAGTCTCCAGATATAAATAAGGCTTTCTTATGGCATTGTAGACTAGGTCACATCAATGAGACAAGGTTAACTAAGTTACATAGAGAAGGATATTTGGATTCGTTCGAATATCAATCTTATGCCACTTGTCAATCATGTCTCAAAGGAAAGATGACAAAGACTCCATTCACTGGACATGGAGTAAGAGCGAGCGAGCTCTTAGGACTCATACACAGCGATGTATGTGGTCCAATGTCTACACATGCAAGAGGTGGTTTTTCCTATTTCATTACTTTTACGGATGATTACTCTAGGTACGGATTCATTTTCTTGATGAAACATAAATCCGAGGCTTTTGAGAAATTCCAAGAGTATAAGAATGAAGTAGAAAACCAAACCGGCAAAAGTATCAAGACACTAAGATCTGATCGAGATGGTGAATACTTGAGTGCCGAGTTCCTAGGTTACCTAATAGAGAAAGGAATTCTCTCTCAGCTTACTCCTCCATACACTCCACAGCACAACGGTGTATCGGAGAGACGGAATTGAACCCTATTGGATATGGTACGTTCCATGATGAGTAATGCTGAGTTACCGCGATCTTTCTGGGGTTATGCGCTAGAATCAGCGGCATATCTTTTGAACTGGGCTCCTACCAAGACTGTGCCTACCACGCCATATCAGATGTGGAGTGGGAAGAAACCCTATCTTCAGCATCTGAAGATATGGGGATGTCCAGCTTTTGTTAAAAAGCAGCATGCGGACAAACTCGAGGCACGATCAGTACAGTATAAGTTTGTGGGATATCCAAAGAACTCCAAGGGGTATTTCTTCTATTACGCAGAGGAACAAAAGGTTTTTGTTTCTCGTCATGCCCATTTTCTAGAACAACAGGTTTTAGAAAAGTAAACAAGTAGGAGCGAAATAGAACTGGAAGAAATTCCAGAACCACAAACTACTACTGAAAGTTTGGTAGAACCAGTAGTTCAAGAAGAACAGGACATTCCCACACCCCTCCGCAAGAGTAATAGGCCGTCTCATCCGCCTGAGAGATACTACGGTTTTCTCATAGATGGGGATAGAGAGAATTGCATCATTGATGATGATGAACCTACTAGCTTCCAGCAGGCCATCCAGAGTGGCAACTCGGTACGATGGCCAGATGCAATGCGGACCGAGATGGAGTCCATGTACACCAACAAAGTATGGACTTTGGACTTTGCTCCAGATGGGGTAAACCCATAGGATGCAAATGGATCTTCAAGAAAAAGATTGGTATAGATGTACAGGTGGAAACCTATAAGGTTATACTTGTTGCAAAGGGTTTTCGTCAAAGACCTGGTTTGGACTACGATGAAACTTTTTCTCCAGTGGCTATGCTCAAATCCATTCGGGTCCTTCTTGTTATTGCCGCCTTCCATGATTATGAGATCTGGCAGATGGACGTAAAGACGGCTTTTCTAAATGGTAATTTAGAAGAGTGCGTCTATATGGATCAGGCAGAAGGCTTCCATCAGAGTGGGAGCAGCGGGAAAGTGTGCAAGTTGCTTAAGTCCATTTAAGGACTAAAGCAGGCATCACGGAGTTGGAACATCTGTTTTGATGAAACGGTCAAACAGTATGACTTTATCAAAAATCCAGATGAACCATGTATATATAGTAAAATTATAGCACGAACTGTCGTATTCCTCGTCTTGTACGTGGATGACATTCTATTGATAGGAAATGACATTCCTATGCTACAATCTGTCAAAGGTTTCTTGTTACACAGGTTCTCCATGAAAGACCTGGGAGATGCCTCTTACATTCTGGGGATCCGGATCTATCGTGATAGATCCAAGAGGATGTTGGGACTTTCGCAATCCAGGTATATCAACACTGTACTGAAAAGATTCAGTATGGAAGATTCTAAGCGCGGTAATTTACCGGCTTGTCACGGAATCACCCTATCCAAAGAGATGTCTCCCAAGACTGATTTGGAAAGGGATCGCATGTCTATTATACCCTACGCTTCTGCGGTAGGCTCTATAATGTATGCGATGTTGTGCACCAGACCAGATGTAGCTTACGCACTAAGCGTGGTAAGCAGGTATCAGTCAGACCCAGGGGAGAAGCACTGGATAGCAGTAAAGAACATTCTCAAGTACCTGAGAAGAACTAAGGAGATATTCTTGGTTTACGGCGGAAAAGACCTCAAGATCGAGGCCTTTGCTGATTCCATCTTCCAGAGTGATAACGATGACTCCAAGTCCATGTCAGGTTATGTCTTTACCCTCAATGGGGGCGGTGTGCTGGAAGAGTTCCAAGCAGGACACCATTGCTGACTCGACGATTGAAGCGGAGTATATTGCTGCTTGCGATGCCGCAATAGAAGCGGTCTGGATGAAGAAGTTTTTAACAGAACTTTCGGTGGTTCCTACCATTGTTGATTTAATACCGCTGTATTGCGATAACAACGGAGCTATAGCTTTAGCGAAGGAACCCAGGTCCCATCAGAAGTCCAGACACATCTTAAGGTGGTATCACCTGATCAGGGAGATCATAGATCGCCAGGGGATCGAGGTCCGGAGAGTTGCTACAGAGGAGAACACTGCTGATCCATTCATAAAGGCCCTACCTCAGATTCAGTTCGAGAGGCTACTCGAGATGATCGGTCTTTGATACGCCAGTACATGGCCCTAGTGCAAGTGGTAGATTGTTAGTGTATATGCCCTAGGGGCCATTATTGTATCATACTAGCTTGTATATTACTTAATGGAAGCTTGGGATATTCACAGTTATATTAACAGTCTTGCTAAACATGGTAGTATGCTACTTGGTTTGTATCTATCTTAATATGTGTATACGTATTGATAGAGCCCTTAGGATCTTGCTTGACTACCAGCGTTGTGATGGCAGTCACACTAGTGGGGCCTGGGTAGTCTACAAGCACATCCTTTTTCAGGCCCCTAGTCGTAGGATTATCGAGACAGGGCATCGATACTCCGGAGTAGACTTGTGTGTACGTTTCCCATCCCAGTTGGGGAGATGGTCTGTCCCACAGCCATCAGTACGTCGTACTGGAGATAGTATACAGGTGCTCGTTGGGTTACGGGTACACCGGACAGGACTTGCAGTGAACTGTTGGTTGGTATTATACCCATCGTCAGTTAACAGTTCCCAGGTGACTTGAGTACAGCATAGTCCGCAGACTTGACACTGCTGCTTCACCTCGAGTGTGTTCCCACTGTTCTTAGATTGCTACCCTACCACGGCTCAAAAGAGTCGTGCAAACAGGTAGCAGTTGGGTGCAGTCCCGAAACACTTGGAGGCAGTGGCGGTTAGACAGGATTCGTCTCTCCCGGTATTGGGAGTTGATATCGCGCTGTGTCTGGAAAGCCATTACGCAAAGTCCCTGGCCAGGGCAAGAGAGATTTACTGGTAGGTTTTCCAGTAGTTTCTCAAAGTGTAATGGGCTTCGCTCCGACACGACTTATACCGCTTTAAGGGGACTGACGCTTGCCGCCCCCCTAGGCCTGATATGCGATAGTCCTAGACGAACAGACCGGACTGTACGGAGATTGTCACATCAGGCTCAGTAGGAGTTCGGATGGGTTTCCTCATCGGCCTTCTTGTCGACATCTACCTGGGGACCGTTACGTACAGCTAGTGTCGCTTGCGGTCTGTGGTTAAACCAACTGCCAGCGTAGTAGTCGAGTCTTTAGAGTCCCACACAGAGAGTTTCCCTGCTTCAGGCGAAACGATATAGAGGTCGTATGGTTTTACGACAGGGTTCGGACACATACGTCTTTTTACGCACGTACGATGTTCGGACAGTTTTTACTAGCGGGCTTTGGTTTAAGCCAGATTCTAGTATCGGATTATTGGATTTATACAGTCTAAAGTATTTCCGTGTTTTCACGGATAGGAGGGGCGTTCTCGTAAATTGTCGAGAAGCTTCTAGAAGGATGATGACATGGAGGCTAAGGTGGCATTTGCATTTATTGGATTAATGTGTCATGGTGTGATTCATCCATGGAGTTAATAATGCATTTATGATTTAAATGACTCATGAGATGAATCATTATGTGAGTTAATGAAGCATGAAGATATTTTTTATTTGTTATTCATTTAATAAATATGTTATGCTTCATATATATCACAATGATTTCATTATTCCAAAAAAGGATTCTCATTCTCACCTTCTCTCTCCTCAAGCTCTCTCTCTTCAAACCCTAACCCTAACCTCTCATGTGTTGAGATCAAGGGTTAGCAAGACTTATTAATCCCTAATCCTACTCTATATTCCCTAGGTTGCTTTGATTAGCACTTTGAGTAACCTAGTTACCTCAAGTTAGAGGTCAAGCTTGGAGTAGTAGCTCTCGGGTGGATCTTCTATTACAAAGAGGAGGCCGACGAGGAGGTGGTCAATGAGAAGAAGAAGGACTTGGTTCATTAGGTATAATCTTCTTTCATAGTAGCTAATCCCTCCTATGATGTTGTTAGTTAAGGTTTGGCAAAGATCCGTAAGTTAGTCGATGTTTGTTTTAAAAAAAATGATTGTTTTACCTTTTCCGCCTTCCCACAACTCGTGGGGTGTCTAACGTCGACTTACAATATATGCCTAGTCCCATACCTATGTGTGTGTGTCTATATATATACGTATCCTCATATACGCACAAGTAATAACAATAATGTAAGCAAGGGTGTGTGTGCGTGTGTGCAAACCTATTCTATAGTTCGCGACTAAGAATTTGACTACGACACTATCATCCAAATTCACAACACATATGTAAATATATAACATATCATTAACTACACCACGAACCGTAGGGATGCTATACGCCATCCACCCGACTTCCCCTGTAGATGTGTATCTACTCACCTTGCTCTTCGCTGGTCGTTGCCGACGTCTCCACGTACTTGCTTGTCGTCTCGAAGTCCTCGTGGGGGTACCTACACATCATAACGTATCGTGCCGCATTAAAACCCAATTCAAACCAAAACGACACGCTAAAAGGCTATAGGTTTGAACCTATGGACTACGCCTTCAAAACCACCAAACAACCCTCGATATCGTCATACCAAAGTCAAGTGATCGAGGTAAAACACAAATAGGAAAATCCAGAATCCAAAATACGGAAAATATAACCCCGAATCAAAACAGCAACTCATGAAATTTGTCCCAGATTTTACCCTAGCTCAAATCAGCCAATTTTGCACATATGGAGGGTCTAGTTTACGTGAGATGAAGCCATGAAACAAACACGAGACACATTTTCCCAGGTCTGGCCGCAAATTGTGGCCAAAAGGATTATTTCAGCGGCCTGGTTTTTAGGTATGGGACTAGGGTTTCAGTGGCAGGTCCTAGGTTGCCTGCATGTATCACTGTCTTTGCTAAATAATTTTCATGTCCCCGAGTGTTAACAGATTCAATTTTCTCATCACAATTTCCAGAATTTCCGTAATCTGCAGATTTCAAAGTTCGTATTTAGGAGTTAAGTCTCGGGTTTTAGTCCAATATGATATCACTAGAGGAGGTTTAAGGTCACTACTAACCTCAATTATACATCACAACTCAAGAATTCTCAAACCCTAACATGGAATTTTCTAAGTTCGCTAAACCACACAATATCGATTCTAAGTTAACATGGATGCAAAGAAAATGGTAAAACTACACTAATGATGGATAAATTACCTCCTTTGGCAACTCAAGAATTTTCTTGAGTTGCCCCAAGTATCCAAAATCCTTGCTTTCTTGGTCCAAAGTGTAGCTAGAGGGCTTGTGCACATTTTTAATGAGTTTTGAGGTGTTTTTGATGATGAAGTGGGGTGTTTGAGGAGGGAGGAGGTGGAGGGCAGCAGCAGCCATGGAGGGAGATAGAGAAGGGAATGATGAAGATGGTGGGATGAGTGAATGCCCAAGTCAAATTTAACCCCTCACCTTTCTCTCTCATGCCCATGCTTTATTGTTTATTCCCTTTTTCTTTTCTTTTGTTATATTTTCTCTTTAAATTAGAACCATGCATGATAAATGAGAAAAGCCATGTTAAAAATGTAACAAGTGTAAAATAACATGGTGCATGTTTTGCACAAAACTAGCTTAATACGCGATTTGCACTAAATAGTGTATAATAAATCATCAATTATCATAATTTGCTTAAATCCAATAAAACACCCTCTTATCAGTAATTTCCATAATTTTCCAAAAATTTTCCCAATTTATCGGTATTTAATTACACCGCCTTATTAAAATATTCAATATAATATTATTTAATTATAAAAATTTCCAAAAATAATATTTTATTTTTCTGAAATGTTACAGGCTGCAAGTTCAAAAGCAGATTTGAATCTTTGTTGTGTCACAAGCGGTTGGGGCAACTAAGCGAGAAGAATATGAAGATTTTTCGGTGTAGGGGGCTTCTTTCGGAGCTGAAAATTTCAGAGTTGGGACTTTGCGAGAGTCGCGTTTGTGAGAAGCAAAGCATGTTGGGGTTCATAGCGCTCTGACCGCCAACCGCGGCCGTTGTAGAACGAAAAACTTTAACTTTTAAAAAACTTAGCTCTAGAAATCACACCGCAGAATCTAACCAAATATTAAACTAGCTATTGTGATAGAGAGTTATACCGAAAAATCCATGTCCTTCGGTCTTCTACCCTCTTCTTCAGATCCATAAGGATTCCGTGATCGAGCTTGATCTCCGGTCCTCCTCCGTCGAAGATGATCCACCTGAGAGATGTGGTTCATGGCTCTAGCTCCACTCAAAAACTTAGTGGAGCAACTAAAATTTCTAGGTTGCTAATCTAGAGTGTCTAGCGATGTAGTATGCTGTTCTAGTAATTTTCTATCTCTCTTCCTTACTTGTTTCTCAACTCATGAGAGAGGTAGGGAAGAAGATAAGGAGGAGCTCAAGAAAAGAGCTTGTGAGAAGAGAGAACAAAAAGATGAGAATGAGAAAATTGTAATAAATAAATTTACAATTTATTTCAAGAAGATGAAGCCTGGTTTTGTATAAACCATTTTTTCAATATAATAACACAACCATACATGAATAGTTTGTACAAATGAATTTACAATTTATTTGTCAATTGTAACACCCTAAAAACACGATTATAGTTAATTAAGCGATATAACATGGTTTTTTGACAAGCTTAATCAGTAATTATTTTTCACATATTTTATTTAATTAATTATTATTTTATTTAATTATTTATGTACTTGTTATAATTATGCAAACACATATTTATGCTAATATAGTTTTAACAATATGTTAATTTAAGTTAAAACATGTTTTTCTAGCTATAACAAAACGAACTAAATTTATTTTGTTTCTTAAAATAATTTAAGCAAATAAAAAGGTTTTAGAAAAGAAAAGACAAGAAAAGAAATGATGGAGGAGACAAGGATGTGAGGGGCATTAAATAAAGAGAGAAGAGATGAGCATGGCTCACATGAGCCATCTCCCCCATTCATTCTCTCATCCTCCTCCTCTTCTCCTCTTCTTCTTCCTCTTCTTCTTTCTTCCACTCAATTCCTCTTGAAAAAAATTTCCACCACAACAATGAAACTTTAATCGACTCAAAACCCTCACTAAACCCTCTTTTAATAATTGTTAGTCTCTCTTGAGAGTCTTGGAGCTTGCATGGTTAGGGTTTTTTTTTAAAGTTTTGGTGAGGTAAGGATTTAAACTCTTAAGTAGGTTTTAGAAAAGCTTTTATGTTAACAAGTTTTTTCTAATCAAAACCCCTAATCCTAACTAGAGTTATGCTTGGTGATAATTAGACTTAAGATAAGTTCTTGTGGCTATGAAGTTCCTAAGCTAGTTATGACCTAATCTAGATTAAATAGGGTGTTTTGGTAACTAAATAGCCTTGCTAGAACACCAAGGTTTCACTCCTCAATGTTTTGGTTTAGTGTTAAATATCGTATTTAGTTAAGATTAGGATTTCTTTTCGAATCTGCTATCAACCCAGAAACCTTTATATGAAGTTGCTATTACTGGGAGCTAGTCTTAGGGCCATGAATACAACCCCAAAACCTGAGCCCTCCCACCTTTTTTCTGGCTGCAGATTTAATGCTTCTGGCCGCAAATTGCAGCCTATCTGGGGACTTTGGGTGTGAATCTTTGTCGAGTGCTCTCTAGAACTGTAACATTTCAGAAAATAAAATATTATTTTTGGGAATTTAAATAATTAAAATAATAAATTTTATGAATATTATTAAAGCATGAGAATTAGTTTTAGTGAGATTATCACGACCCAAAAGTGTGGAACGTGACTGGCAGTTAAATCACGCAACGTCTAAAGGCGTAGCGTAATCTAAGGAAGCCAAAGCCCAGAAATCTAAACCGTTTAATGAATTAGAATAAAGAAAACTTAAATTTTAAAAGGTTGATTTTCAATAAAAAGAGTTACATCAAAATCATTTAAAAGCATCCAGTTTTTCTGAAAATTTTGGCAGTCTCCTTTGTAAAAACTGGCCCCAAACGGGTACAAACATGAAAATATATAAGCAATGTATAAAGGCATCCCCAAGCGGGAGCTAGCTCTTCGCCAAATGGCGGAACACAACCACATGCAAGATATATAATAATAGTGAGAAAAACCATAAAGGAGCAAGAAGTAGAAAGCATAAAAGTCGGCTCACACAAGCTCGACACCAGATACCAAAATATACAAATCTCACAGTCTCACCATCTAGGTCCAATATACAAAATGGTAGATTTGGTAGATGGAGTGTACTATATACAAAAATAAATATACAAGGTAGAAACAAAAGAATATCCTCGCAAGACCCACCTATAAGCAAACCGCAAGTCGATGCGAAAGGAAGCAGAAGAATAAGTGCGTCCACTGCTACTATGCTGACGGGTCGGTCCTGCAAGACACTGTGGCACAACGGGAGTGAGTTGCCAACTCGTGAGTAGCAAGTAATATCTAATAAGGCTATCACAAGCATGCACGCAAATGCGTCACAACCTATGTACATAACTATGATGCGATGTACTAGTACGAATGCGACATGAATGAATGGTCAAACATGAAATCTGGATATATCTGTACGAGAAATCTGTGTTCTTATCTTAGTAAAATTTTAGTACTACCATCAATTGAAATCGACAGAAATCTGTGTCAAATATCGACACAATATATATATATATATATATATATATCAAATCTCAGTAGCCGTCTCTCAGATCGGCCCTCAAATCTGTAAAATCACATGGGACTCCGGTCGGTATCCTCCGGATGACCGCCGGGCCAATAATAACCGGTAAGTGTAGGATTGCTTGGCACAACAGCAAGGTTTCGGGAGGCATCGTCCATGCCATTTTCAAAAATTTGTCATGCTAAACAATTCTAACCCTAGAAACTTAACTAGAGATTTAGACAATACAAAGTGTAAACTACTTTATATCTAAGTGAATATGGAATACAACCTTTGTAGACCGGTCCTTCACTTCAATAGCTCCGAGTTGTAGTCCCTTCGCTCCAAGTAGTGATCTTGCGGACTCTAGAACGGCTCCACAAGATGAAAGGAATGAGCTTGCACGATGTCTTTAGGCCGAAGATGATCTACGTCGAGGAGACACTAACCCAAGCCACCTCTTCACTAATTAGGGATTAGTGAATCTAACACCCTAAACTAAATTGCTAATCTAGTAGAGAATGATGAAATAGGATTTTTGCTCACTTTAGAATTAATTTTCTCACTAATTTTATTCTCCTCTCAAATCCTAGAGAGCTCTCTTGAGCTTGAAGAAGATGAAGCAAATAATTGAAGAGAGAGTGAATGGAAACCATGGGTGAGAAAATATCTTATATAACTCATGTAATGACTTAACCATGGGTTTAGATAATGGTTGGGTTAATAAATATCTAGTGCAAGATAAAACTACTGGACTAAGTCAATAGATCTCCAAGCTTCTACAAGCTTCATGCCATGTGACCAATTTCCAACTAATATTTGATTTACTCTAAATAAACAAACCCTACATTATCATTATCATGGTGTAAGTCTCATACACCCATGTTGCATGTGGCATCAAGCATGACACATAAAGAAAACACAATTAATATATATCACATAAATATTAAGTGTGCACATGTGAGAAAAAGAAATGTTTAAGTGAGCTAAAATTAGTTAATGTAAATTACTATATCAAATATATAATTATAAATTAAATCATTAAATCAAAACTTGATTTAATAATCCGACTATATCTCATATGACTGACAAATATTATTTGTATCAACTTATCGAATCAACAATTGATTCGATAACCCGGCTATATCTCATATAACCGACCGATACAGTATCGACTTATCGAATAAACATTTGATTCGATAACCTGGCTATATCTCATATAACCGGCCGATAACATAAATCGCGAGAATAGAATATGGTATCACATACTCGTATTAATCTCGGTCCCGCAAATATCATATATGTGCTCCTACTTCGTTTTGCCTGAGCCAATGAAACTTCTGTGTAAGACTCTAAAAACTCATCAATACGCCGGCAGTAGGTGATGATCATATCAAGCACCCATAAGCCGTTAGCGGTACTAGCTGGACGTAACGGCTACCCAGGTATTGAGCGATCAGAAGATCAACAAGCAAGCCTGCTCCTACTCCTGAAAAGCCTGTCAGTAACACTACCGTACAGTCCGGTCTTTTCATCTAATATGTCGCATATCTAGTCTAGGGGTGGTCAACGTCATACCCTAGTAACCAATAAGTCGTGCCGATATGAGGCTCATAACAGGTCGAGAAACTACTGATAACACTTATCAGTAAATCTCCGTATCAGCCCTGTCCAGGGACTTCCTGTTATGTCCAATCAAGCACAGCGCAACATGAACCCCCAATACCGGGAGAAACGAATCCCCTCCTATCGCTCATTACCTCCATGTGATTCGGGACTGTACCCAAAAGCCACCGTTTTGCACATTCTCTTGAACGTGGTAAGGTGGAAATCAAAGCACAGTGGGAATCACACAAGACTCTATGAAGATCTCGGGTCTGCAGACTAACCTGTACCAGTATCACCGGAGAACTGCTATCTGATGATAGGTATAATACCAGTTAGGAGTTCTCGACGAGTCCGTTCAGTGTAGCCAGTCTCTACTGAGCACTCGTATACCATCTTTGATGTCAAAAACCAATGGATGTGGAATTATCCATCGCCCATCATATGGGTCAAGATGCGTATACGCTAGTCTACTCTGGTATATCGATGCCCTGTCTCGATACACCCTCGACTAGGAACAATTATAGGGTGTACTTGTGGACTACCCTTGGCCCCACTAGTATGATCTCCATCATAGTCCTGGTATCAAGTACACATCCTAAGGGCTATATCAACATGTGAGAGCAAGACAACATCACTTATACAAGTCAACATGTTAAGACAAAGAGCAACTAGATAGCATACTATCATGTCGAGCAAGAAAGTCCTCTCTATATATATCCAAGCATCCACTATAATATACATCACATGTACAATAATGGCCTCTAGGGCATACATATAACTAACAATCTCCCACTTGCACTAAGGCCAGTTGTTGTAGTATCTCATACCCAACATTCTGAAGAGTCTCTCAAATTGTATCTGTGGTATGGCCTTTGTGAGTGGATCCGCCATGTTGTCCTTCGTGTCAATTATCCTGACCTCGATCTCCCGGCGATCAACTATCTCCCTGGATCAGGTGATACCGCCTCAAAATATGCCTGGTTCGCTGATGGGACCTGGGTTCCATGGCTAATGCCACCGCTCCATTGTTATCGCAATACAAAGGTATTGGATTCTCAATGGACGAAACCACTCCAAGTTCAGTTATGAACTTCTTCATCCAGACAGCCTCTTCGGCAGCATCGTTGGCAGCGATGTATTCAACCTCCATCGTCGAGTCTGCCACAATTTCCTGCTTGGAACTCTTCCAACAAACCGCCCCTCCATTGAGGGTAAAGACAAATCCCTGGAACGACTTAGAGTTGTCCTTATCACTCTGGAAGCTCGAATCGGTAAAGGACTCCACTTGGAGTTCACCGTTACCATACACCAAGAACATCTCTTTAGTCCTTCTCAAGTACTTAAGAATGTCCTTCACAGCCGTCAAGTGACACTCTCCTGGATCTGCTTGATACCTACTCACTACACTTAGTGAGTATGCTACATCGGGTCTGGTACATAACATCGCGTACATGATAGAGCCTACTGCCGAAGCATAGGGTATCCCTTCAATGCGAGCTCTCTCCAAATCAGTCTTGGGAGACATCTCTTTGGAGAGAGTGAGTCCTGTGATCGTGGATAAATTCCCACACTTGGATTCTTCCTTACTAAACCTCTTTAGTACGGTGTCAATGTACCTGGATTGGGACAATCCCAGTATCCGTTTAAATCTATCTCTATAGATCTTAATCCCCAAGATGTAGGAGGCATCACCTAGATCTTTCATTGAGAATCTTTGTGATAAGAAGAGCTTGACCGAGTGCAGCATAGGAACATCATTTCCTATCAAGAGTATGTCATCCACGTACAATACGAGGAAGACAACCTTACTCTCTGCCACATTCTTGTATATACAAGGTTCATCTACATTTTTAATGAAGTCAAACTCTGTGACAACAACATCAAAAAAGATGTTCCAACTCCGCGATGCCTGCTTTAACTCGTAGATGGATTCAAGCAGCTTGCACACCTTTCCGCTGCTCCCACTGTCCACGAAGCCCTCTGGATGAGTCATGTACACGCACTCTTCTAAATCACCATTTAGAAAGGCGGTCTTAACATACATTTGCTAGATTTCGTAGTCATGGTATGTAGCAATGGCAAGTAGGATCCGGATGGACTTAAGCATAGCCACTGGAGAAAAGGTTCATCATAATCCACACCTGGTCGTTGACGAAAACCTTTTGCAACAAGTCTAGCTTTGAAAGTCTCAACTTTTCCATCTACACCAAGTTTCTTTTTAAAGATCCATTTGCTCCCTATGGGTTTTACCCCTTCAGGAGCAACTTCCGAAGTCCATACTTTGTTGGTGTACATGGATTCCATCTCAGATCGCATTGCATCCAGCCATTTCACAGAGTCCCCACTCGTGATGGCCTGCTTGAAGCTAGTTGGGTCATCATCTTCCATGATGCAATCCTCGCTCCCACCATCAACAAGAAAACCATAGTATCTCTCAGGTGGATGAGGAACCCTATTAGATCGGCGGAGAGGCTGAGTTTCGTTGGGAGCTATCGAATCCTCTGGTACCACTAAATCATCAGTTGCAGTTTGTGCTTCTGGAACTTCTTCCAGCTCTACCTCTTTGCCACTAATTTCTTTTACAAAAAATTCCGTTTTTAAAAAGGTAGCGTATTGAGAAACAATCACCTTTTGCTCTTCAGTGTGGTAGAAAATATATCCTTGTGAATTCTTTGGATATCCCACAAACTTGCAAAGAACTGATCGTGCCTCGAGTTTGTCCGGATTTTGCCTTTAGACATAGTCCGGACAACCCATATCTTAACTCGTTTAAAATATGGTCTCTTCCTACTCTATATCTCATATGGTATGGTAGGTACAGATTTAGATAGAACTTGATTCAATAGGTATGCTGCTGTCTCAAGAGTATAACCCCATAACGAAATAGGCAACTCAGTGGTGCTCATCATAGAGCGCACCATATCTAATAGGGTGTGATTCCTCCTCTCCGATACACCATTGTGCTGTGGTGTATACGGAGGAGTAAGCTGAGAGAGAATTCCATTCTCTTTTAGATAGTCCAGGAACTCATTGCTCAAGTATTCTCCTTCTCGATCAGATCGAAGGATTTTAATACTTTTGCCCGTTTAGTTCTCAACTTCATGCTTATATTCTTTTAATTTCTCAAAAGCTTCAGAGTTGTGTTTCAACAGGAACACATGTCCGTATATTGAGAGATCGTCAGTGAATGTAATGAAGTACGAGGAACCATTCCTAGCATGTGTAGACATGGGACCGCATACATCACTATGTATCAATCCCAAGAGTTCCGTAACTCTTTCTCCGTATCCACTAAACGGAGTTTTGGTCATTTTACCTTTGAGACATGACTGGCAAGTTTCATAAGATGATAATTCGAACGGATTCAAAAATCCATCCTTATGTAACTTAGCTAGTCGTGTCGCATTGATATGACCTAGTTTACAATGCCATAAGAAGGATTCGTTCATTTCTGAACTCTTCCTCTTGTATGTGTTTTGTACGTTAAGAACTGTGTTTTGATTTAGAACGTATAACCCGTTGCTTAACGCACCAAACCCAATCAACACTTGATTTAGGTAAATGTTCATAAAATTATTCTCTACTACAAAGTTATATCCTTATTTATCTTATAAAGAAGCTGATATTATATTGCATATCATAGAGGGCACGTAATAACATTCGTTCAAGATCAAAGTATTGCCATTTGGTAATACAAGGTGATATTCACCAACTGCTTTGGCTGCTACACTTACACCATTCCCTACTTTTAGAGAATGATCACCTATTCCCAGTTTTCTACCTTTTCTTAGCCCAAGTAACATATTACATATGTGGGATCCTGATTCGGTATCTAATACCAAGGACGTAGAGTGTACTGAGAAACAGTACTCGGTAACTAACACACCCGAAGAAGATGCATCAACATGCCCATTCTTCGTTTGGGTGGCGTGGAAATCCGGATATTTTTCTATTTCTTGCTCGGACTTATAACAATTATAAGTTGGAGCGGAACCAACGTTCCACTGCTCAGCATAACAAGCGGGTTCGGTCAATACATCCATATTATTATCTTGATTACGGCCTGGCATGGTCGCTACCTGGAGAGAGAGAGAGAAGAAAACACTTTAGCGTATGCTCTTGCAAGATTAGATTGGTTATTATCTTATCTAATCAAGATGGCTCCCACTGTTTTTATCAAATCTTCCTTCAAACCATAAAAGGTAAGACCGATCGGGATTAATTACACCTTACAAGTTCGCCAATCTTTCGGCTAGGCCAGTGTTGGTACTTTGAGGGAGGTTCCCCGTGCTTTCGCCCAGACCTAATTAAAATAAACCTCATTTTCCCTGGGGCGTAACCCCGTTAACACCTTTCTAGACACCTACTTGATTGGTTAATTGTGATGTATAAAACTCTCCCAGGAGTAACTCTTACTCGCAGTGGGTATCGGGATCCAACTATCTCATAGAAGGTATACAATCTCATTGCAAATTTCAACACTTGAAATTCCCGATAATATTTTGCCCCTAGCAACTTATGACTTTAACATAGTCAACAAATCATAAGTGCTAGCCAAGTTAAACCAGTCATTTCTGTTAGTGCATATGCCCTAGAGGCCATTACTGTATCATACTAGTTTGTATATTACTTAATGGAAGCGTGGGATATTCATCTTGTATAAACAATCTTTCTCAATATAGTAGTATGCTACTTGGTTTGTTTCTACTTCAATGTGTACATGTGTTTATTTTAGTATATCACATATACAAATTAGTGGAGCCCTTAGGATCTTTGCTTGATTACCAGCGTTGTGATGGCAGTCACACTAGTAGGGGCTGGGTAATCTATAAGAACATCCTTATGCAGGTCCCTAGTCGCAGGACTATCGAGACATGGCATCAATACTCCGGAGTAGACTAGCGTATGCGCTTCTCTTTAAGCCCGCGGGGGCGCCCCGGCCGTCGATCCGACTCCGGAAACGCGGAAACAAAAACTTTGCAAAAACTTGCAACCGGCACCACCGCGCACTTTTCACCCTGATCGGGCCATTAACCTAGCTAACTAGCAAACTAGAAAAGAGTAGAGAAGTTATACCAAGCGATCCGTGTCCTTCGGTCTTCATCTCCACTCCGATCTCTCGCGGAATCTCCGTCCATCATCGTCTCGTCGGAAAGGGCACCACGTAGCCGGAATCTTTTACGGGCTCCCGCCTCTTGACCGAGGCAACTCGGGCGTGAAGTTGGCTAGCCGACGCGTCCAAGGATTGCTATAGAATAGTGTAGTGGATTGTCTCTTTAGGGTTTAGTTGAAGTTGCCTTGATGGAGGGAAAGAATGAAACTTGTGAGAAGGAGAAAAATGGAGCTCTCAAATTTTCTTTTAGAATGAGATGAGAAGATAATGTTTCACACAAAATAAAGCTCTCTCATTCTCACCCCTCAAAGTGGCCGGCCCTCTCCTCCATGGTGGAGATTGGAGAGAGAAAAAGACCTCTCTCATTCTTAAGGAAAAAGAATGAAAAACAATATATAAAAGAAAATGGTCACAACCATTTCGTTTCACAATCCACTCTAACAACCATCATGTGAAAAGCAATGAGTAAGACAAGAATGGAATCTCATGATGATTATGAAGGAACAAATGCAATAAACCCCTCCACTAAAGAGTTATTTGCAAACTGCAAATAACCCCCTCCATCGAAAGTCCGGCCGAGAAGGAATAAAAGAAAACCGGCCGGAACGGAATGCAAACTGGCAACTTCAAAAAACCGATCCCATAATAAATTACAAGAAAACCCCACTACTGCAAATACATGCCCGCATTTGTATTCCAACTGAACACAAATGCAAAGAGACAAAACTACACTATCTAATACTAGGATCCGGCTTAAGCCAAAGCCGGCTAGTAAAAACCGTCTGATCACGATCCGTGCAATACCGCGCGTATCTGATCGAACCCTGCCATATCTCCATACGGCCTCTACAGCGTTTCGCCCGAAACCTGAGTAACTGTGAGTGTGGTGGACTCTAAAGACTCGTCAGTACTATGGCTGTGGATTTAACCACTAGCACGTCAGAGGTATAAGCCAATACGTAACGGGCTACCAGGTACTGACCAAAAGGGACGTCGATGAGCGAACAAATCCTGACACCCTACTGAGCCTGTCAGTGACAATATCCGTACAGTCCGGTCCGTTCGTCTATGAGCATCGCATGGCGGGCCTAGGGGGTTGGTAAAAGTCAGACCCCCAAAAGCGGTACAAGTCGTGTCGGAGTGCAGCCCAGAACACCCTGAGATACTACTGGAATACCTACCAGCAAATCTCCTGCCTTGGCCAAGGAATTTTCATGTTCTGGCTCTCCTAGACACAGCGCGACCTCACCCCCAATACCGGGAGAGACGAACCCCTACAGATCCGCTCACTGCCTCCATGTGGCTCGGGACTGTACCCAACTAAAACCTGTTTGCACGAATCCTTTGAGCCGTGGTAGGGTAGTAATCAAAGCACAGTGGGAACTCACACGAGACAAATGACGATCCCAGGTCGATGGACTAACCTGTACACATGTCACCAGGGAACTGCTATCTGACGTCTGGTATAAACCCAACTAGCAGGTTCCTAGCGAGTCCTGTCCGGTGTACTCATAACCCAATGAGCACATGTATACATCTTAGGTGAACCCACTGACACCAGTGGCTTGTGAGACCGGCCACCGCCCCTCGTCGGGGTCTCGACTATATACACTAGTCTACTCTGGAGAATCGATGCCCTGTCTCGAAACTCCCACGACTAGGGACCTTTTAAGGATTTTCTTATAGACCCCAGCTCCCACTTATATGATCGCCCTCATACTGCTGGTAGTCAAGCAAGAATCCTAGGGGCTCTATCAATGTGTAATAGCGACTCATAAGGTCACCTAAAGCAGTACACGATGATAAAGATAAACTAGATAGCATACTATCATCTTGAGTAAGACTGTCCTACTGGGACAGGTCCTCCCCTCAATCATCGCAATCACGTGCCTGTGATCCAATAATTGACTCTGAGGGCACTATCTCCAACAATCTCCCACTTGCGCTCAAGGCTAATTATTGCGATGTCGCATACTCACAGCCCGTGTGATACCGAACACCCAACTCCTCTGCTAGTCAGTCTCACAAAGTTCGTTTGCGAAACTATTGCGTTCGAGGAATAGCCTCAGTGAGTGGATCCGCTCTGATGTTTCTTTCTATGTCTCTCTTTATCTCAAGTTCGCGGAGAAAGCTATCTCTCGAAATGAGCAATACCTGTCTTAGAATATGTTTGGATGTCTGATGGGACCTAGCTCATAAATGAACTCTAAATCCAAACTTCTTAGACTGTATCGTCAACTGAACTTAATCAGTATCCTGCGCCATGCCTTCCCTCAGTATCCACCTGGACCACCTGTCCAAAATACTGCCCCTCATCAGAAGGAAAACTATAACTCTGACAGCCACTCTGCCATCCAGGTCACCTTGGAAGCCTGGAATGATAACTGTCTCCCGAAGGAGAATACTGTTATCATATCCCTAGAACATCTACTTATGTTCTATAACTGCTTCCGACTGTTTCTCATCAACTTATTGCACCTACTGCAAGAACAACATCTGGTGTGGTACTTGACATCTCATGATTGACTCAATTGCCTAAGCAAGTGATCTGCCAATCATGAACATCCCTCTCCCCTTTAGTCTGTAAGACACCTTTAGAGAGGGTGACTCTATCACCTGCAGGTACACTACCGTGCCAGGAGTCGTCCATTCTAAATACTCTTAGAATGCTGTCAAAGTACCCAGATTGGGAAACCACCCAAATCTAGATCTAAAACCATAGATCTAGTTACCAGAATGTCTGATATAATATCCAAGTCCTATGTGGAGAAACCACTGTGTGACGACCAAAGTATAACCGATCGTAGTATAGGAATATCACTTCCTACTCTGTGTATTTCATCAAACACCAGGACATCACACCCTACTACCTTCTTAACAGATCCATCCCCTATTCTGATGAAGTCAAACCTATGACTGTCACATCAGAAATAGATGATCTATCTCCGCTATATCTGCTTTAGTCTATAAATAGACATAAGCCTGATGTCCACCAATGCTTCCGCTGCTCCCACTGACTACGACAACCCTCTGGCAGAGTCATATACACGTACGCTTCTAAAACCAGTTTAGAACGACGCTATACTCATCCTCCTGCCGGGTCTCATAGTCTGGAACAACAGCAATGGCAAGTCTGGGTAAACAAGAACCTCTCTGCCACCGTCCTTGAGTATACCGAAGTACCTCTCGGGTGCCTGAGGTTACCCACCTAATCTGCGGAGTGGCCAATGGAATGTCAAACCAGATTGAATCTTTAGGTTCCTATCAAATCATCAGTAATCGTTTGTAGTTCTGGAATCACTTCCAGTTCTACCATACTCCCACTACTGTTTTCTGAAAAAATCCATTTTTATTAAAACTGTGGCGAGTCTAGATCAATATCGCTATTGATCTTCCAGATGGTAGAAAATCAACCCTCGTCGTAGCCTGGGTCAACCCACAAACAGCCACTACAGAAACGTGCCTTGAGTTATCCAGAGTCTGGTTTTAATCATAAGCCAGACAACTCCCCGTACCTTAACAACGTTAAGATATGAACTGTTCTATATCCAATATAGAACCAGAGGCACTGATTTAATTGAACCAGATTCAAATCATGCAGCTGTCTCCAGTGCATGTCAACTAAATGGCAGGAGGCCGATCAGCGTTACTCAACTTAGGAGTACTTCCAATTATGAGTAACCTGAAAGAGAAGCTAGTTCTCTTAATCATTACTATCAACTGAATACCATACACAAGTATCTACATCTTCGATCACCTTGAAGAATCCCGATACTTGCAATACCTGGTTCTCTACTTTATTCATATACCTATAACTTCTCAAAATTCGGACACTGTGTTTCTACGAAACACCTGTCTAAAAACCAGAGAAGTCATAAGTAAACCGAATATAGTACGAGAACCAACCCCTCTGTCCCGATGTACGCTGGACAACATACAATACTCTGTATAAGTCCGCTGAATCTAACAACTCTTTCACTGTGTGTCGTAGGTTGAAAACTGTACTTATGGTTAAGAAGAGTTACACCGCTGTTCAATGCTCCTTACCTAACTATTCACTGGTATAGGTAAATGTCATAGACATAATTTCAAAAAGGTATGTCTCACTCTATAAAAATAGACGTACAAATATATCAATTTGAAATTGGTGCACAACAACGGATATTCAAAACCAAATATTTGCCGACCGGCAAACCACCCAGGTGGCTTCCTCAAATATCACCAATTCCAACGAATCCCGATATAATGAGGATGGTCACCTAATTCCCAATAACTTACTCCCACTCATCATCTGTAAAACCATACAGATGTGAGAATCATACCTGGTAAATACATACCCTGGAGTAAGTATCTAATCGGGAAATCAGTTTTTTTTTAACAGTACACAGTGAAACTGGAACATTGAAATGTTTCGATGGGGTATCCTGGTATTCCTAGTAATGCCTCTTCCATTATCCAGATTCACGACTGTAACCGTATAATTCTTTGCCACTTCAACAAATCCCTTTATATGTCTTTAGTTATTACCTTCTGTACGCCCCTTTAGGCCAAATGGTTTTCTTCATTCCCTACAGTTCGGCACCAGCCTATGGTTTGGAAGAAGACTATCCAATAAGCATAAAGGGTGTACTGTCCTAATCCTAGGAGCACTCGCAACGCGAGAGAAGGTGAAGATAAAAGACACCTGAATGTACTTTATTCCTATTTCTCCTGAACCAGGATCTATCCCCGAACTGGAACAAGTTCCTTTCGAGTTCGTATATAACCATACGATGGATTATCCAATAAACTGGGATCTTCGTAGTGATACGGAGTGTCCTGGAGAAATACAAAGGTGATTTGGGATTGGCGAAGAAATACTTGGTTTGGTCGTGAATAGCAGTCGCAATTTACTTTGCCCTCTTACTAATCCCTTACTTTGTCTTTACTTAATACCTTCTGTACACCGTTTAAGCTAATTGGCTTTCTTCATTCCCTACCGGTCGGCACCAGCCTAAGGTTTGGAAGAAGACTATCCAATTTGCGTAATAGGTGTACTATCTCCTAAGCCAAGGAGTACTCGCAATCTGAGAGAGAAGGTAAAAGGAAAAGACAACTGAATAATCCTATTCGTTTTCTCCAGAACCAGAAACCATCCTCGAATAAATTCCTTCGAGTTCGTATATAACCATACGATGGTTTTATCCAATGGAAGTGGACGTTCGTAGTAATACGGGGTGTCCTGGAGAAAAGGGTAAAAGTAGGAGTGGCAATGAGGTTTGCAACTCTGACAATCCAAAATCCAGTGTTAAGAAGGTTCGGTCAACTTGGTCACTGAGTCATAGTCTAGGGTCGGGTCAATGGTCGCTGCCAAAGAGAAAGAGAAAAGAAACACTCAGCGTGCACTCTAACCTAGATCAGAATGGTTATCACTTTATCTAATCTGGAAACCTCCCACTGTAACGTCAAATTCTTCCCCAAACCTGAAAGAAGAATTAGCCGGGATCACCCGAGGAGTAAACCAACTCATCAGTGGGAATCGGGATCCAACCATCATCGCATGATAACGTGACGGAATCCGCTCACGCTATCACACTCCAGAAGGTATACGCATATCTGGCAAGTTTCAGTTCTTTTGAAACTCCCGATGTGATTTTTACCCCATGCTCTTATGACCTTGGCGTGAGGTCAAAATATCATAAGTCACATGTCAAGTTCTACCCATCATTGTCCAGGTTAATTTGAACCCACCCGTACATACCCTTGACGTAGGCCAAAATAGTAGTACGACTGTCCCAAACCAACGCATCTATCTATGCAACAGATAAATACCCGACAGCTACCAAACACTATGCCTTGGCGTGAGGTCAAAATACATAGCTTGAATACTACCAAATATTTAACCGAAATGATGGAGGGCTATGAATGGTTTCTGGCGAAAACCTTTAACGTAATGAACTTGATATTGTTGAAGGAACTGATAGCTTTTAAAAAATATAGTGACGAAAACCTTGGCTAAAGAGGTCACTCCCGGTGAAGGGATCTCGGCTCTTTCCCTGTAGAATGAGGTGCAGGATATTCCAAATGAATACCACGATGCAAAGCAAAAGTAATCGGCTATAGTGAAGTTATTGCCCTTACGCAAACTTCTGTCCAAGGGGTCACTCCCGGTGAAGGGATCTCGGCCCTTGCCTCGTCGACTGAGGAGCAGGATATTCCAACTGAATACCACTCTGCAAAACAAAAGAAAACGCCCTTGCAATAACAGCCTTTTGAAAAAGTGTTCCAACAACATCAGAATAGGTTTGTTTATCTTGCATTGAACCGAATCAACGCAGTCCCATCAATTGATCACACCACAAAGAACGAAAATATACTGACGTACGTATATGCCATCCGCCTTCGCCACTGGGTCCCACTGGGTCCCGTCATCACCCGTTAGGTTAGCTAACTAACGACAGAGCGGGGACTGGACTAGCGCGGATGAAAAACATATACAACATCTACTAGTATATATATACAATATATAATCTTCGCTCAAGGCGTGAAAAAAAAATGCAGCAACACAGAAATGTATAGCAACATAGATCATACAGATATCTGGGATCCCCGGGTTTCACAGAGCCGCTACTGAAACCCGACGTTCCCCTGGTCGTGTGGATAGCCTGCGCAATGAAATCCTAGACCCCTACGGGCACGGTAAGTTACCCGCCAAAACCTGAAGCGAGGCAGCCCCCTTCAACAACGTGAATGGACCACCCATCACTTCACAGAATCCGGTAACTTGGGCACCCCTCCTGGGTCAACCTATACCCCCTACGAGTGCGGCGAATAGCCCGCCAATTCTAGAGTGAAGCCCCCTCCGTCTCAAAACCATGAGATGCGGGCTCGTTACCCTCTAGAACCCGGCCATCCGTGCACCCCTCCTTAGGGTAATCCTAGTACAGAAAGTAAAATATACATACACCGGGTACATCGACCGCAACCTGGTCGTGCCCCAAAATAAATAATACAAACAGGCAGTGACGGCAGTCCACATGTCGGACGCTCGCCCCGCAATATCAAATGTACATAATACAACAATACTGTACTAACATTGCATCCAGACTATCCCCACGACCGATCCGCAACAACACAGCATAATACAGAACATCAACGTGAATGTCACGTACGCAAATCCGTCTAAAAGGGCTATAGCTGATAGACTGGATTTACCGATCGAGTGACATTCACGGTCGCAGATATAATGTAAATACTGTGAACTAGCATGTTTAAAATATCTGATCGAATAAATTTATCAAAGTGGGCCCCAAGCAGTACTGTAGCACTTACAGAAAATCTGGGCCCAAAAAGAATATCCCAAAACCCCCATTCTGAACTCAGGAGCACTCTGGAAACATTTGGTCAAATGAGGAGTCAAAAGAGCGGCGGAACCGCGGCCCAAGCATGGGTTTGGCCGTGGTTCCGCGGTCTTATGGACGTATCAGGTTACCAAATTTTTCCAGTGTTCTTAGAATTCCCAGTACATGTTTCTGCAACGACCTGAAAAAATTTTGGAGCTTGAAAAAATTTCGACAGAAACATGAAGTATTGAAAATGCGGTTTTTGGGTTTTTTTGTTCGATCGAGTTCTAAACATACTAGAGCAAGCTAGGCATGGTTAATGGCGTGGCTCTGATACCAATGTAAGCCTGCCGGGGCGCCCCGGCCGTCGATCCGACGCCGGAAACGCGGAAACAAAAACTTTGCAAAAACTTGCAACCGGCACCACCGCGCACTTTTCACCCGGATCGGGCCATTAACCTAGCTAACTAGCAAACTAGAAAAGAGTAGAGAAGTTATACCAAGCGATCCGTGTCCTTCGGTCTTCATCTCCACTCCGATCTCTCGCGGATTCTCCGTCCATCCTCGTCTCGTCGGAAAGAGCACCACGTAGCCGGAATCTTTTACGGGCTCCCGCCTCTTGACCGAGGCAACTCGGGCGCGAAGTTGTCTAGCCGACGCATCCAAGGCTTGCTATAGAATAGTGTAGTGGATTGTCTCTTTAGGGTTTAGTTGAAGTTGCCTTGATGGAGGGAAAGAATGAAACTTGTGAGAAGGAGAAAAATGGAGCTCTCAAATTTTCTCTTAGAATGAGATGAGAAGATAATGTTTCACACAAAATGAAGCTCTCTCATTCTCACCCCTCAAAGTGGCCGGCCCTCTCCTCCATGGTGGAGATTGGAGAGAGAAAAAGACCTCTCTCATTCTTAAGGAAAAAGAATGAAAAACAATATATAAAAGAAAATGGTCACAACCATTTCCTTTCACAATCCACTCAAACAACCATCATGTGAAAAGCAATGAGTAAGACAAGAATGGAATCTCATGATGATTATGAAGGAACAAATGCAATAAACCCCTCCACTAAAGAGTTATTTGCAAACTGCAAATAACCCCCTCCATCGAAAGTCCGGCCGAGAAGGAATAAAAGAAAACCGGCCGGAACGGAATGCAAATTGGCAACTTCAGAAAACCGATCCCGTAATAAATTACAGGAAAACCCCACTACTGCAAATACATGCCCGCATTTGTATTCCCACTGAACACAAATGCAAAGAGACAAAACTACACTATCTAATACTAGGATCCGGCTTAAGCCAAAGCCGGCTAGTAAAAACCGTCCGATCACGATCCGTGCAATACCGAACGTATCTGATCGAACCCTCCCATATCTCCATACGGCCTCTACAGCGTTTCGCCCGAAACCTGAGTAACTGTGAGTGTGGTGGACTCTAAAGACTCGTCAGTACTATGGCTGTGGATTTAACCACTAGCACGTCAGAGGTATAAGCCAATACGTAACGGGCTACCAGGTACTGACCAAAAGGGACGTCGATGAGCGAACAAATCCTGACACCCTACTGAGCCTGTCAGTGACAATATCCGTACAGTCCGGTCCGTTCGTCTATGAGCATCGCATGGCGGGCCTAGGGGGTTGGTAAAAGTCAGACCCCCAAAAGCGGTACAAGTCGTGTCGGAGTGCAGCCCAGAACACCCTGAGATACTACTGGAATACCTACCAGCAAATCTCCTGCCTTGGCCAAGGACTTTTCATGTTCTGGCTCTCCTAGACACAGCGCGACCTCACCCCCAATACCGGGAGAGACGAACCCCTGCAGATCCACTCACTGCCTCCATGTGGCTCGGGACTGTACCCAACTAAAACATGTTTGCACGACTCCTTTGAGCCGTGGTAGGATAGTAATCAAAGCACAGTGGGAACTCACACGAGACAAATGACGATCCCAGGTCGATGAACTAACCTGTACACATGTCACCAGGGAACTGCTATCTGACGTCTGTTATAAACCCAACTAGCAGGTTCCCGGCGAGTCCTGTCCGGTGTACTCATAACCCAATGAGCACCTGTATACATCTTAGGTGAACCCACTGACACCAGTGGCTTGTGAGACCGGCCACCACCCCTCGTCGGGGTCTCGACCGTATACACTAGTCTACTATGGAGAATCGATGCCCTGTCTCGAAACTCCCACGACTAGGGACCTTTTAAGGATTTGCTTATAGACCCCAGCTCCCACTTATATGATCGCCCTCATACTGTTGGTAGTCAAGCAAGAATCCTAGGGGCTCTATCAATGTGTAATAGCGACTCATAAGGTCACCTAAATCAGTACACGATGATAAAGATAAACCAGATAGCATACTATCATCTTGAGTAAGACTGTCCTACTGGGACAGGTCCTCCCCTCAATCATCGCAATCACGTGCCTGTGATCCAATAATTGACTCTGAGGGCACTATCTCCAACATTCTCATCCCAGCGTGGGAGATGGTCTGTCCCACAGCCATCAGTACGTCGTACTGGAGATAGTATGCGGGTGCTCGTTGGGTTACGAGTACACTGGACATGACTCGTCGGGAACTGTTGGTTGGTACTATACCTATCATCAGTTATCAGTTCCCAGGTGACATAAGTACAGCTTAGCCCACTGACTTGACACTGTCACTTCTCCTCGAGTGTGTTCCCACTGTACTTAGATTACTACCCTATCACGGCTCAAAGGAGTCGTACAAACAGGTGGTAATTGGGTGCAGTCCCGAAGCATTTGGAGGCAGTGACGGTTAGACAGGATTCGTCTCTCCCGGTATTGGGGGTTGACATCGCGCTGTGTCTAGGAGAGCCATTACACGAGTAGTCCCTGGCCAGGGAAAGCGAGATATACTGGTAGGCTTCCAGTGTTATCTCAGGGTGTTCTGGGCTTCACTCCGACACGACTTGTACCGCTATTGGGGGACTGACATTTACCACCCCCTAGGCCCGCCATGCGATGTATCAGACGAACAGACCGGACTGTATAGAGATTGTCACAGTCAGACTCAGTAGGAGTTCAGATGGGTTTCACCTCGTCAGTCTTCTTGTCGGCATCTACCTGGGGACCGTTACGCACAGCTAGTGCCGCTTGCGGTCTGTGGTTAAACCCACTGCCAGCGTAGTGTCGAGTCTTTAGAGTCCCACACAGAAAGCTATTCGCCTTTAGGCAAAAGAGTAGAGGTCGCATGGTTTTGCGACAGGTCGCTTGGTTTTGCGACAGGGTTCGGTCACATCCGTGCACTTGTGCACGTACAGTGTCCGGACAGTTAACACTAGCGGGCTTTGGTTTAAGCCAGATCCTAGTGTACGTTTTGGGATTGGTTTTATCTCGTTTGTATTTGTGTTCCTCGGAACGCGGATGCGGGTGTGTATGCACAGTTGACGGAGAGACAGAGGCAGAGGATTCTCATTAGGGCTGTTGACTGTTGACTGTTCATTGTTGACTTTTTGCTCAACCCTAATGAGAATATGATATATGATTAACATTAATATTAATTAAGTATTATAGTGACATGGTTGTTGAGGGGTTGACTTTGTTGACTTGTTGACTTTGTTGACCAGTTGACTAGGTTGGACTAGTTGACCATCATCATGACAATGGCTATCATTTCATGGCAAAGACTTTTGCTTGCTTGTTTCTCTTGTGCAAAATGAGTGCATGAAATGATATGGAAATTTTGACTTAAACCATCACATAATACTTGATTGCTATTATTTGTTATGATGGCTTTGGATTATGAGAGCCAAAAGGGAAAAAAGTCTTGCTCATTTCTCTCACTTCCATTCTCTCTCTTGTTTTGAGCTCTCACCCTCTTCCTCTTGCTCTCCCTCTCTCTAGTATATGGTTCACTTGTCTCATGTGTTGAGAAGCAAGAACCATAGAGAAAAATCCCAACACACTCTCCTCTACTCACTCTAGTTCACAAGGTTTAGCAAACCGAGTGAACTAGTTTCTTCAAAGTTCGAAGAAGAAGCCAAAGGTAGAAGCTTTCGGGTGGATCGATCTTCGGCGCAAGGAGACGACGGGGTGAAGCCGATCCGTACACCATCGAGAGTTAAAGACGAAGGAGTTCAAGAAAGAAAGGTATAACCCCCTAACCGAGTAGTTAACAACTCCTAGTTAGGTTATTAGGTAGATAGTTTAACAAAGATCCGTATTGGTAGTCCATGTTACCGCCCTCTTGAAAATCGTTTTTCACCACTTCCGCAACCCCGTAAGAACCGGGGAAGGGTAGCATGGACTTACAATTTCCTGATTGAATTAAACCCACCCGCATGACCCTTAACATAGTAAACAAAGTCGTACGACTACCCTAATCCAATCGCATCTCATGCTTTAGCAGATAAACACCAATTAGCTACCGCACACTACACCTTAACATAGTCAACAAACGTAGCACGAATACTGTCACGACATAAATTAGGCACGTGACCGGCACTTAAACCACGTGACGTGTACAGGCGTACGCAATTTAAGTAAGCCGAAACCCAGAAATCTAAACCACCCCAAAAATGGATAAGTGGAGAAAACATAGTTAAAAACCTTCGGAAATCTCAAGAAAAAATCCTTAAACTTAAGTTTACTTTCTTAAAAATTTCGGCAGCACTTCCTTTGTAAAAACTAGCCCCGAAAATGGGTACAACATAGAATATAAATAAAGAATCCCAAACGGCAGCAAATCACACCCAACGGCGGAAACAACCACCACAAACATATATACGACGCCGTAGCGAAGAAATATAAATGAAAACAGCATAATGTAGGGTTACTTAGCACAACAGCAAGGTTTCGGGAGGTATCGTACATGCCATTTTTCAAATTTTTACTATGCTATTTAACCCTAACCCTAGAATCTTAACTAAACATTTAGACAAAAGCAATATGTAAACAACTTTACATCTAAGTGTTTGCGGAATACAACCTTTGTAGACCGGTCCTTCACTTCATATGCTCCGAGTAGTGGTCCCTTCGCTGCGATCCAAGTCCCGGACTCTTGAGAGGCTCCACAAGGTGAATGATCCATTCTTGCTCGAAGTCTTCCAAATCCAAGATGACCTACTTTGAGGAAACCGGGCTCAAGCTATCTCTTCACTTCTTAAGCAACTAGTGAAGCTAACACCATAAACTATATGGCTAGTATAGAGGAGGATGATGAAGTAGGAATTTTGCTCACTTTAGAATTTGGTTTGGTTTCTCACTATTTTTCTCACTTTATCAAAAACCTAGAAAGCTCTTACTTTAGCTCAAGCTTGAAGAAGATGAAGCAAATGAAAATGAGAGAGAGTGAGGTTAGAAATGCAACCATGGTGAGTATATGTCATCACTAACTCATGTAGAGAATAAACCATAGTTAAAAGATAATGGTTAGGTCTAAAAATATCTAAGGTAAAACAAAAATGGTGGACTAGTCAATGGTTATCCAAAACAACCATGATAAATTCCATTCATTTTTGAATTTCCTAAATAAATAAAAACCTCATTATTATCTTTTATATGGTGTAAGTCTCATACACCCATGTTGTATATATAACCTAGCATGTCACAATAATATATATCACATATATATTATTTATGTAACAAAAGAAAACATACAATAAACATATCACATATATGTTAAATGTATCAAAAGTGAGAAATAGAAATACTTAAGTGAGCATAATTAGTTAATGTAATTTAATATATCAAATATATAATTATACATTAAATTGTTAAATCAACACATGATTCAATAATCCGGCTATATCACATATAACCGACTAATATAAAATATATCATTTCATCGAATCAACACTTGATCCGATGAACCGGCTATATCACATATAACCGGCCGATATCACATATCGCGAGAATAGAATACGGTATCATATACTCGTATTATTCTCGGTCCCGCACATATCACATATGTGCTCCTACTCCGTTTTGCCTGAGCCAGGAAACCTCTGCGTAGGACTCTAAAGACTCATCAATACACCGGCAGTAAGTGATTGTTCAGTTGATAAAACTGCACATTTGTTATTACATTTTTCCTACTATTTCTATATTAAAAAAGGTCTTTATTATAATATATCATACATATGAGGGTTTATCTGTAAAAATACTATTTTCCATTGTGTTGATATATTATAATTAGCATTTGGTAGGAAAATGTATGCAAATAATATCATTGACCAAATCTAAACTCTACTAAATATTATTTGAGTTGTTGTGCAGAATTTTCAGGACTAAAATCAAGGAAATCAAGTTGTTAAAGCAAACCTGCCTAATTAAGAAACCCAAACTTAGAAATCATGTCTGGCAGCAACTACGAGAAGATTTCAAAGTCCAAAGATTCCTGAGATTGCCACATGTCACACAGATGAAAGCCCAGAAAATTCAACAAGCGATCCCCACCCTTGGCCGCGGATCCGCGGCCAAACACCCCCTTTTGGCCGCGGATCCGCCGCAGTAAAGGGGAGTTAGGATTTGCAACTTTTGTGGGAGAATCTTTACAGTTTGCTTCCAATTTTGGAAACTAAATTTCTGGCTTTTGGACTATAAATAAAGACCGGGAGTTGTTCCCCTCTGAACGGCGGCGCACAGGACCGCGATGGCCTGACGCTGGGGTTCGGGGAAGATGCTATTTGGTTTTATCCGTCCACCTCTCCGAAGATGCCAAATTGATTTATGGCACCGTGTATCGGAGGTTTAGACGGATGCGGCCGATGTAGCAGACTTCGTCAGATTCCCCCTCGTTTGAGGGGCTTTTGATTGTGGGGACGCTCTTCCCAGCAGGCACAAGCCCCTGCACTTAATTACGCTACCGCATCGCGGTAACAACTTTCTCCTTCTCCAGAATTTCACTTCGTGCCGTGTGTGTTTGTTTGTGGTTGCCCGTGGATTGTATACGGAGACTGAGTAATGTCGTCGCCCGTAGGACGTGGATTAGTCCAAATCCGTATTTACTTAGATTTGGGTTTGGTGTTTTAGTTTAAGGATATGTTAGCCGTATTTAGGCTAAGATCGACTTAAACGTTTGTCAAGGATACGTTAGTCTGATTTGAGACTAAGATCAACTTAACGGGATCGTTTGGATCCGACAAAAGAGCATTTGGGGGCTCTATTGTTCCAGTTTAGGGACGTAGGGGTCCATATTCCAGTTTAGGGACGTGGGGGTCTATCGCCAGTTTAGGGACGTGGTGGTCTACGTTCCAGTTTAGGGACGTGGTGGTCCATCATTAGTTTAAGGACGTTTCGGTCCGACATTAGTTTAAGGACGTTTCGGTCCACGGGTTTAAGGACCCCGCAGTCCATATACGTGTGTGGTCATCAGGACCCGTCACCTCTCTGACGTCGTTGAAGGATTACAACGACGGGTGTCAGAGGAGTTCGGAGATGTACCCTCGAACCGGTAGTAAATTGATTTAAGAGAGCAATCTTGCTCAGTCAATTTAATTTGAGGACTTACGGCCAAAATTGGGCTAAGTCCAGTTGAAAATGTTCAACATATTATTTGCTTTTGCATTGCATTTCATTTTATTTTTATTTGGGCTCTACCCATAAAGGATGCGAAGCATCAATTTGTTTTGGGCTCTGCCCTTTTTTTTAAAAATGCATAGCATTCTTATTATTTTGCTTGGGCTCTACCCATTTATAAATGATGCAGAGCATCAATTTAATTAGGCATGCTTGGTCTTTTTTATTTGGGCCTGGCCCTTTAAGAAATGCCTTGCATTTGTCAGGCGCTTTGCGCCAGTCAGAGAGCGTAAGCGCTTATAGTGTTGATACGTATCGCGTAAGCGCAGTGCGCTGCGCTAATGCGCTGCGCCTGCGCTGCTGACGGGTGGCGCGCTCTGGTGGCTTGCACCAATCCAGGAGCGCAACATCGCAGTTTGCAAGTGCAAGGCACTATGATTTAAGAATCTTTTAGATTTAAGAACCAATGGTTCATAAAAGAAGTGCAAAGCACTATTCGTTTCCTTGATCTAATTTAGATTAAAAAAAACAAGTTTTTCATTTTATTTCAGAAACCAAAGGTTCATAAAAAGTGCTGAGCACTATTTTATTTTATTTTATTTTTATTGAAGATCATTGATCTTGTTTTTAGATCTATGATCTGTTCATAAGAGAACTTTCTCTTTTTCTAAAGGTTTTTACCTTTTTGTTCTTGAGGAGTTTTTCAGAGTTCACTTTTTTTTCAGAAAAAAATGTTCCTTCTTTTGAATTGAGGTCTAGGGTCCTTTTTATAGTGCCCATAAATTAGTTAAATTTATTAAAGAGATCTTTCTCTGAGTGATTTGGGGAATCTCTCTCACCGTTGGATCTTTGATCCAAAGGCCTCTGCTTTAAAGAAGAAAATCTTCTTGTTTTAACAAGAACAGAAAGATTTCTTTAAATCTCCATTCTGTTTTGCGCAACTCCCGAGCGCTTGACGTGTGTCGCGCAGCGCAGCGCAGCGCTTGCGTAGCTGTGCTTGCGCAACTGCGCAGACACGTGTCGTGTAGTGCAGCGCTTGCGCAACTGTGCTTGCGCAACTGCGCAGACACGTGTCGCGCAATGCAGCGCTTGCACAGCTGTGCGTGCGCAACTGCGCAGACACGTGTCACGCAGCGCAGCGTTTGCGCAACTGAAACGTTGCTTCCTTTACTTTTTGTTTTAAACAGAGCTTTGCTCTGATTGGTTGCACTGCCTCGGGTGCTGCGCTGATGCGTCTGCGCCAGACACGTGGCGCCCTGCGCTCAGCGCAGAGGATCCGAAGCGTTGCTTCATTTATTTTGAATTTTTGAAATTCAAACAGAGCCTTGCTCTGATTGGGGGAAACAAATGCCCCCCCCCCACCGTTGCGCTCACGTGGCGCGCACGTGAGTGTAGCGGTGGCAAGATCCCAACCTTTGGATCAACTGATAAGTTGAAGGTGCGCAGGCGCCTATAAATAGGACCCTTGGTCCTTAGAAAATTCTTAGAACTTTCAAGAATTTTGATTCTCAGAGCCCTGCTCTTGCTTAAGAACTTCGAAGTTCAGAACTTAGAATCACTCTAGGTAATTTAAATTAAATTAAATTTAATTAACAGAGCCTTGCTCTTATAGATCTTTGATCTAAAGAAAACCCCTTTAGGGTTTCATCAACAGAGCCTTGCTCTCAGGAATCTGTTTCAGGGTTTCTCAACCATGAACAGAAACTTGCATCTTTGGCAAAACATAGATCCCTCTGATTTAAAAGAATTCTTAAGAGTGTTTAATTGATCTTAGAGTTTGAAGATGGCATTTTATTCTTCAGTGCATTATATCGTTTTGCTTAATCAATCTTTCTGATAATTCTGTTGACTCTCTTTCACAAGAACCATGAACGCCCACATGTATGCCCTTAACGAGATCATCTCGTATGGGGACATCCGCCGACTTGGCCGCTCTCACAAACGACGAGTGCGCTGAAATAATGAGTCGCTTCGACGCGTATAATGGTCCACTGCTCCCCCGACGTTCCTCCCTCCTTAAGCTTATCGTGGGAGCCATCTGGGAAGCGCTTCCCCTCTTCTGTTCCGGCGTGCCGCTTAGGGCATTGGATGCTGCTGAGGACAAGGTGCACTCGGTGTACCTGTTGAACTTTATCTCGAAGAGACGATGAGACAGTCTTATCGATCTCTTGCACGAGGTCTTTCAACAGTCCGCCATACTCGCTGCTTATCGGAGGGTGGAAGACATCAGGGGGGACCCTGACGCTTGTGCTCGCGAAAGAAAGCATACTAGGATGGTCCGCGAGACCTGGAAAGTCATAGATATAGTAGCTTTTGAGTTCCCCAATCCATGCCCTGGGTTCGAGGTTATTCCCTTGTAATAATATTTTTAGTTTATTGCTTTTATGATTGTAAGAACTTCTGGCGATATTAATGAAATTTTTTGTTTTTCTTAGCCTGTCTTATCTTTTGTTCTGAATCTTTTGCATAAATGAATTTGTCTCGAATGCTTGATCAAATGTAGATCAAATGCTCTTTCCGTCGCTTTCTTTTTTCTTTTATTCTCGGTATGCTGTGTTAATAAGCAAGGTCGATAGATAACAGAGTAAGCATCTAGATTTCTCCAAGGGATAGCGATGGCTCAGGCCGCAGGTTCAGATCTGTTGCCTAAGACTTTTCAACTCCATAAGCCGTGAGGGTCTCATAGAGATTCTTCTCCCTACGGATCGAGAGGATCTCGTAGGTGGGTTTTTCTCCTTAGGAATCGTGAGTATTCCTAAGTGTGGTTTTCTCTTATAAGTCGTAAGGATCCTATAAGAGAATTTTTCCCTCTTACGAGTCGAGAGGGCCCGTAAGCGGTTGTTTCCCTCCTTGTCGAAACTCGACTTCGGAGAGTGAGACCCGTGAATGGTATGCAAAAGATCTTTTTGGATCGACTTGCAGGGTCCCATTGTTCAGGAAGCAAGTTTTTTAGTCCCTGCTGCTTGAGGCTTCATCTTGCAAGTTGAGACGAATCGGGAATTTTCCCGCGGAGACGCTGGTTTCTCTGCGAGCCGACGCGAATCAGGAGGCTCTCGTCAAGGAGTGTTTGTATCCGTGAGTCGAGGAATTTGCTAGGGATTATTTGTTTCCCAAGCGCCAAGGATTATTTGTTTCCTTGGGGTTTGAAACGAGTCGAGGATTTCCCACGGAGGCACTGGTGGCTCTGCGAGTCGACGCGGATCAGGAGGCTCTCGTCAAGGAGTGTTTGTATCCGTGAGTCGAGGAATTTGCTAGGGAATATTTTTTTCCCAAGCGCCAAGGATTATTTGTTTCCTTGGGGTTTGAAACGAGTCGAGAATTTCCCACGGAGGCACTGGTGGCTCTGCGAGTCGACGCGGATCAGGAGGCTCTCGTCAAGGAGTGTTTGTATCCGTGAGTCGAGGAATTTGCTAGGGATTATTTGTTTCCCTAGAGCCAAGGATTATTTGTTTCCTTGGGGTTTGAAACGAGTCGAGGATTTCCCACGGAGGCGCTGGTGGCTCTGCGAGTCGACGCGGATCAGGAGGCTCTCGTCAAGGAGTGTTTGTATCCGTGAGTCGAGGAATTTGCTAGGGATTATTTGTTTCCCAAGTGCCGAGGATTATTTGTTTCCTTGGGGTTTGAAACGAGTCGAGAATTTCCCACGGAGGCGCTGGTGGCTCTGCGAGTCGACGCGAATCAGGAGGCTCTCGTCAAGGAGTGTTTGTATCCGTGAGTCGAGGAATTTGCTAGGGATTATTTGTTTCCCTAGCGCCAAGGATTATTTGTTTCCTTGGGGTTTGAAACGAGTCGAGGATTTCCCACAGAGGCGCTAGTGGCTCTGCGAGTCGACGCGGATCAGGAGGCTCTCGTCAAGGAGTGTTTGTATCCGTGAGTCGAGGAATTTGCTAGGGATTATTTGTTTCCCAAGCGCCAAGGATTATTTGTTTCCTTGGGGTTTGAAACGAGTCGAAGATTTCCTACGGAGGCACTGGTGGCTCTGCGAGTCGACGCGGATCAGAAGGCTCTCGTCAAGGAGTGTTTGTATCCGTGAGTCGAGGTATCTGCTGAAGACACTGGTTTCTTCGGAGTTGGACTGAACCGTCGAGATTTGGCTTCGTCTTCTGGCGGAGCCTGTTGGGAAAGTACGGTTCCCTCTTTGTTTACGCCCTTGGATTGTATACAGGGATCGATGTGATCTTAACTGTAGGGTCAAAGTTTTCATCACTTTCTTTTTTTTTTGTTTTATCTCCGCGATGCTCTATCATTTCAGCTTTTATATCGCGAAGGTCGCGATTGCCCAATCATTTCGGCTATTTTTCGCGGTGCCCAATCATTTCGGCTATTTATTTTAATTTTACTCGCTACTTTTTATTGCGATTTGCCCAATCATTTCGGCTATTTTGCATGCATACATTTTTACTTGCTGCTTTTTATTGCAAGTTGCCCCATCATTTCGGCTATTTCGTGTGCATGTGCGGCCTATCGGCTTTTCGCCGTAAACCTGAAATTAGACACCGATTTCGGCATCTGCACCGCTGCAACTGGGATATTGCCAGGAGCGAATCATCATCTGCCTCTTTTGATGTCGAACAAAGGTGGCTTAGCGACCAGGGTTAGGGTCCTGTCGGCTAAGGCTTTTAACTTCATGAGCCGTAAGGGTCTCACAAAGGTATTTCTCCCTACAAGTCGTGAGGATCTTATAGGTGTATTTTCTTCTTAGGAATCGTGAGGATTCCTAAGTGTTTGTTTCCTCTGTAAGTCGTAAGGATCCTACAGGAGGGTTTTCTCCTTGTAAATCGAGAGGACTTACAAGGGTCGTGCGAACATATCCCCAGTCACGGATGGATCTTGGTTAGGGAAATATTTTATTCGCACCCGTGGATTGTATACAAGAGTCAGTATTGAGCTACTTGTAAGGCAATGTCGGAAGTTGTAGGGATTGCTTAAGCACAGGTTTAGGGCTCTGTAACTTAAGACTTTCAAATCTTATGAGCCGTGCGGGTCCCATAAGAAAGTTCTCCTTACGAGTCGTGAGGATCTCGCAAGTGTATTTTCTCCTTAGGAATCGTGGGGATCCCTAAGTGTGTTGCTCCTTTGTGAGTCGTAAGGATCTCACGCGAGTGGTTTCTCCTTACAAGGTCGAGAGGACCCTGTAAGTGTCCTTTAACGAGGTTGCGCCCTTTCTGGTTTTCACAAACACTCGCCGGTAGTCCTGCTGTTTTTACTCACGGAGCCCTCTCGGGTTTTCATCCGTGCCCATTTTGCTTATGGACATACCGTTTTTTTTATTCTTTTTATTTTTATATATTTTTTTTTACGAGGCCGCGCCCTTTCAGGTTTTCACGAACACTCGCCGGTAGCCCTGCTGTTTTTACTCACGGAGCCCTTTCGGGTTTTCATCCGTGCCCTTTTTGCTTACGGACATACCGTTTTTTTTATTTTTTTTATTTTTATATGTTTTTTTTTATCTCGTTAGCCTAAAGATGCTGCGGTAGTAGTTTAAAGACGTTTCGGTCTGCTATTAGTTTAAGGACATTTCGGTCCGACGTTGAGAAGGCTGGTTACTGCTGATAGAGTTTGAGCTTAGGAAGATAGTGAGCGGACATAGTCGTCGTCATCTATCATTGGCCTAGGCTGTTGCTCATTAAGCGTAGTATCTCTTTAGGATGCGACCGTTTATCAGCCTGAAAGGCCTTTCACCGTGCATATCCATGAGTAGATAGTCCCCACCCTGGTAGACTTTGTCTATGATGTACGGGCCTTCATAGTTTGGCTCGAATTTTCCCCGCTTGGCGCGATTGGGGATCATAGGCCTTTTAACCACTAGCACAAGTTCGCCTTGGCGGAATGTCCTCGGTCGAGTCAATTTTTCATATGAGCGCGTCATCTTTGCTTTGTAAGCTTCTAGATTTTGTTGCGCTATGAGCCGAGTTTCATCAAGGGCGTCAAGCTCCTCAAGCCGAAGGTGAGTATTTTCTTCGTCCGTCAGCTCGTAGTGGACCGCCATTCGTAGAGAGGGTAGCTCTATCTCGAGGGGATGTACTGCTTCTGTACCGAACACCAACGCGTACGGCGTTGTGCTTGTGGCCGTCTTGAACGCAGTTCGATATGCCCAGAGAGCTTCTTGCAGCCTCTCGTGCCAGTCCTTCTTATTTCGGGATACCGTTTTCTTTATGATCTTTGTTAAAGTCTTGTTAAAGGCTTCAGCTAGACCATTAGCTCGCGGATTGTAAACTGAAGAATATCTCCAGTCTATATTGTGCTGCTGCGCGAAGCGACTGATCTTGTGGCTTCTGTAAGCTGGCCCGTTATCGGAGATGATCCGTCGTGGAGTTCCAAACTGATATAGGACGTGCATCTTGAAGAAATGGAGGATATTTTCCGTCTTCACTTCTCTTAACGGTATCGCTTCTGCCCATTTAAAGAAGTAGTCAGTCGTTGCTAGGATGAAACGATGTCCTCTAGACGATGCTGGTTCGATGGGGCCGACTATATCAGTCCCCCACATTTCGAATGGCCAGCTAGCCACCGTTGGGTGTAGTGGATTTGGATGCTGGTGGATGAAGTCCCCATGAATTTGGCATGAGTGGCATTGCATCGCATATTCGAGGCAGTCCTGGATCATCGTGGGCCAGTAGTAGCCCATCCGTTTGATCTTCAACTTCATATTTGGGCCTGCTTGGTGAGAACTGCAGAGTCCGTCGTGAACTTCTTGGACGACCATTTTCGCTTCGTCAGGTCCTAAGCATCTCAGCCACAGAGAATCAAACGATCTATTGTACAGAGTATCGTTGACGAAGGCGAAAGATAGAGCTCCCTTCATGAGCTGATGTCTTATGGACGCTTCTTCAGGCATTCGGTGGGATTTAAAGTAGTCTATGAAGACTTCTCTCCAATCCTCGGCGTTTTCCCAATCTTTTACTTGCAGGGTCATCTGCTCGCTCGCTCCTTTTTCTTCGGATGATTCCGGAGATCTTTCTGCTGGGGCAAGCACCCGACGGCTTTGTATCACGATTCTAACGTCATTGAGGTTCTCGTAAGCTAATTCTTTAGCAAGTTTGGCCAACGCGTCTGCTTTGCTGTTTTCCGCGCGTGGTATGTTCTCTAAAGTATAAGAGGGAATTTGGGTCAACAGTTGTTGAACCTTTTCGCCGTACTTTACCAATTCTGGGTTGCACGTTTGGTAGTCGCCGTTTACTTGACTAACGACCAGTTGAGAATCTCCGTATATGAGGAGGTTTTCAATTCCCATGTCAATGGCGATCTTGAGGCCTGCTATCAGAGCTTCGTATTCGGCTTCGTTATTTGTCCTCGGCTCTGTTAGGGAAAACGCGTAGCGCATTATCCCTCCTTGTGGAGTTATAAAGATGAGTCCTACCCCCGATTTAATTATAGGGGTACATTGTTTGCGCTTCTTCACGGAGGATGCTCCGTCGAAATAAAGCTCCCATCGGGTATTATCACCGTCGATCGCATCAAACGCATCTTCGTCTGGAAGATCGCAATTCAGAGGAGAATCGGCGGGTATCGGATGCTCAGCGAGGAAGTCGGCGGTGGCCTGGCCTTTCACTGCCTTGAGAGGTTGATAGGTTATCGAGAACTCTATTAAGAGCAGGGCCCATTTAGCGAGTCGTCCCGTCAATATGGCCTTTGACATCAAGTATTTAAGGGGGTCCACCTTTGAAATGAGACAGACTTCATGCGCCAACGCATAGTGCCTGAGCTTTGTTATCGCAAAAATCAACGCCAGGCAGTGTTTTTCAATGGGGGAGTAGTTGCTTTCTGCCCCCAGCAGAACTCGACTTAAGTAGTAGAGTGCTCTTTCTTTCCCTTGACCGTTCTCTTGTGCCCATAATGCGCCTAAGGAACCTTCGAGGGCGGTTGTATAAAGAATGAGGGGTTTTCCCTTGACCGGAGTAGCCAACACCGGCGGGTTCTGCAGGTATTGCTTGATCTCGTCTAGTGCGCTTTGGCATTTTTGGTCCCAGACAAACGGGGTTCCCTTCTTCATCAGGTGGCTATAGGGACGACACTTGCCTGAAAGGTTGGCTATAAATCGCCGTATGTATGCGAGCTTCCCTTGGAGAGATCGCAACTGTTTGAGAGTTCTCGGCGGAGGCATTTCCATGATCGCTTTGATCTTTGACGGATTTATTTCAATACCTCGGTGTCGAACAATGAATCCCAGGAATTTGCCTGAGGAAACTCCGAATGCACACTTGAGCGGGTTCATCTTCAAGTTGTATTGTCGAAGGCGTCGAAATACAGTCTTTAGATGCTCGAGATGTTCCTCGTATGATTTACTTTTAACCACGAGATCGTCGATATAGCATTCGACGATTTCGTGTATAAGGTCATCAAAGATCTTCGTCATGGCCCTTTGGTAGGTGGCACCGGCGTTCTTTAGACCAAAGGGCATCACCTTGTAACAGAATATACCCAGAGGAGTCCTGAAGGCGGTGTGCTTCTGATCTTCGGGATGGATCTTTATCTGGTTATACCTCGATGAGCCGTCCATGAAGGAGAAAACCTCATGAGTGGACGTATTGTCTATCATCAGTTCGGTGACTGGCACTGGGAAATCATCCTTCGGGAAGGCTTTATTGAGATCCCGAAAGTCTACGCATATGCGCACTGTCCCATTTTTCTTCATCACCGGGATGATGTTGGCGATTCATTCAGGGTATTGAACTTCCTGGATGAAGCCAGAGTCGATCAGCTTCTTGACCTCAGCATTGATGCTCATCTCAAGCTCGAGCCGCATTCTCCTCGGTACCTGTTTGACTGGTTTGATGTCCGGGGATATCGCCAATCTGTGTACAGCAATTTCTGGATCTAGTCCCGGCATTTTGGAATAGTTCCATGCGAAGCAATCTCTATGCTGTAGAAGTATATCCTTTAACGCAGCTACCCTTTCTTCAGATAGTAACTCGCTGATGAATGTCGGTCGTGGATCATTTGCCGTCCCCAACTCAATTTTCTTGAGGTTATCTGCAGTGGTATGGATTCCATCTTCCAGCTCTTTTGGCCCTGGTGGGAATTCTGAGATTATCTCGTCGCTGCTGTTTTCGAAGCACCAAGGGAGTTCATCTATGTCCTCGGGCTCTTCTTTTAATATTGTAATCATGTGACAGGTGCGAATTCGCTTCCAATCCCAATGTGGAACCGGTTCTTCTTTCGTGGCCTTGGGCTCGTGCTTCTGTGGCGGCGCTACCCTCCAGTTGTCAGACAGAGTGATTTGCCAAGTGTCACGTCCCGAAAGTACGGAACATGACCGGCACTTAAACTACGAAACGTCTCGAGGCGTACGTAATCTAAGTAAACCGAAAACCCAGAAATCCAAACCAAGAAAAGAAGTAGAGTGAAGGAAAACCAATTTAAAACAAGTAGTTTTAATAGCATAAGCCGAATTATGCGGTTTTTAAGAACATCAAAATTTACTGAAAATTTCGGCAGAGTCTCCTTTGTAAAAACTGGCTCCCAAACGGGATACAACATGAATAGTATACGAAATCAATAAAAAGGCATCCCCAAGCGGGAGCTAGCTCTTCGTCAATCGACGGTCACAACCACACAAGCAATATAATATACAACGCCAACGGCGATGATCAAAACTCAAAAGGAACTCAAAACGACCAGAAATATAACGAGCGACTCTAAGGTCGAAAGAATAAACAACACTGGTCTCTAACTCAATAAATACATGTTTGGTTGATGGAATTTACTAGATACAATGGAATAGTATTATACAAGGTAATATGATGGGTACGATACAAGAAAAACCCACCTACTAGCAAGTCACCCGAATGAAACTGAGCCCGCAAAGCCGTAATGAAACCTGTACGGTAAACCTGCAAGAAACTGGGGCACAACGGGGGTGAGTTACCAACTCTTGAATAGAAAAACATCTACGCACAGAAATCGCATAAATAACGCAACCTAGGTCAATGATCATAATATATCCTCAAAAATATGTATAACATGCAGCCTATAACAATGGCTAGGGTAATATCTAACCGAGTGAAATCTCATGTGCCCGTGTCGGTGCCTCAGGTAGAAATATATCATATGAATGAGGTATGAATGCATGAAACCGAATACATGTAATGAAGAAACTGTTTTCATAAATTAGTGAGATTTCCTTCGTATTTTTAAACTGATGTATCATAATGAAATCAGTACCAACAGTGTCTAGCATCGACACAAAACATAAATCTCACTGTCTCGAAATATCAATGTCTCAATCTCAATATCTAGGGCGCCGTCAGTCCGGACCGGCCCCTACCATCCATCTCAAGACCACGACGGTATCCTCTGGATATCCGACGCGTCGGGTAATATCACCGGTAGGTAGTGCTCCCCTGCCGGGCTCAACGTCAACACCACATTCATCTTGTCCCGGGGTACCATACCGGGCCCACCATGTACCCGTGACGGTTCCTCCACTCCTCGACACGGATCTCCAAAACCACAGCAAACTCATGGTGGACGACACTTACATCACTAGAAAACCGCAACATTTTATATTTTAAAAGATCATAAGTTGTAAATTTTGTGGCTTTCCCCGAAATCCAGAAATATCATAAATCTCAAGAAATCATCACAAGTGCATATGTCAATGATAATGAACTACGCATGAACAACTGAATAACAGTATGCATGAAGTGGCAGGTAATAACTACAATGTCAAATATGACATATAAGGGAAGTACACTAATATCATGTCAACACTACTAGCTAACAATCTAAGTCAAGCAATTATATTCTCTAAAGTGTACGTGACATGGCAATTACCGATGAAGATGTGTGTGAGCCGGCAAGTAGGTGTACGTGGTACATACTTATCATCGGTAATGGTGCTGGTGTCCTAGCAACATGATATCAATAATGGAATATGCAGCAAAATAAATATGCGAGGCAGAGCGAACAACAATAATGTGCGGGAGCTGAAAACTAGCCACAACGATAACTAATCTGCAATAATCTAATATAAGTCCTACAAATGGTGCCTTTTGAAATAACACGAATCATGGGGTTTTGAAAATAGGGGCTACGGTGTTTTTTTATGAAAAGATACGTCGTTTTTGAAATATCCGTAGATTCCCTTGAGCTGTCTTTAAAAATGCCCACGATTCGTTAGTTTTTGAAATAGGTAAGAAGTCTAATCTAATCTAACAACTACACTAAACTATACGGCTGAACTAACAAGCTGAACTACAGGTAAGGAAACCGCCTATCATCTGAGTCGATACATATACATACCTGTATATGTATAGTCGGTGATCCCGCCTCAATAATATCATATCCGATACCATATCTATAATCAGGTATCCCAAGTCAAGAGTGCGGATCAATCATCAATATAGCTCGTACGTAAATCCGTCGTACGGCATCCCAATCTGGGTACGGGTCAATATCACATTCATCATACTATTCACCTGGTATCCTCTTTATCAAATATCATGATCGGGGTACTGATCTACGTCTAGTACCATACCGATACCGCCTACGTATGCATGGACGTGTGTGAAATACTACGTCAAGGACCCGCTACAACATCATGTCGTATCTAAGATACGAACTCTGCTATATCACCGATCTCACGGCCTCAAATCAAATCTCATCGACTCAGCTCAATCCCAAGTATCATCCTCAATCCGTATGTGAACACATAGTCCCATACCCATGTGAACACATAACTATAAAGAATCCCATGAGTACATATCAATAGGAATGTATGCAAGTTTGTATGTGTGTATGTGTAGTGCAACACTACCCTAGGGTTCGCAACACTAAAATTGTCCAACACACCAATATCCATCCTAAGCATCGTTATTAATCCTAAATAACATATAATAATTGTTGGTGTGTATACGCATCTGTATACACCACCACGGACTGCGGGGGTGCTATACGCCATCCACCCGACTTCTCCCCGTAGATATAAATCTACTCACCTGGTCCTCGCTAGCCGGTGCCGACGTTGCCACGCGCTTGCTTGTCGTCTCGAAGTCCACATGGGGGTACCTACATATCATAACGCACCATATCTCATTAAAATCCGACTCATGATCAAAACGACGCACGAATCCCACATAGGTCAAAACCTATGGTTGCTTTCACAAATCAACCCAAAAACCCTTGACGTCGGCGTACAACCGCCAAACCATCGAGAAAAACCCAAATACACTCATTTGCACATTCACGAACACTAATTTTAATATAAACTAGGTTAAAACTCACAAAAACGCCAATTTCACTCAAAAAGTCATTTTTCCGAAAATCTAGCAAGCACAATTCGCCGTTTTTGTACAAAACACGATGTTTAAATGAATGTAGCGGCCAATATATTTATTAAATATCTTAAATAAGTCATAAAAACCATTTCCATAATTTAAACTCATAAATTTGCATAATTTCCAAAATCCTAGTTTGCAAAATATCAAATTTAACACCCTTTAAAGCAGAATTCACAATTCATCAATTAAGCTTCGTTTTGCATGAACCAAAGTCATTAAACCACTCATTATAATAGTTATAATGACATGAACACTTAATTATATTTTAATCTAAGCATTTGATAATTTTTTAAAAACTCTAGTTAGCAAAAACAAAACTTAATTTAGACATTTCCATGCAACAATATGAAATTTAACTACTAAATTACTTTCTACAATTTCTAAGATGGTAAGCTACCCATCACAACCATACACCAATTCACAATAACCTAACTTGCATTCAAACCCTTTTCTTGAATTCCAAAACGTGCAATTAAACTCACATATCCAAATAACACTTAAATAAATTAGCTTAAGAATTTAGTAACAATTTAAGCAACAAAAATCTTTAGAAATATACCCAAAAGCATATGAAGATCCACAAGCATCCATGGCACTCCAAAATGCTCTCTTTTCACAAGGATCCATGCTTGAAATGCTAAGGAATAATGGGTAAGTGTTGGATTTGGAAAAAAGCTTTGAAATTGTATGGATTTTGAAGCTTTTTTATGGATTTTTGAAGCAAAAATGGAGTGAGAACTTGGGGAGGGGGGGCTGCTGCTAAGGGATCAGTTTCGGCCAGATTTTGGGGGGAGTGGGTGAGTGAGGAGAGAGAGTGAGGTGGGGAAAGTTGTTTCAAGTCAAAGTCAACTCAATTTATATCATTTTCTACTCTTTTCTTTTCTTTTCTTTTCTTTTCCTTTTCTTTCCTTTGCAAACCAAGTGGGGAAAAAGTGAGGGCTGCTGAATTTGGCTAAGGGGAGGAGTAAGTGGGGGTGTGTGGGTGTGGGTACGGGTGTGGGGTGATGAAAAATGATAAATACAATACCCCATGCATCCATTTACGCTAAAAAAAAGCCTTTTTTTCTTCAATAATTTCTAAACCGTTTTGGTAAATGATTTCATTCCAAAAACCACATAATAAAATTTTATTTAATGTTTTATGATGCACAAAATTTGTTTCAACTCATTCCGATTTGTAATTTTCCCTAATTAAATGTATTAGTGACGGCTTAAAATAATAATAAAATAATATTTTTTTTCAGGAAATTTGAAATTTCACCAGCGGCTCAATAAACACTAAATAATAGCAATTACATAGCTAGAATATGTATATTTAATTTTTATAATAAGATATTTGCATTTTGACTTTTTACAGAAAACCCCCTTATTTTACCGATTTTTCGAAATTTCACCGAAACGATTTTCAAAGCGTTACACCAAGCTGATACTGATCTTCAACCCAATTCTTGAAGGTGAAGTAATCTTCAAGAGGATGCCCTATTACTCGATGGTAAGAGCAATAATTTGGGTCAGAGACTTCACCTGCTCGTTCGGGGTTTTTTTTTTGACTCCGGCAGTGTAAGCATTTGATGCTTTAGAGCAAGATCAAGTATCTTTCTCGTCTTGTCCCGAGGAAACGAGTACGCTCAACCCATTTTCTTCATGAGGGATAAATCAATAACGCTCGACTCCCGTTTGCGTGGCTTCTTAGCCCTGCTTTGTTGCTGTTGAGCACTTTTTTGGCCTTTCGACTTATTTCTGCTTTTGCGCCGAGCCTTCTTTATAACAGGTTGACAAGGAGCGGCATTTTCAACTTTCACGGCCTGTTGAAGGAGGCGTTGCGTTCTGGCTTTCTCGTAGATGGCCATTTCGCGGTTATGGTCGTCCCGGACTTTTTGACCTGCTTCCCTTATGAGCTTGTCCATTTGTTCTTCGAACGACGGACTGGGCTCTTTTGCATTTGGAACTTTCACTGTCTCAGGATTAACGTCCTCCCATTGAGCATCCGCTTCTTCATCGAAGTCATACATGACATAGCAGCTGTTTAGTAGCTCTCGTTTCTTTGACAGGGTGTATCCAAGTCCTTTTGTCTCCATTCTCCCATTAGGCAGTTTGCGTTAAGTCCCGGGAACGTTCCAGACTTTGTCATAGAACTTGGCTTTTTGAACGGTCTGCTTGAAGGATATCCCCTGGCGTTTCAGCAGCTTTTTCAAACCTTCCGTATAATATCTGGGAAGACGGATAGGCTGAAGCTTGTCGAGCGTAGGATCTGCACCATGCCAGATTTCTTTTTCCACCTTGGTTTCTTCAGAGCGGTAGAACAGAATTGCTTTCTCGCTTTCTCTCCTGGGAGGGATATAGAACGTTTGCAGCTCTTCTACATTGTAAATATTAAGTGCATCCAGTTCTTTATGGTGTTTAAGCGGCACTATGGCGACTTGTAGACTTTGTTCTTCATCAGCGGACGTTCGTATTGAAGGTCGAGCAGAGAATACAGCATGGATTTCATCTTCCGAGTCTCTACCAAAGATCAATGTAGGAGCCGATGGTCCCGGCTTGTTGGGTTGGGGCGGACCCGAATACACTATCTCCTCTTCCTCCTCGGTATCACTGCCGAAGACAGGGATGGTGGCGTTAGCTTTATTCTCCGGTTTGTGACACTTCTCCGTATCTTCGAAATCTGGTAAGAAGTATTTGGCGTCTTCATATTTGCGGACCTCGTTCACAGAGAACGGGTTCAGTTCTCCCGTCACGGTATACTCGAAACCATCCTTAAAATACTTCATACACTGATGTTGTGTAGAAGGGATGATGTTGTACTCGTGTAACCATGGCCGGCTGAGCAAAGCGTTGTAGCATGTCTTGGCGTCTATGACATGGAACTTAACGTCCGTGATGAGTAGCCCGAAGCGTAGCGTCAGTATCACAGACCCAAGAGTTCTTGATGATTGGGAGTCAAACCCGGAGATGGTGATCTTGTCACGAGCAAGGTGCTGGACGCTCATGCAGATTTCTTTTAACACCCGAACATTGAGGTGGTTAACTGAGGATCCATTGTCGATCAGGATTTTGCCTATCTTTATATCGTGGCAGTATCCTGAGACATAGAGAAGACGATTGTGTTCGCATGTCCCAAGGAGAAGATCTTCATCACCAAAAGTGACATCGGCCGTGTGCACTTCCTCCAATTCATCCTTCATCTTTTCCTCGGCCAGGAAAGCTTGGAATTGCCCCGGATCCTGTAGTGCCTTGACTAACGAATCTCTCGTCAAGAATGCTGAGCTGTGAGGGTAGCTTCCTCAGATGCGCTAAGACGTTGTAATCCACGTTATTTTTCTTCGGCGGGTTGTTGGCGTTTAGCTCTTCCAGAACTTGGTCATCTAAGACGATATCTTCAGAGACCTTTTCTTTCCCTTTATCTTTTCTGCTTGAGGATCCGAGGTTCTTTTCAGGTAGCGTCCGATTCCGCAGCCGAATATTTTCGTAGACCTTCGGCTCTTCTTCTTTTTCCTAAGTGGATTCTTTAAAGAGAGGGGTAAGTTCCAGCTCCTCATCAGAATCGCTTCCGAATGTAGGCACTGGTGACCCGCCAGTGTTAACCATGCGACAATCGCCAGTAGTTCTTTCAAGCTCTTCGGTCGTATTTCTTTGCTCTCGACGAGTTTTACGCTTTTCCCGCTTAAAGTGTTGTCGATGAGCAACGTATCCTTGCCACCATCTATCGAAAGCTTTGCACTCTTGGGTGGGGTGAGAAACCTTCTGATGATATAAGCAATAGGACAGGTGCATTTCTATTTCATTGGTGATGCTTCCTTCAGAGGATGGTAGCTTCATGCCCATTGATATGGCCTTAGCAAACTTTTTCCTCATCTTGAATTGGCTTTTGTCAACGGTGGAGGCATTTTGCTCCAGCGGGATCATCTCAGCTCTTTCATCAAGTCGCTGGCGCTTGGCCCTTTCAAATATAGCCGTCTCGCGTTCTCGATCAGCTTTACTTTTCAATCGAGCTTCGTTAAGGAACGCGTCAATCATTTCAACTGATAGTTCCGGAAATTTTGGTTCATGGTCTGCCCCCAGCGTTTCAGTGCAAGGAGTCTCCTCATCGTTCGTGATCGAATGGGAAATCATATGACAGCTCGCCACATATTCCTCGGATTCATCCGATGAACTTTCTCCCTCATCTTCTTCTTGAAAGACGTGATTGATGAACTCTTGGAGCGTAATGGGAGTCCGTGCCTTTTGGTTGTATTCATACAGAGCGTCAATTTGCTTTTGTAAGTCCGTGCGCTTGTCGCCAGGCTTCACGGGCTTCTTAGATTTCTTCTTCGTCTTTTTCGAAGATTTTGACGGCTAGCTGCAAGTGCTTGAACCACCACCATCGGTCTTTGGAGTTGGACGTGGCTTCAACATCCCCTCAATGACCTGCGGTTCCAACGGGTTCTTCCACTTGATCGCTGGACATGTCTGAAGATCGTTTAGCATCCTCTTTGTCTTGGCTGATAATACAACCTCCCAAGGAGCTTCTTCAATGATGGAGCATGTTGCCCCCGACGTATTCGTCCCCTTAGAGGTGTGGGGCTGCGGGGGATTCACCTTCCATTTGTCAGATAACGTGAACTTGCCCTGTCGGTACTGGTTTTCAAGCCAATTCTTGAAAACGTAGCAATCTTCGATCGGATGGCCTAGTACTCGATGATAAGGACAGTAGTTGGGCTCGTTGACGTCACTTGGTTGCAACGGACGTTTTGGATCTGGCAGATTTATGATTCTGTTGCGCAACGCCAGCTCGAATAACCTCCTCGTTTTATCGCGGGGAAAGGAATAAGGACGTCCCATCCTATCCTCAAGGGGTACGTACGGGTGCATATTATTTTGACGAGCAACCGGCTTCGAGTCGCTCGGTTGTTGTTGAGCGTTAGCGACGAAGATTGCTTTTCCCTTCCCTTTGTCATTTCGGGAGTCCGGCCTTGGAAGAGGGGGTTTATAGACCATTTGATCCATTTGCGCTAGTTTGTCAATCAAGGCCTGGAAGGTAGTTGGCTTGAAAAACATTATAAATTGCGAGATGGTTGCTTGTGGATCAAGGGTTCCCACAAACATACCCACCGCGGGAGCTTCTTCAATGCGCTGCTCGCACTTCGACCACAAGTTCCGCCATCGTATAGCGTACTGAACCCACATATCACCTGGCTTTACCCTGGCGTTAATCAGTGCCGTCATCGGGGTGCGTTCACTGGCGTTTGCAAAACGCTGAGTAAACAGCAGCTCCATCTCCGCGAAGGTCTTGATAGAGTCATTCGGGAGCTCAGAGTACCACTCGAACGCCGTATCTGATAAGCTTCCAACAAACTGGCGAAGCAACAGCTTGTCGTCACCGCCGGTGTTGCCGCAAAGTGCCCTGAACTGGGCAACATGCTGATGAGGATTGCCCGTCCCTTTGTAGACATGGAACTTGGGAATTGTATAACCTGACGGGTACTTGATTTGATCGTACCAACTCAGATATGGCCGTCCCGTTTTTATGACCTGGCCGGCTGCTTTGGTCGCATGATGAACCCGTATTTGTTGGGCGATGTACTCGTCCAAATCAGCTTTAGAGATTGTATCCTCTTTAGCCGTCGACAGAGCTGGTGGAGGATTTGATGTCTCTCCCCTATCGTCTCCAAGGACGATCGGAGGCTCTTCAGCCGGGGGATCTTGTTGTATCATCATCCCTATCATGTCCTGGAAGAGGAGGCCCATATGCTGTATGTTGGCTGCTTGTTCAGCAACCTCTTTGTCCTTCTTCTCCAATATCCGACGAAGGAATTCGGCGTCGGTTTCTTCCTCCTGGCGCTCATCTGAGGACGTTTCAGGGTTCTCTTTTGGCCCTGTAAGTGCGGCCATAGCGTTCATCATCTCCTGGAGCTTCTGTTGTTGCTCCTGAGCCTTGGTCACTGACCGTGTAAGCGGTCTATGACCCATGGATGCACGGCTGTCTTCTTTTCCCGATGCCATGTAAACCGTATGAACTGTTATGCCCCCTGACTTGGGGCGTTTAGGTTCACCATTTTTAACTTTTGCCGCTGACGCGGGAGTTTTCTCTGGCCTCCTTCTTTTGTGGGCCGTCGAGGTTGAAGGAACCGTTGAAGGGGGCACCCTAGTAGCTGTTGTCCCCTGCTGTTTAATGGGACGGACCTTGTCTTTTTCCACCTTCGCCTTTTTCTGGCGACGAGAGTGATCTGGGTCAATCACAGAGTCTTGAACCCTCCACCAAACTTTATAAATTTTTGAAGACAGCCGTTGAGGGGGCTGTTCTTGTTTTGTTTCCGGAATTCTCTCCGCAGGCGGAGGAGATCTTTTCAGTGTAGCGGTTGGAAAATTCTTCCGTACCCTCCTCAGCAGTTCAAAGCTTTTCCCAGTTGGAACAGCAGCGTTGACTTCCACCACTGGAGCCGGTGGAGTTAGCCCTGAGGGGGAGTTGCCCCCTGCCTTCCTCACTCGTTGCCAATGGCGACGTCGAGCATGACGAGCCGTTGGGACTGGCTCGGAGATTGAGATATCTTCTTTTTGCCCCCTGTCTGAATGAGGCGTCGCTGGTGTTAACCTCTTAAAGACTGAGGTTGTCTTTTGAGGGGTGATATTCAACCTGTCGAAGACGGATCCTCGAGCAGGGGCAGGAGCAAGAATCGTCAGTCTTGAAAAGACTGACTCTTTGACAGGGGAAGCCGTCTTGACGACTTCTGGAGCAGCAGTTGTTGCTTTCCTTGGGATAGCCAGTTTAGAGTTCTGATTTAGCCTGGTGAAAACAGAGGCTGTCGGTTTGGTAGCGGGCGACCCGTTGACAGGGGCCGTCGTAGCAGTGAGCCGGTCGAAGACCGACTTGTTGTTCACTTCCAGTGCAGGTATTGGCATAGAGAAGCTTGTAGGTGGGACCATGGTCCCGAAGAATAGGCCAGTGGTGGCTTGGGTCACCTGGTCAACCGGCAGAGCGAGGAAGGAAGCCGCTTGGGGCCCATACGCTACACCTCCCGGTGAGGTGGAGCGTCCGTTGTAGTGGCATTTCGAGCAGTTGGTGCAGTTAAATGCCATTGAATCTTGAGTTCTGCGCCAGGCAAAAGACCAAATCTTAGTAACTTGAAATCCGAAGGCAACCATTAACAAGCCGCGATTGGTTCGCGAAGACGACACACGAAGTGTGGAGTGGAAAGAGGAAAAGGTCCCACCGGGCGTGCCAGAATCTGTTCCCCTCCGAACGGCGGCACACAGGACCGCGATGGCCTGACGCTGGGGTTCGGGGCAGATGCTATTTGGTTTTATCCGTCCACCTCTCCGAAGATGCCAAATTGATTTATGGCACCGTGTATCGGAGGTTTAGACGGATGCGGCCGATGTAGCAGACCTCGTCAGATTCCCCCTCGTTTGAGGGGTTTTCGATTGTGGGGACGCTCTTCCCTGCAGGCGCAAGCCCCTGCAGTTAATTACGCTACCGCATCGCGGTAACAACTTTCTCCTTCTCCAGAATTTCACTTCGTGTCGTGTGTGTTTGTTTGTGGTTGCCCGTGGATTGTATACGGAGACTGAGTAATGCCGTCGCCCGTAGGACGTGGATTAGTCCAAATCCGTATTTACTTAGATTTTGGTTTGGTGTTTTGGTTTAAGGATATGTTAGCCGTATTTAGGCTAAGATCGACTTAAACGTTTATCAAGGATACGTTAGTCTGATTTGAGACTAAGATCAACTTAACGGGATCGTTTGGATCCGACAAAAGAGAATTTGGGGCTCTATTGTTCCAGTTTAGGGACGTAGGGGTCCATATTCCAGTTTAGGGACGTAGGGGTCCATGTTCCAGTTTAGGGACGTGGGGGTCTATCGCCAGTTTAGGGACGTGGTGGTCTATGTTCCAGTTTAGGGACGTGGTGGTCCATCATTAGTTTAAGGACGTTTCGGTCCGACATTAGTTTAAGGACGTTTCGGTCCACGAGTTTAAGGACCCTGCAATCCATATACGTGTGTGGTCGTCGGGACCCGTCACCTCTTTGACGTCGTTGAAGGATTACAACGACGGGTGTCAGAGGAGTTCGGAGATGTACCCTCGAACCAGTAGTAAATTGATTTAAGAGAGCAATCGTGCTCAGTCAATTTAATTTGAGGACTTACGGCCAAAATTAGGCTAAGTCCAGTTGAAAATGTTCAACATTTTATTTGCTTTTACATTGCATTTCTTTTTATTTTTATTTGGGCTCTACCCATAAAGGATGCGAAGCATCAATTTGTTTTGGGCTCTGCCTTTTTTTTAAAATGCATAGCATTCTTATTATTTTGCTTGGGCTCTGCCCATTTATAAATGATGCAGAGCATCAATTTAATTAGGCATGCTTGGTCTTTTTGATTTGGGCCTGGCCCTTTAAGAAATGCCTTGCATTTGTCAGGCGTTTTGCGCCAGTCAGAGAGCACAAGCGCTTGTAGTGTTGACACGTATCGCGTAAGCGCAGTGCGCTGCGCTAATGCGCTGCGCCTGCGCTGCTGACGCGTGGCGCGCTCTGGTGGCTTGCGCCAATCCAGGAGCGCAACAGCGCAGTTTGCAAGTGCAAGCGCAAAAGCACTATTCGTTTCCTTGATCTAATTTAGATAAAAAAAAAACAAGTTTTTCTTTTTATTTCAGGAACCAAAGGTTCATAAAAAGTGCTGAGCACTATTTTATTTTATTTTATTTTTATTGAAGATCATTAATCTTGTTTTTAGATCTATGATCTGTTCATAAGAGAACTTTCTCTTTTTCTAAAGGTTTTTACCTTTTTGTTCTTGAGGAGTTTTTCAGAGTTCTCTTTTTTTTCAGAAAAAAAATGTTCCTTCTTTTGAATTAAGGTCTAGGGACCTTTTTATAGTGCCCATAAATTAGTTAAATTTGTTAAAGAGATCTTTCTCTGAGTGATTTGGGGAATCTCTCTCACCGTTGGATCTTTGATCCAAAGGCCTCTGCTTTACAGAAGAAAATCTTCTTGTTTTAACAAGAACAGAAAGATTTCTTTAAATCTCCATTCTGTTTTACGCAACTCCCCAGCGCTTGACGCGTGTCGCGCAGCGCGGCGCTTGCGCAGCTATGCTTACGCAGCTGCGCAGACACGTGTCGTGTAGTGAAGCGCTTGCGCAGTTGTGCTTGCGCAACTCCGCAGACACGTGTCGCGCAATGCAGCGCTTGCGCAACTGTGCTTGCGCAACTGCGCAGACACGTGTTACGCAGCGCTGTGCTTGCGCAGCTGTGCTTGCGCAACTGCGCAGACACGTGTTACGCAGCGCAGCGTTTGCGCAACTGAAACGTTGCTTCCTTTACTTTTTTGTTTTAAACAGAGGTTTGCTCTGATTGGTTGCGCTGCCTCGGGCGCTGCGCTGATGCGTCTGCGCCAGACACGTGGCGCCCTGCGCTCAGCGCAGAGGATCCGAAGCGTTGCTTCATTTATTTTGAATTTTTGAAATTCAAACAGAGCCTTGCTCTGATTGGGGGAAACAGGAGCCTCTTGGAAAAGGCATCAAGTCGACATGATCACGAAGTCCAAGACGGCTCACGCATCCAGACTGATCATCAACTGTTCGTCTACCTCCTTGGAAGAGATCAAGAAGCAAACTAGTCTTTGTAATCATTTTCTAAGGAATCAAAGTGTAATGAATATTGTTGATTAATAAAGTTAGCTTTCTTTTTCTTATTTCTTGTAGTTTAATTATGCATTTTCTCTCCATCTCTTTTTCTCCCAACATGCGCGAGTAATTCTCTGCTTGTTAGTGTTCGTAGGATTAGGGTAGGCTAATGGATGATGAAAATCCCTAAACTCTTTTTACGTCCTATAAAGTTTATAAACTTTATCAAGACAATCATTAACATCCTAATCGAGCGCGCTAACAATTCATTGTTAGTCTCGACCGCGATTAGAGATTAGATTAATGATTGTTTTGGTAAAGGCTAGATATGAACGGAGTTCCGTGTCGAGATAGGGGTTAAGAGTGGGATTCCTTTTCCCTCCAGAAACCCTAATCTATACGCATCACTGTCGTTCTAATTTTAAATCTATTAAAAGATAGAAAGAGTAATTTTTAATTAATCATCCATAACTACTAAATCCTAACAAACACTACAAGCCCCTTCTTATATTAACTACATCCATAAATAATCTAGATCTATATTTTGCTTTAGTGCTTAACGTAGATCTAGAAACCATTCCTCAACATTCTTATCCCTCCTCTCTTTTTCAACACATCTAAAGTAAGAGTAAAAGTGTCACGACCCAAAGTTTGGCCCGTGACCGGCACTTAACCACGTAACGTCTACAGGCGTAACGCGACTAAGTGAACCGAAAACCCAGAAATCAAACCAGTAAAAGTATGGAATGTTTTAAGTTTTAAATGAAAACACTTACTAACATGTTAAGAAATCTAAGTAAACAATCACCAAGATAGCAATATACGACGCCGTAGCGAAGGTCGATCCACAAGTGAGAACATCACAGATAGAATAAACTGCAAGTACAGTCGGCTCACAACGAGCTCGACACCAGAAAACAAATAATATACATCACCGTCCTCACACTGTCTCTAAGTCAAATACATACATGGTAGATGGAGAATACTAGATACAACAATGTACATAACTGAAAGATAAATAGATACCGCACAAAACCCACCTATCAGCAAAAGAGCTAGTACACCAACTATGAGGGTATCTGTGTCAAAAGATACAAAACGCAGCCTGCCGCGACTACTCCGAAGGGCAACCTGCAAACACTGTGGCACAACGGGGGTGAGTTGCCAACTCGTGAATAGAGATAACATATAAAGGTAATCGCGAGCATGCACGTACTGCGCTACTCTATCATATGCCAACAGATGATATCAATATGTGGTAAGCAATATGTGCAATAATCATGCAAGTGCTCTATGAGGTAATATAACTACAGGATGAGGTACAATAATAAATGCTGAGCATGGGCAATATAACATCTACACGGAATGTCAACGTGGAATATATAATCGGTGTCCATCAATGCACCCAGATCCCCCAAATAGCTCAGGCGCCGGCACTCTCATCGGCCCCTCTAATCTTATAAATCTCTGAGAATCATGAGTGCCCAACAACGGCACCCAAATATCATAAATACTCGTGTCCAGCATCGACACGCAAATCCTCATCCATTGGGCCTCGTCAGTCCGGGTCAGCCCACGGGCTCCGTCTGCGGTATCGGCCCTCGGCCCCGGCAGTACGGATCATCCCGCATCCATCCATCGACTCTGATCAGTATCCTCCGGATAACTGTCAGGTCCAACCAATCACCGGTAGGTAGTAGTCCCTCTGCCAGGCTCACCGTCTACTACACAGCGAAACCGTTCTCGCCCCGGGGTACCATACCAGGTCCACCATGTACCCGTAATCGGCCTCAACCAGCTCCTCGATTCGGGTTCACATATATCACTCTAGCACCGAGGAAATACATGGTGGACGCACCGAAATATAATATCAAGGGAACCGGGTTTTTAAATGATTACATATTTGAAATAGCCACGGTTCCCAAATCCAGAAATCACATGTAATCCAAACCAACATGCAAGTCAATGTGAGGTGATATGTGAAAGGTTCCTAGGCACTCTAGTAAGGTCTCACAAGGCATCGGACATGCCAATTTAAAATTTTTGGTGCCGAGAAACCCTAGACTACGGATCTTTAGACTAGAAGTTTTAGGCGAAACGGAAAACTAGTTAACTATTTAACTATTGGTTAGATGCTACAACCTTTGTAGATCCGGATTTCCACCTCCTTAGCTCCACGTGATCATGCCCTCGCTGTCCATCATGAACCCTCGACTCATTCGTCGGCTTCATCGGAATAATGTGCGGAATAGGTCGTCGGCTTTGTGTCAAAGACGATCTACGTCGAGGTTGCACTAGTTCAAGCTCCGACTTCACAAACTTGTGAAACTTGTGAAGTAAACACCCAAAACAACTTGGCAAGAGGTAGAGGGTGAAGAAATAGGAGGTGGGTTCTCTTTAGATTTGGATTTCTCTCACTAATACTCAAGTTGCCATTGGAGTAGCAAGCTTGAAGAAGAAGAAGAAGATGAAGAAGATGATCTAGTATTGTGATAAGTCTTTTTAAAATAAAAAGAAAAAGCAATACTTATCATAATACTTACTAGGGTTAAGTGTAGAGAATATACCATGGTTAATGGATGGGTTAGGGTTAAGCAAGATGATAAGAAAGGATAAGAAGTCAAAGCTTCATGAAGCTTCAACTAAATGACAAAGAAAGCCACCATCCTTTTTAAATCATTTCCAAATAAACAAATGAAAATATAAATAAATAAATAAATATGCAAAACCATAATTATCATAATAACCATGGTTTAATTCTATTCACTTAACCATATGATCAAGTATCATCAAACATGATACAAAAAATGCACAAAAGTATATCACATATACAATGTGCAATCCAAGTGAGAAAAATCCGTTTAAAGTGAACCAATACTAGTTAATGCAAAGTAATATATCAAATATATAATTATACATTAAATCATTAAATCAACATTTGATTCAATAATCCGGTCATGTCGCACATAACCGACTAGTATGCAATGTATCGATTTATCGAATCAATGATTCGATAACTAGGTCATATCGAATATAACCAATCGAAACATTTATCGCGAGAATGAAATGCGGTATCACATACACGCATTATTCTCAGTCCTGCACATATCTCATATGCGCTCCTATTTCGTTTCGCTTGAACCAGGAAACCTCTGTGTAGGACTCTAAAGACTCGTCAATACGCCGGTAGCAGATGATGATCATATCAAGCATCCACAAGCCGCAAGCGGTCTGCTAAACGTAACGGCCATCCGGGTATTGAGCGATCAGAAGATCGACGAGCTAGCCCGCTCACACTCCTGCGAATCCGACCAGTAACACTTACCGTACAGTCCGATCTGTTCGTCTGATATGTCGCATATCAAGTCTAGGGGTGGTAAACGTCAGACCCCAATAACCCGATAAGTCGTGCCGATGTGAGGCTCATAAAGGGTCGAGAAACTACTGGTAACACTTACCAGCAAATCTCTGATCAGCCCTGGCCAGGGACTTCCCTGCTACGGCCAATCGAGCACTGCGCAACATCAACCCCCAATACCGGGAGAGACGAAACTCCTCCTATCGCTCATTGCCTCCATGTGACTCGGGACTGTGCCCAAAGACCACCGTTTTGCACGCCCTTATGGACGTGGTAAGGTGGAGATCAAAGCTCAGTGGGAATCACACAAGACTCCATGACGATCTCGGGTCTACAGACTATCCTGTACAAATGTCACCTGAGAACTGCCATCTGACGTGAGGTATAATACCATCTGGGAGTTCTCGGCGAGTCCGTCCAGTGTACCCAGTCTCCACTGAGCACCCGTACACCATCTCTGATGTCAAACACCAATGGATATGGGATCATCCATCGCCCATCACATGGGTCGAGAAGCGTATACGCTAGTCTACACTGGTATATCGATGCCCCGTCTCGATACACCCACGACTAGGGACCTTGAAGGATGTACTTATGGACTACCATGTCCCCACTAGTATGATCTGCATCATAGTCCAGGTAGTCAAGTACACATCCTAAGGGCTTTACCAACATGTAACTATAAGACAGTATAAAGAGACTAGTATACATGTTAAGATAAAGAGTAACCAGATAGCATACTATCATATCGAGCAAGAAAGTCATCTCTATATATGTCCAAGCATCCAATATAATATACAACATCTGTACAATACTGGCCTCTAGGGCATACATACAACTAACAATCTCCCACTTGCACTAGGGCCAGCTGCTCTAGTATCGCATACCGAGCATCCCGAAGAGTCTCTCAAACTGCGTCTGGGGAATGGCCTTCGTGAGTGGATCCGCCGTGTTATTCTTCGTGTCAACTCTCCTGACCTCGATCTCCCGGCGATCAACTATCTCCCGGATCAGGTGATACAGCCTCAGAATATGCCTGGATCGCTGATGGGACCTGGGTTCCTTGGCCAAAGCCACCGCTCCATTGTTATCGCAATACAAAGGTATTGGATGCTCAATGGATGGAACCACTCCAAGTTCAGTAATGAACTTCTTGATCCAGACAGCTTCTTTAGCAGCATCGTTGGCAGCGATGTATTCAGCCTCCATCGTCGAGTCTGCCACGGTTTCCTGCTTGGAACTCTTCCAACTAACCGCCCCTCCGTAAAGGGTAAAGACAAAACCCGACTGCGACTTAGAGTCGTCCTTATCACTCTGGAAGCTCGAATCGGTAAAGGACTCCACTTGGAGTTCTCCGTTACCATACACCAAGAACATATCTCTAGTCCTTCGCAAGTACTTGAGAATGCTCTTCACAGCTGTCCAGTGACTCTCTCCAGGATCAGCTTGATACCTGCTCACTATACTTAGTGAGTATGCAACATCGGGTATGGTACATAGCATCGCATACATGATAGAGCCTACTGCCGAAGCATAGGGTATCCCTTGCATGCGAGCTCTCTCCAAATCAGTCTTGGGAGACATCTCTTTGGAGAGAGTGACTCCAGAGATCGTGGGCATGTTCCCACGCTTGGACTCTTCCATACTAAACCTCTTTAGTATGGTGTCAATGTACCTGGATTAGGACAATCCCAAAATCCGTTTGGATTTATCTCTATAGATCCTGATTCCCAATATGCAGGAGGCATCACCAAGATCTTTCATTGAGAATCTTTGTGATAAGAAGAGCTTGACCGATTGCAGCATAGGAACATCATTTCATATCAAGAGTATGTCGTCCACGTACAATACGAGGAAGACAACCTTACTCTCTGCCACCTTCTTGTAGATACAAGGTTCATCTGGATTTTTGACGAAATCAAACTCTTTGATAACGACGTCAAAGCAGATGTTCCAACTCCGCGATGCTTGCTTTAATCCATAAATGGATTTAAGCAGTTTGCACACCTTCCCGCTGCTCCCACTGTCTACAAAGCCCTCTGGCTGAGTCATGTACACGCACTCTTCTAAATCACCATTTAGAAAGGCGGTCTTAACATCCATTTGCCAGATTTCGTAATCATGATATGCAGCGATGGCAAGCATGATCCGGATGGATTTAAGCATAGCCACTGGAGAAAAGGTCTCGTCATAGTCCACACCTGGTCTTTGACGAAAACCCTTTGCTACAAGTCTAGCTTTGAAAGTCTCCACTTTCCCATCTACACCAAGTTTCTTCTTGAAGATCCACTTGCTCCCAATGGGTTTTACCCCTTCAGGAGCAACTTCCAAAGTCCATACTTTGTTGGTGTACATGGAATCCATCTCAGACCGCATAGCATCCAGCCATTTCACTGAGTCCCCACTCGTGATGGCCTGCTCGAAGCTAGTTGGGTCATCATCCTCCATGATGCAATCCTCGATCCCACCATCTATGAGAAAACCGTAGTATCTCTCAGGTTGGCGAGGAACCCTACTAGATCGGCGGAGAGGCTGAGGTTCGTCGGAAGCTACTGAATGCTCTGGTTCCACTAAATCTTCTGTTGTGTTTTGTTCAGCTGGAACCTCTTCCAGTTCTACCTCAGAGCCACTAATTTCTTTTGCAAGAAATTCCTTTTCTAAAAAGGTGGCATGTTGAGCAACAAATACTCTTTGTTCCTCACTGTGGTAGAAGATATACCCTCGCGAATGTTTGGGATATCCAACAAACTTACACAAAACAGATCTTGCCTCGAGTTTGTCCGGTTTTTGTCTTTTGACATAAGCCGGGCAACCCCATATCTTTATAAAATTAAGATATGGTCTCTTCCCTTCCCATATCTCATATGGTGTGGTAGGCACAGATTTGGTGGGAACCCTGTTCAGTAGGTATGCTGCTGTTTCCAGTGCATATCCTCAGAAGGAAATAGGTAACTCAGCTATACTCATCATAGAGCGCACCATATCTAATAGGGTGCGGTTTCTCCGCTCCGATACACCATTGTGCTGTGGTGTATATGGAGGAGTTAGCTGAGAGAGAATCCCATTCTCTTTTAGGAAGTCCAGGAATTCAATGCTTAAGTATTCTCCTCCTCGATCAGATCGTAGGATTTTAATACTTTTTCCGGTTTGGTTCTCAACTTCTTGTTTATATTCCCTAAATTTCTCAAAAGCTTCTGATTTGTGTTTCATCAGGAACACATACCCGAACCTAGAGAGATCGTCAGTGAATGTAATGAAGTATGAAGAACCATCCCTGGCATGTGTAGACATGGGACCGCATACATCACTATGTATCAGTCCCAAGAGTTCGGTAACTCTTTCTCCGTGTCCCGTAAACGGAGTTTTGGTCATCTTTCCTTTGAGACATGACTGGCAAGTGTCATAAGATGAAAATTCAAACGGATTTAAATATCCATCTTTATGCAACTTAGCTAGTCGTGTCACATTGATGTGACCTAGTCTACAATGCCACAAGAAGGATTCGTTCAGTTCTGAACTTTTCCTCTTGTGTGTGTTTGTTATGCTCAGAACTGTTGATTGATTTAGAACATAAATGCCATTGCACAACGTGCCTGATCCAACCAACTTTTGGTTTCGGAAAATGTTCATAACATTGTCCTGTAATACAAAATTATATCCCTCTTTACTTAATAAAGAAACCGATATAATGTTGCATATCAGGTTCGGCATGTAATAGCATTCGTTCAGAACCAATGTATTACCAGTTGGTAATACAAGGTGATATTCCCCGACAGTCTTAGCTGCAACAATTGCACCATTTCCAACTCTAATGTCTTTATCACCTTCTCCAAGTTCTCTACCTTTCCTTAGCCCATGTAACTGATTACATATATGGGATCCCGACCCGGTATCCAATACCCAGGACGTAGAGCAAATGGAGAAACAGTTCTCGGTAACGAACACACCCGAAGAAATGCATCAACATGTACTTTCTTCATTCGGGTGGCATGGGAATCCTGGTATTCCCCTATATCCTGTTCATTCCTATAACTCTTATAGGAAAGAACGGAACCAACGTTCCCCAACACAGTATAACATGCGGGTTCGGTCAAAACATCCATATTATTATCTTGATTAAGGCATGAACTGGTCGCTACCTGGAGAGAGAGAGAAGAAAACACTTTAGCGTATGCTCGTGCAAGATCAGATTGGTTTTTATCTTATCTAATCAGGATGGCTCCCACTGCTTTTTATCAAATCTTCCTCCAAACCCTAAAAGGAAAGACTAGCCGGGATTAATTACACACTACAAGTTCGCCAATCTTTCAGCCAGGCCAGTGTCGGTACTTTGAGGGAGGTCCCCCGTGCTTTCGCACGAACCTAATTAATGTAAACCTCGTTTTCCCAGAGGCATAACCTCGTTAACACCTTTCTAGACACCTACTTGATCGGCTAATTACACTGTGTAAAACTCTCCCAGGAGTAACTCTTACTCGCAGCGGGTATCGGGATCCAACTATCTCATAGAAGGTATGCAATCTCATTGCAAATTTCAACACTTGAAATTCCCGATAATATTTTGCCCCAAGCATCCTATGACCTTGACGGAGGTCAACAAACCACAGGGTGCAAGTCAAGTTCAACCCGTCATTTCTTGATTGAATCAAACCCACCCGCACGACCCTTGACGGAGGTCAACAAGGTTGTATGACTACCCTAATCCAATCTGCATCATATGCATAAGCAGACAAATACTAGTTAGCTACCGCACACTACGCCTTGACGGAGGTCAACAAACGTAGCACGAATACTAAGTAGGATTTATCTGAAATGACGGAGGGCTACGCAGGTTTTCATAAAACCATGAGCGTAATGAACTTGATATCGTTGTAGAATCAAATGAAGTTTTGAAATGGAGTGATTTTGAGGCTTTTCCCAGTTTTGCTAAAGGAGTCACTCCCGGTGAAGGGATCTCGGTCCTTTCCTCGTCGAATGAGGTGCGGGATATATCATATATATCACTGTGCAAAGCAAAAACTCTTTAAAAGCAATCAAAGCCAAACCGAGTGTGTAGCATCTGCCAGTTGTTGCTAAAGGAGTCACTCCCGGTGAAGGGATCTCGGTCCTTTCCTCATCGAATAAGGTGCAGGGTATATCGTATATACCGCTGTGCAAAGCAAGAACTGTAGCTACCCTGTTTTATTTTAAAATTCGATTCTACAACATCTTAGGTTTCTTATCTTTCATTAATCACATTAATGAAGTCCCATCATTTAAATACCTAAACAGCACAGATAGATATGACGTACACTTATGCCATCCGTATTCGCCTCGATGTCCCCTCGTGCACCGTTAGGTTAGGTAACTAACGACAGAGCAGGGCAGGGCTAGTGCGGGTGTAAAACATAAGTAACGTCTATATAATATATCATATATACTATATACTACATCCATCACAGAATCGCATCACAGATATCGCAGCAGAATAATCATATGAAATATTGGATATACTAGGACGTCCGTGTTTTCAATATGAGCCAGTATAAAACACGGATTCCACGGTCGTAACGAATAACCAATCCCACACCCCTAGACCCCTACGAGAGCGGCAAGCAACCCTGCCAATTCTAGGGTTAGGAGACCCGGACTCGACTCCTCGAGTTGGTCTCCCACTGGACCCCAGAACCCGGTTACTTGTGCTCCCCTCCTTGGGTCTATCCTAATGCGGAAAAGTAAATAATATACAAAAGGTGACAACTTCCGCTACCTGGAAGTGCCCCAAATAAAAGAATATTACATACAAGTTTTTACATGAATGAAAATGAAAAACACTCATCTCACATAAAAACCCCCGGCTATTCGAATACGACGATCGAATATAACATATCCAGCAACACATAACATCACATGTCATCAACGTAAGTAAGTATGCATACCCCAATTGTCGTTGACGTATAGCAACGAAACCGGCGATATGAACATACTACACTTACGGTCACAGAAAAGAAAGTGTAAAACTACAACAATTGGAATCCGCAACTTCTTTAGACATCGCATGCCTAACAGTTACAAACCCCGCATTTTAGTCTCATTATCGAAAACTCTTTTCAATATCGTATAGGACTAAAGTGCTAGATTTATAACATTCATGCAGTTATCTCATAACTGTTTGTGAATTCCAATTATTGTATCACATTCCAGATAAACAGATAATGTTAAACTTTCCGATCGAACAGTCGAATACCCAAGTTTTCCCGATACAGTCCAACACATGAAATAAGTCTAACAACATTCAGTTCGTGCCTCAGTACCGACGGTCCAGCCGTAGAAGGGTCAAGCCAACGCCTCACATGTGGCACGCCGTACTGCCCCAAACCCGAAGGTTCAAAGGGCAGTTCAAGACGGTCACATAATCGAGTTAAGGTTTGTTGTCTTCTAGAGGGTCCATCGCGTTACTTGCACTACTTAGAACGTCGTTAAACTTCGGAAAAATCCAACACTTGGAAATTTCCCGACAGGGGAAAAATTGGGTATTTATATCCGGTCGAACTTTTTAACATATTCTGGAAATTATCCGGAAATACACAAAAGACGAAATTTGATAATCCGATCGAAACACCGAATCCCCAAAGCAACCCCAGAAAATTCAACTCTTGAATAATTATTAAAAATATCCAGAGAACACATCACTGTTAAATATAAATTACTGTACAAAAGTCAACGCAAGGGAAGACCAAACGGCCGCGGAACCGCCGCACATGCCAAGCTCGTGCCGCGGTTCCGCGCTGGATTATTCGAATTAGGCCCCCATATTTTACAGTAATTCATACAAAACCCTGCTTGATTTTCTGAACATTTTTAATGTTGAAAAACTCACTGTTTTCAAAAAAGTACAGAGAGCATGGAAATTTTGGACTTTCGGGTTCGATCGGACTTCAAAATCCGTCGGGACTTCGCCTAAGGCTCTAGCTAGGCTCTGATACCAGTGAAAGGTTCCTAGGCACTCTAGTAAGGTCTCACAAGGCATCGGACATGCCAATTTAAAATTTTTGGTGCCGAGAAACCCTAGACTATGGATCTTTAGACTAGAAGTTTTAGGCGAAACGGAAAACTAGTTAACTATTTAACTATTGGTTAGATGCTACAACCTTTGTAGATCCGGATTTCCACCTCCTTAGCTCCACGTGATCATGCCCTCGCTGTCCATCACGAACCCTCGACTCATTCGTCGGCTTCATCGGAATAATGTGCGGAATAGGTCGTCGGCTTTGTGTCAAAGACGATCTACGTCGAGGTTGCACTAGTTCAAACTCTGACTTCACAAACTTGTGAAACTTGTGAAGTAAACACCCAAAACAACTTGGCAAGAGGTAGAGGGTGAAGAAATAGGAGGTGGGTTCTCTTTAGATTTGGATTTCTCTCACTAATACTCAAGTTGCCATTGGAGTAGCAAGCTTGAAGAAGAAGAAGAAGATGAAGAAGATGATCTAGTATTGTGATAAGTCTTTTTAAAATAAAAAGAAAAAGCAATACTTATCATAATACATACTAGGGTTAAGTGTAGAGAATATACCATGGTTAATGGATGGGTTAGGGTTAAGCAAGATGATAAGAAAGGATAAGAAGTCAAAGCTTCATGAAGCTTCAACTAAATGACAAAGAAAGCCACCATCCTTTTTAAATCATTTCCAAACAAACAAATGAAAATATAAATAAATAAATAAATATGCAAAACCCTAATTATCATAATAACCATGGTTTAATTCTATTCACTTAACCATATGATCAAGTATCATCAAACATGATACAAAAAATGCACAAAAGTATATCACATATACAATGTGCAATCCAAGTGAGAAAAATCCGTTTAAAGTGAACCAATACTAGTTAATGCAAAGTAATATATCAAATATATAATTATACATTAAATCATTAAATCAACATTTGATTCAATGATCCGGTCATGTCGCACATAACCGACTAGTATGCAATGTATCGATTTATCGAATCAATGATTCGATAACTAGGTCATATCGAATATAACCAATCGAAACATTTATCGCGAGAATGAAATGCGGTATCACATACACGCATTATTCTCAGTCCTACACATATCTCATATGCGCTCCTATTTCGTTTCGCTTGAACCAGGAAACCTCTGTGTAGGACTCTAAAGACTCGTCAATACGCCGGTAGCAGATGATGATCATATCAAGCATCCACAAGCCGCAAGCGGTCTGCTAAACGTAACGGCCATCCGGGTATTGAGCGATCAGAAGATCGACGAGCTAGCCCGCTCATACTCCTGCGAATCCGACCAGTAACACTTACCGTACAGTCCGATCTGTTCGTCTGATATGTCGCATATCAAGTCTAGGGGTGGTAAACGTCAGACCCCAATAACCCGATAAGTCGTGCCGATGTGAGGCTCATAACGGGTCGAGAAACTACTGGTAACACTTACCAGCAAATCTCTGATCAGCCCTGGCCAGGGACTTCCCTGCTACGGCCAATCGAGCACTGCGCAACATCAACCCCCAATACCGGGAGAGACGAAACCCCTCCTATCGCTCATTGCCTCCATGTGACTCGGGACTGTGCCCAAAGACCACCGTTTTGCACGCCCTTATGGACGTGGTAAGGTGGAGATCAAAGCTCAGTGGGAATCACACAAGACTCCATGACGATCTCGGGTCTACAAACTATCCTGTACAAGTGTCACCTGAGAACTGCCATCTGACGTGAGGTATAATACCATCTGGGAGTTCTCGGCGAGTCCGTCCAGTGTACCCAGTCTCCACTGAGCACCCGTACACCATCTCTGATGTCAAACACCAATGGATATGGGATCATCCATCGCCCATCACATGGGTCGAGAAGCGTATACGCTAGTCTACACTGGTATATCGATGCCCCGTCTCGATACACCCACGACTAGGGACCTTGAAGGATGTACTTATGGACTACCATGTCCCCACTATTATGATCCGCATCATAGTCCAGGTAGTCAAGTACACATCCTAAGGGCTTTACCAACATGTAACTATAAGACAGTATAAAGAGACTAGTGTACATGTTAAGATAAAGAGTAACCAGATAGCATACTATCATATCGAGCAAGAAAGTCATCTCTATATATGTCCAAGCATCCAATATAATATACAACATCTGTACAATACTGGCCTCTAGGGCATACATACAACTAACAATATGTGCATCAAGTATGAATATCATGTCTAGTCACATAAAAGATGAGCTACATCATAATGATCATGGAAATTCTACAGTGTGAGTGTCATGGCAATTAATAACGGTGTGTGTGTAACATGCAGGATAGTGCTCGTGCAACATGAACCGTTAGTAATGGTGCGGTGTTCTAACAACTCTAGTTTATATCCATATAGCAGGGAATGCAGTATGCACTAAATAGTAGCCATGAACAGTCAATGTATGTAAATGTAGCTATAAGGTCCTATCAGCCCTGACGTAGAACGCCATGCGGGCGATATCCCCGTAGATATTAAATCTACTCACCGTAGTCTCTCGCTAGGTATAGCCAACAACTTGTTTCCCCTTCTGCGCGGCGTCCGCCGTACTCGCCTGCGAACCTAGAATTACACAATATATCATACATAAGCTTGAAGTCATACAAACACGACATTAAAGCCGAACTAGTAACTCGTGTCGTGAACCAAGCGCGCGTGTGCAAGATACGCTAAAACGTGTGATTACGTGCCTGAAGCCACTCCGACGCGTCGCGATACGCAGAAACCCAAAACCCATACACACGTATCACGCGTGTCGCGAAGATTAAAATACGGGAAAATAGGTATTCACCTCCAGATTTTGATACAGAAATGATATTGTAAAACTATATATACCTAAATAACCCACATAGCAGCAGCCTCTAGTGGCCCAAACCCCAAACCCCAACTCACTCATCTGGCCGCAAATTGCGGCCAGAATGAATATTCCGGCAGCCTGGGTAGGGGGGTGGGCTCCCAGGTTTGGTGTGTGCACTCTATACCCCCCATACATGCTACAGTAATATCTAGTTTTTCTCTGGAACATCTCGGGTAGTAGCAGATCCTACAGAGCCTTAAATCAAGTTAAAATCCACACTTTTGCACTAAAATGGAACTTTATGGTATTTCTGTGCAAACTGAAATAAACCTGGCCTAAGATAGCTCTAATAACACATAATAGAGCTAACCAAACTAACAAAACTCTAATCTAACATGTGAATCACAAATATCCTTTAATATCACTTAAAATGCACAAAAATGAGATTTTTGCTAAATAATACTACAAGTTTAAAGAAAAGGAGTGCTAACATGAGTTAATACCTTCTAAAAACCTTATAAAACACCAAAAGTCCCAGCTCTTCCCTCAAGTGTGCAGATTTGCCTTCAAACACCCCAAAAGGCCCCTTTTTCCATGGTTTTGTGAAGGAAAAGTGTTGATTTGTGTAGGGTTTTGTTTGGGAATCAAGGAGAAGTGAAAAAGAGAGGAAAAGATGAAGGAAAGCTAGGGTTTTCTGCTGAAATTTCGAGAATTTTCTGAAGTGCGGAGAAGAGAGAGAGAAGAGAAGGAAATGGGGTCAAAAAAGTCAACCTCTTACCTAACACCATGCTCTCAATTGTTTAATTGGATTTTTGAATTATAAAAAGGGTTTTGTTTTGATTAAAGGGTAGGGAATTAAAATGAACCATGCAACAAAAGAATGGTAAACATGTTATACCAAAAACCCTAAGTCTCAAAAATGGCTAAGTGTGCAAGTGTACACTACAAAGGAAAATTTTCCAATTTGCTAACACGACTAAATATAATTAGTAAACCCGACTAAAATAACTAATAATCCTATGTACACATATATAATAACATGTGCAATTACTAATTATCACGAAAAACATTCTAACGGAAATTCAAAGTGTTACAAAAAGGTTCCACGTTTCCCTGAGGACGACCCGTACTCACCTCGGTCTAGCTACGCGCGACACCGTTCTGATTGCGGTTAACTACTAAACACACTTTTTTCGTAACAATCAAATGGCGCCATTGACGGGGATACGTGCGTAATTTTTTTTATTCTTACTATTTGTGTTGAATTCTTATACGATCTATATTATAAATAAAACAAAACTGCAAATTGTATATTTAACGATTATTGTGTGAATTTTGCGAGGGAATCTAGAGTCACAGACTTGAGGAAATAGGAGACAGATACATTCATTGAGATCCAAAGAAGTAGAGAAGGCCACAGAAAAAATTCATCAATTGATCTCTCCCTCTTGCGGCGGAACCGCGGCCGGAAGTGCACATCGGCGGCGGAAGCGCGGCCAGTTAGGAGATCTATGGCTTCAGTCTTCTCTGGTAAGATTCTAACCTCCTTCTCTCTTCTCTGAAATCCAATAAAATATCTTTTCTGCAGGATTCTTTGCAAAATATCGCCGCACAAAAATCTTTTTGCAAAGTTTTGTTTTGCGGTTTGTTTTTGCATATTTTAATACGGATTTTTAAGGGGCAAGACCAAAATGCAGATTAGGTGGGGATTTCATCACCCTTTCTAAGCCCCACAAATCACAAACCGAGCATCTGCATCAACCCTACATTAATTTAAAAAATATCTAGACCAGACCTTAAGGACTGTCGCGCTCAATAAGGACAGAGGAAGGTCATGGGTAATCTATCGCTTATCCGCATTACTTTTGTAGTGTCTAGGCAAGTGTGTCTAAGGTGAGTGGTTACTTAATTAGGACCACTACTTTCGTAGTGGGGAGCCTCCCACTCACCTGGCACTTACCTGGCTACAAGAGTAGTAAAGAGGCGGTAGAGGATTTATCCTGCGGCTTATCCTTTGGAAGTCTAGGAGCGGTCTAGAGACTGACCTAGGTAACCATAGTTCTAGGGTTGTTTGTGCATTTTTGTGTGATTTGTCTAAATCCGTCATTTTTCAAAACAAACTAATTATTTTCTCCCCTTTTTACCCCTTCCCCCTGTTGGAGATAGTGCCCTCAAAGTCAATTATTGGATCACAGGCACGTGATTGCAATGATTGAGGGAGGACCTATCCCGGTAGGACAGTCTTACTCAAGATGATAGTATGCTATCTGGTTTATCTTTATCATCGTGTACTACTTTAGGTGACCTTTCAGGTCACTATTGCACGTTGATAGAGCCCCTAGGATTCTTGCTTGACTACCAGCAGTATGAGGGCGATCATATACGTAGGAGCTGGGGTCTATAAGCACATCCTTAAAAGGTCCCTAGTCGTGGGAGTTTCGAGACAGGGCATCGATACTCCAGAGTAGACTAGTGTATACAGTCGAGACCCCGACGAGGGGCGGTGGCCGGTCTCACAAGCCACTGGTGTCAGTTGGTTCACCTAAGATGTATACAGGTGCTCATTGGGTTATGAGTACACCGGACAGGACTCGCCGGGAACATGCTAGTTGGTCTTATACCTGACGTCAGATAGCAGTTCCCTGGTGACATGTGTATAGGTTAGTTCATCGACCTGAGATCTTCGTTTGTCTCGTGTGAGTTCCCACTGTGCTTTGATTACTACCCTACCACGCTCAAAGGAGACGTGCAAACAGGTTTTAGTTGGGTACAGTCCCGAGCCACATGGAGGCAGTGAGCGGATCTGCAGGGGTTCGTCTCTCCCGGTATTGGGGGTGAGGTCGCGCTGTGTCTAGGAGAGCCCAGAACACCCTGAGATACTACTGGAATACCTACCAGTAAATCTCCTGCCTTGGCCAAGGACTTCGTGTAATGGCTCTCCTAGACACAGCGCGACCTCACCCCCAATACCGGGAGAGACGAACCCCTGCAGATCCGCTCACTGCCTCCATGTGGCTCGGGACTGTACCCAACTAAAACCTGTTTGCACGTCTCCTTTGAGCGTGGTAGGGTAGTAATCAAAGAACAGTGGGAACTCACATGAGACAAATGACGATCTCAGGTCGATGAACTAACCTGTACACATGTCACCAGGGAACTGCTATCTGACGTCAGGTATAAGACCAACTAGCATGTTCCCGGCGAATCCTGTCCGGTGTACTCATAACCCAATGAGCACCTGTATACATCTTAGGTTAACCAATTGACACCAGTGGCTTGTGAGACCGGACACCGCCCCTCGTCGGGGTCTCGACTGTATACACTAGTCTACTCTGGAGTATCGATGCCCTGTCTCGAAACTCCCACGACTAGGGACCTTTTAAGGATGTGCTTATAGACCCCAGCTCCCACGTATATGATCGCCCTCATACTGCTGGTAGTCAAGCAAGAATCCTAGGGGCTCTATCAACGTGCAATAGTGACCTGAAAGGTCACCTAAAGCAGTACACGATGATAAAGATAAACCAGATAGCATACTATCATCTTGAGTAAGACTGTCCTACCGGGATAGATCCTCCCTCAATCATTGCAATCACGTGCCTGTGATCTAATAATTGACTCTGAGGGCACTATCTCCAACAATCTCCCACTTGCACTCAAGGCTAATTATTGCGATGTCGCATACTCACAGCCCGTGTGATACCGAACACCCAACTCCTCTACTAGTCAGTCTCACAAAGCTCGTTTGCGAAACTATTGCGTTCGAGGAATAGCCTCAGTGAGTGGATCCGCTCTGATGTTTCTTTCTATGTCTCTTTTTATCTCAAGTTCGCGGAGAAACCCATCTCCCGAAATGAGCAATACATGTCTTAGAATATGTCTGGATGTCTGATGGGACCTAGCTCATAAATGAACTCCAAATCCAAACTTCTTAGACTGTATCGTCAACTGAACTTAATCAGTATCATGCGCCATCCTTCCCTCAGTATCCACCTGGACCACCTGTCCAAAATACTGCCCCTCGTCAGAGGAAAAACTATAACTCTGACAGTCACTCTGCCGTCCAGGTCACCTTGGAAGCCTGGAATGATAACTGTCTCACAAACGAGGCTGCCGTTATCATTTCCCTAGAATATCAACTTATGTTTTAAAACTTCTTCCGATCGTTTCTCCAGGATTGGATTAATATCAACTTACTGCATCTCATGCAAAAACAACATCTGGTGTGATACTTGACATCTGATGATTGACTCAATTGCCTAAGCAAGTGATCTGCCAATCATGAACATCCCTCTCCTCTTTAGTCTATGAGACACCTTTAGAGAGGGTGACTCCATCACCTGCAGGTACACTACCGTGCCTGGAGTCTTCCATTCTAAATACTCTTAGAATGCTGTCAAAGTACCCAAATTGGGAAACCACCCAAATCTAGATCTAAAATCATAGATCTAGTAACCAGAATGTCTGATATAATATCCAATTGCTATGTGGAGAAACCACTGTGTGACAACCAAAATATAACCGATCGTAGTATAGGAATATCACTTCCTACTCTGTGTATGTCATCCAAATACCAGGACATCACACGCTACTACCTTCTTAACAGATCCATCCCCTATTCTAATGAAGTCAAACCTATGACTGTCACATCAGAAATAGATAATCTATCTCCGCTAAATCTTCTTTAGTCTATAAATAGACATAAGCCACTTGTCCACCATGCTTCCGCTGCTCCCACTGACTACGACAACCCTCTGGCAGAGTCATATACGCGTACACTTCTGAAGCCAGTTCAGAACGACGCTATACTCATCCTCCTGCCGGGTCTCATAATTTGGAACAACAGCAATGGTAAGTCTGGGTAAACAAGAACCTCCCTGCCACCGTCCTTGAGCATACCGAAGTACCTCTCGAGTGCCTGAGGTTACCCACCTTATCTGCGGAGTGGCCAATGGAATGTCAATCCAGATTGAATCTTTAGGTTCTTATCAAATCTTTAGTAATCATTTGCGGTTCTGGAATCACTTCCAGTTCTACCATATTCCCACTACTGTTTTCTGGAAAAAAAAATCCATTTTTATTAAAACTGTGGCGAGTCAAGAACAATATCACTATTGATCTTCCTGATGGTAGAAAGTCAACCCTCGCCATAGCCTGGGTCAACCCACAAACAGCCATTACAGAAACATGCCTTGAGTTATCCAGAGTCTGGTTTTAAGCATAAGCCGGACGACTCCCCGTACCTTAACATCGTTAAGATATGAACTGTTCTATATCCAATACAGAAACAGGGGCACTGATTTAATTGAACCAGATTCAAATCATGAAGCTGTCTCCAGTGCATGTCAACTAAATGGAAGGAGGCCGATCAGCGTTACTCAACTTAGGAATGCTTCCAATTATGAGTAACCTGAAAGAGAAGCAAGTTCTCTTAATCATTGCTATCAACTGAATACCACACATAAGTATTTACATCTTCGATCACCTTGAAGAATCCTGATACTTGCAATACCTGGTTCTCTACTTTACTCTTATACCTATAACTTCTCAAAACTTGGACCTTGTGTTTCTACGAAACACATGTCTAAGAATTAGAGAAGGCATAAGTAAACAGAATACAGTACGAGTACCAACCCCTCTGTCCTCATGGACACTGGACAATATACAATACTCTGTATAAGTCCCCTGAGTCTAATAACTCATTCACTGTGTGTCGTAGGTTGAAAAATGTACTTATGGTTAAGAAGAATTACACCGCTGTTCATTGCTCCTTACCTAACCATCCACTGATATAGGTAAATGTCCTGGACATAATTTCAAAAAGGTATATCTCACTCTATAAAAATAGACATACAGATACATCAACTTGATATTGGTGCATAACAGCGGATATTCAAAACCAAATATTTGCCGTCCGGCAAACAACCCAAGTGACTTCCTCAAATATCACCAATTACAACGAATTCCGATATAATGAGGATGATCACCTAATTCCCAATAACTTACTCCCACTCATCATCGGTAGAACCATACAGATGTGAGAATCAAACCTGGTAAATACATACCCTGGAGCAAGTGTCTAATTGGGAAATCAGTTTTCTTTTAACAGTACACAGTGAAACTGAAACATTGAAATGTTTCGATGGGGTATCCGGGTATTCCTAGTAATGCCTATTCCATTATCCAGATTCACGACTGTAACCGTATAATTCTTTGCCATCGTTCCAAATCCCTTTATATGTCTTTATTCATTACCTTCTGTACACCCTCTTAGGCTAAATGGTTTTCTTCCTTCCCAACCGTTCGGCACCAGCCTATGGTTTGGAAGAAGACTATCCAATAAGCATAATGGGTGTACTGTCCTAATCCTAGGAGCACTCGCAATGCGAGAGAAGGTGAAGATAAAAGACAACCGAATAAACCTTATTCCTATTTCTCCTGAACCAGAATCCATCCCCGAACTAGAACAAGTTCCTTTCGAGTTCGTATATAACTATACGATGGAGTATCCAAATAAACTGTGGATCTTCGTAGTGATACGGAGTGTCCTGGAGAAATACAAAGGTGAAGTGGGAGTGGTAATGAAATACTTGGTTTGGTCGTGAATAGCAGTCGCAATTTACTTTGCCCTCCTTCTAATCCCTTTATTTGTCTTTACTTAATACCTTCTGTACACCTTAGTTAGGCTAATTGGTTTTCTTCATTCCCTACCGTTCGACACCAGCCTATGGTTTGGAAGAAGACTATCCAATTTGCGTAATAGGTGTACCGTCCTAATCCAAGGAGCACTCGCAACCTGAGAGAAGGTAAAAGGAAAAGACAACTGAATAGTCTTATTCTTTTTCTCCAGAACCGGAAACCATCCTCGAATAAATTCCTTCGAGTTCGTATTTAACCATACGATGGTTTTGTCCAATGGAAGTGGACGTTCGTAGTAATACGGGGTGTCCTGGAGAAAAGGGTAAAAGTAGGAGTGGCAATGAGGTTTGCAACTCTGACAATCCAAAAGCCAGTCTTATAAGAAGGTTCGGTTAATTTTGGTCACTGAGTCATAGTCGAAGGTCGGGTCATGGTTGTTGGAGATAGTGCCCTCAGAGTCAATTATTAGATCACAGGCACGTGATTGCAATGATTGAGGGAGGACCTATCCCGGTAGGACAGTCTTACTCGAGATGATAGTATGCTATCTGGTTTACCTTTATCATCGTGTACTGCTTCAGGTGACCTTACAGGTCGCTATTACACGCTGATAGAGCCCCTAGGATTCTTGCTTGACTGCCGGCAGTATGATGGGGATCATATACGTGAGAGCTGGTGGTCTATAAGCACATCCTTAAAAGGTCCCTAGTCGTGGGAGTTTCGAGACAGGGCATCGATTCTCCATAGTAGACTAGTGTATACAGTCGAGACCCCGACGAGGGGCGGTGGCCGGTCTCACAAGCCACTGGTGTCAGTTGGTTCACCTAAGATGTATACATGTGCTCATTGGGTTATGAGTACACCGGACAGGACTCGCCGGGAACATGCTAGTTGGTCTTATACCTGACGTCAGATAGCAGTTCCCTGGTGAAATGTGTACAGGTTAGTTCATCGACCTGGGGATCGTCATTTGTCTCGTGTGAGTTCCCACTGTACTTTGATTACTACCCTACCACGGCTCAAAGGAGTCGTGCAAACAGGTTTTAGTTGGGTACAGTCCCGAGCCACATGGAGGCAGTGAGCGGATCTTCAGGGGTTCGTCTCCCCCGGTATTGGGGGTGAGGTCGTGCTGTGTCTAGGAGAGCCATTACACAAAGCCCTCGGCCGAGGCAGGAGATTTACTGGTAGGTATTCCAGTAGTATCTCAGGGTGTTCTGGGCTACACTCCGACACGACTTTTACCGCTTTTGGGGGTCTGACTTTTACCAACCCCCTAGGCCCGACATGCGATACTCATAGACGAACGGACCGGACTGTACGGATATTGTCACTGACAGGCTCAGTAAGGTGTCAGGATGAGTTCGCTCATCGACGTCCCTTTTGGTCAATAGCTGGTGGCCCGTCACGTATTGGCTAATACCTCTGACGTGCTAGTGGTTAAATCCACAGCCATAGTATTGACGAGTCTTTAGAGTCCACCACACTTTCAGTTACTCAAGCTTTCGGGCGAAACGCTGTAGAGGCCGTATGGAGATATGGCAGGGTCTGATCAGATACGTGCGGTATTGCACGGATCAGGATCGGACGGTTTGTACTAGTGGCCGTATGGATATATGGCAGGGTTCGATCTGATACGTGCGGTATTGCACGGATCAGGATCGGACGGATATTACTAGCAAGCTTTGGTGTATGACGGATCCTAGTTTAGTACAGTGTAGATTTTGTCTCATTGCATTTGTATCCGGTCGGAATACAGATGCGGGTGTGTATGCATAGTGTCGGGGTTTTCCTGTAATTTATTACGGGACCAGTTTTCTGGAGTTGCCAGTTTGCATTCCGTTCCGGCCGGTTTTCCTTTATTCTTTCCCGGCCGGACTTTTCCGATGGAGGGTGTTACTTGCAAGTTTGCAAATAACTTTTTGGGGAGGGTGTTTCTTGCATATGTGGGATCATGATATGACCATCGTCATTTTATTCTCTTTACATCACTTGCATTATTCATGATGGTTATGGTGAAGAGATTGATTTGGTTTAGGATGTGAGCTTTGCTTTATGATATGGTCACCTCCACCTTTTCCTACACTCACCTCCCTTCATGAGTTTGGTTTTTTCCCTCCACCATTTCCTCATATCAAATGGCCGGCCACTATTAGGGAATGAGAGAGAGAGAAGTTCATTTTTGATGTATGGCAATTTGCTTCATTTCATGTTCATTCTTAGCTTGCAAAAGTTTAAAAGCTCTCTCCATTGCTCATTCTTGATTCCTCCATCACCATGGCAACTTCAAACCCCATATGAGACAAGCATCATCTACACTACATTCTACAGCATATTCTTGGGCGCGTCGGCTTGCCAACTTCGCGCCCGAGTTGCCTCGGTATTGAGGTGGGAGCCCGTAAAAGATGCAGACGATGTAGTGCCCTTCCGGCAAGGATGCGACGACCGGAGTTTCCGCGGGAGATCGGGACGACGACGAGAAGACCGGAGGACTCGGATCACTCGGTATATCTCTCACCCTTTCTCTTGTATGCTAGTATCGGTTAATGGTCACGATCCGGGTATATTGTCCGCGGTAGCGCCAGTTTAAAATTAAAGAAAAATTTTGATTCCGCATTTTGGCCTCGGATTGACGGCCGGGGCGCTGCCGTGGCGCAACATGGTATTAGAGCCACGCCATTAACCTTGCCTAGCTTGTTCTAATGTGTTTGACTTATCCGATCGACCAAAATTCCAAAATCCGCGTTTTGCATGCATCAGTTTTCTGTCGATTTTTTCCGGGCTCTAAAAAATTTTTTAGGTTGCAGAAAAGTGATGTACTGGAAAATATAAGGCTACTATAGAAATTCGACAGAGTGATTCCATTGTGTGAGCGCGGAACCTCGGCAAAACCCCCCTTTGTGCCGCGGTTCCGCCGCACTATGGTCAGATCACTGTGTCGTTTTTCTTCAGTTGCTTTCTGGGCTGATTTTAAGGGTTTTGGAACATTAATTTTGGGCCCAGAATTTCTTGATGTGCTACAGTAGTACTTGGGGGCCCACTTGTTAATTTTTGATTGATTGGATATTTTAAACACATTATTTCACAGTATTTACATTATATCTGCGACCGTGAATATCACTTGATCGGTAAATCCTGTCTAACTGCTATAGCCCGGTTAGACGGATTTGCGAACGTGATTTTCACGTTGATGTTCTGTGTTTATGCTGTGTTGTTGCGGATCGGTCGTGGGGGATAGCCTGGATGCATTGCTAGTACATTTTTGTTGTATTATGTACATTTGATATTGCAGGGCGAGCGTCCGACATGTGGACTGCCGTCACCGCCTGTTTGTATTATTCTTTTGGGGCACGACCTGGTTGCGGTCGATGTACCCGTTGTATGTATATTTTACTTTCTGTACTAGGATTACCCCGCGGAGGGGTGCAGGGATAGCCGGGTTCTAGAGGGCAACGGGCCCGCATCTCATGGCATTGAGACGGAAGGGGCTTCACTCTAGGATTGGCGGGCTATTCGCCGCACTCGTAGGGGGTACAGGTTGACCCAGGAGGGGTGCCCAAGTTACCGGATTCCATGAAGTGCTGGGTGGTCCATTCACGGTGCTGAAGGGGGCTACCTCGCTTCAGGTTTTAGCGGGTGACTTGCCGCGCCCGTAGGGGTCTAGGTTTTCATTGCACAGGCTATCCACACGACCAGGGGAACGTCGGGTTTCAGCAGCGGCTCTGTGAAACCCGGGACTTCCAGATATCTGTATTGTTCTGAGATGCTGTATATTTCTGTAATGTTGCTTTTTATCACGCCTTGAGCGAAATATAATATATTGGTATATATATTAGTAGATGTTGTATATGTTTTACATCCGCGCTCGTCCAGTCCCCGCTCTGTCGTTAGTTAGCTAACCTAACGGGTAATGACGGGACCCAGTGGCGAATGCGGATGGCATATACGTACATCAGTATATTTTCGTTCTTTGTGGTGTGAACAATTGATGGGACTGCGTTGATTCGGATCAATGCAAGCTAAACAAACCTATTCTGATGTTGTTGGAACATTTTTCAAAAAGCTGTTATTGCAAAGACGTTCACTTTTGTTTTGCATTGTGGTATTCATTTGGAATATCCTGCTCCTCAGTCGACGAGGCAAGGGCCGAGATCCCTTCACCGGGAGTGACCCCTTGGACAGAAGTTTGCGTCAGGGCATTAACTTCACTATAGCCGATTACTTTTGCTTTGCATCGTGATATTCAGTTGGAATATCCTGCACCTCATTCTACGGGGAAAGAGCCGAGATCCCTTCACCGGGAGTGACCTCTTTAGCGAAAGTTTTCGTCACAATATTTTTTATAAAAGGCTATGCAGTTCCTTCAACGATATCAAGTTCATTACGTTAAAGGTTTTTCGCCAAAAACCAGTCGTAGCCCTCCGTCATTTCCTACAGGTATTATTTAGTATTCGTGCTGCGTTTGTTGACCTAGTCAAGACGTAGTGTTCGGTAGCTGAGTGGTACTTGTTTGTTGCATAAGTGGGATTGGTTAAGACAGTCGTGCGGCCTTGTTGACCTAGTCAAGGGCACGTACGGGTGGGTTTAATGCAATCCAGAATAATGACGGGTTGAACTTGACTGGCGGTTTATGGTTTGTTGACCTAGTCAAGGTCATAAACCGCTTGGGGTAAAAATCACATCGGGAGTTTCAAAAGAACTGAAACTTGCCAGGCATGAGCATACCTTCTGGAGTGTGGTGACTTGAGTGGATTCCGTCAAGTTATCATGCGATGATAGTTGGATCCCGATTCCCACTGATGAGTTAGTTTACTCCTCGGGTGACCCCGACTAATTCTTCTTTCAAGTTTGGAGGAGAATTTGAGGTACAGTGGGAGGTTTCCAGATTAGACAAAGTGATAACCATTCTGATCTAGGTTAGAGTGCACGCTGAGTGTTTCTTTTCTCTCTCTCTTTGGAAGCGACCATTGACCCGACCCTAGACTATGACTCAGTGACCAAAATTAACCGAACCTTCTTTAACACTGGCTTTTGGATTGTCAGAGTTGCAAACCTCATTGCCACTCCTACTTTTACCCTTTTCTCCAGGACACCCCGTACTACTACGAACGTCCACTTCTATTGGACAAAACCATCGTATGGTTATATACGAAGTCGAAGGAATTCGAGGATGGTTTCTGGTTCTGGAGAAAACGAATAGGACTATTCAGTTGTCTTTTCTTTTCACCTTCTCTCAGGTTGCGAGTACTCCTTGGTTTAGGAGTAGTACACCTATTACGCAAATTGGATAGTCTTCTTCCAAACCATAGGCTGGTGCCGACCGGTAGGGAATGAAGAAAACCAATTAGCCTAAAAGGTGTGCAGAAGGTATTAAGATTAAGACAAAGCAAGGGATTAGTAAGAGGGCAAAGTAAATTGCGACTGATATTCATGACCAAACCAAGTATTTCTTCGCCAATCCTAAATCACCCTTGTATTTCTCCAGGACACTCCGTATTACTACGAAGATCCCAGTTTATTGGATAATCCATCGTATGGTTATATACGAACTCGAAAGGAACTTGTTCCAGTTCGGGGATGGATTCTGGTCCGGGAGAAATAGGAATAAGGTTTATTCGGTTGTCTTTTATCATCACCTTCTCTCGCTTTGCGAGTGCTCCTAGGATTAGGACAGTACACCCTTTATGCTTATTGGATAGTCTTCTTCCAAACCATAGGCTGGTGCCGAACGGTAGGGAAGGAAGAAAACCATTTGGCCTAAGGGATGTGCAGAAGGTAATGACTAAAGACATATAAAGGGATTTGGAGAGGTGGCAAAGAATTATACGGTTATAATTGTGAATCTGAATAATGGAAGAGGCATTACTAAGAATACCGGAATACCCCACCGAAACATTTCAATGTTTCAGTTTCACTGTGTAATGTTAAAAGAAAACTGATTTCCCGATTAGATACTTACTCCAGGGTATGTATTTACCAGGTATGATTCTCACATCTGTATGGTTTTACAGATGATGAGTGGGAGTAAGTCATTGGGAATAGGGTGATCATCCCCATTATATCGGGATTCGTTGTAATCGGTGATATTTGAGGAGATCATCTGGGCTGTTTGCCGGTCGACAAATATTTGGTTTTGAATATCCGCTGTTGTGCACCAATTTCAAATTGATATATCTGTACGTCTATTTTCATAGAGTGAGATATACCTTTTGATATTATGTCGATGACATTTACCTATATCAGTGGATGGTTAGGTAAGGAGCATCAAACAGCGGTGTAATTCTTCTTAACCATAAGTACAGTTTTCAACCTACGACGCACAGTGAAAGAGTTGTTAGACTCAGCGGACTTATACAGAGTATTGTATGTTGTCCAGTGTCCATTAGGATAGAGGGGTTGGTCCCATACTATATTCAGTTTACTTTTAACTTCTCTAGTTCTTAGACATGTGTTTCGTAGAAACACAGGGTCTAAGTTTTGAGGAGTTATAGGTATTTGAATAGAGTAGAGAACCAGGTGTAGCAAGTATCAGGATTCTTCAAAGTGATCGAAGATGTAGATATTTGTGTATGGTATTCAGTTGATAGTAATGATAAAGAGAAATTGCTTCTCTTTCAGGTTACTCACAATTGGAAGCATTCCTAAGTTGAGTAACGCTGATCGGCCTCCTTCCATTTAGTTGACATGCACTGGAGACAGCTGCATGATTTGAATCTGGTTCAATTAAATCAGTGCCTCTGGTTCTATATTGGATATAGAACAGTTCATATCTTAACGATGTTAAGGTACGGGGAGTTGTCCGGCTTATGCTTAAAACCAGACACTGGACAACTCAAGGCACGTTTCTGTAATGGCTGTTTGTGGGTTGACCCAGGCTATGACGAGGGTTGACTTTCTACCATCTGGAAGATCAATAGTGATATTGTTCTTGACTCGCCACAGTTTTAATAAAAATGGATTTTTTCAGAAAACAGTAGTGGGAGTATGGTAGAACTGGAAGTAATTCCAGAACCACAAACGATTACTGAAGATTTGATAAGGAACCTAAAGATTCAATCTGGATTGACATTCCATTAGCCACTCCGCAGATATGGTGGGTAACCTCAGGCACTCGAGAGGTACTTCGGTATGCTCAAGGACGGTGGCAGGTGTAAGTCTACGCTAGCGCCCCGGCAGTCTACAGACGCCAAATGCGGAACAAAAAAACTTTTAACTGGCACTATCGTATACTTTAACCCAGATCTGCCATTATTGCTAAACTAACAAACTGTAAAGAGTGTAGAATGGTTATACCGAACGATCCGAGTCCTTCGTTCTTCAACCATCATCCCACGCTCCGCTGCGGCTGCTCCGATCTCGTCGATCTCCGATCTCCTCGTCGAGGTGGCACCACATGATCGGTTCTTTAAACGGGCTCCCGCCTCTGTCTCGAGGCAACTCGATCGTCAAGTTTGCTAAAAGAGACGACCAAGAATGATGTAGAGAATGAGTAGATGACTTTGTCTCACTACGTCCAAGTCCGTGGACGATCGGTTAATGAAGTTGCCGTGGAAATCGGGTGATGGAATGAAATGAACTGTGAATTCCATACACCCCAAAACTATCATATCTTTTCTAACCGATGAAATCAACAACCATAACAGAGAGAGAGGGGGCCGGCCTCTTTATAGAATGAGGGAGGTGACCGTAGGAGAGGGGGGTGACCATAGGATGCAACCTTATCATAACCCAAAAGATATTATCAACAAATATCAAGCAAAAAGATCTTTAGCTAAACAAGAAATGGTTGATTACAAAGCATGAGTCACACGACACCTCACCCAATCTAGAACCTTCTAGAATCTTCTAGAAGCATGACTCATCATATCTGAAGAAAAGATAAATCCGCCTTTAACAGAATGTTAAAAGACGGCTGATAGAAAACTGGAAACTGGCAACTTCCAAAAGTGATCCTGAAACGAATTTCAGGACAACCCCGAAACTGTATAAATATACCCGTATTTGTATTACGACCGAATACAAATGCAACTGAGACAAAGATATTATACCTACTCAATATAATACTCGGATCCGGCTTAAACCAAAGCCGACCAGTATTATCTGCCCGAAAAATAACACGTGCGTAAACGCACGTGCATTTTCCGAACCCTGCCATAAAACCATACGGCCTCTACAACGTTTCGCCCGAACTTGGGAAACTGTCTGTGGGGGACTCTAATGACTCGTCAGCACCCTGACAGTAGGTTTAACCACAAACCGTCAGCGGCACTAGCAATGCGTAACGGCTGCCCATGGACTGACTTCAAGGGATGCCGATGAGCGCACTCATCCGGAAAACCCTACTGAGCCTAACAGTGACAATGTATATACAGTCCGGTCCGTTCGTCAATGAGTATCGCATATCCGCCTAGGGGGCTAGCAACGTCAGACCCCCAATAGCAGTATAAGTCATGTCGGAGTGAAGCCCAATTACACCCTGAGATACTACTGGAGTACCTACCAGTAAATCTCCTGCCACGGCCGTGGGCTTTGTGTAATGGCTCTCCTAGACACAGCATGACCTCGCCCCCAATACCGGGAGAGACGAATCCCCTGCCGATCCGCTCACGTGCCTCCATATGGCTCGGGACTGTACCCAAAAGCTACCTGTTTGCACGACTCCTTTGAGCCGTGGTAGGGTAGAAATCAAAGCACAGTGGGAACTCATACGAGACAAATGATGACCTCAGGTCGATGAACTAACCTGTACACATGTCACCAGGGAACTGCTATCTGACGATAGATATAATACTAACTAGCAGATTCCCGGCGAGTCCTGTCCGGTGTACTCATAACCCAATGAGCACCTGTATACATCTTAGGTGATCCAACTGACACCAGTGGCTTGTGAGACCGGACACCGCCCCTCGTCGGGGTCTCGACTGTACACACTAGTCTACTCCGGAGTATCGATGCCCTATTTCGAAACTCCCACGACTAGGGACCACAATTAAGGATATGCATATAAACTACCCAACTCTCACGTATATGATCGCCATCATACAGTTGGTAGTAAAGCAAGATCCTAAGGGCTCTATCAAAGTGTAACATGGAATCAGTCACCTGAACATGTACACGACTGATAAAGGCAAACCAGATAGCATACTATCATCTTGAGTAAGACTGTCCTACCGGGATAGGTCCTCCGCAATCATTGCAATCACGTACCTGCGATCCAATAATTGACTATGAGGGCACTATCTCCAACAATCTCCCACTTGCACTCAAGGCTAATATTGCGATGTCGACTACTCACAGCCCGTGTGAAACCGAACATCCAACTCCTCTACTAATCAGTTTCACAAAGCCCGTTTGTAAAACTATTGTGTTCGAGAAATAGCCTCGGTGAGTGGATCCGCCTAGAAGTTTCTTTCTGTATCTCTCTTAATCTCAAGTTCGCGGAGAAAGCCATCTCCCGAATTGAGTAGTACCTGTCTTAGAATATGTCTGGATATCTGATGGGACCTTAGTTCATAAATGAACTCCATATCCAAACTTCTTAGACTGAATCGATCACTGAACCTAATTAGCATCGGGCACCATGCCACCCACAGTATCCTCTGGAACCACCTGTCCATAATACTGTCCCTCGTCAGAGGGAAAAACTATAACTCTGACAATCACTCTGTCATCCATGTCACCTTTGAAGCCTGGAATGATAACCGTCTCCTGAAAGAGGCTGTCGTTATCAAATCCGTAGAACATGTACCAATGTTCTAAAACTGCTTCCTTATGTTTCTCCAGGATTGGATTAATACAAACTTATTGCATCTAGTGCAAAAACAACATCTGGTGTGGTACTTGACATCTCATGATTGACTCAATTGCCTAAGCAAGTGATCTGTCAATCATGCACATCCCTCTCCCCTTTAGTCTATACGACACCTTTAGAGAGGGTGACTCCATCACCTGCATGTACACCACCATGCTAGGAGTCATCTATTCCAAAAACCATTAGAATATCTGTCAAAGTACCCACATTGGGAAACTACCCAAATCCAGATCTAAAACCATAGATCTAGAAACCAAAATGTCAAATATTATATCCATATCCTTTCTGGAGAAACAACTGTGTGACGACCACAGTACAACCGATCGTAGTATAGGAATTTTACTTCCTACTCTGTGTATGTCATCCAGATACCATGACATCACACCCTACTGCCTTCTTAACTGATCCATCCCCTATTCTGATTGAAGTCAAACCCATGACTGTCACATCAAAATTAGATGATCTATCTCCGCTATAACTGCTCAAGTCTATAAATAGATATAAGCATCTTGCCCACTATGCTTCCGTTGCTTCCACTGACTACGACAACCCTCCTACCGGGTCTCATATCCTGGAACAACAGTAGTGTCAAGTCTGGGTAGATAAGAACCTCCCTGTCACCGTCCTTGAGGCTACCGAAGTACCTCTCGGGTGTCTGAGGTTACCTACCAAATCTGCGGAGTGGCTAATGGAATGTCAAACCTGATTGAATGTATAGGTCCTATTAAATTTTCCGTAATCGTTTGCGGTTCTGGAATCACTTCCAGTTCTACCATACTCCCACTACTGTTTTCTGAAAAAGATCCATTTTTACTAAAACTGTGGCGAGTCAAGAACAATATCACTATTGATCTTCCAAATGGTAGAATATCAACCCTCGTCATAGCCAGGGTCAACCCACAAACAGCCATTACAGAAATGTGCCCTGAGTTATCCAGTGTCTGGTTTTAATCATAAGCTGGACAACTCCCCGTACCTTAATTTCTTTTAAGGTACGATCCATTCTATATCCAATACAGAAACTTTGGCACTTATTTAATTGGAACCATATTCAATCCATGCATCTGTCTCCAGTGCATATCAACTTAATGGAAAAAGGCTAATCAGCATTACTCAACTTAGGAATCCATCCAATTATGAGTAACCTGAAAGAGAAACATGTTTCTCAAAATCATCACTATCATCTGAATACCAATCACAAGAATCTACATCTTCGATCTCTTTGAAGAATCCCGATACTTGTGATACCTGGTTCTCTACTTTGTTCTTATACCCACAACTTCTCAAAACTTAGACCTTGTATTTCTACGAAACACTTGTCTAAATACTAGAGAAGTTATAAGTAAACAGAACATAGTACGAGGACCTACCCCTTTGTCCTGATGGACACTGGACAACATACAATACTCTGTATAAGTCCGCTGAGTTTGAACAACTCAAAACCTGTGCGTTGTAGGTGGAAAACTGTACCCTGGCGATTTCCTCAAATATCACCAATTTCAACGAATTCCGATATAATGAGGATGATCACCTAATTCACAATATCTTACTCCCACTCATCATCTGTAAAACCATACAGATATGAGAATGAAACCTGGTAAATACATACCCTTGGAGTAAGTGTCTAATCGGGAAAACAGTTTTTCCTTTAACAATGCACTGAAACATGAAAATGTTTCGTAGGGGTATCCTGGTATTCATAGCAATGCCTCTTCCATAATCCAATTCATGATTTCAACCGTATATTTTATTGCCATCTCTCCAAATCCCCTTTATTTGTCTTTAGTCGTTACCTTCTGTACACCACCGTTAGGCTAAATGGTTTTCTTCCTTCCCTACCGTTCGGCACCAGCCTATGGTTTGGAAGAAGACTATCCAGTAAGTATAATAGGTGTACCCTCCTAAACCAAGGAGTACTCGTATCTCGAGAGAAGGTGACGATAAAAGACAACTGAATAATACCTTATTCTTTTAAAGGTGAAATAGGAGCGGCGATGAAGTACGCGGTTTTGGTCGTGAATGATATCAGTCGCAATTTACTTTGCCCTCTTTCTAATCCCTTTATTTTGTCTTTACATATTACCTTGTGCACACCTTACTTAGGCTAATTGGTTTTCTTCATTCCCTACCTTTCGGCACCAGCCTATGGTTTGGAATAAGACTATCCAATAGGCGTAATAGGTGTACTCTCCTAAACCAAGGAGCTCTCGCAACCTGAGAGAAGGTGATAATAAAAGACAACTGAATAAACCAATTCTATTTCTCCTGAACCTGGATCCATCCCCGAAGAAGTCCCTTCGAGTTCGTATATAACCATACGATGGATCTATCCAATGGAAGTGGATATCCGTAATAATACGGGTGTTCTGAGAAATGCAAAGGGTAAAAGAAGGAGTGGCAATGACTTATGCAACTCAGACAGTCCAAAAAGCCAGTATTTTAAGAAGGTTCGGTCAACCTGTACACTGAGTCAAAGTCTAGGGTCGGTCAAAAGTCGCTACCAAAGAGAGAGAGAGAAAAGAAACACTCTGCGTGCACTCTATCCTAGATCAGAATGGTCATCACTTTATCTAATCCGGAAACCTCCCACTGTCCTGTCAAATTCTCCTCCAAACCTAAAGAAGAATCAATCGGGATCACCCGAAGAGTAAACCAACTCATCAGTGGGAATCGGGATCCAACTCTCATCGTATGTTAACGTGATGGAATGCATCCACGTTATTCATACTCCAGAAGGTATGCGCATACTTGGCAAGTTTCAGTTTCTTTAGAAACTCCCGATATCATTTTCTTGCCCCATGCTCTTATGACCTTGGCGAAAGTCAACAAATCATAAGTCACATGTCAAGTTCTGCCCGTTATTATCTTGTTAATTTGAATCCACCCGTACATACCCTTGACGAAAGCCAACAAGGTAATACGACTGTCCCAAACTAACTCATCTATCTATGCAACAAATGAATACCCAGCAGCTACCAAACACTATGCCTTGACGAAAGCCAACAAACACAGCTTGAATACTACTGACCATCCATAAGAAACGACGGAGGGCTACGACTGGTTTTTGGCGAAAAAACCTTTAACGTAGTGAACTTGATATCGCTGAAGGAACCTGATAGCTTTTTATAAAATATAGTGGCGAAAACCTTTTGCTAAAGAGGTCACTCTCGGTAAAGGGATCTCGGCTCTTTCCTCGTGGAATGAGGTGCAGGATATTCCACTGAATACCGCTATGCAAAGCAACATGTAATCGACTATAGTGAAGTTATTACCCTGACGCAAACTTCTGTCCAAGGGGTCAGTCCCGGTGAAGGGATATCGGCCCTTGCCCCGTCGAATGAGGTGCAGGATATTCCACTGAATACCGCTATGCATAACAAAAGAAAACGGCTTTGCAATAACACCTTTTAAAATTGTTCCAACAACTCAAACAGGTTTGTTTTACTTTGCATTGATCAGAATCAACGCAGTCCCATCAATCAATCACACCAGAAAAGAACGAAAATAAAATGTACGTATATGCCATCCGAATTCGTCTCTGGGTCCCGTCATCACCCGTTAGGTTACTTAACTAACGACAGAGCGGGGACTGGACTAGCGCGGGTGTAAAACATATACAACATCTAATAGTATATAAACCAATATACAAAATCGCTCCAGGCGTGATAATATGCAGCATTACAGAAAAGTAATAAGCATCACAGAACAATACAGATATCTGGGATCTCCGAGTTTCACAGAGCCGCTGCTGAAACCCGACGTTCCCCTGTCGTGTGGATAGCCTGTGCAATGAAACCTAGACCTCTACGGGTGCGGCAAGTTACCCGCCAAAACCTGATGCGAGGTAGTCCCCACAGCATAGTGAATGGAACACCCGGCACTTCACGGAATCCGGTAAATTGAGCACCCCTCCTTGGGTCAACCTGTACCCCCTACGAGTGCGGCGAATAGTCTGCCAATTCTGAAGTGGGGCCCCTCTGCCTCTCAAAGCCATGAGATGCGGACCCGTTGCTTTCCCGAACCCGGCTATCCGTGCACTCCGTCTCGGGGCAAAACCTAGTACAGTAATGAAAAATAGTACAACAGGTACATCGACCGCAACCTGGTCGTGCCCCAAAAGAATATTATACAACAGGCAGTGACGGCAGTCCACAAGTTGGACGCTCGCCCCGCAATATCAAATGTACAAATAAACTCAAACTGTACTACCATTGCACAATGCTATCCACCACGACAAATCCGCAACATCACAGCACAACACAGAACATCAACGCGAATGTCAGGTTCGCAAACCCGTCTAAAAGAACTATAGCAATTAAACGCGGTTTACCGATCAAATGACATTCCTGGTCGGAGATATAATGTAAGCACTGTAAACTAACGTGTTTAAATTTCGATCGACCAAAGTCCAAATATTAAAAAGTGGGCCCCACTGCTTACTGGTGAACAGTAACAAAACCTGGGCAAAATATATATTAACCAAAAACCCCAAAAACCAACACTGAACACACTGACAAAATTTGGGAGCACGTGCTCCCCACGTGGCCGTGGATGCGCGGCCAAACCATGGGTTTGGCCGCCCTTCCGCGGCAACTTGGAGGGATCACTGTTCCAAATTTTGTCGTGGTTCTTAGATATGCCTGCACGGATTTTTAAGACATCCAGAAATCAATTTTGAGATCGTTTAAAATTAACAGAAACTGTCGGGCATAAAAATTGTGATTTTTGCAGTTTTCGATTTTCGGTCAGATCGATGTTTTAAACGCGTTAGCACAAGTTAGTATAGCAAAATGGTGAGGCTCTGATACCACTGTAAGTCTACGCTAGCGCCCCGGCAGTCTACAGACGCCAAATGCGGAACAAAAAAACTTTTAACTGGCGCTATCGTATACTTTAACCCGGATCTGCCATTATTGCTAAACTAACAAACTGTAAAGAGTGTAGAATGGTTATACCGAACGATCCGAGTCCTTCGTTCTTCAACCATCATCCCACGCTCCGTTGCGGCTGCTCCGATCTCGTCGATCTCCGATCTCCTCGTCGAGGTGGCACCACATGATCGGTTCTTTAAACGGGCTCCCGCCTCTGTCTCGAGGCAACTCGATCGTCAAGTTTGCTAAAAGAGACGACCAAGAATGATGTAGAGAATGAGTAGATGACTTTGTCTCACTACGTCCAAGTCCGTGGACGATCGGTTAATGAAGTTGCCGTGGAAATCGGGTGATGGAATGAAATGAACTGTGAATTCCATACACCCCAAAACTATCATATCTTTTCTAACCGATGAAATCAACAACCATAACAGAGAGAGAGGGGGCCGGCCTCTTTATAGAATGAGGGAGGTGACCGTAGGAGAGGGGGGTGACCATAGGATGCAACCTTATCATAACCCAAAAGATATTATCAACAAATATCAAGCAAAAAGATCTTTAGCTAAACAAGAAATGGTTGATTACAAAGCATGAGTCACACGACACCTCACCCAATCTAGAACCTTCTAGAATCTTCTAGAAGCATGACTCATCATATCTGAAGAAAAGATAAATCCGTCTTTAACAGAATGTTAAAAGACGGCTGATAGAAAACTGGAAACTGGCAACTTCCAAAAGTGATCCTGAAACGAATTTCAGGACAACCCCGAAACTGTATAAATATACCCGCATTTGTATTACGACCGAATACAAATGCAACTGAGACAAAGATATTATACCTACTCAATATAATACTCGGATCCGGCTTAAACCAAAGCCGACCAGTATTATCTGCCCGAAAAATAACACGTGCGTAAACGCACGTGCATTTTCCGAACCCTGCCATAAAACCATACGGCCTCTACAACGTTTCGCCCGAACTTGGGAAACTGTCTGTGGGGGACTCTAATGACTCGTCAGCACCCTGGCAGTGGGTTTAACCACAAACCGTCAGCGGCACTAGCAATGCGTAACGGCTGCCCATGGACTGACCTCAAGGGATGCCGATGAGCGCACTCATCCGGAAAACCCTACTGAGCCTAACAGTGACAATGTATATACAGTCCGGTCCGTTCGTCAATGAGTATCGCATATCCGCCTAGGGGGCTAGCAACGTCAGACCCCCAATAGCAGTATAAGTCATGTCGGAGTGAAGCCCAATTACACCCTGAGATACTACTGGAGTACCAACCAGTAAATCTCCTGCCACGGCCGTGGGCTTTGTGTAATGGCTCTCCTAGACACAGCACGACCTCGCCCCCAATACCGGGAGAGACGAATCCCCTGCCGATCCGCTCACGTGCCTCCATATGGCTCGGGACTGTACCCAAAAGCTACCTGTTTGCACGACTCCTTTGAGCCGTGGTAGGGTAGAAATCAAAGCACAGTGGGAACTCATACGAGACAAATGACGACCTCAGGTCGATGAACTAACCTGTACACATGTCACTAGGGAACAGCTATCTGACGATAGATATAATACTAACTAGCAGATTCCCGGCGAGTCCTGTCCGGTGTACTCATAACCCAATGAGCACCTGTATACATCTTAGGTGATCCAACTGACACCAGTGGCTTGTGAGACCGGCCACCGCCCCTCGTCGGGGTCTCGACTGTACACACTAGTCTACTCCGGAGTATCGATGCCCTATTTCGAAACTCCCACGACTAGGGACCACAATTAAGGATATGCATATAAACTACCCAACTCTCACGTATATGATCGCCATCATACAGTTGGTAGTAAAGCAAGATCCTAAGGGCTCTATCAAAGTGTAACATGCAATCAGTCACCTGAACATGTACACGACTGATAAAGGCAAACCAGATAGCATACTATCATCTTGAGTAAGACTGTCCTACCGGGATAGGTCCTCCGCAATCATTGCAATCACGTACCTGCGATCCAATAATTGACTATGAGGGCACTATCTCCAACAGCAGGGAGGTTCTTGTTTACCCAGACTTACCATTGCTGTTGTTCCAGACTGTGAGACCCGGCAGGAGGATGAGTATAGCGTCGTTCTAAACTAGCTTTAGAAGTGTACGTCTATATGACTCTGCCAGAGGGTTGTCGTAGTCAGTGGGAGCAGCGGAAGCATTGGTGGACAGGTGGCTTATGTCTATTTATAGACTAAAGCAGATACAGCGGAGATAGATCATCTATTTCTGATGTGACAGTCATAGGTTTGACTTCATCAGAATAGGGGATGGATCTGTTGAGAAGCTAGTAGGGTGTGATGTCATGGTATTTGGATGACATACACAGAGTAGGAAGTGAAATTCCTATACTACGATCGGTTATACTTTGGTCGTCACACAGTGGTTTCTCCACAAAGGACTTGGACATTATATCAGACATACTGGTTACTAGATCTATGGTTTTAGATCTAGATTTGGGTGGTTTCCCAATCTGGGTACCTTGACAGCATTCTATGAGTATTTAGAATGGACGACTCCTGGCACGGTAGTGCACCTGCAGTTGATGGAGTCACCCTCTCTAAAGGTGTCTTATAGACTAAAGGGGAGAGGGATACGCATGATTGACAGATCACTTGCTTAGGCAATTGAGTCAATCATAAGATGTCAAGTACCACACCAGATGTTGTTCTTGCAGTAGATGCAATAAGCTCATATTAATCCAATCCTGGAGAAACAGTTGGAAGCAGTTTTAGAACATAAGTTGATGTTCTAGGGATGTGATAACGACAGCCGCTTTTAGGAGACGGTTATCATTCCATGCTTCCAAGGTGACATGGATGGCAGAGTGGCTGTCAGAGTTATAGTTTCTCCTTCTGACGAGGGGCAGTATTTTGGATAGGTGGTCCAAGGCAATACTGAGGGAGGCATGGCGCTGGGTACTGATTAATTTCAGTTATCAATACAGTCTAAGAAGTTTGGATTTGGAGTTCATTCATGAGCTAGGTCCCATCAGATATCCAGACATACTCTAAGACAGGTATTGCTCATTTCGGGAGATGGCTTTCTCTGCGAACTTGAGATATAGAGAGACATAGAAAGAAACATCACAGCGGATCCACTCACTGAGGCTATTCCTCGAACGCAATAGTTTCGCAAACGAGCTTTGTGAGACTGACTAGTAGAGGAGTTGGGTGTTCGGTATTACACGGGCTGTGAGTATGCGACATCGCAATAATTAGCCTTGAGTGCAAGTGGGAGATTGTTGGAGATTGTGCCCTCAGAGTCAATTATTGGATCACAGGCACGTGATTGCAATGATTGAGGGAGGACCTATCCCGGTAGGACAGTCTTACTCGAGATGATAGTATGCTATCTGGTTTACCTTTATCATCGTGTACTGCTTCAGGTGACCTTACAGGTCGCTATTACACGCTGATAGAGCCCCTAGGATTCTTGCTTGACTGCCGGCAGTATGATGGCGATCATATACGTGAGAGCTGGTGGTCTATAAGCACATCCTTAAAAGGTCCCTAGTCGTGGGAGTTTCGAGACAGGGCATCGATTCTCCAGAGTAGACTAGTGTATACAGTCGAGACCCCGACGAGGGGCGGTGGCCGGTCTCACAAGCCACTGGTGTCAGTTGGTTCACCTAAGATGTATACAGGTGCTCATTGGGTTATGAGTACACCGGACAGGACTCGCCGGGAACATGCTAGTTGGTCTTATACCTGACGTCAGATAGCAGTTCCCTGGTGAAATGTGTACAGGTTAGTTCATCGACCTGGGGATCGTCATTTGTCTCGTGTGAGTTCCCACTGTACTTTGATTACTACCCTACCACGGCTCAAAGGAGTCGTGCAAACAGGTTTTAGTTGGGTACAGTCCCGAGCCACATGGAGGCAGTGAGCGGATCTTCAGGGGTTCGTCTCCCCCGGTATTGGGGGTGAGGTCGCGCTGTGTCTAGGAGAGCCATTACACAAAGCCCTCGGCCGAGGCAGGAGATTTACTGGTAGGTATTCCAGTAGTATCTCAGGGTGTTCTGGGCTACACTCCGACACGACTTGTACCGCTTTTGGGGGTCTGACTTTTACCAACCCCCTAGGCCCGACATGCGATACTCATAGACGAACGGACCGGACTGTACGGATATTGTCACTGACAGGCTCAGTAGGGTGTCAGGATGAGTTCGCTCATCGACGTCCCTTTTGGTCAATAGCTGGTGGCCCGTCACGTATTGGCTAATACCTCTGACGTGCTAGTGGTTAAATCCACAGCCATAGTATTGACGAGTCTTTAGAGTCCACCACACTTTCAGTTACTCAAGCTTTCGGGCGAAACGCTGTAGAGGCCATATGGAGATATGGCAGGGTCCGATCAGATACGTGCGGTATTGCACGGATCAGGATCGGACGGTTTGTACTAGTGGCCGTATGGATATATGGCAGGGTTCGATCTGATACGTGCGGTATTGCACGGATCAGGATCGGACGGATATTACTAGCAGGCTTTGGTTTAAGCCGGATCCTAATTTAGTACAGTGTAGATTTTGTCTCATTGCATTTGTCTCCGGTCGGAATACAGATGCGGGTGTGTATGCACAGTGTCGGGGTTTTCCTGTAATTTATTACGGGACCAGTTTTCTGGAGTTGCCAGTTTGCATTCCGTTCCGGCCGGTTTTCCTTTATTCTTTCCCGGCCGGACTTTTCCGATGGAGGGTGTTACTTGCAGGTTTGCAAATAACTTTTTGGGGAGGGGGTTTCTTGCATATGTGGGATCATGATATGACCATCGTCATTTTATTCTCTTTACATCACTTGCATTATTCATGATGGTTATGGTGAAGAGAATGATTTGGTTTAGGATGTGAGCTTTGCTTTATGATATGGTCACCTCCACCTTTTCCTACACTCACCTCCCTTCATGAGTTTGGTTTTTTCCCTCCACCATTTCCTCATATCAAATGGCCGGCCACTATTAGGGAATGAGAGAGAGAGAGAGAAGTTCATTTTTGATGTATGGCAATTTGCTTCATTTCATATTCATTCTTAGCTTGCAAAAGTTTAAAAGCTCTCTCCATTGCTCATTCTTGATTCCTCCATCACCATGGCAACTTCAAACCCCATATGAGACAAGCATCATCTACACTACATTCTACAGCATATTCTTGGGCGCGTCGGCTTGCCAACTTCGCGCCCGAGTTGCCTCGGTATTGAGGTGGGAGCCCGTAAAAGATGCAGACGATGTGGTGCCCTTCCGGCAAGGATGCGACGACCGGAGTTTCCGCGGGAGATCGGGACGACGACGAGAAGACCGGAGGACTCGCATCACTCGGTATATCTCTCACCCTTTCTCTTGTATGCTAGTATCGGTTAATGGTCACGATCCGGGTATATTGTCCGCGGTAGCGGCAGTTTAAAATTAAAGAAAAATTTTGATTCCGCATTTTGGCCTCGGATTGACGGCCGGGGCGGTGCCGTGGCGCAACAATGGTCGCTGCCAAAGAGAGAGAGAAAAGAAACACTCAGCGTGCACTCTAACCTAGATCAGAATGGTTATCAATTTATCTAATCAGGAAACCTCCCACTGTACCGTCAAATTCTCCTCCAAACCTGAAAGAAGAATTAGTCGGGATCACCCGAGGAGTAAACCAACTCATCAGTGGGAATCGGGATCCAACTATCATCGCATGATAACGTGACGGAATCCGCTCACATTATCACACTCCAGAAGGTATGCGCATATCTGGCATGTTTCAGTTTCTTTAGAAACTCCCGATGTGATTTTTACCCCATGCTCTTATGACCTTGACTTTGGCCAACAAATCATAAGTCACATGTCAAGTTCTACCCGTCATTGTCCAGGTTAATTTGAACCCACCCGTATCTACCCTTGACTTTGGCCAACAAGGCAGTACGACTGTCCCAAACCAACGCATCTATCTATGCTGCATATGAATACCCAACAGCTACCAATCACTGTGCCTTGACTTTGGCCAACAAACACAGCTTGAATACTATTGACTATCCATATGAAACGACGGAGGGCTACGAATGGTTTCTGGCGAAAACCTTTAACGTAATGAACTTGATATCGTTGAAGGAACCAGATAGCTTTTTAAAAATATAATGACGAAAACCTTTGCTAAAGAGGTCACTCTCGGTGAAGGGATCTCGGCTCTATCCCTGTAGAATGAGGTGCAGGATATTCCAACTGAATACCACGATGCAAAGCAAAAGTAAACGACTATAGTGAAGTTATTGCCCTGACGCAAACTTCTGTCCAAGGGGTCACTACCGGTGAAGGGATCTCGGCCCTTGCCACGTCGACTGAGGTGCAGGATATTCCAACTGAATACCACTGTGCAAAACAAAAGCGAACGCCCTTGCAATAACAGCTTTTTGAAAAATGTTCCAACAACATCAGAATAAGTTTTTTTAGCTTGCATTTATCTGAATCAACGCAGTCCCATCAATTGATCACACCAATAAAGAACGAAAATAATGATGTACGTATATGCCATCCGCATTCGCCACTAGGTCCCGTCATCACCCGTTAGGTTACTTAACTAACGACAGAGCAGGGACTGGACTAGCGCGGATGCAAAACATATACAACATCTACTAGTATATATATCAATATACAATATTCGCTCAAGGCGTGATAAAATGCAACATCACAGAAATGTAATAAGCATCACAGAACAATACAGATATCTGGGATCCCCGGGTTTCATAGAGCCGCTACTGAAACCCGACGTTCCCCTGGTCGTGTGGATAGCCTGTGCAATGAAATCCTAGACCCCTACGGGCGCGGCAAGTCACCCGCCAAAACCTGAAGTGAGGCAGCCCCCTTCAGCAACGTGAATGGACCACCCAGCACTTCACGGAATCCGGTAACTTGGGCACCCCTCCTTGGGTCAACCTGTACCCCCTATGAGTGCGGCGAATAGCCCGCCAATTCTATAGAGAAGCCCCCTCCGTCTCAAAGCCATGAGATGCGGGCCCGTTGCCCTCTAGAACCCGGCTATCCGTGCACCCCACCGTGGGGTAATCCTAGTACAGAAAGTAAAATATACAATGGGTACATCGACCTCAACCCGGTCGTGCCCCAAAAGAATAATATACAAACAGGCCACATGTCGGACGCTCGCCCCGAAATATCAAATGTACATAATAAACCAAACTGTACTACCATTGCATCCAGGCTATCCCCCACGACCAATCCGCAACATCACAGCACAACACAGAACATCAACGTGAATGTCACGTTCGCAAATCCGTCTAAAAGGGCTATAGCAGATAGACAGAATTTACCGATTGAGTGACATTCACGGTCGTAGATATAATATAAATACTCTGAACTAACATGTTTAAAATTTTCGATCGATCAAATTTACCCAAGTGGGCCCCAAGCACAACTGTAGCACTCAGAGAAAATCTGGGCCCAAAAAGAATATTCCAAAACCCCCAATTTCATCACAGAAAGCCACTGTAGAAATTTGGTGCAGAGAGGGGTCAAAATGGCGGCGGAACCGCGGCCCAAGCATGGGTTTGGCCGCGGTTCCGTGGTGGGATGATGACGTCACGCAACCAATTTTTTACAGAATGCTTATAATTACCTGCACGTGTTTCTGCAACAACCTGAAAAATTTTTCGAGCCCAAAAAAATTTCGACAGAAACATATGCTATGAAAATGCGGTTTTGGGATAAATGTTCGATCGAACTTGTAAACACATTAGAGCAAGCTAGACCAGATTAATGGCGAGGCTTTGATACCACTGTAAGTGCACGGCGGCGCCCCATCCGTCAATCCGACGCCGGAATGCGGAAACGAAAACTTTTCTAGAACTTGGAAACCGGCACCACCGCGCACTATAAAACCCGGATCGGGCCATTAACCTAACTCTAGCAAACAAGAATAAGAGTAGAGAAGCTATACCAAGCGATCCGTGTCCTTCGGTCTTCGCCTCTACTCCGATCTCCTCGCGGAATCTCCGGTTGTCGCCTCCTCGTCGAAATGGGCACCACATCGCCGGGTTCTTTTACGGGCTCCCACCTCTGGACCGAGGCAACTCGGGGCGTGAAGTTGACACGACTTGTACCGCTTTTGGGGGTCTGACTTTTACCAACCCCCTAGGCCCGCCATGCGATGCTCATAGACGAACGGACCGGACTGTACGGATATTGTCACAGACAGGCTCAGTAGGGTGTCAGGATGAGTTCGCTCATCGACGTCCCTTTTGGTCAATATCTGGTAGCCGGTCACATATGGCTAATACCTCTGACGTGCTAGTGGTTAAATCCACAGCCATAGTATTGACGAGTCTTTACAGTCCACCACACACAGTTACTCAAGTTTCGGGCGAAACATTGTAGAGGCCGTATGGAGATATGGCAGGGTTCGATCAGATACGTGCGGTATTGCACGGATCGTGATCGGACAGATTTTACTAGCGGGCTTTGGTTTAAGCCAGATCCTAGTATTGTACAGTGTAGATTTTGTCTCTTTGCATTTGTATTCAGTGGGAATACAAATGCGGGTATGTATATACAGTCGTGGGGTTTTCCTGTAATTTATTACGGGATCAGTTTTCTGAAGTTGCCAGTTTTCATTCCGTTCCGGTCAATTTTCCTTTGTTCCTTCTCGGCCGGACTTTTGTGTTGGAGGGGCTAATTTGCAAGTTCGCAAATTAGCATTTATGGAGGGTTTATTTGGATATGGAATGATTATGAAAGCATCTTTTGATTCCATTCTTTTCTTTCATCATTTCTTTAGCATTAATGAGATTAGAATGGATGAGAGTTGATGTGGGGCTTGCTTTTGGATGTGGTCACCTCTTTTGATTCCTACACTCACCTCCCTTCATGGTTTTGATTTTATTCCCTCCACCATTTGTTGTCATGGGGGCCGGCCACTTGAGGGAGAGGAGAGAGAGGTTCATTTTTTATGTGTGGCATTTTCCTCATCTCATTCCTTGCAAAAATGAGAGCACCATTTTCCTCCAAAGCTTTTTCTTCTCTCCTCCATCACCATGGCAACTTCACAACCCCAAGTGAGACAATGGTTTCTACACTAGTCTACAGCATTCCTTGGACGCGTCGGCTAGCCAACTTCGCGTCCCGAGTTGCCTCGGTCCAGAGGTGGGAGCCCGTAAAAGAACCCGGCGATGTGGTGCCCGTTTCGACGAGGAGGCGACAACCGGAGATTCCGCGAGGAGATCGGAGTAGAGGCGAAGACCGAAGGACACGGATCGCTTAGTATAGCTTCTCTACTCTTATTCTTGTTTGCTAGAGTTAGGTTAATGGCCCAATCCGGGTTTTATAGTGCGCGGTGGTGCCGGTTTCTAAGTTCTAGAAAAGTTTTCGTTTCCGCATTCCGGCGTCGGATTGACGGCCGGGGCGCCGCCGTGCACTTACACCCCCTTCTTCTCTTCTTATAATGGGTGACCTAAACAGAAGTACACTTGCCGAGCTTTGTTTTCCACAACCAGATATCTCTTGTTTTCGTAATCCCTTCGGTATACCGTCCGGCTCTTCCATGTCCTTAAGAGATCATATAGAAAAAGCGGGAAGAAACAGTTGGCCACCTCAGTCTAGGTCTTATCAACAGTATCCTAATCCTACACCTGTTTCAGTTGATACCCAGAGTGAGGAAGCCCCTAGACGAATGTCTATTGCTGAGCACATAGCTAGGGCTAGAGGCCAAAGTTTCAACCCGGACCAATATCAACCATCACCTCCACTTTCCAAAGAAGAGTTTGATAGCCAACCGACCAACCCATATCAATATTCTTCTTATCACAATGTTGACCCTACTCCCACCCAATTTTCGCAACCATTCTATTCCTATCAATCTAATCCGACTTTTCCACCTTCTCTAGACAGTTCTTCTAATCAGTCATTTGGGAGTTTTAATTATCCACAGGAATTTAAATCTTATACTGAAACCCCTTATCAACCCAAGACTAGTCTGGAGCAGACATTAGAAAAATTTCTGGAATTGTCGAACCAAATTAGGAAGGAAACAACAGAGTGGATGCAAGCAAAGAATTTCAAACCTGCCCAAAAATTTTCAGTATATGATTCGGGCATAGGACAAAATGAGAATTTAGGTAGTGAGACAGAACAGTACACCCTTCCTAATCAAACCTCCCCATTCCAAACTGAAATCCACAACTCCGGTTTCATAGATTCATCATGTACACCAAATAGAATGTCTGATAAGTTGTGTGACTTTGTAGTGTTTGATTTACCCAACTGTGAAGGGTCCATTTCAAGTGAAACCATACCCAACCCTTGTGATCTCTACACCTCCACTCTTGAACCAAAACTGATTGAAAACCATACTTTTGATGAGGTGTTTGAGAATTTTAACCTTCACTTGAATGAGGTGATTGACGTTGGGGATATATTGATTGATGAACCCTAAATTTTGGATGATTTTTTCCCACCAATTCATCAAATCCTTTCACTTCCTTGTGGTCATCATCTTGAGCCTTTAATTCTTCCCGAACCCCAAATATGTCTTGAAGTTGATGATAAAGGTATACCCGAAGAAATACAGCCTCCATCTTCCACATCTGGTTCATCAACACTCGACACACCAATTTGTTTACCCATTTCACCTTCTACTTTCTTCGGTTCTTCTTCTGTTCCTATAGTTTCAGTGAGTTTTGATAAATCTCAATCCATTAATTCAAGTTCAATAATACCATAAATTCAACTTGATTTGGATATTTTTGAAAATGAGGTAGATGAGTTTTTCGAGTCCTCTACCTCAATGATTTTTGATGAATTAAGTAGGATAAATTCTGGCACAAAACTCTTTGACAGCAAAATGTTCAATCACACCATTGATAAAAGTTTTAAAGAACTTTTTGCTGACGAACTTGAATTTTTAAACAATACGTATTTTGTGATTAATCAATCTCCACCTATATAGGTTGAACCGTCACGATTCCTTCTTCCTAATCATTCACATTCATCCTCGTTCTTTCTTTTCTCTAATTTCAAACCCTTTCCAGACCACCTCTTATCCCTTCCCCATTTTTTCTTGACTCGATACAACACATTCTTCCACCAACCTATACGCTATACTGATAAAATCTTTGAATGGTTGGTGTTAACTTTTGGTCTTTGTAAAGTCTTACTTTGACCAAATGACTCACCCCCTCTTAAAATGCTTCGTATTGTCTAACACATGTTCGAGGGGGGGTATATTTTTGGCTCTTGAACATAACTTTTGTCCTCAAATTTGTGAGCCAAAATAAAGTTTGGGGGAGGATTTTCACTTTCATATATTCTTTCCCCCATTAATAATGTCCTCCTAAGCTTACAGGTTTTCGTGATCCAGCAGATAGCAACGGTGAGGACACTGCTGCAAACAGCTTTGGGGGAGGTTTGTGCTTATTTACGCATTACTTTGCATTATACTATATATAAGAACTCAAAAAAAAATTGATAACAAAAGAGTAGAAAGTGAAAACTTACATCCAAAAGATAGGAATAGTTTAAGAAAACCAAGAAAATTAGAAGTTTTCTTAAACGAACTGGTAATAAGTAGTTATGATCCGTTGTCCCAAGGGTTAGTAAGATGAAGGAAGTCACTAATCTGAGGATAAAAATAAGTCTGAAAAATAGTTTCTATTCTGGAAGCCAAACATTTGAATGTTGATACCCTACTATATGCACTTACACACGTCTTGAAACTCGGGATAGTAGAGGATACCTTGAAATGCTCTTGTCTAAAAGCCAAAGTATGAAGGAAATAATAAATGAATAAAATATAAAATGGTGAAAAGAAAAATGAACACTGGTTTTGTTATCGCCAAGGCAGCAATAAAAAAAATATAGCAAGGGTGCTTCATCACCTAGTGCCTTAGACCAACTGGTTTGGGAGTCACTGCTAAGCCTTAGGTGGTGCAAGACTAGGAAAATACTATCAGCAAGCACATAAGTAATCAGTCGGTTAGTACCTCAAGAAGTATTAACGGTCGCATGAAAATGTGTGAGCAAATCCATAAATATTCATCAAATTAAAAAGTACTGAGGTAGATGAACAAGAGTATGATAGCTTGAATTGAATTCTCTGAGTGTAGGGATGTCCATTACACACACGTAGGGTTATATGATCGATGTTTGGATGAAAGGTAGGAATGAAGAATAAAGATGATGTTTTATTGAGGGATGATGTGATTTCTAACATCTTTTCATGACTATTAAGATAGGGCTCATGACAACTGAAAAACTAGTGTAGTTGGAAACTCTAAATTTTCAAAGTATTTCTTTTATGGTTCTTATCTTTATATGTAAATTTCACCATCTCTTTTTTATTATAGGATTTTGTGGTGTAATCCACTGAAAACCCTCAGGAGACAACACTCCTCCCACTGGGGACACCTAGAGGTTTAACGGCTTGTTGCACGTGCTCAGTGCAATCTTGTTTGCCTACGAAAGTGTGCTTAGTTTTCTCCTTTCTTTTTCTCCTTCTCTTGAATAAACTAGTTTGCTCGGGACGATCAAAGATAAGTTTGGGGGTATTTGTTCAGTTGATAAAACTGCACATTTGTTATTACATTTTTCCTACTATTTCTATATTAAAAAAGGTCTTTATTATAATATATCATACATATGAGGGTTTATCTGTAAAAATACTATTTTCCATTGTGTTGATATATTATAATTAGCATTTGGTAGGAAAATGTATGCAAATAATATCATTGACCAAATCTAAACTCTACTAAATACTATTTGAGTTGTTGTGCAGAATTTTCAGGACTAAAATCAAGGAAATCAAGTTGTAAAAGCAAACCTGCCTAATTAAGAAACCAAAACTTAGAAATCAAGTCTGGCAGCAACTACGAGAAGATTTCAAAGTCCAAAGATTCCTGAGATTGCCACATGTCACACAGATGAAAGCCCAGAAAATTCAACAAGCGATCCCCACCCTTGGCCGCTGCTCCGCGGCCAAACCCCCCTTTTGGCCGCGGATCCGCCGCGGTAAAGAGGAGTTAGGATTTGCAACTTTTGTGGGAGAATCTTTACAGTTTTCTTCCAATTTTGGAATCTAAATTTCTGGCTTTTGGACTATAAATAAAGACCGAGAGCCTCTTGGAAAAGGCATCAAGTCGACGCGATCATGAAGTCCAAGACGGCTCACGCATCCAGACTGATCATCAACTGTTCGTCTACCTCCTTGGAAGAGATCGAGAAGCAAACTAGTCTTTGTAATCATTTTCTAAGGAATCAAAGTGTAATGAATATTGTTGATCAATAAAGGTAGCTTTCTTTTTCTTATTTCTTCGTAGTTTAATTATGCATTTTCTCTCCATCTCTTTTTCTCCCAACATGCGCGAGTAATTCTCCGCTTGTTAGGGTTCGTAGGATTAGGGTAGGCTAATTGATGATGAAAATCCCTACACTCTTTTTACGTCCTATTAAGTTTATAAACTTTATCAAGAAAATCATTAACATCCTAATCGGGCGCGCTAACAATTCATTGTTAGTCTCGACCGCGATTAGAGATTAGATTAACGATTGTTTTGGTAAAGGCTAGATATGAATGGAGTTCCGTTTCGAGATAGGGGTTAAGAGTAGGATTCCTTTTCCCTCCAGAAACCCTAATCTACACGCATCACTGTCGTTCTAGTTTTAAATCTATTAAAGGATAGAATGAGTAATTTTTAATTAATCATCCATAACTACTAAATCCTAACAAACCCTACAAGCCCCTTCTTATATTAACTACATCCATAAATAATCTAGATCTATATTTTGCATTAGTGCTTAACGTAGATCTAGAAACCATTCCTCAACATTCTTATCCCTCCTCTCTTTTTCAACACATCTAAAGTAAGAGTAAAAGGTTCCACGTTTCCCTGAGGACGACCCGTACTCACCTCGGTCTAGCTACGCGCGACACCGTTCTGATTGCGGTTAACTACTAAACACACTTTTTTCGTAACAATCAGTGATGAACATATCAAACACCCACAAGCTGCAAGCGGTCAGCTAAACGTAACAGCCACCCAAGCAAGCCTGTACACACTCCTGTGAATCCAATCAGTAACACTACCGTACAGTCCGGTCACTTCGTTTGATATGTCACATATCTAGTCTTGGGGTGGTAAACGTCAGACCCCAGAAACCGATAAGTCGTGCCGATGTGAGGCTCATAACGGGTCGAGAAACTACTGATAACACTTACCAGTAGATCTCTATAGTAACCCTGACCAGGGACTTCCAGTTATAGCCAATCGAGCACAGCGCAACATCAACCCCCAATACCGGGAGAGACGAAACCCCTCCTATCGCTCATTGCCTCCATGTGAATCGGGACTGTACCCAAAAGCCACCGTTTTGCACATTCTCTTGAATGTGGTAAGTTGGAAATCAAAGCACAGTGGGAATCGCACAAGACTTTATGACGATCTTGGGTCTACAGACTAACCTGTACCAGTGTCACCAGAGAACTGCTATCTGACGATAGGTATAATACTAACTAGGAGTTCTCGACGAGTCCGTTCAGTGTACCTAGTCTCCACTGAGCACCCCTATACCTCCTTTGATGTCAAACACCAATAGATGTGGGATCATCCACCGCCCATCATATGGGTCAAGAAGCGTATACGCTAGTCTACTCTGGAGTATCGATGCCCTGTCTCGATACACTTTCGGCAAGGAACAATTATAGGATGTACTTGTGGACTACCCTATCCCCACTAGTATGATCTCCATCATAGTCCTGGTAATCAAGTAAACATCCTAAAGGCTTCATCAACATATGAGAGCAAGACAGTATCACAATACAAGTCAACATGTTAAGACAAAGAGCAACTAGATAGCATACTATCATGTCGAGCAAGAAACTCCTCTCTATATATGTCCAAGCATCCACTATAATATACATCATATGTACAATAATGGCCTCTAGAATGTATATGCCATTATTTAACGAGCCTGATCCAATCAACTTTTGATTTAGGAAGATATTCATAACATCATCATGTATTACAAAATTATATCCTTCTTTACTTAATAAAGAAACTGATATAAGATTGCATATTAGGGTTGGTATGTAATAGCATTCTTTTAGAATCAATGTATTACCAGTTGGTAATATAAGGTGATATTCGCCAACTGCTTTGGCTGCAACATTTGCACCATTCCCTACTCTTACGGAATGATCACCCATTCCCAATTCTCTATCTTTCCTTAGCCCATGCAACATATTGCATATGTGGGATCCTGATCCGATATCTAATACCCAGGAAGTAGAGTGAATTGAGAAACAGTTCTCGATAACTAACACACCCGAAGATGCATCAACATGCTTATTCTTTGTTTGGGCGGCGTGAGAATCTAGATATTCCCCTATTTCATGCTCAGTCTTATAACACTTATAAGAAAGAACGGGACCAACGTTTCCCTGCTCAGTATAACAAGCGGGTTCGGTCAATACATCCTTATTATTATCTTGATTAAGGCCTGACATGGTCGCTACCTGGAGAGAGAGAGAAGAAAACACTTTAGCATAGGCTCTTGCAAGATTAGATTTGTTTTTATCTTATCTAATCAGGATGGCTCCCACTGTTTTTATCAAATCTTCTTTCAAACCCTAAAAGGTAAGACTAGCCGGGATTAATTACACCTTATAAGTTCGCCAATCTTTCAGCCAGGCCAGTGTTGGTACTTTGAGGGAGGTTCCCCGTGCTTTCGCTCGGACCTAATTAAAGTAAACCTCGTTTTCCCAGAGGCATAACCCCGTTAACACCTTTCTAGACACCTACTTGATCGGCTAATTGTCTTGTGTAAAACTCTCCCAGGAGTAACTCTTACTTGCAGTGGGTATCGGGATCCAACTATCTCATAGAAGGTATGCAATCTCATTGCAAATTTCAACACTTGAAATTCCCGATAAAACTTTTGCCCTTAGTAACTTATGACCTTGGCTACGGTCAACAAATCATAAGCGCTAGCCAAGTTCAACCCGTCATTTCTTGATTGAATTAAACCCACCCGTACGACCCTTGGCTAAGGTCAACAAAGTCGTACGACTACCCTAACTCAATCGCATCATATGCAGCAGATAAGCACTAATTAGCTACCGCACACTACACCTTGGCTAAGGTCCACAAACGTAGCACGAATACTATGTAGTACCTATCTGAAATGACGGAGGGCTGCGCATTTTTTTTTAAGAAAACCATGAGCGTAACGAACTTGATATCGTTGTAGAAACAAGTGATTTTTGAAAAGGAGTGTTTTTGAGGTTTTACTAGTTCCGCTAAAGAGGTCACTCCCGGTGAAGGGATCTCGGCTCTTTCCTTATCGAATAAGGTGCAGGATATTTCATAAATACCGCTATGCAAAGCAAGAACTATAGAAGCAATCAAAAACTAAACCGAGTGAGTTTGTAGCATCTGCTAGTTTCGCTAAAGAGGTCACTCCCGGTAAAGAGATCTCGGCTCTTTCCTTATCGAATAAGGTGCTGGATATTCTACAAGGAATACCGCTATGCAAAGCAATAACTAGAGCTACCCTTTTTTTTTTTTGAAAATTTGATTCTACAACATCGTTTAGGTTTCTTTTCTTTCATTAATCACATTAATGAAGTCCCATCATTTATGCTTCCTAAGTATCACAGAAGAAACGAAAATACAACGTATGCTTATGTCATCCGCATTCACCACAGTGTCCCATTATGCACCGTTAGGTTACTTAACAATCGGCATAGTGGGGCGGGACAAGCGCGGGTGCAAAACATAAGCAACGTTTATTATATATCTCATATACAATAATAAAGCATTCGTCTCAGCATATAAAGTGATCACATCACAGAATATCAGCAACAGAAGATAACATATGAAATATTTGATATTCTAGGAGGTCCGTATTTTGTATTTAGCCAACAATAGAAAATACGGATTCCACAGTCGCGATGAATAGCTAAACCCACATCCCTAGACCCCTACGAGAGCGGCAAGCAACCCTACCAATTCTAGAGTTAGGAGACCCGGACTCGACTCCTCGAGATGGTCTCCCACTGAACTCTAGAACCCGGTTACTTATGCTCCCCACCTTGGGTCTATCCTAATGCGGAAAAGTAAATAATATACAATGGTGACATCATCCTCAACCCGGAAGTGCCCCAATAAAAGAATATTACATACAATTGTTAGTTATATGTATGCCCTAGAGGCCATTACTGTACATTGGATGTATATAGTAGTGGATGCTGGGACATATAGGTAGGACTTTCTTGCTCGACATGATAGTATGCTATCTGGTTGCTCTTTATCTTAACATGTATACTTTCTGTCTCTCTGTTACTTGTTGATAAAGCCCTTAGGATGTGTACTCGACTTCCAGGACTATGATGCAGATCATACTAGTGGGGCCTGGGTAGTCCATGAGTACATCCTTCAATGTTCCTAGTCGTGGGAATATCGAGACGGGGCATCGATATTCCAGAGTAGACTAGCGTATATCTTCTCGACCCATGCGATGGGCGTTGGATGATCCCATATCCATTGGTGTTTGACATCGGAGATGGTATGCGGGTGCTCAGTGGAGACTGGGTACACTGAACGGACTCGCCGAGAACTCCCAGATGGTATTATACCTCACGTCAGATGACAGTTCTCTGGTGACACTGGTACAGCTTAGTCTGTTGACCCGAGATCGTCATAGAGACTTGTGTGTCTCCCACTGTGCTTTGATTTCCACCCTACCACGGCTCTACTGAGTCGTGCAAACAGGTGGTTTTTGGGTACAGTCCCGATTCACATGGAGGCAATGAGCGATAGGAGGGGATTCGTCTCTCCAGGTATTGGGGGTTGATGTTGCGCTATGCTCGACTGGCCATAACAGGAAATCCCTGGCCAGGGTTGCAGTGATATACTGGTAAGAGTTATCAGTAGTTTCATGAATGTTATGGACCTTACGTCGGCATGACTTATCGAGCTATTGGGGTCTGACGTTTACCACCCCTAGGCGAGATATGCGGCATATCAGACGAACAGACCGGACTGTACGGTAAGTGTTACTGGTTGGATTCACAGGAGTGTGAGCGGGCTTGCTCATCGATCTTCTGATCGCTCAATACTCGGGTGGCCGTTACGTTTAGCAGACCGCTTGCGGCTTGTGGATGTTTGATATGATCATCACCTGCTGCCGGCGTATTGACGAGTCTTTAGAGTCCTACACAGAGGTTTCCTGGCTCAAGCGAAACGAAATAGGAGCGCATATGAGATATGTGCGGGACCGAGAATAATGCATGTATGTGATACCATATTCTATTCTCGCGATGAATGTATCGAATGGTTGTATGCGATATAACCTAGTTATCGAATCAAGGATTGATTCGATAAGCCGATACATTGGATATTAGTCGGTTATATGCGATATGACCGGATCGTTAAATCAAGTATTGATTTAATGATTTAATGCATAATTATATATTTGGTATATTACATTGCATTAACTAGTATTGGTTCACTTTAAAAAGGATTTTCTCACTTGAAATGCACATTGTATATGTGATATATTTTTTGTGCACCAGATTGTATCATGTTTGATGATACATGCATACTTGGGTTAGTGTGTGATTTAAACCATGGTTAGTTAATGGTTAGGGTTTCATTTGGTTTACTCATTCATTTATTTCTTTTATTTATTTATTCATCTTTGAAAGATAAATAGAATGGTGGCTTATTTTGTTTCTTTCATGAAGCTTCATGAAGTGTTGAAAGCTTGACCATTTTGTTTGTTTACTTAACCCTAACCATTCAACATAACTATAGTTTATTCTCTACACCTAACTATGGTTGCTATATGATAAGTATTCATTTTATTTTCTATTTAGAATATACTTATCTTATTCTTTCTTCATCTTCTTCTTCTTCAACAAAGGAAGAAAGCTTGCCTCCATCAATGGCAACTTGAGAAAAAGAGTGAGAAATCCAATTCTAAAGTGAACCCACCTCCTATTTCTTCATCCTCTACCTCTTTCCAAGTAGTATAGGGTGTTTTCTTCACAAGTTTCATGACTTGGTGAAGTTGGAGCTTGATCTTGAGTTGCCTCGACGTAGATCATATTCGGCATCGAAGTCGACGACCTAGCCCGATCAATTCTTCGATGAAACCACCGCGAGAGTCCGAGATCCGATGGGTACAGCGGAGGGACTTCATCACGGATCTATGGAGGTGGAGAACCGGATCTACAAAGGTTGTAGTCACTTTCCTTTAGCAATAAATTCGTTTACTTTCTTGCATCGCCTATACATCTAGTTAACGATCCGTATTAGGGTTTGTAGGCACTTGGAAAATTTTGAATTGGCCATGTTTGATCACTTGTGAGACCTCATTAGTGTGCCTAGGAGCCCTACAACAATGAATTTTACATGAATGAAAATAAAAAACTCTCATCTCACATAAAAAAAACCCGGCTATTCAGAACACGACGATCCAATATAACATATCACAGCAACACATAACATCACATGTCATCAACATAAGTAAATATGTGTATCCCAATTGTCGTTGATGTATAGCAACGAAACCGGTGATACACCACATATTACACTTATGGTCGCAGAAAAGAAAATGTAAAACTACAACATTTGGAATCCACAATCACCTTAGACATCATAAATCCGAAATATCACATACTTCGCATTTCATGCCTAACTATATGAATTCCACATATTGTATCACATTCCAGAAAAAACTAGATGATGTTAAACATTCCGATCGAATCAACAAACACCCAAAATTACCCAAAAATCTCAACGCTTGAGCGTAGTTTAAAAGTATCTATTACATGCCACAGTACCAATGGACCAGCCGTAGAAGGGTCAACCAATGCCTCACATGTGGCACCGCTGAACTACCACAAACCCTAGGGTTTGGTGGCGATTCTGACGGTCACATAATCAAGTTAGGGTTTTATTCTTCTAGAGGGTCCACCGAATCACTTGCACGATATTTGAATGTTTCAAACTTGGAAAAAATCCAACTCTTGAATAAATTTCCAGCGAGGGTCAAAGTGGGTATTTGATATCCGTTCGAACTTTTTAACACCGTCTAAATAACCTAAAATACTGCTAGAATTATGACTACGAAACACTCTGAGTTTCCTTTATAATAAATAAACATCGCATGCAAATTTAGCAAAAACAAACAACCTGAAACACCAAAACCCAGTGACCGGACCACAAAAAAAATTTGAACCCCAAATTCCCCAAAGGGGCCGGCCTGCTCGGATTTTGGGCACTTGTGCTCGGCTGAAATCCGGCCGTTTGGGTTGAAACTTCTTCTGTGTTCATATAATGTCCCATACAACATTCTGCAGTTGTTTAAAAAAATTTTAGAGCTCATATAAAAATCGACAGAATCATGGTTTTGATGTGTCAAGTTTCGGAGTTATTTCGGTTTCGTAATCCTACACAATCCGTATAAATCTCTAGCTTGTCTCTGATATCACTGTAGAGTTACTTAGCACAACAACAAGGTTTCGGAGGGAATCGTCCATGCCATTTTTCAAATTTTTGCTATGCTAGTTAACCCTAACCCTAGAATCTTAACTAAAGATTTAGACAAAAGCAATATGTAAACAACTTTACATCTAAGTGTTTGCGGAATACAACCTTTGCAGACCGGTCCTTCACTTCATATGCTCCGAGTAGTGGTCCCTTCACTGCGATCTATGTCCCGGACTCTTGAGAGGCTCCACAAGGTGAATGATCCATTCTTGCTAGAAGTCTTCCAAATCCAAGATGATCTACTTCGAGGAAACCGGACTCAAGCTATCTCTTCACTGCTTATGAAACTAGTGAATCTAACACCCTAAACTATATGGCTAGTATAGAGGAGGAGGATGAAGTAGGAATTTTTCTCACTTTAGAATTTGGTTTCTCACTATTTTCTCACTTTATCAAAAACCTAGAAAGCTCTCACTTTAGCTCAAGCTTGAAGAAGATGAAGCAAATGAAAATGAGAGAGAGTGAGGTTAGAAATGCAACCATGGTGATTATATGTCATCACTAACTCATGTAGAGAATAAACCATAGTTAAAAGATAATGGTTAAGTCTAAAAATATCTAAGGTAAAACAAAAATGGTGGACTAGTCAATGGTTATCCAAAATAACTATGAAAAATTCCATTCATTTTTGAATTTCCTAAATAAATAAAAACCTCATTATTATCTTTTATATGGTGTAAGTCTCATACACCTATGTTGCATATATAACCTAGCATGTCACAATAATATATATCACATATATATTATTTATGTAACAAAAGAAAACAATACAATAAACATATATCACATATATGTTAAATGTATCAAAAGTGAGAAATAGAAATACCTAAGTGAGCATATATTAGTTAATGTAATTTAATATATCAAATATATAATTATACATTAAATTATTAAATCAACGCTTGATTCAATAATCCGGCTATATCACATATAACCGACTAATATAAAATGTATCATTTCATCGAATCAACACTTGATCCGATGACCCGGATATATCACATATAATCGGCCGATATCATATATCGCAAGAATAGAATACGGTATCACATACTCGTATTATTCTCAGTCCCGCACATATCACATATGTGCTCCTACTCCGTTTTGCCTGAGCCAGTAAACCTCTGTATAGGACTCTAAAGACTCGACAATACGCCGGCAGTAGGTAATGATCATATCAAACACCCACAAGCTGCAAATGGTCAGCTAAACGTAACAGCCATCCATGTATTGAGCGATCATAAGATCAACAAGCAAGACTGTACACACTCCTGTGAATCCAATAATTAACACTATCATACAGTCCGGTCTCTTCATCTGATATGTCGCATATCTAGTCTAGGGGTGGTAAACGTCAGACCCCAGTAACTGATAAGTCGTGCCAATGTGAGGCTCATAACGGGTCGAGAAACTACTGATAACACTTACCAGTAGATCTCCATAGTAGCCCTGGCCAGGGACTTCCAGTTATGGCCAATCGAGCACAGCGCAACATCAACCCCCAATACCGGGAGAGACGAAACCCCTCCTATCGCTCATTGCCTCCATGTGATTCGGGACTGTACCCAAAAGCCACCATTTTGCACGTTCTCTTGAACGTGTTAAGGTGGAAATCGAAGCACAGTGGGAATCAGACAAGACTTCATGATGATCTCGGGTCTACAGACTAACCTGTACCAGTGTCACCAGAAAACTGCTATCTGACGATAGGTATAATACTAACTAGGAGTTCTCGGCGAGTCCGTTCAGTGTACCTAGTCTCCATTGAGCACCCGTATACCTCCTTTGATGTATAACACCAATGGATGTGGGATCATCCACCGCCCATCATATGGGTTAAGAAGCGTATACGCTAGTCTACTCTGGAGTATCGATGCCCTGTCTCGATACACCTTCGACAAGGAACCATTATAGGATGTACTTGTGGACTACCATGTCCCCACTAGTATGATCTCCATCATAGTCCTGGTAATCAAGTAAACATCCTAAGGGCTTCATCAACATGTGAGAGCAAGACAGTATCACAATACAAGTCAACATGTTAAGACAAAGAGCAACTAGATAGCATACTATCATGTCGAGCAAGAAACTCCTCTCTATATATGTCCAAGCATCCACTTTAATATATATCATATGTACAATAATGGCCTCTAGGGCATATACATAACTAACACTTAAGGAGGTAAAACTTTATAACAAGGCCGGCTCACACGAGCACGGCACCCAAATTCACAAAATAATACAACATCGATCCCCACAACTCGTCTCTAAGTCAAATACATGAAGATGGTAGATGGAGAGTACTAGATACAAAAGATAAACAATGAACAACATCGGATGACCGCAAACCCACCTATAGCAAAAGGCCTCACAGCCAGCCATAGCGGTATCCGCAAAAGTAGAGATAATATGAAGCCCTGCCGCGACTACTCTGAGGGTAAAACCTGCAAAACACTGTGGCACAACGGGTGAGTTGCCAACTCGTGAATAGTAAAGAACATCATACTGTAATCATAAGTATGCACGAACAGCGATAATCTATCACATGTAATCTGATAGCATAAGTATGGCAATAAGAATATGCAACTATCATGATCAAGGTACACCACCAGGGTACTATATCTACATGAATCAAATGCATATCAAATAAATCCTTAGTGTGGGATTATAATAAACCTCATGCACAAATCATCGGCATGGAAAAACCTGGTGTCTATCAACGACACCCCAAATCACAAAATCCCCATGCGCCGTCACCAGGGCTGGCCCTCATATCCTGTCAATCTCATAGAACCTGAGTGCCCAACATCGGCACTCAAAAATATCATGAAATACTCGTGTCTAACATCAACACGTAAATTCACCTATCATATCTGTACATCTCATGGAACCTGAGTGTCCAAGCTCGACACTCGCAATCCACATATCCATACATCTCACGGAACCTGAGTGTCCAACCTCGACACTCGCAATCCACGGAACCTGAGTGTCCAACCTCGACACTCGCAATCCACATATCCATAGAAACCGGGTTTTCAAAACAATACACATTTCTTGAAATATCCGCGCGGTTCTCAAATCCAATATATCACATGAAATCCATATCTCAATGCGTAAATCCATGAAGTCTGATATATGCAACATAAAATAATAATATGAGCATACTAAGGGAAAGCCGCTCTTTTAAATGATTCCAGTTTTAAAATATATCATGCGGTTCCCAATTCCTCCGAAATCAAGTGCAGCATCATATGAGGTGTACATGTAACTATAGCAAAATATGTGTATCTACATGTAAGCAGGTATGTATGATGCATTTCATATGCGCAATAGCATAATAATCAACGTCTCAATGTCAATGACAATACAATACCACATAGGGGTATATGTAACTATAGCAAGGTATGTGGGTGTACATGTAAGTATGTATGCATGATGTACATGTAGCTATAGCAATATATGTATTGTGCGTGTCATGGAAAATACCAACGGTGTAGGTGTAGCATACAGTTTAGTGCTCGTGCAACATGAACCGTCAGTAATGGTGTAGTGTCCAATAGGTACCAAGTCAAGGCACAACAGGTAATAATATGCAATGATGCTCATGCGCAATCAACTCATATGCGTATAAACATGCAGCTATAATATCATATCCAGCCCTGACGCATAACTCTATACGGGTGATTTCCCTATAGATGTTAAATCTACTCACCGATGGTCTCGAACTAAGAAAACCCGACCACCTGCTTCCCTTTCTTCGCAGCGTCCGAAGTCCCCGCTTGCGATCCTAAAATTTCATAAAGACAACACATAAGGCTAAATATCCTGTGCCGACACAACGATAAAGAAACGCAAGGATAACGTCCACAAGATAAACACACTGTGCACCTAGTGCACAAAATACGTACGACATCGGTACAACCCTAGCTAGGATCGCTAAACTACGCAACCACCAAGCATAGACCCCGATCGTACCGATCGCGCATTCACAACACAATATAAAGCATGGAAGATAATATATATATATATATTATCGCAACGTCAATTTAAAACCCACGCCTAATTTAACTGAAAACCTAGTAAATAACTTTTCATCATTTTAGCTCAAGTGTAGAAGTTTTAACAATTCTAGCGATCACAATCATCGCAAAGTAGCTTAACTAAGTCACCCAAACCTTTACTAAAATGTTAGTCTCACCCATATAGGATTTATTAAAAGTTAGTTTGTTATTAAGCTTAATTAGACAATTAGGAAAACAACAAATAACATTCTCACAACTAGGTTAAATTGTCAAAGTCTACACTTTTCCATTAACCATTTTAAACAAATCAAAGCAAAACTTGATCTTCACAACTCTTTCATGAATTCCTAAACATGCAATTTAAATCTATATTAAACATCTAATAAGCTAGCTTAATGATTTAAACAACAATTAAAGTTTAGAGTTAGGATTTTATACCTCCACTAGATTCACAAATTAGCAACTAAACTCAAAATTAGCCTCCAAAATGATGACTTTCATGAAGATCCAAGCGCGTTTAGGATTGAAGAATAAAGGGTAGGAATTTATATTTGAGTTTGTGGTATTATTTGAGGATTTTTGGTGATTTATTTGAGCTTGAGGAAGTGAGAATGGGGCATAGAGCAAGTGAGGGCAGCCGGGGGGGGGAGGGACTCGGCCAACACATGAAAAATGAGGAGGTTAAGGAATTGTGTGGAAAGAACTAGATTAAAACATCAATAAATGCTCATTAAAGCACCTTCCATCCATGCCACCTCTTAATCATTTATTTAAAAATTTTCTTTTAATTCACAAATATCTAGTTATTTTGGAAGAGAAGGTTTAAGCTTTATCTTGTGATTAAATTAGCATAGATTCACTTTTAGCATAATTAACCCAATCAAAATTGTAATTGTAGGGTTCCTAGGCACTCTCAAGAGGTCTCACAAGTCATCAACCATGCCCGTTTCAAAAATTACGGTGCCGAGAAACCCTAGACTACGAATCGTTAGCTAGATGTCTAGGCGAAAAAGAACTAGTTAACACTTAACTATAAGAATACGGAAATACAACCTTTATAGATCCGGTGCTCCACCTCCACGGCTCCGCAACGAAGTTCCCTCGCTGTCCTAGTGAATTCCCGGGCTCTAGCGTCGGCTTCATCGGAGAATGGACGGGCTAGGTCATCGACGACGTGCCGGAGATGATCTACGTCGAAGCATCACTAGATCGAGCTCCACCTTCACCAAGCCATGAATACTTGTGAAGGAAACACACTCTACTACTTGGCAAGAGGTAGAGGATGAAGAAATAGGAAGTGGGTAGACTTTAGAATTGGATTTCTCACTCATTTCATCAATCCACCATTGATGAAGTCAAGGTTTTCTTCTTGAGTTCAAGGAAGAAGAAGAAGAAAAGTTATGATAAGTTCAATTAAAAATGAAAAGTAAAAAGAATACTTATCATAATCAACCATGGTCAAGTGTAGAGAATTAACTAAGGTTAGATTAATGGTTAGGGTTAAAGATAAAGACAAAGTGGTCACTTTGGTCAAAGCTTCATGAAGCTTCAAAAAGCTTCATGAAAGAAAAGAAAATAAAGAAACCATTTTGCTTTTCTTTTATGCTTTTATTAATATCCAAAATGAATAAACAAATAATTAAATGAAAAAGCAAAACCCTAATCATTAAGTTGACCATGGTTTAATTCTATACACTTAACCAAAAGGCATGTATCATCAAACATGATACAAGCAAGTGCACAAAATCATATCGCATATGCAATGCGCACATCCGAGTGAGAAAATCCATTTAAAGTGAACCGATACTAGTTAATGCAAAGTAATATATCAAATATATAATTATGCATTAAATCATTAAATCAACACTTGATTTAACGATCCGGTCATATCGCATATAACCGACTAATATCAACAGTAACAACTTATCGAATCAACACTTGATCCGATAACCCGGCTATATCACATATAACCGATCAATATCACATATCGCGAGAATCGAATACAGTATCACATACTGGTATCATTCTCGGTCCCGCACATATCTCATATGCGCTCCTATTTCGTTTCGCTTGAGCCAGGAAACCTCTGTGTAGGACTCTAAAGACTCGTCAATACGCCGGCAGCAGGTGATGATCATATCAAACACCCACAAGCCGCAAGCGGTCTGCTAAACGTAACGGCCACCCGGGTATTGAGCGATCAGAAGATCGACGAGCAAGCCCGCTCACACTCCATTGAATCCAACCAGTAACACTACCGTACAGTCCGGTCTCGTCGTCTGATATGTCGCATATCTTGCCTAGGGGTGGTAAACGTCAGACCCCAATAGCTTGATAAGTCGTGTCGATATGAAGTCTATAACAATTCGAGAAACTACTGGTAACACTTACCAGTAACTCTCAGCAACCCTGGCCAGGGATTTCCTGTTATAGCCAATCGAACACAGCGCAACATCAACTCCCTATACCGGGAGAGACGAATCCCCTCCTATCGCTCATTGCCTCCATGTGACTCGCGACTGTACCCAAAAACCACCGTTTTGCACGCCCTCTTGGACGTGGTAAGATGGAAATCAAAGCACAGTGGGAACCACACAAGACTCTATGACGATCTCGGGTCAACAGACTACTCTGTACCAGTGTCACCAGAGAACTGCCATCTGACGTAAGGTATAATACCATCTGGGAGTTCTCGGCGAGTCCGTCCAGTGTACCCAGTCTCTACTGAGCACCCGTATATCATCTCTGATGTCAAACACCAATGGATATGGGATCATCCATCGCCCATCTGTATGGGTCAAGAAGGTACACGCTAGTCTACTCTGGTATATCGATGCCCCGTCTCGATACACCCATGACTAGGGACTTTGAAGGATGTACTTATGGACTACCATGTCCCCACTAGTATGATCCGCATCATAGTCCAAGTAGTCAAGTACACATCCTAAGGGCTTTACCAACATGTAACAGAGAGACAATCAGTGTACACGTTAAGGTAAAGATCAACCAGATAGCATACTATCATGTCGAGCAAGAAAGTCCTCCCTATATATGTCCAAGCATCCACTACAATATACATCCTATGTACAGTAATGGCCTCTAGGGCATACATATAACTAACAATCTCCCACTTGCACTAGGGCCATCTGTAGCAGTGGTTGCAGTATCTCATACTCAACCATCCCATAAAAGTCTCTCTCTGGGAATAGGCCTTCGTGAGTGGATCCGCTACGTTATCCTCTAAGTCTGCTCTCCTTGCCTCGATCACCCTGGAGATCAACCATCCCCATGATCAGGTGATACTGCCTTAGAATAAGTCTGGATCACTGATGGGACCGGCGTTCCTTGGCATAAGCCACAACTCCATTGTCTCACAATGGTAGGAACGTAGTTCATCTCATGAACTAATATACACCCAAACATCCTCTTTGGTAGCATCTTAAGTAGCGATGTATCCAGCCTTTATCGTCTAGTATGTCACGGTATCTAGCTTGGAACTCTTCCAACATACCGTCCCTTTACCGAGGGTAAAGACAATGCCTGCGATTGACATTCAGTCGTCTTTATGACCCTGGAACCCTTCCAGTGATTCTCCCAAGGATCGATTGATACCGTCTCACTACTACTAGTGAGAATCCTAATATCCAATTAGATCTATCTCATAGATCCAAAACCTAGGATTTAGTAGGTATTACTTTGATCCTATATGGAGAATCCTAGTGATATGCGGAGATCGATCGAGCGTAGCATAAGAAACTCCTTTCTTATCAAGAGTATGTCATCCACGTACTCTACGAGGATCGCCACCATACTCCCTACTACCTTTTTTGTTTATACAAGGTTCATCTACCATTTTGATGATGTCAACTTCTTTGACTAATCCATCAAAACAGATGTTCCAGCTCCGCGATGCCTACTTTATCCTATAAAGCATCTTGCACACGTTTCCGCTGCTCCCACTTTTTACGAATCCCTCTGGCTATGTTCTTACAGACGTTCTCTTCTAAATTATTATTTAGAAAAGCAGTCATGGCACCCAACCACCAGATATCGTAGTCATGGTATGTAGCCGTGGCAAGTAGGATCTGGATGGACTTAAGCATAGATCATTAGAAAAGGTTTCAACATAATCCATACCTGGTTAATGATGCAAATCTTTAATAAGTCTAGCTTTGAAAGTCTCAAATTTTCCATGTACACCAAGTAATCTTCTCAAGATATACTTGCTCCTGATGGGGATTTAACCCTTCAGATATAGCAACCAAAGTCCATACTTTGTTGGTGTATAAGGATTCCATCTCAGATCACTAAGCATCCAGCCATTCTTACAGAGTCTTACTCCTGATGGCCAGCTCGAAGCTAGTTGGGTCATCATCTCATGATGCAATCCTCGCTCCCACTGTCATAGAGAAACCGAAGTATCTCTCAGGTGGGTGAGGAACCCTACTAGATCGGCGGAGAGGCTGAGGTTCTTTGGTTTCTACTGAATCCTTTGGTTTTATCAAATCATCTGCTGTAGTTTGTATAGCTGGAACCTTTCCAGTTCTACATTACAGACCTTGCCTCGAGCTTGTCCGGATTTTGCTTTTAGACATAGGCCGGACAACCCCAAATCTTAACTAGCTTAAGACATGGGCTCTTCCCATACCATATCTTATATGGAGTGGTAAGCTGTGATCTGATTCGAACCTAATTCAATAGGTATGCAGCTTCTCAAGTGCATAACTCCCAAAAGGAAACAGGTAACTCAGTAGTACTCATCATAGAGCACACCTTATCATATAGGGTGTGATTGCTCCGCCCCGACATACCATCGTGCTATGGTGCATTCGGAGGAGTAATGTCGAGAGAGAATCTCATTCTCCTTTAGAATAGTCCAGGAATTTCCGTGCTCAAGTATTCTCCTCCTTGATCTCATCAAAGGACATAATACTTATACCCGTATTTTGGTTCTCTACTTCTAACTTATATTCTGTGAATATCTCAAAAGGTTCGGACTTGTGTTTCAACAAGAACATATGTCTGAATCTAAAGAGATCATCAGAGAACGTAATGAAGTATAAAGAACCAGTCCTGGCATGTGTAGACAGGTGACCTTACATACATCATCATGTAACAGTCCCAAGAGTTCACTAACTCTTTCTCTGTTTCCAGTAAACGGAGCTATGGTCATCTTATCATTGTGACATGACTGGCGAGTTTCACAAGATGTAAATTCAAACTGATTTAAATATGCATCTAAATGTAACTCAGCTAGTCGGGTCGCATTGATATGACCTAGTCTACAATACCTCAAGAAGGATTCGTTCATTTCTGAACTCTTCCTCTTATGTGTGTTCTGTATACTAAGAACTGTAGTTTGATTTAGAACATCAACGCTTTTAGATAACGTGCCTGAACCGATCAACTTTTGATATAGGAAATGTTCAAAACATTATCCATCAATACAAAATTTTATCATTTCTTTACTAATAAAGAGAGTGATATGATTTTGTATATCAGGTTCGGTATCTAATAACATTCGTTCAGAATCAATGTATTACAATACAGGGTGACAGTGACTAACAGACTTGGCTGCAACACTTGCCCCGTTTTCTGCCTCATGAAACTTATCACCCGTTCTCAGTTTTTCTACCCTTTTGTAGCCCTATGCAACATCTTACATATCTGGGATCCTGATCCGGTATCATATACCAAGGATGCGGAGGATACTGAGAAACAGTTCTGTATAATGAACACACCCGAAGATGATGCATCAGCATGCACTCTCTTCGTTTGGGCGGCACGGGAATTCTGGTAATCCCCAATTTCCTGCTCTGTCTTATAACAATTATAAGTTGGAGCGGGACCAACGTTCCCCAGCTCAGTATAACAAGCGGGTTCGGTCAATAATCCGTATTATTATCTTGATTAAGGCGTGATATGGTCGCTACCTGGAGAGAGAGAGAAGAAAACACTCAGCGTGCGCTCTTGCAAGAATAGATTGGTTATTATTTTATCTAATCAGGATGGCTCCCACTGCTTTTTATCAAATCTTCCTTCAAACCCTAAAAGGAAAGACTAGCCGGGATTAATTACACACAACAAGTTCGCCAATCTTTCAGCCAGGCCAGTGTCGGTACTTTGAGGGAGGTCCCCCGTGCTTTCGCACGAACCTAATTAATGTAAATCTCGTTTTCCCAGAGGCGTAACCTCGTTAACACCTTTCTAGACACCTACTTGATCGGCTAATTGTAATGTGTAAAACTCTCCCAGGAGTAACTCTTACTCGCAGCGGGTATCGGGATCCAACTATCTCATAGAAGGTATGCAATCTCATTGCAAATTTCAACACTTGAAATTCCCGATAATGTTTTGCCCCTAGCGTCCTATGACCTTGACAGAGGTCAACAAACCATAGGCTGTTAGTCAAGTTCAACCCGTCATTTCCTGATTGAAGTAAACCCACCCGCACGACCCTTGACAGAGGTCAACAAGGTCGCATGACTACCCTAAATCAATCACATCATATGCTTATACAGATAAGCGCTAATCAGCTACCGCACACTACGCCTTGACAGAGGTCAACAAACGCAGCACGAATACTAACCAGTACATATCTGAAATGACGGAGGGCTACGACAGGTTTTTCTGAAAACCTATTGCGTAATGAACTTGATATCGTTGTATAATCAAATGATTTTAAAATGGAGTGCTTTTGAGGCTTTTCTAGTTTTGCTAAAGGAGTCACTCCCGGTGAAGGGACCGTCGGTCCTTTCCTCGTCGAATGAGGTGCGGGATATATCATATATATCACTGTGCAAAGCAGAAACTCTTAAAAGCAATCAAAAGACAAACCGAGTGTGTAGCATCGGCCAGTTATTGCTAAAGGAGTCACTCCCGGTGAAGGGATCTCGGTCCTTTCCTCATCGAATAAGGTGCAGGATATATCACATATACCTCTGTGCAAAGCAAGAACTGTAGCTACCTGTTTTTATTTTGAAATTCGATTCTACAACATCTTAGGTTTCTTTTATTTCATTAATCACATTAATGAAGTCCCATCATTTAAGTACCTAAACATCACAGATAAATACGACGTACACTTATGCCATCCGCATTCGCCTCGATGTCCCCTCGTGCACCGTTAGGTTAGGTAACTAACGACAGAGCGGGGCAGGGCTAGCGCGGGTGTAAAACATAAGTAACGCCTATATAATATATCATATATACTATATACTCTATCTGTCACAGAACATCACATGATCACATCACAGATATCGCAGCAGAAGAAACATATGAAATATTGGATATACTAGGACGTCCGTGTTTTCAATACGAGCCAGTATAAAACACGGATTCCACGGTCGTGATGAATAGCCAAACCCACACCCCTAGACCCCTACGAGAGCGGCAAGCAACCCTACCAATTCTGGAGTTAGGAGACCCGGACTCGACTCCTCGAGTTGGTCTCGCACTGGACTCCAGAACCCGGTTACTTGTGCTCCCCTCCTTGGGTCTATCCTAGTGCGGAAAAGTAAATAATATACAAACGGTGACTACTTCCGCAACCTGGAAGCGCCCCAATAAAAAGAATATTACATACAAGTTTTTACATGAATGAAAATGAAAAAACACTCATCTCACATAAAAAAAAACCCCGGCCATTCAAACACGACGATCCAATATAACATATCCAGCAACACATAACATCACATGTCATCAACGTAAGTAAATATGCGCATCCCAATTGTCGTTGACATATAGCAACGAAACCGGCGATATCACATATTACACTTACGGTCACAGAAAAGAAAGTGTAAAATTACAACAGTTGGAATCCGCAATCTCTTTAGACATCGCATGCCTAACCAAATGAATTCCTTAGACATCACATGCCTAACAATTATAAACTCTGCATTTTAGTCTCAAAATCGAAAACACTTTTCAATATCAAGTCGGGCAATTCAACAGGATTCCCGACATCCTGATCGAATACTCGTCGCAAATTTCAGTAGACGGCCGCACCCCCGATACCGTCGACAAAGTGCACCAAGGCGGAACACCGCCACCGCGAGCACCCGAACGGATGCTTTCGGCGACGGGGTTCTCCTACAGTCACTTGGTCGGGGCTATGGAGTGAGGCTGTCTATTAAGTTTATCCGGCGATTATCCGCGTACGCTACGTGATTGCGACGGACTTTTGATTACATCAAAATTCCGTGGCAACCGATCAAGTGAGACTGAACTGCTATGTTTATAACATTCATTCAGTTATCACATAACTACTTGTGAATTCCAATTATTGTATCACATTCCGGATAAACAGAAAATGTTAAACTTTCCGATCGAACATCCGAACACCCAAGTTTTCCCGATACAGATCAACACATGAAACAAGTCTAAAAACATTCAGTTCGTGCCTCAGTACCAACGGTCCAGCCGTAGAAGGGTCAAGCCAACGCCTCATATGTGGCACGCCGTACTGCCCCAAACCCGATGGTTCAAAGGGCAGTTCAAGACGGTCACATAATCGAGTTAAGGTTTGTTGTCTTCTAGAGGGTCCATCGCGTTACTTGCACTACTTAGAATGTCTTTAAACTACGGAAAAATCCAACACTTGGAAATTTCCCGACAGGGGAAAAATTGGGTATTTATATCCGGTCGAACTTTTTAACATATTCAAAAATACCCGGAAATCCACACAGACAAAATTTGATAATCCGATCGAATCAACGAATCCCCAAAACAACCCAGAATATTCAACTCTTGAATAAAATTTAAAAATACCCAGAGAACTCAGCACTGAAAAAAATGAATTACTGTGCAAAAATGGGACTGTGACGTCACACTATTGCCGCGGAACCGCCGCAGAAGCCAGGCTTCTGCCGCGGTTCCGCCGCCGTATACACTGTTCATGAAAAAATTTTGCGCCGTAATTCTTATAATTCCCTGCTGAATTTTTTAAGCATTTTTAATTTGGAAAAACTCCAGATTTTAGAAAAAGTCCAGAGAGCTATTTTGGGGTTAGGTTTTCGGTTCGTCCGGGTTTCAAACTCTGTCTGGACTTCGCCTAAGGCTCTAGCTAGGCTCCGATACCATTGTAGGGTTCCTAGGCACTCTCAAGAGGTCTCACAAGGCATCAACCATGCCCGTTTCAAAAATTACGGTGCCGAGAAACCCTAGACTACGAATCGTTAGCTAGATGTCTAGGCGAAAAAGAACTAGTTAACACTTAACTATAAGAATACGGAAATACAACCTTTGTAGATCCGGTGCTCCACCTCCACGGCTGCGCAACGAAGTTCCCTCACTGTCCTAGTGAATTCCCGGGCTCTAGCGTCGGCTTCATCGGAGAATGGACGGGCTAGGTCATCGACGACGTGCCGAAGATGATCTACGTCGAAGCATCACTAGATCGAGCTCCACCCTCACCAAGCCATGAATACTTGTGAAGGAAACACACTCTACTACTTGTCAAGAGGTAGAGGATGAAGAAATAGGAAGTGGGTAGACTTTAGAATTGGATTTCTCACTCATTTCATCAATCCACCATTGATGAAGTCAAGGTTTTCTTCTTGAGTTCAAGGAAGAAGAAGAAGAAAAGTTATGATAAGTTCAATTAAAAATGAAAAGTAAAAAGAATACTTATCATAATCAACCATGGTCAAGTGTAGAGAATTAACTAAGGTTAGATTAATGGTTAGGGTTAAAGATAAAGACAAAGTGGTCACTTTGGTCAAAGCTTCATGAAGCTTCAAAAAGCTTCATGAAAGAAAATAAAATAAAGAAACCATTTTGCTTTTCTTTTATGCTTTTATTAATATCCAAAATGAATAAACAAATAATTAAATGAAAAAGAAAAACCCTAATCATTAAGTTGACTATGGTTTAATTCTATACACTTAACCAAAAGGCATGTATCATCAAACATGATACAAGCAAGTGCACAAAATCATATCGCATATGCAATGCGCACATCCGAGTGAGAAAATCCATTTAAAGTGAACCGATACTAGTTAATGCAAAGTAATATATCAAATATATAATTATGCATTAAATCATTAAATCAACACTTGATTTAACGATCCGGTCATATCGCATATAACCGACTAATATCAACAGTAACAACTTATCGAATCAATACTTGATCCGATAACCCGGCTATATCACATATAACCGATCAATGTCACATATCGCGAGAATCGAATACAGTATCACATACTGGTATCATTCTCGGTCCCGCACATATCTCATATGCGCTCATATTTCGTTTCGCTTGAGCTAGGAAACCTCTGTGTATGACTCTAAAGACTCGTCAATACGCCGGCAGCAGGTGATGATCATATCAAACACCCACAAGCCGCAAGCGGTCTGCTAAACGTAACGGCCACCCGGGTATTGAGCGATCAGAAGATCGACGAGCAAGCCCGCTCACACTCCAGTGAATCCAACCAGTAACACTACCGTACAGTCCGGTCTCGTCGTCTTATATGTCGCATATCTTGCCTAGGGGTGGTAAACGTCAGACCCCAATAGCTCGATAAGTCGTGTCGATATGAGGTCTATAACAATTCGAGAAACTACTGGTAACACTTACCAGTAACTCTCAGCAACCCTGGCCAGGGATTTCCTGTTATAACCAATCGAACACAGCGCAACATCAACTCCCTATACCGGGAAAGACGAATCCCCTACTATCGCTCATTGCCTCCATGTGACTCGGGACTGTACCCAAAAACCACCGTTTTGCACGCCCTCTTGGACGTGGTAAGATGGAAATTAAAGCACAGTGGGAACCACACAAGACTCTATGACGATCTCGGGTCAACAGACTACTCTGTACCAGTGTCACCAGAGAACTGCCATCTGACGTAAGGTATAATACCATCTGGGAGTTCTCGGCGAGTCCGTCCAGTGTACCCAGTCTCTACTGAGCACCCGTATATCATCTCTGATGTCAAACACCAATGGATATGGGATCATCCATCGCCCATCTGTATGGGTCGAGAAGGTACACGCTAGTCTACTCTGGTATATCGATGCCCCGTCTCGATACACCCACGACTAGGGACTTTGAAGGATGTACTTATGGACTACCATGTCCCCACTAGTATGATCCGCATCATAGTCCAGGTAGTTAAGTACACATCCTAAGGGCTTTACCAACATGTAACAGAGAGACAATCAGTGTACACGTTAAGGTAAAGATCAACCAGATAGCATACTATCATGTCGAGCAAGAAAGTCCTCCCTATATATGTCCAAGCATCCACTACAATATACATCCTATGTACAGTAATGGCCTCTAGGGCATACATATAACTAACAGTAATTACCACTAATTAAGTGCATAATTAAAAGTTTATTATAATATTTTAATTAGGGAAAAATATTTAAGTGAACTAAAATTTCCAAGTGACAACTAAATACCGCAAACTAGCCATTTCCTAGTTAAACTAGGTGTAGTTAAGTCTGTACTGAAAAGAAAGATCACCTCCAGGTTTTTACGAAAAAACACCGCCTATTTTACCCTTTTAACGGAAAATTCTCATAATGATTTCTAAAGCGTTACAATCTTCCCCCCTTAAAGAAATTCGGTCCCCGAATTAAAATTTTAACTACACGTACATTCGAAAAGATGAGGGAATTTCTTCCGCATCTCGCTCTCGACCTCCTAAGTGATCTCTTCATTAGTAGGGCCATGCCAAAGATCCTTCACTGATGGCAAGACTTTTGGCCGAAGTTTCTTCACCTGCTGATCCAATATAACTATTGGCTGCTCGGTGAACGAAAGATCACGCTCTAGCTGAACGGTCTGGTGCTGAATCATGTGAGAAGGATCATGAAGGTATCTATGAAGCATCGACACATGGAATACGGGTTGAACATTCGGAAAACTAGGCGGAAGTGCTAAACGATAGGCAACGACACCAACTCTCTTAAGGATCTCGAAAGGACCTACAAATCTATGACTGAGCTTCCCCTTCTTCCCAAATCTCATAACGCCCTTCATCGGAGAAATCCGCAGGAATACATGATCCCCCACTGCGAACTCAAGTCTGCGACGACGACGGTCGGCATAAGACTTCTGTCTGCACTGGGCTGCTCTCATCCTGTCCTGAATCAGCTGGATCTTCTCCGTAGTCTCCTGAACTAGCTAGGGTCCCAACACCCTACTCTCGTTGAGTTCGGTCCAACAGACTGGCGATCGACACTTTCTACCATACAAAGCCTCAAAAGGCGCCATCTGAATCGTCTTCTGGTAACTATTGTTGTAGGAGAACTCAATCAACGGCAAGTGACGATCCTAACTACCACCAAAATTAAGCACACACGCCCGAAGCATATCCTATAGAGTCTCTATAGTCCGCTACGACTGACCATCGGTCTGCGGATGAAAAGCGGTGCTAAAACTCAAGCGGGTACCCAAAACATCCTGAAGCTTCTGCCAAAGACGGCTAGTAAACTGGGTGCCCCTGTCGGATACGATGCATGTGGGAACGTCGTGCAAACGCACAATATCATCTATATACAACTGAGCATAACCGAAAGTGGTCTTCACTGGAAGGAAGTGAGCCACTTTTGTCAACCGGTCAACAATCGCCCAAATGGAGTCATACCCCCGACTAGTCCTGGGTAGACCCACAACGAAGTCCATGGAAATCTGCTCCTATTTCCACTCCGGAACGGGTAAAGGCTGCAACTCTCCAACCGGTCTCTCATGCTCAACCTTGACTTGCTGACAAGTCAGGCACCTCGAAATAAAGTCCGAAACATCGCGCTTCATCCCTTCCAACCAGTAAACGTCTCTCAAGTCACGATACATCTTGGTGGAACCTGGATGAACGCTAAAGGCTGACTGATGTGCCTGCTCTAGGATCTCGCGTCTCAACCCATCAACATCTGGTACACACAAGCGAATCCCGTAACGTAGCACACCCTGGTCATCAATCAAGAACTCCGAATCTGTACCCTGTGGAACAAGCTCAAGAATCTCAGACAAACGGGCATCACTGGGCTGCGCCTCACGGATACGATCAAGTAGTAGTGGACGGGCGCGGACATGAGCAAGCTGTCCCCCAGTGGAAGTGAACTCAAACTGTACTCTACCATCGCACAAAGTCTGCCAATCTACAGAAGATTGTCGCTGAACTGTGCTCAACTGGAACAAGCTACCCCCGGGCCTACGACTCAAAGCATCAGCTACCACATTTGCCTTGCCCGGGTGATAAAGGATCTCACAATCATAATCCTTCACTAGCTCCATCCAACGGCGCTGTCTCAGATTCAGATCCCTCTGCTGGAAGATGTACTTCAAGCTCTTGTGATCCGTGAAAATCTGACACAACTCTCCGTATAAGTAGTGTCTCCAAATCTTCAGCGCAAAGACCACCGCGGCCATCTCAAGATCATGAGTGGGGTAATTCTGCTCGTGCTTCTTCAGCTGCCGAGAAGCGTAAGCGATAACTCTATCATGCTGCATCAATACACAACCGAGCCCCACTCGAGAAGAATCACAGTAAACAACATAGCCACCCGATCCAGAAGGCAAAGATAGAACTGGTGCAGTCGTCAACCGAGTCTTCAACTGCTGAAAACTCTGCTCGCACGCATCAGTCCAAAGAAAAGGATCCCCCTTCAGGGTCAGTCCGGTCAGTGGTGCAGTGATACTTGAAAAATCCTGCACGAAACGACGATAATAACCAGCTAAGCCCAAAAATCTACAGACCTCTGTTATAGTTACAGTTCTGGGCCAAAGATGTACAGTCTCGATCTTCCTCGGGTCCATAAGAATACCGTCTTCCGTCGCCACATGACCCAGGAAGTCAACTCTATCAAGCCAAAATGCGCACTTTGAGAATTTAGCATACAGCCGGTGCTCTCTCAATGTCTGCAAAGCAATCCTCAAGTGCTGCTTATGCTCCTCTCGACTCCTAGAGTAGACCAGAATGTCATCAATAAACACAATAATAAACTGGTCGAGGAACGGCCTGAAAATATGGTTCATCAGATCCATGAACGCTGCTGGCACATTGGTGAGTCCGAACGACATCACCAAAAACTCATATTGCCCGTAGCGCGTACGAAAAGTAGTCTTCGGAATGTCATCATTCCGAACCCGCAACTGATGATAACCCGATCACAAATCAATCTTAGAAAAAAGTTTCACACCCTAGAGCTGATCAAACAAATCGTCAATGCGAGGTAAAGGATACCTATTCCGCACCGTAACTCGGTTCAATTGACGATAATCCATACACAACATCAAACTGTCGTCCTTCTTCTTGATGAACAACACAGGACCTCCCCAAGGCGAAACAATTGGACGTACAAGTCCCCTATCAAGAAACTCTTGCAATTGATTTTTAAGCTCTCTAAGCTCCGTCGGGACCATCCGGTAAGACGGTATAGAAATAGGTCCCGTGCCGGAAATCAGATCAATGCAAAACTCAATATCACGCTCCGGCGGCAAACCAGGCAACTCATCGGGAAAAATATCGGAAACTCTCGCACGATAGGAACCCGGTCCAACGAATTTACTGTGGCTCCAGTATCATGAATGAAAGCCAAGAATCCCCGACATCCCCTCTTCAAAAGCCGACTAGTATAAAGGGCAGAACTCAAACTTTGAGGGGAGGCACCACGCTCCCCCTGCACAACAAGAACTGACTCGCTGGGAAAACAAAATCTAACTGTCTTCTCGTGGCAGTCCAAGAATGCGTAGCAAGTTGCTAACTAGTCCATGCCCAGGAGAACGTCGAAGTCCAACATCTCAAGAAGGATCAAGTCGACGGACAAATCTCTATCTCCTATACGAACGACACACGACCGAAACACGTGTCGCGCAACAAACGACTCGCCAACAGGAGTAGCCAGGACAAGTGGCTGATCTAGCAAACATGACTCTCGGCCTAATCTCGGCACTAAGTGCGTAAAAACATACGAATGCGTAGATCCCGGATCAAACAAAACATACGCCTCAAAAGAACATACAAAAAGAGTACCTGAAACCATTGCATTGGACGCCAGCGCGTCCTGATGAGTCAAGGCAAACACCCGAGCCTGCCCTCTACCGGCGACTGGCTGACCTCCGCCTCTGCCACCCCATCCTCTCGGAACAAAACCGCCCCGACCCCGACCTCTTTGAACATGAGTCTGACGCGGAGCACCAACAGGCATAAGAGGTAACGCCCTCTGAGGTGGAGAAGGTGGTAGGGTAACATGTGGTACAGCTGCTCCGCCCTCACGTGGTTCAGTACAATCTCGAATGCGATGACACAAACTCCCGCACCGGTAACAACCAGATGAAAACTGTGGACTCTCCTAGGAATAAAATAAAAATAATGGGCCTCGTCCCGAGTCTCCACTACCCCCAGTATCTGAACGGGATCTGTCACGACGTCTAAACTCCTGTCTCCGTGCTGATACACTAGTACAAACCCTCTTCGGTTCCGGAACAACCGACGTCTCAGAAAGACGCTCCTCAACCAATAGGGTTGCGTCCACCACTTTTGCATACGTGTCACAATGATGTATGCTAATAGCGAGGAACAACTGGGTAAGCAGGCCTCGAACAAACCTCTTTACCGTCATCTCCTTCGAAGCCACCAAATACGGAGCATACAAAGACAGCTCGGAAAACTGCACGTCGTACTTGGCCACCGTCATACCTTGAGTCTGGCATAACGACTCGAAACTGCACGCTCGAGCATCCCTGACGCTCAGCGGAAGAAAACGCGCAAGAAACACCGTCCCGAACACAGTCCAAGTCATAGGAGAAAGACACGCGGCTCTGTTAGTTGTATGTATGCCCTTGAGGCCAGTATTGTACAGATGATGTATATTATATTGGATACTTGGACATATATAGAGAGGACTTTCTTGCTCGATATGATAGTATGATATCTGGTTTCTCTTTATCTTAACATGTATACTTGTCTCTTGATGTTGTCTTATAGTTACATGTTGGCAAAGCCCTTAGGATGTGTACTTGACTACCTGGACTATGATGCAGATCATACTAGTGGGGACAGAGTAGTCCATAAGTACAACCTTTAATATTCCTAGTCGTAGGTGTATCGAGACAGGGCATCGATATACCAGAGTAGACTACCGTATACGCTTCTCGACCCATGAGATGGGCGATGGATGATCCCATATCCATTGGTGTTTGACATCAGAGATGGTATACGGGTGCTCAGTGGAGACTGGGTACATTGGACGGACTCGCTGAGAACTCCCAGATGTTATTATACCTCACGTCAGATGGCGGTTCTCTGGTGACACTTATACAGGTTAGTCTGTAGACCCGAGATCGTCATAGAGTCTTGTGTGATTCCCACTGTGCTTTGATTTACACCTTACCACTTCCAAGAGGGCGTGCAAAACGGTGTTTTTTGGGTACAGTCCCGAGTCACATGGAGGCAATGAGCGATAGGAGGGGTTTCGTCTCTCCCGGTATTGGGGGTTGATGTTGCGCTATGTTCGATTGGCCATAACAGGGAAGTCCCTGGCCAGGACTGATTTAGAGATTTGCTGGTAAGTGTTACCAGTAGTTTCTCGACCCGTTATGAGCCTCACATCGGCACGACTTATCGGTTATTGGGGTCTGACGTTTACCACCTCTAGACTTGATATGCGACATATCAGACGAGGAGACCAGACTGTACGGGAAGTGTTACCGGCAGGCTTTTACCGGAGTTGGACCGGGCTTGCTTGCTGATCTTCTGATCGCTCAATACCCGGGTAGCCGTTACGTCCAGCTAGTACCGCTGACGGCTTGTGGGTGCTTGATACGATCATCACCTACTGCCGGCGTATTGACGAGTCTTTAGAGTCCTACATAGAGGTTTTACTGGCTCAGGCAAAACGAAATAGGAGAACGTATGTGATATGTGCGGGACCGAGAATAATACGTGTATGTGATACCGTATTCCATTCTCGCGACTTTTTGTATCGGTCTGTTATATGTGATATAGCCGGGTTATCGAATCAAGTGTTGATTCGATAAGTCGATACATTGGATGTTAGTCGGTTATATGAGATATAACCGGATTATTAAGTCAAGTGTTGATTTAATAATTTAGTGTATAATTGTATATTAGATATACTAATTTACATTAACTAACATATGTTCACTTAAGGATTTTTCTCACATGTGCACAACTTTAATATATATATATATATATATATATATATATATATGTGTGTGATATATATTAAAATGTGTTTTCATTTTGTATCATGGTTGTTGATACATCATGCATGGGTGTGCAAGACATACACCATTCTATTTTAAATGGTGGTTTATAATTATTTAAGGTAAGTACAAATTAGTGGAGCTTTTGTCACAAGCATGAAGCTTGTGGAAGCTTGTGGATGCTTTGAAAAAGTCCACTAACTTTGTTTTACTTTAGATTTTTATTAACCTAACCATTTTGGATTAGCCATGGTTATGTCTCTACATGAGTTAGTATATGATACTCTCTCACCCACGGTTAGCTCACTTGACTTGATCATTATCTCTCTCATTTTATTTCTTCATCTTCTTCCTTGAGCTAAAAAGCTCTCTAGGGTTTGATCCAAAGTGAGAAATATTGTGAGAAAATAAATTCTAAAGTGAACCCACATCCTATTTCTCCATCCTCTACTAGACTAGCACTTTAGTTTAGCGTGTTTGCTTCACTAATTCTCTAGTTAGTGAAGTAGTAGCTTGAGTTGGTATTCCCTCGACGTAGATCATCTTCGGCCTCGAAGACTTCAAGCAAGAACGCTTCTTTCGCCTCGTGAAGCCATGCAAGAGCCCGGGAGAACCATGATTGCAGTGAAGGGACTACAACAAGGAGCTTTAGAAGTGAAGGACCGATCTACAAAGGTTTTATTTCGTATTCACTTAGTCGTAAATGTTATTTACTTGCATGTGATACCCTAATAGTCTAGCAAAGATGTTGTTTAGGGTTGTTCGGCACGGCTAAAATTTTAACCGGGCATGGTTGATGCCTTATAGTACCTTGTTAGTGTGCCTAGTAATCCTACAGTGGTATCAGAGCCTAGCTAGAGTATTAGGCGAAATGTATACGAAGTTAAAACTCCGAACGAACCCCGAAACGTCAAAATGACCCCCTCTCTGGACATTTTTTTAAAATGTGGTTTTTCTGTATTAAAAATACCTAAAAAATCAGCAGGTAAATATAAGTATTACTGTTGAAAACGAGCCTCCAATTCGTACGGACAGCCGCGGAACCGCGGCCAAACCTTGCTTGGGCCGCGGATCCGTGGCCGTACTGTTCAATTGGGCTTTGGGTTTTCAACAGTAATATCCCTATCTGTTAGTTATATTTTCTGGGTATTTTTAATCTGACTCAAGTGTTAAGTGTTCTGGGGATTATTTTGTATTCGTTGATTCGATCGAAAAATTTAATTTCCTTATGTTTTCCAGATATTTAGAAACTGTTAAAATGTTCGAACGGATATCATTAACTCATTTTTTCCCGGCACGAAAAACTTTCAAGTGTTGAATTTTTCTTCGGTTTAAATCTTTCGGAAAAACGTGCAAGTAAACCGCGATGGACCCTCTAGAAGAACACAAACCTTAACTCGACTATGTGACCGTCTGAACCGTCTCTAAACCTTAGGGTTTAGGGCAGTACGGCGTGCCACATGTGTGGCATTGGCTTGACCCTTCTACGGCTGGACCGTTGGTACTGAGACGTATTCTGGAATTTTTGAACTCCGCTCAAGTGTTGAGCTATTTAGGAAATCTTGGGTATTTGATTATTCGATCGGAAAGTTTAATACTGTCTATTTATCTGGAATGTGATACAATATGTGGAATTCATAAAGTTAGGCATGAAATGCGAAGTATGTGATATTTCGGATTTACAATGTCTAAAGAGATTGTGGATTCCAAATGTTGTAGTTTTACACTTTCTTTTCTGCGACCGTAAGTGTAATATGTGATATCGCCGGTTTCGTTGCTATATGTCAACGATAATTGGGATGCGCATCTTTACTTACGTTGATGACATGTGATGTTATGTGTTGCTGGATATGTTATATTGGATCGTCGCGTTTTTGAATAGCCGGGGGTTTTATGTGAGATGAGGGTTTTTTATTTTCATTCAAGTAAAATTCATTGTATGTAATATTTTTTTATTGGGGCACTTCCGGGATGAGGATGATGTCACCATTGTATATTATTTACTTTTCCGCATTAGGTAGACCTAAGGAGGAGAGCACAAGTAACCGGGTTCTAGAGTCCAGTGGGAGACCAACTCGAGGAGTCGAGTCCGGGTCTTCTAACTCTAGATTTGGAAGGGTTGCTTGCCGCTCTCGTAGGGGTCTAGGGGTGTGGGTTTGGCTATTCATCGCGACCGTGGAATCCGTGTTTTATAGAGGCTCAAAATAAAACACGGACCTCCTAGTATATCCATTATTCCATATGATTCTTCTGCTGCGATATCTATGATGTGATCATTTGATATGTGATGATAGATACTGTATATAGTATATATGATATATTATATAGACGTTACTTATGTTTTACACCCGCGCTAGCCCTGCCCCACTCTGTCGTTAGTTACCTAACCTAACGGTGCACGAGGGGACATCGAGGCGAATGCGGATGGCATAAGTGTACGTCGTATTTATCTGTGATGTTTAGGTGACTTAAATGATGGGACTTCATTAATATGATTAATGAAAGAAAAGAAACCTAAAAGATGTTGTAGAATCAAACTTTCAAAAAGAGTAGCTACAGTTTTTTCTTTGCATAGCGATATATATGATATATCCTGCACCTTATTCGATGAGGAAAGCCGAGATCCCTTCACCAGGAGTGACCTCTTTAGCAAAACTGGCAGATGCTACAACACTCGGTTTGTCTTTTGATTGCTTTTTGGAGTTTTTGCTTTGCATAGCGATATATATGATATAACCTGCACCTTATTCCATAAGGAAAGAGCCGAGATCCCTTCACCGGGAGTGACCTCTTTAGCAAAACTAATGAAAGCCTCAAAATCACTCCATTCCAAAATTCACTCGATTCTACAATGATATCAAGTTCATTATGCAATAGGTTTTCAGAAAAACCTGTCGTAGCCCTCCGTCATTTCAGATAAGTCCTACTTAGTATTCGTGCTACGTTTGTTGACCTCCGTCAAGGCGTAGTGTGCGGTAGCTAACTAGTATTTATCTGCTTATGCATATGATGCAGATTGGATTAGGATAGTCGTACGACCTTGTTGACCTCCGTCAAGGGTCGTGCGGGTGGGTTTGATTCAATCAAGAAATTACGGGTTGAACTTGACTTGCACCCTGTGGTTTGTTGACATCCGTCAAGGTCATGGGATGCTTGGGGCAAAATATTATATCGGGAATTTCAAGTGTTGAAATTTGCAATGAGATTGCATACCTTCTATGAGATAGTTGGATCCCGATACCCACTGCGAGTAATTGTTACTCCTGGGAGAGTTTTACACATGACAATTAGCCGATCAAGTAGATGTCTAGAAAGGTGTCAACGGGGTTACGCCTCTGGGAAAACGAGGTTTACTTTAATTAGGTCCGTGCGAAAACACGGGGAACCTCCCTCAAAGTACCGACACTGGCCTGGCTGAAAGATTGGCGAAATTGTAGGGTGTAATTAATCCTGGCTAGTCTTTCCTTTAAGGGTTTGAAGGAAGATTTGACAAAAACAGTGGGAGTCATCCTGATTAGATAAAATAATAACCAATCTGATCTTGCAAGAGCATACGCTAAAGTGTTTTCTTCTCTCTCTCTCTCCAGGTAGCGACCATATCATGCTTTAATAAAGATAATAATATGGATGTATTGACCGAACCCGCATGTTATACTGTGCTGGGAAACGTTGGTTCCGTTCTTTCTTATAAAAGTTATAAGACTGAACAGGATATAGGGGAATACCAGGATTCCCATGCCACCCGAATGAAGAAAGTACATGATGATGCATTTTCTTCGAGTGTGTTCGTTACAGAGAACTGTTTCTCTGTTTGCTCTACGTCCTGGGTATTAGATACCGGGTCAGGATCCCATATATGTAATCAGTTACATGGGCTAAAGAGAGGTAGAGAACTTAGAGAAGGTGATAAAGACATAAGGGTTGGAAATGGTGCAATTGTTGCAGCTAGAACCGTCGGGGAATATCACCTTGTATTATCAACTGGTAATACATTGATTCTGAACGAATGCTATTACATGCCGAACCTGATATGCAACATTATATCGGTTTCTTTATTAAGTAAAGTGGGATATAATTTTGTATTACAGGATAATGTTATGAACATTTTCCTGAACCAAAAGTTGGTTGGATCGGGCACGTTGTGCAATGGCATTTATGTTCTAAATCAATCAACAGTTCTGAGCATAACAAACACGCACAAGAGGAAGAGTTCAGAAATGAACGAATCCTTCTTATGGCATTATAGACTGGGTCACATCAATGCGACACGACTAGCTAAGTTGCATAAGAATGGATATTTGAATCCGTTTGAATTTTCATCTTATGACACTTTCCAGTCATGTCTCAAAGGCAAGATGACCAAAACTCCGTTTACGGGACACGGAGAAAGAGTTACGGAACTCTTGGGACTGGTACATAGTGATGTATGCGGCCCTATGTCTACACATGCTAGGAATGGTTCTGTGTACTTCATTACATTCACTGACGGTCTCTCTAGATTCGGGTATGTGTTCCTGATGAAACACAAATCAGAAGCTTTTGAGAAATTCAGAGAATATAAACAAGAAGTCGAGAACCAAACCGGGAAAAGTATTAAAATCCTTCGATCTGATCGAGGAGGTGAATACTTGAGCAATGAATTCCTGGACTTCCTAAAAGAGAATGGGATTCTCTCTCATCTAAATCCTCCATATACACCACAGCACAACGGTGTATCAGAAAGGAGGAACCGCACCCTATTAGATATGGTGCGCTCTATGATGAGTATAGCTGAGTTACCTATTTCCTTCTGGGGATATGCACTGGAGACAGCAGCATACCTACTGAATAGGGTTCCTACCAAATCTGTGCCTACCACCCCATATGAGATATGGGAGGGGAAGAGACCATATCTTAATTTTATTAAGATATGGGGTTGCCCGGCCTATGTCAAAAGACAAAAACCGGACAAACTCGAGGCAAGATCTGTTTTGTGTAAGTTTGTTGGATATCTCAAGAATTCGCGAGGGTATATCTTCTACCACAGTGAGGAACAAAGGGTGTTTGTTGCTCAACACGCCACCTTTTTAGAAAAGGAATTTATTGCAAAAGAGATTAGTGGCTCTGAGGTAGAACTGGAAGAGGTTCCAGCTGTACAAACCACAACAGAAGATTTGATGGAACCAGAGGATTTGGTAGTTCCCGATGAACCCCAGCCACTCCGCAGATCTAGTAGGGTTCCTCACCCACCGAAGAGATACTATGGTTTTCTCATGGATGGTGGGAGCGAGGATTGCATCATGGTGGATGATGACCCAACTAGCTTCGAGCAGGCCATCACGAGTGGTGACTCAGTGAAATGGCTGGATGCAATGCGGTCCGAGATGGAATCCATGTACACCAACAAAGTATGGACTTTGGAAGATGCTCCTGAAGGGGTAAAACCCATTGGGAGCAAGTGGATCTTCAAGAAAAAACTTGTTGTAGATGGGAAAGTGGAGACTTTCAAAGCTAGACTTGTTGCAAAGGGCTTTCGTTAAAGACCAGGTGTGGACTATGACGAAACCTTTTGTCCAGTGGCTATGCTTAAATCCATCCGGATCATGCTTGCCATCGCTGCATATCATGACTAGGAAATCTGGCAAATGGATATTAAGACCGCCTTTCTAAACGGTGATTTAGAAGAGAGCGTGTACATGACTCAGCCGGAGGGCTTCATAGCTAGTGGGAGCAGCGGGAAGGTGTGCAAGCTGCTTAAATTCATTTATGGATTAAAGCAAGCATCGCGGAGTTGGAACATCTGCTTTGACGTCGTTATCAAAGAGTTTGATTTCGTCAGAAACGTAGATGAACCTTGTATCTACAAGAAGGTGGCAGAGAGTAAGGTGGTCTTCTTCGTATTGTACGTGGATGACATACTCTTGATAGGAAATGACATTCCTATGCTGCAATCGGTCAAGCTCTTCTTATCACAAAGATTCTCAATGAAAGATCTAGGTGATGCCTCCTGCATACTGGGAATTATGATCTATAGAGATAGATCTAAATGGATATTGGGATTGTCCCAATCCAGGTACATTGACACCATACTAAAGAGGTTTAGTATGGAAGAATCCAAGCGTGGGAACTTACCCACGATCTCTGGACTCACTCTCTCCAAAGAGATGTCTCCCAAGACTGATTTGGAGAGAGCTCGCATGCAAGGGATACCCTATGCTTCAGCTGTAGGCTCTATCATGTACGCGATGCTATGTACCAGACCCGATGTAGCACACTCACTAAGTATAGTGAGTAGGTATCAAGCTGATCCTGGAGAGAGTCACTGGACAGCTATGAAGAGCATTCTCAAGTACTTACGAAGGACTAAAGAGATGCTCTTGGTGTATGGTAACGGAGAACTCCAAGTGGAGTCCTATACCGATTCGAGCTTCCAGAGTGATAAGGATGACTCTAAGTCACACTCGGGATTTGTATTTACCCTTTACGGAGGGGCGGTTAGCTGGAAGAGTTCCAAGCAGGAAACCATGGCAGACTCAACGATGGAGGCTGAATACATCGCTGCCAACGATGCTGCCAAAGAGGCTGTCTGGATCAAGAAGTTCATTACTGAACTTGGAGTGGTTCCATCCATTGAGCATCCAATACCTTTGTATTGTGATAACAATGGAGCGGTGGCTTTGGCCAAGGAACCCAGGTCCCATCAGCGATCCAGGCATATTCAGAGGCGGTATCACCTGATCCGGGAGATAGTTGATCGCCTGGAGATCGAGGTCAGGAGGGTTGACATGAAGAACAACACAACGGATCCACTCACGAAGGACATTCCCCATATACAGTTTGAGAGACTCTTCGGGATGCTTGGTATGCGATACTACAGCAGCTGGCCCTAGTGCAAGTGGGAGATTGTTAGTTGTATGTATGCCCTAGAGGCCAGTATTGTACAGATGATGTATATTATATTGGATGCTTGGACATATATAGAGAGGACTTTCTTGCTCGATATGATAGTATGCTATCTGGTTGCTCTTTATCTTAACATGTATACTTGTCTCTTGATGTTGTCTTATAGTTACATGTTGGTAAAGCCCTTAGGATGTGTACTTGACTACCTAGACTATGATGCAGATCATACTAGTGAGGACAGAGTAGTCTATAAGTACATCCTTTAATGTTCCTAGTCGTAGGTGTATCGAGACAGGGCATCGATATACCAGAGTAGACTAGCGTATACGCTTCTCGACCCATGAGATGGGCATGGATGATCCCATATCCATTGGTGTTTGACATCAGAGTTGGTATACGGGTGCTCAGTGGAGACTGAGTACACTGGACGGACTCGCCGAGAACTCCCAGATGGTATTATACCTCACATCAGATGGCAGTTCTCTGGTGACACTTGTACAGGTTAGTCTATAGACCCGAGATCGTCATAGAGTCTTGTGTGATTCCCACTGTGCTTTGATTTCCATCTTACCACGTCCAAGAGGGCGTGCAAAAAGTGGTTTTTGGGTACAGTCCCGAGTCACTTGGAGTCAATGAGCGATAGGAGGGGTTTCGTCTCTCCCGGTATTGGGGGTTGATGTTGCGCTGTGCTCGATTGGCCATAACAGGGAAGTCCCTGGCCAGGGCTGATTTAGACATTTACTGGTAAGTGTTCCCAGTAGTTTCTCGACCCGTTATGAGCCTCACATCAGCATGACTTATCAGTTATCGGGGTCTGACGTTTACCACCTCTAGACTTGATATGCGACATATCAGACGAGGAGACCGGACTGTACGGGAAGTGTTACCGGCAGGGTTTTACAAGAGTTGGAGCGGGCTTGCTTTCTGATCTTCTGATCGCTCAATACCCGGATAGCCGTTACGTCCATCTAGTACCGCTGACGGCTTGTGGGTGCTTGATACGATCATCACCTACTGCCGGCGTATTGACGAGTCTTTAGAGTCCTACATGGAGGTTTTACTGGCTCAGGCAAAACGAAATAGGAGAACGTATGTGATATGTGCGGGACCGAGAATAATACGTGTATGTGATACCGTATTCCATTCTCGCGACTTTTTGTATCGGTCTATTATATGTGATATAGCCGGGTTATCGAATCAAGTGTTGATTCGATAAGTCGATACATTGGATGTCAGTCGGTTATATGAGATATAACCGGATTATGAAGTCAAGTGTTGATTTAATAATTTAGTGTATAATTGTATATTAGATATACTAATTTACATTAACTAACATATGTTCACTTAAGGATTTTTCTCACATGTGCACAACTTTAATATATGTGTGTGTGTGTGTGTGTGTGATATATTAAAATGTGTTTTCATTTTGTATCATGGTTGTTGATACATCATGCATGGGTGTGCAAGACATACACCATTCTATTTTAAATGGTGGTTTATAATTATTTAAGGTAATTACAAATTAGTGGAGCTTTTGTCACAGGCATGAAGCTTGTGGAAGCTTGTGGATGCTTTGACAAAGTCCACTAACTTTTTTTTACTTTAGATTTTTATTAACCTAACCATTTTGGATTAGCCATGGTTATGTCTCTACATGAGTTAGTATATGATACTCTCTCACCCATGGTTAGCTCACTTGACTTGATCATTATCTCTCTCATTTTATTTCTTCATCTTTTTCCTTGAGCTAAAAAGCTCTCTAGGGTTTCATCCAAAGTGAGAAACATTGTGAGAAAATAAATTCTAAAGTGAACCCACTTCCTATTTCTCCATCCTCTACTAGACTAGCACTTTAGTTTAGCGTGTTTGCTTCACTAATTCTCTAGTTGGTGAAGTAGTAGCTTGAGTTGGTATTCCCTCGACGTAGATCATCTTCGGCCTCGAAGACTTCAAGCAAGAACGCTTCTTTCGCCTCATGAAGCCATGCAAGAGCCCGGAAGAACCATGATCGCAGCGAAAGGACTACAATAAGGAGCTTTAGAAGTGAAGGACTAATCTACAAAGGTTGTATTTCGTATTCACTTAGTCGTAAATGTTATTTACTTGCATGTGATACCCTAATAGTCTAGCAAAGATCCTGTTTAGGGTTGTTCGGCACGGCTAAAATTTTAACCGGGCATGGTTAATGCCTTTCAGTACCTTGTTAGTGTGCCTAGTAACCCTTCAGGCTCTGCCCTTATCTAAGGACTCGCACCACTTCTGGGCCAGACCCTCCAGACGAAAACTCGCGAACTCTATCCATCTCGCATCGGAGCATCTCAGCGAACGACATATCCTGGATATCCGGTCGACAAACGACTGCGGATCCTCAGCTGCATCAGTGCCAATGAAAACCGGAGGCCTCAGCCTCATGAACTTTGACAGTGATACGGTGATAACCTCCGTAGCTGTAGCTGCGACTGCCGGAATAGTAGGCACCATCGCGGTCCCCACAACAGGTGGAATAACCTCCTGTCTCTGAGCTCGAATGGCCTCAACTAACGACCCCATCATCTGGCGCGAATCCTTCATACCGGCCCCTAGCATAGCAATATGGTCTGTCGAAGGTGGATCAATCTGTTCCTGCACAATGGGCGTACCGCCCTGGTCAGTCCTCGTCTCAGATGAGTCAACTCTGACCTCGGCCCTCGCGGCCGCTCTCTGTACCCTCATAGTCTTCGGCGACATAAAGGCTGGAAATGGAAACAAGATTCGATAAGGACACAGAAATCGAATCACAAGGATGTATACAATCACGGAAGAAATTTCAAATAATAATTCCTAAGGTCACTTAGGCGGAGTACCATGTCGTAAGTATGCCGCGGAACATACACACGCTACGTTACTCTGCTTAAGCTACCTACTCCATCATACCAAGGTCATGCTATACTCCGAATGGTAAAACCTAGCGCTCTGATACCAACTTTGTCACGACCAAAATTAGGCATGTGACCGGCACTTAAACTACGTGACGTCTACAGGCGTACGCAATTTAAGTAAGCCGAAACCCAGAAATCTAAACCACCCCAAAAAGGGATAAGTGGAGAAAACATAGTTAAAAACCTTAAGAAATCTCAAGTAAAAATCCTTAAACTTAAGTTTACTTTCTTAAAAATTTCGGCAGCACCTCCTTTGTAAAAACTATCCCCGAAAACGGGTACAACATAGAATATAAATAAAGCATCCTAACCGGGAGAAAATCACGCCCAACGGCGGAAACAACCACCAAAAACATATATACGATGCCGTAGCGAAGAAATATAAATGAAAACAACATAAGGAGGTAAAAATTTATAACAAGGCCGGCTCCCACGAGCACGGCACCCAAAGTCACAAAATAATACAACATCGATCCGCACTAGATACAAAAGATAAACAATGAACAACATCGGATGACCGCAAACCCACATATAGCAAAAGGCCTCACAACCAGCCGTAGCGGTATCCGCAAAAGTAGAGATAATATGAAGCCCTGCCGCGACTACTCTGAGGGTAAAACCTGCAAAACACTTTGGCACAACGGGGTGAGTTGCCAACTCGTGAATAGTAAATAACATCATACTGTAATCGCAAGTATGCACGGACAGCGATAATCTATCACATGTAATCTGATAGCATAAGTATAGCAATAAGAATATGCAACTATCATGATCAAGGTACACCACCATGGTACTATATCTACATGAATCAAATGCATTCATATAAATCCTAAGTGTGGGATAATAATAAACCTCATGCACAAATCATCAGCATGGAAAAACCTAGTGTCTATCAACGACACCCCAAATCCCAAAATCCTCAGGCGCCGTCACCAGGACTGGCCCTCATATCTTATAAATCTCATGGAACCTGAGTGCCCAACATCGGCACTCGAAAACATCATGAAATACTCATGTCAAACATCGACACGTAAATCCACCTATCGTATCTGTACGTCTCACGGAACCTGAGTGTCCAACCCGACACTCGCAATCCACGGAACCTGAGTGTCCAAGCTCGACACTCGCAATCCACATATCCATACATCTCACGAAACCTGAGTGTCCATCATCGACACTCGCAATCCACGGAACCTGAGTGTCCAACTTCGACACTCTCAATCCACATATCCATAGATACCGGGTTTTCAAAACAATACACATTTCTTGAAATATCCCCGCGGTTCTCAAATCCTGAAAATCATATGAAATCCATATCTCAATGCGTAAATCCATGAAATCTGATATATGCAACATAAAACAACAATATGAGCATATTAAGGGAAAGCCGCTCTTTTAAATGATTCCAGTTTTAAAATATATCATGTGGTTCCCAATTCCTCCGAAATCAAGTGCAGCATTATATGAGGTGTACATGTAACTATAGCAAGATATGTGTATCTACATGTAAGCAGGTATGTACGATTCATTTCATATGCGCAATAGCATAATAATCAACGTCTCAATGTCAATGACAATACAATACCATATAGGGGTATATGTAACTATAACAAGGTATGTGAGTGTACATGTAAGTATGTATGCAAGATGTACATATAGCTATAGCAATATATGTGTTGCGCGTGTCATGGAAATTACCAACTATGTAGGTGTAGCATACAGTTTAGTACTCGTGCAACATGAACCGTCAGTAATGGTGTAGTGTCCAATAGGTACCAAGTCAAGGCACAACAGGTAATAATATGCAATGATGCTCATGCGCAATCAACTCATATGCGTATAAACATGCAGCTATAATATCATATCCAGCCCTGACGCATAACGCCATACGGACGATTTTCCCGTAGATGTTTAATCTACTCACCGATGGTCTCAAGCTAAGAAAATCCGACCACCTGCTTCCCTTTCTTCGCAGCGTCCGAAGTCCCCGTGTCGGGACCCGATTCTTGCTCATGGAGCAAAGTGCCACACGGAACAAAGTGCCCGCCAATTTCATGTTAAGTGGGCGGGGGCCACCCCTTGAATCCATGGGGGCCACCTCTTGAGTCCGTAGGACCCACTGTAGAACAATGGGGACTCTTCGGAATACATTCCGAAAGAGGGCGGATCTGTACTATAAATGGAATGATACCACTCTTCAATACATAGGCGCCTTTTAAGTGAACTGGCACTACAGGAGCTTGAGAACTCCGTAGTTAAGCGTGTTCAAGCCAGGGAAGTTCTGGGATGGGTGACCTCCTGGGAAGTGGCCCCTGGTCGGGTCCGGTCCGCCCCGAAGGACAAAACCGTGCGGCTTCGGCCAGAGCGGACAATACTCTCTATATTGGGGGTTGGGCGTGACACCCCGCTTGCGATCTTAAAATTTCACAAACACAACACATAAGGCTAAATATCCTGCGCCGACACAATGATAACAAAATGCAAGGATAACGTCCACAAGATAAACACACTGTGCACCTAGTGCACAAAACACGTACGACATCGGCACAACCCTAGCTAGGATCGCTAAACTACGCAACCACCAAGCTTAGACCCCGATCGTACCGATCGCGCATTCACAACACAATATAAAGGGTGGAAGATAATATATATATTATCGCAACGTCAATTTAAAAACCACGCCTAATTTAACCAAAAACCTAGTAAGCAACTTTTCATCATTTTAGCTCAAGTGTAGAAGTTTTAACAATTCTAGCGATCACAACCATCGCAAAGTAGCTTAACAAAGTCACCCAAACCTTTACTACAATTTTAATCTCACCCATATAAGATTTAGTAAAAGTTAGTTTGTTATTAAGCTTAATTAGACAATTAGGAAAATAACAAATAACATTCTCATAACTAGGTTAAATTGTCAAAGTCTACACTTTTCCATTAACCATTTTAAACAAATCAAAGTATAACTTGATCTTCACAACTCTTTCATGAATTTCTAAACATGCAATTTAAAGCTATATTAAACATCTAATAAGCTAGCTTAATGATTTAAATAACTATTAAAGTTTAGGGTTAGGATTTTATACCTCCACTAGATTCACAAATTATCAACTAAACTACAAATTGGCCTCCAAAATGATGACTTTCATGAAGATCCAAGTGTGTTTAGGGTTGAAGAATAATGGGTAGGGATTTATATTTGAGTTTATGGGATTATTTGAGGATTTTTGGTGATTTATTTGAGCTTGGGGAAGTGAGAATGGGGCAAAGAGCAAGTGAGGGCAGCCAAGGGGTGGGGGGGCTCGGCCAACACATGAAAAATGAGGAGGTTAAGGAATTGTGTGGAAATAACTAGATTAAAACATCAATAAATGCTCATTAAAGCACCTCCCATCCATGCCACCTCTTAATCATTTCTTTAAAAAATTTCTTTTAATTCAAAAATATCTAGATATTTTGGAAGAGAAGGTTTAAGCTTAATTTTGTGATTAAATTAGCATAGATTCACTTTTAGCATAATTAACCCAATCAAAATTGTAATTACCACTAATTAAGTGCATAATTAAAAGCTTAAAATAATATTTTAATTAGGGAAAAATATTTAAGTGAACTAAAATTTCCACGTGACAACTAAAAACTACAAACTAGCCATTTCCTAGTTAAACTAGGTGCAGTTAAGTCTGTACAGAAAAAAATCACCTCCGGGTTTTTACAGAAAAACCCCGCCTATTTTACCCTTTTAACGGAAAATTCGCATAATGATTTCTAAAGCGTTACAAATATTAAGTAGTACTTATCTGAAATGACAAAGGGCCATATCAGGTTTTTAAGAAAACCTTTTGCGCAATGAACTTGATATCGTCGTAGAAACAAGTGATTTTGAAAAAGTAGTGTTTTTGAGGCTTTTACTAGTTTCGCTAAAGTGATCACTCCCGGTGAAGGGATCTCGGCTCTTTCCTTATCGAATAAGGTGCTGGATATTCTACAAATACCACTATGCAAAGCAAGAACTATAGAAGCAATCAAAAACAAAACCGAGTGAGTTGTAGCATCTGCTAGTTTCGCTAAAGAAGTCACTCCCGGTGAAAGGATCTCGGCTCTTTCCTTTTCGAATAAGGTGCTGGATATTTTACAAGGAATACCGCTATGCAAAGAAAAAACTAGAGCTACCCTTTTTGACAATTTGATTCTACAACATCTTTTAGGTTTCTTTTCTTTTCATTAATCTCATTAATGAATTCCCATCATTTATGCTTCCTAAGTATTACAGATGAAACGAAAATACAACGTACGCTTATACCATCCGTATTCGCCCCAGTGTCCCGTTATGCACCGTTAGGTTACTTAACTAACGGCATAGCGGGGCGGGACTAGCGCGGGTGCAAAACATAAGCAACGTTTATTATATATCATATATACGATAATAAAGCATTCGTCTTAGACATATAAAGTGATCACATCACAGAATATCAGCAGCAGAAGATAACATATGAAATATAGGATATACTAGGAATTTCGTGTTCTAAATTAAGCCAGTATAAAACACGGATTCCACGGTCGCGATGAATAGCCAAACCCACATCCCTAGACCCCTACGAGAGTGGCATGTAACCCTACCATAGAGTTAGGAGACCCAGACTCGACTCCTCGAGATGGTCTCTCACTGGACTCTAGAACTCGGTTGCTTGTGCCCCCCACCTTCGGTCTATCCTAATGCGGAAAACTAAATAATATACAATAACGGTGACATCATCCTCAATTCAGAAGTGCCCCAGTAAAAGAATATTACATACATTGAATTTTACATGAATGAAAATAAAAACTCTCATCTCACATAAAACCTCCGGCTATTCAAAACACGACGATCCAATATAACATATCACAGCAACACATAACATCGCATGTCATCAACGTAAGTAAATATGCGTATCACAATTGTCGTTGACATATAGCAACGAAAACGGTGATGCACTACATATTACACTTACGGTCGCAGAAAAGAAAATGTCAAACTACAACATTTGGAATCCACATTCACCTTAGACATCATAAACCCGAAATATCACATACTTTGGATTTCATGCCTAACTATATGAATTCCATATATTGTATCACATTCCACAAATAGCTAGACGATGTTAAACATTCCGATCGAATTAACAAACACCCAAATTTTCCAAAAAGCTCAACAATTGAGCGCGGTTTAAAAATACTCAGAACATGCTACAATATCTATGGACCAACCGTAAAAGGGTCAACACTTGCCTCACCTATGGCGTCGTGGAACTACCGCAAACCCTAGGGTTTGGCGGAGGTTCTTACGGTCATAGAATTGAGTTAGAGTTTTGTTTTTCTAGAGGGTCCATCGAATTACTTGCATGATTTTTGAATGTTCTTTAACCTGAAAAAAATACAACTCCTGGAAATTTCCAGCGAGGGTTAAAGCGGGTATTTGATATCCGTTCGAACTATTTAACACCGTTTAAATAACCCAAAATAATATAAGAATTACGACTACGAAACATGTTAGTGGATGTTGCACACCGTCACAACACTTGTGAGGAGGCGGAAGTGGTAAACAATAATTTTTCTTGCATGCAACACCCACATAACCCAAGATTAGTGCTTAAACCCTAACTAGAAAAAACCATCAAGAGATCTAATCTACTATGATAGCATTTATACCTAATAGAACCGGTTCTTCGGGTCTTCACTTGAATGTGACTCCTAGGCTCCTTGTGGTTGCAATGGGCTCGATCTCCGGCCACCTTAAGATCCAAGACGATCCACCCGAGAGCTATCGAACAAGCTACAAACTCTTCACAAGAGTTCAACTTAGAGATCAAGTTTGCTAGAAGTGATCACTAAGATGATGTAGAGATTAAGTATTGGATTCTGATTTTTGCACTAAGCTTTTGATTCACAACTCATGTGAGGTTAAAAACAAAGAGGAGGAAGAAGGAGAGAATGAAGAGAGAGAATGTCAAAGTGATAATGAAAAGTTCAAGCATGGAAAAAATATCATATGGCTCAAAATGAAATAATTGAACCATGTAATAAAAATTGCACCATGCTTCAATAGTAAATCCAAATGAATAAATTATGAAAGAAGCCTTTCCTTCATCCATGCTTAGACTTTCCTAAATCCCACCCCATTTATTTATTTTCACAAAATAAATATCTAATAATGAGGTGTCTCCTTCTAGAAGGTATTCATGTAACAATTACAAGAATACCCCTCCACCGTATACCGTATAAGTATACCCGTATTCGAATTCCGATAAATACGAATACAATCAATCCAATAATATAATACCGGCATGCGGCTTAAACCAAAACCTACCGGTATTAACATTCCGATCATTATTCTTGTAAGGATTACACGAACATGATCGAAACCCTGCCGTAACAACTTACGGCCTCTACATCTTTCTCCTGAACCAGGGAACTCTCTGTGTGGTACTCTAAAGACTCGACAGTACGCTGGCAGTGGGTTGAACCACAAGCACGTCAGTGGCACTAGCTGTGCGTAACGGCTACCCAGGTACATGACGAAAAAGAGGCGGCCGACGAGTGAACTCATCCCAACCCTAACGAGCCTGTAAGCAACACTTACGTACAGTCCGGTCTCTTCGTCTGATATGTCGTATATGAAGTCTAGGGGTGGTAAATGTCAGACCCCGGTAACTTTATAAGTCATGCTGATTTATGGCCCATAACGGTTCGAGAAACTACTGATAACACTTATCAGTAAATCTCAAGAACCCTGGCAAGGGATTTGCTGATATGGCCGATCAAGCATGGCGCGACATCAACTCCTTATACCGGGAGAGACGAAACCCCTCCTATCGCTCACCGCCTCCATGCGATTCGGGACTGTACCCAAAATCCACCTGTTTGCACGACTCAGTAGAGCCGTGGTAGGGAGCAAATCAAAGCACAATGGCAATCACACAAGACACTATGACGATCTCGGGTCTACAGACTAACATGTACAAGTGTCACCAGAGAACTGCTATTTGACAATAGGTATATATACCATCTAGGAGTTCTCGGCGACTCCTATTCAGTGTACCCATTCTCCAATGAGCGCCTGTGTACAATCTTTGATTTCAAACACGAATGGTTGTAGGATCAACCAGGGTCAAGAAACGTACACACTAGTCTACACTTGTAATATCGATGCCCTGTCTCGATATACCCTCGACTAGGAACAATTAAAGGATATGCTTATAGAATGCCCAGGCCCCACTAGTATGATCTACATCATAATCCCGGTAGTCAAGCATAATCCTAAGGGCTTCATCAACATGTATATAAAGATATGAAATACAACACATCACATGTTAAGATTAAGATAAACCAGATAGTATACTATCATTTCGAGCAAAGATTGTTTATGTACATATACATGCCTAGCATCCTATACAATACAGGCCTCTAGGGCATACACATCTAACAATCTCCCACTTGCACTAAGGCCTGTAGTCGGTGCAATAAGTACCCACTGTCTACACTAGAACCAGTTGCCGGCGTACCGCATGCCCAACATCTCGAACAGTTTCTCAAACTTGACTTGAGGGATGGCCTTGGTGAATGGATCTGCTTTGTTGTCTTTCGTGTCTACTCTCCATACCTCGATTTCCTGGCGATCCACTATCTCCAGGAAGACGTGATACCGCCTCAAGATATGTCTGGATTTCTGATGGAACCGCGGTTCCTTTTCCATATCCATGGCTCCATTTTTATCGCAATACAGAGGTATTGGATTAGCAATGGATGGAACAACCTGAAGTTCAGAAATGAACTTCCTCATCCAGACTGCCTCTTTTACGGCATCATTAGCAAAAATATACTCAGCTTCTATCGTGGAGTCAGCGACGGTATCTTGCTTGGAACTCTTCCAACATACTGCCCCTCCATTTAGGGTAAATACAAACCATGTGATAAGAATAGTTTGATTGATTGTAGCATAAGTACATCATTTCCTATCAAGAGAATGTCGTCCACGTACAATACGAGGAATGTAACAGTACTCTCTATAATCCTTTTATAAATACATGGTTCATCTACATTTTTGATAAAACCAAACTCTTTGACTGTATCATCAAAGCAGATGTTCCAACTCCGTGATGCGTGCTTTAATCCATAGATGGATTTAAGAAACCAGCATGCTTTTCCGCTGCTCCCACTATCAGTGTAACCTTCTGGCTGATCCATAAAAACGCATTTTTCTAAATCACCATTTAGAAATGCTGTTTTAACATCCATCGGCCAGATCTCATAATCATAGTGTGCAGCTATAGCAAGCAGGATCCGAATGGATTTGAGCATCGCGACTGGTGAAAAGGTTTCATCATAGTCCAAGCTTGGTCTTTGACGAAATCCTTTTGCTACCAGTCTAGATTTATAGGTCTCTACCTGACCATCCACACCGATCTTTCTCTTAAAGATCCATTTGCACCCTATGGGTTTTACTCTAGAAGGTGCAACCTCCAAAGTCCATACTTTGTTGGTGTGCATGGATTCCATTTCGGATCTCATGGCATCCAGCCACTTCACTGAGTCACCACTCGTGATAGCTTGCTGAAAACTAGTATGATCATCATCATCCATGATGCAATCTTCTCTATCACCATCAATTAGAAAACCGTAGTATCTATCACGTGGGCAAGAAGTCCTACTAGATCTACGGAGTGGCTGAGGTTCGTCAGGTTCTATTGAAACCTTAGTTTCAACTAAATCATCGGTAATTATTTATGTATTTGGAATTTCTTCCAGCTCTACCTCATTACCAACAGTATCATTTGTAAAAAATTCATTTTCTAAAAATGTGGCATACTGAGAAACAAACACCCTTTGTTTCTCCTTGTGGTAGAAAAGATATCCTTACGAGTATTTTGGATATCCAATAAATTTACATAAAACCGATCGTGTCTCGAGTTTGTCCGGATTCTGCTTTTTCACAAAAACCGGACAACCCCATATCCTAACTCTTTTAAGAGATGGCCTCTTCCCATACCATATCTCATATGGAGTGGTAGACATAGTTTTGGTCGGAACCCTATTCAGTAGATAAATCGCAGTCTCCAATGCGTGCCCCCAGAATGATATTGGTAACTCAGCATCACTCATCATAGATCGTACCATATCTAATAGGGTACGATTTTTGCGTTCCGACACACCGTTGTGCTATGGTGTGTATGGAGGAGTGAGCTGAGAGAGAGTCCCATTCTTTTTTAGGAAATCTAGAAACTCTGAGCTTAGATACTCACCTTCTCTATCCGATCGAAGTTTCTTGATACTAAAGCCTGTTTGTTTTTCTACTTCAGATTTATACTCCTTGAATTTTTCGAAGGCTTCAGACTTATGTTTCAACAAGAACATGTGTCTGAATCTCGAGAAATCATCAGTAAAAGTTATGAAGCAGGAAAAACCACCTCTCGTATGTGTAGATATTGGTCCACATACATCACTATGTATGAGGCCTAAGAGTTCAGTAGCTCTTTCTCCGTGTCCAGTAAACGGAATTTTGGTCATTTTACCTTTGATACAAGACTGACAAATCGCATAAGATTTATATTCAAACGGGTTTAAATATCCATCTTTATATAGCTTGGTTAGTCTTGTCTCGTTAATATGACCATGTCTACAATGCCAAATGAAAGCTTCATTTATGTCTGAAACCTTTCTTTTGTTTGTGTGTTGTATATGGAAAACTGTGTGCTGGTTTAGGACGTAAATCCCGTTATTTAATGTACCAGACCCAATCAACCCTTGATTAAGGTTAATGTTCATAATATTAGATTGTAATACAAAATTATATCTAGCATTGTCCAACAACGATACATATATAATATTACATAACATCGACGGTATAAAATAACACGGGTTCAAAACCAATATACAAGCCAACGGCAAACCAAGGTGATACTCTCCCACTGTTGTAACATGTACTGAGGAACCATTCCCAACCCGGAGAGTGTGATCAACTTTCTTCAAAAACCTGCTATTTCTCAGCCCCTGCACATAATTGTAGATGTGAGATCCTGACCCGGTATCTAATACCCAGGAAGCTGAGTTAAGTGAAAAACAGTTTTCTGTTACAAACATGCCTGAGGTGGAAGCATCACCATGCTTCTTCTTCTTGAGGCCGGCCAGGTATCCAACGTAGTTTCTCTTCCATTGCCCAGTCTGGTGGCAGTGGAAGCATTCCCCTCGTCATGTCGCAGCAGCCCCTATCTTGTCCTTTCCTGGTGCCTTTTTCACTTCGCCTCTCGGCTTGATGGGATTCTTCTTCTTCTTTCCCTTGGCCTTGGCTTTCGGGACGGAGAAGGAAGATGGCCCAGCAATTAGAGCGGGATTTTTCACTACCTTTAGCGTACTCTCTGCACTCCTCAACATATTGAGGAGTTCAGGTAATGACTTCTCCATGTTGTGCATGTTGAAGTTTACAATTAACTGAGCAAAGGCAGGGGGAAGGGACTGTAGAACAATATCAATATACTATTCGTTCTCCATGGTCCAACCCAGGTCCTCAAGTTCTTCTATAAGTCCAATCATCTTCAATACATGGTCACCTACAGACATGCCGACAGCCATCCGCATCTGAAACAACTTTCGAGATGCCTCGTATCGGAGAGTACGAGATTGCTCTCCATACAACTCCTTTGTATGGAGAAAGATGGATTGTACATCCATCTTCTCGTGCTGCTTATGATGTTCATTATTCATAGAAGCAAGCACGAGGCACTTGGCTGTTGCGCAGTCTATATCCCATGTCTTGCGGATTTCTTTATCCGCAACTCAAGAATCAGGGCCTGGGCTAGGAGGGGCTGGAGTAGTCAGGACGTATCCGACCTTATCATAGGTCAGGGCAATATTTACGTTCCTTAGCCAATCTTTGTAATTCGCTCCCGTGAGTTTATTCTTGTCTAATAAAATTTTAAGTCCCGTCATAGGTATCTGCCATTAGGAGAAAGAAAAGAAGACACACAGCGATTTCTCTTGCATAATTAGATTGGTTATTAATCTTATCTAATCGATGTCTCCCACTGCTTTTTATCAAATTTTCCTTCAAACCTTAAAAAGAAAACTAGCCAGGATTAATTGCAATCTACAAGTTCGCTAACCCGTCGGCCAGGCCAGTGTCGGTACTCCGAGGGAGGTTCCCCGTGCTTTCGCATGGACCTAATTAAAATAAACCTCGTTTTCCTAGAGGCGTAACCCCGTTGACATATTTTTAGACACCTACTGGATTAGCTAATTGTAAAGTGCAAAACTCTTCCAGGAGTAACTCTTACTCACAGTGGGATCGGGATCCAACTATCATATAGAAGGTATGCAATCTAACTGCAAATTTCAACTCTTGAAATTCCCGATATGATTTTTACCCCTAGTGCCTTATGACCTTAACTATGGTCAACAAATCATAAGCACTAGTAAAGTTCTACCCGCCACTTCGTGATTGATTTAGACCCACCCGCATGACCCTTAACTATGGTCAACAAAGTCATACGAATATCTTAATCGATCGCAACAAATGCTTTGTAAGAAGACATTACTTAGCTACCGTACACCACGCCTTAACTATAGTCAACAAACGTGGCACGAATACTAAGTACTCTGCTTCCTAAAATAGCGGAGGGCAACGAATGGTTTCTATTAAAACCTTTTTGAACTTGATATCGTTGTAGAATCTAGTGAAAGGAGTGGTTTAAGCTCCAGTTTAAAAGTCGAATGGTTTTGTAGTATCTTTCTAATTTTGCTAAAGAGGTCACTCCCGGTGAAGGGATCTCGGCTCTTTCCTCATTGAATGAGGTGCTGGATATTCATGAATACCACGATGCAAAGTAATAGTTAGATCGACTATAAAAACAATCAAGTGCTTTGTAACAGTTGCTAGTTTCGCTAAAGGGGTCACTTGATCAGTCAAAAATACTGCATTTTTAACACGGCAATTTCCCTATCATTTGCACTCACCTAGAAGTGGTCGGCATTCATATAGCACATATTAGCAAAACAGTCGTAAAATACCAGTTTGAATGTGTTAGACCTTAAAACCGGCACTATAAGTGAAATTGACTGTATTTCATAGCATGGCATCATTCCTATATTGCGCAACTTGTGTTTCGAAGTCTGTGCAGGAAATTTCAAGAGAACGGACAAAATTGCACAACAGTGCTGCTAAAAAATACGCCAACTCAAGGATTTGGAATCTGGCAATGATCTAGAAGGAATTCAGGGAATCAACATATCAGAAAGTATACCTTAAGACATAGGAAGAGATTACCTGAAGTGTCAAGCACTATGGCCCACAAAGGACCGCGGAACCGCGGCCTAAGCCAGCTTGTGCCGCGGATCCACGGTCACGTGACTGCCACGTCACCCCATTTCATCTGAATAACTCCTATTCCAGTGCACACATCTCAGCAAGACACGTCAAATTCCAGAATTCTCCAGATTCTTCTGCCAGATCAGCAAGGATGATTAATTAAGCTAATCTTGATTAAGCTAATCAAACTCCTAACAAATTATTTCTAGAAGCTCCCTCTAACTAACTACTTCTAGAAGCCTCTCTAGCTAACAAACTTTTGGAGGGAAATTCAAATTTTGAATCCTAGATCTAGGGTTTTGGAAGTCTATAAATAGGAGCCTAGATCTAGGGTTAATGGTTAATCTTTAATCAATCTTGAACTAATCTTTAGTTCTTCATCCTCCCACAAGTTTAGTGACAAGACTTGTGCCAAACCCTAACCCTAATCCAAACCTCAAATTTAAGATCCTTTGAGTTCTAGCGAGCAAATCTTCAACCAACCTTTAGAAGCGAAGCCGGACTTCAACGGAGCACGAGATCCAAGCCGATCCATGACTCAAGGAGCCGAGCGATGCTAGATTCGACGATCAAAGTTCCATCCTCTTGTAGTTCTTGAGAGTTGTAACTAATTGTTGATATAATAAAGGTGAGAATTCTTTAAACTTGCTTATATTTCAATTTCAATCATTATGATTCATATTCAATTCTTGAATGTATTCTTCGTGATGATGCTTGAGTAAAACTCCGCTCGTGGAGGAATCGAGATGATTGTAGAATGATGATGTTGATGAATCTTTAAATGTTTTCTTAAGTCTTAAAACGATTGTAAATTCTTGAAATTGAGTGATCGATGATCTAGATCGATGCGAAATGCATTCTTGATTCTTTTCGCACGATCTAGAGATCAACGATCGATCATTCGATTTTCTAGAAGCTATCTAGTGAATGTAATTCATCGAAAGGACAAAGGATAGGATGAGGAACCCTAATTCTTCGCAAGATCCTCGATCCTCGATGAATCTACATCAATTTAGCATCAATTCGTTAATGGATAAGAAACATTAATTTCTAGTCTTCTTCACATCTACGATCTAATCGATTCCTACGAGCTTTACATCAAATCTTGAAACCTAAATCAATTGGAATTCTATCTTTCTTGATTCTTGATGTTTATCGCTTTCTTGATTCTTGATTTGATTTAGTTGATTCTTGAAATTCATCGATAAAAATCTTGAATCATTTTCTTTTCTTTTTCTATTAAATTTTTGATTCAAACAAAACAAAATACGAATGAATCGCGCAATCCCTGTGGACGATCCGCACTCACTAATGCGCTACAAACCGACACCGTTATTGATTGCGGTCAAATATTTTTGGTTGTGATTTCTACTAAATTTTCTAAATACCGACAACGAGAAATAAGATCAATCAAATGGCGCCGTTGCCGGGGACCATTTGAGTTACTTACACAATCGGAAATGATCGATCATCACTCCCGGTGAAGGGATCTCGGCCTTTTCCTCATCGAATGAGGTGCTGGATATTCATCAAGGAATACCACTATGCAAAGAAAAAACTAGAGTTACCCATTTTGAAAAAGTTTGATTCTACAACATCTTTAGGTTTCTTTTTCTTAACATTAATCATATTAATTTTGTCCCTTCATTTACGTTTCCTAAACATCACAGAAAAGAAACGAAAATAGAACGAACGCTTATGCCATCCACATTCGCCACGGGGCCCCGTCATGCACCATTATGTTACTTAACTAACGGCAGAGCGGGGGCTGGACTAGCACGGATGCAAAACATAGGCAACGTTTATTATATATCTCATATATAAATAGCCATTTGTCGCATGCATTTAAAAACATTCCAGATCAGAGATGAATACATTGGATATACTAGGAATTCCGTACTTCATTTAAGCCCTTAATGAAAGACGGTTTCTATGGTCGTGATGAATAGCCAAAACCCCACCCTAGACCCCTACGGGTGCGGCAAACTACCCGCCAAATTCTCGAAGTGAAGCAACCTTCCTCAACAAAGTGAGTAGGCCACTCGGCACTTCGAGAACCTGGTAGTTTGTGCACCCCACCTTGGGTCTATCCTAGGAGCATAAACAGTAAAAAAGAAATATACAACGTTGGCTACAACATCAACCCGGATGTGCCCCGCAAAATAATATTACATTGCTTTTTACAAATTATATAAATGAAAGAAAAGAAAAACGCTCTTCTCACATCCCCCCGGCCATTCATCACGACGATCCAACATATTCATATACACATACCATCTCATGATATCAATACCGATGTGTGCAACCCCGACTAATCGACTTATAGAAATTAGTCGACGTTTCCAAAACACATATACACAAAGCAAGTAAAGAAGTCGCAACATTAGAATTCCGCACGAGATTTGCAAACTACATCATTTTCCAACACTTGAAAGATCCAGTGGGCAAGATTTTAAAAACCGATCTTTTGAGCCAACTCGGGAGTCGAAACGAACTCGAAACCCACCCGAACTTCGCGGAGGTGAAGAACACCAAATATATTGTCGAATAGAGGGCCTCGGGGGGGAGGTACCCACCCCCGGGGGCCACCTCGGGTCACCTGATCAGTCGAAAATACTGCATTTTTAACACGGCAATTTCCCTATCATTTGCACTCATCTAGAAGTGTTCGGCAATCATATAGCACATATTAGCAAAACAGTCCTGAAATATCAGATTACATGTGTTATACTCTAAAACCGGCACTATAAGGGAAAATTGACTGCATTTCATGGCTTCGTATCATCCTTGTATTGCGCAACTCTTGTCTCGGTGAAATTGTGCAGGAAAGTCTAGAAACCGAGCCAGAATTATGAAAACAGTGCTGAAAAATACGCCAACTCAAAGGCCAGAGATCTGGCAATGATCAGGGATTCATTTGGAAATTCAACATATCAGAAAAGCCCACAAATATCAGCCCAAACAAGTAGCTGAAATCCCAAGCCCTAAGGCCTCCAAAGCGCCGCGGTTCCGTGGCGGGAGCGCGCTTGGGCCGCGGTTCCGCGGCGCTTTGATGACGTCATCGGCTCAAATTTCCTCCACGTGCTTATTGTAACAGCCTAAGCTTCCAGAAGACTCCCGATTCTCCACGTGGCACATCTAGAAGGCTCGGCTTAACAAACTTCATCTAGAAGCTTCTCCTCAACAAACTTTTGGAGGGAAATTCAAATTTGAAATCCTAGATCTAGGGTTTTGATGTCTATAAAAGAGAGCCTAGATCTATGGTTAATTTTTCTTCCTCATTCTTCAACATCTATCTTCATCTTCTTCCACAAGTCTAGTGACAAGACTTGTGCGAAACCCTAACCCTAATTCCACTCCAAATTCAAGATCCCGAGTACCAAATCAAGCAAGAAGCCTTCAACCTTTTAGGAGCGGAGTCGATCTTTAACCGAGCAAGCGATCCAAGCCGATCCACGACTCACGGAGACGAGCGAAGCCAAATCGACGATCGAGTTCTTCCTCTTGTAGTTCTTGAGCGATTGTAATGAAATTGTTGATATAAATAAAAGGTGAAATTCTTTAATCTTGCTTTCTTTAAATTCTTGCATCATGATTCGATCTCAATTTGTAATTGTAGTTCTTGTTGTGATGTTTGAGTAAAACTCCGCTCGTAAAGGAGTCGTGACGATCAATAGAATGATGATGTAACAAATCTTAATACGATTCTTAAGTCCTACGAGTTTTGTAAACCCTAGCAAGTTCAAGAATCGATGACCTAGTTTCGTTGCGATGCTTTCTTGATTGTTATCGCTCGAAATTAGGGATCTACGATCGTTTCTTGAATTTACTAGAGGCTAGAATATGAATGATATCGACGAAGGAACAAGGGATAAATGATGAAACCCTAGTTTCACTAGAAATCCCTAATTCTCGTCGATCATCATCGATCTAGTATCAATTCATCGAAGGATAAGAATACGTTATCGTGAGATTGCATCACATCTATAGATCAGATCGATTCCTACAAGCCTCATTTCGATTCTTGATATTTGGTTGGAAAAATCATCAAACTCTCAATTCTTGATTCTATCTTTTTCTTGTTATTAGATCTATATTTTCTAATTCTTGAACTTCAACTATAAATCATGAATTGTTTTGTTTTCTTTTCTTTAAAGTTTTGACTCATCTAATTCAAAAGACGAACTATTACACTTTCCCTGTGGACGATCCGCACTCGCTAACGATCTACATCCGACACCGTAGTTGATTGCGGTCAAACAATTTTTTTGGTTGTGATTTCTTTACAATTTTCATACTACACAATCCGAAATCGTTTCAATCAAATGGCGCCGTTGATTGAAACGATTTGATTGAAACGATTTCGGATTCATACTACACAATCCGAAATCGTTTCAATCAACGGCGCCATTTGATTGAAACGATTTCGGATTGTGTAGTATGAAAATTGTAAAGAAATCACAACCAAAAAAATTGTTTGACCGCAATCAACTACGGTGTCGGATGTAGATCGTTAGCGAGTGCGGATCGTCTACAGGGAAAGTGTAATAGTTCGTCTTTTGAATTAGATGAGTCAAAACTTTAAAGAAAACAAAACAAAACAATTCATGAATTATAGTTGAAGTTCAAGAATTAGAAAATATAGATCTAATAACAAGAAAAAGATAGAATCAAGAATTGAGAGTTTGATGATTTTTCCAACCAAATATCAAGAATCGAAATGAGGCTCGTAAGAATCGATCGGATCTATAGATGTGATGCAATCTCACTATAACGTATTCTTATCCTTCGATGAATTGATACTAGATCGATGATGATTGATTGTTAGCGTACGTGCGTGTTCAAGTTCTAGTTTAAATACCGCAATCAAGACGGTTTCGCTTGTAGCTAGCCGGTTGAGTACGGGTCGTCCGCAGGGAGATGGGAGTCTTTTTCAAAGTGTTTTAACGAGTTAAGTCCTGTTTTCAGATCTTCTTGTGGTTATCTAAATGTAAGTTGATATTTAAAGAGAGCTTGTTAGGGTGAGGATTAGGTTAGTTTGAGTTAGGAGTCTCCACATCTTTCGTTGCCCCACTTAATATCGGTGTTACGGTAATCGGCAACAACGGGGATTAGCACGACTAGGAAGGTACTTGCGAGTATAAGCTAGGCTTTCCAACGCATAGTCCTTCCTTTTGGTGCTTGTCCGTCCATTCTTGGCTCTTATCCATAACCTCCGGTTAATTCAACCACAACCGGTCTCACTACGGAATCACCGCTATCATGTAGGATAGGGTGCCGTAAGGAGCGGATTGTGGTTCAATTAACGGGAGTCGATTTAAGTTGTTGGGCAAGGAAAGAGTGAGAGAGATTTCCTTCTCTCAAACTTCCCTTATCCTACCCTAACAAGTATAAAACTACTCACACTTCATGATAAGGAAAAACAAAACAAAACAAAGAGGAAGATAGAAAGAAGGAGATTAGAAGAATACGACTAACTATTTGCGACCTCACCTTGGCGAGGATCGAGCGTAAGTATCATTGTCATATGAAGGATAAAGAAAAAGAGAGAAGAAAGAAACAATCAAACAAATAACAACAACTACTTAACAATTAAAATTACAATACATTACAACAAGTAAAAGAAAGAGACAAGCATGATAAAAAATTGGTCTTCTTTATTCATCACTCTTCACTCAAAAGCTCACTACAAGTTTGATTGGAGAAGAGGTGAGAAGAGGAAGAAGAACAAGACTAAAACTAGGCAAAAAATGAGAATACAAAAATTGACCCTTTCCTTCACAAAGTTCTGGGCTATTTATAGGCCAGAGAATGAAACCCTAGGGCAACCACCAGACCACACGAAAAGACAATTCTACCCCTGAAATTCCTTCAGCTTTGGCGCCAGAACGGCCGCGGATCCGCGGCCTGGACCCCACTTTGGCCGCGGATCCGCAGCCATTTAGTTGAATTGGGCCCCCAAATTTGCTGTGGTTCCCTGGTTTGATGTGTACATTATTCTGGTATATGTATTTTTTCATAATTTCTTCACGAATTTTCCAGAATTTTCTGTTGAGGGAAAGGTGAACTTTTTGTCAAGATTTTGTCATGTTTGCCTCGAGCTCCGCGTAGATTTCTTGGAAGTTGTTGTTGCCATTGAGCCTTGTGCATGAAGGTGACATTGATTTGATATTTTGTCTTCCTAAACTGGTATCTGGCAACATACGGATGACGAGCGGAGACCGTGTTTTATCTGTGATTGGCAGGAACCCGGATTTTGTCGTGTTTTCCATGAATTTCACCGTTTTAGAACCGAGAACATGTATCCTGCAATTGACTAGCAAACACGGCTCAAGAGTATCTACCGATATGCAATGTGACAAAAATTGGGCGGTATGAAAATGCAAAAATCTGATATGAACAAATACCCCCAAACTTATCATTTGCTCGTCCCGAGCAAAGCCCATTTATTCACAAAAAAATTTCCTAACCTCACTTTCGCAGGGAACGCGATTGCACTGAGCATGTGCAACAAGCCGTTAAACCTCTAGGTGTCCCTAGTAGGAGGAGTGTTGTCTCCTGAGGGTTTTCAGTGGATACTACCCACAAAATCCGGTCAAGTTGGTTTTGTAAAATAACTAAGCTTCAAACCCTAAAGTGTTGTTTTAGAAAATAACAATTCTATAATCCTAAGTCTAGACTATCGAACCTTTATTTTTCACACCTCGCTTTTTATTTAACTACAGATTTTATATGTCTTTACGTGCAGTGCAAATAGTGTCGTTAAGTTCCCGAAAGGTTGAATAAAGTCATCATGTCGCACAATAAAGCCCAGATAACAATTTTAAAAGGATCACATAAGTTTTATAAAGAGTTAAGCATTTTTCAAGTTTCGTTTTCCAGTAAGGTTTTAACTTCAGAATTTCTATCTTCCATAACAGGAAACTAAGTCGTATTTTTCACTCCACCTTTTTTCTTGTTTTCATTTCATACACCTCTGTGAACGTGCAATAGTCTTTATCATAGAATAAAACCTTCATATCTCCGTTAAAATTTTTATAAAAGCCTGTCTTTTATCAAGATTATTCTCACACAAAGAACCGTTAGGAATTTTAACTCGGAGAGAACACTTGCTTGACTTTGTTTTAAACTGGACTTTCTAGGCTTCTTAGCGAGCTTTGGGCCAATGCACCCAAACCAGTTGGTTTTAGGGCATTAGGTGTAGAAACAACCCAGCGGACTTAATTACTCAAGTTACCTAGGTCCAAAAACAAAAGACAGTTTGTCGTGAAAATCAGATGATTTAATACGAACGGAGATATAACCCGCAGTTCAAATATTTTTTGGATAAAAGACGTGTTTAGTGGGTTTGGTGTGTAATCATTCCAATCAAGTTTTAGATGGGTTATTTTTCAGACTTAGCTCCAATTACGGCATCAATAACATTCCTTCATATTCGCTTTACTTCATAAACTATTCTTGACATTACTTATTTCAGAACAAACCTATTTGATCCTCAGAAAATCATTTATCTGTTTAAAAGCTTAAACATGAAAGACTTGTCATCTAATTCCCAAAATCTTACGACACGTGTAGTGTGATGTAAAGATGTATATCAGCTATAGTTAACTTCAAAGGAGAGTTATCTTTCAGGTTTTCAAAATCCAAACATAAGATTTAGTTATTCCTATTTTTTTCAAACAAAAACCGTCGAATGTTGAATCAGAGTTCTTCCACAAGCTAACTTGACAAAAAAGTTTTTATATTTTTTTAGAAAATTTTCAAATTTTTATGGATTTTATGGATATTAATATGCAGATGCAAAATATACATATGAATGCGAAGGTAAGAAATGCGTACCGAGCGTACCCCCAAACTTAAACTGGACAGTGTCCTCACTGTCGTTGCATGAAGAGAGTAGTTGAAAGGTTCAAAATTGTCGGTTAGCAATATACAAATTTTTATTTGTTTTTGTTTTTAAAGAAAAGAAAAAGAATATACATAAATATATACAAAATGGTTTGTACATACCCCCAAACTTATTTGGAACAGTGTCCACTGTTCTTGGCTGGATAACCGAAGTTTGGAGGTAGGCAGAGGAAGATCATTCAGGGTAAACCGGCTCCTGTAAGAACAGGAGCTCCTCTGTTGGTTCGGCGCTAAGGTACGGTTTGCATCGGTGTCCATTTACCTTGAAGAGTGAACCGTCCTTTGGATTTTCCAAATCCACAGCGCCCTGCGGATACACATTCCGCACAAAATACGGCCCTTTCCAGCGAGATCTGAGCTTTCCAGGATGGAAGTGAAGTCGGGTGTCGTAAAGCAGTACCTGCTGACCAGGTACGAAGATTTTGCGCAAAAGGTGTTTATCATGAAACACCTTCGTTCGATTCTTAACGACAACCGCGTTATCGTAAGCCTCATCCCTAAGCTCGTTCAGTTCGTTCAACTGCAGCTTCCGATGGCTGCCCGCGTCCTCAAGAGACAGATTCAGCTCCTTAATCGCCCAAAATGCGCGATGCTCGATTTCGACAGGAAGGTGGCAGGCTTTTCCGTACACAAGCCGATAGGGAGACATGCCAAGGTCGGTCTTATAAGCGGTTCTAAATGCCCAAAGGGCATCAGTGAGTTTCAGAGACCAATCCTTACGGTTCTTGGAAACCGTCTTCTCCAGTATCTGCTTGATTTGCCGATTCGAAACTTCGGCCTGGCCGCAGGTTTGGGGGTGGTAGGGCATAGAGAGCTTATGATTAATGGAGTATTTCCGCATCAAGGTCTCGAAAGTCCTATTGCAGAAATGACTTCCATTGTCGCTAATGATCGCTCGGGGGTGCCAAAACCGTGAGAAAATGTTTTCTTTAAGGAACCTAACGACAACCTTGTTGTCGTTAGTCCGGCTGGGCACAGCCTCGACCCATTTAGAGACATAATCAACAGCTAGAAGGATGTACAAGTTCCCAAAAGAGCTGGGAAACGGCCCCATGAAGTCTATCCCCCAAACATCGAAAATCTCCACAACCAAGATCGGTTGGAGCGGCATCTCGTTCCTCCGGGATATCCGGCCCATGTGTTGGCACCGGGAGCAAGTCTTGCAATAGTCGTGAGCGTCTTTGAAAAGTTGTGGCCAGTAGAAACCACATTGCAAGATCTTCTCAGCTGTCTTTCTGGGCCCAAAATGCCCGCCACACGCTTGATCGTGGCAAAATGACAGCACACTCTTGAATTCCTCATCAGGGACACACCGACGAATAATCTGGTCGGGACAGTACTTGAACAAGTAGGGTTCGTCCCAGTAAAAGTGTTTTACTTGGGATAAGAAGCGAAGTCTGTCCTGACTAGACCATTCGGTCGGTAGTAATCCTGTGGCCAAATAGTTCACAATATCTGCGAACCAGGGTTCGCACGATACTGTCAAGAGTTGTTCATCCGGGAAAACGTCATTAATCGGAATTGGAAGCGAAGGCGAAGAAGGAAGTCGTGAGAGATGGTCGGCAACTACGTTTTCACATCCTCGTTTGTCCTTAATGACAAGGTCAAACTCTTGAAGCAAGAGGATCCAACGTATTAACCGAGACTTGGCATCTTTCTTCGCAAAAAGATGGCGCAGAGCTGAATGGTCCGTGTAGACAATGACTGGAGAGCCGGTGAGGTAGGGCCTGAACTTTTCTAAGGCATATACAACAGCCAAAAATTCCTTCTCAGTTGTTGTATAATTAAGTTGGGCGTCGTTCAGGGTCCGGCTCGCGTAATAGATTACGTGCGGCATCTTGTTGATGTGCTGTCCAAGGACAGCACCGATGGCAAAGTCGGATGCATCGCACATAATCTCGAATGGGTGCGTCCAGTCAGGGGAAGAAAGAACGGGAGCAGAAGTGAGAGAGCGTTTCAGTGACTCGAATGCAGTCACACAGCTCGAGTTGAAGTCGAAAGGCGTGTCCTTGGCCAGCAAAAGCGTCAAGGGCCTAGCAATCTTGCTAAAGTCCTTGATAAACCGTCTATAGAAACTGGCATGGCCAAGGAAAGCTCGGATATCTCTGACGCATCGGGGAGGAGGCAGATTGGAAATGACCTCAATCTTTGCTTTGTCAACCTCTATGCCATTTTGCGAGATGATATGTCCTAAGACAATACCTTCGCGCACCATGAAGTGGCATTTCTCCCAGTTCAATGTGAGATTCTTGTCCTTACATCGGGTAAGGACAGCGTCAAGATGCAGCAAACACTCGTCAAAGGAGTCGCCGAAGATGGAGAAGTCATCCATGAAAATCTCCAGAAATTTTTCCACCATGTCTGAGAAAATTCCCATCATACACCGCTGGAAGGTAGCGGGCGCATTGCATAACCCAAAGGGCATGCGTCGATATGCAAACGTGCCGAAAGGACAAGTGAAAGTGGTCTTGTCCTGGTCTTTTTCGGCGATGGGAATTTGATTATAGCCAGAGTAGCCATCAAGAAAACAATAGTACTCATGTCCGGCCAATCGTTCCAGCATCTGGTCAATGAAAGGTAGCGGAAAGTGGTTTTTCCGCGTTGCGGCGTTGAGTTTTCGGTAATCAATGCAAACTCGCCACCCAGTTTGGGTGCGAGTAGGGATTAACTCGTTCGCCTCGTTGGTTATGACCGTGATGCCCGATTTCTTGGGGACTACATGAATGGGGCTAACCCACTGGCTATCAGAGATAGGGTAAATGATACCACTATCTAGACATTTGACGATCTCCTTCTTCACAGCCTCCTTCATGACTGGATTAAGACGTCTTTGTGGATCCCGGGCTGGTTTGGCATCATCCATCAGATGAATGTGATGCTCAACGATGAGGGGACTAATCCCCTTGATGTCCGCCATGGACCAGCCAAAAGCTTGCCTGTTGTCGTGCAAGACCGCGAGAAGGGTTTTCTCTTGCTCGGGAGCTAGAGAAGCCGAGATGATGACAGGGAGGGTCTCGTTCTCACCTAAGTAAGCGTACATAAGGTGAGACGGCAAAGGCTTGAGTTCGAGCGATGGAGGTGAAACGATGGAAGGCAAGATTGGTGCAGAGGTCTCGAACGCAAAGGACTCCAGCAAAGGTTCAAAACGAGTGTAGGCAACCGAGTCGGATGGTTCAGGTAACTCATCCGGAAAGTTGAAGGATTCAAACTCGGGTTGTGCGCGGCTAAGATCGTTCGAGAACGTGAAACACTCGTATTCGTTGTCGGGTGCAGAAACAGCAGCAGGTTCGAAGAGAAACGCACTAGTGGCGTCAAGATTATCGTGGTCAAACAGAAACTCCTCGAATTCACACTCTTCTGGTGTGATCTCCTGGATCGAGCAGACGTCCAGTATATGAGCATTAGGTTCGGCGGGCTGATTCCCCAACCTAAAAATGTTGAGTTCAATCGTCATATTTCCAAAAGAGAGGTTCATCGAACCGTTGCGACAATTGATCACAGCATTTGAGGTTGCGAGAAATGGGCGACCGAGTATCACCGGAATTTGATTCTGAGGGTTAGCTACAGGCTGTGTATCTAATACAATGAAGTCAACGGGGAATATGAAGTCCCCGACTTTTATCAACACATCCTCTAGCTCACCCCTAGGGTGGGTGATTGATCGGTCGGCCATTTGGAGAGTGCAATGTGTGGGTTTCAGCTCTCCGACGCCTAATTGCTCGTATACTGAATACGGAAGCAGGTTAACACTGGCACCAAGATCTAATAGTGCGCGGTTGATGTTCTTATCCCCAATAGTAATTAAAATCGTAGGACAACCAGGGTCCTTCCGTTTTTGTGGTAAAGATTGGGTAAGGGCATCACTCATAGCACTAGCCAAGAAAACTTTCTTGGGTACCTGAGACTTCCTCTTTTTCGTGCACAAGTCCTTTAAGATTTTCGCGTAGGACGGGACTTGTTGGACAGCATCTAAAAGAGGAATGTTAATGTTAACCTGCTTAAATAACTCCAGAATCTTCTCCATTTAAGGATTTTGTTTATTAGACCTCAACCGGTTTGGAAATGGAACATTTTGAAAATTGGTTGAGTCTAATGCTGGAGGAGGAGATTTTGGAGTTGGAACGGATCCCAGAATAGGTGTCTTCGTGGAGTGAGAAGTGGGTCCGTTCAGAGCAGAAGAAGAGGAAGGAGAGCCTGTTGAAGAACGGAGAATAGGCTCGGAAGACGAAGAAGAAGAAGAAGAAGAAGAAGAAGCAGCAGCGGCGGCCGGGGTGTCATCGTTGATTCGCTTGCCAATGTTGTTTTGCAGCATCCTTCCCGATCTCAGTGTAGTCACGGCACTCACATTATGGTTTTGTTGTTCAAGAGCAACATGTGCATTATGTGGGTGACCGGGATTTGGAAGTGGCTGGGATGGGAGCTTCCCCTTCTCTCGCTCGCTCAAGGCCGTGTTCAGCTGTGCAATCTGGGCCTCGATGGTCTTGATGCTTTGCCCGTGTGCGGCAGTGTGTTGCAATAAAGATTGAATCGAAGACTGGATGTTGGCGGTGGATTGAGTCGATTGTTTAACAAACGCCTCCAGACTTCGCTTGAGCGAGGAAACCTTATCGTTGTTCGACGGAACAAAGTTGTTTGGTGGAAAAGAGTTGTTGGGTGCAAAGTTGTTCGTCTGGTTTTGGAAAGGTTGGGGTTGGAAGGGCTGCTGATACTGAGTTTGTTGTTGCGCTTGTTGTTGCGGCGGAGGGGCCCTTTGGAAATTGTTGCCCTGGAATTGATTCTGATTCTGATTCCAGGCGAAATTGGGGTGGTTCCTCCAATCGGGATTATAGGTGGAAGAGTATGGATCATTCCTCGGTCTTTGCTGGAAGGCAGCATTAACCTGATCCTGTCCTTGCGAGGGTGGATTGTAAGGACACTCTTCGGTCAAGTGGGAAGGATCGGAACAACAAGCGCAGATTGTACGAAGGGGGAGAACAGGGGCAGGAGAAGGAGCAGAAAATTTGCTCTCTATCCCTTCAAGCTTTCGTGTTATAGCAGCCATTTCAGCTTTCATCGCAATAGAGACGTCAAGTTGGTGGATTCCTACCCTAGACTGACCGGTAGAAGTGGAGGTAGAAGAAGAAGAAGTCGGTCTTGTGCTCTCCCACTGTAGCGTTTGCTCCGCAAGATCGTCAAAGAACTGCCACGCTTCCTCGTCAGATTTCGATAGGAAGTGGCCCTGACAGATGGTTTCCAGCAATTGCTTCGTTGCTGGGTTCAGTCCCTCGTATAAGGTTTGGCAGAGTTGCCATTTCTCTATACCGTGGTGAGGACACTGAACAAGAAGGTCTTTGTACCGGTCAAAGCACTTCCAGAAGGGTTCAGAAGGAAGCTGGGAGAATTGGTTGATTTCATTTCGAATCCTTGCGGTCTTATGGTTCGGATAGAATTTTTTCAGAAACGCTTTAACAAACTCGTCCCAGCTGGTGATTGAGTGGGAAGCGGTGCTATACAGCCATTTTTCAGCGAGATCGCATAGAGTGAACGGAATGACCCGTAGACGTATAGCATCGTCCGACAGCTGGGTGGTTTTCATCATGGCACAGACGTTTTGAAATTTGTTGATGAAGATATAGGCATCTTCAGATTCAAGCCCATGAAAACGTGGAAGCATGTTGATGAAATGGGGCTTAATTTCAAAGTTGTCCCCATTGGCCGGAGGAAGAGAAAGGCAGGTGGGGAGTGCAGAACGGGTGGGGTAGAAACGATCCTGGAGCGCGATTCGCTGCGGCGCTACAACAGGCGGAGGTGGTGGAAGATTGGTCTCCGTCGGAGGTGGAGCCAATCCAGCGGTGGTCAAAGAGATGTTCGGATTAAATCCCGACATCGTGGAAGAAGAGGTTGGTGAAGGTGAAGGTGAAGATGTATGAACAGAATTCTGGTCAACGTCGGAGTTGGCCGGCAAGGGAAGGGGTGAAAGAGGAGTGGACGGAGTATCGACTTCGGAGTCGATCTCGTAGTCGGTCGCGACTAACATAACGCGGACTAGACGGGCGCTAGTGTCCCGAGTCCAAGCGGACATACACTAAACGAGTTTAGTATAGTCGAAGCGGAGAAGGTGAGGGTAAGAAAACGTCAATGGAGAAAGGCGATGGGTGGTGGGTGAAAATGGATCTGGCGACAAAAGGGCAAGTTTTTATAAAAGTTTTTGATTTTTTCTTTTTTTTTTTTAGAAAGAGATTTAGAGAAATATGTACAGAAATACGGCTTAAGCAATCACAAACAAGATATGCACAATCACACCTAGATCTAGGGTAACCTAGGTCTACTAGACCTGCTCCTGAACTTGATTTTCGAAGTTAAACAGTGTAGAGAAACAGGCTTAAAAATACACCGATCACGGGGCCAGGTAAGTGCAGAGATAAGGGGAGGTTTTCCAACGCTTTCGCGAAGTTCCTTAATTAAATAACCCTTTCTCTTTCGGCGGTTGCGCCTTTAACACTTTCCTAGACACCCCGTAATCAATATACGGTTAAGCGAGGTTCTAAACACGGTTTATCTTCTCCTAATGAGCGCGAAGTCCTTAGGGCTGAAGTCTAGTATTTTTTTAATTTACAATGGACAATGCATATGCTTTAGTGATTTTTGGGGTCCTGGGAAGGGTGATGAAATCCCCACCCAATCTGGATTGGTTTCAAGCCCCTTAAGTCCGTATTAAAGAATGCAAAACAGTAACAAATCAACTGCAAACAATTTTTATTTGCGGCGCAAAGAATCCTGCACAAGAACAGTTTATTAGAAGGGGGAGAAGAATTTGCGCAAAGAAGGCTGCAGAAAACACAGTTTATTGGAGTTCAGAGGAGAGGGGAGAAGCAGAGAGACTCACCAAAAAAAAATGGTACCCTGAACCCTCCAATTGGCCGCGGATCCGCGGCCTAAGCTTGCTTATGCCGCGTTTCCGCGGCTGTTTTGGGGAGTTGGGGCTTCAGTTTTGTTGGGTGGGTTCTGTTGGGTGTCTTCTGCCTTTCTGGATGTGTGGAATTTTTATTTGCTCACTGTATCTGCTCCAGATTTCTAAAGTAGACCGTTTACTTCGTTTTGTCCGTCGCGGTGTAGCCGCGAAATGTGGGTCTATCTTCCCACGTCTTTGGCACTGTACTTGAACTCCGTATTATCCAACGTCTTTGGCGTCGATCTTGAACTTCGTATTTTCCTGCACACTTGCACAAAAGCTAATCAAAAACAACAAGATGGTTTTTTTTTTACAATGTATATATTTTTTTTTTCGTTTTTTTTTTTATACTTACAAATTAACCCGAAATTACACAAGGAAATAAACTACCGTCTCCCCGGCAGCGGCGCCATTTGATTGTTAGCGTACGTGCGTGTTCAAGTTCTAGTTTAAATACCGCAATCAAGACGGTTTCGCTTGTAGCTAGCCGGTTGAGTACGGGTCGTCCGCAGGGAGATGGGAGTCTTTTTCAAAGTGTTTTAACGAGTTAAGTCCTGTTTTCAGATTTTGTTGTGGTTATCTAAGTGTAAGTTGATATTTAAAGAGAGCTTGTTAGGGTGAGGATTAGGTTAGTTTGAGTTAGGAGTCTCCACATCTTTCGTTGCCCCACTTAATATCGGTGTTACGGTAATCGGCAACAACGGGGATTAGCACGACTAGGAAGGCACTTGCGAGTATAAGCTAGGCTTTCCAACGCATAGTCCTTCCTTTTGGTGCTTGTCCGTCCGTTCTTGGCTCTTATCCATAACCTCCGGTTAATTCAACCACAACCGGTCTCACTACGGAATCACCGCTATCATGTAGGATAGGGTGCCGTAAGGATCGGATTGTGGATCAATTAACGGGAGTCGATTTAAGTTGTTGGGCAAGGAAAGAGTGAGAGAGATTTCCTTCTCTCAAACTTCCCTTATCCTACCCTAACAAGTATAAAACTACTCACACTTCATGATAAGGAAAAACAAAACAAAACAAAGAGGAAGATAGAAAGAAGGAGATTAGAAGAATACGACTAACTATTTGCGACCTCACCTTGGCGAGGATCGAGCGTAAGTATCATTGTCATATAAGGATAAAGAAAAAGAGAGAAGAAAGGAACAATCAAACAAATAACAACAACTACTTAACAATTAAAATTACAATACATTACAACAAGTAAAAGAAAGAGACAAGCATGATAAAAAATTGGTCTTCTTTATTCATCACTCTTCACTCAAAAGCTCACTACAAGTTTGATTGGAGAAGAGGTGAGAAGAGGAAGAAGAACAAGACTAAAACTAGGCAAAAAATGAGAATACAAAAATTGACCCTTTCCTTCACAAAGTTCTGGGCTATTTATAGGCCAGAGAATGAAACCCTAGGGCAACCACCAGACCACACACGAAAAGACAATTCTACCCCTGAAATTCCTGCAGCTTTGGCGCCAGAACGGCCGCGGATCCGCGGCCTGGACCCCACTTTGGCCGCGGATCCGCGGCCGTTTAGTTGAATTGGGCCCCCAAATTTGCTGTGGTTCCCTGGTTTGATGTGTACATTATTCTGGTATATGTATTTTTTCATAATTTCTTCACGAATTTTCCAGAATTTCTGTTGAGGGAAAGGTGGACTTTTTGTCAAGATTTTGTCATGATTGCCTCGAGCTCCGCGTAGGTTTCTTGGAAGTTGTTGTTGCCATTAAGCCTTGTGCATGAAGGTGACATTGATTTGACATTTTGTCTTCCTAAACTGGTATCTGGCAACATACGGATGACGAGCGGAGACCGTGTTTTATCTGTGATTGGCAGGAACCCGGATTTTGTCGTGTTTTCCATGAATTTCACCGTTTTAGAACCGAGAACCTGTATCCTGCAATTGACTAGCAAACACGGCTCAAGAGTATCTACCGATATGCAATGTGACAAAAATTGGGCGGTATGAAAATGCAAAAATCTGATATGAACAATGATCGACGAGAATTAGGGATTTCTAGTGAAACTAGGGTTTCATCATTTATCCCTTGTTCCTTCGTCGATATCATTCACATTCTAGCCTCTAGTAAATTCAAGAAACGATCGTAGATCCCTAATTTCGAGCGATAACAATCAAGAAAGCATCGCAACGAAACTAGGTCATCGATTCTTGAACTTGCTAGGGCTTACAAAACTCGTAGGACTTAAGAATCGTTTTAAGATTTGTTACATCATCATTCTATTGATCGTCACGACTCTTTACGAGCGGAGTTTTACTCAAACATCACAATAAGAACTACAATTACAAATTGAGATCGAATCATGATGCAAGAATTTAAAGAAAGCAAGATTAAAGAATTACACCATTTATTTATATCAACAATTTCATTACAATCGCTCAAGAACTACAAGAGGAAGAACTCGATCGTCGATTTGGATTCGCTCGTCTCTGTGAGTCGTGGATCGGCTTGGATCGCTTGCTCGGTTGAAAATCGGCTCCGCTCCTAAAAGGTTGAAGACTTCTTTCTTGATTTGGTACTCGAGATCTTGAATTTGGAGTGGAATTAGGGTTAGGGTTTCGCACAAGTCTTGTCACTAGACTTGTGGAAGAAGATGAAGATAGATGTTGAAGAATGAGGAAGAAAAATTAACCCTAGATCTAGGCTCTCTTTTATAGACATCAAAACCCTAGATCTAGGATTTCAAATTTTAATTTCCCTCCAAACGTTTGTTGAGGAGAAGCTTCTAGATGAAGTTTGTTAAGCCGAGCCTTCTAGATGTGCCACGTGGAGAATCGGTAGTCTTCTGGAAGCTTAGGCTGTTACAATAAGCACGTGGAGGAAATTTGAGCCGATGACGTCATCAAAGCGCCGCGGAACCGCGGCGCAAGCGCGCTACCGCCGCGGAACCGCGGCGCAAGCGTGCTACCGCCGCGGAACCGCGGCGCTTTGGAGGCCTTAGGGCTTGGGATTTCAGCTACTTGTTTGGGCTGATATTTGTGGGCTTTTCTGATATATTGAATTTCCAAATGAATCCCTGATCATTGCCAGATCTCTGGCCTTTGAGTTGGCGTATTTTTCAGCACTGTTTTCATAATTCTGGCTCGGTTTCTAGACTTTCCTGCACAATTTCACAGAGACAAGAGTTGCGCAATACAAGGATGATGCGATGCCATGAAATGCAGTCAATTTTCCCTTATAGTGCCGGTTTTAGAGTATAACACATGTAATCTGATATTTCAGGACTGTTTTGCTAATATGTGCTATATGAATGCCGAACACTTCTAGATGAGTGCAAATGATAGGGAAATTGCCGTGTTAAAAATGCAGTATTTTCGACTGATCAAATTCCCCCAAACTTATTTTCGATCGTCTCGAGCGAACTGTTTTATTTAAAATGAGAAGGAGAAAATAAAGAAAGAGAAAAACTAACTAGCACACTTTCGTAGGCAACACGATTGCACTGAGCACGTGCAACAAGCCTTTAAACCTCTAGGTGTCCCTAGTAGGAGGAGTGTTGTCTCCTGAGGGTTTTTAGCGGATTGCACCCAAAATCCAATAATAAAAGGAAGATCATGAATATTACATTTAAAGAAAATAATTTTAAAAGAAAAGCCTTGAAAATTAGGGTTTCCAACTAAGCTAGTTTTTCGGTTGTCATGAGCCATATCTTAATAGTCATGAAAAGATGTCGGAAATCACATCCTCCCTCAATAAAACATCGTCTTATTCTTCATTCCTATCTTTCTTCCAAACATCGATCATATCACCCTGCGTGTGTGTAAAGATATCCCTACACCCGGAGAATTCAATTCAAGCTATCATACTCTTGCCCATCAGCCTCAGTACTTTTTAATTAATGAATATTTAGATGAGATTGCTCACACACTTTCGTGCGACCGTTAATACTTCTTGAGGTACTAACCGACCGATTACTCATGTGCTTGCTTACTTGGTGTATTTTCCTCGTCTTGCACCACCTAAGGCTTAGCAGTGACTCCCAGACCAGTTGGCCTTAGGGCACTAGGTGAAGAGGCACCCTCGCTATATTTTTTTATTGCTGTCTTGGCGATAACAAAACCAGTGTCCATTTTTCTCACCATTTTATATTTTCTTCATTTTTTATTTCCTTCATACTTTTGGATTTAAGACAAGAGCATTTCAAGGTATCCTCTACTATCCCAGGCTTTAAGACATGTGTAAGTGCGAATAGCAGGGTATCAACGTTCAAAATGTTTGGCTTTCAGAATAGACACTATTTTTCAGAATTATTTTTATCCTCAAATTAGTGACGTCTTTCATCTTACTAACCCTTGGGACAACGGCTCATAACTACTTATTACTAGTTCGTATAAGAAAACTTCTAATTTTCTTGGTTTTCTTAAATTTTTCTAATCTCATGGATGTAATTTTTCATTATCTAAACTTTCATTATCTTATTTATGTACAAAAATATTTTTATATTTTGAAACTTTTTCAATTTTTATAGATTTTGAATTTTTTTAAATTTTTATAAGTTTTCAAAATGTTTTGTGCTTATGCAAAGTATGATGCAAATGATGCGAAAATAAGCACAAACCTCTCCCAAACTTGTTTTCAACAGTGTCCTCATTGTTGCCATCTGCTAAATCTCGAAAAACCTGTAAGCTTGGGAGGAATTTATTAGTGGGGGCAAAATATATAAGTGAAGATCCTCCCCCAAACTTATTTTTGGCTCATCATTTTGTAAAAAATTTCTTTTCAAGAGCCAGAAAAAATGCCCTCCCCCCAAACTTGAGTTATGCAATGTTAATCTTTGAAAATCACATGAGGGGGTCAAAAATTCATTGGTCGATGCCAAGCTTTGCAAAGACCGAACGTTAATACCAACCATTCAAAAATTTTATCAATGCAGTGCTCTGGTTGGTGGAAGAAAAAGTGGGGAAAGGGTAAGTGGTGGAATAGAATGTGTGTGCGTCTCGTTTTGGAGAGACGATGCAGTGTATGTGATGGATTACTCGCATTCTTTTTATAGTTCAGAAGAAGGGGTGGAGGTTCAATTTCATTGATTGGGAGATGATTCATCTCAACACCCGTGTCATTCAAAAATGCGAGTTCATCAGCGAAGATTTCCTCAAAAGTTTCATCAATACCCCGAATAATAATATCATCACAAAGCACGGGGTGATCTTCAGACTCTAAAGGCATTTCATACTCAGTGTTAGTTGTTGACCCGGACAACTCAGTGGAAGAGTCCGTATGTGTATGATACATAGTTGGGTCAAATGACAACATATGAAAAGAGTCAAGATCAGTATTATGAGGGTCATCAAATTCGCTGCTGTCGACATCCATTAAGTCGACAGAACAGACCTGAGCAGTAGGTTCGGAGGGTACACTTCCCAACTTGTAAATGTTCATCTCAATTGTCCTCTTCCCGAAGGATAGGGTCATAGAACCATTACGACAGTTGATGATAGCGTTGGAAGTGGCCAAAAAGGGGCGATCTAAAATCACGGGAATTTGATTCCGTAGGTTCGCTACAGGCTGTGTATCAATTACAATAAAGTCCACAGGGAATATAAATTCCCCGATTTTTATTAACACATCCTCCAGTTCACCCATAGGTTTGGTGCTTGATCGGTCAGCCATCTGGAGAGTGCAATGGGCTGGTTTCAACTCTCTGATCCCTAACTACTCATAGACTGAGAAAGGAAGCAGGTTAACACTTGCACCAAGGTCTAGTAGAGCACGGTTGATGTGTTTCTCCCCAATAGAAATGGAAATAGTAGGATATCCAGGATCCTTACGTTTCCTCGGTAATTGTTGAGGGAAAGCTGTGTCTACTGTCTTTGCCATGAATATCTTCTTGGGCACTTGAGTCTTCCTCTTTCTAGTGCACAAGTCCTTAAGAGTTTTCGCATAAGCGGGGACTTGTTGGATAGCATCTAGAAGAGGGATGTTGATGTTAACCTGTTTCAAGATTTCAGTGATCTTCTCCATTTGTGGACTCGATTTGTTAGCCCTTAACCGATTAGGATAAGGTGCTTTAGCAGTAAGCGCTGGGTCCATCATAGGAGAAGGAAGTGTGTGTGGACCCGATCCCAGAATAGGAGTGGGGATCGTTTTCTGTGAACTAGAAGAGATGGGCTGAGGTGGCGAGCCTTGTGGGAAACGGAGAATAGGCTCGCAAGAAGGTGGTGGGGTAGAAAAACTGGGGTCAGAACTAGAAGTAGAAGTGGAAGGAAAGGTCTCAGCCGGGGTGTTATTGATTGATTTTTCAGTGTCATCAATCTCTTCCCCAACGTGATTGTTCAGCACTATTCCCGATCTCAACGTTGTGACGGCATTTACATTGTAATGCCCAGGATTTGGTAGGGGTTGAGAAGGAAGTTTCCCTTTTTCTCTCGCACTCATTTCGGCTTTAAGTCGTGCGATTTCAGCTTCCATCGATCTGATACTCTCAGCTTGGGACGCTGAGTTTTTCTTTATCTCACTGACGGAAGTTCTAACCTCAGCCGAAACCTCTATAAAATTTGATAAAAGTGATTTCATGGTTTGAGTGAATTGAGAGAGTTCGTCAGAACAGGTCAACTGCATAGGATTAGACTGTGTAGGAGTGTTGACCTGGTTGTGGAAATTTTGTGACTGGTAGGGGTGCTGAGTGAGTTAAAGTGGTTGCTGTTGTGGTGGAAGAGCCCTTTGAAAATTATTTTGGCTTGGAACCATGTTTTGAGATTGTTTTTGGTTCCAAGAAAAATTCGGGTGATTCCTCCAACCCTGATTGTACGTGGAAGAATATGGATCGTTTCTAGGTCTTTGAAATGCGGCATTTGTATGCTCATGACCTTGAAACGCAGAGTTTAATGGACATTCTTCCGTTAAATGAGACGGATCAGAACAGCAGCCACATACAGTTTTGGGGAGCGACATTGTGTTTAGGGAGGCTGCAGAAAATTTGTGTTCCATAGCGTCGAGCTTCTTTTGCATTGCTGCCATCTCAGCTCGAACACCTATGGACACATCTATTTGGTGTACGCCACCCCTATTCAATGATTGGGTTCCACTCTCCCACTGTAGTGATTTTTCAGCGAACTCTTCTAAAAATTTCCATGCTTCCCTATCATCCTTGGTCATAAAAGTACCTTGACACATGTTTTCAAGGTTCTGTTTAGTGTTTGGGTTAATGCCCTCATAAATGATTCGGCAAAGATCCCATCTCGGGATGCCGTGATGAGGACATTGAACCAATAGATCCTTGAAACGTTCAAAGCATTTTGAAAATGGTTCAGTAGGGAGCTGGGTAAATTGATTCAGTTCGCTACGGATTCGAGTTGTCTTTTGCATTGGGTAGAATTTCTTAAGGAATACCGCGACGAATTCTTCCCAATTCGTAATAGAGTGTGCGGTAGTGTTATATATCCACTTCTCGGCTATATCGCACAAAGTAAATGGAAGAAGTCGTAGACGCATAGCATCCACTGAAAGTTGTGACGTACCCATCATTGCGCATACGTTTTCAAATTTGGTAATGAAAACGTAAGCGTCCTCAGTCTCGAGTCCGTGGAACTTGGGTAAAAGGTTGATGTATTGGGGTTTAATTTCAAAATTATCCCCATTGGCTGGTGGAATGGATAAGCAGGTCGAAAGAGGACCTCGCAATGGATATCACCTCTCTTGGAAAGAGATGCGGGGTGGATTCTGCGCACCAACGGACGGCGGCAGATTAGGGTTAAAGAAGTTCGATGGAGGTGGATCCATCGATGTGGGTGTGGTAGTAGGTAAATGAAAGGGTAAATGTAGAAATACCGACTTTAGGGTCGATAAAAGGAAACGCGGACTAACGGGCACTAGAATCCCGTGTCCAGCCTATCTTGCACTAAAAAGGGTTAGTACAAGTGGCAGCGTGAATTTATAATTAGGGGAATGATGAATGAATGCGGTGTTTGTTTTGAAAATGATACGGATTTTTGAAAGAAAAAAAAATGATGCAAATCACAAAATGCAACACACAAAACCCTAATTCTAGTGGTCACCTAGGTCAGATCTCTAGACCGCTCCTAACTGCCAAAAGACAAGTCGCAGGATAAATCCTCCACTGCCTCTTTGTCTCTCCTGTGGCCAGGTAAGTGCCAGGTAAGTGGGAGGTTCTCCACTACGTAAGTAGTGGGCCTAATTAAGTAACCACTAGCCTTCGACACACTTGCCTTAGACACCACAAAAGAAACGCGGATAAGCAATGAATTACCCACGGCCTTCTTCTGTCCTAAGTGAGCGCGACGGTCCTTAGAGTCATCTCTAGATATTTTTTAGTTAATGAGGGTAATGCGGATGCAAGTTTTGCGGTTTTCGGGGCTTAGGAAGGGTAATGAACTCCCCACCTAATCTGGATTTGGTCTTTGCCCCTTAATGTCCGTATTAATTATGCAAACAACCACAAAATCAAAACAAGCACAATTTAATTTTGCTTTTTGCGCGGCGCTGCGATTTTTAGTAAAGAAACCTGCACAAAATTGTTATTAGAGCAGATTGAGAGAGAGATAAGAAAGTGTAGAAGATACCTGAGGAAATATTGCACAGCGACCCCTTCAGAAAGCCGCGGAACCGCCGCAAATGTCTCCTTATACCGCGGATCCGCCGCCGTATGTACTATTCACAGCAAGAAATTTTAACAGAGAGCTTCTGTTAACTCCCTCAGTCCTCTGGAAATTTTAGAAAAAAAATTCTCCAGCTTCAATGATCCCAGATTTCCTCGCAACAAAATCAAAACACACGTATTAGGGTTTGTGCGAGTTTAGATCTAAAAATTATAATGGAATAAATTTTTCAACTCAAATTTCAAAATACGAACAATTAGCGCACTATCCCCGGCAACGGCGCCATTTGATTGGTTTTAAAATTCAAGACTGTGTCGTGTGTAACTCGAATGAATTTCTTTGTGTCGGTATTTATAAAATTAATAAAATTCACAATCAAAGAATTATATTTGACCGCAATCAACTACGGTGTCAGTTGTAGATTGTAAGTGAGTGGGGATCGTCCACAGGGATTGTGCGATTCGTTTCTATGTTTGATTTGTTTGAATTGAAAAGTTAATCGAAAAGAAAAGAAAACATGATTCAAGATTTTATCGATTGATTCAGGTGTCACTAGTCTAATCAAGAATCAAGAAAATGATAAACAAATCGAGAATTGGGTTTCGATGATAATTCCAATCAAAAGCCAAGATCCAGAGTACCAAATCAAGCAAGAAGCCCTTCAACCTTTTAGGAGCGGAAGCGATCTTCAACAGAGCAAGTGGTCCAAGCCGATCCACGACTCACGGAGAAAAGCGAAGCCAAATCGACAATCTAGTTCCTCCTCTTGTAGTTCTTGAGCGACTGTAAGAAATTGTTGATATAAATAAAAGGTGAAATTCTTTTATCTTGTTTTCTTTAAATTCATGCATCATGATTCGATCTCAATTTGTAGTTGTAGTTCTTGTTGTGATGTTTGAGTAATACTTCGCTCGTCGAGGAGTCGAGACGATCAATAGAATGATGATGTAACATATCTTAAATCGATTCTTGAGTCCTACGAGTTTTGTAAACCCTAGCAAGTTCAAGAACCGACGACCCAGTTTCGTTGCGATGCTTTCTTGATTGATATCGCTCGAAATTGGGGAGTTACGATCGTTTCTTAAATTTTCTAGAGGCTAGAATGTGAATGATATCGACGAAAGAACAAGGGTTAAATGATGAAACCCTAGTTTCATGAGAAAGCCCTAACTCTCGTCGATCATCATCGATCTAGTATCAATTCTTCGAAGGACAAGAACACGATATCTTGAGATTACATCACATCTATAGATCCGATCGATTCCTACGAGCCTCATTTAGATTCTTGACATTTGGTTGGAAATATCATCGAAACCCAATTCTCGATTTGTTTATCATTTTCTTGATTCTTGATTAGACTAGTGACACCTGAATCAATCGATAAAATCTTGAATCATGTTTTCTTTTCTTTTCGATTAACTTTTCAATTCAAACAAATCAAACATAAAAACGAATCGCACAATCCCTGTGGACGATCCGCACTCACTTACAATCTACAACTGACACCGTAGTTGATTGCGGTCAAATATAATTCTTTGATTGTGAATTTTATTCATTTTATAAATACCGACACAAAGAAATTCATTCGAGTTACACACGACACAGTCTTGAATTTTAAAACCAATCATCACCCACCCCCAAGGCCACCTTGAGGTGGTCTTAGGGTGTGGGTCCGGCCTATGGTCCCCCTGGGGTGTCCCCGGGGTGCGCGCGCTCCACCCCGCGGCTTCTCGGTTCAAACCATGAGCCCGCGGGGTGTGCAAACAACTCAAAATATCGATTTTCAAAACTGTTTTTCCGGCAGTTTTTGCACGACGAAAAACGGCGGAATTCTAACGTTGCAACAAGATAGTTAAGGTTTAAGATAGGCTCTGATACCACGTTAGTGAGGCAGCCACCCCATCCAATGGGGTCGCCATGGCACTAATGGGTCCCTCAGCAACTACTTTTTATGCATGCCCCCTCGCAAGGACTACAACCCGCCGGAACACCTTCTGGTCTCGGGACACCCTGGGGGTAAGAGCCTATGCTTCGCCACACTGTCACACAGTGAGAACCCCCCATAGGTCGACATCTAATGCCTAGTAGCTTTGGAACCATGTTAGTGGATGTTGCACACCCTCACAACACTTGTGAGGAGGCGAAAGTGGTAAACAATAATTTTTCTTGCATGCAACACCTATATAACCGAAGATAGTGCTTAAACCCAAACTAGTAAAAACTATCAAGAGATCTAATCTACTATGATAGTATTTATACCTAATGGAACCGGTCCTTCGGGTCTTCACTTGAATGTGACTCCTAGGCTCCTTGTGGTTCCAATGAGCTCGATCTCCGGCCACCTCAAGATCCAAGACGATCCACCCGAGAGCTATCGAACAAGCTACAAACTCTTCACAAGAGTTCAACTTAGAGATAAGTTTGCTAGAAGTGATCACTAAGATGATGTAGAGATTAAGTATTGGATTATGATTTTTTGCTCTAAGCTTTTGATTCACAACTCATGTGAGGTTAAAACAAAGAGGAGGAAGAAGGAGAGAATGAAGAGAGAAAATATCAAAGTGATAATGAAAAGTTCAAGCATGGAAAAAATATCATATGGCTCAAAATGAAATAATTGAGGCATGTAATAAAAAATTGCACCATGCTTTAATAGTAAGTCCAAATGAATAAAATATGAAAGAAGCCATTCCTTCATCCATGCTTAGACTTTCCTAAATTCCACCTCATTTATTTATTTTCACAAAATAAATATCTAATAATGAGGTGTCTCCTTCTAGAAGGTATTCATGTAACAATTACAAGAATACCCCTCCACCGTATACCGTATTAGTATACCCGTATTCGAATTTCGAAAAATACGAATACAATCAATCCAATAATATAATACCGGCATGCGGCTTAAACCAAAGCCTACCGGTATTAACATTCCGATCATTATTCCAGTAACGATTACACGAACATGATCGAAACCCTGTCGTAACAACTTACGGCCTCTACATCTTTTGCCTGAACCAGGGAACTCTCTGTGTGGGACTCTAAAGACTCAACAGTACGCTGGCAGTGGGTTCAACCACAAGCACATTAGCGGCACTAGCTGTGCGTAACGGCTACCCAGGTACATGATGAAAAAGAGGTGGCCGACGAGCGAATTCATCCCAACTCTAACGAGCCTGTAAGCAAGACTTACCAGACAGTCCGGTCTCATCGTATGATACGTCGCATATGAAGTCTAGGGGTGGTAAATTTCAGACCCCGGTAACTTTATAAGTCATGCTGATTTACGGCCCATAATGGTTCGAGAAACTACTGATAACACTTATCAGTAAATCTCGAGAACCCTGGCCAAGGATTTGCTGTTATGGCCGATCAAGTATGACGCGACATCAACTCCCTATACCGGGAGAGACGAAACCCCTCCTATCTCTCACTGCCTACATATGATTCGGGCTGTACCCAAAATCCACCTATTTGCACGACTCAGTAGAGCCGTGGTAGGGAGCGAATCAAAGCACAGTGGCAATCACACAAGACACTATGACGATCTCGGGTCTACAGTCTAACCTGTACAAGTGTCACCAGAGAACTGCTATCTGACAATAGGTATATATACCATCTAGGAGTTCTCGGCTAGTCATGTTCGGTGTACCCATTCCAATGAGATCCTGTGTACAATTTTTGATGTTAAACACCAATGGTTGTCGGATCAACCATCGCCCCCAGGGTCAAGAAACGTACACACTAGTCTACACTGGTAATATCGATGCCCTGTCTCGTTATACCCTAGACTAGGAACAATTAAAGGATATGCTTACAGACTGCCCATGCCCCACTAGTATGATCTACATCATAATCCCGGTAGTCAAGAATAATCCTAAGGGCTTCATCAACATGTATATAAAGATATGAAATACAACACATCACATGTTAAGATGAAGATAAACTGGATAGCATACTATCATTTCGAGCAAAGATTGTTTCTGTACATATACATGCCTAGCATCCTATACAATACAGGCCTGTAGAGCATACATATCAAACAAAACACTCTAAATTTTCTTTATAGAAAATTAACATCTCATGCAATTTTAGAAAAAACAAGCAACACCAAAACCTAGAGACCAGAACACCAGAAAAATATGAACCCCAGAATCAATGTACAGGCCGGCCAACTCAGTTTTTCAGGGTATGTGCTCGGGTCAAAACCGCCCAATTGAGTAAGTATTTGTTCAGTGTTCATGTTACATCTCATATAACATTCTGCAGTTGCTTAAAAAAAATTTCGACGACTTAAAAATATTGACAAAATCTAGGTTTTAGTTTCGAGTGTTTCGGAGTTGTTTCAGTTTCGTAAATCTACAAGCATCGTCTAAATCTCTAGCTTGGCTCTGATACCACTGTAGGATTGCTTGGCACGACAGCAAGGTTACGGGATGCATCGTCATTTCCATTTTCTAAAATTTGTCATGGTAAACAATTCAAACCCTAGAATCTTAACTAGAGATTTAGACAATACAAAGTGTAAACTACTTTACATCTATGTGAATATGGAATACAACCTTTATAGACCGGTCCTTCACTTCAATAGCTCCGAGTTGTAGTCCCTTCTCCCCAAGTAGTGATCTTGCGGACTCTAGAACGGCTCCACAAGATGAAACGAACGAGCTTGCACGATGTCTTCAAGGACGAAGATGATCTACGTCGAGGAGACACTAACCCGAGCTACCTCTTCAGTAATTAGGGATTAGTGAAGCTAACACCCTAAACTAAATTGCTAATCTAGTAGAGGATGATGAAGTAGGATTTTTTCTCACTTTAGAATTAATTTTCTCACTAATTTTATTCTCCTCTCAAAAACCTAGAGAGCTCTCTCTTAAGCTTGAAGAAGATGAAGAAAATAATTGATAAGAGAGTGAATGGCAACCATAGGTGAGAAAATATCTCATATAAATCATGTAGAGACTTAACTATGGGTTTAGATAATGGTTGGATTAATAAATATTTAGTGCAAGACAAAACTAGCGGACTAAGTCAATGGATCTCTAAGCTTCTACAAGCTTCATGCCATGTGACCAGTTTCCAATTAATATTTAATTTACTCTAAATAAATAAACCCTACATTATCATTATCATTATCATGGTATAAGTCTCATACACCTATGTTGCATGTGGCATCAAGCATGACACATAAAGAAAACACAATTAATATATATCACAAATATATTAAGTGTGCACGTGTGAGAAAAATAAGTGCTTAAGTGAGTTAATATTAGTTAATGTAAATTAATATATCAAATATATAATTATACATTAAATCATTAAATCAACACTTGATTTAATAATCCGGCTATATCTCATATGACCGACTAATATTATTTGTATCAACTTATCGAATCAACACTTGATTCGATAACCCGGCTATATCTCATATAACCGACCGATACTGTATCGACTTATCGAATCAACATTTGATTCGATAACCCGGATATATCTCATATAACCGACCGATAACATAAATCGCGAGAATAGAATACGGTATCACATACTCGTATTAATCTCGGTCCCGCATATATCACATATGTGCTCCTACTTCGTTTTGCCTGAGCCAATGAAACTTTTGTGTAAGACTCTAAAGACTCGTCAATACGCCGGCAGTAGGTGATGATCATATCAAGCACCCACAAGCCGTCAGCGGTAATAGCTGGACGTAACGGCTACCCGGGTATTGAGCGATCAGAAGATCAACAAGCAAGCCTGCTCCTACTCATGAAAAGCCTGTCAGTAACACTACCGTACAGTCCGGTCTTTTCGTTTGATATGTCGCATATCTAGTCTAGGTGTGGTCAACGTCAGACCCCAGTAACCGATAAGTCATGCTAATGTGAGGCTCATAACGGGTCGAGAAACTACTGATAACACTTATCAGTAAATCTCCGTATCAGCCCTGGCCAGGGACTTCCTGTTATGGCCAATCGAGCACAACGCAACATCAACCCAAAATACCGGGAGAGAAGAATCCCCTCCTATCGCTCATTGTCTCCATGTGATTCGGGACTGTACGCAAAAGACACCGTTTTGCACGTTCTCTTGAACGTGATAAGGTGGAAATCAAAGCACAGTGGGAATCACACAAGACTCTATGACGATCTCGGGTCTACAGACTAACATGTACCAGTATCACAATAGAACTGCTATCTGACGATAGTTATAATACCAGCTAGGAGTTCTCGGCGAGTCCATTCAGTGTACCCAGTCTCTACTGAGCACCCGTATTCCATCTTTGATGTCAAACACCAATGGATGTGGGATCATCCATCGCCCATCATATGGGTCAAGATACGTATACGTTAGTCTACTCTGAAATATTGATGCCCTGTCTCGATACACCCTCGACTAGGAACAATTATAGGGTGTACTTGTGGATTATCCTTGGCCCCACTAGTATGATCTCCATCATAGTCCTGGTATTCAAGTACACATCCTAAGGGCTTTATCAACATGTGAAAGCAAGACAACATCACTTATACAAGTTAACATGTTAAGACAAAGGGAAACCAGATAGCATACTATCATGTAGAGCAAGAAAGTCATCTCTATATATATCCAAGCATCCACTATAATATACATCATATTTACAATAATGGCCTCTAGGGCATACATATAACTAAAAGTAAGTAGTTCTCCCCTGCCAGACTCATCGTCTACAACTCGAGCTTATTTCCCCGGGGTACCTTACCGGGTCCACCATATATCCGCAGATGGTTCATCCACTCCTCGAATCGGGTATATGTATATATATGTCTCAAGAACCGAGAAAACTCATGGTGGACGCCATACACATCATATCATAAGAAAACCGCAACTAGCATTTAAAATGATAATAAGTTTATAAAATTCTTGCGGTTTTCCCCAAATCTAGGAATCTCATAAATACTGAAATCTCTAAGAAAATCAAAACATATAAATATGTCGATAATGATGGATGTCTATGAAATCAATGTTATGCAATGCGATGTATGACTAGGAGACTGTATATGAATGATGATGCAATGAAGTATTTGACTAAGAAGCTACATATCCATCCTGATGCAAGGAAATATATGACTAGAAGACTACATATCATACACGATGCAAATTCATAGATACTAATTATTAAGCAAGTTCTAAAGTGTTCGTGACATAGCAATTACCAAAGGCGTGTGTGTTCGCATAAAATAGTGCAGGTGCGGCATAAACCATTGGTAATAGTGCAAGTGTCCTAGATAATAATATCGATGTATATGAAGATGCAGATGCTACATGAATATGACATACACATGTGAACACAAGAATTATAACTAAATCCTAACTATCGGGTGTTTTACGGGTTCCAAGTAATTTCCCCATAGATGTGTACATCTACTCACCGGAACGTCTCGGCTAGTCAAATCCAATCACTGCTTTGTCTTTCCTTGCTGCATCCGACGTCTCCGCAACTTATCCTAGAATCGCACAATTATAATACATAAGACTAAATTTTCGATAAAACTCGAAGACAACACTGTATGAAGCAACTAACACGCACTAGCTAATCACGCGTGCACTTGGTGCACAAAACGCGCGGGACATCGCTCAAAACCAACCCGATTGCTTCTTTCCACAAAAACACCAAGCTTAGTATCGTATTGCACTAATCGCATAAGACACAACACACACATTAAAGCAAAATTGATCCCAGATTTTGTCTGAAGAAAAACTAGGAAAAACAAACAATACCAAATACCATACAAGAACCCCAGAAGACTGCCTGCAAACCCCGAACACCAAACTGCAACAGGGGACCGGCGACGACGGGGAATCATCGAATCTCGTAGGTCGAACTACAAGGTTTTGGGTTCGGGTTTCTAGGGTACTCTCAGGGATCTATATACTACACTACTGAATTGTTTGATTAACTTGCAGAACAACGCAATAATAGCATATCGTAGAAAACAAAAAACTTGATTAAAAACCGATTTGAAACACTAAATTGAATCATTATGGTATTTTAGTGTAAACTTGCTGGAATAGTAAGTTATTAGTAACTAACCACACTTAATTACCCTAATTAAGCCATACAAACTCTAACTTAACATAACCTTCTCATAAACACAGTAAACATGCAATAAAACTACTTAAACACTATATTGAGGTTGATTAATGAAAGATTATCAAAGAAATAAGTAAACTTGATTATTTTATACCTCAATACATGCAAAAGACCCACAAGACCAGCTTGTTCCACCAATAAGAAGACTTGCCTCAAGAATTCTTAAAAAGGTTGTAAAAGAAATAGGATTTTGAAGAGATTTGTAAAGGATTTGTGTTGAGTTTGTGAGGTTATTTGATGAAGTATAAGGGTTGTAGCAAGAGAGAGAAGGGAGAGGAGGAAGATGGGCAGCTAAGTGAGAGAGGGAGAGGGAGAGAGAGAGTGAAACATAAGGTTATGGCTCACCCCAAGCCTAAGTACTAGCTCCATACCTCATTTTCCTTTTTATTTTTCATTTTCTTTAAAATTAGTGAATTCAAGAACCATGCCATATATATAAAAGAAAACATGTTAACAAAATTTGATTAAGTTACCATGGTGCACTAACTAGTTTCAACATATAGTTAACCTAGGATTAGTACAAGATTAGTGTGTGCATGTTCAAAAATAATAATTAATAATTAATAAATTGAGAAAAATTAAGTGAAGAAATGATTAAATAAACAGCTAATAAATACCAATAAAATAAGCAATACGCAAGTAAGATAGTTACATTTATGTCTATGGGGAAAAATAATTATAACCAGGTTTAGTAGCAAAGCACATGCTAAAACTCTAATTAACATATGATTAACCTAAACGATTTCTAAAGCGTTACAATTTCACCCCTTAAAGAATTTCGGTCCCCGAATTTAAAATCTAACTACGCGTACCTTTGAAGAGATGGGGATATTTTTCCTCATCTTGTCCTCGGCTTCCCAGGTGACCTCCTCGCTGTTCGGGCCACACCAAATAACTTTTACGGACGGTAAGACCTTTGACCTCAGTTTCTTCACCTGCCGATCCAGAATGACCACGGGCAGCTCGGTGAAAGAAAGGTCGCGCTCCAGCTGGATCGTCTGATGCTGAATTGCATGCGAAGGGTCATGAAGGTACTTGCGAAACATCGATACATGAAACACGGGGTGAACATCCGGAAAACTGGGTGGAAGAGCCAAACGATAAGCAACCACACCGACTCGCTCGAGAATCTCGAAAGGACCCACATATCTGGGGCTAAGCTTCCCTTTCTTCCCGAATCTCCACACACCCTTCATTAGAGAAACCGGCAAGAAAACATGATTACCCACGGCGAACTAAAGTCTGTGACGACGTCTACCCGCATAAGATTTCTATCTACTCTAGGCCGCTCTCATCCTGTCCCGCATCGGTTGGATCTTCTCTGTAGTCTCCTGCACAAGCTGTGGTCCCAAAATACTGCTCTCACTGAGCCCTGTCCAACAAGCTGGTGATCGACATCTCTTCTCAAACAATGCCTAGAAGGGTGCTATCTGAATCTTCTCCTGGAAGCTGTTATTGTAGGAGAACTCTATCAAGAGCAAGTGACGATCCCAATTGCCACCGAAATCTAGAACGCAAGGTCGGAGCATATCCTCTAGAGTTTGTATAGTTTGCTCTGACTGACGTCGGTTTGCGGATGGAAAGCTGTGCAGAAACTCAATTAGGAGACCAAAGCCTCCCAAAGATTCTACCATAGTCGGATGGTGAACTGGGTGTCTCTGTCGGACACAAACCAAGTCGGAATGCCGTGCAGTCGCACAATCTCATCAACATATATCTGAGGATACTGAGTGAATCCGAAAGTGATCTTTACTGGTAGAAAATGAGCCGCTTTCGTCAACTGGTCTATGATCACCTAAAAAGAGTCATACCCTCGACTGGTCAAAGAACCCATGATGAAATCCACAGAGATCTGATCCCATTTCCACTCCGGAATGGGAAAAGGCTGTAACTCTCCTGCCGGCCTCTGGTGCTCGGCCTTGACTTGCTGGCAAATCAGGCATCTCGAAATGAAATCTGCGACATCACTCTTCATCCCTTCCCACCAGTAGACATATCTCAAGTCATGATACATCTTGGTGGACCCCGGATGAATACTATATGATGACTGATACGCCTCCACTAAGATCTCGCATCTCAGCCCCTCGGAATCTGGCATACATAGTCAAGTCCCAAATCGTAGTACTCTCTGGTCATCGATCACGAACTCTGAATCTCTGTCCTGTCGAACCTGCTCTATGATCTCTGACAAGCGAGCATCGTTGGACTGTGTCTCCCGAATGTGATCAAGTAATTGTGGACGTGCACGGATGCCACGACCCGAAAGAGCACGTGACTGGCACTTGAACCATATGAAGTCTATAGGACTCCATCTGATCCAAGTAAGCCAAAAGCCCAGAAATCTAAAACCATTTTAAGGATAAATAAAGAAAACTGGTTTTTAATAGGTAAAGAAAACATGTTTTGAAGTCAAGGTTTTTAAATAACTAAGTCGAATATGCATTTTAAAAATGTACGGTCTTTTCTAAAAATTTCGGCAGAGTTTCTTTTGTAAATACTGGCCCCGAATGGGGTACAACAAGAAAAATACATATATGCAATGATAAAAGGCATCCCCAAGCGGGAGCTAGCTCTTCGTCAACCGACGGTCACAACCACGCAAGCAATATAATATACAACGCCGAAAGACGAGGATCAAACTCAACAGAAACCCAATAAGCATGAAAACCGCAATACTACTAAGCGCGACTCTAAGGTCGAATAATATATCACTAATGTTTAAGTCTGAAACAATATACAAGTTTTGGTTGATGGAATTCTAGATACAATGAATAATACAAGTACAATGGTGGTTCTTGATGCAAAAGAACCCACCTACCGAATGCAATTCACCCGCAAGGAAGCAGTGTGCCAAAAATGCCGCAATGGAACCTGTACGGCAAAACCTACAAGAAACTGTGGAACAACGGGGGTAAGTTGCCAACTCGTGAATAGAAAACATCTATGAACAGAAATCGCATGTATGACGCAATCCTAGGTCATACGATCAATATACATCCTCAAATATAACCAGCAGCCTATAACAATGGCTAGGGTATACCTCTAAACGACAGTAATACCAAGTTCTCGTGTCAGTGCCTCAGATAACAATATATCATATGGATGATGTATGAATGCATGAAAACAAAATACATATACTGAAGGAACTGCTTTCATAACTTTGTGAGATTTCTGCATTTTTAAAATGAGGTAACATAAATGAAATCAGTATAAACAGTGTCTAGCATCGACACAAAACATAAATCCCAATATCTCAATATCTCAGGCTCCGGCTATCCGGACTGGCCTGTATCATCAAATAACAGTACCTCAATATCTCAAAATCTCAATGTCTCAGTCTCAATATCAAGGGCGCCGTCAGTCCAGACCGGCCCCTACCATCAATCTCAAGACCATGACGGTATCCTCCGGATATCCGACGCGTCGGGTAAAATCACCGGTCGGTAGTGCTCCCCTGCCAGGCTCAACGTCAACAACACGACCTTCTCGCCCCGGAGTACCGCACCGGGTCCACCATGTACCCGAAACGGTTCATCCATCTCCTCGAATCGGGTCTCGAAATCCATCAGCAAACTCATGGTGGACGACTCATACATCATGGGAAAACGGCACTTTTTATTTAAAAGAGAGGAAAGAAACTTATACAAATTTTGCGGTTTTCCCCTAAATCCAGAAAATCTCATAGAAATCCGAATCCAAAACATCAATAGCATATAAACCCATGAATATAGGCATGAGAATCCATGAATACGGCATAACAATGAATAACAATATGCATGAAGTGACAAGTAATAACTACAATATCTATGCTGGCATATAAGGTAAGTACACTAATATTATGTCAAACTACTAGCTATCAAGCTAAGTTAAGCAATAATATTTTCTAAGGTGTACGTGACATGGCAATTACCGATGAAGATGTGTGTGAGCCGGCAAGTAAGTGTACGTGGTACATACGCATCATCGGTAATGGTGCTGGTGTCCTAACAGCATAATGTCAACAATGCAATATGAAATAACAATGTAAGTATGCGATGCGGAGCGAGCAACCAAAATGAGCGGGAGCTAAATATTAAACAATGGTGCCATTTGAAATAACACGAATCGTGGGGTTTTGAAAATAGGGGCTACGGTGGTTTTAAGAAAGGATACGTGTTTTGAAATATCCGTAGATCCCTTGACCTGGCTTTTAAAATACCCACGACCCGCTAGTTTTGAAATAGGTAGGAGTCTAATCTAATCTAACAACTACACTAAACTATACGGCTGAACTAACAAGCTGAACTACAGGTAAGGAAACCGCCTAACATCTGAGTCGGTACATATATATACATGTATATGTATAGTCGGTGATCCCGCCTCAATAATATCATATCCGATACCACATCTATAATCAGACATTCCAAGTCAAGAGTGCGGATCAATCATCAATATATAGCTCGTACGTAAATCCGTCGTACGGCATCCCAAATCTGGGTACGGGTCAATATCACATTCATCATACTATTCATCTGGTATCCTCTTTATCAAATATCATGATCGGGGTACAGATCTACGTCTAGTACAATACTGATACCGCCTAAGTATGCATGCAGGTGTAAGAACCAGTACGTCAAAAGACCCGTGAAAACATCATGTCGTATCTCAATACGAACCAAATCACATCACCGATCTCCTGTCCTCAAGCCCAATCTCATCGACTCATCTCAAATCCCAAATACTATCCTCAAATCCAGTATATGAACACATAGTCCCATACCCATGTGAACACATAAATATATATTCCCATATACGCACATATGAAAGAAGGAATGTATGCAAGTATGTGTGTGCGTGCGTGTGTGAGTGCGACCACTACTCTAAGGTTTCGCAACTACACTAAACCAATCCAAAAATACCAAATATACATCTTTATCATCAATAATCTCAACAACATACAATCAAAATATGTGTGTATACGTATTCGTATACATCACCACGAACTACGGGGGTGCTATACGCCATCCACCCGACTTCTCCCCGTAGATATAAATCTACTCACCTGTATCATGCATGTCGGTGTCGATAACGCCATGCTCCGTCGCCTCGGAATCTACGTGAAGGTACCTACAATGATCAACCATAGCAATGCGTATGAAAATCAAGGCAGAAAACCGATACAGCGCACAGTGTGCTCATAGGTTGGAACCTATGGCCCAAACATGCAAATCCAACAAACAACCCCTGTTGTCGATGTACGAACACCCGACAACCAAATACAAATCCAAATATCAAGAAAGTGCATTTAAAAATACGGAAAATATCGCCTAAAACACACCAAAATGCTCCCAGATTTTCCCCAGATGACAATTAGCCAAAACTGCATATAGGAGGGGTCTAATTTAGTGCAAAATGAGCCCTGGAACAAAAATGGACCGATTCTCTTCTACTCTGGCCGCAATTTGCGGCCAGAATGATTAAATCTGCGGCCGTAGGTTTGAGTTAGGGGCTCGGGTCTTGGTGGTAGCTTCCTAGGTGCCTGCACGACTCACTGTCAGCTCAATTTTATTTTTGGTGCCCCCGGGTTGCTCCAGATTCCAGAACACCTCCACAGATCACACAAACCGACATGAAAAGTTCCGTAATTCCGTATTTTTGGGTTTCAGGTTGTGCTAGGCCAGTGTTTTGGTCAATATAGGGTCTAAGGTCACCATTTAAGTCCAATTGCAAAGCAACATCTCAACTTTACCCTAACCCTCTCTAAGTTGGTCCAAAATACACCAAATTACACGATATCGATATGAAACTTGAATTGAAACTTAAGCACAAGCAATAACACTCTAATTGTGAAGAAATTACCTCATAAGACCCTCATGAATCCTCAACAGCGCCAAAATGAAGACTTCCTTGGTCCAATGTGTAGCTAGTGAGCTTGGGAACAATTTTTGTGAAGTGGGGATAGGGTTTTGAGGTGTTTTTGGATGTGTTTTGAGGAGTTGAAGAGGGGAAGGTGGTGAAGAGCAGGAGCAGCAGCAGCAATGAAGGAAGAGGGAGAGAAATGAGTGAAGGAATGAAGGGAAATGGCCAAGTCAACACCCTCACCTACTCTTTCTCACCCATACCTCAATATAATATCCTTTTTCCCTTTCTTTTCTTTTCTTTTCCAATTTCATTAACCCAAATCCTTCTCACACCAATATTAAACCCAAAGTAACATGGTAGAAATGCACAAGTGAAAAACAAAAATAATATGTGCATGTTTTGCACAAAAATGCTAAAAAACCGATTAGCGATTTTTAATCGCGATTAGCACTAAATTAGCATATAATTAATTATAAAAACTTTAAAATGGCATAATTCCATAAAATACCCTATTTGAGAATTTTCCATAATTTGTTTCCCATTTATTTGTATTTAATTATACCGAAATATTAAAATATTCATTAAAATAATATTAAATTATAAAAATTCCCAAAAATAATATTTTATTTTTTTGAAATGTTACAATCTTCCCCCCTTAAAGAAATTCGGTCCCCGAATTAAATTTAAACCCCCAAATTCTAAAACATTTCAATAGAATGTCCAAGTCGTCGGGGCTCCGAAATCATCAATGCATAAAACGCATCATAGCGCAATGCATGCGCATGAGAAATGAGTAGATAACTGAAAATCAAAACTCCATCAAGCATCCCGCAATCATCGGAGTCATGGTAAAGACACGAATGCCAAATCCAAAGCAAAACCAATATGATATAAATCAGAACTATACATGTAGATATCAAACCTATACATGTAAGTATATGAAGGAAATGCATGCCAAAACTCTTTAAAGTCAATGTGCAATGCACATAACACTGCACAGTGGCGGACGTCTTTATAAAAAAATAGCCATATACTTATATATCTTTTGTTTAGTATGCACAATCCGACGTTTTGAAAACAATTTAGAAGGGTTCCCTCGTTTTAAACGTTTCGTGTCATATCGGACACGTAGGTAAATATTGAGACTATAGCTCGCTTTTGGAAATCCCTTCAATAACTATCTATACATGCAAAACACACTCAGGTACTGTCATCTGACCAGTCCTGCTTAGTACGAAAACAAAACGCCATATCATAAAAATGTACTGTTCTATAAGAAATCAATCCCAAAATGTGCATAGGAATACTACGTGCGTCTGGTGCGCACGGAAATCAAAATCCATGAATGTGCCGTATATGCGCACAAGAACAACATCAAGATGCAACGGGTGTGCACGAAGTATCTGTCAAGGGCAACGTATGTGCCTGACAGCAAAACAGGTGCATCTGACATGCACGAAAAATCCCGATTTAGTGCATCTGGTGTGCAACCAAAATCGTATCTCATAACATGCGCCCAACATGCGCTAAAATCCAAATCTGGTGCATCCATCATACACGAAATCATGAAATCCAATATCAAGCGCCGAAACACGCGTAAAATCCAATCAGGTGCATAAAGTGCACAAACAAACATCGAACATCCCAATCGAAATCGAAGTCCAGTGCAACTAGGTGCACAAAATACATGTCACTGCACTGCAAGCATATGTAAACTATACAGAGGGCAAATACCAAATCGTGTGTGTGCATACGCACAAAATCAACTCAAATGTATGAAACCCATGAAATCCTATATATGGGAAACCAAGGCACGAAAACAATATCAAGTGCAACAACTGTGCAAAATCGCAAATATCCGATAGGTACAACCATGGTGCATGAAAACAAATATCATGAATCCAATCATCAAATCAGTCATGCGAATAGATCGCCCAAAATACCAAAACAAGTATGGCGGAATAGTCCTGCTCAAGCGCGTCCTCCAAGAATCTCTGGCCAACTGTCGCGGTTACTCGTAGCATATCCCGTCGACGATCCTGAACTCTGGCCTACTGGTGTGCGTATCAATGACCACTCCTGGGTTCAAGTCTTCTCTGTGGATTACCAATCTCACGATCCATCGGCTCATCGGCCCTGTCAGGTGTGATAACGGGGACGATTCCGTTTTGGCACTTCTCTGGTCATCTCTCGGTCAATCCTCACGACCACTGGTCAAGCAGCATGTCACTGGCGTCGGCCTCTGGCTCTCTAAATGCACGTGACACATCTAATCCTGGGTGCAAATATCATTGCAGCAGTATCCTGGAAGGAATCCTGCTCAAGGTCTCTTCGAAATCTCGTCTCTGCCTAACTGGCCGGAAGTCATCGTCCTTTACTACATCTGCTCCTTGCTCCGGAACGGCTGCATACTCATCACGACTGCTTCTGGAAGGTATATCCAAGTACAGTACCTCGGCATGCGCATATCATCTCTGATGTCGGCGGAGTGGAACGTCATCTTATCCAGATCTGGTATGAACCTCTTACTCCACTTTTCTCTAATGTCGACTGCTTCGGACTCGTCTCGTCGTGGCTGCATGGACTGAGCTCCAACGGCTATCCTCGTATCTGGAGTCTCCCAAGAAATACATCTCACCGATTAGCATCCGAATTAAGTCGAGCCATCCGATCGATTCGTCGAATCCTCATAGTCCCCCAAGAGCTCAACATCTTGGGTACAGTATAATAGTATCGAGTACATACCACAGCATCGGTGGTCCAGCCGTAGAAGGGCAAACCCAAGCCTCACTAATGGCGCCGCAGAACTGCCGCAAACCCTAAGGTTCAAAGGCTTTCATACGGTCATTAAGTCGAGTTAGGGTTTCATTCTTCTAGAGGGACCATAGAATTGCTTGCATGTCTTTCCGAATACTTTAAACTTGGAATAATAGGTTTCTGACATTCGATCGTCTCTGTCGACTCTCAACGTCTCTGCATGAAGTCGTCTCAGCTGGAATCAATCTATCTGATGACCTCGCGTCGGGGTAGCGAACGATCCACATGTCCTAGTCTCTCATCCTCGGGTGACTAGCGACCTCTATCATCTCTTAGTACAACTTTTACTGCAATAGCTCCAACATCTGGGGCGATATCTCGTCGTTCGCAGCAATAACTGGCTCACTCGTCTGCACGTTGAACCGTGCCTCAATCATCATGAATAAGCCACACATCAACGGTCATCAAAGTCTGGCTGGCCTCTGTCAGTGGCTCAATCCTTTGGTGCTAATCTGCACGTCCGAGAAGTCTCATACAGCGATCCATCCAACGCTCGTGGCGCAAAACCACAATCCAAAAGACACATCTCTACAATCGTGTGTCGCCCGAATCACGCCCTGGTCAGTCCTCGTTCGTTACGAGCTCATGCTGACTGCAACTCTAGCCGTAGCTCTCCTTGCCCGTAATCGTGGCGGCAAAACCATAACTGGTACCAATGATGCTAGATCAGGAATGAATATGATACTGAGCAAAGAAATGTACATCCTAAGGCTCCTTAAGTGGAGTGGCGTGTCGTAAATATGCCGCGGAACATACCCACGGTACGTCACTCTACTTTAGTCACCTATTCCATCAACCAAGGGTCATCCTACGCTCCGAAGGTAAAACCTAACGCTCTGATACCAACTTTGTCACGACCCGAAAGAGCACGTGACTGGCCCTTGAACCATATGAAGTCTATAGGACTCCATCTGATCCAAGTAAGCCAAAAGCCCAGAAATCTAAAACCATTTTAAGGATAAATAAAGAAAACTGGTTTTTAATAGGTAAAGAAAACATGTTTTGAAGTCAAGGTTTTTAAATAACTAAGCCGAATATGCATTTTAAAAATGTACGGTCTTTTTTAAAAATTTCGGTAGAGTTTCTTTTGTAAATACTGGCCCCGAATGGGGTACAACAAGAAAAATATATATATGCAATGATAAAAGGCATCCCCAAGCGGGAGCTAGCTCTTCGTCAACCGACGGTCACAACCACGCAAGCAATATAATATACAACGCCGAAAGACGAAGATCAAACTCAACAAAAACCCAATAAGCATGAAAACCGCAATACTACTAAGCGCGACTCTAAGGTCGAATAATACATCACTAATGTCTAAGTCTGAAACAATATACAAGTTTTGGTTGATGGAATTCTAGATACAATGAATAATAAAAGTACAATGGTGGTTCTTGATGCAAAAGAACCCACCTACCGAATGCAATTCACCCGCAAGGAATCAGTGTGCCAAAAATGCCGCAATGGAACCTGTACGGCAAAACCTGCAAGAAACTGTGGCACAACGGGGGTGAGTTGCCAACTCGTGAATAGAAAACATCTATGAACAGAAATCGCATGTATGACGTAATCCTAGGTCATACGATCAATATACATCCTCAAATATAACCAGCAGCCTATAACAATGGCTAGGGTATACCTCTAAACGACAGTAATACCAAGTTCTCGTGTCAGTGCCTCAGATAACAATATATCATATGGATGATGTATGAATGCATGAAAACAAAATACATATACTGAAGGAACTGCTTTCATAACTTAGTGAGATTTCTGCATTTTTAAAATGAGGTAACATAAATGAAATCAGTATAAACAGTGTCTAGCATCGACACAAAACATAAATCCCAATATCTCAATATCTCAGGCTCCGGCTATCCGGACTGGCCTGTATCATCAAATATCAGTACCTCAATATCTCGAAATCTCAATGTCTCAATCTCAATATCAAGGGCGCCGTCAGTCCAGACCGGCCCCTACCATCAATCTCAAGACCACGACGGTATCCTCCGGATATCCGACGCGTCGGGTAAAATCACCGGTCGGTAGTGCTCCCCTGCCAGGCTCAACGTCAACAACACGACCTTCTCGCCCAGGAGTACCGCACCGGGCCCACCATGTACCCGAAACGGTTCATCCATCTCCTCGAATCGGGTCTCGAAATCTATCAGCAAACTCATGGTGGACGACTCATACATCATGGGAAAACCGCACTTTTTATTTAAAAGAGAGGAAAGAAGCTTATACAAGTTTTGCGGTTTTCCCCTAAATCCAGAAAATCTCATAGAAATCCGAATCCAAAACATCAATAGCATATAAACCCATGAATATAGGCATGAGAATCCATGAATACGGCATAACAATGAATAACAATATGCATGAAGTGACAAGTAATAACTACAATATCTAAGCTGGCATATAAGGTAAGTACACTAATATTATGTCAAACTACTAGCTATCAAGCTAAGTTAAGCAATAATATTTTCTAAGGTGTACGTGACATGGCAATTACCGATGAAGATGTGTGTGAGCCAGCAAGTAAGTGTACGTGGTACATACGCATCATCGGTAATGGTGCTGGTGTCCTAATAGCATAATGTCAACAATGCAATATGAAATAACAATGTAAGTATGCGATGCGGAGCGAGCAACCAAAATGAGCCGGAGCTAAATATTAAACAATGGTGCCATTTGAAATAACACGAATCGTGGGGTTTTGAAAATAGGGGCTACGGTGGTTTTAAGAAAGGATACGTGTTTTGAAATATCCGTAGATCCCTTGACCTGTCTTTTAAAATACCCACGACCCGCTAGTTTTGAAATAGGTAGGAGTCTAATCTAATCTAACAACTACACTAAACTATACGGCTGAACTAACAAGCTGAACTACAGGTAAGGAAACCGCCTAACATCTGAGTCGATACATATATATACCTGTATATGTATAGTCGGTGATCCCGCCTCAATAATATCATATCCGATACCATATCTATAATCAGACATCCCAAGTCAAGAGTGCGGATCAATCATCAATATATAGCTCGTACGTAAATCCGTCGTACAGCATCCCAAATCTGGGTACGGGTCAATATCACATTCATCATACTATTCATCTGTTATCCTCTTTATCAAATATCATGATCGGGGTACTGATCTACGTCTAGTACAATACTGATACCGCCTAAGTATGCATGCAGGTGTAAGAACAACTACGTCAAAAGACCCGCGAAAACATCATGTCGTATCTCAATACGAACCAAATCACATCACCGATCTCCTGGCCTCAAGCCCAATCTCATCGACTCATCTCAAATCCCAAATACTATCCTCAAATCCAGTATATGAACACATAGTCCCATACCCATGTGAACACATAAATATATATTCCCATATACGCACATATGAAAGAAGGAATGTATGCAAGTATGTGTGTGCGTGCGTGTGTGAGTGCGACCACTACTCTAAGGTTTCGCAACTACACTAAACCAATCCAAAAATACCAAATATCCATCTTTATCATCAATAATCTCAACAACATACAATCAAAATATGTGTGTATACGTATTCGTATACATCACCACGAACTGCGGGGGTGCTATACGCCATCCACCAGACTTCTCCCCGTAGATATAAATCTACTCACCTGTATCCTGCGTGTCGGTGTCGATAACGCCATGCTCCGTCGCCTCGGAATCCACCTGAAGGTACCTACAATGATCAACCATAGCAATGCGTATGAAAATCAAGGCAGAAAACCGATACAGCGCACAGTGTGCTCATATGTTGGAACCTATGGCCCAAACATGCAAATCCAACAAACAACCCCTGTTGTCGATGTACGAACACCCGACAACCAAATACAAATCCAAATATCAAGAAAGTGCATTTCAAAATACGGAAAACATCGCCTAAAACACACCAAAATTCTCCCAGATTTTCCCCAGATGACAATTAGCCAAAACTGCATATAGGAGGGGTCTAATTTAGTGCAAAATGAGCCCTGGAACAAAAATGGACCGATTCTCTTCTACTCTGGCCGCAATTTGCGGCCAGAATGATTAAATCTGCGGCCGTAGGTTTGAGTTAGGGGCTCGGGTCTTGGTGGTAGCTTCCTAGGTGCCTGCACGACTCACTGTCAGCTCAATTTTATTTTTGGTGCCCCCGGGTTGCTCCAGATTCCAGAACGCCTCCACAGATCACACAAACCGACATGAAAAGTTCCGTAATTCCGTATTTTTGGGTTTCAGGTTGTGCTAGGCCAGTGTTTTGGTCAATATAGGGTCTATGGTCACCATTTAAGTCCAATTGCAAAGCAACATCTCAACTTTACCCTAACCCTCTCTAAGTTGGTCCAAAATACACCAAATTACACGATATCGATATGAAACTTGAATTGAAACTTAAGCACAAGCAATAACACTCTAATTGTGAAGAAATTACCTCATAAGACCCTCATGAATCCTCAACAGCGCCAAAATGAAGACTTCCTTGGTCCAATGTGTAGCTAGTGAGCTTGGGAACAATTTTTGTGAAGTGGGGATAGGGTTTTGAGGTGTTTTTGGATGTGTTTTGAGGAGTTGAAGAGGGGAAGGAGGTGAAGAGCAGGAGCAGCAGCAGCAATGAAGGAAGAGGGAGAGAAATGAGTGAAGGAATGATGGGAAATGGCCAAGTCAACACCCTCACCTACTCTTTCTCACCCATACCTCAATATAATATCCTTTTTCCCTTTCTTTTCTTTTCTTTTCCAATTTCATTAACCCAAATCCTTCTCACACCAATATTAAACCCAAAGTAACATGGTAGAAATGCACAAGTGTAAAACAAAAATGATATGTGCATGTTTTGCACAAAAATGCTAAAAAACCGATTAGCGATTTTTAATCGCGATTAGCACTAAATTAGCATATAATTAATTATAAAAACTTAAAAATGGCATAATTCCATAAAATACCCTATTTGAGAATTTTCCATAATTTTTTCCCCATTTATCTGTATTTAATTATACCGAAATATTAAAATATTCATTAAAATAATATTAAATTATAAAAATTCCCAAAAATAATATTTTATTTTTTTGAAATGTTACAACGGACATGGGCAAGCTGTACTTCGGTTGAAGTAAACTCAAACTAGACTTGGTTGTCTCATAAGATCTGCCAATCTATGGAGGATTGTCTCTGAACTGCGCTCAAATAGGACAAGCTACCATCGGACCTCCGACACAAAGCATCAGCTACAACATTCGCCTTGCCCGGATGATAAAGAATCTCGCATTCATAGTCTTTCACTAGCTCCATCCAACGGCGCTGCCTCAAATTCAGATCTTGCTGCTCAAAGATGTACCTTAAGCTCTTGTGGTCCATGAATATCTGGCACGACTCGCCGTATAAGTAATGCCTCTAAATCTTAAGTGCAAAAACCAACGCAACCATCTCTAAGTCGTGAGTGCTGGGTTCCTTAGCACGACCACTAGGTTTCTATGACGACCCGAAATGGCACGTGGCTGGCACTTGAATCATGTGAATTCTATAGGACCCCACCTAATTCAAGTAAGCTAAAAGCCCAGAAATCTAAACCTTTTAGGGAAAATAGTGGAGGTAAAGTTTTGAAATAAGGTTTAACGAAATCAGGTTCCTTCTTTAAATACATAGGTAATATAATATGAAAACAACATTTTGTAACTATTTGAAAACACTTTTCGCCATTGAAAATTTCGGCAGCACCTCCTTTGTATATTTTAACCTGAAAACGGTACAAGCAATATAATAAAGGCATCCCAAGCGGGAGCTAACTCTTCGCCAAATGGAGGAACAACCACGTAAGATAAAATGAATATACAACGCCGAAGGGCGAGGATCAAGACTCAGAAAAAGTAAAGAACTCAACATCATCAAGGAGGCCAGAAAATCGTAATAATACATGAGCGCGACTCTATGGTCGAAAGAATAAACAACTGTGGTTTTCTAAGTCTACTAAATATACAAGTCTGGTTGATGGAGCTTACTAGATACATCTGAAATAAATAAAACTACAACGGTGGTCACGATGCAAGTGATCCCACCCGCCAAAGCAATCACCCGGAAGAAAGTGAACTGCCAGCAAGCCGCTACGGAACCTGTATGGCAAAACCTGCAAGAAGCTGTAGCACAACGGGGGTGAGTTTCCAACTCGTGAGTAGAAAACATCACCGAGCAGAAATCGAAAGTATGACTATCTCCTAGGTCATACAGTAATGTCCTCAATATAACCTGAAACATCTAATAATGTCAAGGGTAATCATCTAAACATAAGTGTAATACCAAGTGCTCGTGTCAGTGCCTCAGGTAGCAACACGTCACATATAAGATGTACGAATGCATTAAGAATGAAAGCAGAATACATCTTGTACGAGAAAACTGTTTTCTTATCTTAGTAAGATTTTAGTGTATAAACTGAAGTATTATCAACGAAATCAACAGAAAATCCGTGTCAAGCATCGACACAAAATATATATCCCAATATCTCAATGTCTCAATATCTTAATATCTCAATATCTCAAGCTCCGTCAGTCCGGATCGGCCCATATCATCAAATCTCACAACTAAACCGGTATCCTCCGGATATCCTCCGCGTCACAAATAACCGGTCGGTAGTGCTCCCCTGCCAGGCACAACGCCATCATCTGCGACCATCTTGCCCTAGGGTACCGTACCGGGTCCACCATGCACCCGCAGAAGGTTCATCCTCCCCTCCGAATCGGGTGTATGATGCCGCTCAAGGACCGAGAAAACTCATGGTGGACACCTCTCACATCATATCATGAGAAAACCGCAAATTTCAATCTTTAGAAATGATAATGAGTTTATAAAATCCTTGCGGTTTCTCCAAATCCAGAAATCTCATGGAAAATCCGAAATCCCAAAATCGAGAGTCAATAAACAGTAAATTACCGGCATAAAGCCCCATAATATTGCATGACAAATGAATATATACATGCATGGGTATCTAAGTAATGAATGCAATATATAAACTAGCATAGTAATGATATATTAGAACTATCAGCTAGTAAGTTATATCAATGAAGTAATATTCTCTAAAGTGTACGTGACATGGCAATTACCGATGATGATGTGTGTGGGCCGGCAAGCAAGTGTCCATTGACATACGCATCATCGGTAATGGTGCTGGTGTCCTAACAATCGATATCATAATAGTTAAGGAAACACATATATAACATGCAATGCAAAGAGAACACGAATATAACGGAGAATGAAAAGTAAACGCAACATTGAAGAATGTACATTTTTATATACGAGTCATACAGTTTTGGCATTTGAAATAGCACGAATCGTGGTTTTTTTAGAAAATAGGGGCTACGGTGTTTGTAAGAAAAGGTACATCCTTTGAAAAAACCATAATATCCCTCGAGATGTCTTTTGAAAATGCTCACGATTCATTAGTTTTTGAAAATAGATATGACTCAAGCCTGGTCTAACATCTTCCTAATCAACTAAAAGACTAAACTAAGGAATTAGTCAAAAGATTAAGAAATCCACCTAAATTCCGAGTCGATATATCTAATAGTCGGAGATCCTGCCTCAATAGCGTCACGTACAGTAAAATACATAGTATGACATCCTCGAGTCAAGAGTGCGGATCAATCATCATATATATACCTCATACGGTAAAATCCATCGTACGGCAAACCCAAAATTGGGGTACGGGTCAAATATCACATATACCTCATTATTCATATATATATCCTCGTGTGTATGAAAACACATGGCCCATCGATCCACTATAACATCATGTCATATATCATATCACGACCCAATCATATATCACAATCTTACGGCATCATGCCCGATCATATCGACTCACCTCCAAGTATCATATATTATCCTCATCACCCGTGTATACGTATATATATATATAATATATAATATATATATATATATATACCAACGCATCCACATATGTATATATACATACATATAAACATTTACACCCATAATCATGTCACGTGTGTGCGTGTATATGTGTGTCAACCTTTACCCTAAGGTTTCGCGACTAAGAACTAAACTAAAAGCACTCTCATCCAATTACGCTAAAACTAACCCATGGTCTCCTAAAGCCTTTCCTGCTATTTATTCACGTCTCACAATACACATATTTATATATATAACATATTCGCATACTACACTACGAATCTGCGGGGGTGTTATACGCCGTCCACCCGACTTCCCCCGTAGATATACATCTACTCACCTTGATCCTTGCTTGCCGAAGTCGATGTCGCATGCTCTTCCTTGTTATCTGAAGTCCACATGAAGGTGCCTATATATATTAACACATAGTATTGTAAACATAAATCGCGTACGAAAACAAAAATGGCACATGAATCAAACATAGGTTAAAACCTATGGTCTACGCATGCAAGAATAACCAAACAACTCCCGATATCCACGTACAAACGTCAAGTGACCGAGACAAAACACAATATCCAAAGTTCAAGTCATTAACAATCATGAAACCAAAACAGAACCTCAGAAAATTTGCTCCAGATTTTTGGTCAGGTGAATTGGGGATAAACAAGCAGTACAGTGGGGTAGTATATGGGGTATGTGAGCTACAGAACCAATCCTAACACCAATACCTACAGATGACCCGGCGACATCAATAGAAATTCCGGCCTGGCCGATCTTAGATGGTTGGTTTGGGTTCGTATTTTCAGGGTGGTCTTCTAGTGTTAAATCTAGGTCGATAGAGTTGCTTGTTTTTCCTGTAAAGATCTCAGGTCACTCCAGATTTCCTGTAGGCATAAAATATTCACAAAACTGACATTGAAATATCTAACTCAAGTTTCATGGTCTAGGCTCTGGCTTGACCTATGTTTTAACACCAAAGGGGTTCTAGTCACCAATTACACCTCAATTGCACCATCACTGTAACAATCCTAAACTTCCTGCACAACTTTCTGTACAAATTTTTTCAAAAATACAGAAAGGGGTACTTTTGCCTGAGCACAAGTTATAAGTTTGTTTTGCTTTTTAATAGAAAAAATGAGCTTTTAGCTCATTGGTAAGACCTTGCACTGCTGAACCAAAGCACCAGAGTTCAAATCCCATCACCCACATTATTTTTAATATTGATTTCTTTTTAAATTTTTAGAATCCCAAGAGTCTACACGTGCTAAACCCGTAAAACAAAAATCACAAATAAAACAAACTGTTCCAGGAGAACAACCAAGAGACACTGGACACATGGCAACGAGTTCGGCCCCGACTCGGCCTGACTCGGCCGGCGGACCGGCCGACTCGGCCGCCGCCGCCGGCCGATTCAGCTCGGATCGGGTTTGGCCCTTCTGTGAACTTGTGACTTTTTGTATCCCCATTACCCCTGTATACTTTAATTACCCTGCAGAATTCCAGAGCCTTTAAAATTCGATTAAAACTCTTTTTAATACAAAATTTAATACATTTTCTTCTCACCCTTTCACCTACCCTAAACCTAGTTTTACCCTATAAATACCACCCCTAAACACACACCCCTCACTCACAAATTCTGTCCAAACTCTCTAGAATTTTGTGTACAAGTGGAGTTAGCGAAGGGCGAAGCTCCGGCGATTTTCCGACGACGACTCTAGGTGTTTCCGGAGACGAAACGACGCACCGGCAAATCCTACTTCCTCCTCTCCCTCTTCTCTAACCTAAAAACAAGTATGTCCCTTCTCCCTCTTCACTTTGCTATTCTAAAAAGTCGTATTTCTAAAACCCGACAGAATCGGAGTTAATCCGACTTCTGATTCGGTTCTTCTTAAAATTCCACCTTTTCTTAAATACAAACATACTAAACCCTTACATGTTGACTATTAAACATTAACAAAACATCATGAACAAGTTCCATAGAAAAATATTTCATATTGCAATTTTTATCGTACTTTTTCAGTAAAATACCATGTAGTTTAGTTTTGAAATTAAAACATCATATTTCTTGATATACCTTTAAATAGATCACGAAGTAATAACCTACCTCCTCAAAACACTCATATGCAAGATAGCACGATACCTTTTCGGAAATATAGATTCGGGAAAATACCGTTTTACACAAAACTACCTTTAATTTATAAAAACCATTTTCACAAGATTATGTATTTTAAACAAGTCTTTGCAAAGCGCCGCTACAACCCATTTGGGGAACCCGTTCGGGATGGTGCGGATTATCGTACATCCTCGGGCTTAGTAGTACGAGATGCAGACCTCCGCAAAGAGCATTCAGTCTCGAAAGATTTAAAAATACAAAAATCTTTAGAAAATGAGATTTCTAGAAAAATAATAAATTAAAATTATTTTTACATATATATATATATATTATATATATATGTATTATCAAAATATCTATTTTTGATATAGTATAAATATTCCAACTTTTCTAAGTCAAAAGAATCACTTTACATGAAAAATACCATGCAATTTCATACAAGTTCAATATTGCAAATAAATGCCCTATATTATGAAAAATAGGTTTTACTCACTGGAAATGTCACACATATAAAATATACATTTATGAAAACTCTATAGACGATAATTAAATACTTGGGGTGTATTTTTAAAATTATACAAAATTATTTTCACATAAAACCCCCTCAAGTTCTATAAATTACCCTAAAGACCCTAGTAAATATAGGTTTAAGCGGGACCAGTCTCTCGAGCCTCAGGGAGCTAGAGATATGGGTGCTTGCCTATTTAAGGTAAACAACATAATAAACGGTGTTATCAATATGGTAATCGTATTTGAAAAAGACACAAATCATGCCATCCATGTGCAACGGTTACCGATAACACCAAAACCTAATTCAGGACTTCAATTTTATTTTCTAATTGTTCTGACTCAGACTGTGCCTCATTATAAATAATTGACTTGAATATGATTCAAGTACAAACTACAATTCAACATGAATCTATGAATCCATACAATCTATACAATCTATATAAACCGAACCATGGATATATTCCATTTACATGATTATCCAGTACCTCCATTTCCATTTATACGATATCATGGTTTCGGCAAGTCTTCCATTTACAATACAAGTCTTCCATTTACATTTACAAAACAGTACAAACAACACATTTACAATACAATCAAGACATCGCGGGGTTTATAAGGGGTAGATTGGTACGAAAGGTGTTAGAAGTAGCACGAGACTGCAACCATAAGACACCTAACCTGAATTCAATCGCCGTTGTTCCGGGCATTCTAATGGATCCTTGTACTCCATTTGCCTTTAGTCTCTGGCATATAGAGACTCCTCTCGTATACACTGGCCTCTTTTGTACCAAGTTACAAACAACAACGTTAACACTAAATACAACAGTATACAATATAATACAACCTTAAATGCTACTCTCTCTCTCTCTGTCTATTCTACTTCTCCCTTATCTTTGGGACTTACCGAGCGATTTGTTCGCTGACGATATTCTCTTTCTTCTTCTTTGAAGTCGTCAGATGATTCGGATCTTCAGGAGATCGAGCCCACCAGTGAGGACTTGGATTAGCTAGCCTACGACCCAGAGCTTTAGATTCATTGTACACATTTCATTTCAGTACTTTACATTTCTGTTATGCCACTGTTTAGGCATTGCTTTCATTCAGATGTATTTACTTTTCCATGTACTGTAAAAGAATGTTAATAAATAAAGTTGTTGTTCAATTATACATGTCTTTGTCTCTTGTGCATTTTTATGTATATTGCTTAGATATGCTTAGCGAATTTACTTCAGAGTAAATACGTAGCGGTCAATCGCGTCCTCTGCCCGTATACTGGGAAGCGGGGCGTGACAATCACAACTCAAGAATCCCCTAAACTTCATCTTGGAATTTTTCAAGATCACTAAACCTTACTTAATCAATTCTAAACTAAAATAGAAGCTAAAGGAAATCAATTAATACACTAATGGTGAAAGAAATACCTCATTTGGAAACTAAAGAACTTTCTTGAGTTGCCCCAAATGCTCAAAATCTCAACTTGATTAGTCCACCATGCTTGTAGTGAGCTTGTGCACAATTTTAATGAAGGGAATACAAGGTTTTGATATGGATTTGGGGGTGTTGTGAGGAGGTGGAGGAGGTGGAGGGAGAGGGAAGCCATGATAGGAGAAAGAGAAGAAGAATGGTGAAGATGAAGTGAAGAAAATGAGCCATGGTCAAAAGACCCCTCACCCTCTCTATCTCTTTCCCTCTCCCATGCCATGCCCATACCCCTTTGTCCCCACCATACAAAATATCTCTCTTATTTCATTTCTTTTCTTCACATTTCCATTTTAAAACTAAAGCCATTCTTGAAAAAAAGAAAGAAGTCATGGTAGAATAAAATGTAACAAGTGTTTTTAAAATATGACATGGTGCATGTCATTTGTATAATCAAGCTTAATGCATGATTAGTGATTATTAATTAAGTTTAGCCGTAAACTTGTATGTAATTAATTCTAAAATATCCAAATTGACTTAATACACTCAAAAATCAATAATCATGTAGAATTTTCAAATATCTCCCGAATTATCGGTATATAGTTATACCATATCATTAAAACTACTCTCCATAGTTTAAAATATTCATAATATTTATTAATTAAATTGTTTAACTTCCCAAAAATAATATTTTATTTTTCTGAAATGTTACAGTTTCGGAAGGCGTCAAACATGCTATTTTTAAAAATCTAGAGTGCTAGGAAACCCTCAACCAAGGATCTAAATAGAGAATTAGGGTTTAACTAAACAAGTAAACATCTTTACTCTAAGTGAACACGGAATACAACCTTTGTAGACCGGTCCTTCACTTTTAAAGCTCCATATAGTAGTCCCTTCGCTCCAAGTAGTGGTCTCCCGGACTCTCGTTAGGCTCCACTAGGCGAAATGAACGAGCTTGCTTAAAGATCTTTGAGGCCAAAGATGATCTACGTCGAGAAATCTCCAACTCAAGCTACCTATTCACTAATTGAGAATTAGTGAAGCAAACAACCTACACTAAATGGCTAGTCTAGTATAGATTGATGAAGTAGGAATTTTGCTTACTTTAGAATAATTTTTCTCACTCTCATTCTTCATCTCAAGAAAAACTAGTGAGCTCTCATGAGATGAAGAAGATGAAGAAGTGGACTAGAATGGCAACCATGGATAAGATAATATCATATATTATCATTGTAGAGACTTAACTATGGTTAAAGATAAATGTTAGGTGAATAAATATCTAGAGAAAAACAAAATTAGTGGACTTTGTCAATGGTTTCCACAAGCTTTTACTAGCAACTAACCATGACAATTTTCCACCTAATTTTGATTTTCCCTTAATAATTAATTACCTCAATTATCTAAAGTATAGTGTGAGTCTCATACACCCATGTACAATGTAACATCAAGCATGACACAAAGAATAAATACAATAATATATATCACATATATATTAAATGTACAAGTGAGAAAAAGAAATTCTTAAGTGAGCTAATATTAGTTAATGTATATTAATATGTCAAATATATAATCATACATTAAATTATTAAATCAACACTTGATTTAATAATCCGGCTATATCACATATAACCGACTAATATCATTTATATCAACTTATCGAATCAACACTTGATTCGATAACCCGTATATATCTCATATAACCGACCGATATCATATATCGCAAGATTAGAATACGGTATCACATACACGTATTAATCTCGATCCCGCACATATCACATATGTGCCCTACTATGTTTCTCCTGAGCCAGAAAACCTTTGTGTATGACTCTAAAAACTCGTCAATACGCCGACAATAGATGATAATCATATCAGTCACCCACAAGCCGTTAGCGGTACTAGCAGGACGTAACGGCTACCCGGGTATTGAGCGATCAGAAGATCAACAAGCTAGCTTGCTCATACTTCTATGAATCCAATAAGTAACACTACCGTACAGTCCGGTCCCTTCGTCTGATATGTCGCATATCTAGCCTGGGGGTGGTAAACGTCTGACCCCGATAGCTTGATAAGTCATGCCGATGTGAGGCTCATAATGGTTCGAGAAACTACTGATAACACTTACCAGTAAATCTCTGCAACCCTAGCCAGGGATTTCCTGTTATGGCCAATCGAGCACAGCGCAACATCAACCCCCAATATAACCGACCGAGACGAAATCCCTTCCTATCGCTCATTGTCTCCATGCGAATCGGGACTGCACCCAAAAATCACCGTTTTGCACGCACTCTTGAACGTGGTAAGGTGGAAATAAAAGCACAATGGGAATCACACAAGAGTCTATGACGATCTCGGGTCTACAGACTAACCTGTACCAGTGTCACTAGAGAACTGCTATCTGACGTGAGGTATAATACCAACTAGGAGTTCTCGGCAAGTCCTGTTCAGTGTACCCATTCTCCAATGAGTACCTGTGCACATTCTCTGATGTCAAACACCAATGGTTGTGGGATCAACCATCGGCCCATACAGGGTCAAGAATTGTACACACTAGTCTACTCTGGAATATGTATGCCCCATCTCGATACTCCCACGACTAGGATGTAACATTTCAGAAAAATAAAATATTATTTTTGGGAAGTTAAATAATTAAATAATGAATATTATGAATATTTTAATGTATGGAGATTGGTTTTAATGATATGGTATAGTTATATACCGATACTTTGGAAAATATTCGGAATATTATAAGAAATATTGATTTTGAAAGGGACTTTAAGAATGGAGTATTCATAGAGTTTTATATGATTAATTATATTCTATGTTAATGCTAAATTCGATTAATTTTCACTAATCATGCATTAAGCTTGATTATGCACATGACATGCACCATGTCACATTTAAAAAAACAAACTTGGCTTAAATCCTTATTTGTGCATGGCTTCATTTTTTATTTTTACAATTGTTTTATAAGTAAAACCAAAAGGAAAAGAAAAATAAAAAGAAAAGGAAAAAGAATAAAGAATGGGGGCATGGCATGGAGGTATGGGCTTGAGAGTGAGAGAGAGAGGGTGATCGGTCATTGACCATTGGTTCATTGTGTATCACTTCATCATCTTCATCATTTTCTTCTTCTCCTCTCCTCTCCCAAGGCTGCCCTGTTCCTCCACCACCTCTACCTCATCACTACAACCCCAAAACCACATCAAAACACTTCATTCCCTTCACAAAAAATGTGCACAAGCTCACTATAAGCATGTTGGATCAAGAAAGTTTGGATTTTGAGCACTTAGGGCAACTCAAGAATTTTCTTGAGTTGCCAAATGAGGTATCTCTTTCACCTTTAGTGTAGTATTTGATTTCCTTTAGCTTCTATTGTAGTTTAGAATTGATTAAGTGTAGTTTAGTGATCTTGGAAAATTCCAAGATGAGGGTTAGGGGATTTTATGAGTTGTGAAGTGTAAATTGAGGTTAGTTGAGGCCATAAAACCCCTCTAGTGTTAGAATTCAGGACAAAACCTGAGACCATACCCCAAATCGTGAACTTGAACTTGGCCGATATCGGAAGTTGTGGTATTTGTGAGGTGTTATTGGAGATCTGCTATCACCCGGGGACCCTAGAAATTATTTAGCAAAGACTGAGAGATGTGCAGACAACCTGTAAGCTAACCCCAAAACCCGAGACCACATAGGCAAGTTTGGGCCGCAAATAATCCTTTTTTGGCCGCAAATTGCGGCCTTGGTGTGAGAAAATTGGCTCGTGCTTGGTCCATGGCTCCAATTTAGACAAATTAGACCTACCCCATATGCAGAATTAGCTAATTTCACCTGACCAAAAATCTGTGACCATTTTCTTGAGTTGTTGTTTGGATTTGGTGACTTTTAATGACTTGAACTTTTGATTTTGTGTTTTTTCTCGGACACTTGACATTTGTACGTCGATATCGGGAGTTATTTGGTTCTTTTGCTTGAGTAGACCATAGGTTTTAATCTATGTGTGATTCGTGTGCCATTTGGATTTTCGTGCGCGATTTATTTTTTACGATGCTATGTGTGGATATATGTAGGTACCCTCATGTGGACTATGAACAACAAGGATGAGCGAGGCGTCATCGACTACGGCAAGAAAGAATCAATGTGAGTAGATATATATCTACGGGGGAAGTCGGGTGGATGGCGTATAGCACACCCGCACTTTCATAGGGTAGAATGAGAATGTTATATTTATGTGTGTGTGTGTGTGTGTATGTGTGTGTGTGTGTAGATGCGTTGGTACATATATATATACATATACGTATACACGAATGATGAGGATAGTATACGATACTTGGAGGTCAGTCGATTTGATCATGCTGTAGGGATGTTAGGCACACGGACAAGGGTCTACGAAGCATCAACCATGCCCGATTAAAAATTTAGCCATGCCGAACAACCCTAAACAAGATCTTTAAACTAGAGATTAGGCGAAAACAAGCATGTTAAACACTTTAACACTAAGTGAGAGGGATTACAACCTTTGTAGATCCGGTCCTTCACTTCCTAAGCTCCGTGTTGAGGTCCCTTCGCTGCGATCATCGTGCATCCAGACTCTAGAGAGGCTCTACGAAGAGAAAGATGCAAGCTTGCTTCCGATCTTCGATAACCAAGATGATCTACCTTGAAGTTTCATTAACACAAGCTCTCACTCACAAAATGAAGTGAACACCCTCATCTAAATGGCAAGGGTAGATGAGGATGATGAAGTAGGATTTTTGCTCTCATTTTTTTTCTTATTCTCACTCACTTTCATCACAAAAAGCATAGCAAGAAAGCTTTGCATCAAGCAAGAAGAAGAAGAAGAATAGTGAATCCTTTTGTGATGAATAATGAAAGTTATGATAAGGTTAGAAATGCAACCATGGTCAAACTAACCTATGTAGAGATTTAACTAGGGCTAGGGTTTGGGTTGGGTTAAGAATGAGTCATTACAAAATATCAACACAAATATCTTTTCCAAAACAAAAAAAGAAAACTTCTAGAAACTTCTAGAAAGCTTAACCCAAATCAAACCCTAACCATGTTTAATCTCCACTAATCATGTTGTATTAATAACCACATCATGTTACAATATTATATATCACATATATAATATTTATTGTAACAAAATAAAATAATACAATTAACATATATCGCATATATATCAATGTATTACCCGAGTGAGAAAAAGAATCTTTTAGTGAGCTAATATTAGTTAATGTAATTTAATATATCATATATATTATTATACATTAAATTATCGAATCAACACTTGATCCGACAATCCGGCTATATCGCATATAACCGACTAATATCTCATTTACCGATTCATCGAATCAACACTTGTTCCGATGACCCGGCTGATATCAAATATCGCGAGAATAGAACACGGTATCTCATATCGCATTATCCTCGGTCCCGCACATATCATATATGTGCTCCTACTCCATTTTGCCTGAGCCAAGAAACCTCTGTGTAGGACTCTAAAGAATCGTCAATACGCCGGCAGTAGGTGATGATCATATCAAACACCTACAAGCTGCAAGCGGTCAGCTAAACGTAACAGCCACCCAGGTATTGAGCGATCAGAAGATCAACAAGCAAGCCTGTACATTCTCCTGCGAATCCAATCAGTAACACTCCCGTACAGTCCGGTCTCGTCGTCTGATATGTTGCATATCTCGCCTAGGGGTGGTAAACGTCAGACCCCAGTAGCTTGATAAGTCGTGTCGATATAAGGTCTATAACAGTTCGAGAAACTACTGATAACACTTACCAGTAAATCTCAGCAACCCTGGCCAGGGATTTCCAGTTATAGCCAATCGAACACAGCACAACATCAACTCCCTATACCGGGAGAGACGAATCCCCTCCTATCGCTCATTGCCTCCATGTGATTCGGGACTGTACCTAAAAGCCACCTTTTTGCACGCCCTCTTGGACATGGTATGATGGAAATCAAAGCACAGTGGGAATCACACAAGACTCTATGACGATCTCGGGTCAACAGACTACTCTGTACCAGTGTCACCGAAGAACTGCCATCTGACGTGAGGTATAATACCATCTGGGGGTTCTCGGTGAGTCCGTCCAGTGTACCCAGTCTCTACTGAGCACCCGTATACCATCCTTGATGTCAAACACCGATGGATATGGGATCATCCATCGCCCATCATATGGGTCAAGATGAGTATACGCTAGTCTACTCTGGTGTATCGATGCCCTGTCTCGATACACCCTCGACTAGAAACAGTTATAGGATGTACTCGCCGACTACCATGGCCCCACTAGTATGATCTCATCATAGTCCCAGTAGTGGAGTACATATCCTAAGGGCTTTATCAACATATAATATAGAGACAATCAGAGTACATGTTAAGATAAAGTACAACCAGATAGCAAACTATCATGTCGAGCAAGAAAGTCCTCCCTATATATGTCCTAGCATCCACTACAATATACATCGTATGTACAGTAATGGCCTCTAGGGCATACATATAACTAACACAGGCATGATGCCGTGAGATCGGTTATGTATTTTGGGTCGTGTTATGAGATACGACAGGATATATTAGTGGATCGATGGGCGATGTGTTTTCATACACACGCGGATATATGTTGATGGTATCGAAATGTACTAGACTTTAGATCAGTACACTTAGTTCATGATTTATGATAGTGATACCATATGATTAATGAGGTATATGTGATGATCGACCCGTACCCCGATCTGGGATGCCGTACGATGGATTTTACCATACGAGATATAGATATGATGATTGATCCACACTCTTGAATTGAGGATGTCTTATTACATATATTTTACCGTATATAACGCTATTGAGGTGGGATCACCGACTACTAGATATATCGACTCGGACTTAGGTGGTTTCCTTACCCTTTTGATTAGTCTCTTATCTTTGTACTGTAGTTTACTAAGTAGATGTTAGACTGGGCTCGAGTCGTTCTTATTTCCAAAACTAAAGAATCGTTAGTATTTTAAAGACAGGCTAAGGGATACTACGGATTTTTCAAAGGATGCACCTTTTCTTAAAAACACCGTAGCCCCTATTTTCTTAAACCACGATTCGTGCTATTTTAAATGTCAACACTGTATAACTCATATGTATGTAAATGTATATTCTTCATTGTTGCGTTTATTATTCATTGTCCGTATATTCTTGCTATTCGCATCGCATTGCATGCTTAAATGTGTTTTCGTAGTTATTATGAAACCCTGCTTTCAAGACACCAGCACCATTACCGATGATGCATATGCTCCACGTACACTTACTTGCCGGCTCACACACATCATCATCGGTAATTTCCATTTCACGTACACATTAGAAAACATTACTTCATTGTATAATTGCTAGCTGGTAGATTCGACTTAGTACTAGTACGTTTGCTTTCATATGCTAGTTTGATATAACATTTCTTACTTAGACACTTCGTGCATGTATATGTATATTCATTGTTATGAAATGTCATGGGGCTTTCTGCCGGTATTTCACCGTTATTTACTTTGGAGTTTGGGATTCGGATTTTCCATGAGATTTCTAGATTTGGAGAAACCGCAAGGATTTACAAACTCAATTTCATTTCAAAAGATAGAAATTTGCGGTTTTCTCATGATATGATTTGAGAGATGTCCACCATGAGTTTTCTCGGCTCTTGAGCGGTATCATACACCCGATTCGAGGAGTAGGAGGAACCTTCTGTGGGTGCATGGTGGACCCGGTGCAGTACCCCCGGGCAAGATGGTCGCAGATGATGGCGTTGAGCCCGACAGGGGAGCACTACCGACCGGTTATTTGTGACGCGGTAGATATCCGGAGGATACCGACGTAGTCTTGAGATTTGATGATATGGGCCAGTCCGGATTGCCGGAGCCCGAGATATTGAGATTTGATGATATGGGCCAGTCCGGATTGCCGGAGCCCGAGATATTGGATATTGGGATATATGATTTGTGTCGATGCTTGACATAGATTCTATGTTGATTTCATTGAGGATACCTCAATTTTTATATACAGAAATCTCACTAAATAAAGAAAATAGTTTTCTCATTCATGATGTATTCTGTTTTCATTTGTAATGCATTCGTACATCGTATATGTGATATGTTACTATCTGAGGCACTGACACGAGCACTTGGTACTACACTATAGTGGATGTTTACCTCGCTATTATTAGATGCTTCAGGTTATTTATATTATGAGGATATTATTGTATGACCTAGGATAGAGTCATACATGCAGTTTCTGCTCGGTGATATTTTCTAATCACAAGTTGGCAACTCACCCCCGTTGTACCACAGTTTCTTGCAAGTTTTGCCGTACAGGTTTCGTTGCGGCTTGCTGGCACACTGCTTCCTTCCGAGTGATTGCTTTGGTAGGTGGGTTCACTCGCATCGTGACCACCGTAGTATTTGTATTTATTTCAGTTGTATCTACTAACTCATCAACCAGACTTGTATATTTATAGACTTAGAAGACCAGTTATATTTTCTTTCGACTTTAGAGTTGCGCGCTTGTATACTTATGGTTTTCTGGTGGATATTGGTTTTCTTCTGAGTTTTGATCCTCGCCCTTCGGCGTTATATATTATATTGCTTGCATGGTTGTGTCCGCCAATTGGCGAATAGCTAGCTCCCGCTTGGGGATGCCTTTATTCATCATTTATATATATTCATGTGTTGTACCCGTTTAGGGCCAGTATTTACAAAGGAGACTCTGCCGAAATTTTCGGGAAAATATGACGTTGCTTTTAAATGTTTATTGCCACTTATTTATTAAAACCACTTTCTTTAAACAAGTTTTACTTCACTTCTTATTTAAAATGGTTTAGATTTCTGGGCTTTTGGCTTACCTGAATTAGGTAGGGTCCTATAGACTTCACATGATTCAAGTGCCGGTCATGTGCTATTTCGGGTCATGACAAAGTTGGTATCAAAGCGCTAGGTTTAACCTTGGTTCGAGTCTATGTTTGACTATGCAGAGTCTAGGGCGTATATTTATATTCGGAACCTAGGCTTGACCTTACGGAACTTAGACTTCGTCGAGAGGGTATTAGACCCGAACTTTCGTCGTATAGGTTGACCTTGGTTGATGGAGTAAGCGACTTAAGTAGAGTGATGTACCGTGTGTATGTTCCGCGGAATACTTACGATTCGCTACTCCTCTTAAGAAGCCTTAGGATGTACATTTCTTTGCACCGCATTTTATTCGTTCATATGATCTATCCTCATCGATATCGGTTGGTAGTTTTGTTACCACGATTGCATAGGCAGAGGGAGCTGCGGCTAGAGTTGCGGTCAGCATGAGTTCGTCGTGGATGAGGACTGACCAGGGTGTAATTCCGGTGACACACAATTGCATAGATGTGTCGTTTTATTGTGTTTTTTCGCGCCATGGGCGTTGATGGATTGCTTTTACTAAAATTTCTCGAACGTGCAGATCAGCACCAGGGGATTTGGCCACTGCTAGAGGCCAGCTACAATGTGATGACCGTTAATGTATCGTCTATTCTTGAGGATTGAGGCACTGTTCAGCGTGCAGACGAATGAGCCAGCTGTTGCTGCGACTGATAAGAAATCGCCCCAGATGTTTGAAGATATTGCAGCACGAGTTGTACTTAGAGATATGATAGAAGATCACTAGTCTCCTAAGGATGAATGACTAGGACATGTGGTTCATTGCATACCCCGATGCGAGGTCATCAGATTGATTGATTCTAGCTTGGGAAGACTTCACGCAGGTATGTTGAGAGTCGATAGAAAACGATCGAATATCAGAAACCCATTTTTCCAAGTTTAAATTATTCGGAAAAACATGCAAGTAATTCTGTGAACCCTCCAGAAGAATGAAACCCTAACTCGATATAATGACCATGGAAACGCTTTTGAACCTTAGGGTTTACTGCAGTTCCACGGTGCCATTAATGAGGCTTAGGGTTTCCCTTCTACGGCTGGTCCATAAGTACTATGGTATGTACTGGATATTATTAAACCGTGCTCAAGCGTTGAGCTCTCAGGGAATTATGGGACCTTAACGAATCGATCGAAAAGTTTGACGACGTCCGGATATCATGTGATGGGATACATTGCTTGGGAGACTCTAGGTATGAGTATAGCCATTGTAGCGCAATCCATACAGCTACGAAGAGACGAGTTCGAATCAAGTCGACATTAGAGAAAAGTGGAGTAAGAGGTTCGTACGTGATTTTGATGAGATGGAGTTCCACTCCGTTGACATCAGAGATGTGATACGCATGCAGAAGCGTTGAATATGGATATATCTTCCAGAAGGAGTCGTGATGAGTATGCAGCCATTCCGGAAAAAGAAATAGATTTAGTAAAGGGTGATAACTTCCGGTAAGTTCAGCAAAAACGAGATTTGGGAGAGACCCCGACAAGATCTTTCTGGAAATACTAAACAAGAAGACTTAGACCCAGGATCGGTCGTATTACGCACACCTAGTAGGACATAGTTTGGCTGCATCGACAAGACATGTTATGAGTGACCATGATAATTGGTCAGAGATCTTTATAGGATGTGCCAGAGTGGAACTATTTCCATCATCGTTCCATATTGGTCCATTGAGCCGATGAGTTATGTAGCTGACAATTCGCAGTAAAAGACGAGAGCCTAAGGGCACAAAGCGCCAGTCCATGAAAAGGAAGCTAGTAGATATCTTACTTTGCTAGCTTTGGATGTACCGACACCTTCTCGACATTGAAGGAAGGACATATCGACGACAGTATTTATGAGTTGTGATTTGGTGATTCGAATATCACGTATCCGTCATTTTGGATTTCGGTAATTTGGGCGATTTATTTGCATGATTGAGTTTTTGTGCACCACAGTTGCACTCGACTTCGATTTTATGTCATTCGAGATGTTGATTTGATTTCATGCCTATGGTATGCATGTGATTTGACTTGTGCCTTCGGTGTAGTTTTCATGCACTTCAGTATTTTGATTCAATTTTTTGCACGTTGATGGACGTGGTTGTGAGATTATATACCACGGTATACCTGATTTGTATTGATGCATGATGTATACCGTCGATTTCGATTGTGATATTCGATATTTGTTTTCGTGCACCTTGTACACTTGATTTGGGTTCTTGCACATACTTGGCGCGCTTGAGGCGATTTTGGTGCACACCAGATGCACTAAATCGGGATTCTTCGTGCATATCAGATGCACCCGATACTGCTGTCAGGCATACCCGTTGCCCTTGACAGGTGTTTTCGTGCACACCCGTTGCACTTAGATTTTTGTTTCTGTGCACATGTATGGCACATTCATTGATTTCGATTTCTGTGCCCGCCAGGTGCACGTTGCATTATTTACATATGCTATTGAGTGTGATTTCTTGGAGCATTACATTTTTATGATATTCACCATTTGGTTTAGTAACCGAGCAGGGACTAGTCATAGGACAGTACCTTAATATGTTTTTGCATGCATCGATAGTTATCGAAGAGATTTCCAAAAGGAGCTACAGTCTCAGTATTTTTCCTACGTGTTCGAGATGACCCGAAACATTTTATAAAGGAAACCCTTCTAAATTATTTTCAAAACGGCGGGACGTGTATGTTAAATAAAGGATATATATAGTTATTTTCTTACTATAAACGTCTCCTTCTTATGCCGTGATACGTGCATCGTGCAGTAATTTGAAAAAGGTTTGGCTGCATTTCCTTTCAAAGGTTTTGATGGAGTCTTAAGTTTGAATTGCTTACTCGTTTCCATGCACATGCATTGCGCTACAATGTGTTTTATGTATTTATGATTCCGAAGCCCCGACGACTTGATCATTTAACTGAAATTTTTTAGTATTTGAGGGTTTAAATTTAAATTCGGGGACCGAATTTATTTAAGGGGGGAAGAATGTAACATTTCAGAAAAATAAAATATTATTTTCGGGAAGTTAAATAATTAAATAATTAATATTATGAATATTTTAATGTATGGAAATTGGTTTTAATGATATGGTATAGTTATATACCGATAGTTTGGAAAATATTCGGAATATTATAAGAAATATTGATTTTGAAAGGGATTTTAAGAATGGAGTATTCATAGAGTTTTATATGATTAATTATATTCTATGTTAATGCTAAATTCGATTAATTTTCACTAACCATGTATTAAGCTTGATTATGCACATGACATGCACCATGTCACATTTAAAAAAAACTTGGCTTAAATCCTTATTTGTGCATGGCTTCATTTTGATTTTTACAATTGATTTATAAGAAAAACCAAAAGTAAAAGAAAAATAATAAAGAAAAGGATAAAGAATAAAGAATGGGGGCATGGCATGGACGTATGGGCTTGAGAGAGAGAGAGAGAGAGAGAGGTCATTGACCATTGGTTCATTGTGTATCACTTCATCATCTTCATCATTTTCTTCTTCTCCTCTCCTCTCCCATGGCTGCCCTCTTCCTCCACCACCTCTACCTTCTCACTACAACCCTAAAACCATATCAAAACACTTCATTCCCTTCACAAAAAATATGCACAAGCTCACTATAAGCATGTTGGATCAAGAAAGTTTGGATTTTGAGCACTTAGGGCAACTCAAGAATTTTCTTGAGTTGCCAAATGAGGTATCTCTTTCACCCTTAGAGTAGTATTTGATTTCCTTTAGCTTCTATTGTAGTTTAGAATTGATTAAGTGTAGTTTAGTGATCTTGGAAAATTCCTAGATGAGGGTTAGGGGATTTTATGAGTTGTGAAGTGTAAATTGAGGTTAGTTGAGGCCATAAAACCCCTCTAGGGTTAGAATTCAGGACAAAACCTGAGACCGAACCCCAAATTGTGAACTTGAACTTGGCCGATGTCGGAAGTTGTGGTATTTGTGAGGTGTTATTAGAGATCTGCTACCACCCGGGGACCCTAGAAATTATTTAGCAAAGACTGAGAGATGTGCAGAAAACCTAGTGTTAGTTATATGTATGCCCTAGAGGCCATTACTGTACATAGGATGTATATTGTAGTGGATGCTTGGACATATATAGGGAGGACTTTCTTGCTCGACATGATAGTATGCTATCTGGTTACTCTTTACCTTAACATGTATACTGATTGTCTCTCTGTTACATGTTGGTAAAGCCCTTAGGATGTGTACTTGACTACCTGGACTATGATGCGGATCATACTAGTGGGGACATGGTAGTCCATAAGTACATCCTTCAAGGTCCCTAGTCGTGGGCGTATCGAGACTGGGCATCGATATACCAGAGTAGACTAACGTATACCTTCTCGACCCATACAGATGGGCGATGGATGATCCCATATCCATTGGTGTTTGACATCAGAGATTATATACGGGTGATCAGTGGAGACTGGGTACACTGGACGGACTCGCCGAGAACTCCGAGATGGTATTATACCTCACGTCAGATGGCAGTTCTCTGGTGACACTGGTACAGGTTAGTCTGTAGACCCGAGATCGTCATAGAGTCTTGTGTGATTCCCACTGTGCTTTGATTTCCACCTTACCACGTCCAAGAGGGCGTGCAAAACAGTGGCTTTTGGGTACAGTCCCGAATCACATGGAGGCAATGAGCGATAGGAGGGGATTCGTCTCTCCCGGTATAGGGAGTTGATGTTGCACTGTGTTCGATTGGCTATAACCGGAAATCCTGGCCAGGGTTGCTGAGATTTACTGGTAAGTGTTACCAGTAGTTTCTCGAACTGTTATAGACCTCATATCGACACGACTTATCGAGCTACTAGGGTCTGACGTTTACCACCCCTAGGCGAGATATGCGACATATCAGACGAATAGACCGGACTGTACGGTAAGTGTTACTGGTTGGATTCACAGGAGTGTGAGCGGGCTTGCTCCGTCGATCTTCTGATCGCTCAATACCCAGGTGGCCTTTACGTTTAGCAGACCGCTTGCGGCTTGTGGGTGTTTGATATAATCATCACCTGCTGTCGGCGTATTGACGAGTCTTTAGAGTCCTACACAGAGGTTTCCTGGCTCAAGAGAAACGAAATAGGAGCACATATGAGATATATGCGGGACCGAGAATAATGCGTGTATGTGATACCGTATTCCATTCTCGCGATGAATGTATCGATTGGTTGTATGCGATATAACCTAGTTATCGATTCAAGGATTGATTCGATAAGCCGATACATTGGATATTAGTCGATTATATGAGATATGACCGGATCGTTAAATCAAGTGTTGATTTAATGATTTAATGCATAATTATATATTTGATATATTACTTTGCATTAACTAGTATTGGTTCATTTTAAATGGATTTTCTCACTTGATGTGCACATTGTATATGTGATATACTTTTGTGCACTTGTTTGTATCATGTTTGATGATACATGCATACTTGGGTTTGTGTAAAAACTTAAACCATGGTTATGTTAATGGTTAGGGTTTTGATTCATTAACTTATTCATTTTATTTATTTATTTGTTTATTTTGGGCAAGAAACAAAATGGTGGCATCTTTTGTTTTGACCTTGAAGCTTCATGAAGCTTTGACCACTTTGTTTCTTTCCTAAACCTAACCATTCACCTAACCCTAGTTTAGTCTCTACACTTAACCATGGTTGCTATATGATAAGTATCATTTCATTTTCTATTTTGATAATACTAATGATATTCTTTTTCTTCTTCTTCTTCAACAAAGAAGAAAGCTTGCAACCATTAATGGCATCTTGAGAAAAATAGTGAGAAATCCAATTCTAAAGTGAACCCACTTCCTATTTCTTCATCCTCTACCACTTGCCAAGTAGTATAGGGTGTTTTCTTCACAACTTTTATGGCTTGGTGAAGTTGGAGCTTGATCTTGTGTTGCCTCGAAGTAGATCATCTTCGGCATCGAAGTCGACGACCTAGCCCGCCCATTTCTCCGATGAAGCCGACGCTAGAGCCCGGGATCCGATGATCGCAGCGAGGGGACTTCATCACGGAGCTATGGAGGTGGAGGACCGGATCTACAAAGGTTGTATTTCCGTTCACTTCTTAGTAAAGTAGTTTACTAGTTGTAGTTATCGTCTAAACTCTAGTCAACGATCCGTATTAGGGTTTCTCGGCACTTGTAAAATTTGAAATTGGCATGGTTGATGCCTTGTGAGACCTCATTAGTGTGCCTAGGAACCCTACACCTAGAAGCTAACCCTAAAACCCGAGACCACATAGGCAAGTTTGGGCCGCAAATAATCCCTTTTTGACCGCAAATTGCAGCCTTGGTGTGAGCAAATTGGCTCGTGCTTGGTCCATGGAGAATTGGCTAATTTCACCTGACAAAAAATCTGTGACCATTTTCTTGAGTTGCTGTTCGGATTTGGTGACTTTTAATGACTTGAACTTTTGATATTGTGTTTTGTCTCGGTGACTTGACGTTTGTACGTCGATATTGGGAGTTATTTGGTTCTTTTACATGAGTAGACCATAGGTTTTAACCTATGTGTGATTCGTGTGCCGTTTTGGTTTTTGTGCGCGATTTATGTTTTACGATGCTATGTGTGTATATATGTAGGTACCTGATTGATTAGTCTTTTGCGTGTGTGCGTTTTAAAATAAATGTTTAGAATATACCGCAATCAATAACGGTGTCTCTTGGTAGCTAACCGGTTGAGTACGGGTCGGTCCACAGGAAAAACGTGTTCTTTTCTTTAAGTTCTTACGAGTTAAGTCCTATTTTTGGTAGGTTTTGATTGCTATAAAAACTAAGATTGAATTTAAATTGATTTGAAGCCTTGCTAGGGTTAGGATTATATTAGTTTGGAAAAATAACTCTACTCACTGCTTCTTTTTCCTTAATTAAGAACATATGTGTAGGGTAATAGTCAACAAAGGGGATTAGCACGACTAGGAAGAAACTTCGTTTCTTCCTTTTGGTCCTTGTCCGTCCTTTCTTAACTCTTAGCCCTAACCTCTATGTAAATCAACCACAACCGGTCTAACTAGGGAATCACCGCTACCTCGTAGGATTGGGTGCCGTAGTGAGCGGTGTGTGTTTGATTCAAATAGAGTCCTAATTAAAATGTTATATGGGCAAGAAAGGAGTGAGAGATTTCCATCTCTCAAACCTACCCAATCCTAACCCTAACAAGTGAGGAATTACTCACTCATTAGGAAAGTTACGATGAAATTCATTTTTATAATTTTTGTTTTAAATAAACTAACTAACTTGCAGATAAATAAAGACTGATAAAAAAATTGCAGAAAAATAAATTTCAATTACGAAGAATGCAAAATAAAAAAAACTTACTTTTATTGACACCTCTTCAACGATTACAAGAAATAAAATTTAGTCTAGAAAAATAAAAAGTGGCATGCCCCAAAAGAGGCTGTAGGCTTTCCTATTTATAGACAGGAGAAACCCAAGGTTTTACATCTGATCCATACTTGAAATTACAAGACTACCCTAAGAAAGCCGGGTCAAAGCACCGACACCCACCAACACGTGCACTGCACGGCTGCGGAACCGCGACGGAATGCCATGTTTGGCCGCGGATCCGCGGCCGTATGGTGAGATCTCTGGCTCGGTTCTTTAGGGATGCTTCAAGTTGCTTTTTCCTTCTGTTTTCTTCTTTGGGTTCCTCGGAATCTTTTCTTCTTTCTTTCAGATTTCCAACAGTGCAGAATTTATGGACTTTTATTGTTAGCTTCGCGTTGAAATCTTGAATCTTGTGCTGCCCTTGTGTTTTGTGCATTGAACTGTCTAATGATTTTCATTTTTTCCTTGAACTGGTAGGCGACATCATATGGATTCATCTATTGTTGGTCGTAGTCTCACAATCGTAGCGATTTTTCATGAATTTCACTATAACGATCTGAGAACCTGTAACCTGCAACTATTTAGCAGTCATGGATCAAAAGCACCTATTTATTCGTAATATGATTAAGAATGGGGAATATAATAATGCAAAATTCTGATATGAACAAATACTCCCAAACTTATCTTTTGCTCGTCCCGAGCAAAACTATTTTTATTCTCGAAAAAACATAACCTCACTTTCGCAGGGAATCGCAATTGCACTGAGCTCGTGCAACAAGCCGTTAAACCTCTAGGTGTCCCTAGTAGGAGGAGTGTTGTCTCCTGAGGGTTTTCAGCGGATACTACCCACAAAATCCGATCAATTTGGCCTGTTGACTTTCATTCTTCAATTCGGTGTTCTAGCAAGAAATTATATTATCTTCAACTTAGAAATCATCATCCCATATTTTTCACACTCACTTATCATTTAACTTATGATCATATATGTTCTGCAAATTTATTAAGCTTTCATCATCTTTTGAATTTTCCTTCTAAGGTTCCATCTCAACTTAGGAATTTTTATCATCTCTACTGAAAATATAAGCCATATCTTTCATTCCTATCTCTCATCCAAACTCCAATCATATACCCCTACGTGTGTGTGATTATCAACCCTACACTTGGAAATTCAATTCAAGCTATCATACTCTTGTCCATCGTCCAAAGTACTTTTAGTTGGTGAATTTTAGATGAAATCGCTCACACATCCTTCATGCGGCCGTTAATACTTCATGAGGTACTAACGACCGATTACAAATGTGTTCGCGCATTTAAGCGTAATTCCTCGTCTTGTAATACCTAAGGCTTTACCAGTGACTCCCAAACCAGTTGGTCTAAGGCACTGGGTGATAAAGCACCCTCGCTATATATATTTTTTATTTTACGCAGCCTTAAGTAATTACAAAACCAGTGTTCATTTTTTTATATATCTTATTTCACACTTATACTTTAATTTTTTTAATACTAAGGATTTTAGACAAGAGCATTTCAAGGTATCCTCTACTATCCCAAGTTTCAAGGTGCGTGTATGTGGGAGTTGTAGGGTATATATTTTCAGACTTTAGACTAAAGGGTCGGAATTATTTTTCAGACATACCCTTCAATAAAAATTTCAATACTCTTCCCTTATTTTGACTTAGCCCAAGAACTGAACTCAAAATTTGCCTATTTCTAAATAAACTACAAGAACATATATTTTCTACCGTTAAACTTTAAGAAAGGTTATTTTTAGGGTTTTTAATTTACTAAGTTTAGAATCTAGTTTTTCCTAGCCAGTTAACCGTCTTGTCAAACTTAAGTCAAATATGGCCAAAATTGAAGAAAAAAATTTAATTTTTTTTTTTAGTTTTACAATTTTTTATTTGATTTTTCTTTTATATATTTTTAATTTTTATTTTTTAATTTTTTTAATTTTTTTTTATAAAGATGCAATGCAGAATTAAACATGCAAAGAAAGAAAAGAAAAAAATATGTACAAAAATTAAAATATGCAATGCAATGATAACTATTTACAAACCACCTCCTCCTCTAAATTTACCAAAAGCAGTGCCCTCACTGCTCATGACCTCGCCGTCCCCTCAAACGTGAACGGGAACGTTCCTCTCTCGCCAGCAGTGTAGACACACCATGCTCTATTTCGGTCACACGGTGATCCAAGCTGGTCACCAACCCTACCAATCTGTCAATCCCCCTAGTGGCTTTCCTAAGTAGACATGCATGTTCTGCGGGGGTAAGCTCTTCCTCGCTCGCGGTCGAGCTGGAGCTGGGTGTCTGGCGGGTACATGCTCGCCCGGTTCAGTTCGCGACCATACATCATTCAAGCGGGTATAGGACGTGGATATGCCCTCAATAAAAGGCCTAATAGGGATACCTCCATGCATGTAAAACTCAAATTCCTCCGTAGGGAGGAAATAGCGACACAGTTCTGTCACTAACATAGGGCATGGGTAATTTGCAGCCCTTTTACTAGCACCAATTGAATTAGGCAATACCGTGCACATGTTATATCTTGGGTTCCCGGTCATTACATGATGTGAAGAGATGGTGTGAAAAAGGTGGTATTGTGTGAACTACCAAAAATGTTGTTTTGTGTCCAACGGCACACAGTCAGTACATTTGCAAAGAGGGTTCTAGCTTGGATGCCCTTATGTGGCTCCCTCGAACAGTCAGTACCCATCAAGGGTAAATAATCCTCGAATTGGAGGGGTTGGTCATGGGTAGGTAGTCTAGGTATTAGGGTGACTTCATGGATGAAGTCCCTATTGATAATGATTTCCCTATCACCCCAAATAAGCCTAATATATCCGTGTTGTGAAAGGTATCCGTCTTCCATGCATTCATAAAATCGTATGACGAGATCTGGAAGAGAGAAGGAGTTTAGATGGTTAAACAGTAAAAAATTCCACCCTCGCCTCCGGATCTCTTTACCGAAATAGCTTCCGTAAATTGTGTGTGAAAAGATTTGTGAAAAGTCCCTCTCAAATTGTAGGGTTGGTGCCATTATAGAGATTGAAAGTTTCAGAATATTTCTAAAAAATTAACAGAGAGAACCAGAGAATGCAAACCTCCTCTGAAGTTTTCAGAGGGTGACGACTCCAGACGGCGGCATATGCGCGGCACAGAGGCGGGTTCGGCGGCGGATGCGCCGCGGCGTAGTGGAATCTCTCTGCAGAAATTAGAGCGGCGGCTAGGGTTTTCTGAGAGGAAGTTTTAGGGTTTGATAAAAACAGAGTGGGGTCGGGTTCTATTTATAGGGGAATGTGTTGGTTATTTGCAAAAAACCCCTCTTAAAAAGAGGAAATTATTTGTAAATAAATTTTTTATATATTATTTATTTATTTATTATTACTGAAAATTTACAAAAATACCCAAAAAAATTTATTTTTAATTTTTTTATTTTTATTTTGTTTTTATATAATTACAAGTGATACATACCCCCAAACTTATTTGAAACAGTATTTTGGCTAGATAATCGAAATTTAAGGGTAGATGGAGGAAGATCGGTCAATGTAAATCGGCTCCTGCAAAAACAGGAGTTCCTCCGAAGGGTCCGCAGTGAGGAACGGTTTAAGTCTATGTCCGTTCACTTTAATTAGTGAACCGTCCTCCGGATTTTCTAGATCAACCGCACCGTGCGGATATACGGTGCGTATAAAAAATGGCCCTTTCCATCGAGATCTGAGCTTGCCGGGATGGAAATGTAGCCGAGTGTCGTAAAGTAAAACCTGTTGACCAGGTTTGAAAGTTTTGCGCATAAGGTGTTTATCGTGGAACACCTTCGTTCGGTTTTTAACGACTACTGCATTATCGTAGGCTTCATCCCGAAGCTCGCCCAATTCGTTCAACTGCAGCTTTCTATTGCTGCCCGCATCTCCTAAAGATAGATTCAACTCTTTTATTGCCCAAAATTCTCTATGCTCAATTTCAACTGGAAGGTGGCAAGTCTTTCCATAAACAAGCCTATATGGAGACATGCCAAGATCGGTCTTTTTGGCAATTCGAAATGCCCAAAGGGCATCAATAAGTTTTGACGACCAATCTTTACGGCTTTTGGAAACCGTTTTCTCCAATATCTGTTTAATTTGCCGATTTGAAATCTCGGCTTGCCCCCAAGTTTGGGGATGATAGGGCATTGATAGCTTGTGAGTAATGGAATATTTCCGCATTAAGGACTCGAAAGTCCTATTACAAAAATGGGATCAATTATCGCTGATAATTGAGCGGGGGTGCCCAAAACGAGAAAAAATGTTTTCTTTGATAAGTCTAACAACAACCTTGTTGTCCTTAGTTCGGCTGGGCACAGTCTCGACCCATTTTGAAACATAGTCAACAGCGAGGAGAATATACACGTTCCCAAAAGAGTTGGGAAACGGTCCATAAAGTCTATCCCCCAAACATCAAAAATTTCAACAACCAATATTGGTTGGAGCGGAATTTCATTTCTCCTACATATCCGGCCCAAGTGTTGGCACAGGGAGCATGTCTTGCAGTAATCATGTGCGTCTTTAAAAAGTTGTGGCCAGTAGAAGCCACACTGCAAGATCTTTTCTGTTGTCTTTTTAGGGCCAAAATGCCCACAACACGTTTGATCGTGGCAAAATGACAGCACGCTCTTAAACTCATTGTCGGGGACACACCGACGAATAATTTGGTCGGGACAGTATTTGAATAGATATGGTTCATCCCAGTAAAATGTTTTACCTGGGATAGAAATCTGAGTCTGTCCTGATTCGACCATTCGTTTGGTATCAGTCCGGTGGCCAAATAATTTACAATATTTGCGAACCACGGTTCGCATGACACAGTCAAGAGCTGCTCATCTGGAAAAACGTCTTTAATAGGAATTGAAGTGTAGGCGAAGAAGGGAGGCGTGAAAGGTGGTCGGCGACTACGTTTTCGCATCCTCTCTTATCTCTGATGACAAGGTCAAACTCTTGTAGTAAGAGGATCCAACGTATCAGCCGAGACTTAGCGTCCTTTTTCGCGAAAAGATGGCGAAGAGCTGAGTGGTCAGTGTAAACGATGACTGGAGAGCCGATTAAATAAGGCCTGAACTTTTCTAATGCAAACACAACAGCTAAGAATTCCTTCTCAGTTGTTGTGTAATTTAATTGGGCCTCGTTCAAGGTTCGGCTCGCGTAATAAATCACATGCGGCATCTTATTGATGTGCTGTCCAAGGATAGCACCAGTGGCGAAATTAGATGCATCGTACATAATCTCAAATGGATGCGTCCAGTCAGGAGATGAAAGAATGGGAGCGGAAGTAAGTGAGTTTTTCAATGACTCGAATGCCTTCATACAGCTTAAGTAGAAATCAAATGTGGTGTCCTTGGCCAACAAAAGAGTCAAGGGTTTAGCTATCTTGCTAAAATCCTTGATGAACCGTCTATAGAAACCGGCATGGCCAAGGAAGGCTCGAATGTCTCGGACGCACATGGGAGGAGGAAGATTGGAAATGACTTCAATCTTATCTTTATCTACCTCAATGCAATTTTGCGATATGATATGTCCTAAGACAATACCTTCTCGTACCATAAAGTGGCATTTCTCCCAATTTAAAGTAAGGTTCTTATCCCTACATCGGGTAAGAACAGCGTCTAAATGTAGCAAACACTCATCAAAGGAGTCGCCGAAAATAGAGAAATCATCCATGAAAATCTCCAAGAATTTTTCCACCATGTCTGAAAAAATACTCATCATACACCGCTGGAAAGTAGCTGGTGCATTGCATAACCCAAAGGGCATGCGACAGTAAGCAAACGTACCAAAAGGACAAGTGAATGTGGTCATGTCTTGGTCCTTTTCGGCGATGGGAACTTGATTATAGCCGGAGTAGCGATCCAAAAAGCAGTAAAATTCATGCACAGCCAATCGTTTTAGCATTTGGTCAATAAAAGGTAATGGAAAGTGGTCTTTCCGTGTCGCGGCGTTGAGTTTTCTATAATCGATGCAAACTTGCCACCCAGTTTATGTGCGAGTAGGTATTAACTCATTCGCCTCATTAGTTATGACCGTTATGCCCGATTTCTTTAGGACAACGTGAATGGGGCTAACCCACTGGCTATCAGAGATAGGGTAAATGATACCACTATTAAGACATTTTAAAATCTCCTTTCTAACAGCCTCTTTCATTATAGGATTTAGTCGTCTATGTGGATCCCTTACTGGCTTGGCATCATCCATCATATGAATATGATGTTCAACTATTAGGGGACTAATCCCCTTGATGTCCGCCATAGTCTACCCAAAAGCTTGCCGATTATTTTGTAAGACCATTAAAAGGGATTTCTCTTGCTCGGGGGATAGAGAGGCCGAGATGATAACAGGAAGGGTCTCATTCTCACCCAAGTAAGCGTATTTAAAGTGAGACGGCAATAGCTTGATTTTGAGTTTTGGAGGCGAAACAATTGAAGGTAAAATTGGTGAAACTGTCTCAAACTCGATGGATTCCAATAGAGGTTCAAAGCAAGTGTAAGCAACCGAGTCTGATGGTTCAGTTAACTCATCCGAAAATTCAAAGGATTCAAACTCGGGTGGTGATTCTTCAAAATCGTTCGAGAAAGTGAAACACTCGTAATCATCATCGGGTGTGAAAGCAGTGTCAGATTCGAGGAGGAACGCACCAGTGGCGTCAAAATTGTTGTGATCGAACAGAAATTTTTCGAGCTCACAGTCCTCCTGAGTGATCTCTTGGATCGAGCAAACATCAAGTATATTAGCATTAGGTTCGGAAGGCTGATTCCCCAACTTAAAAATGTTGAGTTCAATTATCATGTTTCCAAAAGATAGGTTCATCGAACCATTTCGACAATTGATCACTGCATTAGAAGTTGCAAGGAATGGTCGACCGAGTATCACCGGAATTTGACTCCGGGGGTTAGCTATAGGCTGTGTGTCCATAACAATGAAATCAACGGGGAAAATGAAGTCCCCTACTTTAATCAACACATCCTCTAACTCACCCCTAGGATGGGTGATGGATCGGTCGGCCATTTGGAGAGTACAATGTGTGGGTTTCAGCTCTCCAACGCCTAATTGCTCATATACTGAATAAGGAAGCAGATTAACACTGGCACCAAGATCTAAAAGTGCGCGGTTGATGTTCTTATCCCCAATAGTTATTGAAATTGTAGGACAGCCAGGATCCTTGCATTTTTAAGGTAAAGGTTGGGTAAGAGCATCATTTACTGCACTAGCCAAGAAAACTTTCTTGGGTACCTGTGATTTCCTCTTCTTGGTGTATAAGTCCTTCAAGATTTTAGCGTAAGAAGGTACTTGTTGGATTGCATCTAAGAGAGGTATGTTTATGCTAACCTGTTTAAATAACTCCACAATCTTCTCCATTTGCGGAGTTTGTTTATTGGATCTCAACCTGTTTGGAAATGGAATGTTTTGAAAATTTGTTGAGTCCAATGTTTATGGAGTAAATTGCGGAGTTGGAACGGATCCCAGTGTTGGTGTTTTCGTGGAATGAGATGTTGGTCCATTCGGAGCAGTAGAAGAAGTAGAGCCTTGTGAAGAATGAAGAACATGCTCTGAAGATGAAGATGATGAAGAAGAAGAAGAAACGGGGGGCCGAGGTGTCATTATTAGTGCCAACGTTGTTGTGCAATACCTTTCCAGATCTCAATGTAGTCACGGCACTCACATTATGATTTTGTTGTTCATGAGCAACATGTGCATTTTGCGTGTTACCAGGATTTGGCAGTGGTTGAGATGGAAGCTTTCCCTTCTCTCGCTCGCTTAAAACAGCATTCAGCTGTGCAATTTGAGCTTCAATGGTTTTGATCCTTTGCCCATGTGATGCAGTGTGTTACACCAAAGACTGAATGGAAGACTGGATGTTGGCTGAGGATTGAGTAGATTTTTTAAAAACGCATCCAGACTTCGTTCTAGCGAGGAAACCTTAACGTTATTTGGTGGAACAAAATTGTTTTGAGGAAAAGAGTTGTTTGGTGCAAAATTGTTCATTTGATTTTGGTAAGGTTGGGGTTGGAAGGGCTGCTGATATTGAGTTTGTTGAAGGGCTTGTTGTTGTGGAGGAGGTCTCTGAAAATTGTTATTGCCTTGGAATTGTTGTTGATTTTGATTCCAAGCAAAATTGGGGTGGTTCCTCCAACCAGGATTATAAGTTGAAGAGTATGGATCATTTCTTTGTCTCTACTGAAAGGCAGAATTGACTTGATCCTGTCCTTGCGTAGGTGGGTTGTAAGGACACTCTTCGATCAAGTGGGATGGATCCAAACAACAAGCGCATATAGTGCGAGGGGGTAAAGCGGGGACAGGAGAAGACGATGAGAATTTTCTCTCAATTACTTCTAGTTTATGTGTAATTGCGGCCATTTCGGCTTTCATTGCAATTGACATGTCAAGTTGATGAACACCTGCCCTAGACGGACCGGATGAAGTAAATGTAGTGGACGAAGCGGTCTGTCAAGTGTTTTCCCACTGAAGTGTTTGTTCAGCAAGATCGTCGAGAAATTGCCAACCTTCCTCGTCAGATTTTGTAAGAAAGTGACCTTGACAAATGGTTTCCAGCAATTGCTTAGTTGCTGGGTTCGGTCCTTCGTATAAAGTTTGGCAAAGTTGCCATCTCTCGATACCGTGGTGAGGGCACTGAACAAGAAGGTACTTAAATCATTCGAAACACTTCCAAAAAGATTCGGATGGAAGCTGAGAAAATTGATAAATTTCATTACGGATTCTCGCGGTCTTATGGTGTGGGTAAAACTTTTTAAGAAAAGCCTTAACAAACTCTTCCCAACTTTTTATGGAATGCGATGTTGTACTATATAGCCACTTTTCAGCTAGGTCGCATAAAGTGAAGGGAATGACTCGTAGCCTTATAGCATCATCGGAAAGTTGGGTGGTCTTCATCTTTGCATAAACATTCTGGAACTTGTTAATGAAGATGTAGGCATCTTCGGATTCCAGCCCATGAAATTTGGGCAATATATTGATGAAGTGGGGCTTGATTTCGAAATTATCCCCATTAGCCGGTGGAAGTGAAAGACAAGTAGGAAGTGCGGTGTGGGTTGGATAGACAAGATCCTGGAGCGCGATTCGTTGGGGCGCTTCAACAGGAGGGTGTTGTGGGTTATTCGCACCCAGTTGAGGTGGAATCAGTCCCGAAGTAGGTAAGGGGTTGTTAGGATTGAATCCCGACATCTCCTTAGAAGATGATGAATTTGAAGATGAATGTAAAGAAGTGGAGGGAATTTCGACTTCGGAGTCGAACACGTCGTCAGTAGGGAATAACGATACACGGACTAAACGGGCGCTGGTGTCCCTAGTCCAACCGGACATACACTAAATGAGGTGTAGTGTAGTCAAACGTAGAAGGTGGGGGTAAGAAAACGTCAATGGTGAAAAGGTGGTGAAAGTTGGGTGCAATGGATTTCTAGCGACAAATGGAAAGTTTTTGTAAAAATTTTGTTTTGTAGTTTTTTTTATAAAGAGTTTTTGCAAAAGATTTTATACGGAACTATGACACACTTTCAAGCAATCACAATTTGAACATGCACAATCAATCCTAGAGCTAGGGTCTCCTAAGTCAACTAGACTGCTCCTAACTGGTCCAAAGGGCAAGTTGTGAGATATCCCTCAAATCGCCTCTTCACCGCCAATTGTGGCCAGGTAAGCACAAGTGAAGGAAGGAGGGATCCGCTCACGAATCACCGTGAGACAAGCCTTTTAAAATTACCTATCACACTTGTCTAGCCTAGGCACCACAAAGTCAGGTTTAGATAAACGACCGATTGCCCACAACCTTCCTCTGTCCTAATGAGCGCGACAGTCCTTAATTGGCTGAGTCTAGATATTTTTTTTAATTAACTCAAGGGTTGATGCGTATGTTTTTGTGATTTTTGGGGTCTTAGGAAGGGTAATGAAATCCCCACCCAATCTGGATTGGCGTTATAGCCCCTTAATTTCCGTTTTAAAATTGCAATGCAGTAAACACACAAAATCTAAAACACTTGCCAAAAATTTTATTTTTATTTGCGGCGCAAAGAACCCTGCACAAAATTGATTTGTTGGAGAGGGAGAACAAGTTTTGCGCAAAGAACCCTGCAGGAAAATTTTTCAGAGGAGTACAGAGGGTGGAAGATAGGACAAAATACTTACAGAGAAATTTTTTAAGTGCTGACGTCAGCAGTTGACCGTGGTACCGCGGTCAAACCCTTGAATCCACCGCGGTTCCGCGGTGGGTCAGTTAGATCAAGCCGTCAAAACTTTTCTGTTTTCTGTTATGGTTCTCCTCTGTATGTTCAGATCCTTTGTTTGCTGATTTGTTCACTGGGTTTGCTCCATATCTGAATCAGTCCGTCTTCCGTTCCTGCACAATTCGCACAAAAGCAGATAAAAAAATAACAAGATGATTTTTTTTTTATATTTTTGTTTTTCAGTTTTTATAAAAAAAAAATCAATTTTAATTAACCCAAAATTACAAAAAGAAAATAACTACCGTTATCCCCGGTAACGGCGCCATTTGATTGATTAGTCTTTTGCGTGCGTGCGTTTTAAAATCAAAGTTAAGAATATACCGCAATCAATAACGGTGTCGCTTGGTATCTAACCGGTTGAGTACGAGTCGGTCCACAGGGTAAATGTGTTCTTTTCTTTAAGTTCTTACGAGTTAAGTCCTATTTTTGGTAGGTTTTGATTGTTATAAAAACTAAGATTGAATTTAAATTGATTTGAAGCCTTGCTAGGGTTAGGATTAGGTTAGTTTGGAAAAATAACTCTACTCACTGCTTCCTTTTCCTTAATTAAGAACATAGATGTTAGGGTAATAGTCAACAAAGGGGATTAGCACGACTAGGAAGAAACTTCGTTTCTTTTTTTTGGTCCTTGTCCGTCCTTTCTTAACTCTTAGCCATAACCTCTATGTAAATCAACCACAATCGGTCTAACTAGGGAATCACTGCTATCTCGTAGGATTGGGTGCCGTAGTGAGCGGTGTGTGTTTGATTCAAATAGAGTCCTAATTAAAATGTTATATGGGCAAGAAAGGAGTGAGAGATTTCCATCTCTCAAACCTACCCAATCCTAACCCTAACAAGTGAGGAATTACTCACTTATCAAGAAAGTTACGATGAAATTCATTTTTATAATTTTTGTTTTAAATAAACTAATTCACTTGCAGATAAATAAAGACAGATAAAAAATTGCATAAAAATAAATTTCAATTACGAAGAATGCAAGATAAAAAAAACTTACTTTTATTGACACCTCTTCAACGATTACAAGAAATAAAATTTAGTTTAGAAAAATAAAAAGAGGCATGCCCCAAAAGTGGTTGTAGGCTTTCCTATTTATAGACAGGAGAAACCCTAGGTTTTACATCTGATCCATACTTGAAATTACAAGACTACCCTAAGAAAGCCGGGACAAAGCACCGACACCCACCGACACGTGCACCAACACGTGCACTGCACGGCCGCGGAACCGCGGCGGAATGCCATGTTTGGCCGCGGATCCGCGGTCGTATGGTGATATCTCTGGCTTAGTTCTTCAGGGATAATTCAAGTTGCTTTTTCCTTCTGTTTTCTTCTCTTGGTTCCTCAGAATGTTTTCTTCTTTCTTCCAGATTTCCAACAGTGCAGAATTTGTGGACTTTTACCGTTAGCTTCGCGTTGAAGTCTTGAATCTTGTGCTGCTCTTGTGCTTTGTGTATTGAACTGTCTAATGATTTTCATTTGTTCCTTGAACTAGTAGGCGGCAACATACGGATTTATCTATTGTTGGTCGTAGTCTCACAATCGTAGCGATTTTTCATGAATTTCACTGTAACGATCTGAGAACCTGTAACCTGCAACTATTTAGCAGTAGCACCTATTTATTCGTAATATGATTAAGAATGGGGAATATAATAATGAAAAATTCCGATATGAACAGTACCCTCTTGTGGACTATGAACAACAAGGATGAGCGTAGCGTCATCGACTTCGGCAAGCAAGAATCAATGTGAGTAGATATATATCTACGGGGGAAGTCGGGTGGATGGCGTATATTACCCCCGCACTTTCGTAGGGTAGAATGTTATAGATGCGTTGGTACATACACGCACACACACATACGTATACACGGATGATGAGGATAGTATACGGTACTTGGAGGTTAGTCGATATGATCGGGCATGATGCCGTGAGATCGGTTATGTGTTTTGGGTCGTGTTATGAGATAAGACATGATATATTAGCGGATCGATAGGCGATGTGTTACACACGCGGTTATATGTTGATGGTATCGGAATGTACTAGACTTTAGATCAGTACACTTAGTTCATGATTTATGATAGTGATACCATATGATTAATGAGGTATATGTGATGATCGACCCGTACCCCGATTTGGGATGCCGTACGATGGATTTTACCGTACGAGATATAGATATGATGATTGATCCGCACTCTTGAATTAAGGATGTCATATTACATATATTTTACCGTATGTGACGCTATTGAGGTGGGATCACCGACTACTAGATATATCGACTCGGACTTAGGTGGTTTCCTTACCCTTTTGATTAGTTTCTTAGCTTTGTCCTGTAGTTTACTTAGTAGATGTTAGACTGGGCTCGAGTCGTACTTATTTCCAAAACTAACGAATCGTGAGTATTTTAAAGACAGGCCAAGGGATACTACGAATTTTTCAAAGGATGTACCTTTTTCTTAAAAACACCGTAGCCCCTATTTTCTAAAAACCAAAATTCGTGCTATTTCAAATATCAACACTGTATGACTCGTATGTATGTAAATGTATATTATCCATTGTTGCGTTTATTATTCATGGTTCGTATATTCTTGCTATTCACATAACATTGCATGCTTAAATGTGTTTTCGTAGTTATTATGAAACCCTGCTATCAGGACACCGGCACCATTACCGATGATGCGTATGCTCCATGTACACTTACTTGCCGGCTCACACATATCATCATCGGTAATTTCCATGTCACGTACACATTAGAAAACATTACTTCATTATATAAGTGCTAGCTGGTAGATTCGACTTAGTACTAGTACGTTTGCTTTCATATGCTAGTTTGATATCGCATTTCTTACTTAGACATTTCGTGCATGTATATGTATATTCATTGTTATGCAATGTCATGGGGCTTTATGCCGGTATTTCACCGTTATTTACTTTGGAGTTTAGGATTCGGATTTTCCATGAGATTTCTGGATTTGGAGAAACCGCAAGGATTTACTAACTCATTTTCATTTCAAAAGATAGAAATTTGCGGTTTTCTCGTGATATGATTTGAGAGATGTCCACCATGAGTTTTCTCGGCTCTTCAGCGGTATCATACACCCGATTCGAGAAGGAGGAGGAACCGTCTGCGGGTGCATGGTGGATCCGGTGCGGTATCCCGGGGCAAGATGGTCGCAGATGATGGCGTTGAGCCCGGCATGGGAGCACTACCGACCGGTTATTTGTGACGCGGTGGATATCCGGAGGATACCGACGTAGTCTTGAGATTTGACGATATGGGCCAGTCCGGATTGTCGGAGCCCGAGATATTGAGATTTGATGATATGGGCCAGTCCAGATTGCCAGAGCCCGAGATATTGAGATTTGATGATATGGGCCAGTCCGGATTGTCGGAGCCCGAGATATTGGATATTGGGATATATGTTTTGTATCGATGCTTGACACGGATTCTATGTTGATTTCATTGAGGATACCTCGATTTTTATATACAGAAATTTCACTAAATTAAGAAAACAGTTTTCTCATTTATGATGTATTCTGTTTTCATTTATAATGCATTCGTACATCGTATATGTAATATGTTTCTATCTGAGGTACTGACACGTGCACTTGGTACTGCACTACAGTGGATGTTTACCTCGCTATTATTAGATGCTACAGGTTATTTATATTATGAGGATATTATTGTATGACCTAGGATAGAGTTATACATGCGATTACTGCTCGGTGATGTTTTTTTACTCGCGAGTTGGCAACTCACCCTCGTTGTGCCACAGTTTCTTGCAGGTTTTGCCATAGAGGTTTCATTGCGGCTTGCTGGCACACTGCTTCCTTCCGGGTGATTGCTTTGGTAGGTGGGTTCACTCGCATCGTGACCACCGTAGTATTTGTATTTATTTCAGTTGTATCTAGTAACTCCATCAACTTGACTTGTATATTTGATAGACTTAGAAGACTAGTTGTATTTTCTTTCGACCTTAGAGTCGCACGCTTGTATATTTATGGTTTTCAGGTGGATATTGGTTTTCTTTTGAGTTTTGATTCTCGCCCTTCGGCGTTGTATATTATATTGCTTGTGTGGTTGTGTCCGCCAATTGGCGAAGAGCTAGCTCCCGCTTAGGGATGCCTTTATTCATCATTTATATATATTCACGTGTTGTACCCGTTTGGGGCCAGTATTTACAAAGGAGACTCTGCCGAAATTTTTGGGAAAATATGACGTTGCTTTTAAATGTTTAATGCCGCTTATTTATTAAAACCACTTGCTTTAAACAAGTTTTCCTTCACTTCTTATTTAAAATGGTTTAGATTTCTGGGATTTTGGCTTACCTGAATTAGGTGGGGTCCTATAGACTTCACATGATTCAAGTGTCGTTCACGGGCTATTTTGGGTCGTGACATAGGAACAATTAAAGGATGTACTTATGGACTACCCTAGCCCCACTAGTATAATCTCCATCATAATCCTGGTAGTCAAGTCCACATCCTAAGGTCTTTATCAACATGTAACAGAGAGACAGTGCAAGTATACATGTTAAGATAAAGAGTAACCAGATAGCATACTATCATGTCGAGAAAAAAAGTCCTCCCTATATATGTCCAAGCATCCATTATAATATACAATCATGTACATTAATGACCTCTAGGGCATACATACAACTAACAATCTCTCACTTGCACTAAGACCAGTTATTGTAGTATCCCATAACCAACGTCTCATAAATGTCTCTCATGTGAAAGGCCTTCGTGAGTGGATCCGCTGTGTTATTCTTCGCGTCAACTCTCATGACCTCGATCCCCTGGTGATCAACCATCTCCCTGATCAGGTGATACTGCCTCAGAATATATCTGGATCGCTGATGGGACCAGGGTTCCTAGGCCAAAGCCACAACTCCATTGTTGTCACAATACCAGTATTGGACGCTCAATGGTAGGAATCAAGTTCATCTTATGAACAAGGAATATCCAGACAGCCTCTTTTGCAGCATCGTTGGTAGCAATGTATTTAGCCTCTATCATCTAGTCTGCTACGGTATCTAGCTTGGAACTCTTCCAACATACCGTCCCTCCACTGAGGGTAAAGACAAAACCCAAGACTGACTTTCAGTCTACCTTATCTCTCTGGAAACTCGAATCGGTAAAGGACTCCTACTGGAGTTCACCGTTACCATACACCAAGAACATTTCTTTAGCATTTCTCGATTACTTAAGAATGTCCTTCACAGCTGTCCAGTGTTTCTCCCTAGGATATAAAAGGCATCACCTAAATCCTTCATAGATTGATATACAGCTGTGATAAGAGGAGCTTAACCGAGTGTAGCATAGGAACACCATTTCCTATCAAGAGTATGTCATCTATGTACAATACGAGAAAGACAATCTTACTCTCTACAACCTTCTTGTATATACAAGGTTCATCTATATTTTTGATGAAGTCAAACTCTTTGACTGCTACATCAAAACAGATGTTCCAACTCCGCGATGCCTGCTTCAACCCGTAGATTGATTTAAGCAGCTTGCACACCTTTCCGCTGCTCCCACTGTCTACGAAGCCCTCTGGCAGTGTCATGCACGCGCTCTCTTCTAAATCACCATTTAGAAAAGCGGTTATGATGTCCAACTGCTAGATTTCGTAGACATGGTATGCAGTGATGGAAAGTAGGATCCGGATGGACTTAAGCATAGCCACTGGAGAAAAGGTTTCATCATAATCCACACTTAGTTGTTGACGAAAACCTTTTGCTACAATTCTAGCTTTGAAAGTCTCAACTTTTTCATCTACACCAAGTATCTTTCTCCAAGATCCACTTGCTCCCGATGGGTTGTACCCCTTCAGGAGCAACATGCAAAGTCCATACTTTGTTGGTGTATATGGATTCCATCTCAGATTTCATTACATCCAGCCATTTCATAGAGTCCCCACTTGTGATTGCCTGCTTGAAACTAGTTGGGTCATCATCCTCGATGATGCAATCCTTGCTCCCACCGTCACTGAGGAAACCGTAGTATCTCTCAGGTGGATGAGGAACCCTACTAGATCGGCGGAGAGGCTGAGGTTCGTTGGAGACTATCGAATCCTCTGGTTCCACTAAATCATCAGTCGCAGTTTGTGTAGCTGGAACCTTTTCCAGTTCTACCTCATGACCACTAATTTGTTTTTCAAGAAATTCCTTTTTCAAAAGGTGGCATGCCGAGAAACAAAACACCTTTTGTTCTTTGGTGTGGTAGAAAATATTCCCTCGCGAATGTTTGGGGATATCCAACAAACTTACAGAACTGACATTGCCTCGAGTTTGTCCGGATTTTGCCTTTCAACATAGGTCGGACAACCCCATATCTTAACTCGTTTAAGACATGGTCTCTTCCCATACCATATCACATATGGAGTTGTAGGCACTGATTTGGTGGGAAGCCTATTCAATAGGTTTGCAGCTTTCTTAAGTGCATATCCCTAAAAGGAAATAGGTAACTCAGCAATACTCATCATAGAGCGCACCATATCTAATAGGGTGCGATTCTTCCGCCCCGATATACCGTTGTGCTGTGGTGTATACGGAGGAGTAAGCTAAGAGGGAATCCCATTCTCATTTTGATAATCCAGGAACTTCATGCTCAAGTATTCTCCTCCTCGAACAGATCGAAGGATTTTAATACTTTTACCCGTCTAGTTCTCAACTTTACACTTATATTCTTTGAATTTCTCAAAAGCATCAGACTTGTGTTTCAACAGGAACATATGTCCGAAACTTGAAAGATCGTCAGTGAATATAATAAAGTATGAGGAACTATTCCTGACATGAGTAGACATGGGACCGCATACATCACCATGTATCAGTCCCAAGAGTTCAGTAGCTCTTTCTCCGTTTCCTGTTAACGGAGTTTTGGTCATTTTACCTTTGAGACATGACTGGCAAGTTTTCATATGATGTAAATTCGAACGGATTCAAATATGCAACTTTATGTAACTTAGCTAGTCGTGTCGCATTGATATAACCTAGTCTACAATGCCACAAGATGGATTCGTTCATTTCTGAACTTTTCCTCTTGTGTGTGTTCTGTATACTTAGAACTGTGGTTTGATTTAGAACGTATATGCCATTACATAATGTGTCTGATCCAATTAACTTTTGATTCAGGAAAATGTTCACAACATTATCCTGCAATATAAAATTATATCCTTCTTTAACTTAATAAAGAGACCGATATAATGTTTCATATCAAGTTCGGTATGTAATAATTTCGTTCAGAATCAATCTATTACTATTTGGTAATACAAGGTGATATTTGCCAACTGATTTGGGTGCAACAATTGCACCATCACCTGATCTCAGTTCTCTACCTTTCTAAAGCCCATGTAACGGATTATATATGTGGGATCCTGATCAGGTTTCTAATACCCAGGACGTAGAGCATACTGAGAAACAATTCTCGGTAATGAACACACCTGAAGAAGATACATCAATTGTAACGTCTTCAAAATAATAAAATATGATTTTTGGGAAATTTTATAATTTAATATTATTTTAATGAATATTTTAATATTCTGGTATAATTAAATACAGATAAATGGGGAAAAATTTTGGAAAATTCTAAAATAAGGTATTTTAAGGAATTGCTTCGTTTTCTGTGCATGCCCCCATTTCCTCTAGTTTTGACCCTGAGTATGTATAGTTTTGACTGATTCCATCTAGGGTGAAATCTGGGTTGATTTTCCTATGTTGGTGTATAATTTGGGACTTGTTTTAGCATGGATTTTGGTATTTGGTGATTCATTCCTGTCGGGTGGCGTTTGGACGTCAACGACAAGTGGATTTTGATTGTGTTTACATGCGAGTCGATAGGTTTTTACCTATGCGGGTAGCGTGTGCTATTTTGGTTTCCGATGTGATTTTCATGTGCTTTAGCATTGTGATATACTTGTAGGTACCCCGCATGATGTTGAGGCAAAGGAGGTGAAGATAGCGACATCGGCTTTGGCACACGAGAAGCAATGTGAGTAGATTTATATCTGTGGGGAGAAGTCGGGTGGATGGCGTATAGCACCCCCGCAGTCCGTGGTGATGTATACGAATACGTATACACACGAATATTTATTATGTGTTGTTTAGGGTTATTGATGGTAATAATGATATTTTGATGATAAGAATATATTGGTTTAGTTTAGTGCGAACCCTAGAGTAGTGGTTGCACTCACACATACATTTACACACATACTTGCATTCATTCTTTCATTTATTAGAGTGCATATGATGGTGCGTATATCTACACATGGGTATGGGACTATGTGTTTATATACTGGATTTGAGGATAGTATTTGGGATTTGAGATGAGTCGATGAGATTGGGCTTGAGGCCAGGAGATCGGTGATGTGATTTGGTTCGTATTGAGATACGACACGATGTTTTAGCGGGTCTTTTGACGTAGTGATTCTTACACCTGCATGCATACATAGAGGGTATCAATATTGTACTAGACGTAGATCAGTACCCCGATCATGACATTTGATAAAGAGGATACCAGATAAATAGTATGATGAATGCGATATTGACCCGTACCCAGATTTGGGATGCCGTACGATGGATTTACGTACAAGCTATATTTTGATGATTGATCCGCACTCTTGACTTGGGATGTCTGATTATAGATAGGGTATCGGATATGATATTATTGAGACGGGATCACCGACTAATATATATACATGTATGTATATGTATCGACTCAGATGTTAGGCGGTTTCCTCACCCGTAGCTCTACTTGTTAGTTCAGCCGTATAGTTTAGGATGGTTGTTAGATTAGATTAGACTCCTACCTATTTCAAAAACTAACGAATCGTGGGTATTTTAAAAGACAGCCCAAGGGATCCTACGGATATTTCAAAAGACGTATCTTTTCATAAAAACACCGTAGCCCCTATTTTCAAAACCCCATGATTCGTGTTATTTCAAAAGGCACCAATTGTAGAGGTTATTTTAGATTAATGCAGATTAGTTATAGTTGAGTCTAGTATTCAGCTTCCGCTCATTATTGTGGTTCGCATCGCATCGCATGCTTATATTATGTTTCATACTCCATTATTGATGTTATGCTGTTAGGACACCAGCACCATTACCGATGATGCGTATGTACCACGTACACTTACTTGCCGGCTCACACACATCTTCATCGGTAATTGCCATGTCACGTACACCTTAGAAAATATTATTGCATCGACATAGGTTAGCTAATAATTTAGACATGATATTAGTGTACTTGCCTTATATGCTAGATTAGACATTGTAATTATTAGTTGTTACATCATGCATGTTATTATTCATGGATTTTTATGCCTGTATGCACTGTTTACATGCTATTGAGGATTGGATTCGGATTTCCATGAGATTTTCTGGATTTGGGGGAAAACCGCAAAACTTATATAAACTTCTTTTCTCTCTTTAAAATAAAAAGTGCGGTTTTCCCATGATGTATGAGTCGTCCACCATGAGTTTGCTGATGGATTTGGAAACCCGATTCGAGGAGACGGATGAACCGTTTCAGGTACATGGTGGACCCGGTAAGGTGCCCCGGGGCAAGAAGCGCGTGGTGATGACGATGTGAGCCTGGCAGGGGAGCACTACCTACCGGTGATTTTACCCGACGCGTCGGATATCCGGAGGATACCGTCGTGGTCTTGAGATGGATGGTAGGGGCCGGTCTGGACTGACGGCGCCCTAGATATTATGATTGAGACATTGGGATTTCGAGATTTCGAGGTACAGAGACTGTGATACAGAGATATCGAGATATTGGGATTACGTTTTGTGCCGATGCTAGGCACTGTTTTATGCTGATTTCATTATGATACCTCAACTAAAAATACAAGGGAAATCTCACTAAATTATGAAAACAGTTTCTTCATTTACATGTATTCTGCTTTCATGCATTCATACCTCATATTCATGACATACTATTACCTGAGGCACTAGCACGAGCACTTGGCACTACATTCACGTATAGAGATTACATTGCCAGTTTAGCATGCTTCAGCTTTATTCATATTGAGGTTTCTTTATATCTGATCGTATTGACCTAGGTTGGGTCATGCATTCGATCTCTGCTTGTAGATATCTTTCTATTCACGAGTTGGCAACTCACCCCCGTTGTGCCCCAGTTCTTGCAGGTTTGCCGTACAGTTCTATAGCGGCATTTCTGGCACACTGCTTCCTTTTGGGTGATTTGCTTGGATAGGTGGGTTCTTTTGTATCAGAACCGCCGTTGTATTTATATTATTCATTGTATCTAGAATATCCATCAACCAAAACTCGTATATTGTTTCAGACCTAGACTAGTGATGTATTATTCGACCATAGAGTCGCGCTTAGTAGTGTTGCGGTTTTCTTGTTGCTTTTGAGCTTTCTTTTGGATTTGATCCTCGCCACTTGGCGTTGTATATTATTGTTGCATGTGTGGTGGTGACCGTCGATTGACGAAGAGCTAGCTCCCGCTTGGGGATGCCTTTATCATTGCATATATTGTTATCCTTGTTATACCCCATTCGGGGCCAGTTTTACAAAAGAAACTCTGCCGAAATTTTTAGAAAAGACTGTACTGTTTTTAAAAATGCATATTCGGCTTAGTTATTTAAAAACCTTGATTTCAAACATGTTTTTCTTCACTTCTTTAAACCAGTTTCTTTACTTATTCTTAAAAATGGTTTTAGATTTCTGGGCTTTTGGCTTACTTGGATCAGATGGAGTCCTATAGACTTCATATGGTTCAAGGGCCAGTCACGTGCTCTTTCGGGTCGTGACAAAGTTGGTATCAGAGCGCTAGGTTGACCTTGGTTCGAGTCTAAGTTTGACTATGTGGAGCCTAGGGCGTTTATATATATACGGAACTTAGGCTTGACCTTACGGAACTTAGACTTGGTCGAGGGGGTATTAGACCCGAACTTTCGTCGTGTAGGATGACCCTTGGTTGATGGAATAGGTAACTAAAGTAGAGTGACGTACCGTTGGTATGTTCCGCGGCATACTTACGACACGCCACTCCGCTTAAGGAACCTTAGGATGTACATATTTTCGAGATCAGTGATCCTCTTTATATCCAGGATTATACATCCATTTGAGATCCCCGATTCTATTAGTTTCATGATCATACCTTTATTGATGCTGTTCCTTCCCATGATCATGTATCCACTTTGGATCTGTTGTTTCCTTTCTTGCCATTGATGTGCTCTCCTTGATACTCGATTGAGGTTCCTGTCACCATGTTTGAGGGCAGTTTGGGCTGCTGCTAGGGTTACGGCCGGTGTGAGCTCGTTTGGTACAAGGGCCGACCATTGTGTTTTCTGGTGACATGGGAACGTCTCGAGTTAGTGTTGGTGATTGTGACCTCTAGTGGAGGCGAGTGCTTGGTCTTGCACCGGATGATCGGGCCATTGTTAGAGCTGCCAGTTGAGAGAGGACTGTTGATGTACAGCATACCTTAGAGATTGTGATGTCGCCTACCGTGCAGACAGATGGACCAGCTGTTGCTGAGATTGACAGGATGTCGCTTCCGAAGCTTACGAGCTGAGATTGCCGTAGCTTTCAGGCAGATATGAGACAGATGACAGCTAGTCTACCCGATTTGAGAGACGAAGGTGATTCGTCCGATTTTGCGCCGGAGCGGGCCCTGATGAGTTGAAGATTTCCAGTGTGGAGAGTCTTACTCAGATCTAGAGCAGACCGACTCAGAGATGACCGCCTATGTATTGCCTTTCCTGGAGGATTGAGGCGCTGTTCGGCGTACAGGCGAATAAGCCAGTTGCTGCTGCAAATGACGAGATGTCGCCCAGATGGTTGGAGCTACTGCAGCGTGAGCATATACTTAGAGAGATGATAGCGAGTCGCTAGTCACCTGAGGATGAATGACTAGGACAGGTGGTTCGTTTGTTTACCGATGCGAGGTCATCAGATAGATTGTTTCCAGCTAGAGACGACTTCACGCAGGTTCGTTGAGAGTCGATAGAGACGATCGAATGTCAGGAGCCCATTTTCCAAGTTTAAAGTATACGGAAAGACATGCAGGTGATTCTATGGACTCTCTAGAAGAATGAAACCCTAACTCGACTTAATGACCGTGTGAAAGCCTTTGAACCTTCGGGTTTGCGGCGGTTCCTCGGCGCCATTAGTGAGGCTTGGGTTTGCCCTTCTACGGCTGGACCACCGACGCTGTGGCATGTACTCGATACTATTAAACTGTACCCATGATGTGATCTCTTGGGGGATTATGAGGATCTGACGAGTCGATCGGATGGTTCGACATCTTTCGGATATCGTGATGGGACACTGCTTGGGAGACTCCAGATGCGAGCGTAGCCGTCGGAGCGCAGTTCGTGTAGCCACGATGAGTTAAGTCCGAATCAGTCGACATTGAGCAAGGTGGAGTAAAGAGTTCGTACGAGATTTCGACGAGATGACGTCCCACTCCGCTGACATTAGAGATGTGATATGCACCCCGAGGCGTGGTATATGGATGTATCTTCCAGAGAGAAGCGCGATAGGTATGCAGCCGTTCCGGAATAAGCTTTAGCTTCAGCATTGGATGATGACTTCCGGGCATTTCGGCAGGATTGAGATTTGAGAAAGGAACCTCGACAGGACCTTTCTGGAGTACGTTACGAGAAGACCTAGACCAGGAGTGGTCGTATTGCGCACACCCAGCAGGACAGAGTTCGGCATTGTCGACGAGGTAGTTGACCATGTTCGGATAAAGGAACTTACCCAGATGCGTTGCAGATTGATCAGGGACGGACGAGTGATGAGTATTCCTCCGATGGTTGGGACGTGTTCCCGAGGACCTGTTCGGCCTGACATCCTCTACAGAATGATGAAGCTACAGAATATGCGATTTCGAGTCCGTGCGAGAGACTTCAGATTGACCGTGGCCGAGAACAGTGCAGTGCGTAGTAGCTTGGCGTGGCGTCATAGTGGACGACGATAGAGACAGTTGGAACAAGAGGTTCGTGTGAGACACTGATGAGCTGTCATTGCTTCCCGTCGAGACTAGAGACCTGATATGCTTACAGAGACGTTGGAATGTGACCAGTTTCCGAGAAAATATTGTGCTGAGGACACAGGTGTTTTTGAGCGAGAAGAGGTTGTGCAGGAAGCCAGCCTCTGTACAGATCGGCATAGGCATGATCGGAAGAGACCTTGAGCAGGATTCCTTCCAGGACATTGCTGCAATGATGTTTGCACCCAGGATCAGATGTGTGACGTGCTTTCAGAGAGCCAGAGGCCGACGCCAGTGATACGCTGCCTTACGAGCGGTCGTGAGGATTGACCGAAAGGTGACCAGGAAAGTGCCAGAACGGAATCGTTCCTGTCAGTACTCCTGACCGGGCCGATGAGCCGATGGATTGCGAGATTGGTAATCTACAGGAAAGATCAGGAACCAGAGGCAGAGGACGCCAGCCGCGAACAAGAGGCAAGTAGATATCTTGCGCAGCTAGCATCGGATGTTCCGGTACCTTCTCGACCCTGAAGGATGGTATACCGACGACGGTAATTATGATTTGTGATTTTGTGATTTGATTATCACATATCCGTTGCTTTGGATTTCGGTATTTTGGGCGATCTATTCACATGATTTAGTCTTGATGACTGAGTTTCATGATATTTGATTTTGTGCACCATGGTTGCACCTACTGGGTATTTATACCTTGTACATAGTTATTACTCTTGAGCTGTTGATTGCGATTTCATGCCTATTTTATACTGGTGATTTGATTTACGCTTCCAGCAGAGTTTCATGTAATTTTAGTGTTTTGATTTTGCACTCGGTATAGCTTATATGTGCTTGTAGTGTATCGATATGTGTTTTGTGCCCGCAGCTGCACACGTTTATGATTTTCTTCATATCTGGATACACTTGGTGTTGCTGCTTACGTATTTGAGTTATTGCTTGGTATTTGTGCATGGGATGCACCAGTTCTATACTTCGTGCATTTGTCGCACCAGTTTTATGTTTCTTGCGTTTATCGCATCAGATTTATATTTCGTGCCTTTGTTGCACCGGATTTATATTTTGTGCATTACGATTGCACCTGACTTCGATTTGATGCCTTTCGGTATGTCGATTTTGATTGTGATATTGATGTGGATTCTTGCACTCCGTGCTTTTGACTGGACTTACGCATATTCGACGTTGCTATTGGATTTTGTGATTCCGTGCATATTGAGTGCGCAGGGTCTAGATTTTCATTCGTGCATGATGGATGCACCGATTTGGATTTTCGCGCATGTTGGGCGCATGTTTTGAGATACGATTTTGGGGCACACCAGATGCACTAAATCGAGATTCTTCGTGCATGTCAGATGCACCTGTTTTGGCTGCCAGGCACACGTTGCCTATGACAGATGCTTCGTGCACACCCGTTGCACCTAGATGTTTTGTGCACATGTTTAGCACATATATGGATTTTGATTTCCGTGCGCACCAGACGCACAGGGTGGTGTTATGTGATTTTTGGGATTTATTCCTTTTGGAGCAGTACATTTTTATGATGTTGGATATTTGCTTTCATACTGAGCAGGACTAGTCAGTGGGCAGTACCTGGATATATTTTGCATGCATCGATAGTTATCGAAGGGATTTCCGAAAAGCGAGCTATAGTCTCAGTATATACCTACGTGTCCGATATGACACGAAACGTTTTAAAAACAAGGAAACCCTTCTAAACTGTTTTCAAAACGGCGGAACGTACCTATTAAACAAAGGATATATATACACATATATACTTATTTTCTTATGAGAAACGTCCGCCACTGTGCAGTGTTACGCGCATCGCACAGCGACTTAAAAAGATTTGGCATACATTTGCATCAGCTATTTACATGTATAGATTGGATGTCTACATGTATAGTCTTGGTCCATATCATATTGATTTTGTATTGGATTTGACATTGTGTCGTTACCATGACTCCGATGATTGCGGATGCTTGATGGAGTGTTGCTTTTGAGTTATCTGCTCAGTACTCATGCGCATGCATTGCGCTATGATGTTTTATGTATAGATGATTTCGGAGCCCCGATGACTTGGAATTTGTATTGAAATATTTTAGTATTTGGGGGTTTAAATTTAAATTCGGGGACCGAATTTCTTTAAGGGGGGTAGATTGTAACGTCTTCAAAATAATAAAATATGATTTTTGGGAAATTTTATAATTTAATATTATTTTAATGAATATTTTAATATTCTGGTATAATTAAATACAGATAAATGGGGAAAAATTTTGGAAAATTCTAAAATAAGGTATTTTAAGGAATTGCTTCGTTTTCTGTGCATGCCCCCATTTCCTCTAGTTTTGACCCTGAGTATGTATAGTTTTGACTGATTCCATCTAGGGTGAAATCTGGGTTGATTTTCCTATGTTGGTGTATAATTTGGGACTTGTTTTAGCATGGATTTTGGTATTTGGTGATTCATTCCTGTCGGGTGGCGTTTGGACGTCAACGACAAGTGGATTTTGATTGTGTTTACATGCGAGTCGATAGGTTTTTACCTATGCGGGTAGCGTGTGCTATTTTGGTTTCCGATGTGATTTTCATGTGCTTTAGCATTGTGATATACTTGTAGGTACCCCGCATGATGTTGAGGCAAAGGAGGTGAAGATAGCGACATCGGCTTTGGCACACGAGAAGCAATGTGAGTAGATTTATATCTGTGGGGAGAAGTCGGGTGGATGGCGTATAGCACCCCCGCAGTCCGTGGTGATGTATACGAATACGTATACACACGAATATTTATTATGTGTTGTTTAGGGTTATTGATGGTAATAATGATATTTTGATGATAAGAATATATTGGTTTAGTTTAGTGCGAACCCTAGAGTAGTGGTTGCACTCACACATACATTTACACACATACTTGCATTCATTCTTTCATTTATTAGAGTGCATATGATGGTGCGTATATCTACACATGGGTATGGGACTATGTGTTTATATACTGGATTTGAGGATAGTATTTGGGATTTGAGATGAGTCGATGAGATTGGGCTTGAGGCCAGGAGATCGGTGATGTGATTTGGTTCGTATTGAGATACGACACGATGTTTTAGCGGGTCTTTTGACGTAGTGATTCTTACACCTGCATGCATACATAGAGGGTATCAATATTGTACTAGACGTAGATCAGTACCCCGATCATGACATTTGATAAAGAGGATACCAGATAAATAGTATGATGAATGCGATATTGACCCGTACCCAGATTTGGGATGCCGTACGATGGATTTACGTACAAGCTATATTTTGATGATTGATCCGCACTCTTGACTTGGGATGTCTGATTATAGATAGGGTATCGGATATGATATTATTGAGACGGGATCACCGACTAATATATATACATGTATGTATATGTATCGACTCAGATGTTAGGCGGTTTCCTCACCCGTAGCTCTACTTGTTAGTTCAGCCGTATAGTTTAGGATGGTTGTTAGATTAGATTAGACTCCTACCTATTTCAAAAACTAACGAATCGTGGGTATTTTAAAAGACAGCCCAAGGGATCCTACGGATATTTCAAAAGACGTATCTTTTCATAAAAACACCGTAGCCCCTATTTTCAAAACCCCATGATTCGTGTTATTTCAAAAGGCACCAATTGTAGAGGTTATTTTAGATTAATGCAGATTAGTTATAGTTGAGTCTAGTATTCAGCTTCCGCTCATTATTGTGGTTCGCATCGCATCGCATGCTTATATTATGTTTCATACTCCATTATTGATGTTATGCTGTTAGGACACCAGCACCATTACCGATGATGCGTATGTACCACGTACACTTACTTGCCGGCTCACACACATCTTCATCGGTAATTGCCATGTCACGTACACCTTAGAAAATATTATTGCATCGACATAGGTTAGCTAATAATTTAGACATGATATTAGTGTACTTGCCTTATATGCTAGATTAGACATTGTAATTATTAGTTGTTACATCATGCATGTTATTATTCATGGATTTTTATGCCTGTATGCACTGTTTACATGCTATTGAGGATTGGATTCGGATTTCCATGAGATTTTCTGGATTTGGGGGAAAACCGCAAAACTTATATAAACTTCTTTTCTCTCTTTAAAATAAAAAGTGCGGTTTTCCCATGATGTATGAGTCGTCCACCATGAGTTTGCTGATGGATTTGGAAACCCGATTCGAGGAGACGGATGAACCGTTTCGGGTACATGGTGGACCCGGTAAGGTGCCCCGGGGCAAGAAGCGCGTGGTGATGACGATGTGAGCCTGGCAGGGGAGCACTACCTACCGGTGATTTTACCCGACGCGTCGGATATCCGGAGGATACCGTCGTGGTCTTGAGATGGATGGTAGGGGCCGGTCTGGACTGACGGCGCCCTAGATATTATGATTGAGACATTGGGATTTCGAGATTTCGAGGTACAGAGACTGTGATACAGAGATATCGAGATATTGGGATTACGTTTTGTGCCGATGCTAGGCACTGTTTTATGCTGATTTCATTATGATACCTCAACTAAAAATACAAGGGAAATCTCACTAAATTATGAAAACAGTTTCTTCATTTACATGTATTCTGCTTTCATGCATTCATACCTCATATTCATGACATACTATTACCTGAGGCACTAGCACGAGCACTTGGCACTACATTCACGTATAGAGATTACATTGCCAGTTTAGCATGCTTCAGCTTTATTCATATTGAGGTTTCTTTATATCTGATCGTATTGACCTAGGTTGGGTCATGCATTCGATCTCTGCTTGTAGATATCTTTCTATTCACGAGTTGGCAACTCACCCCCGTTGTGCCCCAGTTCTTGCAGGTTTGCCGTACAGTTCTATAGCGGCATTTCTGGCACACTGCTTCCTTTTGGGTGATTTGCTTGGATAGGTGGGTTCTTTTGTATCAGAACCGCCGTTGTATTTATATTATTCATTGTATCTAGAATATCCATCAACCAAAACTCGTATATTGTTTCAGACCTAGACTAGTGATGTATTATTCGACCATAGAGTCGCGCTTAGTAGTGTTGCGGTTTTCTTGTTGCTTTTGAGCTTTCTTTTGGATTTGATCCTCGCCACTTGGCGTTGTATATTATTGTTGCATGTGTGGTGGTGACCGTCGATTGACGAAGAGCTAGCTCCCGCTTGGGGATGCCTTTATCATTGCATATATTGTTATCCTTGTTATACCCCATTCGGGGCCAGTTTTACAAAAGAAACTCTGCCGAAATTTTTAGAAAAGACTGTACTGTTTTTAAAAATGCATATTCGGCTTAGTTATTTAAAAACCTTGATTTCAAACATGTTTTTCTTCACTTCTTTAAACCAGTTTCTTTACTTATTCTTAAAAATGGTTTTAGATTTCTGGGCTTTTGGCTTACTTGGATCAGATGGAGTCCTATAGACTTCATATGGTTCAAGGGCCAGTCACGTGCTCTTTCGGGTCGTGACATCAATATGCTTTTTCTTCGTTCGGGTGGCATGGGAATCCCTGTATTCCCCTATTTCCTGCTTAGACTTATAACAATTATAAAGAAGAGCGGAACCAACGTTCCCCAGCTCAGTATAATAAGCAGGTTCGGTCAATACATCCATATTATTATCTTGATTAAGGCATGTCACAGTCGCTACCAGGAGAGAGAGAGAGAGAGAAGAAAACACTCTGCGTATGCTCTTGCAAGATCAAATTGGTTATTATTTTATATAATCAGGATGGCTCCCACTGTTTTTATCAAATCTTTCTTCAAAGCCTAAAAAGTAAGACTAGCCGGGATTAATTATACCCTACAAGTTCGCTAACCGTTCAGCCAAGCCAGTGTCAGTACTTTGAGGGAGGTGCCCCGTGCTTTCGCACCGACCTAATTAAAGTAAACCTCATTTTCCCAGAGGTATAACCCCGTTGACACCTTTCTAGAAACCTAATGGGTTAGCTAATTGTAAAGTGCAAAACACTCCCAGGAGTAACACTTACTCGCAGCGGGTATCGGGATCCAACCATCTCATAGAAGGTATGCAATCTCATTGCAAATTTCAACACTTGAAATTCCCAATAATATTTTTCCCCAAGCGTAATATGACCTTGACAAAGGCCAACAAACTATAGGGCGCTAGTCAAGTTCAACCTGTCATTTCGTGATTGAATTAATCCCACCCGCACGACCCTTGACAAAGGCCAGCAAGGTCGTACGACTACTCTTATTCAATCGCATCACATGCTTTTGCAGATAAGCACTAATTAGCTACCGCACACTACGCCTTGACAAAGGCCAACTAACGCAGCACGAATACTAAATAGCACTTATCTGAAATGACGGAGGGTTACGATAGGTTTTTAAGAAAACCTTTTGCGTAGTGAACTTGATATCGTCGTAGAATCGAGTGATTTTGAAATGGTGTGTTTTTTAGGCTTTTACTAGTTTCGCTAAAAAGGTCACTCCCGGTGAAGGGATCTCGACTCTTTCCTCATCGAATGAGGTGCTGGATATTTATCAAGGAATACCACTATGCAAAGCAAGAACTAGAGAAGCAATCAAAAGACAAAACCGAGTGGGTTATAGCATTTTCTAGTTTCGCTAAAGAGGTCACTCCCGGTGAAGGGATCTCAGCTCTTTTCTCGTCGAATGATTTGCTGGATATTCATCAAGGAATACCACTATGTAAAGCAAAAACTAGAGCTGCCCTTTTTGAAAATTTGATTCCACAACATCATTAGGTTTCTTTGCTTTTCATTAATCTCATTAATGAAGTCCCATCATTTATGCATCCTAAGCATTACAGATAAATAAATGAAAATAGCTCGTACGCTTATGCCATCCGCATTCGCCACCGGGCCCCATCTTCACCGTTAGGTTAGTTAACTACCGGCAGAGCGGGGGCTGGACTAACGTGGGTGCAAAACATAAGAAACGTTTATTATATATCATATATATAATAATAACCATTTGTTTCAGCATATAAAGTGATCACATCATAGAACATTGCAGCAGAAGTCAACATATGAAATATTGGATATACTAGAAGTTCCGTGTTTTAAATTAAGCCAGTAAAAAAAACACGGATTCCACGGTCGAGATGAATAGCCAAACCGACATCTCTAGACCCCTACGAGAGCGGAAAGAAACCCTGCCAATTCTAGAGTTAGGAGACCCGGTCTCGACTCCTCGTGATGGTCTCCCACTGGACCCTAGAACCCGGTTACTTATGCTCCCCTCCTTGGGTCTTTCCTAATGCGGAAAAGTAAATAATATACATCAATGGTGACATCATCCTCAACCCGGAAGTGTCCCAATAAAAGAATATTACATACAAATTTTTACATGAATGAAAATGAAAAAAAACTCTCATCTCACATAAAAAAAAACCAGATATTCAAATACGACGATCCAATATAACATATCACAGCAACACATAACATCACATGTCATCAATGTAAGTAAATATGCGTATCCCAATTGTCGTTGACGTATAGCAACGAAACCGGCGATACCCCACATATTACACTTACGGTCGCAGAAAAGAAAGTGAAAACTACGACAATTGGAATCCGCAACATCCTTAGACATCATAAACCCAAAATATCACATACTTCGGATTTCATGCCTATCCAATTGAATTCCTTAGACATCATAAACTCGGAATATCTCATATTCCGAATTTCATTCCTAACATTATAAACCCCGCATTTTAGTCTCGATATTGAAAACGCTTTTCAATAACAAGTCGGGCAATTCAACAAGATTCCAGGCATCCTGATCGGATGCTCGTCAGAAACTTTAGTAGACGGCCGCACCCCTGATGCCGTCGACGAAGTGCACTTAGGCGGAACACCGCGGCCATGAGCACCCGAACGGATGCTTTAGGCAACGGGTTCTCCTACAGTCACTTGGTCGGGGCGTGGCTATCTAGTAATGTTACCCGACGAGTATCCACATACACTACATAATTGCGACGGATTTTTGATCCGAATCAAAACCCCACGGCAACCGATCAAATAAGACTAAATTGCTAGATTTATAAAATTCAAACTATTTTTCACAAAACTAATTATTGTGGATTCCAAATATTGTATCACAAATCACAGATAGCTAGATGATGTTAAACATTTTGATCGAATCAACAAACACCTATATTTCCCAGAGAGCTCAACACATGAGACACAGTTAGAAATACCCAGAATATGCCACAAGTACCCACGGACCAACACAAGAAGGGTCGTTCCTGAAAGGTTCCTAGGCACCCTATAGAGGTCTCACAAGGCATCAACCATGCCAATTTCAAAAATTATGGGTGCCGCGAAACCCTAACGCGGATCTTAGACTAGAATTCTAGGCGAAAAAACAAAACTAGTTAACTACTTAACTAAAAGTTAGATGCTACAACCTTTGTAGATCCGGATATCCACTTCCTAAGCTCCACGTAGTCGTCCTCTCGCTGTCCTTTTCGAATCCTAGACTCGTTCATCGGCTTCATCGGGAAAACGAGCGGAATAGGTCGTCGGCTTCGTGTTAAAGACGATCTACGTCGAGGCATCACAAGTTCAAGCTCCGACTTCACAAAGTTGTGAAACTTGTGAAGAAAACACCCAAAACAACTTGGCAAGAGGTAGAGGGTGAAGAAATAGGAGGTGGGTTCTCTTTAGAATTAGATTTCTCACTTTGGAACTCAAGATGCCATTGATGGCATTAAGGTTTCTCTCTTGAAGATGAAGAAGAAGAAGAAGCTAGTTTTATGATAAGTTATTAAAATTGAAAAGAAAAATACATACTTATCATAATCTAACAAGGGTTAAGTGTAGAGAATAAACCATGGTCATTTGGAGAGTTAGGGTTAAGCATGAGGACAAGAATGGTGGAAAAAGTCAAGGCTTCATGAAGCTTCAACTAAAGACAAAAGAAAGTCACCATTCTCTTTAAATCATTTCCAAATAAATAAATGAAACAAATAAATAAATAAATGAATATGCAAAACCCTAATTATCAAATTAACCATGGTTTAATTCTATATACTTAACTAAATAATCAAGTATCATCAAACATGATACAAATATGTGCACAAAAGTATATCACATATACAACTTGCACATCAAGTGAGAAAATCCATATAAAGTGAACCAATACTAGTTAATGCAAAGTAATATATCAAATATATAATTATACATTAAATCATTAAATCAACATTTGATTCAATGATCCGGTCATGTCGCACATAACCGACTAGTATTCAATGTATCGATTTATCGAATCAATGATTCGATAACTAGGTCATATTGAATATAACCAATCGAAACATTTATCGCGAGAATGAAATGCGGTATCACATACGCGCATTATTCTCGGTCCCGCACATATCTCATATGCGCTCCTATTTCGTTTCGCTTGAGCCAGGAAACCTCTGTGTAGGACTCTAAAGACTCGTCAATACGCCGGTAGCAGATGATGATCATATCAAGCACCCACAAGCCGCAAGCGGTCTGCTAAACGTAACGTCCATCCAGGTATTGAGCGATCAGAAGATCGACGAGCTAGCCCGCTCACACTCCTGTGAATCCAACCAGTAACACTTACCGTACAGTCCGGTCTGTTCGTCTGATACGTTGCATATCAAGTCTAGGGGTGGTAAACGTCAGACCCCAATAACCGATAAGTCGTGCCGATGTGAGGCTCATAACGGGTCGAGAAACTACTGGTAACACTTACCAGCAAATCTCTGATCAGCCCTGGCCAGGGACTTCCCTGTTACGGCCAATCGAGCACTGCGCAACATCAACCCCCAATACCGGGAGAGACGAAACCCCTCCTATCGCTCATTGCCTCCATGTGACTCGGGACTGTACCCAAAGACCACCGTTTTGCACGCCCTCAAGGACGTGGTAAGGTGGAGATCAAAGCACAGTGGGAATCACACAAGACTCTATGACGATCTCGGGTCTACAGACTAAACTGCACAAGTGTCACCTGAGAACTTCCATCTGACGTGAGGTATAATACCATCTGGGAGTTCTCGGTGAGTCCGTCCAGTGTACCCAGTCTCCACTGAGCACCCGTACACCATCTCTTATGTCAAACACCAATGGATATGGGATCATCCATCGCCCATCTCATGGGTCGAGAAGCGTATACGCTAGTCTACTCTGGTACATCGATGCCCTGTCTCGATACACCTACGACTAGGGACCTTGAAGGATGTACTTATGGACTACCATGTCCCCACTAGTATGATCTGCATCATAGTCCAGGTAGTCAAGTACACATCCTAAGGGCTTTACCAACATGTAACTATAAGACAGTTTAAAGAGACAAGTGTACATGTTAAGATAAAGAGTAACCAGATAGCATACTATCATATCGAGCAAGAAAGTCATCTCTATATATGCCCAAACATCCAATATAATATACAATATCTGTACAATACTGGCCTCTAGGGCATACATACAACTAACAATCTCCCACTTGCACTAGGGCCAGCTGCTGTAGTATCGCATACCGAGCATCCCGAAGAGTCTCTCAAACTGTATCTTAGGAATGGCCTTCGTGAGTGGATCCGCCGTGTTGTTCTTCGTGTCAACCCTCCTGACCTCGATCTCCCGGCGATCAGCTATCTCCCGGATCAGGTGATACCGCCTCAGAATATGCCTGGATCGCTGATGGGACCTGGGTTCCTTGGCCAAAGCCACCGCTCCATTGTTATCGCAATACAAAGGTATTGGATGCTCAATGGATGGAACCACTCCAAGTTTAGTAATGAACTTCTTGATCCAGACAGCCTCTTTGGCAGCATCGTTGGCAGCGATGTATTCAGCCTCCATCGTCGAGTCTGCCACAGTTTCCTGCTTGGAACTCTTCCAGCTAACCGCCCCTCCGTAAAGGGTAAAGACAAAGCCCGACTGCGAATTAGAGTCGTCCTTATCACTCTGGAAGCTCGAATCGGTAAAGGACTCCACTTGGAGCTCTCCGTTACCATACACCAAGAACATATCTCTAGTCCTTCGTAAGTACTTGAGAATGCTCTTCACAGCTGTCCAGTGACTCTCTCCAGGATCAGCTTGATACCTGCTCACTATACTTAGTGAGTATGCTACATCGGGTCTGGTACATAGCATCGCATACATGATAGAGCCTACTGCCGAAGCATAGGGTATCCCTTGCATGCGAGCTCTCTCCAAATCAGTCTTGGGAGACATCTCTTTGGAGAGAGTGACTCCAGAGATCGTGGGCAAATTCCCACGCTTGGACTCTTCCATACTAAACCTCTTTAGTATGGTGTCAATGTACCTGGATTGGGACAATCCCAATATCCGTTTGGATCTATCTCTATAGATCCTGATTCCCAATATGCAGGAGGCATCACCAAGATCTTTCATTGAGAATCTTTGTGATAAGAAGAGCTTGACCGATTGCAGCATAGGAATATCATTTCCTATCAAGAGTATGTCGTCCACGTACAATACGAGGAAGACAACCTTACTCTCTGCCACCTTCTTGTAGATACAAGGTTCATCTGGATTTTTGACGAAATCAAACTCTTTGATAACGACGTCAAAGCAGATGTTCCAACTCCGCGATGCTTGCTTTAATCTATAAATGGATTTAAGCAGCTTGCACACCTTTCCGCTGCTCTCACTGTCTACGAAGCCCTCTGGCTGAGTCATGTACACGCACTCTTCTAAATCACCGTTTAGAAAGGCGGTCTTAACATCCATTTGCCAGATTTCGTAATCATGATATACAGCGATGGCAAGAATGATCCGGATGGATTTAAGCATAGCCACTGGAGAAAAGGTCTCGTCATAGTCCACACCTGGTCTTTGACGAAAACCCTTTGCTACAAGTCTAGCTTTGAAAGTCTCCACTTTCCCATCTACACCAAGTTTCTTCTTGAAGATCCACTTGCTCCCAATGGGTTTTACCCCTTCAGGAGCAACGTCCAAAGTCCATACTTTGTTGGTGTACATGGATTCCATCTCGGACCGCATAGCATCCAGCCATTTCACTGAGCCCCACTCGTGATGGCCTGCTCGAAGCTAGTTGGGTCATCATCCTCCATGATGCAATCCTCGCTCCCACCATCCATGAGAAAACCGTAGTATCTCTCAGGTGGGCGAGGAACCCTACTAGATCGGCGGAGTGGCTGAGGTTCGTCGGGAGCTACTGAATGCTTTGGTTCCACTAAATCTTCTGTTGTGTTTTGTTCAGCTGGAACCTCTTCCAGTTCTACCTCAGAGCCACTAATTTCTTTTGCAAGAAATTCCTTTTCTAAAAAGGTGGCATGTTGAGCAAAAAATACTCTTTGTTCCTCACTGTGGTAGAAGATATACCCTCGCGAATGTTTGGGATATCCAACAAACTTACACAAAACAGATCTTGCCTCGAGTTTGTCCGGTTTTTGTCTTTTGACATAGGCCGGGCAACCCCATATCTTTATAAAATTAAGATATGGTCTCTTCCCTTCCCATATCTCATATGGTGTGGTAGGCACAGATTTGGTGGGAACCCTGTTCAGTAGGTATGCTGCCGTTTCCAGTGCATATCCCCAGAAGGAAACAGGTAACTCAGCTACACTCATCATAGAGCGCACCATATCTAATAGGGTGCGGTTTCTCCGCTCCGATACACCGTTGTGCTGTGGTGTATATGGAGGAGTTAGCTGAGAGAGAATCCCATTCTCTTTTAAGAAGTCCAGGAATTCAATGCTCAAGTATTCTCCTCCTCGATCAGATCGTAGGATTTTAATACTTTTTCCGGTTTGGTTCTCAACTTCTTGTTTATATTCCCTAAATTTCTCAAAAGCTTCTGATTTGTGTTTCATCAGGAACACATATCCGAATCTAGAGAGATCGTCAGTGAATGTAATGAAGTACGAAGAATCATCCCTGGCATGTGTAGACATGGGACCGCATACATCACTATGTATAAGTCCCAAGAGTTCGGTAACTCTTTCTCCGTGTCCCGTAAATGGAGTTTTGGTCATCTTGCCTTTGAGACATGACTGGCAAGTGTCATAAGATGAAAATTCAAACGGATTTAAATATCCATCTTTATGCAACTTAGCTAGTCGTGTCGCATTGATGTGACCCAGTCTACAATGCCACAAGAAGGATTCGTTGAGTTCAGAACTCTTCCTCTTGTGTATGTTTGTTATGCTCAGAACTGTTGATTGATTTAGAACATAAATGCCATTGCACAACGTGCCTGATCCGACCAACTTTTGGTTATGGAAAATGTTCATAACATTGTCCTGTAATACAAAATTATATCCCTCTTTACTTAATAAAGAAACTGATATAATGTTGCATATCAGGTTCGGCATGTAATAGCATTCGTTCAGAACCAATGTATTACCAGTTGGTAATACAAGGTGATATTCCCCGACAGTCTTAGCAGCAACAATTGCACCATTTCCAACTCTAATGTCTTTATCACCTTCTCCAAGTTCTCTTCCTTTTCTAAGCCCATGTAACTGATTACATATATGGGATCCTGACCCGGTATCTAATACCCAGGACGTAGAGCAAATGGAGAAACAGTTCTCAGTAACGAACACACCCGAAGAAAATGCATCAACATGTACTTTCTTCATTCGGGTGGCATGGGAATCCTGGTATTCCCCTATATCCTGTTCATTCCTATAACTCTTATAAGAAAGAACGGAACCAACGTTCCCCAGCACAGAATAACATGCGGGTTCGGTCAATACATCCATATTATTATCTTCATTAGGGCATGAAATGGTCGCTACCTGGAGAGAGAGAGAAGAAAACACTTTAGCGTATGCTCGTGCAAGATCAGATTGGTTATTATCTTATCTAATCAGGATGGCTCCCACTGCTTTTTATCAAATCTTCCTTCAAACCCTAAAAGGAAAGACTAGCCGGGATTAATTACACACTACAAGTTCGCCAATCTTTCAGCCAGGCCAGTGTCGGTACTTTGAGGGAGGTCCCCCGTGCTTTCGCACGAACCTAATTAATGTAAACCTCGTTTTCCCAGAGGCGTAACCCCGTTGACACCTTTCTAGACACCTACTTGATCAGCTAATTGCAATGTGTAAAACTCTCCCAGGAGTAACTCTTACTCGCAGTGGGTATCGGGATCCAACTATCTCATAGAAGGTATGCAATCTCATTGCAAATTTCAACACTTGAAATTCCCGATAATATTTTGCCCCAAGCATCCTATGACCTTGACGGAGGTCAACAAACCACAGGGTGCAAGTCAAGTTCAACCCGTCATTTCTTGATTGAATCAAACCCACCCGCACGACCCTTGACGGAGGTCAACAAGGTCGTACGACTACCCTAATCCAATCTGCATCATATGTATAAGCAGACAAATACTAGTTAGCTACCGCACACTACGCCTTGACGGAGGTCAACAAACGTAGCACGAATACTAAGTAGGATTTATCTGAAATGACGGAGGGCTACGTCAGGTTTTTCTGAAAACCTATTGCGTAATGAACTTGATATCGTTGTAGAATCAAATGAAGTTTTAAAAATGGAGTGATTTTAAGGCTTTTCTAGTTTTGCTAAAGGGGTCACTCCCGGTGAAGGGATCGTCGGCCATTTCCTCGTCGAATGAGGTGCGGGATATATCATATATATCGCTGTGCAAAGCAAAAACCCAAAAGCAGTCAAAAGCAAACCGAGTGTGTAGCATCTGCCAGTTATTGCTAAAGGAGTCACTCCCGGTGAAGGGATCTCGGTCCTTTCCTCATCGAAAAAGGTGCAGGGTATATCATATATACCGCTGTGCAAAGCAAGAACTGTAGCTACCTGTTTTATTTAAAAATTCGATTCCACAACATCTTAGGTTTCTTGTCTTTCATTAATCACATTAATGAAGTCCCATCATTTAAATACCTAAACATCACAGATAGATATGACGTACACTTATGCCATCCGCATTCGCCTCGATGTCCCCTCGTGCACCGTTAGGTTAGGTAACTAACGACAGAGCAGGGCAGGGCTAGCGCGGGTGTAAAACATAAGTAACGTCTATATAATATATCATATATACTATATACTATATCCATCACAGAATCACATCATAGATATCGCAGCAGAAGAAACATATGAAATATTGGATATACTAGGACGTCCGTGTTTTCAATACGAGCCAGTATAAAACACGGATTCCACGGTCGTGATGAATAGCCAATCCCACACCCCTAGACCCCTACGAGAGCGGCAAGCAACCCTGCCAATTCTAGGGTTAGGAGAACCGGACTCGACTCCTCGAGTTGGTCTCCCACTGGACCCCAGAACCCGGTTACTTGTGCTCCCCTCCTTGGGTCTATCCTAATGCGGAAAAGTAAATAATATACAAAGGGTGACAACTTCCGCTACCTGGAAGTGCCCCAAATAAAAGAATATTACATACAAGTTTTTACATGAATGAAAATGAAAAACACTCATCTCACATAAAAACCCCCCGGCTATTCAAACATGACGATCCAATATAACATATCCAGCAACACATAACATCACATGTCATCAACGTAAGTAAATATGCGCATCCCAATTGTCGTTGACATATAGCAACGAAACCGGCGATATCACATATTACACTTACGGTCACAGAAAAGAAAGTGTAAAACTACAACAATTGGAATCCGCAACTTCTTTAGACATCGCATGCCTAATCAAATGAAATACTTAGACATCACATGCCTAACAGATATAAATCCCGCATTTTAGTCTCATTATTGAAAACTCTTTTCAATAACATGTGGGACTAAACTGCTAGATTTATAACATTCATTCAGTTATCTCATAACTGTTTGTGAATTCCAATTATTGTATCACATTCCAGATAAACAGAAAATGTAAAACTTTCTGATCGAACAGTCGAATACCCAAGTTTTCCCGATACAGCTCAACACATGAAATAAGTCTAACAACATTCAGTTCGTGCCTCAGTACCAACGGTCCAGCCGTAGAAGGGTCAAGCCAACACCTCACATGTGGCACGCCGTACTGCCCCAAACCCGAAGGTTCAAAGGGCAGTTCAAGACGGTCACATAATCGAGTTAAGGTTTGTTGTCTTCTAGAGGGTCCATCGCGTTACTTGCACTACTTAGAATGTCGTTAAACTACGGGAAAATCCAACACCTGGAAATTTCCCGACAGGGGAAAAGTTGGGTATTTATATCCGGTCGAACTTTTTAACATATTCTATAAATTATCCGGAAGTACACAAAGACGAAATTTGATAATCCGGTCGAAACACCGAAGCTCTAAAACACCCCAGAAAATTAAACTCTGGAATAATTATTAAAAATACCCATAAAACTCAGCTGCAGAAACTATGAATTACTGTGCAGAGGAGGAGGGATGACGTCATCAAGCCGCCGCGGAACCGCCGCCTAAGCTGGCTTAGGCCGCGGTTCCGCCGTGCTTATCACTGTTCATTGGAAAAAATTTGCATCATAATTCTTAGAATTCCCTGCTGAATTTTTTAAACATTTTTAATATTGAAAAATCCCAGATTTTAGAAAATGTATAGAGAGCATGTTTGGTTTAGGGTTTCGGGTTCGTCCGGGCTTCAAATTGCGTCTAGACTTCGCCTAAGGCTCTAGCTAGGCTCCGATACCAGTGAAAGGTTCCTAGGCACCCTATAGAGGTCTCACAAGGCATCAACCATGCCAATTTCAAAAATTATGGGTGCCGCGAAACCCTAACGCGGATCTTAGACTAGAATTCTAGGCGAGAAAACAAAACTAGTTAACTACTTAACTAAAAGTTAGATGCTACAACCTTTGTAGATCCGGATATCCACTTCCTAAGCTCCACGTAGTCGTCCTCTCGCTGTCCTTTTCGAATCCTAGACTCGTTCATCGGCTTCATCGGGAAAACGAGCGGAATAGGTCGTCGGCTTCATGTCAAAGACGATCTACGTCGAGGCATCACAAGTTCAAGCTCCGACTTCACAAAGTTGTGAAACTTGTGAAGAAAACACCCAAAACAACTTGGCAAGAGGTAGAGGGTGAAGAAATAGGAGGTGGGTTCTCTTTAGAATTGGATTTCTCACTTTGGAACTCAAGATGCCATTGATGGCATCAAGGTTTCTCTCTTGAAGATGAAGAAGAAGAAGAAGCTAGTTTTATGATAAGTTATTAAAATTGAAAAGAAAAATACATACTTATCATAATCTAACAAGGGTTAAGTGTAGAGAATAAACCATGGTCATTTGGAGAGTTAGGGTTAAGCATGAGGACAAGAATGGTGGAAAAAGTCAAGGCTTCATGAAGCTTCAACTAAAGACAAAAGAAAGCCACCATTCTCTTTAAATCATTTCCAAATAAATAAATGAAACAAATAAATAAATAAATGAATATGCAAAACCCTAATTATCAAATTAACCATGGTTTAATTCTATATACTTAACTAAATAATCAAGTATCATCAAACATGATACAAATATGTGCACAAAAGTATATCACATATACAACTTGCACATCAAGTGAGAAAATCCATATAAAGTGAACCAATACTAGTTAATACAAAGTAATATATCAAATATATAATTATACATTAAATCATTAAATCAACATTTGATTCAATGATCCGGTCATGTCGCGCATAACCGACTAGTATTCAATGTATCGATTTATCGAATCAATGATTCGATAACTAGGTCATATTGAATATAACCAATCGAAACATTTATCGCGAGAATGAAATGCGGTATCACATACGCGCATTATTCTCGGTCCCGCACATATCTCATATGCGCTCCTATTTCGTTTCGCTTGAGCCAGGAAACCTCTGTGTAGGACTCTAAAGACTCGTCAATACGCCAGTAGCAGATGATGATCATATCAAGCACCCACAAGCCGCAAGCGGTCTGCTAAACGTAACGGCCATCTAGGTATTGAGCGATCAGAAGATCGACGAGCTAGCCCGCTCACACTCCTGTGAATCCAACCTGTAACACTTACCGTACAGTCCGGTCTGTTCGTCTGATACGTTGCATATCAAGTCTAGGGGTGGTAAACGTCAGACCCCAATAACCGATAAGTCGTGCCGATGTGAGGCTTATAACGGGTCGAGAAACTACTGGTAACACTTACCAGCAAATCTCTGATCAACCCTGGCCAGGGACTTCCCTGTTACGGCCAATCGAGCACTGCGCAACATCAACCCCCAATACCGGGAGAGACGAAACCCCTCCTATCGCTCATTGCCTCCATGTGACTCGGGACTGTACCCAAAGACCACCGTTTTGCACGCCCTCAAGGACGTGGTAAGGTGGAGATCAAAGCACAGTGGGAATCACACAAGACTCTATGACGATCTCGGGTCTACAGACTAAGCTGCACAAGTGTCACCTGAGAACTGCCATCTGACGTGAGGTATAATACCATCTGGGAGTTCTCGGCGAGTTCGTCCAGTGTACCCAGTCTCCACTGAGCACCCGTACACCATCTCTGATGCAAACACCAATGGATATGGGATCATCCATCGCCCATCTCATGGGTCGAGAAGCGTATACGCTAGTCTACTCTGGTACATCGATGCCCCGTCTCGATACACCTACGACTAGGGACCTTGAAGGATGTACTTATGGACTACCATGTCCCCACTAGTATGATCTGCATCATAGTCCTGGTAGTCAAGTACACATCCTAAGGGCTTTACCAACATGTAACTATAAGACAGTTTAAAGAGACAAGTGTACATGTTAAGATAAAGAGTAACCAGATAGCATACTATCATATCGAGCAAGAAAGTCATCTCTATATATGCCCAAGCATCCAATATAATATACAATAACTGTACAATACTGGCCTCTAGGGCATACATACAACTAACAGTTCCTGGACCCACTTACGACGCCGCGGAACAGCCGCAAACCCTGGGGTTTGGTCGCAGTTCCGAAGTCGTAGTGTCGAGTTAGGAGTTCGTTCTTTTTATGGATCCATAGAAAACCCAGCACGATTTTCTGAATATTTTTAACTTGGAAAAATCCAACATTTGGAAAAATTTCCAGAGAGCATGAAAATGTTGGTTTTCGGAGTTCGTTCGAACACTTTAACTTTGCCTAGACCACTCCTGATGCTCTAGCTCGGCTCTGATACCACTGCTGGGTTCCTTAGCACGACTACAAGGTTTCGGAAGGCATTAAACATGCTATTATAAAAAATCTAGAGTGCTAGGAAACCATCAACCAAGGCTCTAACTAGAGAATTAGGGTTTAACTAAACAAGTAAACATCTTTACTCTAAGTGAACAAGGAATATAACCTTTGTAGACCGGTCCTTCACTTCTAAACCTCCATGTAGTAGTTCATTCGCTCCAAGTAGTTGTCTCCCGGACTCTTGTTAGGCTCCACTAGGCGAAATGAACGAGCTTCCTTAAAGATCTTCGTGGCCAAAGATGATCTACGTCGAGGAATCTCGAACTCAAGCTACCTCTTCACTAATTGAGAATTAGTGAAGCAAACAACCTACACAAAATGTCTAGTCTAGTATAGATTGATGAAGTAGGAATTTTGCTCACATTAGAATAATATTTCTCACTCTCATTCTTCAACTCAAAAAAACCTAGTGAGCTCTCATGAGGTGAAGAAGATGAAGATGTGGACTAGAATGGCAACCATGGGTGAGATAATATTATATATTGTCATTGAAGAGACTTAACCATGGCTAAAGATAAAGGTTAGGTTAATAAATATCTAGAGAAAAACAAAATTCGTGGACTTTGTCAATGGTTTCCACAAGCTTCTACTAGCAACTAACCATGACAATTTTCCACCTAATTTTGATTTTCCCTTAATAATTAATTACCTCAATTATCTAAAGTATGGTGTGAGTCTTATACACCCATGTACAATATATCATCAAGTATGACACAAAGAATAAATACTATATTATATATCACATATATATTAAATGTACAAGTGAGAAAAAGAAATTCTTAAGTGAGCTAATATTAGTTAATGTATATTAATATATCAAATATATAATCATACATTAAATTATTAAATCAACATTTGATTTAAAAATCCGGCTATATCATATATAACCGACTAATATCATTTATATCAACTTACCAAATCAACACTTGAATCGATAACCCGGCTATATCTCATATAACTGACCGATATCACATATCGCGAGATTAGAATATGGTATCACATACACGTATTAATCTCGGTCCCGCACATATCACATATGTGTTGGCTATAGTGCCCTCAAGTCAATTATTGAATCGCAGGCACGCGATTGTGATGATTGAGGGAGGACCTATACCGGTGGAACGGTCTTACTCGAGATGATAGTATGCTATCTAGTTTTTCTTTATCATCATGTACAGTATTAGGTGACATTACAGATCACTATTACATGTTGATAGAGCCCATAGGATTCTTGCTTGACTACCAACATTATGATGGCGATCATATACGTGGGAGCTGGGTGGTCTATAAGCACATCCTTAAATGTCCCTAGTCGTGGGAGTATCGAGACTGGGCATCGATACTCTAGAGTAGACTATTGTATACTTATCGAGACCCTGACGAGGGGCGGTGGCCGGTCTCACAAGCCATTGGTGTCAGTTAGTCACCTAAGATAGTATATAGGTGCTCATTGGGTTATGAGTACACTGGACGGACTCACCGGGAACCTGCTAGTTGGTATTATACCTATTGTCAGATAGCAGTTCTCAGGTGACATGAGTACAGGTTAGTCTGTCGACTTGAGATCGTCATTTGTCTCGTGTGAGTTCCCACTGTGCTTTGATTACTACCCTACCATAGATCAAAAGATAAACCAGATAGCATACTATCATTTCGAGCAAAGATTGTTTCTGTACATATTCATACCTAGCATCCTATACAATACAGGCCTCTAGGGCATACATATCTAACAATCTCTTACTTGAACTAAGGACTGTAGTTGGTGCAATAGGTATGTGTTGTCATCTTTGTAAGCAGCTGCTGGCGTGCCGCATGCCCAACATCTCGAAGAGTCTCTCGAACTGTACTTGAGGGATGGCCTTGGTGAATGGATTTGATGTGTTGTCTTTCGTGTCTACTCTCCGTATCTCGATCTCGATCTCCTGGCGATCCACTATCTCCTTGATGAGGTGATACCGCCTCAAGATATGACTGGATTTCTGATGGGACCCTGGTTCCTTTGCCAAAGCCATGGCTCCACTGTTATCGCAATACAAAGGTATTGGGTTAGTAATGGTTGGAACCACCTGAAGTTCAGAAATGAACTTCCTCATCCAGACTGCCTCTTTTACGGCATCATTAGCAGCAATATACTAAGCTTCCATCATGGAGTCAGCGACGGTATCTTTCTTGGAACTCTTCCAACATACCGCCGCTCCATTTAGGGTAAATACAAACACCGAGATGGATTTACTGTCATCCTTATCGCCCTGGAAGCTGGAGTCGGTAAAATCCTCCATTTGGAGATCTCTGTTACCATACACCAAGAACATTTCTTTATTCCTTCGCAAGTACTTAAGAATGTTCTTCACAGCAGTCCAGTGTTTCTCCCCAGAATTGGATTGATACCTGCTTACTGCACTCAGTGCATAAGCTACATCTGGGCGAGTACATAACATCACATACATTATAGATCTTACCACCGAAGCGTAGGGTATAATGCTCATGCGAGCCCTCTCTTCATCGGTCTTTGGAGACATCTCTTTGGAGTGGGTGATCCCGTGACAAGCGGGTAAATTAGCTCGCTTAGAATCTTCCATACTAAATCTCTTTAGTATGGTGTCTATATACCTCGATTGGGACAATCCCAATATTCTCTTTGTTCTATCTCCATAGATCGTTCCTAGAATACATGAGGCATCACCCAGGTCCTTCATGGAGAACCTCTGTGATAAGAACAGTTTGACCGATTGTAGCATAGGAACATCATTTCCTATCAGGAGAATGTCATCCACGTACAATACGTGGAATGTAACTGTGCTCCCTACAATCTTCTTATAAATGCAAGGTTCATCTACATTTTTGAAAAAATCAAACTCTTTGATTGTATCATCAAAGAAGATGTTCCAACTCCATGATGCATGCTTTAATCCATAAATGGATTTAAGCAACCTGCATGCTTTTCCGCTGCTCCCATTGTTAATGAAGCCCGCTGGCTGATCCATAAAAACACATTCATCTAAATCACCATTTAGAAATGTGGTTTTAACGTCCATCTTCCAGATTTCATAGTCGTAGTAAGCAGCAACAACAAGTAAGATTCGAATGGATTTAAGCATTGCAACTGGAGAAAAGGTCTCGTCATAGTCCAATCCTCATCTTTGATGGAATCCTTTTGCTACCAGCCTAGCTTTATCGGTCTCCACCTGTCCATCCACACTAATCTTTATCTTAAAGATCCACTTGCACCCTATGGGTTTTACCCCAGAAGGCGCAACCTCTAAAGTCCATACATTGTTGGTGTGCATGGATTCCATTTCGGATCGCATGGCATCCAGCCACTTCACTGAGTCACTACTCGTGACAACTTGCTGAAAACTAGTAGGGTCATCATCATCCATGATGCAATCTTCTCTATCATCATCAATTAGAAAATCGTAGTATCTATCAGGTGGGTGAGAAGTCCTACTACATCTATGGAGTGGCTGGGGTTCGTCGGGTTCTATTGAAACCTCAGGTTCAACCAAATCATCGGTATTTGTTTGTGGATCTGGAGTTTCTTCCAGTTCTACCGCATTGCCAACAGTGTCATTTGTAAAAAATTCATTTTCTAAAAATGTGGAATACTGAGAAACAAACACCCTTTGTTCCTCCTTGTGGTAGAAAAGATATCCATACGAATGTTTTGGGTATCCCACAACACAAAACCAATCGTGTTTCGAATTTGTCCGGATTTTTCTTTTTCATATAAGCCGGACAACCCCATATCCTAACTCGTTTAAAAGACGGTCTCTACCGATACCATATCTCATATGGAGTGGCAGACACGGTTTTGGTCGGAACCCTGTTTAATAGATATATTGCAGTCTCCAATGCATGCCCCCAGAATGATAGTGGTAACTTAACATCACTCATCATAGAACGTACCATATCTAATAGGCTACGATTTCTTTTCTATGACACACCGTTGTGCTGTGGTGTGTACGGAGGATTGAGTTGAGAGAGAATCTCATTCTCTTTTAGGAAATCTAGAAACTTTGTGCTTAGGTACTCACCACCTCAATCCGATCGAAGTTTCTTAATACTCAAGCCTGTTTGTTTTTCTACTTCAGATTTATACTCTTTGAATTTTTCGAAGGCTTCGGACTTATGTTTCAACAAGAACATGTGTCCGAATCTCAAGAAATCATCAGTGAAAGTTATAAAGTAGGAATAACCGCCTCTAGCATGTATAGACATTGGTCCACATACATCACTATGTATGAGGCCTAAGAGTTCGGTTGCTCTTTCTCCGTCTCCGTCTCCAGTAAACGGAGTTTTGGTCATTTTACTTTTGATACAAGACTGGCAAGTCGCATAAGATTTATATTCAAACGGGTTTAAATATCGATCTTTATGTAGCTTGGTTAGTCTTGTTTCGTTAATATGACCAAGTCTACAATGCCAAATGAAAGCTTCACTTATGTCTGAAATCTTTCTTTTGTTTGTGTGTTGTATATTGAAAACTGTATGTTGATTTAGGACGTATATCCCGTTATTTAATGTACCAGACACAATCAACTCTTGATTAAGGTTAATGTTCATAATATTATATTGTAACATAAAATTATATCCTTCTTTGTCCAACAACGATATTGATATAATATTACATAACATGGAGGGTACAAAATAACACGGGTTCAGAACTAATATACATCCAGATGGCAAACCAAGAGGATACTCTCCCACTGCTACAGCATGTACAGAGGAACCATTCCCAACTCAAAGAGTGTGATCACCTTTCTTCAAAAACCTGCTATTTCTCAGCCCCTGCATACAATTGCAGATCTGAGATCCTGACTCGGTATCTAATACCCAGGAAGCAGAGTTAATTGAAAAACAGTTTTCTGTTACAAACACAACTGAAGTGGAAGCATCAACATGCTTCTTCTTCTTGAGGTCGGCCAGGTATCCAACGCAGTTTCTCTTCCAGTTCCCAGTCTTGTGGCAGTTGAAGCATTCCCCTCTTCCTGTCGTAGCAGCCCTTATCTTGTCCCTTCCCGGTGCCTTTTTCACTCCTCCTCTCGGCTTGATGGGATTCTTATTCTTATTTCCCTTGGCCTTAGCTGTCGGGACGGAAGAAGAAGATGGCCCAGCAATTAGAGCGGGAGTTTTCGCTACTTTTAGCGTGCTCTCTGCACTCCTCAACATATTAAGGAGTTCAGGAAGTGACTTCTCCAGATTATGCATGTTGATGTTCACTATGAACGGAGCAAAGGCAGAGGGGAGAGAATGTAAAACAAAATAAATATATTGTTCATTCTCCATTGTCCATCCCAGATACTCTAGTTCTTCAATAAGTACTGTCATTTTCAATACATGGTCACTTACAGACGTTCAAGCGGCCATCCGCATCTGAAACAACTTTCTAGATGCCTCGTGTCACGACCCGAATATTTCGACTCGTGACCGACATTTAACCACGCAACGTCTACAGGCGTAACGCGACTGAGTAAGCCGAACCCAGAAATCAAAACCATTTAAAAGTAGTGAGTGTTGAAACATTCAATTAAAACATTTAGAAAACCTTAAATAGTTCAATAAAGTTCTTTTTAAAGTTAAATTGTCCTTATAATAATTTTGGCAGCATTTCCTTTGTACGAGTAACCCCGAAAATCGGGTATAAAACAGGATATAAGTAAAAATGATATATAATGAAATAAAGCATTCCCAAACGGGAGCAATCATGCCCAACGGCGGAAACCATCACCACAAGAGTAATATACGACGCCGTAGCGAAGAATGAGCAATAAGTAAACATCACAAACTAATAAACTGCATATATACAGTCGGCTCCCACGAGCTCGACACCAGAATAAAAATAATATACATCATCGTCCTCACACCGTCTCTAAGTCAAGTACATAAATGGTAGATGGAGAATACTAGATACAAAAGTGTGTACAATAAAAGTAACCAGATACCACAACCCACCTAATAGCAAAATAGCTCTCGCACCAGCTGTAGTGATATCTGTAGCCAAAAGATGCAAAAAGGCAGCCTGCCGCGACTACTCTGAGGGGCAACCTACAAATACTGTGGCACAACGGGGGTGAGTTGCCAACTCGTGAATAGAGATAACATATAAAGGTAATCGCAAGCATGCACGTACTGCGCTACTCTATCATATGCCAGCAGGTAAATCTATATGCGACAAGCAGTAGGTGCAATAATCATTTAAATGCTCTGTCAGGTAAAATAACTACAGGATGAGATACATGATAATCAATGCTGAGCATGGGATAAACAACATCTACACGAAATATCAATCGTGGAAAATAATCGGTGCCCAAAACTGCACCCAAATCCCAAATAAACTCAGGCGCCGGCACTCTCCTCGGCCCTCAAATCCTGTAAATCTCTTAGAATCACGAGTGCCCAACATCGGCACTCAAAATATCATAAAATACTCGTGTCCAGCATCGACATGCAAATCCTCTTATATCGGGCTCCATAAGTCCGGATCAGCCCATGGGCTCCGTCTGCGGTATCGGCCCTCGGCCCCGGCAGTACGGATCATCCCGCATCCATCTCTCGACTGTGGTCAGTATCCTCCGGATAACCGCCAGGTCCAACCAATCACCGGTAGGTACTCTCCCACCTCCAGGCTCAATCGGCAAAGTCTATCGATCATCTTGCCGAGGGGAACCATACCGGGTCCACCACGAACCCGCAAACGGGTCATCCAACTCCTCAAATCGGGTTTCAAGCACACATCTCGGCACCGAGAAAACGGGTGGTGGACGCACCAAAATATCATATCATGAGGAACCGGGTTTTCAAATAGTGCATCTTTTCTTAAATAACTCCACGGTCCTCAAAAACCAGAAATCACATGAAAACCCAACACCAATGAGTAAATCAATGCGATGTACTATGTACATCAAGCCATAATATAGGTGCAAGGGAGATACCGCTTTCTAAAATAGTTCAGTTTTCAAAGACATCATGCTGCTCCCAATCTCTATGAAAATCATATCAACTCATATCTGAAAGGAACTACAGTATAATGATCATGACAGTTCTACAGTGAGTGGGTCATGGCAATTACTAACGGTGTGTGTGTAACATGCAGATTAGTGTTCGTGCAACATAAACCGTTAGTAATAGTGCAGTGTTCTATCAATTCTAAGTTAACAATTATATAGCAGGGAATGCAGTATGCAACAACAGTATCCATGAACAGTCAATGTAGGTAAATGCAATATATAGCTATAAGGTCCTATCAGCCCTGACGCATAACGCCATGCGGGCGATATCCCCGTAGATGTGAAATCTACTCACCGTAGTCTCGCGCTAAGTGTAGCCGACGACTTGTTTCCCTTCTTCGCCGCGTCTGTCTCACTCGCTTGCGAACCTAGAATTACACAATATATCACACATAAGCTCAAATCTACAAAAACGCGATATTAAGGTCAAACTAGAAACCCGCGTCGCAAACCAAGCGCGCGTGTGCGCGATACGCTAAAACGTGTGATTACGCGCCTGAAGCTAACCCGACGCGTCGCGATACGTAGAAACCCCAAACCCACACACGTATCACGTATGTCGCGAAGATTTAAAATACGAGAAACGGGTATTCACCTCCAGATTTTTATACAGAATTGATATTACAAAAATATATATACCATAAAACCCCACGTAGTAGCAGACACCAAATAACCCAAACCCCAACCCAAAACACCCCCATATGGCCGCAATTTGCGGTCAGAATGCATATTTCGGCATCCTGGGTAGGGAGAGGGACTCCCAGGTTTTGTGTGTGCATTCTATACCCCCTATACATGCTGCAGTAAATCCAATTTTATTCTGAAGCACCCCGGGTAGAAGCAGATTTAACAGAGCCCAAATTCAAGTTAAAAATCACACTTTTGCACTAAAATGATACTTTAGGGTGTTTTTGTGAAATCTGAAATAAACCCAAGTCTAAAACCACACTAATATCACATTACCAAGCTAATCAAGCCATAAAAAGTTAATTTTTAACATAACCTCACTAAAACCCCTTATATAGCACAAAACATGCATAAAAATGTGATATTTTGCTAAAACACAAGTTATGAAATGGGATGTTAAATTCGAGTGTAATACCTTCAAAAGTCTTTAGAAAATCCCACAAGTTCCAGTTCTAGCCACAAGTATGCAGACTTGCCACCAAACACCTCAAATGAGCCATTAAACCAAGGTTTTGTGAATGAAAAAGGTTAGATTTGTGTAGGGTTTTGTGTAGAGATCAAAGAGGAGTGAAAAGAGAAGAGAAAAGTTGAAAAAAGTGGTATGTTTGCTGCTGCAATTCTGCAGTTTCCAGAAAATGAGAGAAGAAAGAGAGAAGAGAGAAGGAGATAGCTAATAAAAGTCAAATTTTCCTTACCTAACACCATGCTCCATTTCTATTTGAATTTTTGAAAAAATAAAAAGGGTTTGACTTAGCTAAAATGGGTGGGGGATAATTACAACCATGCAAGAAAATATAATAGGGTTAACATGATACATTTTCTCATCTAGTCTCAAAATGCTAAGTGTGCATGTGTGCACTCAACACAAAAATTCACACTTAGGGTAAACCCGACTAAAAATAATTAATAACTCTATAAATATATATAAAACACGCACACTTGCTAATTAACGCGAAAATATTCTAAATGAATTTTCAAGGCGCTACAATCTACCCCCCTTAAAGAAATTCGGTCCCCGAATTTTAAAATCTAACTACACGTACCTTCAAAAAGATGGGGATACATCTTCCTCATTTCGCTCTCGGTCTCCCAAGTGACCTCCTCGCTGCACGGACCACGCCAAAGTACCTTGACGGACGGTATCTCTTTCGATCTCAATTTATTCACTTGTCGATCCAAAATGATCACCGGCTGCTCTGCATAGGAAAGGTCACGCTCAAGCTGGATCGTCGGGTGCTGAATCGCATGCGAAGGATCATGAAGATATCTGCGAAGCATCGAAACGTGAAATACGGGGTGCACGTCTGGAAAACTGGGCGGAAGGGCTAAACAATACGCAACCGCACCAATACGCTCGAGGATCTCGAAGGGGCCCACATATCTGGGACTAAGCTTCCCCTTCTTCCCAAATCTCATCACACCTTTCATTGGGGAGACCCTCAAGAAAACATGATCACCAACAGAAAACTCAAGTTTGCACCAACGACGGTCCGCATAAGATCTCTGCCTACTATGGGCTGCTCTCATCCTATCACGAATCAACTGGATCTTCGCGGTCGTCTCCTCAACAATCTGGGGCCCTAAGATACTGCTTTCACTGAGCTCTGTCCAACAGGCGGGCGATCTGCATCTCCTCCCATAAAGAGCCTCAAATGGTGCCATCTGAATGGTCTCCTGGTAGCTGTTGTTGTAGGAGAACTCTACTAAGGGTAAATGATGATCCCAGCTACCTCCGAAGTCTAATAAGCATGCTCTGAGCATGTCCTCGAGAGTCTGAATAGTCCGCTCTGACTGTCCATCGGTCTGCGGATGAAATGTTGTGCTGAAACTCAAGCGAGTGCCCAAAGCCTTCTGAAGCCTCTGCCATAGTCGGCTGGTAAACTGGGTGCCTCTGTCAGACACAATACATGTCGGAACTCCGTGCAGTCGTACAATCTCATCAATGTAAATCTGGGCATACTGAGCAAATCCGAAAGTCGTCTTCACCGGTAGGAAGTGAGCCGCCTTCGTCAAATGATCCACGATCACCCAGATGGAGTCATACCCTCGACTAGTCCTGGGTAGACCCACAATGAAGTCCATAGAAATCTGTTCCCATTTCCACTCCGGAATGGGCAACGGCTGTAGCTCTCCCGCGGATCTCTTATGCTCGGCCTTGACTTGCTGACAAGTCAGGCATCTCGACACGAAATCTGCGATGTCCCTCTTCATCCCATCCTACCAGTAAACATCTCTCAAATCGTGGTACATCTTGGTGGAACCTGGATGAACACTGTACACCGATCGATGTGCATCCTCGAGAATCTCACGCCGCAGTCCCTCAGCATCTGGTACGCACAGTCTAGTCCCAAATCGTAGTATCCCCTGATCATCGATCACGAACTCGGAAAATCTGCCCTGTCCTATCTGTGCCATGATCTCTGAACATCGGTCATCACTATGTTGTGCCTCATGTATACGGTCGATCAACTGTGGGCGTGCACGAACATGCGCAATCTGTCCTCCGATCGGCGTAAACTCGAACTGTACCCGGCTGTCGCATAAGATCTGCCAATCTGCCGTCGACTGCTTCTGTACTGCGCTCAAACAAGATAGACTACCCCCGGGCCTCCTGCTCAAAGCATCCGCCACTACATTAGCCCTTCCCGGGTGGTACAAGATCTCGCAATCGTAATCCTTCACTAACTCCATCCATCGGCGTTGTCTAAGGTTCAGGTCTCGCTGATGAAATATATACTTTAAGCTCTTATGATCAGTGAATATCTGGCACGACTCGCCGTATAAGTAATGTCGCCAGATCTTAAGTGCAAGACCACCGCAGCCATCTCCAAATCGTGAGTGGGGTAGTTCTGTTCATGTTTCTTCAATTGTCGCGAAGCATACGTGATCACCCTGTCATGCTGCATCAATACGCACCCTAGCCCCACTGGAGAAGCATCACAATATACCACAAATCCGCCTGATCCTGAAGGCAGTGATAATACTGGTGCCGTAGTCAGTAGAGCCCGTAGATGCTGAAAACTGTGCTCACACTCCTCCGTCCAAACAAAAGGAACTCCCTTTCGGGTCAACCCGGTCAAAGGTGTAGCAATACGGGAGAAGTCCTGCACAAATCGCCTGTAGTAGCCGGCCAGCCCTAAAAAGCTGCGAATCTCCGTAACTGATGTGGATCTGGGACAACTCCGAACGTCCTCGATCTTCCTCGGGTCTACACATATACCGTCTCGTGAAATCACATGCCCCAAGAAGTCTACGATGTCCAGCCAGAAAGCACACTTGGAGAATCTGGCGAAAAGCTGATGCTCCCTCAAGGTCTGCAGTGTAATCCGCAGGTGCTGCTCGTGCTCCTCTCTACTCCGAGAATACACCAGAATATCGTCAATGAATACAATGATGAACAGATCAAGATATGGCCGGAAAATACGGTTCATCAAGTCCATAAATGCTGCTGGCGCATTGGTGAGTCCGAACGACATCACCAGAAACTCGTAATGGCCGTAGCGCGTGCGGAAAGCTGTCCTAGGAATGTCCTCCTGTCAAACCCGCAGCTGATGGTAGCCTGATCGCAAATCGATCCTCGAAAAGTATCCTGCCCCCTGAAGCTGGTCGAACAAATCGTCGATACGTGGCAAAGGATATATGTTCCGCACTGTAACCCAGTTCAGCTGGCGGTAGTCGATACACAAACGCATACTGTCGTCCTTCTTCTTGACAAGCAGGACCGGAGCACCCCAAGGAGAAACACTGGGTCGAATAAGTCCCTTATCCAGCAAATCTTGCAACTGACCCTTCAATTCTCGAAGTTCCGCCGGGGCCATCCGATAAGGCGGTATAGAAATAGGCCCCGTGCCAGGAACCAAATCAATACAGAAAGAAATATCACGCTCGGGCGGTAGCCCAGGAAGCTCGTCAGGGAACACATCAGGGAACTCGCTAACAACCGGAACCTGATCCAGAGGAACCTCTGTAGCTCTAGTATCGCAAACATAGGCGAGAAATCCCTGACATCCCTTCCTCAAAAGCTGTCCAGCGCGAAAAGAAGATATCACACTGTGAGGGGCGGCACCACGGTCCCTCAACACAACAAAAACCGACTCGCCGGAAAAACAAAATCTAACTGTCTTCTCACAGCAGTCCACAGAAGCATAGCACGTGGCTAACCAATCCATGCCCAAAAGAACGTCGAAGTCCAACATCTCAAGAAGGATCAAGTTGACAGGCAACTCTCTCTTTCGCCAATACAGACGGTGCAGGATCGGAACACGTGCCTAGCAACAAATGACTCCCCCATAGGAGTGGTCACAACAAGCGGCTGATCAAGCAAACCGGACTCTCTACCCAAACTCGGCACAAAGTGTGTGGATACGTATGAGTGCATGGATCCGGGATCGAACAACACGTGTCCATCAACAGAACATACTGGAAGGTTACCTAAGACCACCGCATTGGACGCCTGGGCGTCCTGATGCGTCAAAGCAAAAACTCACGCCTGTCCTCCACCTGTGACTGACTGCCCTCTGCCTCGGTCATCCCGTCCTCTCTGAGCAACTCCTCTACGCCCACGACCTCTCTGTGTATGAGTCTGACGCGGAGCAACAATAGGTACAACAGGCAACGCCCTCTGGGGTGGTGAAGGTGGTAAGGTGACGTGCCGTGCTGCTGTCTCCCTCCGGTGTATCTCAGGACAATCTCTAACGAGGTGAAGTAGACTGCCGCATCTATAGAAACCTCGCGTCGACTGCTGACTCTCCCGTGGATACGAACTAAACATCTGACCTCGTCCCGAATCTCTGCCACTCCTCGTACCTGAACGATACCTGTCGCGGCGTCTGAATGTCTGTCTCCATGCTGATATACCAGTACGATCTCTCTTCGGCTCCGGAACTACCGAAGTCTCAGCAAGGCGCTCCTCGACTAATAGGGCTGCGTCTATCGCTGCTGCATATGTCTCGTAATGCTGGGCGCTAATCGCAAGGAACAGTGGTGTAAGCAAGCCTCGGACAAATCTCTTGACCGCAACTCCTCAGTAGCCACTAGATACGGGGCATAAACTGATAGCTCTGTGAACAGCACATCATACTCTGCCACTGACATCTCCGGAGTCTGGCGTAAGGACTCGAACCTGCATGCTCTAGCATCTCTGACGCTCAGTGGAAGAAAGCGGGCAAGGAATAGCGCTACGAACTCTGTCCAGGTCAGGAGGAAGACCTGCTGCTCTACCCTTCTCTACTGATTCGCACCATTTCTGCTCAAGACCTTCCAGGAGAAAGCTCGTGAACTTAACCCATCTCGCATCTGCGCATCTGAGGGAACGGCATATCCGAGCCATCCTATCAATGAAAGACTGTGGGTCCTCGGCTACATCGGTGCCTGTGAAGACCGAAGGCTTCAGCCTCATAAACTCTGATGGCGATACGGAGATGACCTCTGTAGCTGTAGGGACAACTGCCTGTGCTGTGGGTATCACCGAGGTCTCTGCAACGGGTGGAACTACCTCTGGTCGCTGCGCTCGAAGTGTCTCAACTAGAGATCCCATCATCTGGCGCATCTCCTCCATACTGGATCCCACCGTCTGGCGCATCTCCTGCATACCAGCCCCTAACATGGCGATCTGATCTGTCACGGGAGGAATAGCCTACTCGGGCACAACCGGTGTACTACCCGGATCAGTCCTCGTCTCGGACAAGTCAACTCGAATCTCGGCCCTCGCGGCCGCTCACTGCGCCCTCGTAGTCTTTGGCGGCATAATGGCTAAAAGGAAAAAAGGATTCGATAAGGATACAGAAATCGAATCGCAAGAATGTATATACTCAAGAAGGAATTTAAATCAATAAGTCCTAAGGTCGCTTTGGCGGAGTACCGTGTCGTGAGTATGTCGCGAAACATATGCATGCTACGCCACTCTGCTTCAGCTACCTACTCCATCATACCAGGGTCATCCTACACTCCGAAAGGTAAAACCTACGCTCTGATACCAACTTTATCACGACCCAAATATTTCGACGCGTGACCGGCACTTAACCACGCAACGTCTACAGGCGTAACGCGACTAAGTAAGCCGAACCCAGAAATCAAAACCATTTAAAAGTAGTGAGTGTTGAAACATTCAATTAAAACATTTAGAAAACCTTAAATAGTTCAATAAAGTTCTTTTTAAAGTTAAATTATCCTTATAATAATTTTGGCAGCATTTCCTTTGTACGAGTAACCCCGAAAATCGGGTATAAAACAGGATATAAGTAAAAATGATATATAATGAAATAAAGCATTCCCAAATGGGAGCAATCACGCCCAATGGCGGAAACCATCACAACAAGAGTAATATACGATGCCGTAGCGAAGAATGAGCAATAAGTAAACATCACAGACTAATAAACTGCATATATACAGTCGGCTCCCACGAGCTCGACACCATAATACAAATAATATACATCATCGTCCTCACACCGTCTCTAAGTCAAGTACATAAATGGTAGATGGAGAATACTAGATACAAAAGTGTGTACAATAAAAGTAACCAGATACCACAACCCACCTAATAGAAAAATAGCTCTCACACCAGCTGTAGTGGTATCTGTAGCTAAAAGATGCAAAAAGGCAGCCTGCCGCGACTACTCTGAGGGGCAACCTGCAAATACTGTGGTACAACGGGGGTGAGTTGCCAACTCGTGAATAGAAATAACATATAAAGGTAATCGCGAGCATGCACGTACTGCGCTACTCTATCATATGCCAGCAGGTAAATCTATATGCGACAAGCAGTAGGTGCAATAATTATGCAAATACTCTGTCAAGTAAAATAACTACAGGATGAGATACATGATAATCAATGCTGAGCATGGGATAAACAACATCTACATGGAATATCAATCGTAGAAAATAATCGGTGCCCAAAACTGCACCCAAATCCCAAATAAACTCAGGCGCCGGCACTCTCCTCGGCCCTCAAATCCTGTAAATCTCTGAGAATCACGAGTGCCCAACATCGGCACTCAAAATATCATAAAATACTCGTGTCCAGCATCGACACGCAAATCCTCATATATCGGGCTCCATAAGTTCAGATCAGCCCACGGGCTCCGTCTGCGGTATCGGCCCTCGGCCCCGGCAGTACGGATCATCCCGCATCCATCTCTCGACTCTGGTCAGTATCCTCCGGATAACCTCCAGGTCCAACAAATCACCGGTAGGTACTCGCCCACCTCCAGGCTCAATCGGCAAAGTCCATCGATCATCTTACCGAGGGGAACTATACCGGGTCCACCACGAACCCGCAAATGGATCATCCAACTCCTTGAATCGGGTTTCAAGCACACGTCTCAACACCGAGAAAACGCGTGGTGGACGAACCAAAATATCATATCACGAGGAACCAGGTTTTCAAATAGTGCATCTTTTCTTAAATAACTCCACGGTCCTCAAAAACCAGAAATCACATGAAAACCCAACACCAATGAGTAAATCAATGCGATGTACTATGTACATCAAGCCATAATATAGGTGCAAGGGAGATACCGCTTTCTAAAATAGTTCAGTTTTCAAAGACATCATGCGGCTCCCAATCTCTATGAAAATCATATCAACTCATATGTGAAAGGAACTACAGTATAATGATCATGGCAGTTCTACAGTGAGTGAGTCATGGCAATTACTAACGGTGTGTGTGTAACATGCAGATTAGTGTTCGTGCAACATAAACCGTTAGTAATAGTGCAGTGTTCTATCAATTCTAAGTTTACAATTATATAGCAGGGAATGCAGTATGCAACAACAGTATCCATGAACAGTCAATGTAGGTAAATGCAATATATAGCTATAAGGTCCTATCAGCCCTGACGCATAACGCCATGCGGGCGATCTCCCCGTAGATGTTAAATCTACTCACCGTAGTCTCGCGCTAAGTGTAGCCGACGACTTGTTTCCCCTTCTTCGCCGCGTCCGTCTCACTCGCTTGCGAACCTAGAATTACACAATATATCACACATAAGCTCAAATCTACAAAAACGCGATATTATGGTCAAACTAGAAACCCGCATCGCAAACCAAGCGCGCGTGTGCGCGATACGCTAAAACGTGTGATTACGCGCCTGAAGCTAACCCGACGCGTCGCGATACGCAGAAACCCCAAACCCACACACGTATCACGTGTGTCGCGAAGATTTAAAATACGAGAAACGGGTATTCACCTCCAGATTTTTATACAGAATTGATATTACAAAAATATATATACAATAAAACCCCACGTAGTAGCAGACACCAAATAACCCAAACCCCAACCCAAAACACCCCCATCTGGCCGCAATTTGCGCCCAGAATGCATATTTCGGCGGCCTGGGTAGGGAGAGGGACTCCCAGGTTTTGTGTGTACATTCTATACCCCCTATACATGCTACAGTAAATCCAATTTTATTCTGAAGCACCCCGGGTAGAAGCAGATTTAACGGAGCCCAAATTCAAGTTAAAAATCACACTTTTGCACTAAAATGATACTTTATGGTGTTTTTGTGAAATCTGAAACAAACCCAAGTCTAAAACCACACTAATATCACATTACCAAGCTAATCAAGCCATAAAATGTTAATTTTTAACATAACCTCACTAAAACCCCTTATTTAGCACAAAACATGCATAAAAATGTGATATTTTGCTAAAACTCAACAATTTATGAAATGGGATGTTAAATATGAGTGTAATATCTTCAAAAGTCTTTAGAAAAACCCACAAGTTCCAGTTCTAGCCTCAAGTATGCAGACTTGCCACCAAACACCTCAAATGAGCCATTAAACCAAGGTTTTGTGAAGGAAAAAGGTTAGATTTGTGTAGGGTTTTGTGTAGAGATCAAAGAGGAGTGAAAAAAGAAGATAAAAGTTGAAGAAAGTGATATGTTTGCTGCTGCAATTTTGCAGTTTCCAGAAAATGAGAGAAGAGAGAGAGAAGAGAGAAGGAGATAGCTAATAAAAGTCAAACTTTCCTTACCTAACACCATGCTCCATTTCTATTTGAATTTTTGAAAAAATAAAAAGGGTTTGACTTAGCTAAAATGGGTAGGGGATAATTACAACCATGCAAGAAAATATAATATGGTTAACATGATACATTTTCTCATCTAGTCTCAAAATGCTAAGTGTGTATGTGTGCACTCAACACAAAAATTCACACTTAGGGTAAACCCGACTAAAAATAATTAATAACCCTATAAATATATATAAAACACGCACACTTGCTAATTAACGCGAAAATATTCTAAACGAATTTTCAAGGCGCTACACCTCGTAACGGAGAGTACGAGATTGCTCCCCATACAACTCCTTTGTATGTAGAAAGATGGACTGAACATCCAACTTCTCATGTTGCTTCTGATGTTCATTGTCCATCGAAGCAAGCACAAGGCATTTGGCTGTTCCGCAATCTATATCCCATGTCTTGCCGACTTCCTTGACTGCAACTATAGAATCAGGTCCTTGGAGGGGAGGGGCTTTAGTTGTAAGGACGTAAGCGACCTTATCATAGGTTAGGGCAATATTTACGTTCCTCATCCATTCTTTATAATTCTGTCCCGTGAGTTTATTTTTGTCTAATAGAAGCTTAAGTCCCGTCATAGATATTTGCCATTAGGAGAGAGAAAAGAAGACACTCGGCGATTGCTCTTGCAAGATTAGATTGGTTATTAATCTTATCTAATCGAAGGCTCCCATTGCTTTTTATCAAATTTTCCTTTAAACCTTAAAAAGAAAATCAGCCATGATTAATTGCAATTTACAAGTTCGCTAACCGGTTGTCACGTCCCGAAAAGTACGGAACATGACCGGCACTTAAATTACGAAACGTCTCGAGGCGTACGTAATCTAAGTAAGCCAAAACCCAGAAATCAAAACCAAAGAAGAAATAGAGTGAAGGAAAAACCAATTTAAAGCAAGTAGTTTTAACAACATAGGCCGAAGTATGCGTTTTTAAAATCTCAAGTATTTTGTAAAAAATTCGGCAGAGTTTTCTTTGTAAATACAGACCCCAAACGGGTACAAAATCTGATAAAACATATATAATGAATAAAGGCATCCCCAAGCGGGAGCTAGCTCTTCGTCAATCGACGGTCACCACCACGCAAGCAATATAATATACAACGCCGAAGGGCGAGGATCAAAACACAAAAGGAAACTCAAAACATCAAGAAAACCCATAATAATACAACGCACGACTCTAAGGTCGAAAGAATAAACACTGGTCTTCTATGTCTATCAAATATACAAGTCTGGTTGATGGAATTTTACTAGATACAACTGAAATAAATATACAATGGTGGTCCTGATGCAAAAGAACCCACCTACCAAAGCAATCACCCGGAAGGAACAGTGTGCCAGCAAAACCGCAACGAAACCTGTACGGCAAAACCTGCAAAGAACTGTGCCACAACGAGGGTGAGTTGCCAACTCGTGAGTAGAAAACATCTACGAGTAGAAATCGCATGCATGACGCTATCCTAGGTCAGAACAGGTAATATCCTCAAATAATATCCAGATCCATCTACATGTAAGTGCAATACTACGTGCTCGTGTCAGTGCCTCAGATAGCTACATATCAGATATATGATGTATGAATGCATGACGAATAAAAACAGAATACATCATGAATGAGACAACTGTTTCTTTATTTAATGAGATTTCTGTATGTATATAAATCGGGTATCATCAATGAAATCAACAGAGAAATCAGTGTCAAGCATTGACACAAAACATAAATCTCAATATCTCAATATCAATATCTCAATATCTCTGTATCTCAAATCTCAATATCTCAATCTCAATATCTCAAAACCTCGGGCTCCGTCAGTCTGGATCGGCCCATATCATCAATCACACGACCACGAACGGTATCCTCCGGATATCTGCCGCACCAGGTAAAATCACCGGTAGGAAGTCTGCCCCTACCGGGCTCATCGTCTACAACTCGATCTTCTTGCCCCGGGGTACCATACCGGGCCCACCATGTACCCGAGACGGTTCATCCGGCTTCTCGAATCGGGTCTCGAAATCCAAAAGCAATCATGAAACTCATGGTGGACGACTCATACATCACGAGAAAACCGCAACTTGCATTTTAAAAAGAAGGAGAGGGAGAAAAGTCTATATATATTCTTGCGGTTTTCCGCCAAATCCAGAAATCTCATGGAAATCCGAAATCCAAGAATCAAGAGTAAGTAAACAATGAATATCGGCATAAATCTCTATAATGCTGCATGACCAATGAGTATATGAATGCAACTGATATCTTGCAATGAATGCAATAGTTAAACTAGCATATAGGAGCTATAACATGTTGCGACTATCAACTAGCAAGCTATGTCAATGAAATGGTATTTTCTAAAGTGTACGTGACATGGCAATTACCGATGATGATGTGTGTGAGTCGGCAAGTAAGTATATGTGGAACATACGCATCATCGATAATGGTGTTGGTGTCCTGACAGCATGATTTCGATACTAACATATGAAAACATAATATAAGCATGCAATGCGAGGCGAGCAGCAGTAATATGCGGGAGCTGAATAATAAATATAACAATGATGAACAGACAATAAATAATAAGAGTCATACACTAAACTACAGGTCTAACTAACAGTCTAATCCAAAGGTAAGGATACCACCTAAATCTGAGTCGATACATATATATGTATATAATAGTCGGTGATCCCGCCTCCATAGTATCCCATACGATACCCTATATACTATGACATCCTCGAGTCAAGAGTGCAGATCTATCATCAATATATAGCTCGTACGGTAAATCCGTCGTACGGCCTCCCAAGTCTGGGTATGGGTTAAATATCACATTTATCTCATTATTCGTCTGGTATCCTTTTCATCATATATCATGATCTGGGGGTACTGATCTAAGTCTGGTACAATACTGATACCATCTATGTATATACCTGCATGTGTATGAAAACACCACGCCTAAAGAACCCGCTAAAATATCATGCGTATCTCAAATACGAACCATATCACATCATCGATCTCATGGCCTCAAGCCCAATCTCATCGACTCATCTCCAACTATCATCCACTATCCTCATTATCAGTACATACATATATACCATCTCATCCACACATCTAGGTATTCCATATAACCATATATAACGATAACAGACCACCTGTGTGCACGTATGTGTGTATCAATCCTTTACTCTAAGGTCTTTCGACTAATAACTGAACTAAAATCTCTTTCCTCCAAATTTCACTATATCCAACCCATGATCACTTAATACCTTCCGTTCCAAGTATTCGCATTTCACCTATATACATATAATATCACATATGTCTTACTAAATTGCGGGGGTTCTATACGCCATCCACCCGACTTCCCCCGTAGATAAAATCTACTCACTTCGATCTTGCTTGCTGGAGTCGATGATGCCACACCCATCCTCGTCATCTCGAAGTCCACATGGGGTACCTACATATCAAATATAGCATCGTAAATGAAATCACGCACGAAAAACCAAAATGTCGCACGAATCACCCATAGGTCAAAACATATGGTCTACTCATGCAAAAGGACCAAATAACCCTCAATATCGGCGTACAAACGCCGATTGATCGAGAAAAACCCAAACGTACCATTCATGGTCTCACCACACACTAAATATATATATATATATGAAATAGGGTTCAAATCATCAAAACTTCAAATTCACTTTAAAAACTATTTTTCCGAAACTCTAGTAAGCAACAATTACCAATTTAGTTTCAATCTAGTTGTTTTAACAATTCTAGCGGCTACAATACTCACTAAACATCTTCAATAAGTCATACAAACTATTTCCATAATTTTATCACACCAATTGTAGAAATCTTAAAATTTTAGTTTGCAATTTTATCCAATTTTAACCATTTTAAAAATACAATTAGCAAACTAGCAACTAGCTTTGTTTTAGCATGACCACAAGATGTTAACTACACAATTAACCCATGACCAATAAATATAAACCCTAACCTAGTTCAAACCCTTCTCTTTAAATTTCAACTTTCAATTAAACCCACAATTTAAACACCTAATTAGCTTAGATTACAACAAAAACTAACAAGGTACAATTAGTGTAGGATTATACCTCACAAATTTGAAAATCTAACATGAAAATATTGGCCTCCAAAATGGCTTCTTGCTCCATGATCCATACTAGAATAGGTCAAGAAGAAATGGGTAGAGATTGGATTTTGATTTTGTGAGGTTTTTGTGTTGATTCTTGGGCATTTTGTGGAATTTTTGAGGTGAAATGAGAAGGAGAAGAGGGGGAGGGCTGCTGCTGATTTGGGGAGAGGGAGGGCTCGGCCATTGTGTGGGAGATGAGGAGAGAGAGTGAGGGTTGAATGAATGATACAATTTCCAAGTCAACAAAGTCATGCTTCATTCTTTATTAATTCCCTTTTCTTTTCTTTGACTTTTGAGGTGAGAAATTGGAGGGAAAAGTGAGGGCTGCTGCTAGGGGAGTAAAAATAGGGGTGTGTGGGTTTGTATGGTGAGGAAAAATGATAAATACTATATCCCAAGTCAACCTAGAACCATACCTCAATTCTATTTAGCTATTTTCACCATTTAAGCCTTTATAGTTTATATTTTCTAAAACCATCTTAATAATTTCTTTTCATTTCAAAAACAATATTTTACATGTTAGTTTAATGTGTCATGATACACAAAATTTGTATCAACCCATTCCAATTTGTAATTATCCCTAATTAAATGTATTAGTCACGGCTAAAAAAATATTAAAATAATTAATTTCGGAAAAAAATTCAGTAAACTAGAAATTTTACAAGTGGCTCAATAAATACCAAATATTAGCAATTATATAGCTAGAATATGTATATTTAATTTTATATTAAAAGATAATTAAATCTTGATTTTTACGGAAAACACCCGTTATTTACCGAAAATCGGAAATTTAGCCTAAACGATTTTCAAAACGTTACAATCTTCCCCCCTTAAAGAAATTCGGTCCCCGAATTTAAATTAAAACTCTCCCAAATACAAAAACATTTCAGTAAAATGACAGTCGTCGGGGCTCCAAAATCATCAATACATAAAACACATCGTAGCGCAATGCATGCACATGAAAAAGAGTGTATAACTCAAAAATCAAAACTCCGTTAAGCATCCCGCAATCATCGGAGTTATTGGGAAGACATCAATGTCCAAATCCAAAACGAAAATCAATATGATATACTCAAAACTATAATATGTACATAGCACGCATCTTTGTAACTCGTCAAAACATCTAAAAGAAATGCATGCCAAAGTCTTTTCAAGTCGCTGTGCGATGCGCGTATCACTGCACAGTGGCGGACGTATATTGTAAGAAAATAGCTATATATATGTATATATATATATATATATATATATATATATCCTTTGTTTAACATGCACGTCACGCCGTTTTGAAAACAATTTAGAAGGGTTTCCTTTGTAAAAAGTTTCGTGTCATCACGGACACGTAGGTAAATACTGAGACTATAGCTCCCTTTTTGGAAATCCCTTCGATAGCTATCAATGCATGCAAAAATATACTCAGGTACTGTCCTCTGACTAGTCCTGCTCTATACTAAACCAAATAGCAAGTATCATAAAATATACTGCTCCAAAAGAAATCAATCCCAAATATATATGAATGTCACGTGCGTCTGGTGCTCACGGAAATCAAAATCCATGAATGTGCCATACATGTGCACATAAACAAAATCTAAGTGCAATGGGTGTGCATGAAAACACCTGTCAATGGCAATGGGTGTGCCTGACAGCAGCATCAGGTGCATCTGCTATGCACGAAGAATCCCGATTTAGTGCATCAGGTGTGCACCAAAATCAAACCTCATATCATGCGCTCAACATGCGCGAAAATCCAAATCAAGTGCATCTGTCCCGCACGAATGAAATCGCATCCAATATGCACGGATAAAAATCTAAATCAAGTGCACAAAGTACCAAATACAGTGCATTCAGTGCATGAAATACCAAATACTGTGCATCCAGTGCATGAAAATGCATCAATAACTCAAAGGCGTAAAAAAAAACACCGAGTGTACCAAGGTGTATAAAATCCAAAAAACGCGTGCAACTGCATGCACGAAACACGTACTAATGCACTGCAAGCATATGAGAGCTGTACCGAGTGCAGAAACCAAATCGGGTGCGTACCACATGCACAAAAATCAAATCATCCGCATGAAATCCACGAAAACATAAACGTGTGCAGCCAAGGCACAACATCAACATCAAGTGCAATAAATACGCATAAATCATAAATCAACACAACGGTGTATAAAAATATATCTCAAGTGCAATAACTATGCACAAACACGTAAATACCCCGTAGGTGCAGCCATGGTGCACGAAATCAATATCAGGAAACTCATCATCAAAACTCAAATCCAAGCGATATAAGCGTGATACTCGGATCACAAACGCAAATCGCAACAAATGACATTGAGGTACACCTCCTACAATGTCAAAAAAGTGTCGGTGCGCCCAAAACTGGCAAAGCAAGAACATCCGCTTGCCTCCTTTCCACGGTCTGGCGTCCTATGTCATTGTGGATTACCGAACTCACAATCCATCGGCTCGCCGGCCCGGTCCGGTGTACTAACGGAAATGATCCACTCTCGTACTCCTCTGGTCCTCTCACGGCCAATTAGCACGACCTCATCAGGCAGCACGTCTCTAGCATCGGCCTCTGGCCCTCTGGATACACGTCACACATCTGATCCACGGTACAAAATCATATTGCAGCAGTGTCCTAGGAAGAACCTACTCAGGGTCTCTTCCAATCTTTCCTATGTCGAACTGTACGGAGGATGGTACTCTTGCCTAATCCTTTATCGTTTTCTGGACATCTGCGTTCTCAGCATAACTTCTCCTCAGGAACTGGTCGTATCTCAACGCCTCTGTATGCATATCACACCTCTGATGTCAGCGGAGTGGAACGCCCTCTCATCAAGATCTCGTACGAACCTCTTACTCCACTTTTCTCTAATGTCGACTGCTTCGGACTCATCTCTTCGTGGCTGCATGGACCGCGCTCCAACGGCTATACTCGTATCTGGAGTCTCCCAAGCAATGTATCCCATCACATGATATCCGAATGATGTCGAACTTTTCGATCGATTAGTCAAGGTTCCATAATCCCCCAAGAGCTCAACATCTTGGGTACAGTTTAATAGTATCAAATATATGCCACAGCACCTATGGACCAACCGTAGAAGGGTAAACCCAAGCCTCACTAATGGCACCGCTGAACTGCCGCAAACCCTAAGGTTCGCCGGCGTTCCATGGTCATTAAGTCGAGTTAGGGTTTCATTCTTCTAGAGGGTCCGTAGAATTACTTGCATTGTTTTCTGAATACTTTAAACTTGGAAAGTGGGTTCCTGACATTCGATCGTCTATATCGACTCTCAACGTATTAGCGTGAAGTCGTCTCTAGCTGGAATCAATCAATCTGATGACCTCGCATTGGGGTAGGCAATAAATCACATATCCTAGTCTTTCATCTTTGGTGACTAGCGATATTCTATCATATCTCGAAGTATAACTCGTGCGGTATTAACTTCAAACATCTGGGGCAATATCTCATCAGTCGCAGCAGAAACTGAATCCTTCATCCGCACGCTGAACAGTTCCTTACTCATCAAAATATGGTGTATTAATGGTCATCACATTCTGGCTGGCCTCTAGCAGTGGCCAAATCCTCTGGTGCTGATCTGCACGTCCGAGAAATCTCGTAAAAGCAATCCATCAAACGCTCATGGCGCAAAAACACAATAAAATGATGCCTCTATGCAAACGTATGTCCCTGGAATCACGCCCTGGTCAGTCCTCGTTCGTGACGAGCTCGTGCTGACCGCAACTCTAGCCGCAGCTCTCTCTGCACGTACAACCGTGGTAACAAAACAATAACTGGTACTGATGAGGATAGATCATAGGAATGAATATAATACTGTGCAAAGAAATGTACCTCCTAAGGCTTCTTAAGCGGAGTATCGTATCGTAAGTATGCCGCGGAACATACACACGGTACGTCACTCTACTTGAGTCACCTCCTCCATCAACCAAGGGTCATCCTACACTCCGAAGGTAAAACCTAATGCTCTGATACCTACTTTGTCACGTCCCAAAAAGTACGGAACATGACCGGCACTTAAATTACGAAACGTCTCAAGGCGTACGTAATCTAAGTAAGCCAAAACCCATAAATCAAAACCAAAGAAGCAGTAGAGTGAAGGAAAAAACAATTTAAAGCAAGTAGTTTTAACAACATAGGCCGAAATATGCGTTTTTAAAATCTCAAGTAATTTTTAAAAATTTCGGCAGAGTTTCCTTTGTAAATACAGACCCCAAATGGGTACAAAACCTGATAAAACATATATATTGAATAAAGGCATCCCCAAGCGGGAGCTAGCTCTTCGTCAATCGACGGTCACCACCACGCAAGCAATATAATATACAACGCCGAAGGGCGAGAATCAAAATGTTAGTGTATATGCCCTAGGGGCCATTATTGTATCATACTTGTATGTATATTACTTAATGGAAGCTTGGGATATTCACAGTTGTATATACAGTCTTGCTAAAAAAGGTAGTATGCTACTTGGTTTATGTCTACTTTAATATGTGCATATGTTTCTTGTAACGTATCACTTATACATATTAGTAGAGCCCATAGGATCTTTGCTTGATTACCAGCGTTGTGATGGCAGTCACACTAGTGGGGGATGGGTAGTCTATAAGCAACATCCTATACCTGTCCCTAGTCGTAGGATTATCGAGACAGGGCATCGATACTCCAGAGTAGACTAGTGTGTACGCTTCTCATCCCAGTTGGGGAGATGGTCTGTCCCACAGCCGTCAGTACGTCGTACTGGAGATAGTATACAGGTGCTCGTTAGGTTACGGGTACACCAGACAGGACTCGCAGGGGAACTGATTGGTTGGTATTATACCCGTCGTCAGTTAACAGTTCCCAGGTGACATGAGTACAGCATAGTCCGCAGACTTGACACTGCTACTTCGCCTCGAGTGTGTCCCACTGTTCTTAGATTGCTACCCTACCACGGCTCAAAGGAGTCGTGCAAACAGGTAGCAGTTAGGTGCAGTCCCGAGCACTTGGAGGCAGTGGCGGTTAGAAAGGATTCGTCTCTCCCGGTATTGGGAGTTGATAGCGCGCTGTGTCAGAGAGCCATTACGCAAAGTCCCTGGCCAGGTCAAGCGAGATTTACTGGTAGGTTCCAGTAGTTTCTCAGGGTGTAATGGGCTACGCTCCAACACGACTTATACCGCTATTAGGGGACTGACGCTTGCCTCCCCATAGGCTCGATATGTGATAGTCTTAGACGAACATACCGGACTGTACGGAGATTGTCACATCAGGCTCAGTAGGAGTTCGGATGGGTTTCCTCATCGGCCTTCTTATCGACATCTACCTGGGGACCGTTACGTACAGCTAGTGCCGCTTGCGGTCTGTGGTTAAACCCACTGCCAGCGTAATGTCGAGTCTTTAGAGTCCCACACAGAGAGTTTCCCTGCTCCAGGCGAAACGATATAGAGGTCGTATGGTTTTACGATAAGGGTTTGGACGCATACGTGTTTAAACGCACGTACGACGTTCGGACAGTTTTTACTAGTCGGCTTTGGTTTAAGCCAGATTCTAGTATCAGGTTATTTGATTTATACAGTCTAAAGTTTTTCCGTGTTTTCACGGATTGGAGAGGCGTTCTCGTAATTTTCCGGGAAGCTTCTAGAAGCATGGTGACTTGGGGGTTAAGGTGGCATAAGCATTTATTGCTTAATGACTCATTTGTGTGATTCATCCTTAGAGTTAATGATTCATTTATTGAGCTTATGACTCATGTGATGAATCACACAAAGTGAATGCATCAACCATGATGATTAATCACTTATATTATTTATTTGATAAATTATTATGGTTGTTATATTCTAATGAGCTCATTATTCATATTCATTCTTATCATCACCTTCTCTCTCCTCAAGCTCTCTCATTCTTGAAACCCTAACCTCTCATGTGTTGAGATCAAGAGTTAGCTAGACTAATACATCCATAACCTCACTCTATATCCCCTAGGTAGCTTAGATTAGCACTTTGAGCAACATAGTTATCTCAAGTTAGAGATCAAGCTTGGCGTAGGAGCTCTCGGGTGGATCGTCTTTGACTCGAGAAGGCCGTTGAGGTGTCGATGTTCCAAGGAGCCTACGAGGAGTGGAGGACAGCGATGAAGACCCGAAGGACAAGTAGCGTGAGGTATAACTTCGAATCCGAGTAGTTAAACCTCTCGTAGTTTTCTAGTAACGGTTTAGACACGATTCATGCGCTCAAGTCCGTGTTACGAAGCTTTGATAATCGTTTTTCATATATTCCGCCTCCCCGCAAGTTCGTGGGGTGCGTGACATGGACTTACAGTGGTATCAGAGCCAACTAAACCATTGCTAGCTTGTTAGCAACTAATTAGAAGTTCGATCGACGGAAAACACGAAAACGAAACCCCGGAACCCTAACAGTTTCTGTTAATTTTAAACATGTCTAAAAAATTATATGATATGCCTTAAAATTCACAGCAGGGAAATATAAGAATACTGGGAAAATAAGAGCCCCTAACTCGGCAAGACGGCCGCGGATCCGCTGCAAGAAGGTGCTTTTGGCCGCGGATCCGCCGCCGAGTCGACCCCGAGTTGACTCGGATTTGCACAGTAATTCATATTGTTTGGAGTTTTGTTTTCCTGTATATTCTGTTTCTGTCTAGGTTACTTCAGTGCTGGTTTGCCTTTGGGGTAGACACGGAAAAAGGTTGTTGATCGATGTTCTAAGATATTTGCTAATTGGGTTTTTATCTGTAATGTTTAATGTGTTCGTAAACCTCCCCTAACTGCTAGTATATCGGTTGGCAGGGGGTTACACATTTCTGTAATGTTTACTGTTTGTGTATATGGACTTGATTGGAGTGTTGTGATGATTAGCCGGGGTTTGAGATGGGTTTAATATTCATTCATTCGATGTAAATGTAATATAATGTAATTTTCTTTTGCGGGGCGCATCCAGGTTGCGGTTGTAGCCACCGTTGTATTATTTCTTTTTACTGTTTTTGCTCCTAGGATAGACCCAAGGTGGGGTACACAAACTACCGGGTACGTCGAAGTGTTTAGTGGCCTACTCACATTGTTGAGGGAGACCGCTTCACTTCGGGTACTTGACGGGTAGTTTGTCGTACCCGTAGGGTCTAGGGTGGGGTAATGGCTATTCATCACAACTGAGTAATCCGTCTTTTATTGCAGGCTCAAAGCAAATGCGGATTGCTAGTATATCCAATAAAGTTCATCAGTGATCTGGAATGCCTATTTTTGCGTCTGACGAATGTACAATATCTATATATGATAGCTATTAGACGTCACTTATGTTTTACACCCGCGCTAGCCCAGCCCCCGCTCTGTCGTTAGTTAAGTAACATAACGGGTGATGACGGGACCCCGTGGCGAATGCGGATGACATAAGAGGATGTGGTATTTTCGTTGTTTTCTGCAATGATAGGATAAATGATGGGATGCATTATTATAATGCAAAGAAAATAAACCAAAGTTTAATCGTTGGAACAAATTTAAAAGAAACCATTCGGTTATTCTAAAAAGGAGCAGAATTTTTTAATTGCGGAGCTTTAACCACTCCTTTTAAAAAGTATCAGGTTCCTTCGATTATATCAAGTTCACTACGTTCACGGTTTGCCAAAACCATTCGTAGCCCTCCGTCATTTCGGTTGAATATTCAGTAGTATTCAAGCTATGTATTTTGACCTTCGCCAAGGCATAGTGATTGGTAGCTGCTGAATATTTATCTGTAGCATAGATAGATGCGTTGGTTTGGGACAGTCGTACTACTATTTTGGCCTTCGTCAAGGGTATGTACGGGTGGGTTCAAATTAACCTGGATAATAACGGGTAGAACTTGACATGTGACTTATGATATGTTGGCCTTCGTCAAGGTCATAAGAGCATGGGGCAAAAAATTATATCGGGAATTTCTAAAGAAACTGAAATTTGCAGAGAGCGTACCATTTTGGAGTTTGATGAATGTTGGTAGGATTCCTTCAACATTATCATACGATGATATTTTGGATCCCGATCCTACTGTGAGTATATACTACTTATCAGGAGATTCGTCACTTAACGATCAATGCTACAAACCAAGTAGGTGCCAAGAAAGGTGTCAGCAGGGTTGCGCCCCCAGAGAAAAGAGGTTATTTAATTAAGGAACTTCACGAAAGCGTTGGAAAACCTCCCTCAAAGTATCGACACTGACCTGGCTGAACGGTTAAGCAAGATTGTACGGTGAGAATAGTCCTGGCTAATTCTTCTTTTATGGTTTGAGGAGGGATTCGAGAAACAGTGGGAGCCATCCTGTTTAGATAAATTAAAAACCACTATAAACTTGCAAGAGCATCATGCTAAAAGTGTTTTCTTCTCTCTCTCTTAATTGCAGCGACCTTGTGACCACGACTAGGTTACATCTAGATAACAAATTGACTGAATCTAACTTATATGACTGGCAAAGGTCTGTCCAGATGTCCATTGCCTATGACAAGCTGGACCACCCTATTACTACTCAAGATCCCGCCGTCCCAGGTCCAGTTTCCACCGTGGCGGATATGGATATCCGTCAGACAAGGGAAAAGGATAAAACGAAAGCCAAGTGCCTCGTGTTAGCTTCAGTTGATGGTATACCAGAAGCAGCACGAGAAGATGGACTCAGTTTCCATCTTTCTCCATAACAAAGATTTATATGGAGAGCAATCTCATATCGCAAGATATGAGACCTCGACCGAATTAATTCAAGCGAGGTTGGCCGTCGGGTCATCTGTAGGGGACAACGTCCTTACAATGACTAGCTATATTGATGAGCTCCAGGACCTGCAGACCACGTTGGGAAACAGGTCAGATACTGACTTGATTCTACAGTCTCTACCTTCTACCCTGAAGGAAACCAGGGAAGTAGAAGGAAAGAGAAGGGCAAAAGTTTCGGGACTAGACATAGTAAAAGAGGGACGTTCCTATTGTTATGGAATTGGGCATAGGTAGAAAGATTGCAGGGCTTTGGAAGAAAGTAGCCAGGATACGAAGCATGTTGTGGCTTCGGCCTCAAGTGTGTTTGTAATTGAGAACTGTTTGTCAATTAACTCTACCTCCTGGGTACTAGATACCGGAGCAGGATCTCATATCTTTAATTCATTACATGCTTTGAGAAACCGTAGAGTTATGAAGGTAGGTGATTTGTCTCTCAGAGTTGCAAACGGAATGAGCGTGGACGCTAAATCCGTGGGAGAATATCGCCTAGGTTTGACAAGTGGGCAGATATTGATTCTACGTAACTGTCTGTATGTACCTAGTATGACTTGTAATATCATATCAGTATCCTCACTTTCAAAAGAGGGATATGATTTTACATTCGTAAGCGATATAGTTCAAATCCACCTAAATCAAGTTTTGATTGGGTCCGGTACATTAGATAACGGCATATACGTATTGAGTCAAGCTCAGGTTTTCAATGTCCAGAACACACTTAAAAGAAAGTCTCCGGAATTAAATCAAGCTTTCTTATGGCATTGTAGACTAGGTCACATCAATGAGAGAAGGTTGACTAAGTTACATAGAGAAGGATATTTTAATCCGTTCGAATATCAATCTTATGCTACTTGTGAATCTTGTCTCATAGGAAAGATGACAAAGACTCCGTTTACTGGACACGGAGTAAGAGCAAGCGAGCTCTTGGGACTCGTACACAGTGATGTGTGCGGTCCAATGTCTACACATGCGCGAGGTGGTTATTCCTACTTCATTACTTTTACGGATGATTTCTCTAGGTATGGATATGTCTTCTTAATGAAGCATAAATCCGGGGCCTTTGAGAAATTCCAAGAATACAAGAATGAAGTGGAAAACCAAACAGGCAAAAGTATCAAGACACTGAGATCTGATCGAGGTGGTGAATACTTAAGTGCCGAGTTCTTGGGTTACTAAAAAGAGAATGGAATTCTCTCTCAGCTTACTCCTCCATACACACCACAACACAACGGTGTATCAGAAAGGAGGAATCGAACCCTATTGGATATGGTTCGTTCCATGATGAGTAAGGCTGAGTTACCGCGATCTTTCTGGGGTTATGCGCTAGAATCATCTGCATATCTTTTGAACAAGGTTCCAACCAAAACTGTGCCTACCACACCATATCAGATGTGGAGTGGGAAGAAACCATGTCTTCAGTACCTGAAGGCATGGGGATGTCCAGCTTTTGTTAAAAGGCAGCATGTGGACAAGCTCGAGGCACGCTCAGTACTGTATAAGTTTGTGGGATACCCAAAGAACTCCAAGGGGTATTTTTTCTATTACGCAGAGGAACAAAAGGTTTTTGTTTCTCGTAATGCCCATTTTCTAGAACATCAGTTTTTAGAAAAGGAAACACGTGGGAGAGAAATAGAACTGGAAGAAATTCCAGAACCACAAACTACTACTGAAAGTATGGTAGAACCTGAGGCTTCAGAAGAAAGGGACATCCCGACGCCACTCCGCAGGAGTAGTAGGCAATCTCATCCGCCCGAGAGATACTACGGTTTTCTCATAGACGGGGATAGAGAGGATTGCACTATTGACTATGATGAGCCTACTAGCTTCCAGCAAGCCATTCAGAGCGGTGACTCAGTAAAATGGCTGGATGCAATGCGGACCGAAATGGAGTCCATGTACACTAACAAAGTATGGACTTTGGACATTGCTCCAGATGGGGTAAAACCCGTAGGATGCAAATGGATCTTCAAAAAGAAGATTGGTGTAGATAGACAGGTTGAAACCTATAAGGCTAGACTTGTTGCAAAGGTTTTCCGTCAAAGACCTGGTTTGGACTATGACGAAACCTTTTCTCCAGTGGCTATGCTCAAATCCATTCGGGTCCTTCTTGCTATTGCTGCCTTCCACGATTATGGGATCTGGCAGATGGACGTAAAGACGGCCTTTCTAAATGGTAATTTGGAAGAAAGCGTCTATATGGATCAGCCAGAGAGATTCATTCAGAGTGAAAGCAGCGGTAAAGTATGCAAGCTGCTTAAATCCATTTATAGACTAAAGCAAGCATCGCGGAGTTGGAACATCTGTTTTGATGATGCTGTCAAAGAATTTGACTTTATCAAAAATCCAGATGAACCATGCATATACAGTAAGATTGTAGGGAGAGCTGTAGTATTCCTCGTCTTGTACGTGGATGACATTCTCCAAATAGGAAATGATATTCATATGTTACAGTCAGTCAAAAGATTCTTATCACAGAAATTCTCCATGAAAGACCTGGGTGATGCCACCTACATTCTGGGGATCTGGATCTATCGTGATAGATAAAAAAGGATGTTGGGACTTTCGCAGTCCAGGTACATAGACACCATAGTGAAGAGATTCAGTATGGATGATTCTAAGCGCGGTAACCTACCGGCTTGTCACGGAATCACCCTCTCCAAAGAGATGTCTCCCAAGACTGATTTGGAAAGGGATCGCATGTCAATTATACCCTACGCTTCTGCGGTAGGCTCTATAATGTATGCGATGTTATGTACCAGACCAGATGTAGCATACGCATTAAGCGTAGTAAGCCGGTATCAGGCAAACCCAGGGGAGAAGCACTGGATAGCAGTAAAGAACATTCTCAAGTATCTAAGGAGGACTAAGGAGATGTTCTTGGTGTATGGCGGAAAAGACCTCCAAATGGAGGCCTTTTCCAACTCCGGCTTCCAGAGTGACAAGGATGACTCCAAGTCCATGTCGGGTTATGTCGTTACCCTCAATGGAGGGGCGGTCTGTTGGAAGAGTTCCAAGCAGGAAACCGTTGCTGACTCAACAATGGAAACGGAGTACATAGCTGCTTGCGATGCCGCAAAAGAAGCTGTCTGGATGAAGAAGTTCCTCATAGAACTTCAGGTGGTTCCTACCAGTGTTGATCCAATACCTCTGTATTGCGACAACAATGGCGCTATAGCTTTAGCGAAGGAACCCAGGTCCCATCAGAAATCCAGACACATCTTAAGGCGGTATCACCTGATCAGGGAGATCGTCGATCGCCGGGATATCGAGGTGAAAAGAGTAGAGACGGAGAATAACATTGCTGATCCATTCACAAAGGCCATTCCTCAGACGCAGTTTGAGAGGCTATTCGAGATGATAGGTCTACGATATGCCAGCTCATGGCCCTAGTGCAAGTGGGAGATTGTTAGTGTATATGCCCTAGGGGCCATTATTGTATCATACTTGTAAGTCCACGTTACCTCTCCCGGTACTTACGGGCTTGCGGAAATGATGAAAAACGATTTTTCTTTTGGTGGTAACATGGACTCAAAATACGGATCTTTGTTAAACAACTATCTAACAAACCTAACAAGAGTTTTACCTACTCGGTTAGGGGTTATACATTAACTTGAACTCCTTCTCTTGGTCTCCTTGTGGTGGTCGGATGGTTCTCTCCTCGTCGTCTCTTTGTGCCGAAGATGGATCCACCTGAAAACTTCTACCTTTGGCTTCAACCTCAAACTAGAGGAAACTAGAACACTTGGTATGCTAAACCTTGTGTACTAAGATGAGTAGAGGAGTGTGTTGGGTTTTATCTCTATGGTTCTTGCTTCTCAACACATGAGACAAGTGAACAATGAACTAGAGAGAGCAAGAGGAAGAGGGAGAGCTCAAGCATGAGAGAGAAAGGGAATGAGAGAATGAGCAAAACTTTTTCCATCCAAGCTCTCATAATCCAAAATCATGATAACAAGTAATAATAATTGAGTATTATGTGATGGTTGTTATCATATCAAGTATATCATTTCTTGCATTAAATGCAATGTGTGAACAAATAAGCAAGACAAGGTCAATGCCAAGAAATGATAGCAATTGTTATGATGATGGTCAACAAGTCCAACCTAGTCAACCGGTCAACTAAGTCAACAAGTCAACAAGTCAACAAAGTCAACCATCAACAACCATGTCACAATAATACTTAATTAATATTATTGTTAATCATATTTCTTATTCTCATTAGGGTTTAGCAAAAGTCAACAGTCAACAACCCTAATGAGAATCCTCTGTCTCTGTCTCTCTCTGTCAACTGTGCATACACACCCACATCAGCGTTCCGAGGAACACGAATACAAACAAGATAAAACCAATCCCAAAACTTACACTAGGATCTGGCTTAAACCAAAGCCCGCTAGTGTCAACTGCCCGGACACTAAACGTGCACAAGTGCACGGATGTGACCGAACCCTGTCGCAAAACCATGCGACCTCTACTCTTTTGCCTAAAGGCGAATAGCTCTCTGTGTGGGACTCTAAAGACTCGACACTACGCTGGCAGTGGGTTTAACCACAGACCGCAAGCGGCACTAGCTGTGCGTAACGGTCCCCAGGTAGATGCCGATAAGAAGACGGACGAGGTGAAACCCACCTGAACTCCTACTGAGCCTGAATGTGACAATCTGCGTACAGTCCGGTCTGTTCGTCTGAGAATATCGCATGGCGGGCCTAGGGGGCGGTAAACGTCAGTCCGCTAATAGCGGTACAAGTCGTGTCGGAGTGAAGCCCAGAACACCCTGAGATAACGCTGGAAACCTACTAGTATATCTCTCTTGCCCTGGCCAGGGACTTTGTGTAATGGCTCTCCTAGACACAGCGCGATATCAACCCCCAATACCGGGAGAGACGAATCATGTAACCGTAACTGCCTCCAAGTGCTTCGGGACTGCACCCAACTACTACCTGTTTGCACGACTCCTTTGAGCCGTGGTAGGGTAGTAATCTAAGTATAGTGGGAACACACTCGAAGCGAAGTGACAGTGTCAAGTCAGCGGACTAAGATGTACTCATGTCACCTGGGAACTGATAACTGACGATAGGTATAGTACCAACCAACAGTTCCCGACGAGTCCTGTCCAGTGTACGCGTAACCTAACGAGCACCCGCATACTATCTCAAGTACGACGTACTGACGGCTGTGGGACAGACCATCTCCCCTGCTGGGATGAGAAGCGCATACGCTAGTCTACTCCGGAGTATCGATGCCCTGTCTCGATAGTCCTACGACTAGGGACCTGCATAAGGATGTGCTTGTGGATTACCCAGCCCCCACGAGTGTGACTGCCATCACAACGCTGGTAATCAAGCAAAGATCCTAAGGGCTCCACTAATGTATATAGGTGATATACTAAAATAAACACATGTACACATTAAAGTAGAAACAAACCAAGTAGCATACTACTATTTTGAGCAAGATTGTCTATACAAGGTGAATATCCCAAGCTTCCATTAAGTAATATACAAACTAATATGATACAGTAATGGCATCTAGGGCATATACACTAACAATCTCCCACTTGCACTAAGGCCATGTACTGGCGTATCGAAGACCTATCATCTCGATCAGCCGCTCGAACTGAGACTGGGGTAAGGCCTTCGTGAGTGGATCAGCAGTGTTATCTTCCGTAGCAACTCTCCGAACCTCGATCTCCTGGCGACCCACGATCTCCCTGATCAGGGGATACCGCCTCAAGATGTGTCTGGACTTCTGATGGGACCTGGGTTCCTTTGCTAAAGCTATAGCCCCGTTGTTGTCGCAATACAGAGGTATTGGATCAACAATGGACAGAACCACCTGAAGTTCTGTCAAGAACTTCCTTATCCAGACGGCTTCTTTTGCGGCATCTGCAGCAGCGATATATTCCACTTCCATCATCGAGTCAGCAACGGTTCCCTGTTTGGAACTCTTCCAACACACCGCCCCTCCATTGAGGGTAAAGACATAACCCGACATGGACTTGGAATCATCCTTGTCACTCTGGAAGCTGGAGTCAGCAAAGGCCTCGATCTGGAGGTCTTTTCCGCCATACACCAAGAACATCTCCTTAGTCCTTCTCAGGTACTTGAGAATGTTCTTTACCGCTATCCAGTGCTTCTCCCCAGGGTTAGACTGATACCGGCTTACCACACTCAGTGCATAAGCTACATCTGGTCTGGTACACAATATCACATACATTATAGAGCCTACCGCAGAAGTGTAGGGTATAATAGACATGCGATCCCTTTCCAAATCAGTCTTGGGAGACATCTCCTTGGAGAGGGTGATCCCGTGACAAGCCGATAGATTACCGTGCTTGGAATCTTCCATACTGAATCTCCTCAGTATGGTGTCGATGTACCTGGACTGTGAAAGTCCTAATATCCTCTTGGATCTGTCACGATAGATCCGGATCCCCAGAATGTAAGAGGCATCACCCAGGTCTTTCATGGAGAACCTGTGTGACAAGAACCCCTTGACAGATTGTAGCATAGGAATGTCATTTCCTATCAAAAGAATGTCATCCACGTACAAAACGAGGAATACGACAGTTCTTGCTACAAATCTACTATAGATGCATGGTTCATCTGGATTTTTGATAAAGCCAAATTCTTTGACCGTCTCATCAAAACAGATGTTCCAACTCCGCGATGCCTGCTTTAGTCCATAGATGGACTTAAGCAACTTGCACACCTTTCCGCTGCTCCCACTCTGAATGAAACCCTCTGGCTGGTCCATATAGACACACTCCTTTAAATTTCCATTCAGAAAAGCGGTCTTTACGTCCATCTGCCAAATCTCATAATCGTGGAAGGCAGCAATGGCAAGAAGGATCCGAATGGATTTCAGCATAGCCACTGGAGAAAAGGTTTCGTCATAGTCCAAACTAGGTCTTTGACGAAAACCCTTTGCAACCAGTCTAGCTTTATAGGTCTCAACCTGTCCATCTACACCAATCTTCCTTTTGAAGATCCACTTGCATCCTACGGGTTTGACCACATTTGAAGCAACGTCCAACGTCCATACTTTGTTGGTGTACATGGACTCCATTTCGGTCCGCATTGCATCCAGCCATTTTACCGAGTCAACGCTCTGAATGGCCTGCTGGAAGCTATTCGGCTCATCACTATCAATGATGCAATCCTCTCTATCCCCGTCTATGAGAAAACCGTAGTATCTCTCGGGCGGATGAGACTGCCTACTACTCCTGCGGAGCGGCGCAGGAATGTCCTGATCTTTCGAACCCTCTGGTTCTACTAAGCTTTCAGTAATAGACCGTAGTTCTGGAATTTCTTCCAGTTCTATTGCGCTCCCACTTATCTGATTTTCCAAAAACTCAGTTTCCAAGAAGTGGGCATGACGAGAAACAAAAACCTTTTGTTCCTCTTCGGAATAGTAGAAATATCCCTTAGAGTTCTTTGGATATCCCACAAACTTGCACTTTACTGAGCGTGCCTCGAGTTTGTCCGCATGCTGCTTTTTGAAAAAAGCTGTACATCCCCATGTCTTAATGTGCTTAAGATAGGGTTTCTTCCCACACCACATCTGATATGGTGTGGTAGGCACAGTCTTAGTTGGAACTCGGTTCAAAAGGTATGCAGCTGATTCTAGTGCATATCCCCAGAATGATCGCGGTAAGTCAGCGTTACTCATCATGGAACGTACCATATCCAACAGGGTCCGGTTCCGTCTCTCCGATAAACCGTTATGTTGCGGAGTGGATGGAGGAGTAAGATGAAAGAGAATTCCATTCTCTTTTAAGTAATCCAGGAACTCGGCACTCAAGTATTCACCACCTCGATCAGATCTTAGTGTCTTGATACTTGTGCCGGTTTGTTTTTCTACTTCATTCTTATATTCATACGGATCCAGTCATGATGTTTGGTCGCTGCAATCAGGAGAGAAAGAAGAAACACTTTAGCATGATGCTCTTGCAAGTTTAGAGTGGTTTTTAATATTCGAAACAGGATAGCTCCCACTGTCTCTCGAATCCCTCCTCAAACCAAAAAGGAAGAATTAGTCAGGATCAATCTCACCGTACAATACTTGCTTAACCGTTCAGCCAGGCTAGTGTCGATACTTCGAGGGAGGTTTTCCAACGCTTTCACGAAGTTCCTTAATTAAATAACCTCTTTTCCCTGTGGGCGTAGCCCCGCTAACACCTTTCTAGACACCTACTTGGTTTATAGCATTGATCGTTAAGTGAGAAATTTCCCGAGGAGTAGCATATACTCACAATAGGATCGGGATCCAAATATCATTGCGTGACAAAACTGAAGGAATCCTACCAGAATCATCACACTCCAAATGGTATGCAGCGCTAGCAAGTTTCAGTTCTTTTGAAACTCCCGATGTGGATTTTTGTCCCATGCTCTTATGACCTTGACTTTGGCCAACAAATCATAAGTCACATGTCAAGTTCTACCCGTCATTCTCCAGGTTAATTTGAACCCACCCGCACCTACCCTTGACTTTGGCCAACAAGGCAGTACGACTGTCCCAAACCAACATATCTATCTATGCTGCACATGAATACCCAATACCTACCAATCACTATGCCTTGACTTTGGCCAACAAACATAGCTTGAATACTATTGACTATCCATGTGAAACGACGGAGGGCTACGAATGGTTTTGGAGAAACCGAGAACGTAGTGAACTTAATATAATCGATGGAACGAGATAGCTTTTAAAAGGAGTGGCTTAAGCTCCGCGTTTAAAAGTTGTTTTTGAAAAGAAACCGAGTGGTTTTGAATGTGTTCCAACGACTCAACTTTGGTTTATTTTCTTGCATTAATTTAATGCGTCCCATCATTTAATCCTACCATTGCAGAAAACAACGAAAATATGACGTAAGCTTATGCCATCCGCATTCGCCACGAGGCCCCGTCATTACCCGTTAGGTTACTTAACTGACGACGGAGCGGGGGCTGGACTAGCGCGGATGCAAAACATAAGCAACGCCTAAATAGATATCATATATAGATATACACATTCGTCACATGCAATGATAGCCATTCCAGATCACAGATGAACACATTGGATATACTAGGAATCCGCAATCCGTACGAGCCTGTAACGAAGAGAGGATTACACGGTCGCGATGAATAGCCAAGACCCCACCCTAGACCCCTACGGGTGCGGCAAACTACCCGCCAAGTACCCGAAGCGAAGCAACCTCCCTCAACACCGTGAGTAGGCCACTCGGCAGTTCGAGATACCCGGTAGTTTGTGCACCCCACCTGAACCTTTAACTGTTATACTTCCTAAATCACCCCCCCTCCTTTCCATCGTTCCAACGCAAAAGATCACGCAGGAGGACTGTGAGCTTGAAAAATTTCTATTCGATCACAGCAGTTTGGACGCCACTAGTGCGTTCCTCTTTGAATCTGACACAGTTCTCACAGCCGATAACGATTACGAGTGTTTCACTTTTTCGGACGATTTTGAAGACTCGCTGCCCGAGTTTGAGTCCTTTGAATTTTCAGATGAGTTAGTTGAACCATCAGACTCGGTTGCTTACAGTCATTTCGAACCATTGATGGAATCCTTAAAATTCGAGACAGTTTACTTAGGTGAGAATAAGGCTATCCCTAAATCACTCCCCTTCGTTCTTTCCATCGTTTCGACCGCGCAAGAATCCGTCGCGCTTCCATTTTCAATGGATGGTTTACCAAGTTCAACGTACCCATGTTTTCTTGCGAATCTTGAGGGATTTGACCCCATTTCTCGACGGGTTGATAAATTAGCACAATCGCTTTTAACACATCGGTCATCACAATTTGTGTTGGAGATAGTGCCCTCAGAGTCAATTATTGGATCACAGGCACGTGATTGCAGTGATTGAGGGGAGGACCTGTCCCAGTAGGACAGTCTTACTCAAGATGATAGTATGCTATCTGGTTTACCTTTATCATCGTGTACTGCTTTAGGCGACCTTATGAGTCGCTATTACACGTTGATAGAGCCCCTAGGATTCTTGCTTGACTACCAGCAGTATGAGGGCGATCATATAAGTGAGAGCTGGGGTCTATAAGCACATCCTTAAAAGGTCCCTAGTCGTGGGAGTTTCGAGACAGGGCATCGATTCTCCAGAGTAGACTAGTGTATACAGTCGAGACCCCGACGAGGGGCGGTGGCCGGTCTCACAAGCCACTGGTGTCAGTTGGATCACCTAAGATGTATACAGGTGCTCATTAGGTTATGAGTACACCGGACAGGACTCGCCGGGAACCTGCTAGTTGGTATTATACCTGACGTCAGATAGCAGTTCCCTGGTGACATGTGCACAGGTTAGTTCATCGACCTGAGATCGTCATTTGTCTCGTGTGAGTTCCCACTGTGCTTTGATTACTACCCTACCACGGCTCAAAGGAGTCGTGCAAACAGGTTTTAGTTGGGTACAGTCCCGAGCCACATGGAGGCAGTGAGCGGATCTGCAGGGGTTCGTCTCTCCCGGTATTGGGGGTGAGGTCGCGCTGTGTCTAGGAGAGCCAGAACATGAAAAGTCCTTGGCCAAGGCAGGAGATTTACTGGTAGGTATTCTAGTAGTATCTCAGGGTGTTCTGGGCTACACTCCGACACGACTTGTACCGCTATTGTGGGTCTGACTTTTACCAACCCCCCAGGCCCGCCATGCGATGCTCATAGACGAACGGACCGGACTGTACGGATATTGTCACTGACAGGCTCAGTAGGGTGTCAGGATGAGTTCGCTCATCGACGTCCCTTTTTGGTCAATAGCTGGTGGCCCGTCACGTATGGCTGATACCTCTGACGTACTAGTGGTTAAATCCACAGCCATAGTATTGACGAGTCTTTAGAGTCCACCACACACACAGTTACTCAGGTTTCGGGCGAAACGCTGTAGAGGCCGTATGGAGATATGGCAGGGTTCGATCAGATACGTGCGGTATTGCACGGATCGTGATCGGACGGTTTTTACTAGCCGGCTTTGGCTTAAGCCGGATCCTAGTATTAGATAGTGTAGTTTTGTCTCTTTGCATTTGTGTTCAGTGGAAATACAAATGCGGGCATGTATTTGCAGTAGCGGGGTTTTCCTGTAATTTATTACGGGATCAGTTTTCTGAGGTTGCCAGTTTGCATTCCGTTCCGGCCGGTTTTCTTTTATTCCTTCCCGGCCGGACTTTCAGTTGGAGGGTGTTATTTGCAATTATGCAAATAACGTTTTGTGAGGGGCTTTCTTGCATAAGTGTGGCTTCATAATCATGAGATTCTTTTCTAGTCTATATCCTTGCATTTATTGTGATGGTTAGTGAAAGGGTTTGAGCTTGATTTTGGTGTGACCATTTTCTATTGATAATGATACCTTTTTATTCATTATTGATCAAGCCTTTTAATTTGATGATAAGAATTCTTTTTCCACCACCATTCTTTCTTTGGAAGAGGGGCCGGCCACTAGAGTGAGGGAGAGAGATGATTGTGGTTCTCATTTTTGGCTATCTTATTATTCATTCATGCAACAAAAGGAAAGACCCTCTTCAAAAGTATTTCATTCCTCCATTACCAAAGGCAACTTCTAAAACCCTAAAGAGACATGGCTACTACACCATTCTATAGCAAGTCTTGGACGCGTCGGCTAGCCAACTTCGCGCCCGAGTTGCCTCGGTCCAGAGGTGGGAGCCCGTAAAAGACTTTGGCGATGTGGTGCCCGTTCCGACGAGACGATGACGAACATTCCGCAGGAGATCGGAGTGGAGACGAAGACCGAAGGACACGGATCGCTTGGTATAACTCTTCGCCCATCTTTTAGTTTGCTAGTTAGCTAGGTTAATGGCCCGATCCGGGTGAAAAGTGCGCGGTGGTGCCGGTTGCAAGTTTTTGCAAAGTTTTTGTTTCTGCGTTTCCGGCGTCGGATCGACGGCCGGGGCGCCCCCGCGGACTTACAATTTGTGCTAATTTATTCACTCAATTTACACCCTCAAGTTCGTACTACACTTCTTTCTCTCTTCCGCCATTCTTCTCCGAATATACCGAGACCATATTCCACCCTTCTTCCCATACGGTCTCGTGTGTTTCTCAACTCCTTTCTCTACACTCCATTATTCCACCAACCCTACCATTATAACGATAAAATTTTTGAATGGTTGGTGCTAACCTTTGGCCTGTGTAAGGCCTTGTATAGTTTGATTTTTCTCCTCCCTAACTCTGAACTTTAACGCTTAAAACAGTGGAAACACTGTCTCACTTAAGTTTGAGGGAGACCTTTTTGTATATATATTTTTGTTTTTCTTTCAACAATAAAAAAAATATAATAAATAAATAAACAGGGGAGTGCCGACATTTTTGACCCTCTTGGTGTGGCATGACAGTGAGGACACTGTCAAGTTTAAGTTTGGGGGTATGCCAAGTAATCTTGCTTCCTTCGCATTCATGTGTATATTCTTGCATTTGCATACTTATTTTAAAATCCATAAAAATTGAAAATTTTGAAAATTATAAAAATTAAAACATTCAATTTTAGCCATAATTGACTTGAGTAACTAGCTAGGAATAACTAGATCTTAGACTTAGTAAATTAAAAACCCTATTAATAACCTTTCTTAAAATTTAACGGTATAAAATATATGTTTTTGTAGTTTATTTAGAAATAGGCAAATTTCGAGTTGACTTCTTGGGCTAAGTTAAAACAAGGGAAAAGTATTGATATTTTTATTAAAGTATAAGTTTGAAAAATAATTCCTAAGCTTAAGTCTAAATTCTGAAAATATATACCCTACAAATTGCACAAACACGAACCTTGAAACTTGGAATAGTAGAAGAGACCATGAAATGCTCTTGTCTAAAGTCCTTAGTATGAAGGAAAATAAAATAAAAATACAAGTGTGAATAAAGAGATAAAAAAATGAACACTGGTTTTTGTAATTACTTAAGGCTGCATTAATAGAAAAACTATTTAGCGAGGGTGCTTCATCACCTAGTGCCTTAGACCAACTGGTTTGGGAGTCACTGCTATAAGCCTTAGGTATTACAAGACTAGGAATTACGCATTAATGTGCAAGCACATTTTGTAATCGATCGTTGGTACCTCAAGAAGTATTAACGGTCGCATGAAGAATGTGTGAGCAATTTCATCTAAAAATTCACCAATTGAAAAGTACTTTGGATGATGGACAAGAGTATAATAGCTTGATTTGAATTTTCAAGTGTAGGGGTGATACATACACACATGTAGGGGTATATGATTGGGGTTTAGATAAGAGATAGGAATGAAAAATAAGTTTTGTATCTTTAGTAGAGATGATAAAAATTCCTAAGTTGAGATAGAACCCTAGAAGGAAAACTTAAAAGATGCTAAAAGCTAAGTAAGTCTACAGAACATATATAATCTTAAGTTAAATAATAAGGAAGAGTGAAAAATACGGGTGGATAATTTCTGAGTCGGTGATAATAGAGTTCTTGTTAGAAAACATAATTGGAGAATAAAAGTCAATAAGCCAAATTGATAGGATTTTATGGGTAGTATCCGCTGAAAACCCTCTGGAGACAACACTCCTCCTACTAGGGACACCTAGAGGTTTAACGGCTTGTTGCACGAGCTCAGTCCAATCGCGTTTCCCTGCGAAAGTGAGGCTAGGTCTTTTTCGAGAATAAAACTAGGTTTGCTCGAGGACGAGCAAAAGATAAGTTTGGGGGTATTTGTTCATATCATAATTTTGCATTATTATATTCCCCATTCTTATTCATTTTACAAATAAACGGGTGTGTTTGATCCATGTCTGCTACATAGTTGCAGGTTACAGGTTCTCGGAACAAAAACAGTGAAATTGACGAAAAGATGATACAAAAGTACGACTACGACCGATAAATGGTAGGATCTTGATCATGCCTACATTTTGAGGAACAATGAAGATCAATGAACAAGTTCACAAAGTACAAAGGCAGCGCAAGTTTCAAGACTTCGACACGAAGCAAACGGTAAAGTCCACGACATTATTCACTGTGGAAATCTGGAAGAAATCTTGAAGACAATCTGAGAAACCAAGTGAAGAAACAAGAAGAAAAATGTAACCAGAAGCATCCCAGAGAAACTCAGCCAACAAGACCACTATATGGCCACGGATCCGCGGCCAAACAGGGCTTTTAGCCGCGGTTCCGCGGCCATAGGGAGCGCGTGTCGGTGCTAAAAAATGTCGGTATGGCGGTGCATTGACTAGGCTTCTTAGGGTATATTTGTAAATGAAGATGTGAATCGAATGTAACCTTAGGGTTTCTATGCTCTATAAATAGAAATCCTAAACCTCTTTTTGAGGTATGACTCTTTTCATTGATCAAAAATTCAGAATTTTATGTATGAAGATAGCATCAAATAAAGTAAGTAGATTTTTTTATCTTGCCCTAGTTCTTAAATTCCTTTCTGCCCTAGTATAGATTTTATTATCTGCCCTAGTTAATTAGTTTAGAACTTTCAATTATTTGCCATAGATAAAATAAAAATGTTTTTCAATTCCCTAATGAGTGAGTAGTTCATCACTTGTTAAGGTTAGGAATAGGAGAGGTTTGAGAGATGAAAATCTCTCACCCCTTTCGTGCCCATCATATATTTTAATAAGACTCCATGCATACATACACACACTGCTCCCTACGGCACCCTATCCCACGAGGTAGCGGTGATACCGTAGTATAAAAGACCGGTTGTATATGTTTTCCATGGAGGTTAGGGTAAGAATTAAGAAAGGAAGGACAAGAACCTAGAGGAAGAAACTTAGTTTCTTCCCGATGGTACTAATCCACTTTATTAATTATTACCATAACACCTAATAGATCTTAATTAGGGCATAGAAAGCGGTGAGGAATATTGACTTTCCAAACTTAACCTAAACCTAACCCTAGCAAGGTTTTAATCCTAGTCTAGATCAACTTAGTTTTTAGTGATAATTGATCCAACACCGTTTGGAATTAACTCGTTAGAACAAATTGAGAATACACAAAATCCCTGTGGACCGACCCGTACTCACCGGCTGGCTACCAAGCGACACTGTTCTTGATTGCGGTTAACAATTCTTTGATGCAAAATAAATCTTTCAATCAAATCACACAAGACTCTATGACGATCTCGGGTCTGCAAACTAACCTGTACCAGTGTCACCAGAGAACTGCTATCTGACGTTAGGTATAATATCATCTAGGAGTTCTCGGCGAGTCTTGTTCGGTGTACCCATTCTCTAATGAGCACCTGTGCACATCTTCTGATGTCAAACACCAATGGTTATGGGATCAACCATCGCCCCATACTGGGTCAAGAATCGTAAACACTAGTCTACACTGGAATATCGATGCCCCGTCTCAATACTCTCTCGACTGTGAACAATTAAAGGATGTACTTGTGGACTACCCTGGCCCCACTAGTATGATCTACATCATAGTCCTGGTAGTCAAGTCCACATCCTAAGGGCTTTATCAACATGTAACGGAGAGACGGTATAAAGATACATAAGCGTACATGTTAAGATAAAGTGCAACCAGATAGCATACTATCATGTCGAGCAAGAAAGGCTTCTCTATATATGTCCAAGCATCCAATATAATATACAATCATGTACAACAATGGCCTCTAGGGCATACATATAACTAACACCCCGGCTATTCATCCATGACGATCCAACATATTCATATACGCATACCATCACATGATATATCACATGTGCAACCCCCACTAATCGTCATATAGCAATTAGCGGATGTTTCAAACACATATCAAAAAAACAGTAAACCCAATTAGCCAAACACTTAGAATTTCGATCGAGGATCTTAAACCGTGTCAACATTTGTCACATTCCAGTATACAAACAACTTTGTATAGAATCTAGATATCCCAGAAAGCAAATTTCCTCATTCTAAACACACTGCAGAAAAACGAGTCAACTCGGCCATGAATCGGCCGCGGAACGGTGGCCAAACATTGAGTTTGGTCGCGGTTCCGCGGCGTTCCTAGCTAGATACGAGCTCGTTTTTCTACAGTGTTCTTAGAAAACCCTGTACGTATTTTTAAGACCTTTGAAATGATTTTTTGAACACTTTAAAAAGTCGACAGCGAGTAGGACACAAAACGTGTTTTCGGGAGAAAAATCCGTCGATCGAAGTTCTATCCTTTGGCTAACGATCTAGTTATGGTTTAGCTAGGCTCTGATACCATGTTAGTGTATGTTGCACACCCTCACAACACTTGTGTGGAGGCGGAAGTAGCAAACAATAATTTTCTTGCATGCAACACCTACTTTAAACCTAGATCTTGTGCTAAACCATAACTAGAAACCCTATCTAGAGATCTTATCTACTATGATGGTGGGTTATACCTTTAGAGTCGGTCCTTCGGATCTTCATTTGGATGCGACTCCTAGGCTCCTTTGATGCTTGTAATGTCCTCGATCTCCGGTCACCTCAAGACGTAGATGATTCACCCGAGAGCTATGGAACAAGCTTCAAACTTTTCTCAAGAGTTAACTAAGAGATCAAGTGTGCTAGAAGTGATCACTTAGATGATGTAGAGATCAAGTAGTGGATTACTTTTAACCCTAAGCTTTTGATTCACAACACATGTGAAGGATAAAGCTAAGAGGAGGAAGAAGGAGATAATGAGGAGAGAGAATGTGAGAGTGATGAATGAAAAATAATCAAGCATGGAAAATGATATGGCTAAAAGAAAATAATTGAAGCATGTAATAAATAATGTACCACGCTTCAATAGTAATCCTAAATGAATAAAAAAAGAAATAAGACATTCCTTCATCCATCTTTGACTCTCTCCAAATTCCACCTCACAATTTCCTTTTTCATAAAAAGGAAACCATTTATGAGGTGTCCCCCTCTAGAAGGTATTCTTATACAATTACAAGAATACCCCTCCAACGTATACTATATAAATATACCCGTATCCGAATTCCAAAAAATATGAATACTAACGATCCAATAATATAATACCAGTATCCGGCTTAAACCAAAACCTACCAGTATTATCGTTCCGATCATTATTGTTGTAGCCAGTATACGAACATGATCGAAACCCTGCCGTAACAACTTACGGCCTCTACATCTTTTTCCTGAACCACGGAACCCTCTGTGTGGGACTCTAAAGACTCGACAGTACGCTGGCAGTGGGTTTAACCACAAGCACGTCAGCGGCACTAGCTGTGCGTAACGGATACCCAGGTACATGACGAAAAGGTGGCCGACGAGGGAACTCATCACAACCCTAACGAGCCTATAAGCAACACTTACCATACAGTGCGGTCTCTTCGTCTGATACGTCGCATGCGAAGACTAAGGGTGGTAAACGTTATGTTAGTTATATGTATGCCCTAGAGGCCATTATTGTACATGTGATGTATATTATAGTGGATGCTTGGATATATACAGAGAGGACTTTCTTGCTCGACATGATAGTATGCTATCTGGTTGCTCTTTGTCTTAACATGTTGACTTGTATAAGTGATGTTGTCTTGCTCTCACATGTTGATAAAGCCCTTAGGATGTGTACTTGACTACCAGGACTTTGATGGAGATCATACTAGTGGGGCCATTGGTAGTCCACAAGTACACCCTATAATTGTTCCTGGTCGAGGGTGTATCGAGACAAGGCATCGATATTTCAGAGTAGACTAGCGTATACGCATCTTGACCAATATGATGGGCGATGGATGATCCCACATCCATTGGTGTTTGACATCAAAGATGGTATACGGGTGCTCAGTGGAGACTGGGTACACTGAACGGACTCGCCGAGAACTCCTAGCTGGTATTATACCTATAGTCAGATAGCAGTTCTCTGGTGACACTGGTACAGGTTAATCTGTAGACCCGAGATCGTCATAGAGTCTTGTGTGATTCCCACTATGCTTTGATTTCCACCTTACCACATTCAAGAGAATGTGCAAAACGGCGTATTTTAGGTACAGTCCCGAATCACATGGAGGCAATGAGCGATAGGAGGGGATTCGTCTCTCCCGGTATTGGAGGTTGATGTTGCGCTGTGCTCGATTGGCCATAACGATAAATCCCTGGCCAGGGCTGATACGGAGATTTACTGATAAGTGTTATCAGTAGTTTCTTGACCTATTATGAGCCTTACATCGGTACGACTTATCGGTTACTAGGGTCTGACGTTTACCACCCCTAGACTAGATATGCGACATATCAGACGACTATTACTGAAAGGCTTTTCAGGAGTAAGAGCAGGCTTGCGTGTTGATCTTCTGATCGCTCAATACCCGGGTAGCCGTTACATCCATCTAGTACCGCTGACGGCTTTTGGGTGCTTGATATGATCATCACATACTGTCGGCGTATTGACGAGTCTTTAGAGTCCTACACAGAGGTTTCATTGGCTCTGGCAAAACGAAGTAGGAGCACATATGTGATATGTGCGGGACCGAGATTAATACGAGTTTGATATACCGTATTCTATTCTCGCGGTTTATGTTATCAGTCGGTTATATGAGATATAGCCGGGTTATCGAATCAAATGTTGATTCGATAAGTCGATACCGTATCGGTCGGTTATATGAGATGTAGCCGGGTTATCGAATCAAGTGTTGATTCAATAAGATGATACATATGATATTAGTCGGTTATATGTGATATAGCCGGATTATTAAATCAAGTGTTGATTTGATAATTTAATGTATAATTGTATATTTGATATACTAGATTACATTAACTAATATTAGCTCACTTAAACATTTCTTTTTCTCACTTGTGTGCATATAATATATATGTGATATATATTAATGTACATTTTATTTGTGTCATGCTTGATGATACACACTACATGGGTGTATTAGACTTACACCATGCTCATGATAATGTGAGGATTATTTATTTAAAGTAAATCCAAATTAGATGAAAATTAGTCACATGCATGAAGCTTGTGGAAGTTTGTAGATGCATTGACATGTCCACTAATTTTATTTTCCTTAAGATATTTATTAACCCAACCATTCTCATTAGCCATGGTTATGTCTCTACATGAGTTAGTATATGATACAAACTCACTCATGGTTGCTATTCACTCTCTCATCCATTATTTGCTTCTTCTTCTTCTTCACTTGAGAGAGCTCACTAGGTTTTTTAGAGGAGCATAAAATTAGTGAGAAAATTAATTCTAAAGTGAGAAAAACTCCTACTTCATCATCCTCTACTAGATTAGCAATTTAGTTTAGGGTGTTAGCTTCACTAATCCCATATTAGTGAAGAGGTAGCTTGGGTTAGTATCTCCTCGACGTAGATCATCTTCGGACTCGAAGACATCGTGCAAGCTCGTTGCTTTCTTCTTGTGGAGCCACTCTATAGTCCGCAAGATCACTACTTGGAGCGGAGGGTCTACTACAAGGAGCTATTGAAGTGAAGGACTGGTCGACAAAGGTTGATTCCTAGTTCACTTAGTTGTAAAGTTGTTTACACATTGTATTGTCTAAATCTTTAGTTAAGATTCTAGGGTTAGGATTGTTTTGTACGGAAATTTTTTGAAAATGGCATAGACGATGCCTCCCGAACCCTTGCTGTCATGCCAAGAAAACCTACAATGGTATCGGAGCCAAGCTAAAGATTTAGACGATATTTGTAGAATTACGAAACCGAAACAACTCCGAAACACTCGAAACTAGCAACCCAGTTTCTGTCAATTTTTAAAGTCGTCGAATTTTTTTTAAGCAACTGTCGAATGTTATATGAGATGTAACATGAACACTGAACAAATACGAACTCAATTGGGTAGATTTGACCCGAGCACAACCCCCTAAAAACCGAGCAGGCCGGCCCCTTGATGAGTTCTGGGCTTCGTATTTGTCTGGTGTTCTGGTCTCTGGGTTATGGTGTTTCAGGTGTTTGCTAAATTTGCATGTGATGTTATCTTTTTGCAAAGGCAATTCGGAGTGTTTCGTAGTCGTAATTCTAACAATATTTCGGGTTATTTAGATGGTGTTAAAAAGTTCGAACGGATATCAAATACCCACTTTAACCTTCGACGGAAAATTTTCCAAGAGTTGGATTTTTTCCGAGTTAAAGAACATTCAAAAATCATGCAAGTAATGCGATGGACCCTCTAGAAGAACAAAACCCTAACTCGATTCTATGACCGTAAGAACCGCCGCCAAACCCTAGGGTTTGCGGTAGTTCCACGTCGCCATAGGTGAGGCAAGAGTTGACCCTTCTACGGTTGGTCCATTGGTACTGTGGCATGTTCTGAGTATTTTTAAACTACGCTCAAGTGTTGAGCTTTTTGGGAAATTTTGGGTGTTTGTTGATTCGATCGGAATGTTTAACATCGTCTAGCTATTTGTGGAATTTGATACAATATGTGGAATTCATATAGTTAGGCATGAAATCCGAAGTATGTGATATTTCGGGTTTATGATGTCTAAGGTGATTGTGGATTCCAAATGTTGTAGTTTGACATTTTCTTTTCTGCAGCCGTAAGTGTAATATGTGGTGTATCACCATTTTCATTGCTATATGTCAACAACAATTGTGATACGCATATTTACTTACGTTGATGACATGTGTTGCAATGATATGTTATATTGGATCGTCGTGTTTTGAATAGCCGGGGGTTTTATGTGAGATGAGAGTTTTTATTTTCATTCATGTAAAATTCAATGTATGTAATATTCTTTTATTGGGGCACTTCCGGGTTAAGGATGATGTCACCATTGTTGTATATTATTTAATTTTCCGCATTAGGATAGACCCAAGGTGGGGAGCACAAGCAACCGGGTTCTAGAGTCCAGTGGGAGACCATCTCGAGGAGTCGAGTTCGGGTCACCTAAATCTAGAATTTGTAAGGTTGCTTGCCGCTCTCATAGGGGTCTAGGGATGTGGGTTTGGCTATGTAAGTCGATGTAGTACACCCCAGTACTTGTGGGGAGGCGGAAATATCAAAAACGATCTTGTTTAGTGAACGAACATCGACTAACCGCTTGAATCGAAGCTAAACGATAACTAACCAAACATATAGTTGTTCTAAACTACTATGCTTAGGGATTATACCTATCGAAACCGGTCCTTCGTCTTTGTGTTCTCCTTTGTTCTCCTCGACCTTCTCTAGGTAGTAGACGATCCACCCGAGAGCAAAACACCAAGCTACACCTCTAACTTGAGGTAACTAATCTACTTTGATTGCTAATCAAAGAAGAAAGGATGATATAGAGTGAAGGTAATGGATGTTTAAGTCTAACTAATCCTTTGATCTCAACACATGAGGATTAAGGATTAGTCTCTTGAAGATGAGAGCTTGAGGAGAGAGAATGTGAGATGAGTGAATGAGATGAGATTGAGTGTATCATAATATATTATGAAGCATTCTTATTAAAGAATAATCAATAATAGAAATGAATAAGCATGCTTCATAAATGAAAAGAGGTGATTCATTAACATGAGTCATTAAGCATTTATGATGCATTAATGACCATGATGAATCACCCTCATGACTCACTAATCTTATCCAAAGCTTATGTCACCTTAACCTCCTTAGTCACATCTTCTAGAAGCTTCTCGTACAATTACGAGAACGCCCCTCCAATCCGTAAAAATACGGAAAAACTTTAGACTGTATAAATCCAATAACCGGATACCAGTAACTGGCTTAAACCAAAGCCGACTGGTAAAAACTGTCCGAAAGTCGTACGTGCGTAAACGCACGTATGCGTCCGAACCCTTTGTCGCAAAACCATGCGACCTCTATATCGTTTTGCCTGGAATAGGAAACTCTCTGTGTGGGACTCTAGAGACTCGACTACTACGCTGGCAGTGGGTTTAACCACAGACCGCAAGCGGCACTAGCTGTACGTAACGGTCCCCAGGTAGTTGTCGATAAGAAGGCCGATGAGGAAACCCATCCGAACTCCTACTGAGTCTGATGTGACAATCTCTATACAGTCCGGTCCGTTCGTCCAAGACTATCGCATATCGGGCCTAGGGGGCGGCAAGCGTCAGTCCCCTAATAGCGGTATAAGTCGTGTCGGAGGGAAGCCCATTACACCTTGAGAAACTACTGGAACCTACCAGCAAATCTCGCTTGCTCTGGCCAGGGACTTTGCGTAATGGCTCTCTGACACAGCACGATATCTACTCCCAATACCGGGAGGGACGAATCCTGTCTAACCGCCACTGCCTCCAAGTGCTCGGGACTGCACCCAACTGCTACCTGTTTGCACGACTCCTTTGAGCCGTGGTAGGGTAGCAATCTAAGAACAGTGGGACACACTCGAGGCGAAGTAGCAGTGTCAAGTCTGCGGACTACGCTGTACTCATGTCACCTGGGAACTGTTCACTGACGACTGGTATCAAACCAACCAACAGTTCCCTGTGAGTCCTGTCCGGTGTACCCGTAACCTAACGAGCACCTGCATACTATCTCCAGTACGACGTACTGACGGCTGTGGGACAGACCATCTCCCCAACTGGGATGAGAATCGTACACACTAGTCTACTCCGGAGTATCGATGCTCTGTCTCGATAATCCAAAGACCAGGGACCTGAATAAGGATGTGCTTGTAGACTACCCAGCCCCCACTAGTGTGACTGCCATCACAACGCTGGTAGACAAGCAAGATCCTAAAAGCTCTATCAATACGTACACTCACATATTAAGATAGAAAAACCAAGTAGCATACTACCATGTTTAGCAAGACTGTTATATACATGTGAATATCCCAAGCTTCCATTAAGTAATATACAAACTAGTATGATACAGTAATGGCCTTCTAGGGCATAAACACTAACAATCTCCCACTTGCACTAGGGCCATGTACTGGCATATCGTAGACCAATGATCTCGAGTAGCCTCTCGAACTGAATCTGAGGAAGGGCCTTCGTGAATGGATCAGCAATGTTCTCTTCTGAAGCAACTCTCCGAACCTCGATCTCCTGACGATCAATGATCTCCCTGATCAGGTGATACCGCCTCAAGATGTGTCTGGACTACTAATGGGACCTTGGTTCCTTCGCTAAAGCTATAGCTCCGTTGTTGTCGCAATACAGAGGTATTGGATCAACTATGGTAGGAACCACCTGAAGTTCTGTTAGGAACTTCTTCATCCAGACTGCTTCTTTTGCGGCATCGCAAGCAGCTATATACTCCGCTTCCATCGTCGAGTCAGCAACGGTGTCCTGCTTGGAGCTCTTCCAGCACACCGCCCCTCCATTGAGGGTAAAGACATAACCCGACATGGACTTGGAATCGTCCTTATCACTCTGGAAGCCGGAATCAGCAAAGGCCTCCAACCTGAGGTCTTTTCCGCCGTAAACCAAGAACATCTCCTTAGTCCTCCTCAGGTACTTGAGAATGTTCTTTACTGCTATCCAGTGTTTCTCCCCTGGGTCTGACTGATACCGGCTTACCACGCTCAGTGTGTAAGCTACATCTGGTCTGGTACACAACATCGCATACATTATAGAGCCTACCGCAGAAGCGTAGGGTATAATAGACATGCGTTCCCTTTCCAAATCAGTCTTGGGAGACATCTCTTTGGAGAGGGTGATTCCGTGACAAGCCGGTAGGTTACCGCGCTTAGAATCTTCCATACTGAATCTTTTCAGTACAGTGTCGATATACCTGGACTACGAAAGTCCCAACATCCTTTTGGATCTATCACGATAGATCCGGATCCCCAGAATGTAAGAGGCATCACCCAGGTCTTTCATGGAGAACCTGTGTGACAAGAATCCTTTGACAGATTGTAGCATAGGAATGTCATTTCCTATCAATAGAATGTCATCCACGTACAAGACGAGGAATACGACACTTCTGGCTACAACTTTACTATATATGCACGGCTCATCTGGATTTTTGATAAAGTCATATTCTTTGACTGTCTCATCAAAACAGATGTTCTAACTCCGCGATGCCTGCTTTAGTCCATAAATAGACTTAAGAAGCTTGCATACTTTCCCGCTGCTCCCACTCTGATTGAAACCCTCTGGCTGATCCATATAGACGCTCTCTTCTAAATTTCCATTCAGAAAAGCCGTCTTTACGTCCATCTGCCAGATTTCATAATCATGGAAGGCAGCAATAGCAAGAAGGACCCGAATGGATTTGAGCATAGCCACTGGAGAAAAAGTTTCGTCATAGTCCAAACCAGGTCTTTGATGAAAACCCTTTGCAACAAGTCTAGCCTTATAGGTTTCCACCTGTCCATCTACACCAATCTTTTTCTTGAAGATCCATTTGCATCCTATGGGTTTTACCCCATCTGGAGCAAAGTCCAAAGTCCATACTTTGTTGGTGTACATGGACTCCATCTCGGTCCGCATTGCATCTAGCCATCGTACCGAGTCGCCGCTCTGGATGGCTTGCTGGAAGTCAGTAGGTTCATCATCATCTATGATGCAATCCTCTCTATCCCCATCTATGAGAAAACCGTAGTATCTCTCAGGCGGATGAGACGGCCTACTACTCCGGCGGAGGGGTGCGGGAATGTTCTGTTCTTCTTAAACCTCTGGTTCTACCATACTCTCAGTAGCAGTTTGTGGTTCTGGAATTTCTTCCAGTTCTATTTCGCTCCCACTTATTTCCTTTTCTAAAAACTGATTTTCCAGAAAATGGGCATTACGAGAAACAAAAACCTTTTGTTCCTCTGCGTAATAGAAATAATATCCCTTGGAGTTCTTTGGATATCCCACAAACAAACATTTTACTGATCGTGCCTCGAGCTTGTCCACATGCTGCTTTTTAACAAAAGCTGGACATCCCCAAATCTTCATATGCTGAAGATGGGGTTTCTTCCCAGTCCACATCTGATATGGAGTGGTAGGCACAGTCTTGGTAGGAGCCCTGTTCAGAAGATATGCCGCTGATTCTAGCGCATAACCCCAGAAAGATCGCGGTAACTCAGCATTACTCATCATGGATCGTACCATATCCAATAGGGTTCGATTCCGTCTCTCCGATACACCGTTATGCTGTGGAGTGTACGGAGGAGTAAGCTGAGAGAGAATTCCTTTCTCTTTTAGGTAACCTAGGAACTCGGCACTCAAGTATTCACCACCTCGATCAGATCTAAGTGTCTTGATACTTTTGCCGGTTTGGTTTTCTACTTCATTCTTATACTCCTGGAATTTCTCAAAAGCCTCGGATTTATGTTTCATCAGATAAATAAATCCGTATCTTGAGTAATCATCCGTGAAAGTAATGAAATAGGAAAAACCACCTCTCGCATGTGTAGACATTGGACCGCATACATCGCTGTGTATGAGTCCTAAGAGCTCGCTCGCTCTTACTCCTTGTCCAGTAAATGGAGTCTTTGTCATCTTTCCTTTGAGACAGGATTGACAAGTGTCATAAGTTTGATATTCGAACGAGTCCAAATATCCTTCTCTATGCAACTTAGTCAACCTTCTCTCATTGATGTGACCCAGTCTACAATGCCATAAGAAAGCTTTATTTAAATCTGGAGACTTTCTTTTTAGTGTGTTCTGGACATTGAAAATTTGGAGTTGGTTTAAAACATATATGCCGTTATTTAGAGTACCGGACCCAATCAAACCATGATTAAGGTGGATGTTGACAACATCTCTTACAAACGTGAAATCATAACCTTTATTTGATAACAAGGAAACTGATATGATATTACACGTTAAGCTTGGCACAAAATAACAGTTATGTAAAACCAAAATGTGTCCACTCGTCAATCCTAGGTGATAATCCCCGACGGACGCAGCTCCCACGCTAGCTCCGTTAGCAACCCTGAGGATCATATCACCTTCCTTCAGCACTCTACGGTTTCTCAGTGCCTGCAATGAATTGCAAATATGAGATCCTGATCCGGTATCCAATACCCAGGAAGTAGAGTTGATCGACAGACAATTCTCAATTACAAACACACCTGAAGTCGAAGCCACAGCTTGCTTCGGTTCCTGGTTCTTGGCGTTCCACGCCTTGCAATCCTTCTTCCAGTGCCCTTTCCTGTGACAATGGAAGCACTCATCCAGGCCAACTACCGGTGCTGCAAACTTTTTCTTTCCCTTCTTTCCCACCTTACTAACACCTCCTCTAGGTTTGGGTGCGGCCTTCTTCTTCCTTCCTTTGGCCCTAGCCTTGGACCCGGAAGAAGATGCACCGCCAACAAACATAGCGGGTGTTTTCCTTGCCTTCTGCAAGGTGCCCTCTGCACTCCTTAACATGTTCAGGAGTTCCGCAAGTTCAACTTCTTTTCCTTGAATGTTGAAGTTGAGGATAAACTGGGCGTAGGTGGGAGGAAGGGACTGGAGAATAAGGTCTGTATAGAGCTCATTATCCAAAGTCGTCCCAAGGTCTGCGAGCTCTTCAATATAGCCGATCATCTGTAGGACATGTTCACCTACCGATGACCCGACAGCCAACCTCGCTCGAAACAAGTTCTTAGAGGTCTCGTATCTTGCTATACGAGATTGCTCTCCATAAAGTTCCTTTGTATGGAGAAATATGCCATCTAGGGACATATCCTCGTGCCTCCTCTGATGTTCATTGTTCATCGAGGCAAGCACGATCCACTTGGCTCTCGCGCAATCTAAATCCCAGGTTTTGCGGATTTCCTTATCCGCATTGCTGGATTTGGGACCAAGGACAGCAGGTGTTGTAGCGGTGAGGACGTACCCCAGTTTGTCATAGGTCAAAGCCATCTTGACATTCCGCAGCCAATCTTTCTAGTTTGGCCCCGTCAGTATATTTTTCTCTAAAAGTAACTTAATTCCAGTCATTTTCAGGGTCGCTGCAAATAGGAGAGAGAGAAGAAAACTCTTTAGCATGATGCTCTTGCAAGTTTAGAGTGGTTTTTAGTTTATCTAAACTGGATGGCTCCCACTGTTTCTCGAATCCTTCCTCAAACCATAAAAGAAGAATTAGTCAAGACTATTCTCACCGTACAATACTTGCTTAACCGTTCAGCCAGGCTGGTGTCGGTACTTCGAGGGAGGTTTTCCAATGCTTTCGCGAAGTTCCTTAATTAAATAACCTCTTTTCTCTGGGGGCGTAACCCCGCTGACACTTTTCTGGACACCTACTAGGTTTATAGCATTGATCGTTGAGTGACGAATATCCTGATAAGTAGCATATACTCACAGTAGGATCGGGATCCAAATATCATCGTCTGATAATGTTGTAGGAATGCTACCAACATTCATCAAACTCAAAATGGTATGCATCTCTTTGCAAATTTCAGTTTCTTTAGAAATTCCCGATATAAGTTTTTGCCCCATGCTCTTATGACCTTGGCTTTGGTCAAAATGTCATAAGTCACATGTCAAGTTCTACCCGTCATTATCTTGTCAATTTGAACACATCCGTATATACCCCTGACTTTGGTCAAATGGTAATACGACTGTCCCAAACCAACTCATCTATCTTATGCAACAAATGAAAACCCAGCAGCTACCAAACACTATGCCTTGACTTTGGCCAAAATGCATAGCTTGAATACTACTGAATACCCAAATGAAATGACGGAGGGCTACGACTGGTTTTGGCGAAACCGTGAACGTAGTGAACTTGATATAACCGAAGGAACCTGATAGCTTTTAAAAGGAGTGGTTAAAGCTCCGCGTTTAAAAATATCTGTTTTTAAAATTAACCGAGTGGTTTCTTTTAAATTGTTCCAACGATTAAAACTTTGGTTTATTTTCTTTGCATTATAGATAATGCGTCCCATCATTAACCTATCATTGCAGAATACAACGTCCTCTTATGCCATCCGCATTCGCCACGGGGTCCCGTCATCACTCGTTAGGTTACTTAACTAACGACAGAGCAGGGGCTGGGCTAGCGCGGGTGTAAAACATAAGTGACGTCTAAATAGCTATCATATATATAGATATTTTACATTCGTCTGACGCAATGATATTCATTCCAGAACACAGATAAACAATATTGGATTTGCAAGCAATCTGTATTTCTTTTGAGCCTGCAAGAAAAGACAGATTACACAGTTATGATGAATAGCCGTTACCCCACCCTCGACCCCTACGGGTACGGCAAACTACCCACCCGGCAGTTTGTGTACCCCACCTTGGGTCAGTCCTAGGAGCAAAAACAGTAAAATGAAATAATACAACGGTGGCTACAACCGCAACCTGGATGTGCCCCGCAAAATAATATTACAACAAATTACATTTACAACAAATGAATTAAACAATAACCCATTGCTAAACCCCGGCTATACACCACAACAGTCCAATACAGTTTATATGCACAAACAGATATAACCATTTCAGAAATGTGCAACCCCCTGCCAACTGACATACTAGCAGTTAGGGGAGGTTTACGAACCTAACATTCATCGTCTGATAATGTTGTAGGAATGCTACCAACATTCATCAAACTCAAAATGGTATGCATCTTTTTGCAAAGGCAATTCGGAGTGTTTCGTAGTCGTAATTCTAACAATATTTCGGGTTATTTAGATGGTGTTAAAAAGTTCGAACGGATATCAAATACCCACTTTAACCTTCGACGGAAAATTTTCCAAGAGTTGGATTTTTTCCGAGTTAAAGAACATTCAAAAATCATGCAAGTAATGCGATGGACCCTCTAGAAGAACAAAACCCTAACTCGATTCTATGACCGTAAGAACCGCCGCCAAACCCTAGGGTTTGCGGTAGTTCCGCGTCGCCATAGGTGAGGCAAGAGTTGACCCTTCTACGGTTGGTCCATTGGTACTGTGGCATGTTCTGAGTATTTTTAAACTACGCTCAAGTGTTGAGCTTTTTGGGAAATTTTGGGTGTTTGTTGATTCGATCGGAATGTTTAACATCGTCTAGCTATTTGTGGAATTTGATACAATATGTGGAATTCATATAGTTAGGCATGAAATCCGAAGTATGTGATATTTCGGGTTTATGATGTCTAAGGTGATTGTGGATTCCAAATGTTGTAGTTTGAAATTTTTTTTCTGCAGCCGTAAGTGTAATATGTGGTGTATCACCATTTTCATTGCTATATGTCAACAACAATTGTGATACGCATATTTACTTACGTTGATGACATGTGTTGCAATGATATGTTATATTGGATCGTCGTGTTTTGAATAGCCGGGGGTTTTATGTGAGATGAGAGTTTTTATTTTCATTCATGTAAAATTCAATGTATGTAATATTCTTTTATTGGGGCACTTCCGGGTTAAGGATGATGTCACCATTGTTGTATATTATTTAATTTTCCGCATTAGGATAGACCCAAGGTGGGGAGCACAAGCAACCGGGTTCTAGAGTCCAGTGGGAGACCATCTCGAGGAGTCGAGTTCGGGTCACCTAAATCTAGAATTTGTAAGGTTGCTTGCCGCTCTCATAGGGGTCTAGGGATGTGGGTTTGGCTATGTAAGTCGATGTAGTACACCCCAGTACTTGTGGGGAGGCGGAAATATCAAAAACGATCTTGTTTAGTGAACAAACATCGACTAACCGCTTGAATCGAAGCTAAACGATAACTAACCAAACATATAGTTGTTCTAAACTACTATGCTTAGGGATTATACCTATCGAAACCGGTCCTTCGTCTTTGTGTTCTCCTTTGTTCTCCTCGACCTTCTCTAGGTAGTAGACGATCCACCCGAGAGCAAAACACCAAGCTACACCTCTAACTTGAGGTAACTAATCTACTTTGATTGCTAATCAAAGAAGAAAGGATGATATAGAGTGAAGGTAATGGATGTTTAAGTCTAACTAATCCTTTGATCTCAACACATGAGGATTAAGGATTAGTCTCTTGAAGATGAGAGCTTGAGGAGAGAGAATGTGAGATGAGTGAATGAGATGAGATTGAGTGTATCATAATATATTATGAAGCATTCTTATTAAAGAATAATCAATAATAGAAATGAATAAGCATGCTTCATAAATGAAAAGAGGTGATTCATTAACATGAGTCATTAAGCATTTATGATGCATTAATGACCATGATGAATCACCCTCATGACTCACTAATCTTATCCAAAGCTTATGTCACCTTAACCTCCTTAGTCACATCTTCTAGAAGCTTCTCGTACAATTACGAGAACGCCCCTCCAATCCGTAAAAATACGGAAAAACTTTAGACTGTATAAATCCAATAACCGGATACCAGTAACTGGCTTAAACCAAAGCCGACTGGTAAAAACTGTCCGAAAGTCGTACGTGCGTAAACGCACGTATGCGTCCGAACCCTTTGTCGCAAAACCATGCGACCTCTATATCGTTTTGCCTGGAATAGGAAACTCTCTGTGTGGGACTCTAGAGACTCGACTACTACGCTGGCAGTGGGTTTAACCACAGACCGCAAGCGGCACTAGCTGTACGTAACGGTCCCCAGGTAGTTGTCGATAAGAAGGCCGATGAGGAAACCCATCTGAACTCCTACTGAGTCTGATGTGACAATCTCCATACAGTCCGGTCCGTTCGTCCAAGACTATCGCATATCGGGCCTAGGGGGCGGCAAGCGTCAGTCCCCTAATAGCGGTATAAGTCGTGTCGGAGGGAAGCCCATTACACCCTGAGAAACTACTGGAACCTACCAGCAAATATCGCTTGCCCTGGCCAGGGACTTTGCGTAATGGCTCTCTGACACAGCACGATATCTACTCCCAATACCGGGAGGGACGAATCCTGTCTAACCGCCACTGCCTCCAAGTGCTCGGGACTGCACCCAACTGCTACCTGTTTGCACGACTCCTTTGAGCCGTGGTAGGGTAGCAATCTAAGAACAGTGGGACACACTCGAGGCGAAGTAGCAGTGTCAAGTCTGCGGACTACGCTGTACTCATGTCACCTGGGAACTGTTCACTGACGACTGGTATCAAACCAACCAACAGTTCCCTGTGAGTCCTGTCCGGTGTACCCGTAACCTAACGAGCACCTGCATACTATCTCCAGTACGACGTACTGACGGCTGTGGGACAGACCATCTCCCCAACTGGGATGAGAAGCGTACACACTAGTCTACTCCGGAGTATCGATGCTCTGTCTCGATAATCCAACGACCAGGGACCTGAATAAGGATGTGCTTGTAGACTACCCAGCCCCCACTAGTGTGACTGCCATCACAACGCTGGTAGACAAGCAAGATCCTAAGAGCTCTATCAATACGTACACTCACATATTAAGATAGAAAATCCAAGTAGCATACTACCATGTTTAGCAAGACTGTTATATACATGTGAATATCCCAAGCTTCCATTAAGTAATATACAAACTAGTATGATATAGTAATGACCTTCTAGGGCATAAACACTAACAGGCTATTCATTGTGAGTGTGGAATCCGTGTTTTATACTGGCTTAATTTAAAACACGGAATTCCTAGTATATCCAATATTTCATATGTTATGTTCTGTTGCTGATATTCTGTGATGTAATCACTTTATATGCGTGAGACGCATGCTTTATTATTGTATATATGATATATAATAAACGTTGCTTATGTTTTGCACCCGCGCTAGTCCCGCCCCGCTATGCCGTTAGTTAAGTAACGTAACGGTTCATAATGGGACACTGTGGCAAATGCGGATGGCATAAGCGTACGTTGTATTTTCGTTTCTTCTGTGATGCTTAGGAAGCATAAATGATGGGACTTCATTAATGAGATTAATGAAAAAGAAAGAAACCTAGAAGATGTTGTAGAATCATATTTTCAAAAAGGGTAGCTCTAGTTTTGCTTTGCATAGCGATATTCCTTGTAGAATATCCAGCACCTCATTCGATAAGGAAAGAGCCGAGATCCCTTCACCGGGAGTGATCTATTTAGCGAAACTAGCAGATGCTACAACCCACTCGGTTTTGTCTTTTGATTGCTTCTTTTAGTTCTTGCTTTGCATAGCGGTATTTGTGAAATATCCTGCCGAGTTGACTCAGTGTCAACTCGGAATTTAGGGTTAGTTTGGTCATTTCATTTGGGCTTAGAATCTTGCCCTAGGGTTTCAGCACTCAACCTATAAATAGCCCAGTTTTGTGCCAAGCCAAGGATGCTTCTTTTTGTTAGGATTTAGTTTAGCTTTAGTTCTTCTTCTTCTTCTTCTTCATGTATTCCTCCATTAAAATGTAGTGAGAGCATTGAGTGGATGATGAAATGAAGATGAGGGTTTGTTATTTTGTATCTTTTTCTTGCATTGTAATTTTAATTCTAGTGTAACTTTTATTATTTGTTTTTAACTAGTTGTTGTTATTTCTTGCTCTTTTTCTTTTCTTCTTATCCATATTATTTTCAAGCCGTGATACTCGACGGAGTTCCTTGCTTAGGTGAGGACCCAAGTAGTTAGCTTGCATCATTTGTAAAACCGTATTTTCCTTTTCCTTCTTTTCTTCCTTCTTGTTTTGTTTTTCTTTTCATTTATAATGTGTGAATAATTCCACACTTGTTAAGGCTGAGGAAGATGGTATGAGAGACAGAAAAATCTCTTGTGCTTCACTTCACCAAACATCTTGAAACGAACCTCGACCAAACAAATGCAACCCCCTCACTTAGGCGCGCTATACGTGACATATAGCCGCGACCTAAGTCGATATGTCCTTTAAGCGCACTACAACGTGACATGTAGTTGTGACTTAATTGGATACGTGGTTGCGGGTGTTTGGCCGAGGGCCGGAAATAAGCGCATATAGCGAACGAACAAGGGGCACTAGGAATGGATTTAGCGTTGGAAAGCTTGCTTAAACTCGCAAATCCCATTCCTATGTCCTCCTAATCCCCGTTATTTTCGATTATCCCAACATCGTTTTAAGAATGGCAAAGATAAGCACAAGACTAATCCTAACTCTAATAACCAACCTTAACCTTAACAAGTTTACTTGAACATAAATACGAACACTTGGGATAGATTTGGACCATACACATATACATTCTTCATTGACTCGTCTAAGATAAGAACGGACATACAACCATCTCCCTGCGGATCGACCCGTGCTCAACCGGCTAGCTGCAAAGCGATACCGTCTTGATCGCGGTTATAACTTTAAAACTTTGAATTCCGACACGCCAAAAGCGTGCGATCAAATGGCGCCGTTGCCGTGGAGACGGTAACGTATTTTCTTTCTTGTTATTCGGGTTAATATATTTTTATGTATATATATAAAATTATAAATAAAATATAAAAAGAAATCTTTTTTTTTGATATTTTTTTGTGTGCAAGTGTGCAGGCTATCTAGAGCAAGTACAGTAATCAAAAAAGAAAACAGAGCATTTTATTTTGGAGTAGAGAGCAAGGAGAGTCCATGGACAATTTTGATGCCCCAATTCCAACGTTTGACCGTGGAACCACGGTCAAACCTTGCGTTGTGCAGCGGTTCCGCTGCAACATTGAGGTTTCTGAGCCTCAATTTTTTTCACCTACTCTTTTTCCTATTATCTCTCTGTAAATTCCACTTAATTGTATTTTCTGCAGGTATCTTTGCACAGAATTGTGCCGCTGCCAAATAATTTTTTTGTTGTTTTAGATTTTTGTTTGTTTACGCGCTTTGCATATAATAATACGGACTTTAAGAGGCTATAACACCAATTCAGATTGGGTGGGGATTTCATCACCCTTCCTAAGACCCCATAAATCACTAATTGCATACGCATTACCTTGAGTTAATAAAAAATATCTAGACCAAACCTATAAGGACTTGTCGCGCTCATTTAGGATAAGTGAATGTTGCGGGGAATCGGTCGTTTATCTAAACTTGACTTTGTGGTGCCTAGGCTAGACAAGTGAGGAGGTAATTTTAAAAGGCCCGTCTCACGGTGATTCGTGAGCGGAACCCTCCTTCCCTCACTTGTGCTTACCTAGTCACAATTGGCAGTGAAGAGGCGATTCGAGGGTTATCCTGCAACTTGTTGCCTGGAAGTCTAGGAGCGGTCTAGTTGGACTTTGAAGACCCTAGCTCTAGGTATTGTTTGTGCATATTGTGATTGTGATTGTGCTTGTAAAAAAGTTAGTCCCATAATTCCGTATTCTTTCAAAAACAAACAATTTCAAAACTCAAAAAACAAACTTTTTTTTTAAAATAATAAAAAAAAACCACTTCGTTCCCTCCCTACCTTTTCACTCTTCTAACATGGGTACCCCACCTCGAAAAACTCTTGCCGAACTTTGGTACCCACAACCAGACATTTCTTCTTACGGTTCTTGCTTTGGCCCAAACTCGAACGATCCTTCCATGCCTAAAATTTCTTTGAAAGATCGGATAGACGCGTCTAGGACAAACAATTTGACTCCGCAATCCACTTCGTATCAACTGTTTCAAACATTCACCCCTTCTTACATTGATACCCCTTTTGAGAGTCCGGTTGTAACTCCGAAACCCATGTCTATTGCTGAATGTATTGACCAATCTCGTAGCCGATCTTTCACACTTTTCACCACTTCCAATTCGTGGGATCAACAATTCCATTCACCTTTTTATCCAAATGTTGATCCTACTCCTGTCCGACCATTCAATTCCTTTCCATCCTACCCAACTGTTGCACCTTCCATAGACATTGCTTCTACACAGCCATTTAGGAGTTTCACATATCCAGATAACTTTGAATCTTTAACTGAAACCTCTTCACAACCCATGTCTAGTCTAGAACAGTCATTAGAAGACTTTCAGGTAGCGTCGTACCAACAGATGATGGATTTGAATGCGTCCATGGTCGCCCTCATACAACCTAGTGACCCAGTAGCTAGTTTCCAACTAGCTCAAAATTTTCCATTGTATGATGAGGCTGTTGGACAGGTTGAGAATTTGAGTGGAGAGAGTGAGCCTATACCCTAAACCTACCCGTTTCAACATGAATCCCACAACTCCGATTTTGAATGTCTATCAAGGATTCTAAATGATTAGCCAGTTGAAGATATAACGTTTGGTGAGTTGTGTGACTTCGTAGTGTTTGATTTAGCAGATTGTGAAGGGTCCCTTTCGAGTGAAACCGCACCCAATCACTTTGATCTCTACACCTCCATCTTAGAACCTGAATTGATTAATATCCATGCTTTTGATGAGGTGTCTGAGAATATTGATTTTCACTTGATTGAGGATATCGACGCCGGGAATATTTCGGATGATGAACCCACAACTTTGGATGAGTTCGTCTTTCAAATTCAACATTTACTTTCACTTCCGTGTGGACATAATCCCGAGTCATTAACTGTCTTTCCCAAACTCCATATGCGTCTTGATGTTGATGATGAATGCATGGATGAGCTGATTTTTGAGGAGAATGTTGAGGATATTTTTGGGGACGAACCAGTTTTGCTTGATGAGGCGGATTTTCCAATTCATCCTATCCCTTTCGTTGACTGTGTACACCCTCCTGAGCCTTTAACCGATACCCTTCCTCGATCACTTCCCTTCATCGTTTCAACCTTGCAAGAAATCGTATAACTCATTTCCAGTGTCTGGTTTACCAAGTTCGGCTTACTCATGTTTTCCCACGAATCTTGAGGGATTTGACCCCATTTCTCGATGGGTTAATAGATTAGTACAATCGCTTTTTACACATCGGTCATCACAAATTGTACTAATTTATTCACTCCATTTTCACCCTCAAGTTCGTACTCCATTTCTTTTTCCCTTCCGCTATTCTTCTTCTCATATACCGAGACCGTATCCCACTTCTATCCGCATACGGTCTCACGTATTCTCCATTTCTTTTCTCTCCGCATTCTTTCACCAACTGCTGCATTATAGCGATAGAATTTTTGAATGGTTGGTGCTCACTTTTGGCCTGTGTAAGGCCTTGTATAGCTTGATACTGTTTTCTCCCCCCTGACTCTGAACTTCAACGCTTAAACAGTGGAAACACTGTTTCACTTAAGTTTGGGGGAAACCTTTTGTGTATATATTTTTGTTTCGCCTTTTGTTTTGTATAAAATTTTCTTTATGGAGCGCCGACAATTTTGACCATCTTGGTGTAGCCTGACAGTGAGGGCACTGTCAAGTTTAAGTTTCGGGGTGTGCTCGGTAAGCTTTCTTCCTTCCCATTCATTTGTATATTTTGCATTTGCATACCTTATTAAAAAACCCACAAAAATCGAAAATTTTACAAAAATATAAAAACTTTGTCTTCAAGTTAGCTAATAGGTTAACTTAGATTTTTATTCCGAAAGCTTAGTTGATACGTTAGAAATAACTAAATCTTAGGCTTAGGAATTAAAAACCCTAAAAATAACCCTCATTTTGTTTAACCTTGGTAATTATACATCCTTACAAATTTTTTTATAGAAGTAGGTAATCATGAGTTCAGTTCTTGAGTGAAGTCAAGATGAAGGGAAAGTATTGATGCTTTATTGAAAGATAAGTCTGAAAAATAGTTCCTATTCTTGAACCCAAATTTAGAAAGTATATACCCTGCAAACAGCACATACACGCACCTTGAAACTTGAGATAGTAGAGGATACCTAGAAATACTCTTGCCTGAAAACCTAGTATGAAAGAAAAAACGGTATTTAAAGCTAACCACAAAAAGAGTATCATTGAAAAATATATCCGGTCTTGAAAAAGAAAAATAAAGAAAAAGAAAAAAAAAGAATAAAGTACAAGACCTGGAAACTGCTATTTACGCTTTAATCTCACACATTCAGTAATCGACTGTTAGTGCCTCAAGAAGCATTAATAGTCGCATGAAAGGAGTGTGAGAAGCACCGTCCATCATTAATGAAAAGAAGTAGTATTAGGTATTAGGGCAAGGGTACTATAGCTTGAATTGAATTCTTAAGTGTAGGGGTGAAAAATTACACACACGTAGGGGTATACGTTCGATGCTTGGAGGAAAGATAGAAATAAAGAATAAGACTTATGTTTTCCATAAAACTGATAAAAATCCCTGATTTGAGACCGCACTTTAGAAGAAAAACTCAGGAAAGACCGAGATCTTTCTAAACTGTAAAACGTATAGGATCTGAGGTTGAATAAATTAGATGTGTGAAAAATAAGGGTTGAATATTTCTAACTTAGGATGATAGAAATTCTAGCCTAGATACCAAACTGTAGGAGTAGAAGCGACGTTAACTTATGAAACTAGCTTGACGGGATTTTGTGGGTAGTATCCGCTGAAAACCCTCAGGAGACAACACTCCTCCTATTAGGGACACCTAGAGGTTTAACGGCTTGTTGCACGAGCTCAGTACAATCATGTTCCCTGTGAAAGTGAGGTTAGGACTTTTTGTGAATAATTGATTTTGCTCGGGACGAGCAAAAGTTAAGTTTGGGGGTATTTGTTCATACCAGAATATTGCATTTAATACCGCCCATTCTTATGCTCGTTTGTTTATAGGCAGGTGCTTTTGATCTGTGTTTGCTACATATTTACAGGTTACATGTTCCTAGTCCAAAATAACGCAAATCATACAAAATCTCCACAGTTACGCAAAAATACAGAACATCTGTTGCCAATAGATAAAAGCCGGGTTCCAGTCATCCATATCCGTCCAGTGCCGCTTACAAGTTCCAGAGACAAGACAAATGACAGTGGTCATTCGTGTCTCGGACAAGCACAGAGCACGACAGAGGCAGCACAAGAATCAATGGGTGCGCGGAGCTCGAGGGAGATAAGGTCAAAAGAATTATTTTTTATGCCAATTTAGAATGTTGCAGATCTGAAGAAATTGTGGATGCAATTTGCAATTTGGAACATGTAGAACAACACAAGAAACCCCACAAAAAACGACAGGCCAACTCCTCAAAATAGCAGTGGAACCGTGGCCAAAGTGGCGACTCGGTCGCGGATCCGCGGCCGAGTTGACTCAGTGTCAACTCGGAATTTTGGGGTAGTTTGGTCATTTCATTTAGGCTCAGAATCTTGCCCTAAGGTTTCAGCACTCAACCTATAAATAGCCCAGTTTTTTGCCAAGCCAAGGATGCTTCTTTTTGTTCGGATTTAGTTTAGCTTTAGTTCTTCTTTTTCTTCTTCTTCATGTATTCCTCCATTAAAATGTATTAAGAGCATTGAGTAGATGATGAAATGAAGATGAGGGTTTGTTATTTTGTATCTTTTTCTTGCATTGTAATTTTAATTCTAGTGTAACTTTTATTATTTGTTGTTAACTAGTTGTTGTTATTTCTTGCTCTTTTTCTTTTCTTCTTATCCGTATTATTTTCAGGCCGTGATACTCGAAGGAGTTCCTTGCTCAGGTGAGGACCCAAGTAGTTAGCTTGCATCATTTATAAAACCATATTTTCCTTTTCCTTCTTTTCTTCCTTCTTGTTTTGTTTTTCTTTTCATTTATAATGTGTGAATAATTCCACACTTGTTAAGGCTAAGGAAGGTGGTATGAGGGACGGAAAAATCCCTTGTGCTTCTCTTTGCCAAACATCTTGAAACAAACCTCGACCAAACAAACGCAACCCCCTCACTTAGGCGCGCTATATGTGACATATAGCCGCGACCTAGGTCGAGAAGTCCTTTTAGCGCACTACAATGTGACATGTAGTTGTGACTTAATTGGATACATGGTTGTGGGTGTTTTGCCGAGAGTTGGAAATAAGCGCATTTAGCGGACGGATAAGGGGCACTAGGAATGGATATAGCATTGGAAAGCTTGCTTAAACTCGCAAATCCCATTCTTATGTCCTCCTAATCCCCGCTACTTTCGATTATCTCAACATCGTTTTAAGAATGGCAAAGATAAGCACAAGACTAATCCTAACTCTACTAACCAACCTTAACCTTAACAAGTTTACTTGAACATAAATACGAACACTTAGGATAGATTTGGACCATACACATATAGATTCATCATTGACTCGTCTAAGATAAGAACGGACATACAACCATCTCCCTGCGGATCGACCCGTGCTCAACCGGCTAGCTGCAAAGCGATACCGTCTTGATCGTGGTTATAACTTTAGAACTTTGAATTCCGACACGCCAAAAGCGTGCGATCACGTACCCTCTATGATATGCAATTTAATATTTGTTTCTTTATTAGATAAAGAAGGATATAACTTTGTAGTAGAGAATAATGTTATGAACATTTACCTAAATCAAGTGTTGATTGGGTTTGGTGCGTTATGTAACGGGTTATACGTTCTGAATCAAAACACGGTTCTTAACGTACAGAACAAACACAAGAGGATGAGTTCAGAGATGAACGAATCTTTCTTGTGGCATTGTAGACTAGGTCATATCAATGCAACACGACTATCTAAGTTACATAAGGATGGATATTTGAATCCGTTCGAATTATCATCTTATGAAACTTGACAGTCATGTCTCAAAGGCAAAATGACCAAAACTTCGTTTAGTGGACACGGAGAAAAGGTTACGGAGCTCTTGGGACTGATACATAGTGATGTATGCGGTCCCATGTCTACATATGCCAGGAATGGTTTCTCGTACTTCATTACATTCACTGACGATCTCTCAAGATATGGACATGTGTTCCTGATGAAACACAAGTCTGAAGATTTTGAGAAATTCAAAGAATATAAGCATGAAGTTGAGAACCAAACGAATAAAAGTATTAAAATCCTACGATCCGATCGGGGAGGAGAATACTTGAGCATGGAATTCCGTGACTATCTAAAAGAGAATGGGATTCTCTCTCAGCTTACTCCTCCATATACACCATAGCACAACGGTATATTGGAGCGGAGGAAACGCACCCTATTAGATATGGTGCGCTCTATGATGAGCACCGCTGAGTTACCTCTTTCCTTTTAGGGTTATGCGCTTGAGACAGCAGCATACCTATTGAATAGAGTTCCAACCAAATATGTGCCTACCACTCCATATGAGATATGGAATGGGAAGAGACCATCTCTTAAGAAAGTTAAAATATGGTGTTGTCCGGCCTATGTCAAAAGGCAAAATACAGACAAACTCGAGGCACGATCAGTTCTTTGCATGTTTGTGGGATATCCAAACAATTCGTATGGATATCTTTTCTACCTAAGTGAGGAACAAAGGTGTTTGTTGCACAACATGCCACCTTTTTAGAAAAGGAATTTCTTGTAAAAGAGATTAGTGGCAAAGAGGTAGAGCTGGAAGAAGTTCCAGCAGAACAAACTACAACCGAAGATTTAGTGGAACCAGAGGATTCGATAGCTCCCAACGAACCTCAACCTCTTCGCCGATGTAGTAGGGTTCCTCATCCACCTGAGAGATACTACTGTTTTCTCGTAGACGGTGGGAACGAGAATTGCACCATGGAAGATGATGACCCAACTAGCTTCGAGCTGGCCATCAAGAGTGGGGACTCTGTGAAACGGATGGATACAATGCGATCTGAGATGGAATCCATGTACAAAGTATGGACTTTGGAAGATGCTCCTGAAGGGGTAAAACCCATTGGAAGCAAGTGGATCTTCAAGAAAAAAATTGTGTAGATGGAAAAGTTGAGACTTTCAAAGCTAGACTTGTTGCAAAATGTTTTCGTCAATGACCAAGTATGGATTATGATGAAACATTTTCTCTAGTGGCTATGCTTAAGTCCATCCAGATCGTACTTGCCATCGCTGCATACCATGACTACGAAATCTGGCAAATGGATGTTAAGACCGCCTTTCTAAATGGTGATTTAGAAGAGTGTGTGTACCAGAGGGCTTCGTAGACAGTGGGAGCAGCAGGAAGGTGTGCAAGCTGCTTAAATCCATCTACGGGTTAAAGCAGGCATCACGGAGTTGGAACATCTGTTTTGATGCGGTAGTCAAAGAGTTTGACTTCATCAAAAATGTAGATGAACCTTGTATATACAAGAAGGTGGCAGAGAGTAAGGTTGTCTTTCTCGTACTGTACGTGGACTGTTAGTTATATGTATGCCCTAGAGGCCATTACTGTACATACGATGTATATTGTAGTGGATGCTAGGACATATATAGGGAGGACTTTCTTGCTCGACATGATAGTATGCTATCTGGTTGTACCTTATCTTAACATGTACTCTGATTGTCTCTATATTACATGTTGATAAAGCCCTTAGGATATGTACTCGACTACTGGGATTATGATGAGATCATACTAGTGGGGCCACGTTAGGTCGACGAGTACATCCTATAACTGTTCCTAGTCGAGGGTGTGTCGAGACAGGGCATCGATGCACCAGAGTAGACTAGCGTATACGCATCTTGACCCATATGATGGGCGATGGATGATCCCATATCCATCGGTGTTTGACATCAAGGATGGTGTACGGGTGCTCAGTAGAGACTGGGTACACTGGACGGACTCGCCGAGAACTCCCAGATGGTATTATACCATACGTCAGATGGCAGTTCTCCGGTGACACTGGTACAGAGTAGTCTGTTGACCCGAGATCGTCATAGAGTCTTGTGTGGTTCCCACTGTGCTTTGATTTCCATCATACCACGTCCAAGAGGGCGTGCAAAAAGGTGGCTTTTGGGTACAGTCCCGAATCACATGGAGGCAATGAGCGATAGGAGGGGATTCGTCTCTCCCGGTATAGCGAGTTGATGTTGTGCTGTGTTCGATTGGCTATAACCGGAAATCCCTGGCCAGGGTTGCTGAGATTTACTGGTAAGTGTTATCAGTAGTTTCTCGAACTGTTATAGACCTCATATCGACACGACTTATCGAGCTACTGGGGTCTGACGTTTACCACCCCTAGGCGAGATATGCGACATATCAGACGACGAGACCGGACTGTACGGGAGTGTTACTATTTGGATTCATAGGAGAAGTTACAGGCTTGCTTGTTGATCTTCTGAGGGCTCAATACCTGGGTAGCTGTTACGTTTAGCTGACCGCTTGCAGCTTGTGGGTGTTTGATATGATCATCACCTACTGCCGGCGTATTGACGATTCTTTAGAGTCCTACACAGAGGTTTCTTGACTCAGGCAAAACGGAGTAGGGGCACATATGTGATATGTGCGGGACCGAGGATAATGCGATATGTGATACCGTATTCTATTCTCGCGATATTTGATATCAGCCGGGTCATCGGATCAAGTGTTGATTCGGTGAATCGGTACGGATAAATATTAGCCGGTTATATGCGATATAGCCGGATTGTCGGATCAAGTGTTGATTCGATAATTTAATGTATAATAATATATTTGATATATTAAATTACATTAACTAATATTTGCTCACTAAAAGATTCTTTTTCTCACTCGGGTAATACATTGATATATATGCGATATATGTTAAATGTATTATTTTATTTTGTTACGATAAATATTATATATGTGATATATAATATTGTAACATGATATGATAACTAATGCAACTTGTTTAGTGGAGTTTAAACATGATTAGGGTTTGGATTAGGGTTAAGCTTTCTAGATGTTTCTAGAAGCTTTTCATTTTGTTTTGTGAAAGATATTTTCAAATGACTCATGCTTTAACCAAACCCAAACCCTAACCCTAGTTAATTCTCTACAAGAGTTAGCTTGACCATGGTTGCATTATCTATCATATTATTTGATTTCCTATTCATCACAATAGGATTGAACATTATTGTTCATCTTCTTCTTCATTTTTCTTTCATGGAAAAAGCTTGCTTGATTTTTCAAAGGTGATGAATAATAGTGAGAAAAAGATAAATAAATAGAGCAAAAATCCTACTTCATCATCCTCATCTTCCCTTGCCATTTAGATGAGGGTGTTCACATCATTTCATGAGTGTTAGCTTGTGTTAAAGAAACTTCAAGGTAGATCATCTTAGTATCGAAGATCGGAAGCAAAGGTTGCGTCTTTCTCTTCGTGGAACCTCTCGAGAGTCCGGATCCCGATGATCGCAGCGAAGGGACCACAACACGGAGCATATGAAGTGAAGGACCGGATCTACAAAGGTTGTAATCCCTCTCACTTAGTGTTAAAGTGTTTAGCATGCTTGTTTTCGCCTAATCTCTAGTTTAAAGTTCCGTATTCGGGTTGTTCGGCACGGCTAAATTTTAAATCGGGCATGGTTGATGCCTCGTAGACTCTTGTGCGCGTGCCTAGCAACCCTACAGTGGTATCAGAGCCAAGCTAGAGCTTTAGGCGAAGTCTAGACGAAGTTTAAAGTCCGATCGAACGCCGAAACCCCGACACGGAACCCTCTCTGTCCTTTTTCCAAAAATGTGGTTTTTTCTGAATTAAAAATTCTCAGAAAATTAAGCAGGAAAAACTAAGAATTACTGTGAAGTACGGACCTCTAACTCGAAAATTTGACCGCGGAACCGCCGCTAAACCATGCGTTTTGCTGCGCTTCCGCGGCCAAAATTTGGACTTAGTCCCTGAAATTTCATGTAATTATTTTTAGGCCCTTTCTTGTTAATGTTTTCTGGGAATATTTTAATTTCACTCAAGTGTTGAGTTTTCAAGGGTTGTATTGGGGAATCGTTGATTCGATCGGATAATTTAACTTTATTTAGTTTGTCCGGATAATTTTAGAAACTGTTAAAAAGTTCGAACGGATATCAATAACTCACTTTTTCCCCTGTCGGAAAATTTTTCAAAAGTTGGATTTTTCCTCGTGTTTAAGAACGTTCTAAGTCGTGCAAGTAACGCGGTGGACCCTCTAGAAGACAACAAACCTTAACTCGATTATGTGACCGTCTTGAACTGCCTTTTGAACCTTAGGGTTTGGGGCAGTACGGCGTGCCACATGTGAGGCGTTGGCTTGACCCTTCTACGGCTGGACCATTGGTACTGTGGCATGTGATGGATGTTTTTAAACTGATTTCAAGTGTTGAGATATATTGGGGAAATCTTGGGTGTTTAATGATTCGATCGGAAAGTTTAACTTTGTCTATTTATCTGGAATGTGATACAATAATTGGAATCCACAGGTAGTTATGAGATAACTAATTTGAATATTATAAACATAGCAGTTTAGTCTCAGATGATCGGTTGCCACGGAATTTTGATGTGATCAAAAGTCCGTTGCAATCACGTAGTGTACGCGGATACTCACCGGGTAAACTTAATAGACAGCTACGCCCCATAGCCCCGACCAAGTGACTGTAGGAGAACCCCGTCGCCGAAAGCATCCGTTCGGGTGCTCCCGGTAGCGGTGTTCCGCCTTGGTGCACTTCGTCGACGGTATCGGGGGTGCGGCCGTCTACTAAAGTTTGCGACGAGCATTCGATCAGGACGTCGGGAATCTTGTTGAATTGCCCGACTTGATATTGAAAAGAGTTTTCGATAATGAGACTAAAATGCGGGGTTTATAATTGTTAGGCATGCGATGTCTAAGGAATTCATTTGGTTAGGCATGCGATGTCTAAAAAAGGTTGCGGATTCCAACTGTTGTAGTTTTACACTTTCTTTTCTGTGACCGTAAGCGTAGTATGTGGTGTATCGCCGGCTTCGTTGCTATACATCAACGACAATCGGGATACGCATACTTGCTTACGTTGATGATATGAGATATTATGTGTTGCTGTGATATGTTATATTGGATCGTCGCGTTTGAATAGCCGGGGTTTTTATGTGAGATGAGAGTTTTTTCTTTTTCATTCATGTAAAATTCATTTGTATGTAATATTCTTTTATTGGGGCACTTCCAGGTAGCGGAAGATGTCACTGTTGTATATTATTTACTTTTCCGCATTAGGTAGACCCAAGGCGGGGAGAACAAGTAACCGGGTTCTAGGGTCCAGTGGGAGACCATCTCGAGGAGTCGAGACCGGGTCTCCTAACCCTAGAATTGGCAGTGTTACTTGCCGCTCTCGTAGGGGTCTAGGGATGTGGGTTTGGCTATTCATCGCGACCGTGGAATCCGTGTTTTATACAGGCTCGTATTGAAAACACGGACGTCCTAGTATATCCAATATTTCATATATGTTCTTCTGCTGCAATGTTCTGTGATGAGATCATATTACTGCCTGAGACGAATGCTTATATTATATATATGAGATATATGTTATATTGCAGATTTCGTTTCAAAAAGAGATGCTTGAGAAGCATAATTAAAATGGGACTTCATTAATAAGATTAATGAAATAAAAGAAACCTAAGATGTTGTAGAAACTTGTTTAAAAACTGGTAGCTACAGTTCTTGCTTTGCATAGCGGTGTTCCTTGTAGAACATCCAGCACCTTATTCGATAAGGAAAGGACCGAGATCCCTTCACCGGGAGTGACTCCTTTAGCAATAACTGGCAGATGCTACAAACTCGGTTTGTCTTTTGATTGCTTCTATAGTTTTTGCTTTGCATAGCGGTATATATGATATATCCTGCACCTTATTCGATGAGAAAAGGGCCGACGATCCCTTCACCGGGAGTGACCCCTTTAGCAAAACTAGAAAAGCCTCAAAAACATTCCATTTAAAATCACTCGATTCTACAACGATATCAAGTTCATTACGCAAAGGGTTTTCATAAAAACCTGTCGTAGCCCTCCGTCATTTCAGATAAGTACTAGTTAGTATTCGTGCTGCGGTAGTTTGGCATGCGTCAAGGCGTAGTGTACGGTAGCTAACTAGTGCTTATCTGCTAGCATACGATGCGATTGGATTAGGGTATTCGTACGGCGTTGTTTGGCATGCGTCAAGGGTCGTGCGGGTGGGTTTAATTCAATCAAGAAATGTACGGGTTGAACTTGACTAGCGGACTATGGGTTGTTTGGCATGCGTCAAGGTCATAGCACGCTAGGGGTAAAATATTATTGGGAATTTCAAGTGTTGAAATTTGCAATGAGATTGCATACCTTCTATGAGATAGTTGGATCCCAATACCCGCTGTGAGTAAGAGTCACTCCTGGGAGAGTTTTACACATTACAATTAGCCAATCAAGTAGGTGTCTAGAAAGGTGTTAACGGGGTTACGCCTCTGGGAAAACGAGGTTTACTGTAATTAGGTTCGTGCGAAAGCACGGGGGACCTCCCTCAAAGTACCGACACTAGCCTGGCTGAAAGATTGGCGAACTTGTAGCGTGTAATTAATCCCGGCTAATCTTTCCTTTTAGGGTTTGAAGGAAGATTTGATTAAAACAGTGGGAGACATCCTGATTAGATATATTATATAACCAATCTAATCTTGCAAGAGCATACGCTGAGTGTCTTCTTCTCTCTCTCTCCAGGTAGCGACCATATCACGCCTTAATCAAGATAATAATACGGATATATTGACCGAACCCGCTTGTTATACTGAGCTGGGGAACGTTGGTCCCGCTCCAACTTATAATTGTTATAAGACAGAGCAGGAAAATTGGGGAATACCAGATTTCCCGTGCCGCCCAAACGAAGAAAGTGCATGCTGATGCATCATCTTCGGGTGTGTTCTTTACACAGAACTGTTTCTCAATATCCTTTACGTCCTGGGTATGAGATACCGGATCAGGATCCCGCATATGTAATCTGTTACATGGGCTACAGATAGGTAGAGAACTGAGAACGGGTGATAAGTTTCATGAGGCAGAAAACGGTGCAAGTGTTGCAGCCAAGTCTGTTGGTCACTGTCACCCTGTATTACTAGAATACATTGATTCTGAACGAATGTTATTAGATACCGAACCTGATATACAAAATCATATCAGTCTCTTTATTAGTAAAGATAGGATATAATTTTGTATTGTTGGATAATGTTTTGAACATTTCCTATATCAAGAGTTGATCGGTTCAGGCACGTTATCTAAAAGCATTGATGTTCTAAATCAAACTACAGTTCTTAGTATACGGAACACACACAAGAAGAAGAGTTCAGAAATGAACGAATCCTTCTTGAGGCATTGTAGACTAGGTCATATCAATGCGACCCGACTGGCTGAAGTTACATTTAGATGCATATTTAAATCTGTTTGAATTTACATCTTGTGAAACTTGCCAATCATGTCACAAAGATAAGATGACCACAGCTCTGTTTATTGGAAACAGAGAAAGAGTTAGTGAACTTTTGGGATTGATACATGCTGATGTATGAAAGTCCCCTGTCTACACATGCCAAGATTGGTTCTTTGTACTTCATTACATTCTCTGATAATCTCTTAAGATTCAGACATGTGTTCCTGTTGAAATATAAGTCCGAAGCTTTTAAGATATTCACAGAATATAAGTTAGAAGTAGAGAACCAAAATACGGGTAAAAGTATTGTCCTTTGATGTGATCAAGGAGGAGAATACTTGAGCACGGAATTCCTGGACTATTCTAAAGGAGAATGAGATTCTCTCTCAGCATTACTCCTCCGTATACACCACAGCACGTCGGTGTATCGGGGCGGAGCAATAGCACCCTATGTGATATGGTGTGCTCTATGATGAGTACTACTGAGTTGCTTATTTCCTTTTGGGAGTTATGCACTTGAGAAGCTGCATACCTATTGAATAGGGTTCAAATCAAATCAGTTGCCTACCACTTCATATATGATATGGAAAGGGAAGAGCCCATATCTTAAGTTTGTTAAGATTTGGGGTTGTCCGGCCTATGTCTAAAAGCAAAATCCGGACAAGCTCGAGGCAAGGTCTGTTATGTAGAACTGGAAATGTTCCAGCTATACAAAATGCAGCCGATGATTTGGTAGAACCAAAGGATTCAATAGTTTCCAACGTACCCCAGCCGCTCCGCCGATCTAGTAGGGTTCCTCACCCACCTGAGAGATACTTCGGTTTCTCTATGACAGTGGGAGCGAGGATTGCATCATGAGATGATGACCCAACTGGTTTCGAGCTGGCCATCAGGAGTGGGACTCTCTAAGAATGGCTGGATGCTTATCGATCTGAGATGGAATCCTTATACACCAACAAAGTATGGACTTTGGTTGCTTTATCTGAAGGGTTAAATCCCCATCAGGAGCAAGTATATCTTGAGAAGATTACTTGGTGTACATGGAAAAGTTGAGACTTTCAAAGCTAGACTTGTTAAAGGTTTGCATCATAGACCAGGTATGGATTATGTTGAAACCTTTTCTAAGGATCTATGCTTAAGTCCATCCAGATCCTACTTGCTACGGCTACATACCATGACTACGATATCTGGTGGTTGGGTGTCATGACTGCTTTTCTAAATGATGTTTTAGAAAAGAGCGTCTATAAGTACACAGCCAGAGGGCTTCGTAAACAGTGGGAGCAGCGGAAATGTGTGCAAGATGTTTTATATGATAAAACAGGCATCGCGGAGTTGGAACATCTGTTTTGATGTGGTATTCAAAGAGTTTGACTTCATCAAAATGGTAGATGAACCTTGTATATACAAAAAGGGTAGTAGAGAGTATGGTGGTGATCCTCGTAGAGTACGTGGATGACATACTCTTGATAGGGAAGGAGTTTCCTATGCTACGCTCGGTTAATCTCCGCTTATCACAAGGATTCTCCATATAGGATCAAAGTGATACCTCCTATATCCTGGGTTCTTGGATCTATGAGATAGATCTAATTGGATGATAGGATACTCACTAGTTGTAGTGAGATGGTATCAATCGATCCTGGGGAGAATCACTGGAAAGGTTCCAGGGTGATAAGGACGACTGAATGTCAGTCGCAGGCTTGTCTATACCCTCAGTGGAGGGACGGTATGTTGGAAGAGTTCCAAGCTAGATACCGTGACATACTAGACGATTAAAGGCAAGATACATCGTTACCAAGGATGCTACCAAAGAGGCAGTCTGGAAATATATAAGTTCATGAGATGAACTTCGTTCCTACCATTGTGTGACAATGGAGTTGTGGCTTTAGCCAAGGAACTACCGTCCCATCAGAAATCCAGATATAATTCTTAGGCAGTATCACCTGATCATGGAGATGGTTGATCTCCAGGGAGATCGAGGTTAGGAGAGTAGACACAGAGGACAACAGCGCGGATCCACTCACAAAGGCCTTTTTCCCAGTAGAGACTTTTATGGGATGGTTGAGTATGAGATACTTCAACCGCAGCTAATTGTTGGGTATACGATACCATAACAGATGGCCCTAGTGCAAGTGAGAGATTGTTAGTTATATGTATGCCCTAGAGGCCATTACTGTACATACGATGTATATTGTAGTGGATGCTAGGACATATATAGGGAGGACTTTCTTGCTCGACATGATAGTATGCTATCTGGTTGTACTTTATCTTAACATGTACTCTGATTGTCTCTATATTACATGTTGATAAAGCCCTTAGGATATGTACTCGACTACTGGGATTATGATGAGATCATACTAGTGGGGCCACGTTAGGTCGACGAGTACATCCTATAACTGTTCCTAGTCGAGGGTGTGTCGAGACAGGGCATCGATGCACCAGAGTAGACTAGCGTATACGCATCTTGACCCATATGATGGGCGATGGATGATCCCATATCCATCGGTGTTTGACATCAAGGATGGTGTACGGGTGCTCAGTAGAGACTGGGTACACTGGACGGACTCGCCGAGAACTCCCAGATGGTATTATACCATACGTCAGATGGCAGTTCTCCGGTGACACTGGTACAGAGTAGTCTGTTGACCCGAGATCGTCATAGAGTCTTGTGTGGTTCCCACTGTGCTTTGATTTCCATCATACCACGTCCAAGAGGGCGTGCAAAAAGGTGGCTTTTGGGTACAGTCCCGAATCACATGGAGGCAATGAGCGATAGGAGGGGATTCGTCTCTCCCGGTATAGCGAGTTGATGTTGTGCTGTGTTCGATTGGCTATAACCGGAAATCCCTGGCCAGGGTTGCTGAGATTTACTGGTAAGTGTTATCAGTAGTTTCTCGAACTGTTATAGACCTCATATCGACACGACTTATCGAGCTACTGGGGTCTGACGTTTACCACCCCTAGGCGAGATATGCGACATATCAGACGACGAGACCGGACTGTACGGGAGTGTTACTATTTGGATTCATAGGAGAAGTTACAGGCTTGCTTGTTGATCTTCTGAGGGCTCAATACCTGGGTAGCTGTTACGTTTAGCTGACCGCTTGCAGCTTGTGGGTGTTTGATATGATCATCACCTACTGCCGGCGTATTGACGATTCTTTAGAGTCCTACACAGAGGTTTCTTGACTCAGGCAAAACGGAGTAGGGGCACATATGTGATATGTGCGGGACCGAGGATAATGCGATATGTGATACCGTATTCTATTCTCGCGATATTTGATATCAGCCGGGTCATCGGATCAAGTGTTGATTCGGTGAATCGGTACGGATAAATATTAGCCGGTTATATGCGATATAGCCGGATTGTCGGATCAAGTGTTGATTCGATAATTTAATGTATAATAATATATTTGATATATTAAATTACATTAACTAATATTTGCTCACTAAAAGATTCTTTTTCTCACTCGGGTAATACATTGATATATATGCGATATATGTTAAATGTATTATTTTATTTTGTTACGATAAATATTATATATGTGATATATAATATTGTAACATGATATGATAACTAATGCAACTTGTTTAGTGGAGTTTAAACATGATTAGGGTTTGGATTAGGGTTAAGCTTTCTAGATGTTTCTAGAAGCTTTTCATTTTGTTTTGTGAAAGATATTTTCAAATGACTCATGCTTTAACCAAACCCAAACCCTAACCCTAGTTAATTCTCTACAAGAGTTAGCTTGACCATGGTTGCATTATCTATCATATTATTTGATTTCCTATTCATCACAATAGGATTGAACATTATTGTTCATCTTCTTCTTCATTTTTCTTTCATGGAAAAAGCTTGCTTGATTTTTCAAAGGTGATGAATAATAGTGAGAAAAAGATAAATAAATAGAGCAAAAATCCTACTTCATCATCCTCATCTTCCCTTGCCATTTAGATGAGGGTGTTCACATCATTTCATGAGTGTTAGCTTGTGTTAAAGAAACTTCAAGGTAGATCATCTTAGTATCGAAGATCGGAAGCAAAGGTTGCGTCTTTCTCTTCGTGGAACCTCTCGAGAGTCCGGATCCCGATGATCGCAGCGAAGGGACCACAACACGGAGCATATGAAGTGAAGGACCGGATCTACAAAGGTTGTAATCCCTCTCACTTAGTGTTAAAGTGTTTAGCATGCTTGTTTTCGCCTAATCTCTAGTTTAAAGTTCCGTATTCGGGTTGTTCGGCACGGCTAAATTTTAAATCGGGCATGGTTGATGCCTCGTAGACTCTTGTGCGCGTGCCTAGCAACCCTACAGTGGATGACATACTCTTGATAGGAAATGATGTTCCTATGCAGCACTCAGTCAAGATCTTCTTATCACATAGATTCTTAATGAAAGATCTAGGTGATAGCTCCTACATCTTAAGGATTAAGATCTATAGAGATAGATCTAAACGGATACAGGGATTGTCCCAATCCAGGTACATTGACACCATACTAAAGAGATTTAGTATGGAAGAATCCAAGCGTGGGAATTTACCCACGATCACAGGACTCACTCTTTCCAAAGTGATGTCTTCAAAGACTGGTTTGGAGAGAGCTCGCATGCAAGGGATACCCTATACTTCGGCAGTAGGCTCTATCATGTATGCGATGTTATGTACCAGACCCAATGTAGCATAATCACTAAGTGTGGTGAGTAGGTATCAAGCAGATCCAGGAGAGAGTCACTGGACAGCTGTGAAGAACATTCTCAAGTACTTGAGAAGGACTAAAGAGATGTTCTTTTTGTATGGTAACGGCGAACTCCAAGTGGAGTCCTTTACCGATTCGAGCTTCCAGAGTGATAAGGAAGACTCTAAGTCGGTCTCAGGATTTGTCTTTACCCTCAATGGAGGGGCGGTTTGTTGGAAGAGTTCCAAGCAAGAAACCGTGGCAGACTCGATGATGGAGGCTGAATATATCGCTGCCAACGATGCTGCCAAAGTGGTTGTCTGGATGAAGAAGTTCATAACTGAACTTGGAGTGGTTCCATCCATTGAGCATCCAATACCTTTGTATTACGATAACAATGGAGCAGTAGCAATGGCCAAGGAACCCAGGTCCCATCAGCGATCCAGGCAAATTCTGAGGCGGTATCCGGGAGATAGTTGATTGCCGGGAGATCGAGGTCAGGAGAGTTGACACGAAGGACAACACAGAGGATCCACTCATAAAGGCCATACCCCAGATACAATTTGAGAGACTCTTCAGGATGTTGGGTATGAGAGACTACTACAACTGGCCTTAGTGCAAGTGTGAGATTGTTAGTTATATGTATGCCCTAGAGGCCATTATTGTACATGTGATGTATATTATAGTGGATGCTTTGATATATATAGAGAGGAATTTATTGCTCGACATGATAGTATGCTATCCGGTTGCTCTTTGTCTTAACATGTTGACTTGTATAAGTGATGTTGTCTTGCTCTCACATGTTGATAAAGCCCTTAGGATATGTACTTGACTACCAGGACTATGATGGAGATCATACTAGTGGGGCCAATGGTAGTCCACAAGTACACCCTATTATTATTCCTAGTCGAGGGTGTATCGAGACAGGGCATCGATATTCCAGAGTAGACTATCGTATACGCATCTTGACCCATATGATGGGCGATGGATGATCCCACATCCATTGGTGTTTGACATCAAAGATGGTATACAGGTGCTCAGTGGAGACTGGGTACACTGAACGGACTCGTCGAGAACTCCAAGCTGGTATTATACCTATCGTCAGATAGCAGTTCTCTGGTGACACTGGTACAGGTTAGTCTGTAGACCCGAGATCGTCATAGAGTCTTGTGTGATTTCCACTGTACTCTGATTTCCACCTTACCACGTTCAAGAGAACGTGCAAAACTGTAGCTTTTGGGTAAAGTCCCGAAGCACATAGAGGCAATAAGCGATAGGAAAGGATTCTTCTCTCCCGGTATTGGGGGTTGATGTTGCGCTATGCTCGATTGGCCATAACGATAAGTCCCTGTCCAGGGCTGATACAGAGATTTACTGATAAGTGTTATCGGTAGTTTCTCAACCCGTTATAAGCCTTACATCGGCATGACTTATCAGTTACTGGGGTCTGACGTTTACCACCCCTAGACTAGATATGCGACATATCAAACGAAAAGACCGGACTGTATGGTAGTGTTACTGACAGGCTTTTCAGGAGTAAGAGCAGGCTTGCTTGTTGATCTTCTGACCGCTCAATACCCGGGTAGCCATTACGTCCATCTAGTACCGCTGACGGCTTGTGGGTGCTTGATATGATCATCACCTACTGATGGCGTATTGACGGGCCTTTAGAGTCCTACACAGAGGTTTCACTGGCTCTGGCAAAACGAAGTAGGAGCACATATATGATATGTGCGGGACCGAGATTAATACGAGTATGAGATACCGTATTCTATTCTCGCGATTTATGTTATCGGTCAGTTATATAAGATATAGCCGGGTTATCGAATCAAATGTTGATTCGATAAGTCGATACTATATCGGTCGGTTATATGAGATGTAGCCGGGTTATCGAATCAAGTGTTGATTCGATAAGATGATACATATGATATTAGTCGGTTATATGTGATATAGCCGGATTATTAATCAAGTGTTGATTTGATAATTTAATGTATAATTGTATATTTGATATACTAGATTACATTAACTAATATTAGCTCACTTAAACATTTCTTTTTCTCACTTGTGTGCATACAGTATATATGTGATATATATATATATTAATGTACATTTTATTTGTGTCATGCTTGATGATACACACTACATGGGTGTATTATACTTACACCATGCTCATGATAATGTGAGAATTATTTATTTAAAGTAAATCCAAATTAGATGGAAATTAGTCACATGCATGAAGCTTGTGGAAGCTTGTAGATGCATTGACTTGGTCCACTAATTTTGTTTTGCTTAAGATATTTATTAACCCAACCATTCTTATTAGCCATGGTTATGTCTCTACATGAGTTAGTATAAGATACAAACTCATCCATGGTTGCCATTCACTCTCTCATCCATTATTTGTTTCTTCTTCCTCTTCACTTGAGAGTGCTCTCTAGGTTTTTGAGAGGAGCATAAAATTAGTGAGAAAATTAATTCTAAAGTGAGAAAAAATCATGCTTCATCATCCTCTACTAGATTAGCAATTTAGTTTAGGTTGTTAGCTTTACTAATCCCACATTATTGAAGAGGTAGCTTGGGTTAGTGTCTCCTCGACGTAGATCATCTTCGGCCTTGAAGACATCGTGCAAGCTCGTTGCTTTCTTCTTGTGGAGCCACTCTAGAGTCTGCAAGATCGCTATATGGAGTGAATGGACTACTAAAAGGAGCTATTGAAGTGAAGGACCGGTCTACAAAGATTGTATTCCTAGTTCACTTAGTTGTAAAGTTGTTTACACATTGTGTTGTCTAAATCTTTAGTTAAGATTCTAGGGTTAGGATTGTATTGTACGACAAAATTTTGAAAATGGCATGGACGATGCCTCTCGAACCCTTGCTGTCGTGCCAAGCAAACCTACACGTCAGACCCCAGTAACTTGACAAGTCATGCTGATGTATGGCTCATAATGGTTCGAGAAACTATTGATAACTATTATCAGTAAATCTCGATAACCGAGGCCAGGGATTTGCTGTTATGGCCGATCAAGTATAGAGCGACATCAACTCCCTATACTGGGAGAGACGAAACCCCTCTTATCACTCACTGCCTCCATGTGACTCGGGACTTGTCACGACCCGAAATATTAGCTCGTGACCAGCACTTGAATCACGCAACGTCCAAAGGCGTAATAAAATTCAAGTAAGCTGAAACCCAGAAATCTAAACCTTTTAAGAAAAATAAAGGAGGTGGGGTTTTGAAATAAAGGTATAATGAAATCAAGTATTCTTAATGCATAGAAAAGGAACATGAATGATGCAAGTGAAATTTACTAGTTTGAAAACATGTTTCGTCTTTTAAAAATTTTGGCAGCACCTCCTTTGTATATTTTGATCCAAAACCACAAATACATAATAATGATAAAGGCATCCCCAAGCGGGAGCTAGCCCTTCGCCAAACGGCGGATCACAACCACGCAATACAGTAAAAATAAGTATGCGACGCCCAACGGCGAAGTTCACCACAAAAAGATAAATAAATAAGCACGACATCAAAACCACAAGTAGCGAAAAACCCCTCGCTCTAAGCCTCGCAACCACAATCTCACTAAGTCTCATTACTTATACAATTTACTAATTTTGATTGATGGAGTTAACTAGATACAATAATGAAATATAGATACAAGAGTGGGTACGATACAAATGTCCCACCTACCAATGAAAAACACCCGAATGCAACTGTGTGCCAGCGAAGCCGCTACTGATCCAAGCGATCAACCTGCAATAACTGTGGCACAACGGGGGTGAGTTGCCAACTCGTGAGTAGAAAAAACATCTACAAGTAGAAATCAAATGAACAACGACTACTAGTTCAACTATATCATAAAGGTAATACTATGATATCTAGGGTGACCGGGTCGGTATATGTGCCAACAAGGTAGTCAAACCTATATGAATGCGGATATCATCCGACAATATAACCAGTGTATGTATGCATATGGATCTCGTCCAACTATATAATCAATGTATGTAGGTATGTGAATCTCGTCCACCCATAATCAATGTTTGTATGCATGTAAGTATGAGGATAGAAATCAGCGGTGTCCCTCGCGACACATCAAAATCATGGAACCTGAGTGCCTAGCATCGACACTCGAAAACATCATGAAAACCGTGCCCAGCATCGGCACATAAATCCTCATATATCAGGCTCCGTCAGTCCGGATCGGCCCATGGGCTCCGTCTGTGGAATTGGCCCTCGGCCCCGGCAGTACGGGTCGGCCCGTATCCATCTCTCATCTCTGGTCAGTATCCTCTGGATAACCGCCAGGTCCAACCAATCACCGGTAGGTAGTAGTCCCTCTACCAGGCTCACCGTCTACTGCACAGCGATCCTTTCTCGCCCCGAGGTACCATACCGGGTCCACCATGCACCCGCAATCGGCCTCATCCGCCTCCTCGAATCGGGTTTCACATGTCACTCTCAGAACCGAGAAAACACATGGTGGACGCACTGAAATATCATATCAGGAGAAACCGGGTTTTTAAAACAACACATAATCTCTTTTAAAATGTCCACGGTTCTCAAATCCAGAAATCTCATGAAAACAGCATATCTCAATGCGTAAAATCATAGAGCATGATGCATGCGACATATAATAGAAATGTAAGCATCTCCGTGTATCATGCAACATGGAACTGTGATATGACATATTAAGGGAAAACCGCTCTTTTAAAATGATTCCTGTTTTTAAAATATAACATGCGGTTCCCAATTTTCCAATAAAACCAGTTATCTATGTAGGCATAATATGTATATGCGCAAGTATAGAGGTACCAATGTGTATATGCGCCAAGATGGGTATGCAATGTGCATATGTGCAAGTATGGATGTATCAATGTATATATGTGCACTAATATGAATATACAATGTGTATGTGCGCAATTAAGGATGTATCAATGTATATGTGCACCAATACGAATATACAATGTGTATGTGCGCAAATAAGGATGTATCAATGTATATGTGCACCAATACGAATATGCAATGTGTATGTGCGTAAATATAGATATATCGATGTATATGTAAGCGTGTTATGCAAAGAGTCATATCATGATGCAGCAATCCTACTGTGTAGTAACATGGCAATTATCGATGATGAAGTGTGTGAGCCTATAATATGTGTACGTGTAACATATGCATCATCGATAATGGTGCAGGTGTACTATCACAGGTATAAGTAGTACAATGTGAATAGCATGAATGCATCATAAGGTAAATCGTCAGCTAGCATCTATAAGGTATACATACCTAACATGATCGAGTCGGTGAATCTATCAATCGGCATCCAGCCTAACAACATTGCGTACGGTATAATCCATCGTACGACAACCTCTAGTCAAGGGTATGGATCAATCATCAAGTCAAACTCATCACGCACGGAAAATCATCGTACGGCGGCATTAAGCTAATACGGATCCTATCATCCTATACGACAAATGAGAGTACAGCCTAATATCACGTATGGACTATCATCCATGATTCACAACATTCTATATATATATATACCTATGTCCCAGGTCACTTCCGCAATAATCTCTTATCAGGGGACCGGCAGGGTATAAATCATCTCGATCGACTCGCATCCGTATACCATCATATCATCATATCCATATTATATTCTTTCGTCGCATTAATATCTCACATCATGTCGAGTTTACATAAACATTCTATCTCTACTATAAGTATAAGTATCAAATCTAACATACACACCCGAACCATACAATCAGATTTTTAAAGAAGCGAATCGTAGTTTTGAAGATAGGGGTTACGGTGTTTTTAAGAAAAAAATATCATTTGAAAATCCGTAACATACCTCAAGGTATATATTTAAAAGATACATACGATTCTTCGGTTTAGAAAAAGGTATGGTTCGGATGACGCATCTACATCGACTATCTAGTCCTACAGTACCATAAACGGCAATATCGCTAAACGTTATCCTATGATAGTCGTAACATATCACTTCTAACTATCCTCTAGTTTCTAATAAGATTTCATAGCTATCTTCATTCTATCCCTAGTTTCCTAATCTAGGTTTTCTTAACCATATTCTATAAATCAGTTTTCCATCAAAACTTTGCGGGGGTGCTATACGCCATCCACCCAACTTCCCCGGTAGATATAGATCTACTCACCTGGTCTTCGCTTGCCGAAGTCAATGACGCCATGCTCCGTCGTCTCGGAATCCACGTGAAGGTACCTACAATAATAAACAATCGCAATGCGTGTTAAAATCAAGGCGGAAAACTAAAACGGCGCACGCCTTGCTCATAGGTTAGAACCTATGGCTTACGCGTACAAAATCAACCAAACAACCCTTGTTGTTGATGTATGAACATCCAGCAACCAAATACAAATCCAAATATCAAGAATTAGCATTTCAAAATACGGAAAACATATCCAAAATCACACCAAAATGCTCCCAGATTTTGACTCGGGTCAAACTAGCAAATTTTACATATGGGGTTGTTCTAGATATCTGATAAGGAGGCTATGGTCCAAAAATCACACAAAAACACCCCTACTTGGCCGCAATTTACGGCCAAATGTAATAAATCTGCGGCCTGGAAGAGTGGGTTTGGGCTCGGGTCTCTGTGGTAGCTTCCTGGGTGCCTGCATGTGTCAATGTGTTTGCAAAATTATTTTTAATGGTCTCGGGTCATCCCAGATTCCATAATACTACCTCAAACTGTCAATTTAACCGATGTCGGAAAGTTCCAAGTTCGTGTTTGGGTTCCATTCTCTATTCTAGGTCAGTAAAAACACCACTAAGGTCTGTAGGCAGCCACTACACATCACCAATTTCAAACAAACACTCAAACCCTTTACTAGGGTTTCCCAAAGTTCAGTAAACATCACAATTTCACCTCTAAACTTGCATGAAAGGTAAAGTGAATGAAATAATATGCTAAGGGTGATGAAATTACCTCACTTGGGCAACCCAAGAAAAACCCTAGCTCCTCAAGGTTGTCAAAATCTCAATTTTCTTGGTCCAAAGCATAGAAGATAAGGAGGTGATCATTTTTTGTAAAAGGGGTTTAGGGTTTTGATGAAGCCTTTTAGATGATCTTTAGGGGTGAAGGTGGAGGGAGGCTTGAGGAAGGAGGAGATGAAAGAAATAATGGGGAAGGGATTTGTGGCTGCCCCTCTCTCTCTTCTCTCTTTTATTCTCACCCACTCTCACTAATTACGCTTTTTCCATTCCCCTTTTCTTTTCTTTTCTCCTATAACTTTAAAACCAAAACACAAAATACCCAAACCAACACAAGAAAACAACATGTAACCAAAAGCAATATGACATGGTGCCCTAGCCATGAAAAGCTGTAGAAATGCGGATTTGGCTTAATCGCGATTAGTAGTGCACTAATCGGGTTTTATCAAAATTATAAATTTTAAAAATACCAAATCCTTTAATTATATTATTAAATTAATAAATCATTTTAATTTCCATTTATTTCACAAATATTGGTATATATTTATACCCTTTTTCGAAAACCCCAATTTCGCAAATCGGGCGGTTTTCGGGAAATATATTATTTAAATATTAAATTCCAAAAATAATATTTTATATTTTCTGAAATGTTACAATCTCCCCCCCCCCCAAATAAATTTGGTCCCCGAATTTAAATTTAAACCCCCATAATCTAAAACATTTCAATAATCAGCTCAAATTAACGGGGCTCCGAAATCACGGAAGATGCAGAAATAACACAGCGCGTCCAGTGCGCATAAAAAACGAGTACAAAACTCAAAATCAAACTCCGTCAAGCGTCACGCAAATCATCGGATTTGGACGCATATCCTCGGAGTTACAATAGAGATGTAGATCTTGAAATCCACTACTGAAATCCAATATAGACTAGTCAAATACTATAATACGTGTATAGTACGCATCTTTGAAAACTCCAAAATTTGAATAAAATACATGCAAAATCTTTTCTAAATCGCCGCGGGAATGCGTAACTCACGGCATAACTGCCGGACGCTCATTTTAAAATAATAATATATGTCCATATATGTTTTCTTAAATACACGTTCCGTCGTTTTCAAAATATCCCAAGAGGTTTTCCTTTATAAACGTTCGTGTCGCTCACGGACACGTAGGAAATAGCGAGACTATAGCTCCTTTGAAAACCTCTTGGTAAGCTTTTTAATGCATGCAAAGTACTCAGGTACTGTCCTCGGATCAGTCCTGTTTGGCTACTACACAATATAGTGCTCAGAAGCAAAATCAGCCTCAAAAGGCGTATCCAATAATCACATGCGTCTGGTGCACATGGAAATCAAATCCAAATACAGGTGCCACAATACGCACAAAGCAAAACTAAGTGCAACGGGTGTGCACAAAAGCATCTGTCCACTGCAACGGGTGTGCACAACAACAATATCTGGTGCATCTATTTTGCACGAAAACAATATCTGGTGCAACAAATGCACGAAATACAATCAATAACTCAAACGCATAAAAAGCAACACCGAGTACAACATGGTGTATAAATCAAAATCGTGTGCAACTATATGCACAATATCCGTATCAATGCACTACAAGCACATGTGAGCTATACCGAGTGCAACAATCACCTCATCCGTGTGAAATCCAAGAAATCATAAACACATGCTACGAAGGTACAAAATCGACATCAAACGCAATAGGCATGCACAAATCACAAATCAACACAACGGTGTATAGAATATATATCAGGTGCGATAACTATGCGCAAAATGTAAATACTCAGTAGGTGCAGCCATGGTGCACGAAATCAATATCAGGAACTCATTATCAAAACTCAAATCCAAGCGATATAAGCATGATACTCGGATCATAAACGCAAATCACAATAAATGACATCGAGGTACACCTCCTACAATGTTGAAAAAAAAGGTCGGTGCGCCCAAAACTGGCAGAGCAAGAACATCCGCTTGCCTCCTGCTCACGGCCTGGCGTCCTCTGTCTCTGGGTCCTTATCTTCTCTGTGGATTACCAATCCCGCAATCCATCGGCTCATCGGCCCTGTCAGGTGTGCTAACGGGAACGATTCCGCTCTAGCACTTCTCTGGTCGTCTCTCGGTCAATCATCATGACCACTCGTAAGGCAGCATGTTACTGGCGTTGGCCTCTGGCCCTCTGAATACACGTGACACATCTGATCCTGGGTGAAAATCTCATTGCAGCAGTGTCCTGGAAGGAATCCTGCTCAGGGTCTCCTCCGATCTTGCCTATGCCGAACTGTACGGAGGCTGGTACTCTTACATAATCTTTTCTCGTTTTCTGGACATCTGCGTGTTCCGCACACATTTCCTCGGAAACTGTCCGTATCCCAAAGCCTCTGTAAGCATATCAGGTCTCTGATCTCGACGGGGAGTAATAACAGCTCGTCAGCATCTCGCATGAACTTTTGGTTCCACTCATCTTTATCGTCGTCCACTATGACGTCACGCCATGCTATCTGCGCACTGCAACTGTTCTCGGCCTCTGTCAATCCGAAGTCTCTTTCATGGACTCGAAATTGCATACTCTGTATCTTCATCACTCTGTAGAAGATATCTGGCCGAACACGTCCTCGGAATCTCGTCCCAACCATCGGAGGAATACTCAATACTCGTTCATCCTCGATCAACTCACAACGCATCAGGGTGAGGTCCTCTATATGAAGCTGGTCAGCTTACTGGTCTCTTATCACATAGTATCCGGACGACGTCAAACTTTTCGATCGAGTCATCAAGGTCCCAAAATTTCCCGAAGGCTCAACACCTGAGCGCGGTCTAAAAATATCTGGTACATACCACAGTACCTCTGGACCAACCGTAGAAGGGCAAACCCAAGCCTCACTGATGGCACCGCTAAACTGCCATAAACCCTAAGGTTCAAAGCGGTTCCATGGTCATCATGTCGAGTTAGGGTTTCATTCCTCTAGAGGGTCCACAGAATTACCTGCATGTTCCTCCGAACACTTTAAACTTGGGAAAAATGGGTTTCTGACACTCGTTCAAACTTTTTAGCTTTGCCTATACAACATGTGAATATTCTTCGCCCGCATACTAAACAATGCCCCAATCCTCCAGGAAAGGCGATACACCGACGGTCATCTCTGGATCGGTCTGCTCTAGGTCTGAGTAAGACTCTCCACACTGGAAATCTTCAACTCAACTGGGCCTGCGTCGGCGCATCAATCTGACGAATCACTTTCTCCTCTCAAATCGGGTTGACTAGCTATCATCTGTCGCATCTCTGCCCGGAAGCTCCGGCGATCTTAGCTCGTAAGCTCTGGAAGCGACATCCCATCATCTCAGCAACAGCTAGGTCACCTGTCTGCACGGTAGGCGACATCAAAATCTCTGAGGTATGCTGTACATCAACAGTCCTCTCGCAACCGGCAGCTCTAACAATGGCCCGATCATCCGGTGTAAAATCAAGCACTCGCCTCCACAAGAGGTCACAACATAAATACTAACTCGAGACGTTCCCATGTCACCATAAAACACAATGGTCAGCCCTCGTACCAGAAGAGCTCGCCCTGACCGCAACATTAGCAGCAGCTCAATCCACGCTCATACATGGTGACAGGAACCTCAATCGAGTATCGAAGAAAGCATATCAACGGCATGAGAGGAAACGACAGATGTAGAATGGATACATGATCATAAGAAGGAACAGCATCAATGAAAGTATGATCATGAAACTAATAGAATTGAGGATCTCAAATGGATGTATAATCATGGATACGAAGAGAATCACTGGTCTCAAAATATGTACATCCTAAGGTTTCTTAAGTGGAGTATCGTATCGTAAATATGCCGTGGAACATACGTACGGTACGTCACTCTACTCAAGCTACCTACTCCATCAATCAGGGTCAGCCTATGAAACGAAAGTTCGGGTTTAATACCCCCACCGTTCAAGTCTAAGTTCCGTAAGGTCAAGCCTAGGTTCCGAAATACATACCCGCCCTAGACTCCGCATAGTCAAACATAGACTCGAACAAAGGTTAAACCTAGCGCTCTGATACCAACTTTGTCACGACCCGAAATATTAGCTCATGACCAGCACTTGAATCACGCAACGTCCAAAGGCGTAACGGAATTCAAGTAAGCTGAACCCAGAAATCTAAACCTTTTAAGAAAAATAAAGGAGGTGAGGTTTTGAAATAAAGGTATAATGAAATCAAGTATTCTTAATGCATAGAAAAGTAACAAGAATGATGCAAGTGAAATTTACTAGTTTGAAAATATGTTTCGTCTTTTAAAAATTTTGGCAGCACCTCCTTTGTATATTTTGATTCAAAACCACAAATACATAATAATGATAAAGGCATCCCCAAGCGGAAGCTAGCTCTTCTTCAAACGGCGGATCACAACCACGCAATACAATAAAAATAAGTATACGACGCCCAACGGTGAAGTTCACCACAAAAAGATAAATAAATAAGCAAGACATCAAAACCACATGTAGCGAAAAACCCCTCGCTCTAAGCCTCGCAACCACAATCTCACTAAGTTTCATTACTTATACAATTTACTAATTTTGATTGAGAGAGTTAACTAGATACAATAATGAAATATAGATATAAGAGTGGGTACGAAACAAATGTCCCACCTACCAATGCAAAACACCCGAATGCAACTGTGTGCCAGTGAAGCCGCTACTGATCCAAGCGGTCAACCTGCAAGAACTGTGGCACAACGGGGGTGAGTTGCCAACTCGTGAGTAGAAAAAACATCTACAAGTAGAAATCGAATAAACAACGACTCCTAGGTCAACAATATCATAAAGGTAATACTATGATATCTAGGATGACCGGGTCGGTATATGTGCCAACAAGGTAGTCAAACATATATGCATGCGGATATCATCCGACAATATAACCAGTGTATGTATGCATATGGATCTCGTCCAACTATATAATCAATGTATGTAGGTATGTGGATATCGTCCACCCATAATCAATGTCTGTATGCATGTAAGTATGAGGATAGAAATCAGCGGCGTCCCTCGCGACACATCAAAATCATGGAACCTGTGTTGGGTTCCTAGGCACTCATACAAGGGTCTATAAGGTATCAACCATGCCCGATTTAAAATTTATACACGCCGAACAACCTAAAGCTAGGATCTTTGCTAGATAATTAGGGTTAAACATGCAAGTAAACATCTTTACAACTAAGAGAGAGGGATTACAACCTTTGTAGTCCGCTCCTTCGCTTCATAAGCTCCAAGTAGAAGTCCCTTCTCCGCGATCCATGATCTCCCGGACTCAAGAGAGGCTCCACAACCCGAACGATCCATGCTTGCTTGAAGTCTTCCTTTTCAAAGATGATCTACCTTGAAGTTCCTTTAACTCAAGTTCTTTCTCACTAATGAGGTGAACACCCTAATCTAATTGGCTAGATTAGATGAGGATGATGAAGTAGGATTTATGCTCTCTTTTATTATCAAATTCTCACACTAATTCATCACAAATCTCAAAGCTAGAAAGCTTTGCAAGGAGGAAGAAGAAGAAGATGAATGAATAATCCTTTTGTGATGAATAATGAAAAAGATTATATGATTACAAATGCAACCATGGTCAAAGATGATAAGGAAAACCATTGTAGAGAGTTAACTAGTGTTAAGGGTGTGGTTTGGGTTTACAAATATCTCACAAAAATATCAACCATAATATCTTTGCAAGAAACAAAAGAAAACCTTCTAGAAAGTTCATGAAAGAACTAACCCAAATCAAACCCTAACCATGTTTAATCTCCACTAATCATGTTGCATTAGTAATTATAACATGTTACAATATTATATATCACATATATAATATATTTTGTAACAAAAGAAAATAATACAATTAGCATATATCGCATTTATATCAATGTATTATCCGGTGAGAAAATGAAATAATAAAGCGAGCCAATATTAGATAATGTAATGTAATATATCACATATATAATTATACATTAAATTATCGAATCGACACTTGATCCGACAATCCGGCTATATCGAATATAACCGACTAATATATCATGCACCGATTCATCGAATCAACACTTGATCCGATGACCCGGCTCATATCAAAATATCGCGAGAATATAATACGGTGTCTCTTATCGTATTATCCTCGGTCCTGCACATATCACATATGTTCTCCTACTCCGTTTTGCCTGAGTCAAGAAACCTCTGTGTAGGACTCTAAAGAATCGTCATTACGCCGGTAGCAGGTGATGATAATATCAAACACCCACAAGCTGCAAGCGGTCAGCTAAACGTAACAGCCACCCAGGTATTGAGCGATCAGAAGATCAACAAGCAAGCATGTACATTCTCCTGTGAATCCAAACAGTAACACTCCCGTACAGTCCAGTCTCTTCGTCTGATATGTTGCATATCTAGTCTAGGGGTGGTATACGTCAGACCCCAGTAACCGATAATTCGTGTCGATACAAGGCTCATGACAGGTCGAGAAACTACTGGTAACACTTACCAGTAAATCTCTATATCAGCCCTGGCCAGGAACTTCCAGTTATAGCCAATCGAACACAGCACAACATCAACTCCCTATAACGGGAGAGACGAATCCCCTCCTATCGCTCATTGCCTCTATGTGATTCGGGACTGTACCCAAAAGCCACCGTTTTGCACGCCCTCTTGGACGTAGTAAGGTGGAAATCAAAGCACAGTGGGAATCACACAAGACTCTATGACGATCTCGGGTCTACAGACTACCCTGTACCAGTGTCACCAGAGAACTGCCATCTGACGTGAGGTATAATACCATCTGGGAGTTCTCGGCGAGTCCGTCCAGTATACCCAGTCACCACTGAGCACACGTACACCATCCTTGATGTCAAACACCGATGGATATAGGATCATCCATCGCCCATCATATAGGTCAAGATGCGTATACGCTAGTCTACTCTGGTGTATCGATGCCCTGTCTCGATACACCCTCGACTAGGAACAGTTAAAGGATGTACCCGTCGACTACCGTGGCCCCACTAGTATGATCTCATCATAGTCCCAGTAGTCGAGTACATATTCTAAGGGCTTTATCAACATGTGAGAGTAAGACAGTAAACTAATATAAGTCAACATGTTAAGATAAAGAGAAACCAAATAGCATACTATCATGACGTGCAAGAAAGTCCTCTCTATATATATCCAAGCATCCATTATAATATACATCATATGTACAACAATGGCCTCTAGGGCATATACATAACTAACAATCTCCCACTTGCACTAAGGCCAGCTGTTGTAGTATCTCATACCTAGCATCCCGTATAATCTCTCAAACTGTATCTGGGGAATGGCCTTCGTGAGTGGATCCGCAGTGTTTTCCTTCGTATCTACTCTCCTGACCTCGATCTCCCGGCGATCAACTATCTCCCTGATCAGGCTCGCCTCAGAATATGTCTGGACTTCTGATGGGACCTAGGTTCCTTGGCCAAAGCCACAGCTTCATTGTTATCGCAATACAAAGGTATTGGATGCTCAATTGATGGAACCACACCAAGTTCACTAATGAACTTCTTTATCCAGACAACCTCTTTGGCAGCATCGTTGGCAGCGATGTATTCAGCCTCCATCGTCGAGTCTGCAACGGTATCCTGTTTGGAACTCTTCCAACATACCGCCCCTCCATTGAGGGTAAAGAAAATTCCCGAGTGCGACTTAGAGTCGTCCTTATCACTTTGTAAGCTCGAATCGGTAAAGGACTCCACCTGGAGTTCTCCGTTACCATACACCAAGAACATCTTTTTAGTCCTTCTCAAGTACTTGAGAATGTTCTTCACAGCTATCCAGTGACTCTCTCCAGGATCTGCTTGATACCTACTCACTACACTTAGTGAGTATGCTACATCGGGTCTGCTACATAACATCGCATACATGATAGAGCCTACTGCCGAAGCATAGGGTATCCCTTGCATGCGAGCTCTCTCCAAATCAGTCTTGGGAGACATCTCTTTGGAGAGAGTGAGTCCAGAGATCGTGGGTAGGTTCCCACGCTTGGATTCTTCCATACTAAACCTCTTTAGTATGGTGTCAATGTACCTGGATTGGGACAATCCCAGTATCCTTTTAGATCTATCTCTATAGATCATTATTCCCAGTATGCAGGAGGCATCACCTAGATCTTTCATTGAGAATCTTTGTGATAAGAAGAGCTTGACTGATTGCAGCATAGGAACATCATTTCCTATCAAGAGTATGTCATCGACGTACAATACGAGGAAGACAACCTTACTCTCTGCAACTTTCTTATAAGTACAAGGTTCATCTACGTTTTTGATGAAGTCAAACTCTTTGACTACAACATCAAAGAAGATGTTCCAACTCCGCGATACTTGCTTTAACCCATAGATGGATTTAAGCAGTTTGCACGCCTTTCCGCTGCTCCCACTATCTACGAAGCCCTCTGGCTGAGTCATGTACACGCACTCTTCTAAATCACCATTTAGAAAGGCGGTCTTAACATCCATTTGCCAGATTTCATAGTCATGGTATGCAGCAATGGCAAGTAAGATCCGGATGGACTTAAGCATAGCCACTGGAGAAAAGGTTTCATCATAATCTATACCTGGTCGTTGACGAAAACCCTTTGCAACAAGTCTAGCTTTGAAAGTCTCAACTTTTCCATCTACACCAATTTTCTTTTTAAAAATCCACTTGCTCCCAATGGGTTTTACCCCTTCAGGAGCATTTTCCAAAGTCCATACTTTATTGGTGTACATGGATTCCATCTCAGATCGCATTGCATCCAGCCATTTCACAGAGTCACCACTTATGATGGCCTGCTCGAAACTAGTCGGGTCATCATCTTCCATGATGCAATCCTCGCTCCCACAATCAATGAGAAAACCGTAGTATCTCTCAGGTGGATGAGAAACCCTACTAGATCGTCGGAGAGGCTGGGGTTCGTCAGGAACTACTGAATCCTCTAGTTCCATCAAATCTTCTGTCGTAGTTTGTGTCGCTGGAACCTCTTCCAGTTCTACCTCATTGCCACTAATTTGTTTCATAAGAAAACCTTTTTTCTAAGAAAGTGGCATGTCGAGAAATAAACACTTTTTGTTCCTCGGGGTGGTAGAAGATATACCCTTGTGAATTTTTGGGATATCCTACAAACTTGCATAGGACAGACCTTGCCTCGAGTTTGTCCGGATTGTGCCTTTTGACATAGGCCGGACAACCCCATATCTTAATATACTTAAGAGATGGTCTCTTCCCTTTCCATATCTCATATGGAGTGGTAGGCACTAATTTGGTAGGAACCATATTCAATAGGTGTATGGCTGTCTCAAGCGCATACCCCCAGAAGGAAATAGGTAACTCAGCATTGCTCATCATAGAGCGTACCATATCCAATAGGGTGCGATTCCTCCGCTCCGATATACCGTTGTGCTGTGGTGTATAAGGAGGAGTAAGCTGAGAGAGAATCCCATTCTCTTTTAGATAGTCCAGGAACTCATTGCTCAAGTATTCTCTTCCTCAATCAGATCGAAGGATCTTAATACTTTTGCCCGTTTGGTTCTCTACTTCGTGCTTATATTCTCTGAATTTCTCAAAAGCTTCAGACTTGTGTTTCATCAGGAACACATGTTCGTATCTAGAGAGATCGTCAGTGAATGTAATGAAGTAGGAAGAACCGTTCCTGGCGTGTGTAGACATGGGACCGCATACATCACTATGTACCAGTCCTAAGAGTTCCGTAACTCTTTCTCCGTGTCCACTAAACGGAGTTTTGGTCATTTTTCCTTTGAGACATGAATGGAAAGTATCATAAGATGATAATTCGAACGGATTCAAATATCCATCCTTACGTAACTTAGCTAGCCGTGTCGCATTGATATGACCAAGTCTACAATGCCACAAGAAGGATTCGTTCATTTCTGAACTCTTCCTCTTGTGTGTGTTTTGTATATTAAGAACTGTATTTTGATTGAGAATGAATATGCCATTATGTAACGAGCCTGATCCAATCAACTTTTGATTCAGAAATATATTCATAACATTATCCTGTACTACAAAATTATATCCTTCTTTACTTAATAAAGAAACTGATATAATGTTGCACATCATGTTCAGTATATAATAGCACTCGTTCAGAATCAATATATTACTACTTGGTAATATAAGGTGATATTCGCCAACTGCTTTGGCTGCAATACTTGCACCATTCCCTACTTGTACGGAATGATCACCCTTTCCCAGCTCTCTACCTTTACGTAGCCCACGTAACAATTTACATATGTGGGATCCCGATCCTGTATCTAATACCCAGGACGTAGGGTGAACTGAGAAACAGTTCTCAATAACTAACACACCTGAAGAAGATGCATCAGCATGCTTGTTCTTCGTTTGGGCGGCATGAGAATCCAGATATTCTCCTATTTCCTGCTCAGTCTTATAACTCTTATAAGAAAGAACGGGACCAACGATCCCCTGCTCAGTATAATAAGCGGGTTCAGTCAATACATCCATATTATTATCTTGATTAAGGCCTGAAATGGTCGCTGCCTGGAGAGAGAGAGAAGGAAAACACTTTAGCGTATGCTCTTGCAAGATTAGATCGGTTATTATCTTATCTAATCAGGATGTCTCCCACTGTTTTTATCAAATCTTCCTTCAAACCCTAAAAGGTAAGATTAGCCGGGATTAATCACACCCTACAATTTCGTCAATCTTTCAGCCAGATCAGTGTTGGTACTTAAGGGAGGTTCCCCGTGCTTTCGCACGGACCTAATTAAAATAAACCTTGTCTTCCCAGAGGCTTAACCCCGTTAACACCTTTCTAGACACCTACTTGATAGACTAATTGTCCTGTGTAAAATTCTCCCAGGAGTAACTTTTACTCGCAGTGGGTATCGGGATCCATCTATCTCATAGAAGGTATGCAATCTCATTGCAAATTTCAACACTTGAAATTCCCGATAATGCTTCTGCCCCTAACGTGCTATGACCTTGACGAATGTCAAACAACCCATAGTGCGCTAGTCAAGTTCAACCCGTACATTTCTTGATTGAATTAAACCCACCCGCACGACCCTTGACGAATGCCAAACAATGTCGTACGAATACTCTAATCCAATCGCATCTCATGCTACAGATAAGTAGTAAATAGCTACCGTACACTACGCCTTGACGAATGCCAAACTACTGTAGCACGAATACTAATTAATACCTATCTGAAATGATGGAGGGCTACGCAGGTTTTTCAGAAAACCAAGAGCGTAATGAACTCGATATCGTTGTAGAAACAAGTGATTTTGAAAGAGGAGTGTTTTTTAGGCTTTTCCAGTTTCGCTAAAGAGGTCACTCCAGGTGAAGGGATCTCGGCTCTTTCCCCATCGAATAAGGTGCAAGGTATATCATATATACCGCGGTGCAAAGTAAGAACTATTTAAGCTGTCAAAAACTAAAGCGTGAGCTTGTAGCATCTGCCAGTTTTGCTAAAGAGGTCACTCCCGACGAAGGGATCTCGGCTCTTTCCCCATCGAATAAGGTGCAGAGTATATCATATATAATGCTTTGCAAAGCAAGACTGTAGCTACCTTTTTATAAAGTTTTGATTCTACAACATCTTTTAGGTTTCTTTTCTTTTATTAATCTCATTAATATATCCCATCAGCTTATGCTTCCTAAGCATCACAGTAGAAACGAAAGCAATAATATTTATATATCAGCATATATATATATATATAGCATAAGCATTCGTCTTAGGCAGTAATATGATCTCATCACAGAACATTGCAGCAGAAGAACATATATGAAATATTGGATATACTAGGATGTCCGTGCTTTAATACGAGCCTGTATAAAACACGGATTCCACGGTCGCGATGAATAGCCAAACCCACATCCCTATACCCCTACGAGAGCGGAAACCAACACTGCCAATTCTAGGGTTAGGAGACCCGGTCTCAACTCCTCGAGATGGCCTCCCACTGGACCCTAGAACCCGGTTACTTGTGCTCCCCTCCTTGGGTCTACCTAATGCGGAAAAGTAAATAATATACACTGGTGACATCAACCTCATCCCGGAAGTGCCCCAATAAAAGAATATTACATACAAATGAATTTTACATGAATGAAAATAAAAACCCTCATCTCACATAAAAACCCCGGCTATTCAGAACACGACGATCCAATATAACATATCACAGCAACACATAATATCTCATATCATCAACGTAAGCAAGTATGCGTATCCCGATTGTCGTTGATGTATAGCAACGAAGCCGGCGATACCCCACATACTACACTTACGGTCACAGAAAAGAAAGTGTAAAACTACAACATTTGGAATCCACAATCACTTTAGACATCGTAAATCCGAAATATCACATACTTCGCATTTCATGCCTAACTATATGAATTCCATATATTGTATCACATTCCAGATAAATAGAAAATATTAAACTTTCCGATCGAATAATCAAATACCCAAGATTTCCTAAATAGCTCAACACTTGAGCGGAGTTTAAAAATTCCCAGAATATGTCACAGTACCAATGGTCCAGCCGTAGAAGGGTCAAACCAACGCCTCACATGTGGCAACGCCGTACTGCCCCAAACCCTAAGGTTTAGAGGCGGTTCAGACGGTCACATAATCGAGTTAAGGTTTGTGTTCTTCTAGAGGGTCCACCGTGTTACTTGCACGTTTTCCGAAAGATTTAAACTCAAGAAAAATTCAACACATGAAATTTTTTCGTGCCGGGAAAAAGTGAGTTAATGATATCTGTTCGAACATTTTAACAGTTTCTAAAATATCCGGAAAACAGAACGAAGTTAAACTTTCCGATCGAATCGACGAGTACTGAAAAATCCCCAGAACACTCAACACTTGAGTAAGATTAAAAATACCCAGAAGCAGCTACAAGTACCTACGGATGTACTATGCCAAAAAGCTAACCCTAATTCTACTGTGCTGCCGCAGAACCGCCGCGCAAGGCATGGTATTGCCGCTGTTCCGCGGCGCTTTAGTGGAATTGTGTTGTCGTTTTTCACAGTAACTCTTAGAATTCCCTGCTGATTTTTTTGAGTATTTTTAATGCAGAAAAAATCACATTTTTACAAAATTTCCAGAGAGGGGGTCAAAATCGACGTATCGGGTTCGATCGGACTTTTAACTTCGTATACACGTCGCCTAATGCTCTAGCTAGGCTCTGATACCACTGTTGGGTTTCTAGACACTCATACAAGGGTCTATAAGGCATCAACCATGCCCGATTTAAAATTTAGACGTGCCGAACAACCCAAAGCTAGGATCTTTGCTAGATAATTAGGGTTAAACATGCAAGTAAACATCTTTACAACTAAGAGAGAAGGATTACAACCTTTGTAGTCCGCTCCTTCGCTTCATAAGCTCCGAGTAGAAGTTCTTTCACCGCGATCCATGATCTCCCGGACTCAAGAGTGGCTCCACAACCTGAACGATCCATGCTTGCTTGAAGTCTTCCTTTTCAAAGATGATCTACCTTGAAATTCCTTTAACTCAAGCTCTTTCTCACTAATGAGGTGAACACCCTAATCTAATTGGCTAGATTAGATGAGGATAATGAAGTAGGATTTATGCTCTCTTTTATTATCAAATTCTCACACTAATTCATCACAAATCTCAAAGCTAGAAAGCTTTGCAAGGAGGAAGAAGAAGAAGATGAATGAATAATCCTTTTGTGATGAATATTGAAAAAGATTATATGATTACAAATGCAACCATGGTCAAAGATAACAAGGCAAACCATTGTAGAGAGTTAACTAGGGTTAAGGGTGTGGTTTGGGTTTACAAATATCTCACAAAAATATCAACCATAATATCTTTGCAAGAAACAAAAGAAAACCTTCTAGAAGGTTCATGAAAGAATTAACCCAAATCAAACCCTAACCATGTTTAATCTCCACTAATCATGTTGCATTAGTAATTATAACATGTTACAATATTATATATCACATATATAATATATTTTGTAACAAAAGAAAATAATACAATAAACATATATCGCATTTATATCAATGTATTATCCGGTGAGAAAATGAAATAATAAAGCTATCCAATATTAGATAATGTAATGTAATATATCACATATATAATTATACATTAAATTATCGAATCGACACTTGATCCGACAATCCGGCTATATCAAATATAACCGACTAATATATCATGTACCGATTCATCGAATCAACACTTGATCCGATGACCCGGCTCATATCAAAATATCGCGAGAATATAATACGGTATCTCATATCGTATTATCCTCGGTCCTGTACATATCACATATGTGCCCCTACTCCGTTTTGCCTGAGTCAAGAAACCTCTGTGTAGGACTCTAAAGAATCGTCAATACGCCGGTAGCAGGTGATGATCATATCAAACACCCACAAGCTACAAGCGGTCAGCTAAACGTAACAGCCACCCAGGTAATGAGCGATCAGAAGATCAACAAGCAAGCCTGTACATTCTCCTGTGAATCCAAACAGTAACACTCCCGTACAGTCCGGTCTCTTCGTCTGATATGTTGCATATCTAGTCTAGGGGTGGTATACGTCAGACCCCAGTAACCGATAAGTCATGTCGATACGAGGCTCATAACAGGTCGAGAACTACTGGTAACACTTACTAGTAAATCTATATATCAGCCCTGGCCAGGAACTTCCAGTTATAGCCAATCGAACACAGCACAACATCAACTCCCTATACCGGGAGAGACGAATCCCCTCCTATCGCTCATTGCCTCCATGTGATTCGGGACTGTACCCAAAAGCCACCATTTTGCATGCCCTCTTGGACGTGGTAAGGTGGAAATCAAAGCACAGTGGGAATCACACAAGACTCTATGACGATCTCGGGTGTATAGACTACCATGTACCAGTGTCACCAAAGAACTGCCATCTGAAGTGAGGTATAATACCATCTGGGAGTTCTCGGCAAGTCCGTCCAGTGTACCCAGTCACCACTGAGCACCCGTACACCATCCTTGATGTCAAACACCGATGGATATGGGATCATCCATCGCCCATCATATGGGTCAAGACACGTATACGCTAGTCTACTCTGGTGTATCGATGCCCTGTCTCGATACACCCTCGACTAGGAACAGTTATAGGATGTACTCGTCGAATACCGTGGCCCCACTAGTATGATCTCATCATAGTCCCAGTAGTCGAGTACATATCCTAAGGGCTTTATCAACATGTGAGAGTGAGACAGTAAACTAATATAAGTCAACATGTTAAGATAAAGAGAAACCAAATAGCATACTATCATGACGAGCAAGAAAGTCCTCTCTATATATATCCAAGCATCCATTATAATATACATCATATGTACAACAATGGCCTCTAGGGCATATACATAACTAACAACCTGAGTGCCTAGCATCGACACTCGAAAACATCATGAAAACCGTGCCCAGCATCAACACGTAAATCCTCATATATCGGGCTCCGTCAGTCCGGATCGGCCCATGGGCTCCGTCTGCGGAATCGGCCATCGGCCTCGGCAGTATGGGTCGTCCTGTATCCATCTCTCATCTCTGGTCAGTATCCTCCAGATAACCGCCAGGTCCAACCAATCACCGGTAGGTAGTAGTCCCTCTGCCAAGCTCACCGTCTACTGCACAGCGATCCGTTCTCGCCTCGGGGTACCATACCGGGTCCACCATGTACCACAATCGGCCTCATCCGCCTCCTCGAATCGGGTTTCACATGTCGCTCTCAGAACCGAGAAAACACATGGTGGACGTACTGAAATATCATATCAGGAGAAACCGGGTTTTTAAAACAACACATAATCTCTTTTAAAATGTCCACGGTTCTCAATTCCAGAAATCTCATGAAAACAACATATCTCAATGCGTAAAATCATAGAGCATGATGCATGCGACATATAATAGAAATGTAAGCATCTCCGTGTATCATGCAACATGGAACTGTGATATGACATATTAAGGGAAAACCGCTCTTTTAAAATGATTCCTGTTTTTAAAATATAACATGCGGTTCCCAATTTTCCAATAAAACCAGTTATATATGTAGGCACAATATGTATATGCGCAAGTATAGAGGTACCAATGTGTATATGCGCCAAGATGGGTATGCAATGTGCATATGCGCAAGTATAGATGTATCAATGTATATATGTGCACTAATATGAATATACAATGTGTATGTGCGCAAATAAGGATGTATCAATGTATATGTGCACCAATACGAATATACAATGTGTATGTGCACAAATAAGGATGTATCAATGTATATGTGCACCAATACGAATATGCAATGTGTATGTGCGCAAATATAGATATATCGATGTATATGTAAGCGTGTTATGCAAAGAGTCATATCATGATGCAGCAATCCTACTGTATAGTGACATGGCAATTATCGATGATGAAGTGTGTGAGCCTACAATCTGTGTACGTGTAACATACGCATCATCGATAATGGTGCATGTGTACTCTCACAGGTATAAGTAGTACAATGTGAATAACATGAATGCATCATAAGGTAAATCGTCAGCTAGCAGCTATAAGGTATACATACCTAACATGATCGAGTCGGTGAATCTATCAATCGGCATCCAGCCTAACAACATTGCGTACGGTATAATCCATCGTACGACAACCTCTAGTCAAGGGTATGGATCAATCATCAAGTCAAACTCATCACGCACGGAAAATCATCGTACGGCGGCATTAAGCTAATAGGGATCCTATCATCCTATACGACAAATGAGAGTACGGCCTAATATCACGTATGGCCTATCATCCATGATTCACAACATTATATATATATATACCTATGTCCCAGGTCACTTCCGCAATAATCTCTTATCAGGGGACCGGCAGGGTATAAATCATCTCGATCGACTCGTATCCGTATACCATCATATCATCATATCATCATATCCGTCTTACATTCTTTCGTCGCATTAATATCTCACATCATGTCGAGTTTACATAAATATTCTATCTCTACTGTAAGTATAAGTATCTAATCTAACATACACACCCGAACCAAACAATCGGATTTTTAAAGAAGCGAATTATAGTTTTGAAGATAGGGGTTACGGTGTTTTTAAGAAAAAGATATCATTTGAAAATCCGTAACATCCCTCAAGGTATATATTTAAAAGATACATACGATTCTTCGGTTTAGAAAAAGGTATGGTTCGGATGACGCATCTACATCGACTATCTAGTCCTACAGTACCCTAAACGGCAATATCGCTAAACGTCATCCTATGATAGTCGTAACATATCACTTCTAACTATCCTCTGGTTTCTAATAAGGTTTCATAGCTATCTTCATTCTATCCCTAGTTTCCTAATCTAGGTTTTCTTAACCATATTCTATAAATCAGTTTTCTATCAAAACTTTGCGGGGGTGCTATACGCCATCCCCCCGACTTCCCCGGTAGATATAGATCTACTCACCTGGTCTTCGCTTGCCAAAGTCGATGATGCCACGCTCCGTCGTCTCGGAATCCACGTGAAGGTACCTATAATAATAAACAATCGCAATGCGTGTTAAAATCAAGGCGGAAAACTAAAACGGCGCGCGCCTTGCTCATAGGTTAGAACCTATGGCTTACGTGTACAAAATCAACCAAACAACCCTTGTTGTTGATGTATGAACATCCATCAACCAAATACAAATCCAAATATCAAGAATTAGCATTTCAAAATACGGAAAACATATCCAAAACCACACCAAAATGCTCCCAGATTTTGACTCAGGTCAAACTAGCCAATTTTGCATATGGGGTTGTTCTAGATATCTGATAAGGAGGCTATGGTCCAAAAATCACACAAAACACCCCTACTTGGACGCAATTTGCGGCCAAATGTAATAAATCTGCGGCCTGGAAGAGTGGGTTTGGGATCGGGTCTCTGTGGTAGCTTCCTGGGTGCCTGCATGTGTCACTGTGTTTACAAAATTATTTTTAGTGGTCACGGGTCATCCCAGATTCCATAATACTACCTCAAACTGTCAATTTAACCGATGTCGGAAAGTTACAAGTTCGTGTTTGGGTTCCATTCTCTATTCTAAGTCAGTAAAAACACCACTAAGGTCTGTAGGCAGCCACTACACATCACCAATTTCAAACAAACACTCAAACCCTTTACTAGGGTTTCCCAAAGTTCACTAAACATCACAATTTCACCTCTAAACATGCATGAAAGGTAAAGTGAATGAAATACTATGCTAAGGGAGATGAAATTACCTCACTTGGGTAACCCAAGAAAAACCCTAGCTCCTCAAGGTTGTCAAAATCTCAATTTTCTTGGTCCAAAGCGTAGAGGAGAAGGAGGTGATCAATTTTTGTAAAAGGGGTTTAGGGTTTTGATGAAGCATTTTAGATGATCTCTGGGGGTGAAGGTGGAGGGAGGCTTGAGGAAGGAGGAGATGAAAGAAATAATGGGGAAGGAATTTGTGGCTGCCCCTCTCTCTCTTCTCTCTTTTATTCTCACCCACTCTCACTAATTACCCTTTTGCCATTCCCCTTTTCTTTTCTTTTCTTTTCTTTTCTCCTATAACTTTAAAACCAAAACACAAAATACCCAAACCAAAACAAGAAAACAAAATGTAACCAAAAGCAATATGACATGGTGCACTAGCCATGAAAAGCTGTAGAAATGCGGATTTGGCTTAATCGCGATTAGCGGTGCACTAATCGGGTTTTTATCAAAATTGCATATAATAAATTTTAAAAATGCCAAATCATTTAATTATATTATTAAATGAATAAATCATTTTAATTTCCATTTATTTCACAAATATTGGTATATATTTATACCCTTTTTCGAAAACCCCAATTTCGCAAATCGGACGGTTTTCGGGAAATATATTATTTTAATATTAAATTCCAAAAATAATATTTTATATTTTTTGAAATGTTACAGGACTGTATCCAAAATCCACCTATTTGCATGACTCAGTAGAGCCATGGTAGGGAGGAAATCAAAGCACAGTGGGAATCACACAAGACTCTATGGCGATCTCGGGTCTACAGACTAACCTTTACAAGTGTCACCAGAGAACTGCTATCTGACGATAGGTATATATCATAACTAGCAGTTCTCGACGAGCCATGTTCGGTGTACCCATTCTCCAATGAGCACCTGTGTACAATCTTTGATGTCAAACACCAATGTTTATGGGATCAACCATTGCCCTCTAAGGATCAAGAAACGTACACACTAGTCTACTATGGAATATCGATGACCTTGTCTCGATATTTCCTCGACTAGGAACTGTTGAAGGATGTACTTTTAGACCACCCTGGCCTCACTAGTATGATCTCATCATAATCTTGGTGGTCAAGTACATATCTTAAAGGCTTTACCAACATGTGAGAGAAAGACAGTAAAGAATACCGGTCAACATGTTAAGATAAAGATAAACCAGATAGCATACTATCATTTCGAGCAAAGATTGTTTCTGTACATATACATGCCTAGCATCCTATACAATACAGGCCTCTAGGGCATACATATCTAACAGGGTACAGTCCCGAGCCACATAGAGGCAGTGAGAGGATCGTCAGGGATTCGTCTCTCCCGGTATTGGGGGTTGATGTCGCACAGTGCACGGGTGGCCATAACCAGAAATCCTTGGCCAAGGTAGTCAAGAATTACTGATCTAGGATCAGCAGTTTCTCAGGTGGTGATGGGCTTCATACCGACACGAATTGTCGCGTTATTAGGGGTCTGACATTATCCGCCCTGTAGGGTTTTTCGGCACTACTACAAGGTCTTGGAAGGCATTTAACATGCCACATTTTAAAATTTCTAGCGTGCCGAAGAACCCGACCTAGGATCTAACTAGAGTTTTAGGAGCTAACATAGAATGTAAACAACTTTACAACAAAGTGAAAAGGAATACAACCTTTGTAAATATGTCCTTCGCTTCAATAGCTCCGTGTAGTAGTCCCTTCGCTCCAAGTAGTGATCTCCCGGACTCAAATTTGGCTCCATAAGGAGAAATGAACGATCATGCTAGAAGTCTTCAAGGCCGAAGATGATCTACGTCGTGAAGACGGTAACTCAAGCTACCTCTTCACTAATTAGGAATTAATGAAGCAAACAACCTATACTAAGTGGGTAGTGTAGTGTAGGTTGATGAAGTAGGAATTTTGCTCACTTTAGATTTATTTTTCTCACTAATTTTCTTCACCTCCTCAAAACCTATAGAGCTTAAAGGAGATGAAGAAGAAGATGAAGTGGAGAAGAGAATGAAACTCATGAGGTGAGAATAGCAACCATGGATGAGTTTGTATCATATACTAACTCATGTAGAGAATAAACCATAGCTAATGATAATGGTTGGGTTAATAAATATCTAATGTGAGACAAAATTAGTGGACTAAGTCAAAGATTCCTTAAGCTTTTCCAAGCTTCCAACCATGACATAATTCCAACTAATTTTGATTACTTTAAATAAATAAACCCTACATTATCATATGCATGGTGTAAGTCTCATACATCCATGTAGCATGTAACAACTAGCATAACACAATAATATATATCACATATATATTAAATATGCACAAATGAGAAAAAGAAATGCTTAAGTGAGCTAATATTAGTTAATGTAAATTAATATATCAAAAATATAATTATACATTAAATTATTAAATCAACACTTGATTTAATAATCCGGCTATATCATATATAACCGACTAATATCATTTATATCAACTTATCGAATCAACACTTGATTCGATAACCCGGCTATATCACATATAACCGACCGATATCATATATCGAGAGATTAGAATACGGTATCATATACACGTATTAATCTTGGTCCCGCACATATCACATATGTGCTCCTACTTCGTTTCGCCTGAGCTAGGAAACGTCTGTGTAGGACTCTAAAGATTCGTCAATACGCTGGCAGTAGGTAGTGATCATATCACATACCCACAAACCGTCAGCGGCACTAGTTGTACATAACGGCTCCCAAGTATTGAGCGATCATAAGATCAACAAGCAGGTTTTCTCATACACCCTTGAATCCAAAAAGTAATACTACCGTACAGTCCGGTCTGTCCGTCTGATATGTCGCATATCCAGCCTGGGGGTGGTGAAACGTCAGACCCCAATAGCTTGATAAGTCATGCCGATGTGAAGCTGATAACGGTTCGAGAAACTACTGATAACACATACCAGTAAATCTCAGCAACCCTGGCTAGGCATTTCCTGTTATGGTCAATCGAGCACAGTACAACATCAACCCCCAATACCGGGAGAGACGAAATCCCCACCTATCGCTCATTGCCTCCATGTGACTCGGGACTGTACCCAAAAACCATCTATTTGCACAACTCAGTAGAGCCGTGGTAGGGTGGAAATCAAAACACAGTGGGAGACATACAAGACTCTATGACGATCTCGGGTCTACAGACTAACCTGTACTAGTGTCACCAGAGAACTGCTATCTGACGTGAGGTATAATACCATCTAGGAGTTCTCGGCGAGTCCTGTTCAATGTACCCATTCTCCACTGAGCACCTGTGCACATTCTTTGATGTCAAACACCAATGGCTGTGGGATCAACCATCGCCCCATACAGTGTCAAGAATCGTACACACTAGTCTGCTCTGGAATATCGATGCCCTGTCTCGATACTCCCACGACTAGGTGTAGGGTTACTAGGCACTGTCACAAGGGTCTATAAGGCATCAACCATGCCCGATTTAAATTTTAGACGTGCCGAACAACCCTAACCAAGATCTTATACTAGAGATTAGGTGAAACAAATAGCAAGTAAACAACTTTACTTCTAAGAGTTTGGGATTACAACCTTTGTAGTCCGTTCCTTCACTTCAAAAGCTTCGTGTTGAGTTCCCTTCGCTGCGATCATCGAGTACCCAGACTCTAGAGAGGCTCCATGAAGAGAAAGATGCAAGCTTGCTTCCGATCTTCAATAACAAAGATGATATACCTTGAAGAAACTCAAACCCAAGCTCTTGCTTTGCTAATCAAGTATTAGCAAAGCAAACACCCTAATCTAAGTGGCTAGAATAGATGAGGATGATGAAGTAGGAATTTAGCTCTCATATATTTTCTATTTCTCACTCATTTTCATCACATAAGAAAAAGCTAGAAAGCTTTTCTCAAAGGAAGAAGAAGAAGAATTACTTTGTGATGAATAATGAAAAATCTAGTGTTATGGTTACCAATCAACCCTTGGTTAAGAAACAAAAGACTTAACCTTTATAGAGAATGAACCGTGGTAAAGGGTTTGGGTTGGGTTAAGAAAATATCTTCAAAAAATCATAACAAAATATCTTTGCTTAAAACAAAACATAAAGCTTCTAGAAGCTTCATGAAAGTGTTAACCCAAATCAAACCCTAATCATGTTTAATCTCCACAAATCATGTTGCATTAGTAATCATAACTTGTTACAATATTATATATCACATATATTTATTGTAACAAAATAAAATAATACAATTAACATATATCACATATATATCAATGTATTACCCGAGTGAGAAAAAGAATCTTTAAGTAAGCTTATATTAGTTAATGTAATTTAATATATCAAATATATAATTATACATTAAATTATCGAATCAACACTTGATCCGATAATCCGGCTATTTCACAAATAACCGACTAATATAATCTGTATCAGTTCATCGAATCAACACTTGATCCGATGACCCGGCTATATCACATATACCCGGCCGATATCACATATCGCGAGAATCTAATACGGTATCACATACTCGTATTATTCTCGGTCCCGCACATATCGCATTTGTGCTCCTACTCCGTTTTTCCTGAGCCAAGAAACCTCTGTGTAGGACTCTAAAGAATCGTCAATACGCCGGCAGTAGGTGATGATCATATTAAACACCCACAAGCTGCAAGTGGTCAGCTAAACGTTACAACCACCCAGGTATTGAGCGATCAGAAGATCAACAAGCAAGCATGCACATTCTCCTGCGAATCCAATCAGTAACACACCCGTACAGTCCGGTCTCTTCGTCTGATATGTCGCATATCTCGCCTAGGGGTGGTAAACGTCATACCCCGGTAGCTTGATAAGTCGTGTCGATATGAGGTCTATAACAGTTGGAGAAACTACTGATAACACTTACCAGTAAATCTCAGCAACCCTGGCCAGGGATTTCCAGTTATAGCTAATCGAACACAGCGCAACATCAACTCCCTATACCGGGAGAGACGAAACCCCTCCTACCGCTCATTGCCTCCATGTGATTCGGGACTGTACCCAAAAGCCACTGTTTTGCACGCCCTCTTGGACGTGGTATGATGGAAATCAAAGCACAGTGGGAATCACACAAGACTCTATGACGATCTCGGGTCTACAGACTAACCTGTACCAGTGTCACCAGAGAACTGCCATCTGACGTGAGGTATAATACCATCTGGGAGTTCTCGGCGAGTCCGTCCAGTATACCCAGTCTCTACTGAGCACCCGTATACCTTCTCTAATATCAAACACCAATGGATATGGGATCATCCATCGCCCATCATATGGGTCAAGAAGCGCATACGCTAGTCTACTCTGGAGTATCGATTCCCTGTCTCGGTACTCCCACGACTAGGAACATTTGAAGGATGTACTTAGCGACTACACTGTCCCCACTAGTATGATCTGCATCATAGTCCTGGTAGTCAAGTACTCATCCTAAGGGCTTTATCAACATATAACATAGAGACAATCAGAGTACATGTTAAGATAAAGTGTAACCAGATAGCATACTATCATGTCGAGCAAGAAAGTCCTCCCTATATATGTCCAAGCATCCACTACAATATACATCGTATGTACAGTAATGGCCTCTAGGGCATACATATAACTAACAATCTCCTACTTGCACTAGGGCCATCTGTTGTGGTATCGCATACCCAACTATCAGCTGTGGTTGAAATATCTCATACTCAACCATCCCATAAAAGTCTCTACTGGGGAATAGGCCTTTGTAAGTGGATCCGCGCTGTTGTCCTCTTGCGTCTACTCTCCTGACCTCGATCTCACTGAAGATCAACCATCTCCATGATCAGGCGATACTGCCTAAGAATATGTCTGGATCACAGATGGGATGGGGGTTCCTAGGCCTAAGCCACAACTCCATTGTCACACAATGGTAGGAACGAAGTTCGTCTCATGAACTGGTGTACATCCAGACTATTTCTTTGGTAGCATCCTTGGTAACGATGTATCTAGCCTTTAATCGTCTAGTATGTCACGGTATCTAGCTTGGAACTCTTCCAACATACCGTCCCTCCACTGAGGGTAAAGACAATGCCTGTGACTGACATTCAGTCAACCTTACCACCCTGGAACCATTCCAGTGATTCTCCCCAGGATCGATTGATACCATCTCACTACAACTAGTGAGAATCCTAACATCCAATTACATCTATCTCATAGATCAAAACCCAGGATTTAGGAGGTATCACTTTGATCCTTATGGAGAATCATTGTGATAAGAGGAGATTGACCGAGCGTAGCATAGGAAACTCCTTTCTTATCAAGAGTATGTCATCCACGTACTCTACGAGGATCACCACCATACTCCCTACTACCTTTTTGTATATACAAGGTTCATCTACCATTTTGATGAAGTCAAACTCTTTGACTACCACATCAAAACAGACATTCCAACTCCACGATGCCTGTTTTATCGTATAAAACATCTTGCACACATTTCCGCTGCTCCCACCATCTACGAAGCTCTCTGGCTGTGTACTTATAGACGCTCTCTTCCAAAACATCATTTAAAAAAGCAGTCATGACACCCAACCACCAGATATCGTAGTCATGGTATGTAGCAGTGGCAAGTAGGATCTGGATGGACTTAAGCATAGCTTTGAAAGTCTCAACTTTTCCATGTACACCAAGTAATCTTCTCAAGATATACTTGCTCCTGATGGGGATTTAACCCTTCAGATAAAGCAACCAAAGTCCATACTTTGTTGGTGTATAAGGATTCCATCTTAGATCGCTAAGCATCCATCCATTCTTACAGAGTCCCACTCCTGATGGACAGCTCGAAACTAGTTGGGTCATCATCTCATGATGCAATCCTCGCTGTTTCCTGATCTAAAATCAGAAAAGCTTATGGGAAAAGCTTCAGAAGGGGGCCACGTGCTTACACGTGACCAGCAGTCACGAGTTGATACGTGACATATAAAAGCAGCGGAAAAGGCACATTGGTTCCCTGATCAAGTCAAGGAAAAAGCCTCAGAAGAGGTCGCGTGCTCCCACGTGACCAGGGTCACGTGTTGGCACGTGACGCTCAAAGCAGCAGACTCGTTCTCCAGTTGAATCAAGGAAAGAGGCTCCAGACAAGGATCACGTGTTCGCACGTGACCAATGGTCACGTGTTGACATGTGATGACTGAGCAGCAACCAGAAGACAGAGAACAAAAAGAAAGAGGAAGGCTCGTTCCAAGGGGGTCACGTGCCCACACGTGACCATGGGTCACGTGGTCACACGTGAACGGCTTTCAAAGCCCATTTTGTCAACAGAATTAAATGCTAAAGGAGATTCAAATCTTTCCAAAGGAAAGTGACTATCTGGAACCGATCGAATTAAAGATTCAGAGGTGATTAAATATCATCTATCTATGGGAAAATCTCGAGTTTGGAAAGATTTCCCCTTTAAATCTAACAGAAATAACAAAGGAGAATCCCTGGATTTGAAATCCAATGGTGAATAAAATTCACCTAATAATCCAAAGGTCAAAAACGAATGATGGATGCAAATCAAATCTCTCAAGGAAGATTCGTCAAAAACTAATTGATTCGGCTGCTTCTCCTATAAATAGGAGCCAAGAGACACAAAAAAGAGATATACACAGAGGGAGAAAAAAAAAGAGAGGGCCTTGATACTTTGAGGAATTTGGAGCTTCTGCAAAGGAAAACCCTAGGTAAGAAAGGGAAGGCTTTTTGAAAGAAGGAGAATTTAATTCTCAACAGAGTTTAACTCTGATATATAAAACAGAAGAACATATTTCTTCTCTCTTCGATAGAGGATCTGCAAAGTGCACATCTCCCCTTTAGGTTGAGAATTTAATTCTCAATGGGTTGAGATCCTGCCATGCAGATCCAAAACATAGAGAGGGAATGGAAACATGAGAATTTAATTCTCACAGAACTATAGGAATTTAATTCCTTTAAAATAAAAGTAGGGCTTGACCCTGTGTTATGGGAATTTAATTCCTTCAGAACAAAAAAGAAACAGGGTTTAACCCTAATTAAGAACCTAGTTCTGTTGGAACAGCGGGGATTTAATTCCCTTGATCATAATTTAACAGAGAATGGGAATTTAATTCCTTAAAAGCTTTTATTAGGGTCTAACCCTATTTAGTTCTTCATATGTATGAGGAATTTAATTCCTACAGAAAATTCAGAGTCTAACTCTATTCAGAATATAAATCTTCAAAAGGAAGTAGTAATTTAATTCCTCTGAAATTACTGTCAGGGTTTAACCCTACGAGGAATTTAATTCCTGGAAAAGATTAACAGATTCTCTAAACAACATACATAGAGGCAGGGTCACGTGTCACCACGTGACCCCCCCAAGAGATCTACAGAAAACCCCTTTGAGGCAGCACCCCACGTGACCCACGTGACCCTTGGCAGAAGCTTTAACATACCTCATTTAGATATCCGTCACATGATGACACGTGATGCTCCAAAGAAAGAAAATGCGATCTCCTCAGAAGAACAAATGAAGGGAGGGCGCTCTCACGTGTCGCCACGTGACCCCTCTTGCTTTAGTGTTTAACACTAAGTTGGAACTCCCGAATCCAGTGTTAAAACACTGTTGGGCCTTAGTGTTCAACACTAATCAAAGAACTTTATTCGCAGTGTTCAACACTGATTACCTTGGTGATTAACACTAATTTGAGAGCTCTATTGCCGATGCTTGATACTGACATGTTTTAGTGTTTAACACTAATTTGAAAGCCCTGTTGCTGGTGTTTAACACCAATTATCTTTTAGTGTTAAACACTAATTTGTCAACCTCATTCCCAATGTTCAACACTGATTGCTCTGTAGTGTTTAACACTAGGCTTTGGCCCAATTGGCTAAGTGGATAGAGGCAAAGCCTCTCCTTCAATGGACCAACAAGAAGCCAATATCCCAGACATGATAGGACTTAGCCCAAGCTAGGCCATGAGTCTTCAATTCATAATTAATTGGGCTAATGGGCTCATAACATAATTAATCGGTCTTGATCCCGAATTGGGCCAAGGACTACTTAAGCCATTCCGGTTCTAGGGTACATCTCTTCACTTCTTTGATACTTGGCATTGTAATCCCTCAATGTCTTCAAAGAGGTGACGGGTCCCGACGACCACCCATGATATGGACTGTGGGGTCCTTAAACCCATGTCTAATGCAAAATTCCTGGTTACGTGGAACGCGGATAATGTCACTCTTTGACCCCGTGGAAAACGTCCAGAGCGGAGCCTGGTCCTCGCCTAGCACGGCAGTGAACCCGTGTGAAGCATCCAGAGCACATACCGGACTGTGGAGTCCTTAAACCCATGGACTATGACGTCCTTAACCTTGACCGAGATGTCTTAAAACTAACAATGGACCGCAATGTCCTTAAACTACCCATGGACCGCAATGTCCTTAAACTACTATGTCCCTAAACTGGAACAATAGAGCCACGCATGCTCTCTTGTCGGATCTAAACGATCCCGTTTAAGTTGATCTTAGCCTTAAATATGGCTAACGTATCCTTAAACCTTCAAACAGACTGGGCTATGAATCTCCCCCAATTAACTCTGGTTCGAGGGTACATCTCTGAACTCCTTTGACATCTGTCGTTGTAATCCTTCAACGTCGTCAGAGAGGTGACGGGTCCCGACGGCCATACATACGATGGACCACTATGTCCCTAAACTGGAACAATGGAGCCCAAATGCTCTTTTGTCGGATCTAAACGATCCCGTTAAGTTGATCTTAGTCTCAAGTTAGACTAACGTATCCTTAACAAACGTTTGAGTTGATCTTAGCCTCAAGTATGGCTAACGTATCCTCAAACCAAACCCCCAAACCCAAATCTAAGATAATACGGATTTGGACTAGTCCATGCCCTACGGGCGACGACATAACTCGGTCTCCGTAAACAATCCACGGGCAACAAAACATAAAATAAACACACACGACACGAAGTGACCATCTGGAGAAGGAGAAAGTTATTACCGCGATGCGGTAGCGTAATTAACTGCAGGGGCTTGCGCCTGCAGGGAAAAGCGTCCCCACAATCAAAAACCCCTCAAACGAGGGGGAATCTGACGAAGTCTGCTACATCGGCCGCATCCGTTTAAACCTTCGATACATGGTGCCATAAATCAACTTGGCATCTTCGGAGAGGTGGACGGATAGCACCAATTAGCATCTGCCCCGAATTTCAGGCGAGACGCCATGTCGCGCCGTCCTTCGGAGGGGAACACTCGCTCCCACTGTCATAAAGAAAACCGAAGTATCTCTCAGGTGGGTGAGAAACCGTACTAGATCGGCGGAGAGGCAGAGGTTCATTGGAAACTATTGAATCCTTTGGTTTTATCAAATCATCAGCTGCAGTTTTGTATAGCTGGAAATTTTTCCAGTTCTACCTTATGACCACTAATTTCTTCATAAGAAATTCCCTTTCACAAAGGTGGCATGCTGAGAAACAAAACATCTTTTGTTCCTCAGTTTGGTAGAAGATATTCCCTTGTGAATTCTTGGGATATCCAACAAACTTCCACAGAACTGACCTTGCCTTGAGCTTGTCTGGATTATGCTTTTAGACATAGGCCGGACAACCCCAAATCTTAACATACTTAAGATATGGGCTCTTCCCATTCCATATCATATATGAAGTGGTAGGCAACTTATTTGATTGGAACCCTATTCAATAGGTATGTTGCTTCTCAAGTGCATAACTCCCAAAAGGAAATAGGAAAATCAGTAGTACTCATCATAGAGCGCACCATATCTAATAGGGTGAGATTGCTCCGCCCCGATACACCGACGTGCTGTGGTGTATACGGAAGAGTAATGCTGAGAGAGAATCTCATTCTCCTTTAGAATAGTCCAGGATCTCCGTGCTCAAGTATTACCTTCCTGATCACATCATAATACTTATACACGTTTTGGTTCTCTACTTCTAAGTCATATTCATTGAATTTCTCAAAAGGTTCAGACTTGTGTTTCAACAGGAACATATGTCCGAACCTTGAGAGATAATCAGTGAATGTAATGAAGTATAAAGAACCGGTCCTGGCATATGTAGACAGCGGACCTTTCATACATCATCATGTATCAATCCAAGAGTTCACTAACTCTTTCTCTGTTTCCAATAAATAGAGCTATGGTCATCTTATCTTTATGACATGACCGGCAAGTTTCACAAGTTGCAAATTCAAATTAATTTAAATATGCATCTAAATGTAACTTAGCTAGTCGGGTCACATTGATATGACCTAGTCTACAATGCCTCAAGAAGGATTCGTTCATTTCTGAACACTTCCTCTTGTGTGTGTTCTGTACACTAAGAACTGTGGTTTGATTTAGAACGTATATGCTTTTAGATAACGTGCCTGAACCGATCAACTCTTGATATAGGAAATGTTCAAAACATTATCCAACAATACAAAATTACATCCTTCTTTACTAATAAAGAGACTGATATGATGTTGTATATCAGGTTCGGTATCTAATAACATTCGTTCAGAATCAATGTATTCTGGTAATACAGGATGATAACTGCCAACAGACTTGGCTGCAACACTTGCACCGTTTCCAATTCTTGAAACTTATCACCCGATCTCAGTTCTCTACCTATCTGTAGCCTATGTAACATAATAAATATGCGGGATCCTGATCCGGTATCTCATACCCAGGACGTAAAGGATACTGAGAAACAGTTCTCTGTAATGAACACACCCGAAGAAGATGCATCAGCATGCACTTTCTTAGTTTGGGCGGCACGGGAATTCTGGTAATCCCCAATTTCCTGCTCTGTCTTATAACATTTATAAGTTGGAGAGGGACCAACGTTCCCTAGCGCAGTATAACAAGCGGGTTCGGTCAATACATCCGTATTATTATCTTGATTAAGGCGTGACATGGTCGCTACCTGGAGAGAGAGAGAAGAAAACACTCAGCGTATGCTCTTGCAAGATTAGATTGGTTATTAATATATCTAATCAGGATGTCTCCTACTGTTTTTAGTCAAATCTTCCTTCAAACTCTAAAAGAAAAGACTAGCTGGGATTAATTACACACTACAAGTTCGCCAATCTTTCAGCCAGGCCAGTGTCGGTACTTTGAGGGAGGTTCCATGTGCTTTCGCACAAACCTAATTAAAATAAACCTCGTTTTCCCAGGGGCGTAACCCCGTTAACACCTTTCTAGACACCTACTTGATCGGCTAATTGTAATGTGTAAAACTCTCCCATGAGTAACTCTTACTCGCAGCGGGTATCGGGATCCAACTATCTCATAGAAGGTATGCAATCTCATTGCAAATTTCAACACTTGAAATTCCCAATAATATTTTACCCCAAGCGTCCTATGACCTTGACAGAGGTCAACAAACCATAGGCTGCTAGTCAAGTTCAACCCGTCATTTCCTGATTGAAGTAAACCCACCCGCACGACCCTTGACAGAGGTCAATAAGGCCGCACAACTACCCTAAATCAATCACATCATATGCTTATACAGATACACACTACGCCTTGACAGAGGTCAACAAACGCAGCACGAATACTAACTATTACTTATCTGAAATGACGGAGGGCTACGACAGGTTTTTAAGAAAACCCTTTGCGTAATGAACTTGATATCGTTGTAGAATCGAGTGAATTTTATAAAAGGAGTGTTTTTGAGGCTTTTCTAGTTTCGCTAAAGAGGTCACTCCCGGTGAAGGGATCTCGGCTCTTTCCTTATCGAATAAGGTGCAGGATATTTCACAAATACCACTATGCAAAGCAAACACTATAGAAGCAATCAAAAGACAAACCGAGTGTGTAGCATATGCTAGTTTCGCTAAAGAGGTCACTCCCGGTGAAGGGATCTCGGCTCTTTCCTTATCGAATAAGGTGCTGAATATTCTACAAGGAATACCGCTATGCAAAGCAAGAACTAGAGCTGCCAGTTTTTAAACAAGTTTCTACAACATCTTTAGGTTTCTTTTATTTCATTAATCTCATTAATGAAGTCCCATTTTATTATGCTTCACAAGCATCACATTTGAAACAAAATCAGCAATATAACATATATCTCATATATATAATATAAACATTCGTCTCAGGCAGTAATATGATCTCATCACAGAACATTGCAGCAGAAGAACATATATGAAATATTGGATATTCTAGGATGTCTGTGTTTTAATACGAGCCTGTATAAAACACGGATTCCACGGTCGCGATGAATAGCCAAACCCACATCCCTAGACCCCTACGAGAGCGGCAAGTAACCCTGCCAGTTCTAGAGTTAGGAGACCCGGCCTCGATACCTCGAGATGGTCTCCCACTAGACCTTAGAACCCGGTTACTTGTGCTCCCCGTCTTGGGTCTAACCTAATGCGGAAAAGTAAATAATATACAATGGTGACATCATCCTCAGCCCGGAAGTGCCCCAATAATAGAATATTACATACAATTGAATTTTATATGAATGAAAAAGAAAAACTCTCATCTCACATAAAACCCCCGGCTATTCAAAACAAGACGATCCAATATAACATATCATAGCAACACATAACATCACATGTCATCAACGTAAGTAAATATGCGTATCCCAATTGTCGTTGATGTATAGCAACGAAACCGGCGATACACCACATATTACACTTACGGTCGCAGAAAAGAAAGTGTAAAACTACAACAGTTGGAATCCGCAACCTCCTTAGACATCGCATGCCTAACCAAATGAATTCCTTAGACATCGCATGCCTAACAATTATAAACCCCGCATTTTAGTCTCAATATCGAAAACACTTTTCAATATCTAGTCGGGAAATTCAACAAGATTCCCGACATTTTGACCGAATGCTCGTCAAAAACTTTAGTAGACGGCCGCACCCCCGATGCTGTCGACGAAGTGCACTAAGGCATAACACCGCTGCCGCGAGCACCCGAACGGATGCTTTTGGCGACGGGGTTCTCCTACAGTCACTTCGTCGGGGCTATGGGGCATGGCTGTCTATTAAGTTTACCCGGCGAGTATCCGCGTACGCTACGTGATTGTGACAGACTTTTGATCGCATCAAAATCCCGTGGCAACCGATCATCTGAGACTAAACTGCTAGATTTATAACATTCAAATTAGTTATCTCATAACTATATGTGGATTCCAAATATCGTATCACATTCCAGATAAATAGACAATGTTAAACTTTCCGATCGAATAATTAAACACCCAAGATTTCCCAAATGGCTCAACACTTGAGCGGAGTTTAAAAGCATCCATCACATGCCACAGTACCAATGGTCCAGCCGTAGAAGGGTCAAACCAACGCCTCACATGTGGCAACACCGTACAGCCCCAAACCCTAAGATTTAGAGGCGGTTCAGACGGTCACATAATCGAGTTAAGGTTTGTGTTCTTCTAGAGGGTCCACCGCGTTACTTGCACGACTTTGAACGTTCTTTAACTAAGGAAAAATCCAACACTTGGAAATTTTCCGACAGGGGAAAAAGTGAGTTATTGATATCCGTTCGAACTTTTTAACACGTTCTAAAATTACCCGGAAAAACTTAAACGAAACTAAACTTTCCGATCGAATCAACGAATACAGAAGATCTCCAGAAAACTCAACACTTAAGTAATATTAAAAATTCCCAGAAGCATGTAGAATTAGCTACGGATGTTACTGTAGAAAAAGCAAACCCTAACACCCCTATACGGCCGCGGAACTGCCGCGCAAGGCAGGGTATTGCCATGGCATATACCAACCATGGTTACATTTCTAACCTCATGAGATTATTTTCTCTTCATTACTTTCATTTCATCTTCTTCTTGCTGTTTGAAGCGCTCTTGATTTTCATGAAGTGATGAAATTGAATGAGAAAAATAAATCTAAAGTGAGCCCACTTCCTACTTCATCATCCTTTACTATTAGCCATTTAGTTTAGGGTGTTTGCTTTACTAATTTCACCATTAGTGAAGAGGCAGTATGAGCTCGAGTTTTCTCGACGTAGATCATTTTCGGCCTCGAAGACATTGAGCAAGCTTGTTTGTTTCTCCATGTGAACCCTTACTAGAGTCCGGGTCTTCACAACTTGCAGCGAAGAGACTACGACATGGAGCTTTAGAAGTGAAGGACCGATCTACAAAGGTTGTATTCCCTCATTAACTTAGATGTAAAGTGTTTACATTTAGAATCGTCGGATTTTCTAGTAACGATTCTAGGGTTAGGGTTAGCTAATACGGCAATTTTTTAAAATTGGCATGGATGATACCTCCCGAAACCTTGCTGCCATGCTAGGCAACCCAACAGTGATGGTGTGCAACATCCACTAATGGTCTCATCATATCATAATACTCTTCTTTTATTTTTCAAAGAACCCTACTTGCTCCAGATTCAATTTAAACGACACAAACTGTAAGTCCACGTTGCTCACCCCGGTTCTTACGGGGAAGCGGAAACGGCAAAAAAACAATTATTTGGCGCAAGGCAACATGGACTAAAAGCCGGATCTTTGCTAAACTAGAAACTAACAAACTACTAGAGGCTTTAACTACTATGCCGTAGAAAATATACCTCACGAAACCGGTCCTTCGGGTCTTCTCTCCGCTGTCCGGCTCGTCCATCCACGCTCCGAGGGTCGATCCGGATCTTTGTCACCTCCACGGCCTTCTTGAGTCGAAGACGATCCACCCGAGAGTTGTACACCGAGCTCCACCTCGAGCCGAGGCAACTAGGGCAACGAGATCGCTAGTCTAGATGCCCTAGGTTGTGTAGTAGAGATATATGGAAGTGTTTGTCTTTGTGGGATCTTTTTCTCTCAACACATGAGATCAAAAGAAGAAATCAAGAGGAGGAAGAAGGAGGAGCTAGCAACCATGAGAGCTTTTCTTTTCTTCTCACAAGAACAAGAGAGAGAAATGAAAATGAATTATGAGCTAAAGAAATGAACCATGGTTGCAATAATGCAAAACCATCATCATTACAAATCCTTTCATGATAAAGTTGATGGCTACTAATTGAATTGACCATTTTCATAATCCATAAAAGAAAAAGAAATCCAAAGAAGAGTGTAGACCTCTCATGAAGGTCAATGGTCAACTCCGGTCAACTGGTCAACAAAGTCAAGAGAGGTCATGGTGGTCAAATGGTCAATGCAATTAGCCATCACTAAACTATCACTAAAAGGATTAGTAAACAATGTCTCCGGCTCATAATGGTTTTGACCAAACGAATTGTCAAAACCCTAATGAGCTTGCCACATAACGGTTTTGGCCGAACCAACTGCCAAAACCCTAATGGGGCACCTCCTCCTTTATCGCTCCTCAAAACTGTGCATACACACCCGCATCCGCATTCCGTAGAATGCGAATGCAAAAAAGACAAAACAAATCCATCCGTGCAATACTAGGATCCGGCTTAAACCAAAGCCTACTAGTATTGCCTGCCCGAATAGCATACGCACACAAGTGCACGTAAGTAATCGTAGCCCTGCCGTAAAACCATACGGCCTCTACACGTTTCGCTCAGTGCAGGGAAACTCTCTATGTGGGACTCTAAAGACTCGACACTACGCTGGCAGTGGGTTTAACCACAGACCGCAAGCGGCACTAGCTGTACGTAACGGTCCCCAGGTAGATGTCTGTCACGACCCGAAAGTACGGAACATGACCGGCACTTAAACTACGAACGTCTCGAGACGTACGTAATCTAAGCAAACCGAAAACCCAGAAATCCAAACCAAGAAAAGTAGTAGAGTGCAGGAAAAACCAACTTAAAGCAAGTAATTTCAATAGCATAAGCCGAATTATGCGGTTTTTAAAACATCAAAAATTTACTGAAAATTTCGGCAGAGTCTCCTTTGTAAATACTGGCCCCCAAACGGGATACAACATGAATAGTATACGAAATCAAGAATAAGGCATCCCCAAGCGGGAGCTAGCTCTTCGTCAAACGACGGTCACAACCACACAAGCAATATAATATACAACGCCAACGGCGAGGATCAAAACTCAAAAGGAAACTCAAAACCACCAGAAATATAACGAGCGACTCTAAGGTCGAAAGAAAACAACACTGGTCTCTATCTCAATAAATACATATTTGGTTGATGGAATTTACTAGATACAACTGAATAATATTATACAAGGTAATATGATGGGTACGATACAAGAAAAACCCACCTACTAGCAAACCACCCGGAAATGGAAATAGTGCCAGCAAAGCCGTAATGAAACCTGTACGGCGAAACCTGCAAGAACTGTGGCACAACGGGGGTGAGTTGCCAACTCGTGAGCAGAAAAACATCTACGCACAAAAATCGCATAAATAACGCAATCCTAGGTCAATGATCATAATATATCCTCAAATATAGGAATAACACGTAGCCTATAACAAGGCTAGGGTAAATATCTAACCCGAGTGTAATCTCAAGTGCCCGTGTCAGTGCCTCAAGTAGCAATATATCATATGAATGAGTTATGAATGCATGAAAATAGAATACATGTAAATGAAGAACTGTTTTCATAATTTAGTGAGATTTCCTTTGTATTTTTAAAATGAGGTATCATAATGAAATCAGTATAAAACAGTGCCTAACATCGGCACAAAACGTAATCACAATATCTCGATATCTCTGTATCACAGTCTCTGTACCTCAATATCTCAAAATCTCAATGTCTCAATCACAATATCTAGGGCGCCGTCAGTCCAGACAGGCCCCTACCATCCATCTCAAGACCACGACGGTATCCTCCGGATATCCGACGCGTCGGGTAAAATCACCGGTAGGTAGTCTCCCCCTGCCAGGCTCATCGTCATCACCATGAGCTTCTTGCCCCGGGGTACCTTACCGGGTCCACCATGTACCCGAAACGGTTCATCCAACTCCTCGAATCGGGTCTCGAAATCCATCAGCAAACTCATGGTGGACGACTCATACATCATGGGAAAACCGCATTTTTATTTAAAAAGAGAGAAAGCAGTTTATATATGTTTTGCGGTTTTCCTCCAAATCCAGAAAATATCATGGAAATCCGAATCATCAATAGCATGAAAAACCATGAATATAAGCATGAGAATGAATAACAGTATGCATGAAGCGACAAGTAATAACTACAATATCTAAGCTGGCATATAAAGTATGTACACTAATATTATGTCAAACTACTGGCTATCAAGCTAAGTTAAGCAATAATATTTTCTAAGGTGTACGTGACATGGCAATTACCGATGAAGATGTGTGTGAGCCGGCAAGTAAGTGTATGTGGTACATACGCATCATCGGTAATGGTGCTGGTGTCCTAACAGCATAATGTCAACAATGCAATATGAAATAACAATGTAAATATGCGATGCGGAGCGAGCAACCAAAATGAGCGGGAGCTAAATATTAAACCATGGTGCCATTTGAAATAACACGAATCGCGGGATTTTGAAAATAGGGCTACGGTGGTTTTTAAGAAAGGATACGTCTTTTGAAATATCCGTAGATCCCTTGATCTGTCTTTTAAAATACCCGCGATCCGCTAGTTTTGAAATAGGTAGGAGTCTAATCTAATCTAACAACTACACTAAACTATAAGGCTGAACTAACAAGCTGAACTACAGGTAAGGAAACCGCCTATCATCTGAGTCGATACATATACATACCTGTATATATACAGTCGGTGATCCCGCCTCAATAATATCATATCCGATACCATATCTATAAGCAGGCATCCCAAGTCAAGAGTGCGGATCAATCATCAATATAGCGCGTACGTAAATCCGTCGTATGGCATCCCAAATCTGGGTACGGGTCAAGATCATATTCATCACACTATTCATCTAGTATCCCCTTTATCAAAGATCATAATCCGGGTACGGATCTATGTCTAGTATAATACTGATATCATCAATATAGTCATGATCTGGCTACTGATCGACAGTCTCGTACAAACTGATATCATCAGCACATATCATCATCAAGGATATACATCGCCCAATACAGCCTAGGATCAATATCCTAGCATACCACATCTCATATCACGATCACATGTCGACCATTAATTAATAACACTGTTCACCCGAATCGTCGTCCCAAGATCCGCTATAACACCAGGACGTACCTCAAGTACGAATCCTACCATATCACCGATATCACAATCTCAACACCAAACTCATCGACTCATCTCAATCCCAAGTATCTTCCTCGAATCCGTATGTGAACACATAGTCTCATACCCATGTGAACACATAACAATATATTCCCGTATAAGCACAAAGGAAAGAAGAAAGTATGCAAGTATGGGTGGGTGTGTGCATGTGTGGTGCGACCACTACTCTAGGGTTTCGCGACACTAAATCATCCATGTTTATCATCAATAACTCAAACAATATATAAACAATATATATATGTGTGTATACGTATTCGTATACATCACCACGAACTGCGGGGGTGCTATACGCCATCCACCCGACTTCTCCCCGTAGATATAATATACTTACCTGGTCCTCGCTTGTCGGTGCCGACGTCGCCACGCGCTTGCATGTCGTCTCGAAGTCCACATGGGGTACCTACATATCACAACGCACCGTATCGCATTAAAATCCGACTCATGACCAAAACGACACATGAATCCCACATAGGTCAAAACCTATGGTTGCTTCACAATTCAACCCAAAAACCCTCGACGTCGGCGTACAAACGCCAAACTATCGAGAAAGCTCCCAACACACTCATTTCTACAATTACAAGCACTAATTATAATATAAAATAGCTTAAAATTCACAAAAGCCCCAATTTCACTTAAAAAGTCATTTTTCCGAAAATCTAGCAAGCACAAATCCCCGTTTTTGTACAAAACTCGATGTATAAACAAATCTAGCGGCCACAATATTTACTAAATATCTTAAATAAGTCATAAAAACAATTCCCATAATTTAACCTCATTAAATTCCATAAACCCCGAAAAACCTAGTTTACAATTTATCCAATTTTAACAATTTTCAAGCAAAAATTCACAATTAAACAATTAAGCTTAGTTTTGCCTAACCTAAGTTATTAAACCACTCATTATAATGTTAATAATGCTATGAAACCATGATTAGAATTTTTATCTAACAATTTAACTTAAGTTTTAAAACCTAGTTTATAAAATTAACAAATCTTAACAATTTTGAAGTAACTCATTACCATATTAACAACAAATCTAGATTGTGCACATCTTAGGACGTTAAATTACACTTGATTAACCTAGTGAGATGGTTAAGCCCTAATTCATATTCAAACCCTTCTCTTAGAATTTCCAAATCTTGAAATTAAACCACAATAATACCAAATTAGGCTAGATTTAGATAAGTTAGCAACAATGAAAACATGGGTTGAGATTTATACCTCACAATTTTGTAGATCTACAAGAAACTTAGCCTCCCAAATCTAGCTTCATTGCCCAAGATCCATACTTGATTGGCCAAGGAAATAAAGGATTAGGAGTTTACTTGGAATTAGTGGTAATTTGGAAGCATTTTAATGAAATGAGAAGATTTTTGAGCCAAAAAAAGAGGTGGAGAATTTCTTTGGGCTAATCATGGAGGGGCTCGGCCAAGTTGCAGGAATTGGAGAGAGAAAGAGAGTGGAAATGTGGGTGTGGGTGTAGAACCACATCATTTAGTGCATCTTTTCAAATAAACCCTTCATTACACCCTTTTTACAATTCCCTTTTCTATTAACTTGATGGGAATTGTGAAGAGGGAGGGAGGGCTGCTACCTAGGGTCAGCTACAAGGGGAGAGAAAGAGAGGGTGAGGTGGGGAAAAGTCAAGGGAGTAAAATCCAAAGTCCACCAAAGTCAAAGCCCATACTCATTTTACTATTTCTCTCATTTCTTTTGTTTTCTTTTCTTTTCTTTTCTTTTGGGCAAAACAAGTAGGGAAATGAGGAGGGTGAAACTTGGGCTGCTTATTTGGGGAGAGGAGAGAGGGTGTGGGTGAGTGTGGATGAGGGAAAATGATAAATGTATTACCCCAATTCCCATTAACACTAATTTCACCGAAAAAAGCATTTTTCTTCGATATTTTCTAAACCGTTTTGGCAACCGATTTCATTTCAAAAACCACATGATAAAATTTTATTTAATATTTTATGATGCACAAAGTTTGTTTCAACTCATTCCAATTTGTAATTTTCCCTAATTAAATGTATTAGTGACGGCTTAAAATAATAATAAAATAATATTTTTTCAGAAAATTTGAAATTTCACCAGCAGCTCAATAAACACCAAATAATAGCAATTACATAGCTAGAATATGTATATTTAATTTTTATAATAAGATATTTGTATTTTGACTTTTTACAAAAAACCCCCTTATTTTACCGATTTTTTCGAAATTTCACCGAAACGATTTTCAAAACGTTACAATGTCAATAAGAAGGCTGATGAGGTAAACCCATCCGAACTCCTACTGAGCATGTATGTGACAATCTCCGTACAGTCTGGTCTGTTCGTCTGATACATCGCATGGTGGGCTTGGGGGTGGTGAACGTCAGTCCCCTAATAGCGGTACAAGTCGTGTCGGAGTGTAGCCCAGAACACCCTGAGATAACACTGGAAACCTACCAGTATATCTCACTTGCCCTGGCCAGGGACTACTTGTGTAATGGCTCTCCTAGACACAGAGCGATGTCAACCCCCAATACCGGGAGAGACGAATCATGTCTAACCGTCACTGCCTCCAAGTGCTTCGGGACTGCACCCAACTACTACCTGTTTGCACGACTCCTTTGAGCCATGGTAGGATAGTAATCTAAGTACAGTAGGAACACACTCGAGGCGAAGTGACAATGTCAAGTCAGCGGACTAAGCTGTACTCATGTCACCTGGGAACTGATAACTGACGATAGGTATAATACCAACCAACAGTTCCCGACGAGTCCTGTCCGGTGTACTCGTAACCTAACGAGCACCCGCATACTATCTCCAGTACGACGTACTGATGGCTGTGGGACAGACCATCTCCCCTGCTGGGATGAGAAGCGCATACGCTAGTCTATTCCGGAGTATCGATGCCCTGTCTCGATAGTCCTATAACTAGGGACCTGTATAAGGATGTGCTTATAGATCGCCCAACCCCCACGAGCGTGACTGCCATCACAATGCTGGTAATCAAGCAAAGATCCTAAGGGCTCTACTAATATGTATAAGCGATATGCTAAAAGAAACACATGCACATATTGAAGTAGAAACAAACCAGGTAGCATACTACCATTTTGAGCAAGATTGTCTATACAACTGTGAATATCCAAAGCTTCCATTAAGTAATATACAAGCTAGTATGATACAGTAATGGCCTCTAGGGCATATACACTAACAATCTCCCACTTGCACTAAGGCCATGTACTGGCGTATCGAAGACTTATCATCTCGATCAGCCGCTCGAACTGAGTCTGGGGTAGGGCCTTTGTGAGTGGATCTGCAGTGTTGTTCTCCGTATTTACTCTCTTCACCTCGATCTCCCGGCGATCTACGATCTCCCTGATCAGGTGGTACAGCCTCAAAATGTGTCTGGACTTCTGATGGGACCTGGGTTCCTTCGCTAAAGCTATAGCGCCGTTGTTATCGCAATACAGCGGTATTGGATCAACAATGGTAGGAACCACCTGAAGCTCCGTGAGGAACTTCTTCATCCAGACAGCTTCCTTTGCGGCATCGCAAGCAGCTATGTACTCCGCTTCCATAGTTGAGTCAGCAACGGTCTCCTGCTTGGAACTCTTCCAGCAAACCGTCCCTCCATTGAGGGTAAAGACATAACCCGACATGGACTTGGAGTCATCCCTGTCACTGTCACGACCCGAAAGAGCACGTGACTGGCCCTTGAACCATATGAAGTCTATAGGACTCCATCTGATCCAAGTAAGCCAAAAGCCCAGAAATCTAAAACCATTTTAAGGATAAATAAACAACAAGCAATATACTATACAACGCCGAATGGCGAGGATCAAAATTCAAAAGAAACCCCGATAAGCATGAAAACTGTAATACTACTAAGCGCGACTCTAAGGTCGAAATAATACATCACTAGTGTCTGAGTCTGAAACAATATACAAGTTTTGGTTGATGGAATTCTAGATACAATGAATAATACAAGTACAATGGTGGTTCTTGATGCAAAAGAATCCACCTACCAAATGCAATTCACCCGCAAGGAAGCAGTGTGCCAGAAAATGCCACAATGGAACCTGTACGGCAAAACCTGCAAGAACTGTGGCACAACGGGGGTGAGTTGCCAACTCGTGAATAGAAATATCTACAGGCAGAAACCGAAAGCAAGAGATAATCCTAGGTCAATACGATCAGTAAAATATAAACCACAAGAGTACGCCTGAAGCATGATAAGGTGGCAATGTAATATCTAAACATGTATATAGTGCCAAGTACTCAGGTAATAACATATCATCAGTATAAGGTATGTCTGCATGAAGTATGATCAATGTAAATCCAGTCTGTATGTGATCAAGTCTGTATAAACGTGGAACCCGTCCACCCGTCACCCAATGACAATAAACGTGGAACCCGTCCACCCGTCACCCAATGACAATAAGCATCATGCATGCAAATATGAGGATATAATCAAAATCATGGAAATCGTCATGAAACCCGTGCCTAGCATCGGCACGTAAATCCTCATCCATATGGGGCTCCGCCTGCGGTATCGGCCCTCGCCCCCGGCAGTACGGATCAGCCCATGTCCATCTCTTAACTCCGGTCGGTATCCTCCCGATATCCGCCGAGCTCAAATACAATCACCGGTAGGTAGTAGTCCCTCTGCCAGGCTCACCGTCTACTACACAGCGAAACCGTTCTCGCCCGAGATACCATACCGGGTCCACCATGTACCCGCAATCGGCCTCATCCGCCTTCTCGAATCGGGTTTCACATGTCGCTCTCAGCACCGAGAAAACACATGGTGGACGCACTGAAATATCATATCAAGGGTAACCGGGTTTTTAAAACAATCATATATTCTCTTTTGAAATACCCACGGTTCCCAAATCCAGAAATATCATGGAAACAACATATCTCAATGCGTATAATCAAAACATGATGTATGCGACATGTAAAGAAAGGTAAGCATATCAGAAGTCATGCAACATGGAATAGTAATGTGCACATGCCGAGGGAAACCGCTCTTTTAAAACGAATCAGTTTGAAGAACATCTTGCGGTTCCCAAATCTCTAATCAAGTCAGAATCATCTATGTTTGTGTACAGGTATAAGTGTACAATATGCCATGCAAGAATCATATCATGAATGCAATAGTACTACAGTGTAGTGGTATGGCAATTATCGATGATGAAGTGTGTGAGCCGGCAAATAGTATACGTGGAACATACGCATCATCGATAATGGTGCTGGTGTCCTAACAGCATGATAATAATATAGCAATAAACATATGCAAGCAATGCGAATAGCATGAATATGCGGAAATCAAATAATCAACACCACAGTGAAGAATCTACTATGCAAACTACAGATCTAAGTATCAAGTCAATCGGGAGAGGTATGGAAACCACCTAAATCTGAGTCGATATATATATAGATATAATAGTCGGTGATCCCGCCTCAATAATATCGCGTACGATACAATATATCGTAAGACATCCTCGAGTCATGAGTGCGGGTCTATCATCAATATAGGCTCGTACGGTAAATCGTCGTACGGCATCCCAATAGCCGGGTACGGGTCAATATCGCATTCCTTTCATCAGATATCAGGTATCATTATCATCATAACACATAATCTGGGGTACTGATCTAAGTCTAGTACAAATCGATACCATCTATATACTGCGTGTGCAAGCACACGTCCCAAGGCCCGCTAGAGATCACGTATCGTATCCCAAATACGAATCACATCAAATCACCGATCTCGCGGCACAATGCCCAACATCATCGACTCATCTCCAATGTCATCCAATATCATCAAACACAATGCAAGTAAAAGGAATATGCAAGGGTGTGCGTGTAGGTGTAAATCTATTCTAGGGTTCGCGACTATGAACTACACTAGTCACTTCTAACCCTACACTATCCATAATTCACCTAACTATTATATATAATATAACAACTACGGACTGCGGGGGTGCTATACACCATCCACCCGACTTCCCCCTGTAGATATAATCTACTCACCTTGCGTCTTCATTTGTGGACGTCGCCACGCGCTTGCTTGTCGTCCCAAAGTCTTCATGGGGTACCTACACATCAAAGTATCGTATATGCGTATTAAAACCAAATCAAAGCTAACACGGCACACGAAACCCCAAAACGATACGATAAGGGACCTATAGGTTAGAACCCACGGGCACTCCTTCAAAACCATCAATAAATCCTCTATATCGTCGTATAAACGCCAAATAGTCGAGGTAAAACACAAGACACAAATTCAGAATTAAGAATACGGAATACGGATACACGAATCCAAAACAGCAACTAAGGAAATATATTCCAGATTTCACCCTAGGTCAAATTAGACAAATCTATATATACTAGGGGTCTAATCTATGCATGTAGGGGCTACAGAACCAAAACGAGAAAGTTTGGTGCAGGTATGGCCACAAATTGCGGCCAATTGGAATAAATCTGCGGCCGGTTTGATGAGTTAGGGGTTGGGGTCTTGGTGGTAGCTTTCTGGGTGCCTGCACATGTCACTGTCCAATCAATTTTAATTTAGGATGTCTCGGGTGATAGCAGATTCAATATACCCTTCACAGATTCCACAATTTCTCCGATATCGGTTTCTAAATCCGTATTTCGGGTTTCAACTCTCAGGTTAGGGTCTCAATTCATGCACTAGGATGATAGTATAACCTCTACTGAGCTTAGTTTCACAATACAACACAAAATTCTTCACAACCCTAACTAAGTTTTTCCTCAAGTCACCAAAATCACACAATATCGGTTCAATCATAACATGGGGGTAAAGGAAATGCTAAAACTAAGTTAATGATCCAGAAAATACCTCATTTGGCAACTCAAGAATTTTCTTGAGTTGCCCCTAGTGGCCAAAATCCTTGCTTTCTTGGTCCAATATGTAGATCTTGAGCTTGTGCACACTTTTAATGAAATGAGAGTGGGGTTTTGGATTTGTTTTAGAGGTGTTTAGAGGGCTTGAAGAGGGGAGGGTGGTAAGGTGCAGGAGGAGCAGCAGCAATGGAGGGAGAGGGAAGGAAATGAGGGAAGGAAAAATGGCTAAGTATTTGGTCAAAGGAGCCCATACCTCTCTTTCTCACCAAACCTCATTCTTTATTCTTTTCTTTTCCTTTTCTTTTTCTTATTCTCTCAAAATCCTTTTCCCAAGAATAGTAAACCCAAAGTGAACCATGACAAGAAAATGCACAAGTGTGAAAAAGTGATATGTGCATGTTTTGCACAAAAATGCTAAAAAAACCGATTAGCGATTTTTAATCGCGATTAACAATAATTTAGCATATAACTAATCATAAAGACTTAAAAATGGCATAATTCTATAAAATACCCTATTTTATAATTTTCCATAATTTTTCCCATTTATTTGTATTTAATAATACCGAAATATTAAAATATTCAATAAAATAATATTAAATTATAAAAATTCCCAAAATTAATATTTTATCTTTTTGAAATGTTACAGTCACTCTGGAAGCTGGAGTCAGCAATGGCCTCGAGCTGGAGGTCTTTTCTGCCATACACCAAGAACATCTTCTTAGTCCTTCTCAGGTACTTGAGAATGTTCTTTACCGCTATCCAGTGTTTCTTCCCTGGGTTCGACTGATACCGGCTTACAACGCTCAATGCGTATACTACATCTAGTCCGGTACATAACATCGCATACATTATAGAGCCTACCGCAGAAGCGTAGGGTATAATAGACATGTGATCCCTTTCCAAATCAGTCTTGGGAGACATCTCTTTGGAGAGGGTGATCCCGTGACAAGCCGGTAAATTACCGCGCTTGGAATCTTCCATACCGAGTCTTTTCAGTATGGTGTCGATGTACCTTGACTGTGAAAGTCCCAACATCCTCTTAGATCTATCACGATAGATCTGGATCCCCAGAATGTAGTTGGCATCGCCCAGGTCCTTCATGGAGAATCTCTGCGACAAGAATCCTTTGACTGACTGTAGCATAGGAATATCATTTCCTATTAGGAGAATGTCATCCACGTACAAGACGAGAAATACCACAGTTCTCCCTACAATCTTACTGTAAATGCATGGTTCATCTGGGTTTTTGATAAAGTCGAATTCTTTGACAGTATCATCGAAGCAGATGTTCCAACTCCGCGATGCCTGCTTCAGTCCATAAATGGACTTTAGCAACTTGCACACTTTACCGCTGCTCCCACTCTGAATGAACCCCTCCGGCTGATCCATATAGACGCACTCTTCCAAATTTCCATTTAGGAAAGCCGTCTTTACGCCCATCTGCCAGATTTCATAATCGTGGAAGGCAGCAATGGCAAGAAGGATCCGAATAGATTTCAGCATAGCCACTGGAGAAAAGGTCTCGTCATAGTCTAAACCAGGTCTTTGACAAAAACCCTTTGCAACAAGTCTAGCTTTATAGGTCTCAACCTGCCCATCTACACCAATCTTCTTTCTGAAGATCCATTTGCAGCCTACGGGTTTTACCCCTTCTGGAGAAAAGTCCAAAGTCCAAACTTTGTTGGTGTACATGGACTCCATCTCGGCCCGCATTGCATCCAGCCATTTTACCGAGTCGCCGCTCTGAATGGCTTGCTGGAAGCTAGTAGGCTCACCATAATCCATAGTGCAATCCTCTCTATTCCCGTCTATGAGAAAACCGTAGTATCTCTCGGGCGGATGAGACTGCTTACTACTCCTGCGGAGTGGCGCTAGGATGTCCGGTTCTCTTGAAACTTCTGGTTCTTCCAAGTTTTCAGTAATAGCTTGTGGTTCTGGAATTTCTTCCAGTTCTACTACGCTCCCACTTGCTTCTTTTCCTAAAAACTGATGTTCCAGAAAGTGGGCATGATGAGAAACAAAAACCTTTTGTTCCTCTGCGTAATAGAAAAAATACCCCCTGGAGTTCTTTGGGTATCCCATAAACTTACACAGTACTGAGCGTGCCTCGAGCTTGTCCGCATGCTGCTTTTTTACAAAAGCTGGACATCTCCATATCTTTAGATACTTAAGACAGGGTTTCTTCCCACACCACATCTGATATGGTGTGGTAGGCACAGTCTTGGAGGGAACCTTGTTCAAGAAATATGCAGCTGATTCTAGTGCATAACCCTAGAAGGATCGCGGCAACTCAGCCTTACTCATCATGGAACGAACTATATCCAACATGGTTCGATTCCTCCTTTCCGATACACCGTTGTGTTGTGGTGTGTATGGAGGAGTAAGCTGAGAGAGAATTCCATTCTCTTTTAAGTAGCCCAGAAACTCGGCACTCAAGTATTCACCACCTCGATCAGATCTCAGTGTCTTGATACTTTTGCCTGTTTGTTTTTCAACTTCATTCTTGTATTCCTGAAATTTCTCAAAGGCCTCTGATTTGTGCTTCATCAAGAAGACATGCCCATACCTAGAGAAATCATCTGTGAAAGTAATGAAGTATGAATAACCACTTCGCGCATGTGTAGACATTGGACCACACACGTCACTGTGTATGAGTCCCAAGAGCTTGCTCGCTCTTTCTCCGTGTCCAGTGAACGGAGTCTTTGTCATCTTTCCCATGAGACAAGATTCACAAGTGGCATAAGACTGGTACTCGAACGAATCCAAGTATCCTTCTTTATGTAACTTTGTCAACCGTGTCTCATTGATGTGACCCAGTCTACAATACCATAAGAAAGCCTGATTTAATTCCGGAGACTTTCTTTTAAGTGTGTTCTGGACACTGAAGACCTGAGCTTGATTCAGAACGTATATACCGTTTTTCAATGTACCTGACCCAATCAGAACTTGATTTAGGTGGATGTTTACTACATCGCTTACAAAAGTAAAATCATATCCTTCCTAAGAAAGTAAGGATACAGATATGATGTTACAAGTCGCACCTTGTACATAAAATCAGTCACGCAGAATTAATATCTGCCCAGTTGTCAGTCCTAGATGATATTCCCCTATGGATTCAGCATACATGCTCATTCCGTTAGCAACCCTGAGAGTCATATCACCTTTCTTGATAACGCTACGGTTTCTCAGAGCATGTAACGAATTACAGATATGAGATCCTGATCCGGTATCCAATACCCGGGAAGTAGGGTTAACTGACATACATTTCTCTATTACAAACACACCCGAAGCCGAAGCCACAACATGCTTCGAATTCTGGCTACTGGCTTTGCAAGCCCTGCAATCTTTCTGCCCATGTTCATTCCCGTAACAATAGGAACATCCCTCTTTTACTACATCCATTCCCGAAACTTCCACCCTTCCCTTTCTTTCTACTTCCCTAGTTTCCTTCAGGGTAGTAGGTAGAGACTGTTGAACTAAGTCAGTATCTGACCCGTTCTTCAACGTGGTCTTCAGGTCCGAGAGCTCAAAAGAGCTGGTCTCTGTAAGGACGTTGCCCCTTACAGATGACCCGATAGCCAACCTCGCTGGAAGTAATTCGTTCGAGGTCTCATATCTTGCGATACGAGATTCTCTCCATATAAATCTTTGTTATGGAGAAAGATAGAAACTGAGTCCATCTTCCCGTGCTGCCTCTGGTATGTACCATCAACTGAGGCTAACATGAGGCACTTGACTTTCGCACAGTCTTCTTCCGATGTCCTACGGATATCAATATCCGTGACAGGGGAAACTGGACCTGAGACGACAGGGGTTGGATCAGTCAAGAGGTGTCCCAGCTTGTCATGGTCAATGGACATCTGGACAGACCTTTGCCAGTCATAACAGTCAGATTCAGTCATTTTATTATCTAGATGTAACCTAGGTGCGGTCACTGGGTCGCTGCAATTAAGAGAGAGAGAAGAAAACACTTAGCATGATGCTCTTGCAAGTTTAGATTGGTTTTTAATTTATCTAAACAGGATGGCTCCCACTGTCTCTCGAATCCCTCCTCAAACCACAAAGGAAGAATTAGTCAGGATCAATCTCACCGTACAATACTTGCTTAACCGTTCAGCCAGGCCAGTGTCGGTATTTCGAGGGAGGTTTTCCAACGCTTTCGCGAAGTTCCTTAATTAAGTAACCTCTTTTCCCTGTGGGCGTAGCCCCGCTAACACCTTTCTAGACACCTACTAGGTTTATAGCATTGATCGTTAAGTGAGAAAGTTCCCGAGGAGTAGCATATACTCACAGTAGGATCGGGATCCAAATATCATCGCGTGACAAAACTGAAGGAATCCTACCAGAATCATCACACTCCAAATGATATGCAGCGCTAGCAAGTTTCAGTTCTTTTGAAACTCCCGATGTGGATTTTTGCCCCATGCTCTTATGACCTCGACGAAGGCCAACATATCATAAGTCACATGTCAAGTTCTACCCGTCATTATCCAGGTTAATTTGAACCCACCCGTACATACCCTTGACGAAGGCCAAAATAGTAGTACGACTGTCCCAAACCAACGCATCTATCTATGCTACAGATAAATATTCAGCAGCTACCAATCACTATGCCTTGGCGAAGGTCAAAATACATAGCTTGAATACTACTGAATATTTAACCGAAATGACGGAGGGCTACGAATGGTTTTGGCGAAACCGTGAACGTAGTGAACTTGATATAATCGATGGAACGAGATAGCTTTTTAAAAGGAGTGGTTCAAGCTCCGCGTTTAAAAGCTGGTTTTTGAAAAGAACCGAGTGGTTTTGAAAGTGTTCCAACGACTTTTACTTGGTTTATTTTCTTGCATTAATTCCAATGTGTCCCATCATATAATCCTACCATTGCAGAAAACAACCAAAATATGGCGTACGCTTATGCCATCCGCATTCGCCACGGGGCCCCGTCATCACCCGTTAGGTTACTTAACTAACGACAGAGCGGGGGCTGGACTAGCGCGGATGCAAAACATAAGCAACACTTAAATAGATATCATATATAGATATATAGCAATGATAGCCATTACAGATCACAGATGAACACTTTGGATATACTAGGAATCCGCGATTCGTTCGAGCCTGCAACGAAAAGCGGATTACACGGTCGCGATGAATAGCCAAAACCCCACCCTAGACTCCTACGGGTGCGGCAAACTACCCGCCAAGTACCCGAAGCGAAGCAACCTCCCTCAACGCGTGAGTAGACCACTCGGCACTTCGAGATACCCGGTAGTTTGTGCACCCTACCTTGGGTCTATCCTAGGAGCAAAAACAATAAAAAGAAATTATACAATGAAGGCTACAACCCCGACCCGGTTGTGCGGCCATACAAATAATATTACATCAATTTACAAATTTTACAATGAATGAAAGAAAAAGAAACTCTCATCTCACATCCATTCCCGGCTATTCATCCGCGACAATCCAACGAGTTCATATACACAAACCATCAACATTACAGATCACAGATATGTATAACCCCTACTAATCGACGTATAGCGATTAGCGGACGTTCAATACATATATCACATCACAGAAAATATTCATTAGCCAAAGTGTACGGGATATCAATCAAAATACAGATTTGTAACCATCCCAAAAGTCATTTTGTTCTCTGGAAAATCTGGGTAGAAACAGACTATATTAAAAATCCCAAAACAACACAGTAAGAACACTGCAGCAAAACGGAGTCGCGGCCGAGTCAACTCGGCCGCGGATCCGCGGCCAAACCCATGGTTTGGCTGCGTTTCCGCGGAGAGTTGGCCGAGTCAGAGGCTCAGTTTTGCTGTATGTTCTATAAAAACCCTGAGACGATTTTTCATGTATGTCAAATAATTTTTTGAACAGTATAAAAAATCGACAGAAAGTTGGTTTTTGTCGGATGTGTTTTGCGACTTTTTTACGATCGATATTCTAAATACTTTGCTAACTTGCTAGTTTATGTTTAGCTAAGCTATGATACCACTGTAAGTCCACGTTGCTCACCCCGGTTCTTACGGGGAGGCGGAAACGGCAAAAAAACAATTATTTGGCGCAAGGCAACATGGACTAAAAGCCGGATCTTTGCTAAACTAGAAACTAACAAACTACTAGAGGCTTTAACTACTATGCCGTAGAAAATATACCTCACGAAACCGGTCCTTCGGGTCTTCTCTCCGCTGTCCGGCTCGTCCATCCACGCTCCGAGGGTCGATCCGGATCGTTGTCACCTCCGCGGCCTTCTTGAGTCGAAGACGATCCACCCGAGAGTTGTACACCGAGCTCCACCTCGAGCCGAGGCAACTAGGGCAACGAGATCGCTAGTCTAGATGCCCTAGATTGTGTAGTAGAGATATATGGAAGTGTTTGTCTTTGTGGGATCTTTTTCTCTCAACACATGAGATCAAAAGAAGAAATCAAGAGAAGGAAGAAGGAGGAGCTAGCAACCATGAAAGCTTTTCTTTTCTTCTCACAAGAACAAGAGAGAGAAATAAAAATGAATTATGAGCTAAAGAAATGAACCATGGTTGCAATAATGCAAAACCATCATCATTACAAATCCTTTCATGATAAAGTTGATGGCTACTAATTGAATCGACCATTTTCATAATCCATAAAAGAAAAAGAAATCCAAAGAAGAGTGTAGACCTCTCATGAAGGTCAATGGTCAACTCCGGTCAACGGGTCAACAAAGTCAAGAGAGGTCATGGTGGTCAAATGGTCAATGCAATTAGCCATCACTAAACTATCACTAAAAGGATTAGTAAACAATGTCTCCGGCTCATAATGGTTTTGACCAAACGAATTGTCAAAACCCTAATGAGCTTGCCACATAACGGTTTTGGCCGAACCAACTGCCAAAACCCTAATGGGGCACCTCCTCCTTTATCGCTCCTCAAAACTGTGCATACACACCCGCATCCGCATTCCGTAGAATGCGAATGCACAGAAGACAAAACAAATCCATCCGTGCAATACCAGGATCCGGCTTAAACCAAAGACTACTAGTATTGCCTGCCCGAACAGCATACGCACACAAGTGCACGTAAGTAATCGTAGCCCTGCCGTAAAACCATACGGCCTCTACACGTTTCGCTCAGTGCAGGGAAACTCTCTATGTGGGACTCTAAAGACTCAACACTACGCTGGCAGTGGGTTTAACCACAGACCGCAAGCGGCACTAGCTGTACGTAACGGTCCCCAGGTAGATGTCGATAAGAAGGCCGATGAGGTAAAACCATCCGAACTCCTGCTGAGCCTGTATGTGACAATCTCCGTACAGTCCGGTCTGTTCGTCTGATACATCGCATGGCGGGCCTAGGGGGTGGTGAACGTCAGTCCCCTAATAGCGGTACAAGTCGTGTCGGAGTGTAGCCCAGAACACCCTGAGATAACACTGGAAACCTACCAGTATATCTCACTTGCCCTGGCCAGGGACTACTTGTGTAATGGCTCTCCTAGACACAGTGCGATGTCAACCGCCAATACCGGGAGAGACGAATCCTGTCTAACCGTCACTACCTCCAAGTGCTTCGGGACTGCACCCAACTACTACCTGTTTGCACGACTCCTTTGAGCCGTGGTAGGGTAGTAATCTAAGTACAGTGGGAACACACTCGAGGCGAAGTGACAGTGTCAAGTCAGCGGACTAAGCTGTACTCATGTCACCTGGGAACTGATAACTGACGATAGGTATAATACCAACCAACAGTTCCCGATGAGTCTTGTCCAGTGTACTCGTAACCTAACGAGCACCCGCATACTATCTCCAGTACGACGTACTGATGGCTGTGGGACAGACCATCTCCCCTGCTGGGATGAGAAGCGCATACGCTAGTCTACTTCGGAGTATCGATGCCCTGTCTCGATAGTCCTACGACTAGGGACCTGTATAAGGATGTGCTTATAGATCACCCAGCCCCCACGAGTGTGACTGTCATCACAACGCTGGTAATCAAGCAAAGATCCTAAGGGCTCTACTAATATATATAAGCGATATGCTAAAAGAAACACATGCACATATTGAAGTAGAAACAAACTAAGTAGCATACTACCATTTTGAGCAAGATTGTCTATACAACTGTGGATATTCCAAGCTTCCATTAAGTAATATACAAGCTAGTATGATACAGTAATGGCCTCTAGGGCATATACACTAACAAAAACTTCACAAAAATCCTACTTTTCCGACATTTAACAAGGAATTCTGAATCTTTAACATATGAAAACTTGGAAAAAAGATGATATTTACCTATATGGATTGAGCACAAAGGAATTTTAAGCACTTGAAGTGTTTGTTTGAGACTTCATGAGGTTGTATTGGTCTAACTTGAAGTTTTGAAGATTCTAAATGAAGATATCATCAACTCTTGGTGATTTTATGAAGAGTTGCAAAAATTGAGATGAAGCTTTGAGGGAGAAGTGATAAGTTCAATTAGAAAAGGAAACGAACCATTAGAATTATGAGAGAATGAAGGAGGATGTGTAGATAACGGGGTAGAGCAAGCAGTAGAGCAAGTAGGAGGTGTTAGCTAGATAGTGTATGAGAGGGTCTGATGTGTATGAAGGTTTACCCTAAACCTATCATAAATCAAATACTCATTAACAAATAAAAACCTTTTACAATAAATACTTTTACAAATAAATACCACAATCTTACACCAAAATCTCATATCATTCTCAAAACAAAATACTTATCATTTTTAGAATATCTCATATTTTCATTTTCCTCAAAATAATTACATTTTTACGGATACCAATCCGGAACTCAAAATCCATACATGATATTATTTTCGTAAACTCATAATACCCATATTTAAATTTTAAATTAATATTTAGAATTTTTCAAAATATTACAGAAAATAACCAGCAACATTGAACAAGATCAATAAATGAAACAATCTATCCATGATATTAATTTTGTTATATATATATTAAATTATTAGAGTACACAATATTATTAAAAAGAGTATAAGATGTGTTCTGTAAAATAATACCTTAAACATCTATCCATTGTAACATAAAATTTTAGGATGTATTTATTGAGTTAAAATAAGTAAAAGGTAATATATGTGTTTGTTTATTTGATTAGCTACCCAGAGATATAGTATTTTACAAATGCTTTAAAAAAATTCGTCTTCAAACCAAACCAAATGCACCGTTATCGCTATTTATCCTACTTTAATATAGACCACGTAATCAAGTTTAAATAGTTTTTAGCACATGTTTAATTAAAAATTAGTCTTAATCAACGTTTTAAGGTTTATATCCATAATTTTATAAAAGCAAGACCGCTGGATTAGTAATTTCGTTTAAACAATGCATCCGAGAATGCTGAAACAAAAATAGTATAATATAACTCTTAAACTATGAAAATGTATAAACGATATATTGATATATGGTACGTCAGGAAATAAAATTGGGACCACCGCCATAAATTCTGAGAAAGGAAATACATAACAACTCACGAGAAACCCAAATCCATAGGTGGTTTCTCACTGGGTCCGCGAGAATAGGAAGAACCAGTGAGGATTACTTGGGGATAAAATCAAGGGTCCAGATACACAAGAGCATCCATCTATTAATCGAGAAGCAGCACCCGATCCGGATTCCCGAGGTCGCAAATTAAAACCCTAAACCCCTTTCCTCATTTGCCTCTCATTCCTCTCTCTATCTCCCATACATCTCTGCGCTGCTTCCTCCATTAATCCCTTCTCCAATGGCGAAGGCGAAGACCGAAAGCGATTCTTCGAAGAAGAAGAACAAGAGAAAGAAGAGGAAGAATCTACTATCAGCCCCAGCCGCCGCCGCCATGAAATCCTCTAAGCAACAAACGAAGATCAACCCTTTCGAGATCATGTGGTCTCGTAAGAAGTTCGATGTCCTCGGTAAGAAGCGAAAGGGCGAAGATCGCCGCATCGGCCTCGCCCGATCCCTCGCCGTCGAAAAGGTAAGCTCATACGAATCCAATCGAAACTTCTAGGGTTAGGGTTTTAAAATATTAGATTGGGTACTTATAATTAGACGATTTTTGTTTTCTTCTGTTTGCAGAGGAAGAAGACTTTGCAAAAGGAGTTTGAGCAAAGTACCAAGTCGTCGGTGTTTGTTGATAAGCGAATCGGTGAGAACGATGATAACTTGCAAGAATTCGATAAGTCTATATTAAGACTGCAGCGAGAACGTCAGGTAATGGATTATTTAAGTTTAATTTCCTTTTACCCCTACCGATGTCCAATTTCTTAACTTTGAATTGGATCACCTGCAAGCTTTGTGCTAGTGTCGTTAAAAGCTTTTCGTAGGAACAGATTTCTTAACCTGAACCGCTGCTGTCAGAATGGGCTCGGTCACTTGGTGTTATAGGACCTTTGCTCTTTAGTGTTCACCTTTAACCGAGGTTTTAAGTTTAGGCTTTAGGTTAATTTTTGCCTTGATCCAGAGAGAAATACTTTTGGGTTAGCTTGTTATGTATATCACTATATTAATATAGAATAGCAATGAAAAACCAAAGCCTGTGGACTTTATGAAGTAAAAAAAGAGATGAATCTTTAGTGCTATATGGAGGGAGTAATGCATGTCATCAATACATTAGAAGTGACAATGGAAGAAAAATTAGAACAACTATGAAGTTTGAGCTGTGTAACACTTATTTATAACACTATGACAAACATCCATACCACACAATGTTCGTCCATGAAATTGAAATACAAGCCGTATCACTCTTCTTAATACATCAAGTGCTAATTGGTCCACTCATCATGGTTCAACTTTGTCCTAGATTCACAAGTAACAGTGGAAGCCTCTTTGGGACCAAGCAATGATGTCCTAGCGCTCGAGTTTTCTTTCATGAGTTTGTTGAAATTGACTTAAGGAGTAACCTTACAATTGAGATGTCAATTATTTATAGAGAAAACTTTAAAACATCAATGAGGAATGCTCTTCATGCATCAAAAGATGAGTAGCAGAAAGATGAGTATCAGATCACACTATCACATTGTAGTAGCAGGAAACAAGAGACAATTATCTTTTCCTTAAAATGGGGAAATTGATAATAGTGAAAAGGATTTTTGTAACCTGGGAATTGATATGCCAATTCTTTATAGGTAGGTATTAAAACACCAGTGAGGAACGCACTTCGTGCATTTTTAAGATTTAAACTGAAAAATGGATGAGCGTAAAATGAGGAACATATCACATTGTAGTGGTGTAGGAAACAAGACTCGATTTATCTTTCGCTTAATACGGAGAAAGTGAATATTGGAAAGGATTTGTACCGTCACCTATATACATTATATGTTCTGGCTTCAATATGTATAGTGAACTGTCAATACAAGTTTATCTAGGTACCACGAGTCAAGGAATGCCATATGTTTTAGCATGCAAAATTATCTGTTGCACTATTCTAGTTGTTTAGGCATTTGACTCATTCTTTGCAATTTTTAAATGACTACAATGATGACCAGGCTTAGGTTTTACACTAAGCCAATAAGGCAGCTACGCATGAACCTAAAAGCTTTACTTTCAGAAACTATGATGTTGAAAAAAATGTCCTACGTTAAACAATCTTACATATATTCAAAATATATATGTTGTCTTTTATGTTTAAACTGCCCTCGATAGTTATCATAATGTTTTCTCAGATTTTTTTATTGTAAACTTTACATAAATTAAGAGTAAGTTCTTGTAATTTGCAGTTGTTATTGACTGGAGATTGTTTAACCCAAGTGTCTTCATTTTTCATAATCTTTGTGTTCCATTACTTAAATTCTAGTAATTTGGTATTATTTTAGTCATGATTTTACTTAAGTGCTTCATGTATTTGTTATTGTTCAAGAAAAGTAGCATACAGTCAAACATTTATCAAAATTTGAAACATACAAGCAATTTATGCATCTGCTTATTTTTCTTGTGCATTTATAATTGAATTTGGGCTTGATGGCTGTTTTGACCATTTCTTCTTTTTCATGCAAAACTCTTTTTCTAATGAGTCTATTTCTAATGAGCACACGCCACTAGAGTCTGTTTTGCTAACCTTGCTTTATCCTCTTTCTACAGTTGAAGTTAAGAAAAGGTAGCAAATATAATTTGGAGGATGATGATGAAAATGACACTGCATTTCATCAAACCTTAGCACTTTCGGAGATGGATGATTTTGATGAAGATATACCTCTTGAAGATGATGAAGATCCGTTAGGTGAGACTTAGGATACATACGCTCTATGTTGGAACACATGCTATAATCAGATATGTTTTTGTTCATGGAAATGCAATTTGAATGAAACTCTATGCTGGTTTCTCATGCATAAGCTTTTTGTTCATGGAAATGCAATTTGAATGAAACTCTATGCTTGTTTCTCACGCATAAGCTAACATGTCGAAAACATGACACATTCTCTGATTAAATAGATTAAGCCCAGTAGTACAAGCACAAAGCCACACAAACAGATTTGTTGTTCTTGTACAAGTGCATACACACAAACATAAGAAGGGTGGGGGACTTGAGTTCTTCATGTTGGATTTAAACTGAAATCCAACCTATTTAAACTCGCTGGTGGGGGTTCTTGAACTGAAAAACCCAATTAAAGAGCTCTACAACATATAGAATCCATTAAATAAACTTAAATGCCATGGAAGTTACTACTATATCCAAAGTTTGAAGATGCACATATACATTTATAGCATCATGGTGTTATGGTGTGATTCATGGCTTCAAACCAACGGTGTAGAATTATTATATAATTATTATATCATCATTTGAAAACACACCTTAAGCTTGGAAGAAGGAAGACCTTCTTGAAGCACTCAATCATAACTCATTCTCTCTCCTCCATCCCATCTCTTTATGCCCACACTTGCACGCACAAAGATATAGTTTAGATTTGGTAGTATATTCTAAGTAAGGCTTAACAATTTTATCATAAATTACAACAATTTTTATTCTTTACAACATGAGTGGGGTTAGTGTATAATTAAACAATATAGTACGCGTAAAGCTATACTAGATGGAGATGATAGGGAAATATTACTAACCTTTATATACTATAGGCCTAATTTCAATGAACTACAAATAAGTTTGGTCAATTTTCAAGGAACTGCTAAACATAAAATTATAATCTACCATTTGAGTTGAATGGTTTTCATAAATCAAAAGTCTCAACACAAACGGTTACAATAAACCCTCTTATATAGTTTTTAACGCACACCTGTACCTACTATAATCAACTCAAATCAACTCTAATTGACCGGACTAAGTAAACTACACTCTTGAAAAGGAAATAAAATCTATCTCACAAAAGGAAATAAAATTATATTTCATATTACCAAAACTTAATAAACTACTCTCTAAATACAAAAATAGAATCTACCATAATATTTGACCAAGTATCCATCATGTCTTTCCTCAATGTGCATCCTTAACTTTTTCTAATTTATTTAGGAAGGCAGCTGGGAGAAGGACATGTTGACCATGTATTAGAGCAAATAGAGTTTGCTTTTGTGCGCATACTTGAGACCGATATTTTTTCCTGTTAATGGTAGTGAAGGAAGTTTACCTTGAATTTTTTTAGTTGATGCATTTGGGAAGATATATCGCATGATCTGTGTAAAATTGATCATCTTATTACTTAATCAACATTTAGTTTTTTTTATGTAGGCACATGTTGAGGTTTATTAGTGTAAAACTCGATTTGGACCCAATACACATGAGCCCACACATGGATGCACATGATCTTGTAATATAGTGGGTGTCTATCCAAAAGACTCAAGCCTTTTGGAGGTTTATCCCATCTTATATTTTATACCCATACGCATCCTATAGTTTTTCCAATGTCGGACTAAATGTTAACAGTATTCTCAACACTGCCGCTCACGTGCAACGAAGATTTCACATGTGAGGGCTCAAACCTCATATGCAACGTGGATAAACAAACAAACACATGAACTCAGATACCATGTAAAACTCGGTTTGGGCCCACAACATATGAACCCACAAATTGATGCATATGGACTTTTAATATAGTGAGACTCCATCCAAAAGACTCAAGCCTTTTGGAGGTTTATCCTATCATATATTTTATACCCATATGCATCCTATAGTTTTTCCAATGTCGGAGTAAATGTTACCAATATTCTCAACACCTCCGCTCACGTGCAACGGGGATTTCACATGTGGGCTCAAACCTCATATGCAACGTGGATAAACAAACAAACACATGAGCTCTGATACCATGTAAAACTTGGTTTGGACCCACAACATATGAGCCCACAAGTTGATGCACATGGACTTTTAATATAGTGAGACTCCATCCAAAAGACTCAAGCCTTTTGGAGGTTTATCCCATCTTATATCTTATACCCATATGCATCCCATAGGTTTTCTAATGTGGGACTAAATGTTAACCATATTCTCAACAATTAGTTCATGTTTTTATACTTTGAAATTGAATTCTTTACCGACTTATCTGAGATTTTATAACATCCCTTCTATTACTATGTAGCAATGACAAGTATCTGGTCCCCTTGTTTCTTCATCCTTTTTCTTCTTTTTTACATTCAATTTTGATTACCCGTCTGTTTTCATTAACTTATAACTAAAAAGGCCAATGTTTACCTGCAATTCTTGATTTCCTCTTTTGCATTACTATGATACTGATGGGATGCTGATATTCATGACCTTGCTTTCTGTCAGGAACCATTCTCATTTAAACTCATCAATGCTAAAAGTATCTTTCTCCATGTTGCATCTTCGATTCTATCCTATTTGTAATTATTATTTATTTAGCCGCGTGCGCACACACTATAATGCTTACTACATGTCTTTGGTCATGCCCTACCATCAATTTTGTGTTGGTTGAACAAGGGCAAATTTTGTAGAGAGGTTTCACTAGCAGTATATGGTGGTTGATAAATCTATTTTACTAGGCTACAACCTCTCTTGGAAATAAAAGAAAGAAAAAGTAAAGAAGAAAAAATACTGTAGCTGCTTACCAAGGCTACACATGTTATATGTGATGTTTCCAAATGCTTGTCACTAGCACTTAAATGGATGTTCAAGAGTAGTTCAAATACAAACTAAAGTGTCTCATTTGCTAATAGATGCTCGATCTACATTATTGTTGAATTTACTAGAAGTATCTAAGTTCTGTAAGACGTATCGCCTGATTGCACATCGGAAGCGTTTCTTTGACTTCAACTTTCTGGAGTATGTTTCTGTGAATTAGTGAATACTTCCTATCTTCTGTTTTCAATTATTCCTTATCTCTAAAGATGTTTTTTTTTTTTGTGTTTGCAGATGGTTCACCATCTTCAAAATATTTGAGTTTTCATGCAGGGCATGGAACGCCAGAAACTGACTTGGTAGACGGAACAGAAAATGTGAGTTCTTATTTAGAAGAATAAATAACTTGTTTCTTGTTACTTGATTTTATCTTTTTTCCTTAGCCGACCCCAAAGATTTGGGATAGGGTTTTGCTGTTTCTGTTGCTTTATTTTTTATTCCAAACTTCATTCAATTTTAATCTGCTGTGCTGCCTGATTGATTATGAAATATGCTTGGTCTACTATATATTATTCTTTTTTTTTTATTTTCCATATAACCAATATGAAATTGAATTGGTTTTCTAAGTTTTCTGAGCTTATTTTACCTATGATAAATTTATTTCATATAGGTGCTAGTTTCCGCGATTAAGTTGTGAACTTTTTGTATAATTTCCTTTGATGTTGTATAATCACTTGCTGAAAAATTTATTCCTAACGGAGTTCTAATCACATGAGGCAAACAAAGTTAGGAATAATATATATCCATTAATTTTGCATCAGTAGCCTTTTGGTTACGCTTGCAGGGTTATGAAATAAGAAGACCTCAACAATGTATTAACCTGCGATTTATAAATGGCCAGCATGTTTCTAGTCCTTCCAACATGGACAAAGCTTCTAACACATGAGAGACACCTTAGAACAATTATATCTGCCGCGATGGTATTTTTACCTAGAAGTATAGGAATTAGCTATCACAACACAACAACAACAACTGAGCCTTTTATCCCAAGCATATGGGGTAGGCCACATGAACCAACATGAGAATCACGCCGGGTCCAACAGGATGAATTAGCTATCACCAGAATCCATAAACAGTTGAATCAAAGTATCTGTTGAAGTTCACAGAATCCCTTAGTGAATTGTTTGCTTTGTCATTTGTTGTTCGAGAAAATTTCGTTTGTCAGCAAAGTTTTATAAGCTTAGATGGGGCATATGGTTTGCAGAGAGTTTCCAAGTAGATGAGCCATCCAATGAAGGAATAAAGGTCTAAAAGGCAATTAAAATGGAGCATAAAAGATGTCATTTTCAACCCAAAATATAGATTATTTTACATAAGAAATAATATTCGCAGTTGAGTTATAAGAAGTAATAAAAGGAATTGAGTTACAATATCGCAGAGAGAAAGATTGAAAGACAGTTGCGTATCTGTCTTATATTGTTGATTTCTTAAATGAATGTTTGAGTTGGACTATAGGGCGTACAGGGTCCTAGTCACATATCTTTGATAGTAACAGTAAGAATTTTACTGAACTTGCCTTGCTCTGACGGAGACGGCTTATTTTCTTTTCCAGATAAAAGAAGCAAGTCTTAGTTTATAGACATTGAGAAACCTGTAAAAAAAACCGAGTGCAACTGATATAAAAATGTTAGATAGACGGGTTCTCAAAAAGATAGGATTAGTGAGCAGACCCAGAAGAAAATGGACGTAACTTTTGAGAGGGTAAAATGAGGAAAACTGATTGGGATAGTTTGGTAATCTGCAACGAGATCCAATATCTCAACAAAATTATGGTTAATGGTACAATGAGCGCTAGAGGTAAGACCTTAAGAAACAATGCTGGAGGCCGTGAAAAAATGCAAGAAGTGGAATCATGTAGCTGAAAATTTAGGACAAAGGCTTCTTGTTGTTTTTCCATGGATATTACTGTATGCTTATGCAAACTAAACAATAAATTAAGAGGATTTTCTGATGTAAGAGAAAAATGTCTTGTGTGGAATTATGTTTATATGCTACTTTGATAATGAAATTGCAAACTGTAAAAACTGTTGATCGATGGCTGTGGACTGTCTTTTGGGATGTAGAACAACTGATACGTTGAATTTCACTCGGCGTTTAAATGTAAGGATTGAAGTTGTGAATTCTATGAATGAAGATGATATATGTCCTTGGCTTATATACTGTGTTATCAAGATTTAAGATTTTGGTGGATGATATCTTATCCACATACATATATAAGGAAAATTACAGTCCATGTGACCCATGATGATATCTTCTTACTACATGAATTTTGATCCACAAACATATCAGGACATGATAACCGTGCTAAATGATGTTTCTTATTCATTGGGATGATACTTAATATGGTTTTGAGCCTGCAAAGGTAGAAACGGTCCAGCCCTGCGAGTGCATACTTTTCTGTACGATACCTTTGTGCAAAAGGAATGCGTATTTCCATGCATGCATGCTCATTACACTATGACACCTAATTCTTTTATATTTGGTTCTTGAGCGCTCTGCAAAATTCCTATTTTTTTTGTGAAAATGTTCTTCTACGGTCCTCCATACAATCAATGCAAATATGTTCGATTTCCGTAGATAATTTACTTTTAGTTCATTTGTGACAGTTTTTAATTTTTGATTTGCAGGTGCACAAAACCAAGAAACAAGTAATGTCAGAGATTATTTTGAAGAGCAAGTTTTACAAGGTTGTGTCCCATCCATTATTTTATTTGTGTTATTCTATATTTACTTAATCGTGTCAATGGGACTGCAGCTTCTGACAAATTCTTGTTACATCTAGTTTAGTTTTTTTAGCAACTGAGGTAACTATACCATCGTCTGTTAGCCTGGTCGTAAAGATATTTGACAGATCTCCACAAACACATTAAAGCCAACAAGCAATCAGTTTACATTGTGCGGTATGCGGCACCCAATGTTTAGTAAAGCGATTAAATGAACCAATGAATCTTCTCGGTATCAGAAAATTAGGACTGCATTATTCCTAATTTTGAGTGAAACTGGGAACGTCTTAGCGTTTTTTAATCATGAGTTAGTAACAACAGACCAACTGCATTGGAATTTATCCAGCAAACTATTTTTTCATTCTTACATATAACTCATGTCAAAATTTTACAATGCATTAAAACATTTACCACAAGCTTACAAGATCAAGAAGGTTGTTTTCACCAGCATTTGAGCAGACCTCTTAAGTCTTAAGAGTAAACATAAACAAGATACAACTATTTAACAGATAACCATCTCTGTCTCAAATTCATTGTAATACTACAACGAGTTGGTCCAAAGAAGTGCTATAGGGTGCATGCCTCTGAAAGTGCTTTGCTCACCCTGGTGCACACTTGTTTCTTCATTCGTATTTCTTGATTCTTAATTGTGGTATATCATATGGTCTTTACCATTGTTCTTGCTTACTAAAATACTTCTGTTGCATATTCTGGCCTATACATGAAGGTATTGAGCTTGTTTATCTGCTATTGGTATTTCAGGCCCAGAAAGCAAAGGATAAGGAAGAGGATGATCATCTAGCGGAAAAATTAGATCAAGACTTCACATCCTTGGCACAAAGTGAGGCCCTAGCATCTTTAACACAACCAAGTAAGATGAGTGCTCTAAAAGCTATTGCAAACAAGAGTAATACCAGTCAGTTAAGTAAACAAGGATTATCAAGTTCAGAAAAGAAAGAATCCTTTATAAAGGTAAGGCAACATGTCGACTGTTTCGGACGTGTATTATATCTTAGGATGTAATTTTGATCACAGGCGCATATCTCAACTGCCTTTATTTGTTTTTCCCGACTAGCCTTTTATTCATTGAAAAACATATATGCAAAGGTGGCTTGCTAACATAATTATTTGCGTCATGAATTCTGCTGAATCCTAATATATAGGTTTTCTTATTCAGTGAAGTCCGGCGACCACCCTTTTAATTTCCTTAAGAATTATTGGAATAACAACATGGATCTAGTTCCTTTCGTATCTACTCGATCCTTTAAGAATATTATACTTGTTTACTTGTTGTCTAATATCCAGCAAGATACGGGTTAGATGGATAATAATGTCAAATCTATGCCAACTATGGGGGAACATCTGAATCTCTTGCATTCTGCATATACTGTTTTTAATACACCTGATCGAGCTTTCAAGTGGATACTGAAAATGTTCTATTCATCTACAACAATGACATGATTTTTATTCCTAGCAATTCATAGGCACATGTTGAATGCCGAATTCCTCTATTCTTCCCCCCTAGCTTAGGTTTTTGTCTGTTCACATTAGACTTCTGTCCTATTTCCATTTCCATCAAAATTTTGAAGTCAATAAATACTTCCAAGCATGCATTTACTTACCATAAGCGCAATAACCCTCGCTGCCCTGTGATTCCTTGGTTGTAGTTTTGGTTTGTATATTTTGTTTTCCTTTATATTTCTTAAATGACTACATAGGTTACCCACTCAGCCCACTTAAACAGATATCATTACAATTCATTTGATTCTGTTCGCAGGATAAACCTGATGCTTATGACAAACTTGTCAAAGAGATGTCACTCGATATGCGTGCTCGGCCATCAGACAGAACGAAGACCCCAGAAGAAATTGCTCAAGAAGAGAGGGAACGACTTGAAGCATTAGAGGTAAGTCAGCATCACTTATAAGATGATATATTAGTAAAGTTTGTCCAAGTTTCTTTGAGCTGTGCTACTAGGAAGCAACTCCACGGTCATGTGTTGGTGCCAAGTGAGATCAATATCGAGTATTGAATGAACTTACAGTGCAATTAGACGCCTAAAGAACAGATAACAAATTGGTTCTTCTCTTATGAAATGTAATGTTATAAGTAACTATTTTGTAAAAATGTAAAGTAAAAGTACATATCCACAAGCACTATTTTGTATATAATTTTGAAATATGTAAAGTCAGAAATAGAGCTTTGTTAGCTCACATACATATTGAAAAGTTAAAGAATTGCATATTTCTAATCGGGAGAAAAAACATATAGAGTCAAATATACTTCAATTACGTTGTAGGCGGAACGCTCTATATGCAAGTTCAAACTAATTTAAGACATACAGCCAGTCAAAGTTAAGCTAGAAACTATCAAGAAGATAATAATTAATAGCACCTCCTTTATGTTCTTATATTATATCATTTGCCATTTCCTCCCATACAATCAAACTCATTTAAGTATTCGCTGGGCTCAAAAACAATTATAAATTCTGATTGAAAACAATTTACTTTAAAATCACATAAACTTGCTCCAAATATGGAAATTTAAAACCTCAGGTAAAAGATGTGCATACATTAGTACCAATAATGCGACTGCACATTTTTCCCAAAAAAACATAATATGACTGCACTTCTCTGTATATATTGAATTTGATTTGGCGGATGCCACAATGATCTTTTTTCGAGAATCGAAAGGGAGAAAATTAAGAACCATAAATTGAAACTTATACGTGGAATTACATAATTATTTGAAAACCACTTAAAACTCTTCATATGATATTCTTCGAAAAGCAAAGTCGGATCTACTTATCATGGTTAAGAATTAAACATAAGAATCTATTTGATAATACTTTTTAAAAGAGAAAATTACACACCAAATGATATATTCTAAGCCACAAAATTTGAGGACAGAAAGAAAATCTAGAAAAACCAAGTTGCAAATTAAGAAAAGAGAAAGGTTGTGTTTTTTTACTTTCTTTTTATACTCCACTTAATGCTATATATATGGGTTGATGGGCATTGTTGTTCTGTTTGTAACTTGTAGGAAGAGCGCCGGAAAAGGATGTGTAATACCGATTCCTCTGATGACGACGGCAGTGATGGTGAAGATCACAATATGGGACCCACAAAGTTCAAGTCTGTGTCAGGAGATGACCTTGGAGATTCATTTTCAGTTGAGGAGGAAACAGCAGATAAGAAGGGCTGGGTTGATGATATTTATGAAAAAGAAGATGGAGGCAATCAAGATAAGGAAAACACATCTCTCGAGGGTTCAGAAAGTAGTGAAGAAGAAGAGGAAGAAGGAAGTGGCAGTGAGGATGATGGTGATGACGACACGAGTGGTAATGAGCTTGGGAAGATGTCCTCTATGAAAGATTGGGAGCAAAGTGATGATGATGACCTGGATCTGGATGATAATGATGATAGTGATGAGACAGAGCTCATTAGAGTAAACAAGAAAGCAGAAAAGGCAGAATCTATTGATTATAAGAAATCTAGTTCTACAGGGAACCAGGCTGTGCCCAAACCAGAGGCTCTTCCTTTTGTAATTGAAGCTCCAAAGAACCTGGAAGAACTGTCATCTTTACTTGATGGACGATCAGATGAGGAAGTTGCTGATGCTATTAATCGAATCCGTGCATGCAACTCAATAAGGCTTGCTGCAGAGAACCGAAGGAAAATGCAAGTACGTCTGTCTACTGCTTTAAGTAGTAAGCTGCTTGCTTGTCTAATTGAATTTACATACCAATAAATTGGTTGTAATTTCAATTAGGGAAACACCAAGTTTTGAGCATATTTTTTTAGTTAAAAAGTTGGACCCAGGTGTGAGATCCGTCCCCTCTAGAAAAATGGGATTGCTCCTCTCCTGTGGTGCTTACATTCCTTGAGTTGTGACCTTTTCACAATTCTCATGCCTTGACAACTCTCCCACCTCTTAGAGTAGTTTTGAGCATAATTATCACATTATTGATACAGATTATCACTTTGCTAACATGTAATTCGTGAATTGCAGGTTTTTTTTGGCATTCTTTTGCAGTATTTTGCTGTCCAAGCAACTCAGAGACCGCTGAGTTTAAAAAGATTGGATTCCCTAGTCAAATCTTTGATAGAAATGAGTGTGGAGACTCCATATTTTGCAGCTATTTGTGCTCGGCAGAGACTAATACACATACGGGCAAGATTTTGTGAGGATATCAAAATCCCAGGTTACATCTTTATATTTATCAATCTATTTGTACCATACATTACATTATTGGCCTGTATGATAACTTTGATTCATTTATTGGATGATTTCTTACGCTGCAGAGAAGAGCAGCTGGCCATCTTTGAAGACTTTACTTTTGTTGAGACTCTGGTCGTTGATATTTCCATGTTCTGACTTCCGGCATGTAGTTATGACTCCTGCACTCCTCCTTATGTGCGAGTATCTTATGCGCTGTCCTGTTATTTCTGGTCAAGATGTCGCTGTTGGATCGTTTTTGTGTTCCATGGTGCTCTTTGTAAGTGCCTTTAAGAGAATTTTAGTTAATCTGGTATTCTAATGTTAGAAGATTACAGCTGGAAGATATTTTCCCCATTGTCTCTGATTTCATTTACATTGTTGCATTTGAAGCTCTGATATATTTTTATTTAATGTACAGATAGCTAAACAATCTCAGAAGTTCTGCCCTGAGGCTATAATCTTTCTGCAAACCCTTTTGATGTCTAGTTTGGAGCCAGATCACAGACTACAACAGTATTCTCAGGTATGACTTTGAGGTTAAATACTATGGGACAATCGAACTTCACTCTTATGACATCTGATTGACATGCCCAGCTGTAATAATGCTAAACGCTAAATGTGTAATTTGGCATCACAGAGCCACCATCTTATGAAGTTACAAATGTTAAAACCATGGCTAGTGATATCTGATCAAACAATCGAAGTGAACCCTATTAATTTCCTTACGGTCATGGACATGAAAGCGGGCTCACCTTTTTTTATGTCTGATAATTTCAAGTAAGTCATACTTACAATTTGTTTGTTATAGTTGCAAAAATATGCATGGTCTTTCCAGAAACTTTGTTTCCTTATTCATCTTTTCAATTTCTCAATGGCAGGGCTAGCATACTTGTAACTGTGGTTGAAACATTAAAAGGATTTATCAACATATATGAAAACTTGAGCTCCTTTTCTGAAATATTTTTGCCCATTTCTGATTTGCTGCATCAAGTGCTACATAAAGCAAACTTTCCAAGTTTGCTACAAGGAATAATGAAAGATGTTATTGATTTGATAAAGACAAAAGCCAATGAACATCAGATGCTGAGGCAACCACTTCAAATGCGAAAACAAAAGCCTGTGCCAATCAAATTACTTAACCCAAAATTTGAAGAAAGGTACATATTTTTTCTAATCATTGCAAGTTGAGTTGTCTTTTATGGGCATTGAATAAGCATTGATGATGGCATGATAGACAAACATATGTTCTTTGCACTTTCTATATGGGAATCTTATAATTTAGTTGCCATAACCTCCTGCTTCAGTATCTATATTGCCTCCCCTGTTTGCTCCCCCCCCCCCCCCCCCCCCAAAAAAAAAAGGCAGAAAAGGGGATGGAAAAGACGACTCAAAATTCAAAATTTGAGTTTCTACATTGAGGTGTTGATGCACAATCTGTGGCATTTTGATTCCATTGCAATAAATCTTATGCAGTTTTGTTAAGGGTCGAGACTATGATCCTGATAGAGAAAGGGCAGAGAGAAAGAAGTTAAGGAAACTTTTGAAGAGAGAAGCCAAGGGGGCAGTACGTGAACTACGAAAGGATAATCATTTCATATTTGGATTGAAGGAGAAGGATAGGTTACTCGAACAAGAGGAGCGTGCAGAAAAATATGGTAAAGCAAGGGCTTTCCTTCAAGAACAAGAGCATGCCTTTAAATCTGGGCAACTTGGTAAAGGCAGAAAGAGGAGGAGGTGAGGCCTGCATGATGTCCATATACTGGATTCTGCTTCCAATCTGTTTAAGGTATGGGCCAAGCTGATTAGTTTATTTCATTTTTGGTTGTGTTTATGTGTTGACCAATCTATGTTTTTAGTAAACGAAAAGCTGTAACATAACTCATGCATGAATTTGTTCATGATGTGGCATTTCTTATTGATCCAAGCGTGTTGTATGTTCGTTGAAAGAAGGCTTAATTTCCTAGAACTACCTTAAATTTTACCTATATGGGGCATCTAGCTACCAAACGAAACGGTCTCTAAATTATGAAAACTACCATGACTAATGACCAAAGCTGGTCAACACATAACAGTGTTAATTGTGCATATGAAATGACATTCTTGCCCTTTTAATAATTGTAGTTGATTAAATTTTGAAATATTAATTATTTTAGTAAGATTTTTAATCATTGTAAACTAAAAACTTATTGGCGATGGTGGAGGTGGCGACGGGTGAAGGTGGCCGGCGGCGGCGGCGAGGAGGTGGATGGAAGCGGCTATGGCTTTGGCGGCAAGAGTATGAAGGAGCTGAAGGGAAGGGTTAGGGTTAGGCTAAAGTCGGGGAATGAGAATGAAGAAGGAAATGAAAGGAAGGGCGATGAGGAGGTGACTGGAGGCTGCGGCGTCAAGAGAGCACATGGATTCTATGGCTAGGGTGCCTAGGGTTGCGTTAGTTTAGAGTTAGGGGGGAGGGGGGCGGAAGGAGATGGCAGCAGGGGTGGCGTGGGAGGTGGGCGGCACAGTGGTGGTCAAAGCAGAGGGGGCAGCGGCTAGGGTTAGGATGAGGGTTAGATTTACATTAAAGAAGGGTATTTTTAGGGGTTTATTTTGCTTTTTCTTATGATGTTGCAGCTTGAGTGAGGGTGACATGGCGGTGCTGTGGCGTTGCAAGTGCCGACGGTAGTTTCTCGTAATTAACAGACCTTTTTGTAGTATTTTGCCTTGCCAGTAAATGTTTTGGTAGTATCTGGGAATCAAGTCTTGAAACTACACAGTTAAAAGGTAAAATCTGAAATCACAGCAAAAGTTGTGTTCCCTTTTTGCACTGTAGCTGTTCTCACCCTCTTAATTTTCTCTTGTTCAACTGCTTTTTAAATGACAAGGATTGAGAGAACTTTTGCAAGGTCAAAACTTATGGCTTGTTACTTTTACTAAGCTAATAAACTAACCCAGCCCTTCACTACACAAGTGCCTAACTGACCCCTTTGCCTATAACCTGAAGTAGTTATAGTGCTTTGTGCAAGTTTTTTCCCATGGTTGCTTATATTCTGCATAATCTGATCAGATTAAGTTTTGGTTAGCTCAAGAACTCCGGGGGCTCATCCCAAGCTTCGGAGCTTATGATCCAAGATATACCTTTCCTTTACGTGAATAATATCCTTCTTAACTGAAGGTTTAGAAATGTACTTGACATAATCTCATGGAGAAGAAATTAGAAAAATTGGGACCAAGGCTTTTAAGAACCTCACCTTCGTTCAGGAAGTAAAGTTAACAAAGTAGATATGGGCCTTATACACAGTGACATCCACAAGTGCAATCTGCAGTGTACCTCCTTTCGTAACTAGACTAGTTATGGGCCTTATACACATTGTGTCAAACTGAAAGCTGTTCTTAAATAGACTAGATAATTCTTTCCTTTATCGGCTTAAGCCGCTTCTCTAGGCAATTGCTCAACCTGATATAGAAGTTTGTCAGCACATAAGTGCACATTGCGGACCATTCTCCTCTTTAGAGGATGGATTTTAAGCTTTGGATGCTGGGTCAAATATATCTGTTCTTATACTCAAAATTGGCAAGTTTGATGTAATATCCATATTCTTAAGCTTCGGATGCTGGGTCAAACAATGATGACTTTGTGACGATCCTATATTGTTTTCTCCTTTGAAAGATAAAAATATACCTCCCAAATATTTCATGTGCTTTTTATAGCGACTATTATGCTAAGTGCTCACCTGCTCATGGATAGACCGTCTACATGATTGTTTGAATTCTAACGTTTACACCATCCTCTTATGCTAAGTGCTCACCTGCTCATGCAGGACAATAATTTTAAGCTTCTGTGCAAAATTTTACTCAAATCTCCTACTTTGCTGAAACTTGTAGGTCAACTGATTCCGTACTGGAGGTGTAGCTACGTGTTGCAGTATACAGTATGTGGAGTTCTTCCCTTTTTGCATTTCTATGGGGAGCGAATTAGGATGCTGGTGTTGGAGATGTAATATATGCTTTTTTGTTCTAATCTATTGGACACTAATATTCTTATGCTGCCCAATGTCGTAAAATTTTGTTAGCCTAGTATGTTTTTAATATCGTTATTAAGATTGAACAATGTTTTACACTCGTGTAGGGTTTGCCCTACTCAAATTTGTACCTTTTTTTCTCTGAACACTGCAAAATTTTTTCTATAGCAGTATCTTTCCTTGGTTGGTTTCCATTTTCCATACAAAGTTACGGGGATATGAACGAGCCTGTAGAAATTTCATGCAAAAGCTTGGAAGAAAACTGCTGTTCCAAAAGCACAATCAATAAGCTGTCGCAAGTTTTAATTATTGGAAAACGATACTAGTAAACAAAATACATCATGTGGCAAAGGGGTTAGGGAGCACATGTCTTGTAAGTTTTGCAGCTAAAGAATTGGAGATCTTTGCGATTTTTTGCTGAGGAAAAATTTAAAAGCTTTTCCTTTTATCACAATACGAACTAGCGCTTATGAGGGAAGAGGTTGGGACAGTTGTCAAAATAAGTAGGCAAGCGGAATTTTTAACTCGAGACAAGAAAGGAATATGCCTACAGAAATATGCCAAAATGAAGAAACACAACTAGAGATTCAACGAACTCATGAACTGTTCCTTAGCCATTGTTAATGCCCCAAAAAAAGAAAAGAAAACAGAATTCATGATTTGAGCTTCTTCTAGATTCGGCGCTCCCTCTCAGTGTCGTTCAACTTTTTGGAAGCAGTCATCAGAATTTTGGATGCCAGTTTGTAAAGAGGTGCACATAATGGAGTTAGGATCGTCACCAGAGAGCAAAGCCAACCCCACGCCATCTCTCTCTCTCTCTCCCCCCTCTCTCTACTTGTTTAACATTTTTAGAGGTTACTTTGAGGGATTTAAATAGAATAAGAGGTCCTGGGTAAAGTTTGAAGGATAATGAATCGTTGGTTGCAAGTTTGGGTTTCCAAGATTCCAACTTTAATTCCGCCTTTGCATTTTCTGTTATTTAAATTTTATTGTTATTGGAACAGCTCGAACATGCATCTTAATTTTGTACACATAGGAAGAGGAATAGACTGCTGAATAAATATATAGACTCTAGTCCCCATGAAATGTTGAGTAATATAAAGTGATGCATCAATTGTCCTGCTATTGGCCTGGATTTGCGGAGTGCTATTGTTTTCATACTATTTTGATGCTATTTGTGAATCCTATCTCACATCAGGATCACAACATCACGGCTTCTCTTGTTTAACCCTATTAGCCACCATTAGTTCATGAATAGCATCAATACTATGTGCTCAAAATAGCACTCATCCCGAATCCTGCTAGCTCCTAGTCATTATTTTAGAAAAAATATTAATAATTAGGCTTAATTTGTTTTATCTCTTTGGGCAAAAAAAAGCCACAAAATTAGAGGAAATTACCATATCTAACGGTGGCATGTAAGCATTCACAGTGTCACGTTATCGCGTTATTTAACTTGCCACCTCATGCTGGAATTTTTATAAAATTTTGGCACATTTTATTGTTAAAATAATCTATGTATATTAGTAAAATTTAATTATCCATTTTACTGGTTAGTCATTATGTTTCTATTAATTAGGTATATATCATTTGAGCCAAGGCTTAGGAATGCTAGCATTTTGCAGAGAGTGTGTGTGTGTGTGTATGTATAAATTGACCCAATATTAAAGAAAAATCTATAGGGGTAGAAGATTCTCTCGTCTCTTAACAGCAGAATAGTACTTCATAACTCTTACTGTGATATTTTTTATTCAGAAATTATTATAGGAGCAGTTACTGATTGATTTCATCCAACATTCAGTGGGTCCCACCTGTAAAATCTGAAAGATGAGAAACAAAATTTTAATTTATTTCTTAATATAAAATGTTTGGAATTTTATAATTTTTTTGTTTGATTTTTTGAGAATCGGATAATGCCACCTCCGCAATCAATTAGGGAATTGTAGACTCACACATCATCGAAAAAACATGCCTAACATTTGAAACGTCAACAATCAATCGGCGCATGCATAACTGGATTTTTTGAAATTGAAATTTTATCGAATGATCTCTACTTAATTTGCAAATTTGAAGAGTAAAAGCCGTGATTCATGGGCCAGCATGGGTTGCAGAATGCGGCCGCTGCTGTTTAAAACCCATAAAACGTTTTTCCTCTCCAAGTTCTTAGATTTAATTTTGGGTATTTGGCTCATTAAAAGTAATAACTAGTTGAAAAATAGCTCGAAATGGGATATATATGCGCATGCATGGAGGGTGCATGTTGTTGTGAAAAATCGGCATCAAAATACGCAGCGTATGATCGATACACGCGAATCGAAACTAATGAAAAAGATTAAACACATTAATTATGAAAAAGTAATAAGTAATAATAAAAAAACACACCTAGCAAAGTGTTAGGATGCTTGTGCTAGGACCGCTTCACTAGAGGACCATGCGAAATACATAACGATTTTAAAGCTAGCACAAGCAACCAATCCCAAAAAATCATCCATATACTAAAAATAGCAAAAACTAGTAAAGCATGTCAAAAGCAAGTTTGAGTTTTTATAGAACTACAACCTTTTAAGCGTGACTACTAAGTTTTAGTAGATCTTTGCTAAGCTTCGAGTCCACCGGAAACGAGCTTGGATGCCGTTCTTTCTCACCGAAAATAATCAACCTGAAGGAAATCCAACCCAAGCTCCACTTCACCAAAGAAAACTCCAAGTAAAGCAACTTGCTTTCACTTTTGCGAGAAATGAGAACACAACATGATGTATAATGGTTTTATTTTCATTTTCTTTTTCCTTTCTTTTCTTTTGCTCTCTACACTGGACAAAGGAGCAGAGAATGAGGATCCACCAACCATGTAAATCTTTAGAATAAAATAATACACACCATTCCTCCATGTCCTTGCCTATCTTTTGGGTCATTTCTATCTTTTTATTCCTTTTATTAGAAAAAGAAAATGACTTGTCCTCCTTCTAGATGCATGTATATATCAAATATATAATACATACAAGTATATGTATCGTATGCATATACGCGTATTCGTATCGTATACGGGTAGCAAATGTGAGAGAAATAGAAAATGAACATAATACTAGAATTCACACACATATATAATATTATTAAATGAACACCTGAGTTAATAATCCGGCTTTATCATAAGCCGGTTAGTATTATTAAACATCCGATTAATGTACGTGTATCAAATACACGCGTTTAATCAAAGCCCCGCACGTATCATCATATGCGCTCTACATCGTTTCACCTGAACCGGGAAACCCTCTGTGTGAGACTCTAAAAACTCAACAATACGCTGGCATTGAGTTACCGGGTCAAATCCATAAGCACAAGAACGTTAGCGGCACTAGCTGTACGTAACGGCTATCTAGATATCTGTCAAAAGAAAGGGTAACAAACAAACTCGTCCGTACACTACAGAGCCTATCAGTGACATTCACCGTATAGTCCGGTATCTTCGTCAGAAAGTGTCGCATATTGGGTCTGAGGGTGAATTCAGTCAGACCCCTAATTGTAAGGTTTCTTAGCACCCTCACTATATTTTGTAATGCATCAAGCATGCAATTTTAAAAATCTTGGAGTGCTAACAAACCCTAACACAAGGATCTTAACTAGAGAATTAGGGTAAAGCGAATATGTAAACTGTTAGTGATATATGCCCTAGAGGCCATTATTGTATCATACTGGATTGTATATTACTTAATGGGAGCTTGGGATATACACGGATATAGTAACAATCTTGCTCAAAATGGTAGTATGCTACCTGGTTTGTTTCTACCTCAATATGTGCATGTGTTTCTTTTAGCATATCGCTTATACATATTGGTAGAGCCCTTAGGATCTTTGCTTGATTACCAGCGTTGTGATGACAGTCACACTAGTGGGGGCTTGGTAACCTATAAGCACATCCTATACAGGTCCCTAGTCGTAGAATTATCGAGATGGGGCATCGGTACTCCACAGTAGACTAGTGTATACGCTTCTCATCCCAGCAGGGGAGATGGTCTGTACCACAGCCATTAGTACGTCGTACTGGAGATAGTATGCAGGTGCTCATTAGGTTATGAGTACACCGGACAGGACTCGTCCGGAACTGTTGGTGGGTATTATACCTGTCGTCGGGTAGCAGTTCCCAGGTGACATGAGTGCAGCTTAGCCCGTCGACTTGACACTGCTACTTCGCCTCGAGTGTGTTCCCACTGTACTTTGATTACTACCCTACCACGACTCAAAGGAGTCATGCAAATAGGTAGTAGTTGGGTGCAGTCCCGAAGCACATGGAGGCAGTGGCGGTTAGATAGGATTCTTCTCTCCCGGTATTGGGGGTTGATATCGCGCTGTGTTCGGAAGGCCATTACACAAAGTTCTTGGCCAAGGCAAGCGAGATTTACTGGTAGGTATTCCAGTAGTTTCTCAGGGTGTATTGGGCTACTCTTCGACATGACTTATTTCGCTATTAGGGGTCTGACGATTACCGCCCTTAGGCCCGATATGCGATACTCTTAGACGAACAGACCGGACTGTACAAAGATTGTCACATTCAGGCTCGGTAGGAGTTCGGATGGGTTTTCCTCATCGGCCTTCTTATCGACATCTACTTGGGGACCGTTACGTGCAGCTAGTACCTCTTGCGGCCTGTGGTTAAACCCACTGCCAGCGTAGTGTCGAGTCTTTAGAGTCCCACATAGAGAGTTTCCCTACACCGGGCAAAAGATGTAGAGGTCGTATGGTTTTACGGCAGGGCTTCGATCACTTACGTGCACTTGTGCGCGTATGATGTTCGGGCGGATAATACTAGTGGGCTTTAGTTTAAGCCGGATCCTAGTATTATATTGATGGATCAGTTTCGTCTCTTTGTATTCGTGTTTCTCGGAACACGAATGCGGGTATGTATATACGGATGAGAGGGGCGTAGAAGGAGACACCTCATTAGGGTTTTGACCATTTACTTGATTAAAACAATTATGAGGCGGAGGAAAATATTTGCTATATTTGTAAATAATAATTGTGGCATGGCTACTTGTTTTGACTTCTTGACTTGGTTTGAATCTTTGACTAGATATTTCTTGCGAGATATTTTGCGGCACTAGATATTTTGGGTGAGATATTTTCTTGCCATGCTTGTAGTCATGTCAAGGGATCCATCTCATTTTATCATGATCATTATCAAAAACCATTTCTGTTTTCCTCAAGCTAGCTCTCTTCTTCTTCCTCATATCAAAAACCTTTAAGGTCTCATGAGTTGAGTAAACTAGGGTTCCAAGAGACAAATAAATCCATCTTCATTCTCTACATCACCCAGGCCATCTAGTTTAGCAAGCTAGTTTCCCTAGTTACCTTGAATTTGAGGTTGGAGCTCGAACTATAGACTCTCGGGTGGATCGTTTTTGACTCGAGGAAGCCGACGAGGAAGCTACGGCCCGGATCGATCCTTGGAGCATACGATGACGAGGAGGATAGCGGAGAAGATCCGAAGGACTTGTATCATGAGGTATAACATTCTTTCCGACTAGTTAAATCTTATGTTGTTTGCTAGCTAGGGTTTATGGACGATCCTTGGTTCTAGTCGGTGTTGCGAAGCCCGTTAAAATCAATTTTTGCAAATTCCGCCTCCCCGCGAGCACGTGGGGTGCGCGACATCGACTTACAGTGGTATTAGTGCCTCTCATAAACCCTAGATAGCTTGTAGCGATGTTAGAATTCCGCCGGTTTTTGTCGTGCAAAAACTGCCGAAAAAACAGTTTTCAAAAGTGAAGTTTTGAGTTGTTTGCACACCCCGCGAGCTCACGGTTTGAACCGAAAAGCCGCGGGATGGAGTGTTCGCACCCCGTGGACCTTCCGGGGGGGGGGGGCCTAAACGGCTGGGCCCACTCCCCAAGGCCACCACAAGGTGGTCTTGGCGGTGGGGACCCGAAACTGCCCCACCTTAGGCAGTTTCGGGTCTGCCTCACCCTCTGGCCACCTCGTGGTGGCCTCAAGGGTGGGGTACCCTCTCTAGGCTCCCCGAATCGAAGTTAATTTCATGCTCTAACTTCCCGCGAAGGTTCAGGAGCGTTTCGTTTTGATTCGGACTTCCGAACTGGCTCAAACCTATCGGTTTTTGGAACTTTAACTCACTGGATTTTCATGTCTTTGAAAATTGTTTAAGTTTGCTAATTTCGTGCGGAATGTTAGTTATATGTATGCCCTAGAGGCTATTACTGTACATACGATGTATATTGTAGTGGATGCTTGGACATATATAGGGAGGACTTTCTTGCTCGACATGATAGTACGCTATCTGGTTACTCTTTATCTTAACATGTACTCTGATTGTCTCTATGTCACATGTTGATAAAGCCCTTAGGATGAGTACTTGACTACCAGGACTATGAAGCAAATCATACTAGTGAGGACAGTGTAGTCGCCAAGTACATCCTTCAAATATTCCTAGTCGTGGAAGTACCGAGACAGGGCATCGATACTCCAGAGTAGACTAGCGTATACGCTTCTTGACCCATATGATGGGTAATGAATGATCTCATATCCATTGGTGTTTGATATCAGAGAAGGTATACGGGTGCTCAGTGGAGACTGGGTACACTGGACGGACTCGTCGAGAACTCCCAGATGGTATTATACCTCACGTCAGATGGCAGTTCTCTGGTGACACTGGTACAGGTTAGTCTGTAGACCCGAGACCGTCATAGAGTCTTGTGTGATTCCCACTGTGCTTGATTTCCATCATACCACGTCCAAGAGGGCGTGCAAAAAGGTGGCTTTTGGGTACAGTCCCGAATCACATGGAGGTAATGAGCGATAGGAGGGGATTCGTCTCTCCCGGTATAGGGAGTTGATGTTGCGCTGTGTTCGATTGGCTATAACTGGAAATCCTAGGCCAGGGTTGCTGAGATTTACTGGTAAGTGTTATCAGTAGTTTCTCGAACTGTTATGGACCTCATATCGACACGACTTATCAAGCTACTGGGGTCTGACGTTTACCACCCCTAGGCGAGATATGCGACATATCAGACGAAGAGACCGAACTGTACGAGAGTGTTACCGACTGGATTCACAGGAGAATGCACATGCTTGCTTGTTGATCTTATGAGCGCTCAATACCTGGGTGGCTGTTACGTTTAGCTGACCGCTTGCAGCTTGTGGGTGTTTGATATGATCATCACCTACTGCCGGCGTATTGACGATTCTTTAGAGTCCTACACAGAGATTTCTTGGCTCAGGCAAAATGGAGTAGGAGCACATATGTGATATGTGCGGGACCGAGAACAATACGCGTATGTGATACCGTATTAGATTCTCGCGATATGAGATATCGGCCGGGTATATGTGATATAGCCGGGTCATCGGATCAAGTGTTGATTCGATGAACTGATTCAGATTATATTAGTTGGTTATTTGTGAAATAGCCGGATTATCGGATCAAGTGTTGATTCGATAATTTAAAGTATAATTATATATTTGATATATTAAATTACATTAACTGATATAAGCTCACTAAAAGATTCTTTTTCTCACTCGGGTAATACATTGATATATATGCGATATATGTTAATTGTATTATTTTATTTTGTTACAATAAATATTATATATGTGATATATAATATTGTAACATGATATGGTTATTAATGCAACATGTTTTGTGGTGTTTAATTGAGGTTAGGGTTTGGATTAGGGTTAAGTCTTCATGAAGCTTTCAAGAAGCTTCTTGAAGCTTTCAAGAAGCTTCTTGAAGCTTTGAAAACTTTGACTTGGATATTTTGTGATATTTGCTTAACCCAACCCAACCCTTTAACCCTAGTTATGTCTTTACAATGGTTAGCCTTCTCATTATCTACCATGGTTGCATTTTTAATCACACACTAGAGTTTCATTATTCACCACAAAAGGATTCTTCTTCTTCTTCCTTGAGTTCTTGATGGAAAAGCTTACTAGCTTTTTCATTAGTGATGAAAATGAGTGAGTTAATGAAAACAAATGAGAGCTAAAATTCTACTTCATCATCCTAATCTATCCTAGCCATTTAGATTAGGGTGTTCACTTCATTTAGTGAGTGAGAGCTTGTGTTAATGAAACTTCAAGGTAGATCATCTTTGTTATCGAAGATCGGAAGCAAGCTTGCATCTTTCTCTTCGTGGAGCCTCTCAAGAGTCCGGAACTTGATGATCGCAGCGAAGGGACCACAACACGGAGCTTATGAAGTGAAGGACCGGACTACAAAGGTTGTAATCCCAAACTCTTAGATGTTAAAGTGTTTAACATGCTTTGTTTCGCCTAATCTCTAGTCTAAGATCTTGGTTTAGGGTTGTTCGGCATGTCTAAATTTTAAATCGGGCATGGTTGATGCCTTATAGACCCTTGTGAGAGTGCCTTGTAACCCTACTGTGGTATCAGAGCCAAGCTAGAGCTTTAGGCGAAGTTTAAAGTCCGATCGAACTCCGAATACCCGTAGTTTCTGGAAATTTTTCAAAAATGTTGATATTTTTATATTAAAAATACTCAAAAAAATCAGCAGGGAAATACAAGAATTACTGTGCTACACGTGCCCCCAATTCCATCAATACGCCGCGGAACCGCGGCCGTACCACGGCCTGCGCGGCGGTTCCGCGGCCAAACTGTAGCAACAGGGTTTGTTTTTGGCACAGTAATATCCGTATGTATTTCCTGATTGTTCTGGGATTTTTTAATTCTACTCAAGTGTTGAGTATTCTGGGTTGTATTGGGGACTCGTTGATTCGATCGGATTATTTAACTTCGTTTAAGTTTTTCCGGATAATTTTAGAACCTGTTAAAAAGTTCGAAAGAATATCAATAACTCGCTTTTTCCCCTGTCGGAATTTTTTTCAAAAGTTGGATTTTTTCTCGAGTTTGAAACTTTCGGAAAATCATGCAAGTAACGCGGTGGACCCTCTAGAAGAACACAAACCTTAACTCGATTATGTGACCGTCTGAACCGTCTCTAAACCTTAGGGTTTGGGGCAGTACGGCGTTGCCACATGTGAGGCGTTGGCTTGACCCTTCTACGGCTGGACCATTGGTACTGTGGCATGTGATGGATATTTTTTGAACTCCGCTCAAGTGTTGAGTTATTTGGGAAATCTTGAGTGTTTGATTATTCGATCGGAAAGTTTAACACTGTCTTTTTATTTGGAATGTGATACAATATTTGGAATCCACAGGTAGTTATGAGATAACTAATTTGAATGTTATAAATCTAGCACTTTAGTCTCAGATGATCGGTTGCCACGGGATTTTGATGCGATCAAAAGTCCGTCGCAATCACGTAGTGTACGCGGATACTTGCCGGGTAAACTTAATAGGTAGCCACGCCCCATAGCCCCGACCAAGTGACTGTAGGAGAACCCCGTCGCCAAAAGCATCCGTTCGGGTGCTCGCGGCAGCGGTGTTCCGCCTTAGTGCACTTCGTCGATGGAATCCGGGGGTGCGGCCGTCTACTAAAGTTTGCGACGAGCATTCGATCAGGATATTGGGAATCTTGTTGAATTGCCCGACTAGATATTGAAAAGTGTTTTCGATAATGAGACTAAAATGCGGGGTTTATAATTGTTAGGCATGCGATGTCTAAGGAATTCATTTGGTTAGGCATGCGATATCTAAGGAGGTTGCGGATTCCAACTGTTGTAGTTTTACACTTTATTTTCTATGACCGTAAGCGTAGTATGTCGTGTATCGTCAGTTTCGTTGCTATACATCAACGACAATCAGGATACGCATACTTGCTTACGTTGATGATATGAGATATTATGTGTTGCTGTGATATGTTATATTGGATCGTCGTGTTCTGAATAGCCGGGGGTTTTATGTGAGATGAGAGTTTTTCTTTTTCATTCATGTAAAATTCATTTGTATGTTATATTCTTTTATTGGGGCACTTCCGGGCTGAGGATGATGTCACCATTGTATATTATTTACTTTTCCGCATTAGGTAGACCCAAGGCGGGGAGCACAAGTAACCGGGTTCTAGGGTCCAGTGGGAGAGCACAAGTAACCGGGTTCTAGGGTCCAGTGGGAGACCATCTCGAGGAGTCGAGACCGGGTCTCCTAACCCTAGAATTGGCAGTGTTGCTTGCCGCTCTCGTAGGGGTCTAGGGATGTGGGTTTGGCTATTCATCGCGACCGTGGAATCCGTGTTTTATACAGGCTCGTACTAAAACACAGACCTCCTAGTATATCCAATATTTCATATATGTTCTTTTGCTGCAATGTTCTGTGATGAGATCATATTACTGCCTGAGACGAATGTTTATATTATATATATGAGATATATGTTATATTGCAGATTTCGTTTCAAATGTGATGCTTGTGAAGAATAATAAAATGGGACTTCATTAATGAGATTAATGAAACTAAAAGAAACCTAAAGATGTTGTAGAAACTTGTCTCAAAAACAGGCAGCTCTAGTTCTTGCTTTGCATAGCGGTGTTCCTTGTAGAACATCCAACACCTTATTCGATAAGAAAAGAGCCGAGATCCCTTCACCGGGAGTGACCTCTTTAGCGAAACTAGCAGATGCTACAAACTCGGTTTGTCTTTTGATTGTTTCTATAGTTTTTGCTTTGCATAGTGATGTTTGTGAAATATCCTGCACCTTATTCGATGAGGAAAGAGCCGAGGATCCCTTCACCGGGAGTGACCTCTTTAGCAAAACTAGAAAAGGCCTAAAAAACACTCCATTCAAAAATCACTCGATTCTACAACGATATCAAGTTCATTACGCAAAGGGTTTTCTTAGAAACCTGTCGTAGCCCTCCGTCATTTCAGATAAGTAGTATTTAGTATTCGTGCTGCGTTTGTTGACCTCTGTCAAGGCGTAGTGTGCGGTAGCTGATTAATGCTTATCTGTATAAACATATGATGTGATTGATTTAAGGTAGTAGTGCGACCTTGTTGACCTCTGTCAAGGGTCGTGCGGGTGGGTTTACTTCAATCAGGAAATGACGGGTTGAACTTGACTAGCAGCCTATGGTTTGTTGACCTTTGTCAAGGTCATAGGACGCTAGGGGTAAAATATTATTGGGAATTTCAAGTGTTGAAATTTGCAATGAGATTGCATACCTTCTATGAGATAGTTGGATCCCGATACCCGCTGCGAGTAAGAGTTACTCCTGGGAGAGTTTTACACATTACAATTAGCCGATCAAGTAGGTGTCTAGAAAGGTGTCAATGGGGTTACACCCCTGGGAAAACGAGGTTTATTTTAATTAGGTCCGTGCGAAAGCGCGGGGAACCTCCCTCAAAGTACCGGCACTGGCCTGGCTGAAAGATTGGCGAGCTTGTAGGGTGTAATTAATCCCGGATAGTCTTTTCTTTTAGGGTTTGAAGGAAGATTTGATTAAAACAGTAGGAGACATCCTGATTAGATATATTGATAACCAATCTAATCTCGCAAGAGCATACGCTGAGTGTTTTCTTCTCTCTCTCTCCTGGTTACGACTATGTCACGCCTTAATCAAGAAAATAATACGGATGTATTGACCGAACCTGCTTGTTATACTGCGCTAGGGAACGTTGGTCCCGCTCTAACTTATAATTGTTATAAGACAGAGCAGGAAATAGGGGATTACCAGAATTCCCGTGCCGCCCAAACGAAGAAAGTGCATGCTGATGCATCATCTTCGCGTGTGTTCATTATAGGAAACCGTTTCTCAGTATCCTTTACGTCCTGGGTATGAGATACCGGATCAGGATCCCGCAAATGTAATTTGTTACATGGGCTACAGATATGTAGAGAACTGAGAATGGGTGATAAGTTTCAAGAGTTGGAAAGGATGCAAGTGTTGCAGCCAAGTCTGTTGGCAGTTATCACCCTGTATTACTAGAATACATTGATTCTGAACGAATGTTATTAGATACCGAACCTGATATACAACATCATATCAGTCTCTTTATTAGTAAAGAAGGATATAATTTTGTATTGTTGGATAATGTTTCGAACATTTCCTATATCAAGAGTTGATCGGATCAGGCACGTTATCTAAAAGCATATACGTTCTAAATCAAACCACAGTTCTTAAAGTACAGAACACACACAAGAGGAAGAGTTCAGAAATGAACGAATCCTTCTTGAGGTATTGTAGACTAGGTCATATCAATATGACCCGACTAGCTGAAGTTACATTTAGATGCATATTTAAATTAGTTTGAATTTACATCTTGTGAAACTTGCCGGTTATGTCACAAAGATAAGATGACCACAACTCTGTTTATTGGAAACAGAGAAAGAGTTAGTGAACTCTTGGGATTGATACATGTTGATGTATGAAAGTCCCCTGTCTACATATGCCAGGACCGGTTCTTTGTACTTCATTACATTCTCTGATGATCTCTCAAGATTCAGACATATGTTCCTGATGAAACACAAGTCCGAACCTTTTGAGATATTCACAGAATATAAGTTAGAAGTAGAGAACCAAAAACGGGTATAAGTATTATGTCCTTTGATGAGATCAGGGAGGAGAGTACTTAAGCACAGAATTCCTGGACTATTCTAAAGGAGAATGAGATTCTCTCTCAGCATTACTCCTCCGTATACACCATAGCACGATGGTATATCGGGGCGGAGCAATAGCACCCTATGTGATATGGTGTGCTCTATGATGAGTACTACTGAGTTTCCTATTTCCTTTTGGGGGTTATACACTTGAGAAGCTGCATACCTATTGAATAGGGTTCAAATCAAATCAGTTTCCTACCACTTCATATGTGATATGGAAAGGGAAGAGCCCATATCTTATGTTTGTTAAGATTTGGGGTTGTCTGGCCTATGTCTAAAAAGCAAAATCCGGACAAGCTCGAGGCAAAGTTAGTTCTGTGGAAGTTTGTTGGATATCCCAAGCATTCGCAAGGGAATATCTTCTACCAAACCGAGGAACAAAAGATGTTTTGTTTCTCAGCATGCCACCTTTGTGAAAGGGAATTTCTTGTAAAGAAATTATTGGTCATGAGGTAGAACTGAAAATAGTTCCAGCTATACAAGACTGCAGCTGATGATTTGGTAGAACCAAAGGATTCAGTAGTTTCCAATGAACCTCAGCCTCTCCGCCGATCTAGTAGGGTTCCTCACCCACCTGTGAGATACTTCGGTTTCTCTATGACAGTGGGAGCGACGATTGCATCATGAGATGATGACCCAACTAGTTTCGATCTGGCCATCAGGAGTGGGACTCTGTAAGAATGGCTGGATGCTTAGTAATCTGAGATGGAATCCTTATACACCAACAAAGTATGGACTTTGGTTGCTTTATCTGAAGGGTTAAATCCCCATCAGGAGCAAGTATATCTTGAGAAGATTACTTGGTGTACATGGAAAAGTTGAGACTTTCAAAGCTATGCTTAAGTCCATCCAGATCCTATTTGCCACTGCTACATTCCATGACTACGATATCTGGTGGTTGGGTGTCATGACTGCTTTTCTAAATGATGATTTGGAAGAGAGCATCTATAAGTACACAGCCAGAGAGCTTCATAGATAGTGGGAGCAGCGGAAACGTATGCAAGATATTTTATGTGATAAAGCAGGCATCGCGGAGGTGGAACATCTGTTTTGATGTGGTAGTCAAAGAGTTTGACTTCATCAAAATGGTAGATGAACCTTGTATATACAAAAAGGTAGTAGAGAGTATGGTGGTGATCCTCGTAGAGTACGTGGATGACATACTCTTGATAGGGAAGGAGTTTCCTATGCTACGATCGATCAATCTCCGCTTATCACAAGGATTCTCCATATAGGATCAAGGTGATACCTCCTAAATCCTGGGTTATAGATCTATGAGATAGATCTATTTGGATGTTAGGATTCTCACTAGTTGTAGTGAGATGGTATCAATCGATCCTGGGGAGAATCACTGGAAAAGTTCCAGGGTGATAAGGACGACTGAATATCAGTCGCAGGCATTGTCTTTACCCTCAGTGGAGGGACGATATGTTGGAAGAGTTCTAAGCTAGATACCGTGACATTCTAGACGATTAAAGGCAAGATACATCATTACCAAGGATGCTACCAAAGAGACAGTCTGGATATATATATAAGTTCATGAGATGAACTTCGTTCCTACCATTGTGTGACAATGGAGTTCTGGCTTTTGCCAAGGAACCCCCGTCCCATCAGAAATCCAGATATAATTCTTAGGCAGTATCACCTGATCATGGAGATGGTTGATCTCCAGGGAGATCAAGATTAGGAGAGTAGACACAGAGGACAACATCGCGGATCCATTCACAAAGGCCTTTTTCCCAGTAGAGACTTTTATGGGATGGTTGAGTATGAGATACTTCAACCACAGCTAATTGTTGGGTATGCGATACCACAATAGATGGCCCTAGTGCAAGTGGGAGATTGTTAGTTATATGTATGCCCTAGAGGCCATTACTGTACATACGATGTATATTGTAGTGGATGCTTGGACATATATAGGGAGGACTTTCTTGCTCGACATGATAGTACGCTATCTGGTTACTCTTTATCTTAACATGTACTCTGATTGTCTCTATGTTGCATGTTGATAAAGCCCTTAGGATGAGTACTTGACTACCAGGACTATGATGCAGATCATACTAGTGAGGACAGTGTAGTCGCCAAGTACATCCTTTAAATGTTCCTAGTCGTGGGAGTACCGAGACAGGGCATCGATACTCCAGAGTAGACTAACGTATGCTCTTCTTGACTCATATGATGGGCGATGGATGATCTCATATCCATTGGTGTTTGACATCAGAGAAGGTATACGGGTGCTCAGTGGAGACTGGGTACACTGGACGGACTCGCCGAGAACTCCCAGATGGTATTATACCTCACGTCAGATGACAGTTCTCTGGTGACACTGGTACAGGTTAGTCTGTAGACCCGAGATCTGTTAGTGTATATGCCCTAGGGGCCATTATTGTATCATACTAGCTTGTATATTACTTAATGGAAGCTTGGGATATTCACAGTTATATTAACAGTCTTGCTAAACATGGTAGTATGCTACTTGGTTTATATCTATCTTAATATGTGTGTACGTATTGATAGAGCCCTTAGGATCTTGCTTGACTACCAGCGTTGTGATGGCAGTCACACTAGTGGGGGCTGGGTAGTCTACAAGCACATCCTTTTTCAGGTCCCTAGTCGTAGGATTATCGAGGCAGGGCATCGATACTCCGGAGTAAACTAGTGTGTACGCTTCTCATCCCAGTTGGGGAGATGGTCTGTCCCACAGCCATCAGTACGTCGTACTGGAAATAGTATATAGGTGCTCGTTGGGTTACGGGTACACCGGACAGGACTCGTAGGGAACTGTTGGTTGGTATTATACCCGTCGTCAGTTAACAGTTCCCAGGTGACATGAGTACAGCATAGTCCGCAGACTTGACACTGCTGCTTCGCCTCGAGTATGTTCCCACTGTTCTTAGATTGATACCCTACCATGGCTCAAAGGAGTCATGCAAACAGGTAGCAGTTGGGTGTAGTCCCAAAGCACTTGGAGGCAGTGGCGGTTAGACAGGATTCGTTTCTCCCGGTATTGGGAGTTGATATCGCACTGTGTCTGGAGAGCCATTACGCAAAGTCCCTGGCCAGGGCAAGCGAGATTTACTGGTAGGTTTTCCAGTAGTTTCTCAAGGTGTAATGGGCTTCGCTCCGACACGACTTATACTGCTTTTAGGGGACTGACGCTTGCCGCCCCCTAGGCCCGATATGCGATAGTCCTAGACGAACAGACCAGACTGTATGGAGATTGTCACATCAGGCTCAGTAGGAGTTCGGATGGGTTTCCTCATTGGCCTTCTTATCGACATCTACCTGGGGACCGTTACGTACAGCTAGTGCCGCTTGCGGTCTGTGGTTAAACCCACTGCCAGCGTAGTAGTCGAGTTTTTAGAGTCCCACATAGAGAGTTTCCCTGCTTAGGGCGAAACGATATAGAGGTCGTATGGTTTTACGACAGGGTTCGGACACATACGTGTTTTTACGCACGTACGTTGTTCGGACAGTTTTTACTAGCAGGCTTTGGTTTAAGCTAGATTCTAGTATTGGATTTATACAGTCTCAGTATTTCCGTGTTTTCACGGATAGGAGGGGCGTTCTCATAAATTGTTGAGAAGCTTCTAGAAGGTTGATGACAAGGAGAGCTTATGTGTTATATGCATTAAATGGTTTTGTGACTCATGGAGATGATTCATCAAGAGAGTTAATGATGCATTAAATGTTCTTAATGACTCACTTGATGATTCATTATATATTAAATGAAGCATGAAGATATTTATGCAAAGAGATTTTTGTGCAAAATATCTTATGCTTCATATATATACACAAATGAGTTAATTCCATTTCATGATTATTATCACATTCTCTCTCCTCAAGCTCTCTCTCTTCAAACCCTAACCCTAACCTCTCATGTGTTGAGATCAAGGGTTAGCAAGACTAATTGATCCCTAATCCTATTCTATATCCTCTAGGTTGCTTTGATTAGCACTCTTAGTTACCTAGTTACCTCAAGTTAGAGGTTAAGCTTGGAGAAGTAGCTCTCGGGTGGATCTTCTATCACAATGAGGAGGCCGACGAGGAGGTGATCAAAGAGAACAAGGATGACTTGGTTTATTAGGTATAATCTTCTTTCATAGTAGCTAATCCCTCCTATGATGTTGTTAGCTAGGGTTTGGCAAAGATCCGTAAGTTAGTCGATGTTTGTTTTAAACAAAATGATTGTTTTACCTATTCCGCCTCCCCGCAACTCGTGGGGTGTCTAACGTCGACTTACAGTGGTATCAGAGCCTCGCTAAACCATAACTAACTTGTTAGCAAAGTCGTTAGAAATTCAATCGCAAAACGAACCGGAAAAAAACATCTTTTTGACCAAGTTTCTGTCAATTTTAAAACGGGGTCTAAAAATTTTTCATGGAGCCTTAAAAATACAAGCAGGGAAACTTAAGGTTACTGGAGAAATTTGGGGTCATAACTCGTCCAAACCGCTGCGGATCCGTGGCCGATCCAAAGCGATCCGCCGCGGATCCGCGGCCGAGTCAAGCCAAAATTCCCCTGTAACTCTTCTATGATGATTTTGTTCTTTCTGGAATGTTCTGTTTCTACTCAGGTTTCAGGTGCACAGTGAAGTTTTTGGAGTAGAATCATTTGCGTTTGCTTGATCGAAATTATAAGATGTTTGGCTAATTAGATTATATCTGTGATTTGTATAATGTGTTCGTAAACCTCCCCTAACTGCTAGTATGTCGGTTGGCAGGGGGTTGCACATTTCTGTAATGGTTTTTACTGTTTGTGTTTGTGGACTTGTTGGATTGTCGTGAATGGATAGCCGGGGATGTGAGACGAGCGTTTCTTTCATTCAAATGTAATTTGTAAATTGTTGTAATATTCTTTTATGGGGCACATCCAGGTTGTGGTTGTAGCCACCGTTGTATTATTTCATTTACTGATTTTTGCTCCTAGGATAGAACCAAGGTGGGGTGCACAAACTACCGGGTACTTTGAAGTGTTTAGTGGCCTACTCACGTTGTTGAGGGAGACCGCTTCACTTTGGGTACTTGGCGGATAGTTTGCCGTACCTGTAGGGGTCTAGGGTGGGGTTTTGGCTATTCATCACGACTGTGTAATCCGTCTTTCTTTGCAGGCTCAAAAGAATGCGGATTCGTAGAAAATCCAATATGTTCATCTGTGATCTGGAATGCCTATTATTGCGTCTGACAAATGTACAATATCTATATATGATAGCTATTAGACGTCACTTATGTTTTACACCCGCGCTAGCCCAGCCCCCGCTTTGTCGTTAGTTAAGTAACCTAACGGGTGAATGACGGGACCCAGTGGCGAATGCAGATGGCATAAGAGGACGTTGAATTTTCGTTGTTTTCTGCAATGATAGGTTAATTGATGGGACGCATTATATTAATGCAAAGAAAATAAACCAAAGTTGAATCGTTGGAACAGTTTAAAAGAAACCACTCGGTTATTTTAAAACAGAGGATATTTTTTAAAATTGCGGAGCTTTAACCATTCCTTTTAAAAGCTATCAGGTTCCTTTGATCATATCAAGTTCACTACGTTCACGGTTTTGCCAAAACCATTCGTAGCCCTCCGTCATTTCATTTGGGTATTCAGTAGTATTCAAGCTATGTATTTTGACCAACGCCAAGGCATAGTGTTTGGTAGCTGCTGGGTATTCATTTGTTGCATAGATAGATGAGTTAGTTTGGGGCAGTCGTATTATCATTTGGCCAACGTCAGGGATATGTACGGATGGGTTCAAATTAACAAGATAATGATGGGTAGAACTTGACATGTGACTTATGACATTTTGACCAACGCCAAGGTCATAAGAGCATGGGGCAAAAATTTATATCGGGAATTTCTAAAGAAACTGAAATTTGCAAAGAGATGCATACCATTTGGAGTGTGATAATTTTGGTAGGATTCCTTCAGCTTTATCACACGATGATATTTGGATCCCGATCTTACTGTGAGTATCTGCTACTCATCAGGAGATTCGTCACTTAACGATCAATGCTATAAACCAAGTAGGTGTCGAGAAAGGTGTCAGCGGGGTTACGCCCCCCAGAGAAAAGAGGTTATTTAATTAAGGAACTTTGCGAAAGCGTTGGAAAACCTCCCTCGAAGTACCGACACCGGCCTGGCTGAACGGTTAAGCAAGTATTGTACAGTGAGAATAGTCCTGACTAGTTCTTCCTTTTTGGTTTGAGGAGGGATTCGAGAAACAGTGGGAGCCATCCAGTTTAGATAAACTAAAAACCACTCTAAACTTGCAAGAGCATCATGCTAAAGTGTTCCCTCTCTCTCTCTCTCATTGCAGCGACCCAAAACATGACAGGCCTTAAGTTACAATTAGAGAAAAATATATTGACTGGGCCAAACTATAAAGATTGGTTCCGGAATGTTAAGATGGCTTTGACTTATGAAAAATTGGGGTATGTCCTTACTGCTAAGGCACCTGCTGTCCCCGGTCCGGATTCCAGTATTGCGGATAAGGAAATCCACAAGACCTGGGAGTTAGATTGCGCGAAGGCCAAATGCATCGTGCTTGCCTCTATGAATAATGAACATCAGAGGAGGCATGAGGATATGGATCTTGAATCCATATTTCTCCATACAAAAGATCTGTATCGAGAGCAATCTCGTATAGCAAGATACGAGACCTCGAAGAACTTGTTTCAGTCGAGGCTGGTCGTCGGATCATCTGTAGGAGAACATGTCCTAAAGATGATTGGCTATATAGAAGAGCCCGCGGACCTCGGGACGACTTTAGAGAATGAGCTGTATACAGACTTGGTTCTTCAGTCCCTTTCTTCCACCTACGCCCAGTTTATTCTGAATTTCAACATTCAAGGAAAAGAAGTTGAACTTCCAGAACTCCTTAACATGTTAAGGAGTGCAGAGGGCACCTTGCAAAAAGCAAGGGATACACCCACTATGTTTGTTCACGGTGCTTCTTCTTCCAGGTCCGAGGCTAGGGCCAAAGGAAGGAAGATGAAGGCCGCTACCAAACCAAGAGGTGGTGTTAGTAAGGTGGGAGCTAAGGGAAAGACAAAGATTGCAGTGCCAGTAGTGGAAAAGGAAGAGTGCTTCCACTGTCGTAGGAAAGGCCATTGGAAGAAAGATTGCAAAGCTTGGATTTCCAAGAACCAGGAACCGAAGCAAGCTGTGGCTTCGACTTCAGGTGTGTTTGTAATTGAAAATTGTCTGTCAATCAACTCTACTTCCTGGGTATTGGATACCGGATCAGGATCTCATATATGCAATTCGTTGCAGGCACTGAGAGACCGTAGAGAGTTGAAGGTTGGTGATATGACCCTCCAGGTTGCTAACGGAGCTAGCGTGGGTGCTGTGTCCGTAGGGGATTATCACCTTGGATTGACGAGTGGACATATTTTGGTTTTGCATAACTGTTTTTGTGTACCCAGTTTAACGTGTAATATCATATCGGTTTCGTTGTTATCAAAAGAAGGTTATGATTTCACGTTTGTAAGCGATGTTGTTAACATCCACCTTAATCATCGTTTGATTGGGTCCGGTACACTAGATAACGGTATATATGTTTTAAACCAATTACAGATTTTCAATGTCCAGAACACACTAAAAAGAAAGTCTCCAGATTTAAATAAGGCTTTCTTATAGCATTGTAGACTGGGTCACATCAATAAGACAAGGTTAACTAAGTTACATAGAGAAGGATATTTGGATTCGTTCGAATATTAAACTTATGCCACTTGTCAATCATGTCTTAAAGGAAAGATGACAAAGACTCCATTCACTGGACATGGAGTAAGAGCGAGCGAGCTCTTAGGACTCATACACAGCGATGTATGTGGTCCAATGTCTACACATGCAAGAGGTGGTTTTTCCTATTTCATTACTTTTACGGATGATTACTCTAGGTACGGATTCATTTTCTTGATGAAACATAAATCCAAGGCCTTTGAGAAATTCTAAGAATATAAGAATGAAGTAGAAAACCAAACCGGCAAAAGTATTAAGACACTGAGATCTGATCGAGGTGGTGAATACTTAAGTGCCGAGTTCCTAGGTTACCTAAAAGAGAAAGGAATTCTCTCTCAGCTTACTCCTCCATACACTCCACAGCACAACGGTGTATCGGAGAGACGGAATCGAACCCTATTGGATATGGTATGTTCCATGATGAGTAATACTGAGTTACCGCGATCTTTCTGGCGTTATGCGCTAGAATCAGTGGCATATCTTTTGAACAGGTTCCTACCAAGACTGTGCCTACCACGCCATATCAGATGTGGAGTGGAAAAAAACCCTATCTTCAGTATCTGAAGATATGTGGATGTCCAGCTTTTGTTAAAAAGCAGTATACGGACAAACTCGAGGCACGATCAGTGCATTGTAAGTTTGTGGAATATCCAAAGAACTCCAAGGGGTATTTCTTCTATTACGCAGAGGAACAAAATGTTTTTGTTTCTCGTAATGCCCATTTTCTAGAACAGCAGTTTTTAGAAAAGGAAACAAGTGGGAGCGAAATAGAACTGGAAGAAATTCCAGAACCACAAACTACTGCTGAAAGTTTGGTAGAACCAGTAGTTCAAGAAGAACAGGACATTCCCGCACCCCTCCGCAGGAGTAGTAGGCCGTCTCATCCGCCTGAGAGATACTACGGTTTTCTCATAGATGGGGATAGAGAGGATTGCATCATTGATGATGATGAACCTACTAGCTTCGAGCAGGCCATCCAGAGCGGCGACTCGGTACGATGGCTAGATGCAATGCGGACAGAGATAGAGTCCATGTACACCAACAAAGTATGGACTTTGGACTTTGCTCCAGATGGGGTAAAACCCATAGGATGCAAATGGATCTTCAAGAAAAAGATTGGTATAGATGGACAGGTGGAAACCTATAAGGCTAGACTTGTTGCAAAGGGTTTTGATCAAAGACCTGGTTTAGACTATGACGAAACTTTTTCTCCAGTGGCTATGCTCAAATCCATTCGGGTCCTTCTTGCTATTGCCGCCTTCCATGATTATGAGATCTGGCAGATGGACGTAAAGACGGCTTTTCTAAATGGTAATTTGGAAGAGTGCGTCTATATGGATCAGCCAGAAGGCTTCAATCAGAGTGGGAGCAGCGGGAAAGTGTGCAAGTTGCTTAAGTCCATTTATGGACTAAAGCAGGTATCGCGGAGTTGGAACATCTGTTTTGATGAAACGGTCAAAGAATATGACTTTATCAAAAATCCAGATGAACCATGTATATATAGTAAAATTGTAGCATGAACTGTCGTATTCCTCGTCTTGTACGTTGATGACATTCTATTGATAGGAAATGACATTCCTATGCTACAATCTGTCAAAGGATTCTTGTCACACAGGTTCTCGATGAAAGACCTGGGTGATGCCTCTTACATTCTGGGGATCCGGATCTATCGTGATAGATCCAAGAGGATGTTGGGACTTTCACAGTCTAGGTATATCAACACTATACTGAAAAGATTCAGTATGGAAGATTCTAAGCGCGGTAATTTACCAGCTTGTCACGGAATCACCCTATCCAAAGAGATGTCTCGCAAGACTGATTTGGAAAGGGATCGCATGTCAGTTATACCCTACGCTTCTGCGGTAGGCTCTATAATGTATGCGATGTTGTGCACCAGACCAGATGTAGCTTACGCACTGAGCGTGGTAAACATGTATCAGTCAGACCCAGGGGAGAAGCACTGGATAGCAGTAAAGAACATTCTCAAGTACCTGAGAAGAACTAAGGAGATGTTCTTGGTTTACGGCGGAAAAGACCTCAAGATAGAGGCCTTTGCTGATTCCAGCTTCCAGGGTGATAAGGATGACTCCAAGTCTATGTCAGGTTATGTCTTTACCCTCAATGGAGGGGCGGTGTGCTGGAAGAGTTCCAAGCAGGACATCGTTGCTGACTCGACGATGGAAGCGGAGTATATTGCTGCTTGCGATGCCACAAAAGAAGCGGTCTGGATGAAGAAGTTCCTAACAGAACTTCAGGTGGTTCCTACCATTGTTGATCCAATACCGCTGTATTGCGACAACAACGGAGCTATAGCTTTAGCAAAGGAACCCAGGTCCCATCAGAAGTCCAGACACATCTTAAGGCTGTATCACCTGATCAGGGAGATCATAGATCGCCAGGAGATCGAGGTCCGGAGAGTTGCTACAGAGGAGAACACTGCTGATCCATTCACAAAGGCCTTACCTCAGATTCAGTTCGAGAGGCTACTCAAGATGATCGGTCTTCGATACGCCAGTACATGGCCCTAGTGCAAGTGGGAGATTATTAGGTATATGCCCTAGGGGCCATTATTGTATCATACTAGCTTGTATATTACTTAATGGAAGCTTGGGATATTCATAGTTATATTAACAGTCTTGCTAAACATGGTAGTATGCTACTTGGTTTATATCTATCTTAATATGTGTGTACGTATTGATAGAGCCCTTAGGATCTTGCTTGACTACCAGCGTTGTGATGGCAGTCACACTAGTGGGGGCTGGGTAGTCTACAAGCACATCCTTTTTCAGGTCCCTAGTCGTAGGATTATCGAGATAGGGCATCGATACTCCGGAGTAGACTAGTGTGTACGCTTATCATACCAGTTGGGGAGATGGTCTGTCCCACAGCCATCAGTACGTCGTACTGGAGATAGTATACAGGTGCTCGTTGGGTTACGGGTACACCGGACAGGACTCGCAGGGAACTGTTGGTTGGTATTATACCCGTCCTCAATTAACAGTTCCCAGGTGACATGAGTACAGCATAGTCCGCAGACTTGACACTGCTGCTTCGCCTCGAGTGTGTTCCCACTGTTCTTAGATTGCTATCCTACCACGGCTCAAAGGAGTCGTGCAAACAGGTAGCAGTTGGGTGCAGTCCCAAAGCACTTGGAGGCAGTGGCGGTTAGATAGGATTCGTCTCTCCCGGTATTGGGAGTTAATATCGCGCTGTGTCTGGAGAGCCATTTTGCAAAGTCCCTGGCCAGGGCAAGCGAGATTTACTGGTAGGTTTTCCAGTAGTTTCTCAAGGTGTAATGGGCTTCGCTCCGACACGACTTATACCGCTTTTAAGGGACTGACGCTTGCCGCCCCTAGGCCCGATATGCGATAGTCCTAGACGAACAGACCAGACTGTATGGAGATTGTCACATTAGGCTCAGTAGGAGTTCGGATGGGTTTCCTCATCGGCCTTCTTATCGACATCTACCTGCGGACCGTTACGTACAGCTAGTGCCGCTTGCGGTCTGTGGTTAAACCCACTGCCAGCATAGTAGTCGAGTCTTTAGAGTCCCACACAGAGAGTTTCCCTGCTTAGGGCAAAACGATATAGAGGTCGTATGGTTTTACGACAGGGTTCGGACACATACGTGTTTTTACGCACGTACGTTGTTCGGACAGTTTTTACTATCAGGCTTTGGTTTAAGCCAGATTCTAGTATTGGATTTATACAGTCTCAGTATTTCCGTGTTTTCACGGATAGGAGGGGCGTTCTCGTAAATTGTCGAGAAGCTTCTAGAAGGTTGATGACAAGGAGAGCTTAGGTGTTATATGCATTAAATGGTTTTGTGACTCATGGAGATGATTCATCAAGAGAGTTAATGATGCATTAAATGTTTTTAATGACCCACTTGATGATTCATTATGTATTAAATGAAGCATGAAGATATTTGTGCAAAGAGATTTTTGTGCAAAATATCTTATGCTTCATATATATACACAAATGAGTTAATTCCATTTCATGATTATTATCACATTTTCTCTCCTCTAGCTCTCTCTCTTCAAACCCTAACCCTAACCTCTCATGTGTTGAGATCAAGGGTTAGCAAGACTAATTGATCCCTAATCCTATTCTATATCCTCTAGGTTGCTTTGATTAGCACTCTTAGTTATCTAGTTACCTCAAGTTAGAGGTTAAGCCTGGAGAAGTAGCTCTCGGGTGGATTTTCTATCACAACGAGGAGGCCGACGAGGAGGTGATCAAAGAGAACAAGGAGGACTTGGTTCATTAGGTATAATCTTCTTTCATAGTAGCTAATCCTTCCTATGATGTTGTTAGTTAGGGTTTGGCAAAGATCCGTAAGTTAGTCGATGTTTGTTTTAAACAAAATGATTGTTTTACCTATTCCACCCCCCCGCAACTTGTGGGGTGTCTAACGTCGACTTACAAGATCGTCATAGAGTCTTGTGTGATTCCCACTATGCTTTGATTTCCATCATACCACGTCCAAGAGGGCGTGCAAAAAGGTGGCTTTTGGGTACAGTCCCGAATCACATGGAGGCAATGAGCGATAGGAGGGGATTCGTCTCTCCTGGTATAGGGAGTTGATGTTGCGCTATGTTCGATTGGCTATAACTGGAAATCCCTGGCCAGGGTTGCTGAGATTTACTGGTAAGTGTTATCAGTTGTTTCTCGAACTGTTATGGACCTCATATCGACACGACTTATCAAGCTACTGGGGTCTGACGTTTACCACCCCTAGGCGAGATATGCGACATATCAGACGAAGAGACCGGACTGTACGGGAGTGTTACTGACTAGATTCACAGGAGAATGTACATGCTTGCTTGTTGATCTTATGAGCGCTCAATACCTGGGTGGCTGTTACGTTTAGCTGACCGCTTGCAGCTTGTGGGTGTTTGATATGATCATCACCTACTGCCGGCGTATTGACGATTCTTTAGAGTCTTACACAGAGGTTTCTTGGCTCAGGCAAAACGGAGTAGGAGCACATATGTGATATGTGCGGGACCGAGACCAATACGTGTATGTGATACCGTATTAGATTCTCGCGATATGAGATATCGGCCGGGTATATGTGATATAGCCGGGTCATCGGATCAATTGTTGATTCGATGAACTGATTCAGATTATATTAGTCGGTTAATTGTGAAATAGCCGGATTATCGGATCAAGTGTTGATTCGATAATTTAATGTATAATTATATATTTGATATATTAAATTACATTAACTGATATAAGCTCACTAAAAGATTCTTTTTCTCACTCGGGTAATACATTGATATATATGCGATATATGTTAATTGTTTTATTTTATTTTGTTACAATTGTTAGTTATATGTATGCCCTAGAGGCCATTACTGTACATAGGATGTATATTGTAGTGGATGCTTGGACATATATAAGGATGACTTTCTTGCTCGATATGATAGTATGCTATCTGGTTACTCTTCACCTTAACGTGTACACTGATTGTCTCTCTGTTACATGTTGGTAAAGCCCTTAGGATGTGTACTTGACTACCTGGGTTATGATGCAGATCATACTAGTGGGGACATGGTAGTCCATAAGTACTTCCTTCAAAGTCCCTAGTCGTGGGTGTATCGAGACGGGGCATCGATATGCCAGAGTAGACTAGCGTGTAGCTTCTCGACCCATACAGATGGGCGATGGATGATCCCATATCCATTGGTGTTTGACATCAGAGATGATATACGGGTGCTCAGTAGAGACTGGGTACACTGGACGTACTCGCCGAGAACTCCCAGATGGTATTATACCTTACGTCAGATGGCAGTTCTCTGGTGACACTGGTGCAGGTTAGTCTGTAGACCCGAGATCGTCATAGAGTCTTGTGTGATTCCCACTGTGCTTTGATTTCCATCATACCACGTCCAAGAGGGCGTGCAAAAAGGTGGCTTTTGGGTACAGTCCCGAATCACATGGAGGCAATGAGCGATAGGAGGGGTTTCGTCTCTCCCGGTATAGGGAGTTGATGTTGCGCAGTGCTCGATTGGCTATAACAGGAAGCCCTTGGCCAAGGCTGCTTTAGAGATTTTCTGGTAAGTGTTACCAGTAGTTTCTCGACCCGTTATGAGCCTCATATCGACACGACTTATCGAGTTATTGGGGTCTGACGTTTACCACCCCTAGACGAGATATGCGACATATCAGACGAACATACCGGACTGTACGGTAGTGTTTCTCGTTGGATTCACTGGAGTGTGAGCGGGCTTGCTCGTTGATCTTCTGATCGCTCAATACCCGGGTGGCCGTTACGTTTAGCAGACCGCTTACGGCTTGTGGGTGTTTGATATGATCATCACCTACTGCCGGCGTATTGACGAGTCTTTAGAGTCCTACACAGGGGTTTCCTGGCTTAAGCGAAACGAAATAGGAGCGCATATGAGATATGTGCGGGACCGAGGATAAGACCAGTATGTGATACTGTATTCTATTCTCGTGATTTGTGACATTGATCGGTTGTATGCGATATAGCCGGGTTATCGGATCAAGTGTTGTTTCGATAAGTTGTTACTATTGGTATTAGTCGGTTATATGCGATATGACCGGATCATTAAATCAAGTGTTGATTTAATGATTTAATGTATAATTATATATTTGATATATTACTTTACATTAACTAGTATTGGTTCATTTAAGATTGATTTTCTCACTTGAATGTGCACATTGTTTATATGTGATATATGCAAGTGTACATGTTTGTATCATGATTGATGATACAAACAAGTTGTGTGTATGAGACTTGAACCAAATCAAGGTTAGATTAGGGTTTACTATTTTCTTAAGCACATAACAAAAGAGTGTGACTTTGGTCAAAGTTATCAAGCTTCATGAAGCTTGATAAACATTGACAAAGTCAACTCTTTTGTCATATGTTTTTAGATATTAGTTAACTCAACCTTTAACCTAATGGTTTGGTTAAATCTCTACATGAGTTAAGCATGAGGGCTTAACTCAACCATGGTGCCATCATTCATTTGGATAGGTTTCACTTTGGATATTATTCATATGATTCTTTCTTCTTCTTCATCTTCATCAAGCTTGAAAAAGCTTGCTAGCTCCAATGGCATCATGAGAAAAAGAGTGAGAAATCCAATTCTAAAGTGAACCCACTTCCTATTTCTTCATCCTCTACCACTTGCCATGTAGTATAGGGTGTTCTCTTCACAAAGTTTTCGACCGAGTGAAGGAATAGCTTGAGTTTGAGTCTCCCCGACGTAGATCATCTTCGGCCTCGAAGTCAATGACCTAGCCCGATCATTTCTCCGACGAAACCATTTCTAGAGTCCGGGATCCGATGATCGCAGCGGAGGGATGTCAACACGGAGCTAAAGAAGTGGTGGACCGGATCTACAAAGGTTGTAATCCCTTTCACTTAGTAGCAAAGTCGTTTGCTTGCTTGCTTTTCGCCTATCCTTCTAGTTAACGATCTAGTTTAGGGTTTCTCGGCACCGGAAAATTTTTTGTTTGGCACGGTTGATGCCTTGTGGAACCTCCTTAGCGTGCCTAGTAACCCTACAACAATAAATATTATATATGTGATATATAATATTGTAACATGATATGGTTATTAATGCAATATGTTTTGTGGAGTTTAATTGAGGTTAGGGTTTGGATTAGGGTTAAGTCTTCATGAAGCTTTCAAGAAGCTTCTTGAAGCTTTGACTTTGACTTGGATATTTTGTGATATTTGCTTAACCCAACCCAACCCTTTAACCCTAGTTATGTCTCTACAATGGTTAGCCTTCTCATTATCTACCATGGTTGCATTTTTAATCACACACTAGAGTTTCATTATTCATCACAAAAGGATTCTTCTTCTTCTTCCTTGAGTTCTTGATGGAAAAGCTTACTAGCTTTTTCATTAGTGATGAAAATGAGTGAGTTAATGAAAACAAATGAGAGCTAAAATCCTACTTCATCATCCTAATCTATCCTATCCATTTAGATTAGTGTGTTCACTTCATTTAGTGAGTGAGAGCTTGTGTTAATGAAACTTCAAGGTAGATCATCTTTGTTATCGAAGATCGGAAGCAAGCTTGCATCTTTCTCTTCGTGGAGCCTCTCGAGAGTCCGGAACTTGATGATCGTAGCGAAGGGACCACAACACGGAGCTTATGAAGTGAAGGATCGGACTACAAAGGTTGTAATCCCAAACTCTTAGATGTTGAAGTGTTTAACATGCTTTGTTTCGCCTAATCTCTAGTCTAAGATCTTGGTTTAGGGTTGTTCGGCACGTCTAAATTTTAAATCGGGCATGGTTGATGCCTTATAGATCCTTGTGAGAGTGCCTTGTAACCCTACAGCGGAATTCTAATGTCGTAGTTACTTTACAAGCTTTGTGTTGTATATATGTGTTTGGAAATGTCGACTAATTGCTATACGTCGATTAGTCGGGGTTGCACATATCTGTGATGTTGTTATGATAGTTTGTGTATATGAACTTGTTGGATCGTCATGGATGAATAGCCGGGGATGTGAGATGAGGGTTTTCATTCTTTCATTCGATGTAAAATTTGTAAAGTGATGTAATATTATTTTGTGGGGCACATCCGGGTTGAGGTTGTAGCCACCGTTGTATTATTTTTTTTTCTTTTGTTTTTGCTCCTAGGATAGCCCCAAGGTGGGGTGCACAAACTACCGGGTACTTTAAAGTGCCGAGTGGACTACTCACTTTGTTGATGGAGGTTGCTTCACTTCGGGTATTTGGCGGGTAGTTTGCCGCACCCGTAGGGGTCTAGGGTGGGGTTTTGGCTATTCATCACGACCGTGGAATTCTTCTTTCGATATAGGCTAAAACGAAACGCGGAATTCCTAGTATATCCAATGTGTTCGATCTGGAATGCCTATCATTGCGTCTGACGAATGGATATTATTATATATATATTATATAATAGACGTTGCTTATGTTTTGCATCCGTGCTAGTCCAGCCCCCGCTCTGTCGTTAGTTAAGTAACCTAACGGGTGATGACAGGACCCCGTGGCGAATGCAGATGGCATAAGCGTACGTTGTATTTTCGTTATTTTCTGCAATGGTAGGTTAATTGATGGGACTGCATTACATTAATGCAATGCAAACAAACCAAAGCTGAATCGTTGGAACAAATTTTAAAACCACTCAGTTATTTTAAAACAGCAGACTTTTAAATGCGGAGCTTAAACCACTCCTTTTAAAAGCTATCAGGTTCCTTCGATTATATCAAGTTCACTACGTTCACGGTTTCGCCAAAACCATTCGTAGCCCTCCGCCATTTCATATGAATAGTCAGTAGCATTCAAGTTATGCTTGTTGGCCTTCGTCAAGGCATAATGATTGGTTGCTGCCGAGTGTTCATATGTAGCAAAGATAGATGCGTTGGTTTGGGACAGTTGTATTACTTTGTTGACCTTCGTCAAGGGTATATACGGGTGGGTTCAAATTAACCTGGACAATGATGGGTAGAACTTGACATGTGACTTATGATTTGATGGCCTTCGTCAAGGTCATAAGAGCATGGGGGCAAAAATCCACATCGGGAGTTTATAAAGAAACTGAAACTTGCTAGTGCTGCATACCATTTGTAGTTTGATAATTTTGGTAGGATTCCTTCAGCATTATCACACAATGATATTTGGGTCCCGATCCTACTGTGAGTATCCGCTACTCCCCGGGAGATTCTTCACTTAACGATCCATGCTATAAACCAAGTTGGTGTCTAGAACAGTGTTAACGGGGCTACACCTCCAGGGAAAAGAGGTTATTTAATTAAGGAATTTCACGAAAGCGTCGTAAAACCTCTCTCGAAGTACCGACACTATCCTGGCCTAACAGTTAAGCAAGTATTGTATGGTAAGATTAATCCTGACTAATTCTTCTTTTATGGTTTGAGGAAGGATTCGAGAAACAGTGGGAGCCATCCTGTTTAGATAAATTAAAAACCAATCTAAACTTGCAAGAGCATCATGCTGAGTGTATTCTTCTCTCTCTTCTAATTGCAGCAACAAGGTGACCATATTAGGTTACAGATAGATAATAAAATGACTGAGTTATACTATATTGACTGGTAAAGGTTTGTCCAGATGTCTATTACCTATGACAAGCTGGACCACCTCATTACTACTCATACCCCCTCCGTCCCAGGTCCAGTTTCCACCATCGCGGATGTTGATATCCGTAAGACAAGGGAAAAGGACAGTTCAAATGCTAAGTGCCTCGTGTTGGCCTCAGTTGATGGTGTATACCAGAGGCAGCAAGAGAAGATGGACTTAGTTTCCATCTTCCTCCATAACAATATTTTATATGGAGAGTAATCTCGTATCGCATGATATGAGACCTCGAAAGAATTGCTTCAAGCGAGGTTGGCTGTCGGATCATCTGTAGGGGACCACGTCCTTACAATGATTAGCTATATTAAAAAGCTCACGGAACTGGAGACCACGTTGGAGAACGAGTCATATGCTGACTTGATTCTACAGTCCCTACCTCCTACTTATGTCCAGAGGAAGAAAGTTATACTTCCAGTTGAGGGCACCCTAAAGGAAACCAGGGAGACACCCATTCTGCTTATTGGGGAATCTTCCTCTTCAGGATCTAAGGCGGATGCAAAGGGTGAGAAGAAGAAGACCTCCACAAAGCCGATAGGCGGTGTCGATAAGGTAGAAGAAAAGGGAAGGGCAAAAGTTTTGGGGTTAACAGTAAGGAAGGAGGGATGTTCCTATTGTTATGGGAAAGGGCATTGGCAGAAGGGATGCAGGGCTTGGAAAGCCAGAATCCAGGATCCGAAGCATGTTGTGGCTTCGACTTCGGGTGTGTTTGTGATTGAAAACGGTCTGTCAATTAACTCCACTTCCTGGGTACTAGATGCCGAATCAGGATCTCATATCAGTAATTCATTATAGGCTTTGAGAAACCGTAGAGTTATCATGGCAGATGGTATGATTCTCAGGGTTGCTAACAGAATGAGCATGGACGCTGTATCCGTATGGTATATCACCTATAATTGACAAGTGGGCAGATATTGATTCTACGTAACTGTTTGTGTGTACCAAGTCTAGTTTGTAAGCGATGTGGTTCACATCCACCTAAATCAAAGTTTGATTGGGTCAGGTACACTAGAGGACAATATATATTGAATCAAGCTCAGGTTTTCAAATGTCCAGAACACACTTAAAAGAAAATCTCCAGAATTAAATATGGATCTCTTAAGGCATTATAGACTGGGTCACATCAATGAAATACGGTTGACGAAGTTACATGAGAGGGATATTTGGATCTGTTCGAATATCAGTCGTATGCAACTTGTCAATCTTGTCTCATAAGAAAGATGATAAAGACTCCGTTCACTGGACATGGAGTAAGAGCGAGCGAGCTCTTGGGACTCATACACAGCGACGTGTGTAGTCCAATATCTACAGATGCACGAAGTGGTTATTCCTATTTCATTACTTTTACGGATAATTTCTCTAGGTTAGGACATGTCTTCTTGTGAAAGCATAAATCCGAACCCTTTGAAAAATTCCGGGAATATAAGAATGAATTGGAAAAACAAACAGGCAAAAGTATCAAGACACTGAGATCTGATCGACATGGTGAATACTTAAATTGCCGAGTTCCTGAATTACCTAAAAGAGAATAGAATTCTCTCTCAGCTTACTGTAAGTCGACGTCACCTACCCCACGGGTTTGCGGGGAGGCGGAACGGGTAAAAACGATTTTTACAAACAAGGTAATATTGACTTGAACTCCAAGATCTTAGCTAAACCATATATAACAAACTAATTAGAGGTTTTATCTACTATGTAAGAAGATTATACCTAAAGTTTCAATTCCTTCTTGTCTTCCCGCTGTCCTCCTTCACCTCACGAGCTCCTTGGAGTGGAAATGGAAAGCACCTCCTCGTCGGCTTCTCGAAGTAGTAGAAGATCCACCCGAGAGTTCCAACCTTGAGCTTAACCTCCAAGTTGAGGCAACTAGATCACTTGGTGTGCTAAACTAAGTAACCTAGAATGAGTAGAGTGTGATTTTGGGTATCTTGTCTCACTAATCCCTTGATTCTCAACACATGAGACACTAGGGTTTGAGAGAGGAAGAAGGAGAGAGTGAACTCTTAAGGAAAGAGAAATGTTTTTGATAAATGATAATTGATAAATGGAATGGCTCCTTGATATGAAAATAAGCATGGCATGAAAATAATATTTTAACAAGAATATCTAGGTCACAAAATATCTAAAGTCAAAAAGTTAATCCAAGTCAAATTGTCAACCCAAGTAGCCATGCCACAAAATTATCATTTATCAAAAATAACAAATACTTTTCTCCACCTCATATTTGTTTTCACTAAGTCAATAGTCAAAACCCTAATGAGGTGTCTCCTTCTTTACCCCCTCTCATCCGTACATACATACCCGCATCCGTGTTCCGAGAAACATGAATACTAAGAGACGAAGCTAATCCAATAATCAAATACTAGAATCCGGCTTAAACCAAAACCCACTAGTATTGTCCACCGGAACACCACACGCGCACAAGTACACGTATGTGATCGAACCCTGTCGTAAAACCATACGACCTCTACATCGTTTCGCCCGAAGCTGGGAAACCCTCTGTGTGGGACTCTAAAGACTCGATAGTACTCTGGCAGTGGGTTTAACCACAAGCACGTCAGCGACACTAGCTGTACGTAACAGCTACCCAGGTATCTGTCGATAAGAAGACCGACGGGCAAGCTCATCCAAACTTCTACTGAGCCTGTCTGTGGCAATCTCCGTACAGTCCGGTCTGTTCGTCTAAGATTGTCGCATATCGGTCCTAGGGACGGCAAGCGTCAGACCCCTAATAGTGCAATAAGTCGTGTCAGAGTATAGCCCAAAACATCCTGAGAAACTACTGGAGTACCTACCAGTAAATCTCACTTGCCCTGGCCAGGGGCTTTGTGTAATGGATTTCCGAACACAGCGCGACATCAACCCCCAATACCGGGAGAGACGAATCCTATCTAACCGCCACTGCCTCCAAGTGCTTCGGGACTGCACCCAACTGTTACCTGTTTGCATGACTCAATAGAGCCGTGGTATGGTAGCAATCTAAGAACAGTGGGAATACACTTGAGGCGAAGTAGTAGTGTCAAGTCAACGGACTAAGCTGTACTCATGTCACTGGGGAACTGCTACCAGACGATAGGTATAGTACCAACCGGCAGTACCCCACGAGTCCGTCCAGTGTAACTCATAACCCAATGAGCACCTGCATACTATCTCCAGTACGACGTACTGATGGCTGTGGGACAGACCATTTCCCCTGCTGGGATGAGAAGCGCATACACTAGTCTACTCTGGAGTATCGATGCCCTGTCTCGATAATCCTACGACTAGGGACCTGTATAAGGATGTGCTTGTAGACTACCCAACCCCCACTAGTGTGACTGCCATCACAACGCTGGTAGTCAAGCAAAGATCTTAAGGGCTCTATTAATATGTATTAGCGACATGTCAAAAGAAACATATACACATATTAAGATAGATACAAACCAAGTAGCATACTACCATATTGAGTAAGACTGTTCGCAACGAGATTCGTAATCGTGAATATGTTTGGATGGTTAAACAACAAAAAATTCCACCCGCGTTTTCGGATCTCGTCGCCGAAATAGCTACTATAAATGTCATGGGAAAATAATTGGGAGAAATCCCGTTCAAATTGAAATGTAGGGGCCATGGAAATAAAATGCAGAAAGTTGTAAATTTACAGAGAGGATTTTAGAGAAGCAAACCTCCTTTGAAAATTTCAGAGGGAGACGCGGCTAGGAGGCGGCAGTTGCGCGGCGGAACGGTGCGATCGGCGGCGGAGGCACGACGGTCCGGGGCGATCATCGCTCTATTTTTCTGTGGCATCTAGGGTTTTCTGTTTGAGTTGGAATGAGGGCTCGGGTATTGCAGAAAAAAGGGTCGAGGTGTATTTATAGAGGCTGTCAATCATTTGTACAAAAGCCCACCCAAAAAGAATAATTATTTAAAAAAAGAATTTTATTTTTTTATATATATTTTTATTATATTTTATTTATAGTTCTGAATATTTACAAAAGCCCCGATTTTTTTTATTTTTTTTAATTTTTAATTTTATTTATTTAAATTACAAATGGGAATTTCACCAGGCAAGAAATATCCTGACACACAAAAAAAAACAAAAAAAAGGTATATACTTATCCCCAAACTTATTTGAAACAGTTTTTCCACTGTTTATGGCTGGATAACCGAAGTTTGGTGGTAAGCGGAGGAAGATTAGTCAATGTAAACCGGCTCGTGCAACATCAGGAGCTCCTCCGAAGGTTCTTGTCATGACCCAAATGTGGCACGTGACCGGCACTTAAATCACGTGACATCTAAAGACGTCGACGCGGTTCAAGTAAGCCGAAACCCGGAATCTAAACCCTTTTTGAAAAATATTGGAGGTGAGTTTAAAATAGTGATCAGATGGAATCAGTTTAAATAACATTTAAACTTAAATAATTATGTTTGAAAAAAAGCATCGATGAAGTTTTGAAATATGACAACACTTCCTTTGCATTTTTGTATAACCCGATACAACATAATAATAAAATAGCATCCCAATGGGAGCTAGCTTCCACGTCCAAACGACGGAGCAGCCAAACAATCTATATCAGAAGTCGACTCCAAAGAGTGCGACCTCACAATTTCTAAGTCTCGCTTCTAAGTCCACAATATACCATTTCTAAGTTGATGGAGTTTCCACTAGATACAAGAATATAAGAATAATCAAGAGTGAGTACGATACAATAATAACCCACTTACCAATCAATCACCGAAAGGAATGTGTGCCCAAGCCGCTGATAATCCAAGCGGTAAAACCTGCAAGAAACTGTGGCACAACGGGGATGAGTTGCCAACTCAGTGAATAAAAGTACATCTAAAGGTAAAAATCGAAATCCACGACGATACCTAGGTCATAAGTATAGTACTACCAAAATCTGTACTAATATACTATATGATATGCATATATATCATAATGCAACACTAACTGTCATGCGATCCCAAGTAGAATATATATATATATATATATATATATATATATATATATATATATATATATATAGGTATTGTTCCCCTGATCAGTTCTAGTCGAATCCAATAATGAAATCTAATTGTGTACCTTATGATAACAATCTTATCAATATATATGGATGTCCAACATCGACATCGAAATCAGAAATCTCTCATGTCCAGCATCGACACGTAAATGCAGATACCGTCGACACCATCTCAATAGATGATCGCCGCCCGATATCCCTGGCCCAGTCGGTATCCCCTGGATATCCGCCGTGCCCATCGAACCCCGGTCAGTATCCCCTGGATATCTGCCTTGCACATCTCTATCACCGGTATCGAGTTTCCTCGTTAGGCTCCCCGCCTATAATGCGGCTATCCTGCCCCTCGGTCTCGAACCGGATCCACCATGTATCCCGCTGTATAGCTACCCTACTCAGTACGGATAAGTCATAAGTCCAAAACCGTATATCTACCCCACTCGGTTCGGAATAAAACAGTCAGAAAACATCAAAACTCATGGTGGACGTTAAATCATCATCTTCAGAAAACATCAAGTAAAGAAAGAGAATATTTTCATAGATTATCCAGATGATATATTATATATATACACATATAACAGCGTCCCATACCACTGATATATATCATCAAAAGTAAAACGTTCAGAAATTCATAAAATCAAATATAACATTCATAGTGCTGGTATTCATAATGCTTAACAGATAATAAGGTAAAGTACGTAAATAAATCATACAAGCAATTAACGTATCGATTCTACCATGTCATGGCAATACTAATGATGTGTAGTGTAGCATATGCGTCTGTGCTCGTGCAATATGGCAATCATTAGTATTTGTGCAAGTGTTCTAGGTGTAATAACCTATTCATATTAACATATATACATACGCATTATATAACAGAACGGTTCTACAGTGACATGGCAGTACCAATGATGTGTAGTGTAACATATAGGTACGTGCTTGTGCAGCATTGTACTCATTGATAATTGTGCAGTGTTCTATCAGAGAGTTAGTATTACAGAAACGTATACTATCGATAAATATAATGCGAACATGTAAAGTAAATCTAAGCATAACTAATAACTGTAATTTCCTGCTATGAGCTATATCATTATCTTTTGAAAAGGGAACGAAACGTTGGTTTTGAGATAAGGAAGCTGCCTTAGATTAAAATAGATATTCGTTTTGGAAATTGGCACCGCATCCTTGTATTTTATCATTAAAAAGAGAAACGAATCGTAGTTTTTAAAAGAATATAGCTCACACAAGTATTACATCCTAAAACGGAAAATACCAAAAGCCACAGAAGAAAAACCAACACCAAAAGCTCAAGGGGGCCGGCGAGCTCGGAAAATGGTGGAATGTCGCCGGTTCAAATGTGGAGTTTGGGTCTCGAGTTTTGTGTAAAGTCTTCTAATAATCATACTATAGTTTTGGTCTTTCTAGTTTTTCTAATAATTGTACCCAATGGTTCAAGATTCAATTGCAGTGAGCTAAATATCACAATTTTCCTAGTTTATGATACTGCTCAAACTAAACATGCTATGTGAAGATATCGTGAGTTAACTTAACTTAGGTTTTTCTGAGTTAACCCTCTTCTGGTCGTAGTAGGCAAAAACAGAACTCGTGATACGATATATCCGTATAGTATATAGATTTTTAACTCCAAAATAGATATTTACTTCTAGATTTCACATACTGATAAGCTAACTTAAACTAGCAATACCAAACATCCTAATACATCTACATAGAGTTACCCTAAAAATCCCAACACCTAACTCCCATGAAAATCCGGCGAGCTCGGATAATTTGCAAGTGTCGCCGGTCAAAGTCCGATGGAATGGGTTCGTATTCCTAGGGATTATTCTAGTTCCACTTTATAAGATTCAGGCACTGTTTGATTATGTTAAAAGTTCCCTAGAATATAGCAGATTCATAAACAAAGCCTAATTTATCAAAATACTGTATTTCCAATATCAAACTTATCTCATAAAACAGTATCGAACTAAGATTTGCAGAGTTTGAAACTTATACCTATTGAGTGATCAACTGAAAGGCTTCCTCCAAGATGCACAAGCACTACTAATCCTAGCTTGAGGGTTGTGGTAAAGATCCCTAGTATCTTGCTTCTCTTCTTCTCTTTTGATATTAGGAACACATAGGAATTGGGTGTTAGTGATTGAAGAATTTGATAAGAGTTCAGTTTGAAGATACTAATGAGTTCCTATGTGTGTGTGTGTTGTGTAGAGAAATCATGTGGTGGAGATTGAGAGGTGGCGGCGGCATGAGAGGAGTAGGAGGTGTAAGCATGAAATGTGTGGTATTTTCATGCAAGGAGGAGCCGTATGTATGAAGTGTCACCAAGGTTATGTTATACCTTGAGTGATTTAAGTTTAACCATGACCTTTACCCTTTTACACATAAACCCCCCCGAAATTCCAATTTCCACAATTAACTAAACTTTTCACAAAACCCTCTCATGACATTTCTTATTGTAAAAACAAACTATTTATTTACTAATCTATTCAATCACATTTTAAAAGACCTTTTTATTACAAACACAATAAAATAAATGTTTTAATTAAATAAATAAAATAATTAGTTATCTAAAATATTTCAAAATGTTACAATATTCCCCCTTAAGAAAATTCGGTCCCCGAATTTAAATTAAATCCCATTCTTAAAACATTTTTCTCAATCCAATCAACTCATTTTAAAACAATTTTCCGGGGTCCAAATTTTAAAATACACCGTCCGCTTGATATAACAAAACTTCAAAATCTCATATGAGCTAAAACGCATCATATCGCAACAGTGTGCGTGAAACATCAAAATATATAAAACTCACATAACTGTAACTCTAGCTGGTGCTATGAAAATTACTGCAGTTATGATGCAATTTGCCAAATACGAAAACCGTTGTGTATCTGAAGTACACGATAATTGTCATAATCGTAGTGCAATATCAATGCACACGATCAAGCGAAAATTTTGTCATAATCGTAGTGCAATATCAATGCACACGATCAAGCGAAAATTCTTTTATATAAATCAAATCTATAATATATCCTATCAAGTGCAAAGCACGAAAACAAAATCAACCCTAATGGGTTTGCGTGCAATCTCAAACCACACATCACGGTGTGAATGAAAACAAAACTGCGTTAAGTGCAACAGGCGTGCACGAAACGATATCCACTGCATCTACTATGCATGGAACAAAAGTGTACAAAATAGTATCAAGTGCATCGGGGTGCACAAAATAATTCTCAAGTGCATCGGAGTGCACAAAATCAACATCAAGTGCATCAGAGTGCACAAAATCAAAAATCAAGTATACCTAGGGTATATATATATATATATATATATATATATATATATATATAAAATCTCTTAACCATGTGCTTCCGTCGTGCACAGAAATATCAGTGTAGTGCACCTGAGATACATAACACTCCAATCGAGTGCAGTCATCTCGCACGAAATTCTCAACTAGTGCACCTGGTGTGCACAAAACATAAATCAAAAGGAATTAACTGTGCATGGAAATCTCATCAAGTGCACCTGGTGTGCACAAAACAAAAATTGACCCTCAAATCCTCAAAATACATATATCAAAATAACGGACGTTGAGTTGTCCTTTCTCTAACGTTGAAAAATGAAATGTTTTAGATCATAAAAATGCAAATCGAACTCAAAAGACATCGAAGCCTATCCTCTTCAAAGTCGGAAGGTGTTTATACCACCGGAATTGGCATAGAAAGGATTACTACTTGCTGTCTGCCACGTTCTAACGTTCTCTGTCTCTGAATTCTGGTTCTTCTTGCGGATCTCTTATACCATGGCTTCTTTATGCGATCGTCCGGTGAGGAGCAACGACACCATTCGTCTTATTGATGATACATCCCATCACATCTTCTTGACCAATAGTCCAGTTTCTTATAACGCAACATGTTGATAATAGCAATCTCTAATCTCTGCGGGTTTGCTAACAACTAATTCTGGGTCCAATCTTACTTATTATCAACTTCTAGAAAGAACTCCATTAGGTCTCCTGCTGTCCTCAGCTATCCAGCCTGCCCGGAACTAGCACTCATTACAGAATCCACTTACTCTTTAGTAACAACTGTCACCCCTTTCCAATTTCCTCCTGAAAGTGTAGTCGTACGCTTCTCAGTATATGCATCAAAATTTTCAATATCAACGGTGAAGAACAACTGTCTACTGAAACTTCACACCAATCTCCTGTTCTATAAATTTCGAATATCAACCACTTAAGGAGCGTATCTCGATTATCCGGCGAGTTGCAAGTCATACTCGATTATGATCATTCCTGGAGACTTACAAGACTTCCAAAAACACGAATCCGGCACTCTGATACCCTGTAGAAGAATCTGTCTATGTTCACCTTCGAAAACTAGTCCCAATTCGTCGGAGGAAAACTTACTGCACGATCTCTTTCTTGAGCGACTTGCATCAGATCTGAGCAAGATCCATCGGAAGAAGTAATAAATTTCACCGATCTCATATCGGAGCGCCACTACGGATTAAAAGTCCTAACCATCCCACATATGAACGACAATGAATCCTTCTGATCCATCTACACTTGTAAACATCGTCAACCTTTAACTTCATGAACTCTGGAAGCAACCTCTCGATTACCTCAGCAATGTTTGTTACTGCTATCTGAACAGTACACGGCACCACGATCTTCGGAGAGGAGAAAACATCATGCCTCAAGTCCGGCTGACTTTCAACAACGACGCGGCCATCTGGTACGGATCCCGGAGAACTCGTTTCAACATTAGAACTCGATCATTTATGAATAAACGACATGTCTCTATATCACCGGAAAGTCGCCCTGGTCAGTCCTTGTCCCCGAAAAGTCTGCTCTGACCGTATCTCTAACCGCAGCCCTCTCGGCTCCCATAAACATGGTGACCGAAACAATCATCGTGCACTGACGAGGATAGATCAATGGAACGAATAGAAGGGAGATCTCAAGATAAAATCCTAAGGTAACTTAGGCGGAGTATCATATCGTAAATATGCCGTGGAATATATGTACGGTACGCCACTCTACTTAGTACCTACTCCATCAACCAAGGTCATCCTATATAACGAAAGTTTGGGTATAAGACCCCCAAAGTCAAGTCTAAGTCCTATAAGGTAAGTCCAGGTAACACAAGTGCATGCCTAGATCCCATATAGCCAACCAAGACTCGAACAAAGGTTAAACTAAACGCTCTGATACCAACTTTGTCACGACCCAAATGTGGCACGTGACCGGCACTTAAATCACGTGACATCTAAAGACGTCGACGCGGTTCAAGTAAGCCGAAACCCGGAATCTAAACCCTTTTTGAAAAATATTAGAGGCGAGTTTAAAATAGTCCTGTCACGACCCGAAATAGCACGTGACTGGCCCTTGAATCATATGAAGTCTATAGGACCCCATCTAATTCAAGTAAGCCAAAAGCTCAGAAATCTAAAACCATTTTAAATAATAAATGAAGGAAAACTAGTTTTAAAGAAGTGAAGAAAACATGTTTTAAAAAATAAGGTTTTTAAATAGGTAAGCCGAATATGCATTTTTAAATCCTCAAGTCTTTTCTGAAAATTTCGGCAGAGTTTCCTTTGTAAATACTGGTCCCAAACGGGGTACAACAAGAATAAAATATGCACAATGATAAAAGACATCCCCAAGCGGGAGCTAGCTCTTTGTCAATCGACGGTCACAACCAAGTCGATTTGCCTTTGAAAAGTCAAAGTCAAAGTACGCAAGCAATATAATATACAACGCCGAAGGGCGAGGATCAAAACTCAAAAGGAAACTCAAAATCATCATGAATACTATAATACTGCAACGCGCGTCTCTAAGGTCGAAATAATAAACAACTCTAGTCTCAAGTCTAATAATACATGTCTGGTTGATGGAGATTCTAGATACAATAATGAAAATAATATACAAGAGTGGGTACGATACAAATGTCTCACCTACCAATGCAAAACACCTGAATGCGACTGTGTGCCAGCGAAGCCGCTACTGATCCAAGCGGTCAACCTGCAAGAACTGTGGCACAACGGGGGTGAGTTGCCAACTCGTAAGTAGAAAAATATCAACAGATAGAAATCGAATAAACAACGACTCCTAGGTCAACTATATCATAAAGGTAATACTATGATATCTAGGGTGACCGGGTCTGTAAATGTGCCAACAAGGTAGTCAATGCCTATAAGCATGTGGGTAACATTCAACAGTATAATCAATGTATGTATGCATGTGGATCTCATCCAACCATATAATCCATGTCTGTATGCACGTATATATCATAAAAGAGTGTGCATGAAAGTATGAGGATATAAATCAATGGTGTCCCTCGCGACACATCAAAATCATGGAACCTGGGTGCCCAACATCGACACCCGAAAACATCATGAAACCCGTGTCCAGCATCGACATGTAAATCCTCATATCTCGGGCTCCGTCAGTCCGGATCGGCCCACGGGCTCCGTCAGTCCAGATTGGCCCATATCATCTCTCGACTCCGGTCGGTATCCTCCGGATATCCGCCAGGTCCAACCAATCACCGGTAGGTAGTAGTCTCTCTGCCAGGCTCACCGTCTACTGTACAACGATCCATTCTCGCCCCGGGGTACCATACCGGGTCCACCATGTACCCGCAATCGGCCTCATCCAGCTCCTTGAATCAGGTTTCACATGTCACATGTCTCAGAACCAAGAAAACGCATGGTGGACGCACTAAAATATCATATCAAGAGAAACCAGATTTTTAAAACAGTACTTACATTCTTTTGAAATAGCCACGGTTCTCAAATCTAGAAATCTCATGAAAGCAGCATATCTCAATGCGTAAAATCATAAAACATGATGTGTGCGACATATGATAGAAATGCAACATGGAACTGTAATATGACATATTAAGGGAAAACCGCCCTTTTAAAATGATTCCAGTTTTTAAATATATCCCGCGGTTCCCAATTTCTCCAAAGTCAAATGCAACATCGTCTATGTATGTGCAATAAGTATGTATGTAGGCATGAATGCACAAAGATATATATACACAAGTATGTTATACGAAGAGTCATATCATGATGCAGCAATCCTATTGTGTAGTGACATGGCAATTATCGATGATGAAGTGTGTGAGCCGGCAAATCTGTGTAAGTGTAACATACGTATCATCGATAATGGTGCAGGTGTACTAGCACAAGTATAAGTAATGCGATGCGAATAACATGAATGCAGCATAAGGTAAATCATATGCAAATGCTGACGGGTATACGTATTTAACATGACCGAGTCGGTGAATCTATCAATCGGCATCTAGCCTCACAACCTCATAACCTCACGTACGGTATAATCCATCGTACGGCATTCTCTAGTCAAGGGTATGGATCAAACCTCAATTAAACTCATCACGTACGGAAAATTATCGTACGGCGGCATTGAGCTAATAGGGATCCTATCAACCTATAAGACAATGAGGGTACGGCCTAATATCACGTACGACCTATCATCCATAATTCACAATATTCTATATATATATATATCTGTATACTTATGTCCCAGGTCACATCCATAACGATTGCATATCAGGGGATCGACAAGGTATCAATCATCTCAATCGACTCGCATCCGTATACCAATATATCATCAGATCATCATATTCATCTTATATTCTTTTCATCGCATTTATCTTTCACATCAAGTCGAGTTTACATAAACATTCTATCTATACTATAAGTATAAGTATCTAATCTAACATACATCCGAACCATACAATCAGATTTAAAGAAACGAATCGTAGTTTTGAAAATAGGGGTTACGGTGTTTTTAAGGAAAAGATATCATTTGAAATTCCGTAACGTCCCTCAGGGTATCTGTTTAAAAGATGCATACGATTCTTTGGTTTGGAAATATGTATTGTTCGGATGACACATCTACGTCGACTATCTAGTCCTATAGTACCAAAACGGCATTATCGTCAAATATCATCCTCAAATCCCGTCATCACATATTAGCCGTATCATATCACTTCTAACTATCCTTAGTTTCTAATATGGTTTCACTAACAATCTTTTAACTCTAACCCTAGTTTCCTAATCTAGGTTTTCTTAACCATATGCTACAAATCGGTTTCCACCAAAACTTTGCAGGGGTGCTATACGCCATCTACCCGACTTCCCCCGTGGATATAGATCCACTCACCTTGCTCTCGCTTTCCGTTGCCGACGTCGCCACGCGCTTGCTTGTTGTCTCGAAGTCTTCGTGGGGTACCTATACATCATAACGTATCGCAATTGTGTATTAAAATCACATCGGAAAACAAATACAACATGCTAAAGGCCTATAGGTTAGAACCTATAGACCACGTCTTCAAAACCACCAAATAACACTCGATTTCGACGTACAAACGTCAAGCGACCGAATACGACACAATCACAAAAATCCAGAATTCAAAATACGCAAAACGAAACCACGAATCAAAACAACAACTCTTGAAAATGGTCCCAGATTTTACCCTAGGTCAAATGGTCAATTCTGCATATTCCAAGGGTCTAGTTTACAGCAAATGGGGACACGAACCAAAAATGAACCACATAGCTCCAGGTCTGGCCGCAAATTACGGCCAGATGGAATAAATCTGCGGCCATATGGTGTAAGTGGGGTCTCGGGTCTTTAGGGTATGCTCTAAATCACCTGCACATCTCTCTGTGGTTGCAAAATAATTTTCAGAGGCTCCGGTGTTAGCAGATTAAAAATACACTCACAGAATCCACAATTCCTCCGATATCGGGTTTCTAAATCCGTATTCCGGGGTTCTAGTCTCTGGTTTGGGTCTCCAATCAATCACCACAGGGGTTGTATAGCCTCTAGTAACCCTAATTTCACCTTTGGGTTCAACTAAAACCCTAATCCTCAACTTAAGTTTTCAAAGTTCCAGAACCACACAATATCGGTTCTAGTTTAACTTGGATGTAAAGCAATGGAAATACTAGGCTAATGGTTAAGAGAATACCTCATTTGGCAACTCAAGAATTTTCTTGAGTTGCCCCAAGTGTCCAAAATGCATGCTTTCTTGGTCCAATGTGTTGCTAGTGAGCTCATGCACATTTTTTATGAAATGAGATAGGGTTTTGAGGTGTTTTTATTGGAGTTTTGGGGTTGTAGTGGAGGAGGAAGAAAGGGGGCAGCAGCAGCAGCAAGGGTGTGAGGAGAGGAGAGAAAATGGTGAAGAGTGAAGTGGGAATGGGAGCTTGGTCCTAGATTTGACCCCTTACCCCCTCTCTCTCTCATGCCTATCCTTAATATTCTATTCCTTTATCTCTTTCTTTTCTTTTCTTTTCCCCTCTCAATAAAACAACAACCATGATATAAAACATGAAGAAAAGCCATGGAAAAAAATGTAACAAGTGTAAAAATGACATGTGCATGTTTTGCACAAAACAAGCTTAATGCGCGATTAGCGATATTTAATCGCGATTAGCACTAAATTAGCATATAATTATTCATAAAAACTTATAATTTGCATAATTCACTTAAAACACCCTCTTTTTAGTAATTTCCATAATTTTCCAAATTTTCCCCAAATTTATCGGTATTTAATTATACCGTCTTATTAAAATATTCAATATAATATTATTAAATTATGAAAATTCCCAAAAACAATATTTTATTTTTCTGAAATGTTACAATCTTCCCCCCTTAAAGAAATTCGGTCCCCGAATTTAAATTTAAACCCCCCAAATATTAAACCATTTCAGTAAAAAGTCCAAGTCGTCGGGGTTCCGAAATCATCAATACATAAAACACATCATAGCGCAATACATGCACATGAACAATGAGCAGATAACTCTAAATCAAAACTCCGTCAAGCATCTCGTAATCATCAGAGCCATGGTGAAGACACAAATGTCAAATCCAATACAAAAACCAATATGATATAAATCAGAACTATACATGTAAACATCTGAAGGAAATGCATGCCAAAAATTTCATGTTACTGTGCGACGCGTGTATCGCGGCACAGTGGCGGACGTCTATTGCAAGAAAACAACTATATATATACTTATCCTTTGTTTAATATGTACGTCCCGCCTTTTGAAAACAATTTAGAAGGGTTTCCTTGTTTTTAAACGTTTCGTGTCATATCAGACACGTAGGTAAATACTGAGACTATAGCTCCCTTTTTGGAAATCCCTTCGATAACTATCAATGCATGCAAAATATATCCAGGTACTGTCCTCTGACTAGTCCTGCTCAGTACGGAAACCAATAGCAAATATCATAAAAACGTACTGCTCCATAAGAAATCAATCCCAAAATGTGCATAAGAATGCTAAGTGCGTCTGGTGCGCACGGAAATCAAAACCCATATATGTGCCATACATGTGCACAGAAACAACATCTAAGTGCAACGGGTGTGCACGAAACACCTGTCAGAGGCAACGTGTGTGCCTGACAGCAAGATCAGGTGCATCTGGTATACACGAAGAATCCCGATTTAGTGCATCTGGTGTGTACCAAAATCGCATCTCATAACATGCGCCCAACATGCGCGAAAATCCAAATCAGGTGCATCCATCATGCACGAATAAAATCTAAATCATGTGCATCCAACATACACGAAATCACGAAATCCAATATCAAGCGCCGAACATACGCAAAAATCCAATCCAAGCGCGCCAAATATGCGCAAGAATCCAAATCGAATGCATGGAGTGCACGAAATCAACATCAATATCAGAATTGAAATCGACGGTATACAATAAAGCTCAATCCAAATCAGGTATACCGCGGTATATAATCTCACAACCATGTGCATCAGCGTGCACAAATCAAATCAAAATACTAAAAGTGCATGAAAACTATGCCGAAAGCATAAGTCAAATTACATGCATAACATAGGCATGAAATCAAAATCAACATATCGAGTGACATCAAACCGAAGTCAGGTGCAACCGTGGTGCACAAAATACAAATATCATGAAACTCAGTCATCAAGACTAAATCATGCGAATAGGTCGTCCAAAATACCGAAATCCAAGGTGACGGATATATGGTAATCGAATCACCAAATCACAAATCATAAATTCTGTCGTCGATATGTCCTTCCTTCAAAGTCGAGAAGGTGCCGGTGTATCCAAAGCTGGCAGAGCAAGATATCTACTTGCCTCCCGTTCATGATCTGGCGCCTGGTGCTTTTAGGTTCTTGTCTCTCACTGTGCATTGCTAGCTATTTATCTCCTCGGCTTAACGGCCCAATATGGAATGATGACGGAAACAGTCCCGCTCTGGCACATCTTCTACAGATCTCTGGCCAACTATCTCGTCGACGATACTGAACTCTGACCTGCTGGGTGTGCGCAATATGACTGCTCCTGGGTCCAAGTCTTCTCGTAGTATTCCAGAAAGGTCCTGTCGAGGTCTCTCTTAAATCTCGTTCCTGCCGAACTGCCCAGAAGTTACCACCCTTTACTATATCTGTTTCTTGTTCTGGAACGGCTGTATACTCATCGCGACTCCTTCTGGAAGGTATATCCATATACAATGCCTCTGCATGCGTATCGCATCTCTGATGTCAGCGGAGTGGAACGTCATCTCGTCGAAATTTCGTGCGAACTCTTTACTCCACTTTTCTCTAATGTCGACCGCTTCAGACTCGTCTCTTCGTAGCTGCATGGACTGCGCTCCAACGGCTACACTCGTATCTGGAGTCTCCCAAGCAATGCATCCCATCACATGATATCCGAAAGATGTCAAACCATTCGATCGATTTGTCAGAACCTCATAATCCCCCAAGAGATCAACATCTTGAGTACAGTTTAATAGTATTCCAGTACATGCCACAGTACCTGTGGACCAACCATAGAAGGGCAGACCCAAGCCTCACAAATGGCACCGCTAAACTGCCGCAAACCCTAAGGTTCAAAGGCGTTCCATGGTCATTACGTCGAGTTAGGGTTTCATTCTTCTAGAGGGTCCATAGCATTACTTGCATTGTCTTCCGAATACTTTAAACTTGGAAAATGGGCTCCTGACATTCGATCGTCTCCATCGACTACCAACGTATCTGCATGAAGTCGTCTCTAGCTGGAATCAATCTATCTGATGACCTCGCATCGGGGTAAGCGAACGAACCACATGTCCTAGTCATTCATCCTCGTGTGACTAGCGACCTTCCATCATATCTCTAAGTATATACTCATGCTGCAGTAGCTCCAACATCTGGGCGATATCTCGTTATTTGCAGCAACAACTGGCTCATTCGTCTGCACGCTGAACAGTGCCTCAATCATCATGAATAAGCGATACATCAAACGCTCATGGCGCGAAAACACAATAAAACGACGCCTCTATGCAATCGTATGTCCTTGGAATCACACCATGGTCAGTCCTCGTCCGCGACGAGTGTAGGGTTACTAGGCACTCTCATAAGGGTCTACAAGGCATCAACCATGCCCGATTTAAATTTTAGACGTGCCGAACAACCCTAACCAAGATCTTGGACTAGAGATTAGGCGAAACATATAGCAAGTAAACAACTTTACTTCTAAGAGTTTGGGATTACAACCTTTGTAGTCCAGTCCTTCGCTTCATAAGCTCCGTGTTGAGGTCCCTTCACTGCGATCATCATGTTCCCGGACTCTAGAGAGGCTCCACGAAGAGAAAGATGTATGCTTGCTTTCGATCTTCGATAACAAAGATGATCTACCTTGAAGTTTCTTTAACACAAGCTCTCACTTACTAATGAAGTGAACACCCTAATCTAATTGGCAAGAATAGATTACGATGATGAAGTAGGAATTTAGCTCTCATTTGTTTTCTTAATCTCACTCATTTTCATCACAAAGAAAAAAGCTAGAAAGCTTTTCACCAAGGAAGAAGAAGAAGAATGTCCAAAACCTTTTGTGATGAATAATGAATAACTCTAGTGTGAGGTTAGAAATGCAACCATGGTATAAGTGAGAAGAAGTAACCATTGTAGAGATTTAACTAAGGTTAAAGGGTTGGGTTGGATTAAACAAATATCAACCAAAATGTCATAACAAATATCTTTGCTTAAAACAAAAGTAAAGCTTCTAGAAGCTACTAGAAAGTTTAACCCAAATCAAACCCTAACCATGTTTAATCTCCACTAATCATGTTGCATTTATAACCATAACATGTTACAATATTATATATCACATATACAATATTTATTGTAACAAAATAAAATAATACAATTAACATATATCGCATATATATCAATGTATTATCCGAGTGAGAAAAAGAATCTTTTAGTGAGCTTATATTAGTTAATGTAATTTAATATATCAAATATATAATTATACATTAAATTATCGAATCAACACTTGATCCGATAATCCGATTATTTTACAAATAACCGACTAATATAATCTGTATCAGTTCATCGAATCAACACTTGATCCGATGACCCGGCTATATCACATATACCCGGCCGATATCTCATATCGCGAGAATCTAATAAGGTATCACATACACGTATTGTTCTCGGTACCGCACATATCATATATGTACTCATACTCCATTTTGCCTGAGCCAGGAAACCTCTGTGTAGGACTCTAAAGAATCGTCAATACGCCGGCAGTAGGTGATGATCATATCAAACACCCACAAGCTGCAAGCGGTCAGCTAAACGTAACAGCCACCCAGGTATTGAGCGATCAGAAGATCAACAAGCAAGCCTGTACATTCTTCTGCGAATCCAATCAGTAACACTCCCGTGCAGTCCGGTCTCTTCATCTGATATGTCGCATATCTCGTCTAGGGGTGGTAAACGTCAGACCCCAGTAGCTTCATAAGTCGTGTCGATATGAGGTCTATAACAGTTCGAGAAACTACTGATAACACTTACCAGTAAATCTCAGCAACCCTGGCCAGGGATTTCCAGTTATAGCCAATCGAACACAGCGCAACATCAACTCCCTATACCGGGAGAGACGAATCCCCTCCTATCGCTCATTGCCTCCATGTGATTCGGGACTGTACCTAAAAGCCACCTTTTTGCACGCCCACTTGGACATGGTATGATGGAAATCAAAGCACAGTAGGAATCACACAAGACTCTATGACGATCTCGGGTCTACAGACTAACCTGTACCAGTGTCACCAGAGAACTGCCATCTGACGCGAGGTATAATACCATCTGGGAGTTCTCGGCGAGTCCGTCCAGTGTACCCAGTCTCTACTGAGCACCCGTACACCATCCTTGATGTCAAACACCGATGGATATGGGATCATCCATCACCCATCATATGGGTCAAGATGCGTATACGCTAGTCTACTATGGTGTATCGATGCCCTGTCTCGATACACCCTCGACTAGGAATAGTTATAGGATGTACTCGTCGACTACCGTGGCCCCACTAGTATGATCTCATCATAGTCCCAGTAGTCGAGTACATATCCTAAGGTCTTTATCAACATGTAACATAGAGACAATCAGAGTACATGTTAAGATAAAGTACAACCAGATAGCATACTATCAGTCGAGCAAGAAATTCCTCCATATATATGTTCAAGCATCCATTACAATATACATCATATGTACAGTAATGGCCTCTAGGGCATACATATAACTAACAATCTCCCACTTGCACTAGGGCCATCTTTTGTGGTATCACATACCCAACAATTAGCTGTGGTTGAAGTATCTCATACTCAACCATCCCATAAAAGTCTCTACTGGGAAAAATGCCTTTGTGAGTGGATCCGCGCTGTTATCCTCTGTGTCTACTCTCCTAACCTCGATCTCCCTGGAGATCTACCATCTCCATGATCAGGTGATACTGCCTAAGAATTATATCTGGATTTCTGATGGGACGGGCGTTCCTAGGCCAAAGCCATTACTCCATTGTCACACAATGGTTGGAATGAAGTTCATCTCTTGAACTTATATATATCCAGACTGCCTCTTTGGTAGCATCCTTGGTAACGATGTATCTTGCCTTTAATCGTCTAGTAAGTCACGGTATCTAGCTTGGAACTCTTCCAACATACCGTCCTTCCACTGAGGGTAAAGACAATACCTGCGACTGACATTCAGTCGTCCTTATCACCCTGGAACCTTTTCCAGTGATTCTCCCCAGGATCGATTGATACCATCTCACTACAACTAGTGAGAATTCTAACATCCAATTAGATCTATCTCATAGATCCAAAACCCAGGATTTAGGAGGTATCGCTTTGATCCTATATGGAGAATGGTTGTGATAAGCGGAGATTGACCGAGCATAGCATAGGAAACTCCTTCCCTATCAAGAGTATGTCATCAACGTACTCTACGAGGATCGCCACCATACTCTCTACTACCTTTTTGTATATACAAGGTTCATCTACCATTTTGATGAAGTCAAACTCTTTGACTATCACATCAAAACAGACGTTCCATCTCCGCGATGCCTGTTTTATCGCATAAAACAACTTGCACACGTTTCCGCTGCTCCCACTGTCTACGAAGCCCTCTGGCTGTGTACTTATAGACGCTCTCTTCTAAAACATCATTTAGAAAAGTAGTCATGACACCCAACCATCAGATATCGTAGTCATGGTATATAGCCGTGGCAAGTAGGATCTGGATGGACTTAAGCATAGATTTGAAAGTCTCAACTTTTCCATGTACACCAAGTAATCTTCTCAAGATATACTTGCTCTTGATGGGGATTTAACCCTTCAGATAAAGCAACCAAAGTCCATACTTTGTTGGTGTATAAGGATTCCATCTCAGATCACTAAGCATCCAGCCATTCTTACAGAGTCTCACTCCTGATGGCCTGCTCGAAACTAGTTGGGTCATCATCTCATGATGCAATCCTCGCTCCCACTGTTATAGAGTAACCGAAGTATCTCTCAGGTGGGTGAGGAACCCTACTAGATCGGCGGAGAGGCTGAGGTTCGTTGGATACTATTGAATCCTTCGGGTTTACCAAATCATCAGCTGCAGTTTGTATAGCTGGAACTCCTTCCAGTTCTACCTCATGACCACTAATTTCTTCATAAGAAATTCCCTTTCACAAAGGTGGCATGCTGAGAAACAAAACATCTTTTGTTCCTCGGTTTGGTAGAAGATATTCCCTTGCGAATGCTTGGGATATCCAACAAACTTCCACAGACTTGACTTTGCCTCGAGCTTGTCTGGATTATGCTTTTAGACATAGGCCGGACAACCCCAAATCTTAACATACTTAAGATATGGGCTCTTCCCATTTCATATCACATATGAAGTGGTAGGCAACTGATTTGATTGGAACCCTATTCAATAGGTATGCAACTTCTCAAGTGCATAACTCCCAAAAGGAAATAGGAAACTCAGTAGTACTCATCATAGAGCGCACCATATCAAATAGGGTGTGATTGCTCCGCCCCGATACACCGACATGCAATGGTGTATACGGAGGAGTAATGCTGAGAGAGAATCTCATTCTCCTTTATAATGGTCTAGGAATCCCGTGCTCAAGTATTCTCCTCCCTGATCTCATCAAAGGACATAATACTTATACCCGTTTTTGGTTCTCTACTTCTAACTTATATTCCGTGAATATCTCAAAAGCTTCGGACTTGTGTTTCAACAGGAACATATGTCTGAATCTTGAGAGATCATCAGTGAATGTAATGAAGTACAAAGAACCGGTCTTGGCATATGTAGACAGGGGACTTACATACATCATCATGTATCAATCCCAAGAGTTCACTAACTCTTTGGCATATGTAGACAGGGGACTTACATACATCATCATGTATCAATCCCAAGAGTTCACTAACTCTTTCTCTGTTTCCAATAAACAGAGCTATTGACATTTTATCTTTGTGACATGACCGACAAGTTTCACAAGATGTAAATTCAAACTAATTTAAATATGCTTCTAAATGTAACTTCAGCTAGTCGGGTCACATTGATATGACCTAGTCTACAATACCTCAAGAAGGATTCGTTCATTTCTAAACTCTTTCTCTTGTGTGTGTTCTGTAAAATAAGAACCGTCGTTTGATTTAGAACGTCAATGCTTTTAGATAACGTGCCTGAACCGATCAACTCTTGATATAGGAAATGTTTCAAAACATTATCCAACAATACAAAATTATATCCTTCTTTACTAATAAAGAGACTGATATGATGTTGTATATCAGGTTCGGTATCTAATAACATTCGTTCAGAATCAGTGTATTCTGGTAATACAGGATGATAATGTAGGGTTCCTAGGCACACTAATGAGGTCTCACAAGGAATCAACCATGCCAAATTCAAAAAATTCCGGTGCCGGGAAACCCTAATGCGATCGTTGACTAGAGATTAGGCGAAACTACGAGCTAGTTAACAACTTAACCGCTAAGAGATTGGAAATACAACCTTTGTAGATCCGGTCCTCCACCTCCATAGCTCCGTGATGATGTCCCCTCGCTGCGATCATCAGATCCCGGGCTCTAGCGTCGGCTTCATCGGAGAAATGGTCGGGCTAGGTCGTCGACTTCGATGTCGAAGATGATCTACGTCGAGGCAACACAAGATCAAGCTCCAACTTCACCAGGTCATGAAACTTGTGAAGAAAACACCCTATACTACTTGGCAAGTGGTAGAGGATGAAGAAATAGGAAGTGGGTTCATTTTAGAATTGGATTTCTCACTCTTTTTCTCAAGTTACCATTGAAGCTAGGAAGCTTCTTTCTTCTTCAAGAAGAAGAAGAAGAAGAAGAAGATGATATGATATGAATTATTGGAAAATAGAAAATGAGGTGATTCTTATCATATCACAATCATGGTCAAGTGTAGAGAATAAACTAGGGTTAAGTTGAATGGTTAGGTTAAAGGAAAGAAACAAAATGGTCAAGCTTTCAAACCTTCATGAAGTTTCAACAAAAGAACAAAATTAGCCACCATTTTATTTCTTTCTCAAACAAATAAATAAATAAATGAATAAGCAAATAAAGCAAATGAAACCCTAACCATTAACTAACCATGGTTTAATACAAACATACACTCAAGTTAGCATGTATCATCAAACATGATACAAACTTGTGTACAAAAAATATATCACATATACAATGTGCACAAACAAGTGAGAAAAACATCTTAAGTGAACCAATATTAGTTAATGTAAAGTAATAAATCAAATATATAATTATATATTAAATCATTAAATCAACAGTTGATTTAACGATCCGGTCATATCGCATATGACCGACTAATATTCAATGTATCGGCTTATCGAATCAATCCTTGATTTGATAACTAGGTTATATCGCATACAACCAATCGATACATTCATCGCGAGAATAGAATACGGTATCACATACACGCATTATTCTCGGTCCCACACATATCTCATATGCGCTCCTATTTCGTTTCGCTTGAGCCAGGAAACCTCTGTGTAGGACTCTAAAGACTCATCAATACGCTGGCAGCAGGTGATGATCATATCAAACACCCACAAGCCGCAAGCGGTCTGCTAAACGTAACGGCCACTCGCGTATTGAGCGATCAGAAGATCGACGAGCAAGCCCGCTCACACTCCTGTGAATCCAACCAGTAACACTTACCGTACAGTCCGGTCTGTTCGTCTGATATGTCGCATATCTCACCTAGGGGTGGTAAACGTCAGACCCCAGTAGCTTGATAAGTCGTGTCGATATGAGGTCTATAACATTTCGAGAAACTACTGATAACACTTTCCAGTAAATCTCAGCAACCCTGGCCAGGGATTTCCAGTTATAGCCAATCGAACACAGTGCAACATCAACTCCCTATACCGGGAGAGACGAATCCCCTCCTATCGCTCATTGCCTCCATGTGATTCGGGACTGTACCCAAAAGCCACCGTTTTGCATGCCCTCTTGGACGTGGTAAGGTGGAAATCAAAGCACAGTGGGAATCACACAAGACTCTATGACGATCTCGGGTCTACAGACTAACCTGTACCAGTGTCACCAGAGAACTGCCATCTGACGTGAGGTATAATACCATCTAGGAGTTCTCGGCGAGTCCGTCCAATGTACCCAGTCTCCACTGAGCACCCGTATATAATCTCTGATGTCAAACACCAATGGATATGGGATCATCCATTGCCCATCTGTATGGGTCGAGAAGGTATACGCTAGTCTACTCTGGTATATCGATGACCCATCTCAATACACCCACGACTAGGGACCTTGAAGGATGTACTTATGGACTACCATGTCCCCACTAGTATGATCCGCATCATAGTCCAGGTAGTCAAGTACACATCCTAAGGGCTTTACCAACATGTAACAGAGAGACAATCAGTATACACGTTAAGGTAAAGAGTAACCAGATAGCATACTATCATGTCGAGCAAGAAAGTCCTCCCTATATATGTCCAAGCATCCACTACAATATACATCCTATGTACAGTAATGGCCTCTAGGGCATACATATAACTAACAATCTCCCACTTGCACTAGGGCCATCTGTAGCAGTGGTTGTAGTATCTCATACTCAACCATCCCATAAAAATCTCTCTCTGGGAAAAGGCCTTTGTGAGTGGATCCGCCGTGTTGTCCTCTGAGTCTGCTCTCCTAACCTCGATCACCTTGGAGATCAGCCATCTCCATGATCAGGTGATACTGCCTTAGAATATGTCTGGATCACTGATGGGACGGGTGTTCCTTGGCATAAGCCACAACTCCATTGTCACACAATGGGAGGAACGAAGTTCATCTCATGAACTAATATACACCCAGACTGCCTCTTTGGTAGCATCTTAAGTAGCGATGTATCCAGCCTTTATCGTCTAGTATGCCACGGTATCTAGCTTGGAACTCTTCCAACATACCGTCCCTTTACTGAGGGTAAAGACAATGCCTGCGACTGACATTCAGTCTTCTTTATCACCGTGGAACCTTTCCAGTGATTCTCCCCTGGATCAATTGATACCATCTCACTGCAACTAGTGAGTGTCCTAATATCCAATTAGATCTATCTCATAGATCCAAAACCTAGGATTTAGTAGGTATTACTTTGATCCTTTATGGAGAATCCTTGTGATAAGCGGAGATTGACCGAGCGTAGCATAGGAAACTCCTTCCTTATCAAGAGTATGTCATCCACGTACTCTACAAGGATCACCACCATACTCTCTACTACCTTTTTGTTTATACAAGGCTCATCTACCATTTTGATGATGTCAAACTCTTTGACTAACACATCAAAACAGACGTTCCACCTCCGCGATGCCTGCTTTATCACATAAAACATCTTGCACACGTTTCCGCTGCTCCCACTGTGTACGAGGCCCTCTGGCTGTGTACTTATAGACGCACTCTTCTAAAACATCATTTAGAAAAGCAGCCATGGCACCCAACCGCCAGATATCGTAGTCATGGTATGTAGCCGTGACAAGTAGGATCTGGATGGACTTAAGCATAGCTACTTGAAAAAGGTTTCACCATTATCCACGCCTGGTTGATGATGAAAACCTTTAACAAGTCTAGCTTTGAAAGTCTCAACTTTTCATGTACACCAAGTAATCTTCTCAAGATATACTTGCTCCTGATGGGGATTTAACCCTTCAGATAAAGCAACCAAAGTCTATACTTTGTTGGTGTATAAGGATTCCATCTCATATCGCTAAGCATCCAGCCATTCTTACAGAGTCCCACTCCTGATGGCCAGCTCGAAATAGTTGGGTCATCATCTCATGATGCATTCCTCGCTCCCACTGTCATAGAGAAACTGAAGTATCTCTCAGGTGGGTGAGGAACCCTACTAGATCGGCGGAGAGGCTGAGGTTCGTTGGAAACTATTGAATCCTTTGGTTCTACCAAATCATCTGCTGTAGTTTGTATAGCTGGAACCTTTCCAGTTCTACAAAACTGATCTTGCCTCGAGCTTGTCCGGATTATGCTTTTAGACATAGCCCGGACAACCCCAAATCTTAACCAACTTAAGATATGGGCTCTTCCCTTTCCATATCACATATGAAGCGGTAGGCAACTGATTTGATTGGAACCCTATTCAATAGGTATGCAACTTCATAAGTGCATAACTCCCAAAAGGAAATAGGTAACTCAGTAGTACTCATCATAGAGCACACCTTATCATATAGGGTGTGATTGCTCCGCCCCGATATACCATCGTGCTATGGTGTATACGGAGGAGTAATGCTGAGAGAGAATCTCATTCTCCTTTAGAATAATCCAGGATTTCTGTGCTCAAGTATTCTCCTCCCTGATCACATCAAAGGACATAATACTTATACCCGTATTTTGGTTCTCTACTTCTAACTTATATTCTGTGAATATCTCAAAAGATTCGGACTTGTGTTTCAACAGGAACATATGTCTGAATCTTGAGAGATTATCAGAGAATGTAATGAAGTACAAAGAACCGGTCTTGGCATGTGTAGACTGGGGACCTTCATACATCAACATGTATTATCCCAAGAGTTTACTAACTCTTTCTCTGTTTCCAGAAAACGGAGCTATGGTCATCTTATCTTTGTGACATGACTGGCGAGTTTCACAAGATGTAAATTCAAACTAATTTAAATATGCATCTTTATGTAACTCCAGCTAGTCGGGTCGCATTGATATGATCTAGTCTACAATACCTTAAGAAGGATCCGTTCATTTCTGAACTCTTCCTCTTGTGTGTGTTCCGTATACTAAGAACTGTAGTTTGATTTAGAACATCAATGCTTTTAGATAACGTGCCTGAACCGATCAACTTTTGATATAGGAAATGTTCAAAACATTATCCAACAATACAAAATTTTATCATTTCTTTACTAATAAAGAGACTGATATGATTTTGTATATCTGGTTCGGTATCTAATAACATTCGTTCAGAATCAATGTACTGGTCATACAGGGTGACAGTGACCAACAGACTTGGCTGCAACACTTGTACCGTTTTCTGCCTCATGAAACTTATCACCCGTTCTCAGTTCTTTACCTATCTGTAGCCCTTTGTAACAAATTACATATGCGGGATCCTGATCCGGTATCACATACTCAGGACGTAAAGGATACTGAGAAACGGTTCTCTGTAATGAACACCCCCGAAGATGATGCATCATATGCACTTTCTTCGTTTGGGCGGCATGGGAATCTTGGTATTTCCCTATTTCCTACTCTGTCTTATAACAATTATAAGTTGGAGCGGGACCAACGTTCCCCAGCTCAGTATAACAAGCGGGTTCGGTCAATATATCCGTTTTATTATCTTGATTAAGGCGTGATATGGTCGCTACCTGGAGAAAGAGAGAAGAAAACACTCTGCGTGCGCTCTTGCAAGAATAGATTGGTTATTATTTTATCTAATCAGGATGGCTCCCACTGTTTTTATCAAATCTTCCTTCAAACCCTAAAAGGAAAGACTAGCCGGGATTAATTACACCCTACAAGTTCGCCAATCTTTCAGCCAGGCCAGTGTCGGTACTTTGAGGGAGGTTCCCCGTGCTTTCGCATGGACCTAATTACTGTAAACCTCGTTTTCCCAGAGGCGTAACCCCGTTGACACCTTTCTAGACACCTACTTGATCGGCTAATTGTAATGTGTAAAACTCTTCCAGGAGTAACAATTACTCGCAGCGGGTATCAGGATCCAACTATCTCATAGAAGGTATGCAATCTCATTGCAAATTTCAACACTTGAAATTCCCGATAATATTTTGCCCCTAGCGTCCTATGACCTTGACGCAGGCCAACAAACCATAGTGCGCTAGTCAAGTTCAACCCGTCATTTCCTGATTGAATTAAACCCACCCGCACGACCCTTGACGCAGGCCAACAAAGTCGCACGACTACCCTAATCTAATCTGCATCATATGCATAAGCAGATAAATACTAGTTAGCTACCGCACACTACGCCTTGACGCAGGCCAACAAACGTAGCACGAATACTAAGTAGGACTTATCTGAAATGACGGAGGGCTACGGCAGGTTTTTTTGAAAACCTATTGCGTAATGAACTTGATATCGTTGTAGAATCAAATGATTTTAAAATGGAGTGTTTCTGAGGCTTTTCTAGTTTTGCTAAAGGAGTCACTCCCGGTGAAGGGATCGTCGGTCCTTTCCTCGTCGAATGAGGTGCGGGATATATCATATATATCACTGTGCAAAGCAGAAACTATAGAAGCAATCAAAAGACAAACCGAGAGTTGTAGCATCTGCCAGTTATTGCTAAAGGAGTCACTCCCGGTGAAGGGATCTCGGTCCTTTCCTTATCGAATAAGGTGCAGGATGTTCTACAAGGAACACCTCGATGCAAAGCAAGAACTGTAGCTACCTGTTTTATTGAAAATTCGATTCCATAACATCTTAGGTTTCTTTTATTTCATTAATCATATTAATGAAGTCCCATCATTTAAATTACCTAAACATCACAGATAAATACGACGTACACTTATGCCATCCGCATTCGCCTCGATGTCCCCTCGTGCACCGTTAGGTTAGGTAACTAACGACAGAGCGGGGCAGGGCTAGCGCGGGTGTAAAACATAAGTAACGCCTATATAATATATCATATATACTATATACAGTATTTATCACAGAACATATCAAATGATCACATCACAGATATCGCAGCAGAAAATATCATATGAAATATTGGATATACTAGGACGTCCGTGTTTTCAATACGAGCCAGTATAAAACACGGATTCTATGGTTGCGATGAATATCCAAACCCACACCCCTAGACCCCTATGAGAGCGGAAAGCAACCCTACCAATTCTAGAGTTAGGAGCCCCGGACTCGACTCCTCGAGTTGGTCTCCCACTGGACTCCAGAACCCGGTTACTTATGCCCTCCTCCTTGGGTCTATCCTAGTGCGGAAAAGTAAATAATATACAAAAGGTGACATCTTCCGCAAAGTGTCCCAATAAAAGAATATTACATACAAGTTTTTTACATGAATGAAAAAGAAAAACACCCATCTCACATAAAAAACCCCGGCTATTCAAACACGACGATCCAATATAACATATCCAGCAACACATAACAACACATGTCATCAGCGTAAGTAAACATGCGTATCCCAATTGTCGTTGACATATAGCAACGAAACCGGCGATATCACATATTACACTTACGGTCGCAGAAAAGAAAGTGCAAAACTACAACAGTTGGAATCCGCAACCTGCATAGACATCGCATGCCTAATCCAATGAATTCCTTAGACATCGCATGCCTAACAATTATAAACCCCGCATTTTAGTCTCATTATCGAAAAATCTTTTCGATATCAAGTCGGGCAATTCAACAGGATTCCCGACATTCTGATCGAATGCTCGTCGCAAACTGTAGTAGACGGTCGCACCCCCGATGCCGTCGACGAAGTGCACCAAGACGGAACACCGCTGCCGCGAGCACCCGAACGGATGCTTTCGGCGACGGGGTTCTCCTACAGTCACTTGGTCGGGGCTATGGGGTGTAGCTGTCTATTAAGTTTACCCGGCGAGTATCCGCGTACGCTACGTGATTGCGACGGATTTTTGATCACATCAAAATTCCGGGGCAACCGATCAAGTGAGACTAAAGTTCTATGTTTATAACATTCATTCAGTTAACTCATAACTACTTGTGAATTCCAATTATTGTATCCCATTCCAGATAAATAGAAAATGTTAAACTTTCCGATCGAACATTCAAACACCCAACTTTTCCCGATACAGCTCAACACATGAAATAGGTTTAAAAACATCCAGTTCATGCCTCAGTACCAACGGTCCAGCCGTAGAAGGGTCAAGCCAACGCCTCACATGTGGCACGCCGTACTGCCCCAAACCCTAAGGTTCAAAGGGCAGTTCAAGACGGTCACATAATCGAGTTAAGGTTTGTTGTCTTCTAGAGGGACCCTCGCGTTACTTGCACTACTTAGAACGTTATTAAACCACGGAAAGATCCAACGCTTAGAAATTTCCCGACAGGGGAAAAAGTGGGTATTTTTATCCGGTCGAACTTTTTAACATATTCAAAAAATATCCGGAAAACACAGACGAAGTTAAACTTCCCGATCGAAAACACGGAGTCCCCAATACAACCCAGAAAACTCAACTCTTGAGTAGAGATTACAAATACCCAGAAAATACAGCACCAACATATAGGAGTTACTGTGCAATAAGTTTTGAAAAAGGTGACAATTGGGCCGCGGAACCGCCGCACGAGCCATGCTCGTGCCGCGGTTCCGCCGCTCTTTGAACGATTTAGAAGCACGTGCTTCACAGTAACTCATAAATATACCTGCTGAATTTTCTGGAAATTTTTAATTCACGAAAATCTAAATTTTCAGAAAATTTCCAAAGAGTGATTTGGAGTTAGGGTTTCGGGTTCGATCGGGTTTCGGACATCGTCTACGCATCGCCTAAGGCTCTAGCTAGGCTCTGATACCACTGTAGGGTTCCTAGGCACACTAATGAGGTCTCACAAGGCATCAACCATGCCAAATTCAAAAAATTCCGGTGCCGGGAAACCCTAATGCGATCGTTGACTAGAGATTAGGCGAAACTACGAGCTAGTTAACAACTTAACCGCTAAGAGATTGGAAATACAACCTTTGTAGATCCGGTCCTCCACCTCCATAGCTCCGTGATGATGTCCCCTCGCTGCGATCATCGGATCCCGGGCTCTAGCGTCGGCTTCATCGGAGAAATAGTCGGTCTAGGTTGTCGACTTCGATGCCGAAGATGATCTACGTTGAGGCAACACAAGATCAAGCTCCAACATCACCAAGTCATGAAACTTGTGAAAAAAACACCCTATACTACTTGGCAAGTGGTAGAGGATGAAGAAATAGGAAGTGGGTTCATATTAGAATTGGATTTCTCACTCTTTTTCTCAAGTTACCATTGAAGCTAGCAAGCTTCTTTCTTCTTCAAGAAGAAGAAGAAGAAGAAGATGATTGTTCCCCTCCGAACGGCGGCCCGGACTTCGCGTCCGTTGCCTGAGGTTCGGGGCAGATGCTATTTGGTTTGATCCGTTCACCTCTCCGAAGATGCCAAGTTGATTTATGGCACCTTGTATCGGAGGTTTAGACGGATGCGGCCGATGTAGCAGATTTCGTCAGATTCCCCCTCAGGGTGAGGGGTTTTTGATTGTGGGGACGCTCTTCCCTGCAGGCGCAAGCCCCTGCAGTTAATTACGCTACCGCGTCGCGGTAACAACTTTCTCCTTCTCCAGAATTTCACTTCGTGTCGTGTGTGTTTGTTTTGTTCGTGGTTGCCCGTGGATTGTATACGGAGACTGAGTGATGTCGTCACCCGTAGGATGTGGATTAGTCAAAATCCGTATTTGCTTAGATTTGGGTTTGGTGTTTTTTGGTTTAAGGATACATTAGTCGCGTTGCGGCTAAGATCAACTTAAACGTTCGTCAAGGATACATTAGCCCTGTTTTGGATCGTCAAGGATACATTAGCCCTGTTTTGGACTAAGATCGACTTGACGTAGTGATTGATTTAATTATCTGGCCGTCGGGACTCGTCACCTCTCTGACGTCGTTGAGGGATTACAACGACAGGCGTCAGAGGAGTTCAGAGATGTACCCTTGAACCAAAGTTGATTTGGAGTTCTATTGTTTATTTAAAGATCTAAGGACACATTAACCGTATTTGGGGCTAAGATCAACTTAGACGGGACCGTTTAGATCCGGCAAAAGAGCACTTGGGCTCTGTTGTGCCAGTTTAGGGACGTGGTGGTCCGTTATTAGTTTAGGGACGTTTCGGTCCGTCGCCAGTTTAAGTATGTAGTGGTCCATATTCCAGTTTAGGGACGTGGTGGTCTGATATTAGTTTAGGGACATTTCGGTCCGATATTAGTTTAGGGACGTTTCGGTCCGATATTAGTTTAAGGACGTTCCGGTCCGATATTAGTTTAAGGACGTTCCGGTCCGATATTAGTTCGTGGTTGTTGGGACCCGTCGCCTCTTTGACGTCGTTGAGGGATTACAACGATGGATGTCAAAGGAGTTCGGAGATGTACCCTCAAACCGGACGTGGATTGATTTAGGAGAGCCATTTTGCTCAGTCAATTTAATTTAAGGACTTATGGCCATGATTGGGCTAAATCCAGTTCAACATTTTATGGCATTTTTTATTTAGGCTCTACCCACAAAAGATACAGAGTATCAATTTATTTTGGGCTCTGCCCATTTGCAGATGATGCAAAGTATCTACCTCGTTTGGGCTCTGCCCCTTTTAAAATGCATAGCATTCTGAATATTTTGTTTGGGCTCTGCCCCTTTATAAATGATGCAGAGCATCTGTTTTGGTTTGGGCTCTGCCCCTTAAAATAATGCATTTGCGCTTTATTAAGCCTGTTAGGCCTTCCTTTAGTTGGGCTTGGCCCTTTTTAATGCATCTACGCTTTGCGCTAAGTGATGAGCGCAAACTCATATGGTGATGACACGTGTCGTGCTCTGGCGAGCGCAAGCGCAACAGCGCAGTGCGCTGTGTTGTTGCGCTGCACTATTGCGCTGCTGACACGTGGCGCGCTCTCAGTGAGTTGCGCCAATTCCAGAGAGCAAAGCTCTATCTTAAGGGCGCTTAGCGCAAATGGTTCTACAGCCGACACGTGGCGCTCTCTTAAGAGCGCAACGGCGCAGTTTGGAAGTGCAAAGCACTAAAAATCTTTTAGATTCAAGAAGGGAAGTGCAAAGCACTGTTTAAGTTCTTGATCTAAATTAGATCAAAGAAAAATAAATTTCTTCTTTATTCGAAGAACCAGAGGTTCTTAAAAGTGCAAAGCACTATTCTTTTATTATTTTATTATTTTTATTGTTTTTTTTTAAAGAACCGAAGGTTCACAAGAAGTGCAAAGCACTGTTTTCTTTTTATATAAAGATCATTCATTTTATTTTTAGATCCATGATCTATTAGAAGACCTTTCTTCTACTTCATGAAGGTTTTCTTTTTTTTTTTTACCTTCTTCTTGAGATCTTCTCAGAGTTTTCTCTGCTTAGAGTTCTTGATTTTTCCGAGAAAATTCTTCCTTCTTTTCTAATGAGGTCTGGGGTCCTATTTATAGTGCCCCATAAATTTGTTGAATTTGTTAACAAGATCTTTTCTGAATGATTTTTTGGGAATTTTCCCACGCTGGATCTTTGATCCAAAGGCAGAAGAAAATCTTCTGGTTTTGGAAAGAACAGAAAAGATTTCATGAAATCTTAATTTAGTTTGGCGCAGATGCCCCAGCGCATGACACGTGTCGCGCAGCGCAGAGCGCAGCGCAACTGCGCTAGCGCATCTGCGCTGACACGTGTCGCGCAGCGCAGAGCGCAGCGCAGCTGAAGCGTTGCTTCCTTTAAACAGAGCTTTGCTCTGATTGGGTGCGCTTTCTGGGCGGTGCGCTCGGCGCGTTGCGCCAGACACGTGGCAAGTTGCGCCCAGCGCAGAGGATCTGAAGCGTTGCTTCACCTGAGATATCTTTTCATCTTCCCTTTTCCAAGTCAAACTTGTATTTCCAAGATTTTGATTTCCCGGGTCTTGGAAATAATTCCATTGTGCACAGAATCTTTTGTGCTTGGGTCTATATATAGTTCAAGGCCGAGCCTTTCATTTTCTCATCTTCAGAGAACTTTTCGATCATGGCTTGCAACCGCCCTCATGCTCGTCGACAACCCTGGGAAGTGCCGATCCGGGACATCGTTACCCGTTTTGCTGCGCGCCTGGCGGACCCTTCTCTTACGGACGAGCAGTGCGATGCTGCAATGTACGAGGTTTTGACTCGTGTGGGGTCTCCTCTTCCTCCGCACTCCATTTGGCTCCGGATGATTCTTTCCTCGGTGCTCGCCGATCTTCCTCCTCCTCCAGTAGAGATGTCCTCGGCAATGCTTGATGCCGCCGAGGATAAGATCGAGTGCTTCTTTGAAGCGCGCTTGATCACAAATGCCCTGAGGGACTGTTCTTTCGACTTGTTGAGCCAGATACGGGCTCGCCGGGTTGTCATCGCCACCTTTTCTGACGAATGTGGCGATGATCGTTGGGCGTCTACTTCTCGGGAGGACCGACGCTTCAACGTGGTGGAGAAGACAGAAAGGGAATTGGAGAATCTTCTTTTTCTTTTTGTGAACCCTTGTCTTTCCGATCCCATATTTGGTGATCTTTTTTAAATGTAATAATAATAATAATGAACAAGTATTTTTCTTTTTAATCAAGTACTTCATTATTTGTTAAGGGTTCTTTTTATTTCAGTTCTCTGTTGTGTTCGTGCATCGTATGATTTTAATTCGTTATTATCAAGTGCACGTAACTTTGCATGGATAAATTGCCTTTGGCATTTACACCCTTTCTTCTGCGCTAGCGCATCTGCGCGGACACGCGTCGCGCAGCGCGACTGCGCTAGCGTATCTGCGCTGACACGCGTCGCGCAGCGCAGAGCGCAGCGCGACTGCGCTAGCGCATCTGCGCTGACACGCGTCGCACAACGCACAGCGCAGCGCAACAGTGCAAGCGCATCTGCGCTGACACGCGTCGCGCAGCGCAGTGCATGCGCAACTGAAGCGTTGCTTCCTTTATTGAAGTTTAAATTTTCAAAGCAAAGCTTTGTTTCTGATTGGGGGGAGATGAAGCGTTGCTTCATCTCCCGCCTCGGAATTTGAACAGAGCTTTGCTCTGATTGGGGTAAACAAATGCCCCCCGCACCGTTGCGCTTACGTGGCCCCAAACGTGAGCGCAACGGTGGCGAAATTCCAACCGCCGCGACGACTTTTGGAAGTCGAAGAGGCACTTGGTGCCTATAAATAGGACCTTTGGTCCCCCACAGATGCTTATCATCTTTCCGATTTTATTTTCAAAAAACTTTAGAGCTTTGCTCTTGCCTTCAAGAACTCTAGAGCTTTGCTCTTCTTTCCAAAGTTTTTAGAAAAAACTTTAGGTAAAATTGAATCTTAGATTGAATTAATTTTAATTAATCTTTAAACAGCAGAGCTTTGCTCTTATAGATCTTTTGATCTAAAGAGATCCCCATTGGGGTTCCACTAGCAGAGCTTTGCTCGATTTCGAAGTTAGAAACTTTAGGTGAAATTAATGTAAATCAAATGAACTTAAATTAATCCCAATCAAAGAGCTTTGCTCTCACAGATCTTTTGATCCAAAGAGATCCCCAATGGGGTTTCATTAAGCTTTTTGTTCATGGGTTTTAATCCTTGAATAGAGCTTTGCCCTCCGAAAGATTTGTAATTTCTTGATTCATTAATGGAGTTTTGCTCCTTTTAAATTATACAACATAGCTTTTAAGGGTTGCTGATCGCTGTCGATCTTCTTTTACAGGAACAATGGACGCCCATATGTATGCTCTTAACGAGATCATCTCTTACGGGGACATCCGCCGACTTGGCCGCTCTCAAAATCGAGAGTTCACAGACGCGGAGTGTGCTGAAATCATGAGCCGCTTCGACGCATACAATGGTCCCCTGCTTCCCCGGCGTTCCTCCCTTCTTAAGCTTATCGTGGGAGCCATCTGGGAAGCGCTTCTCCTGTTCTGTTCCGGTGTGCCGCTTAGGGCGCTGGATGCCGCTGAGGATAAGGTGCACTCGGTGTACCTGTTGAACTTTATCTCAAAGAGACGGCGAGACAGTCTCATCGATCTCTGACATGAGGTCTTTCAACAGTCTGCCATACTCGCCGCTTATCGGAGGGTAGAAGACATCAGGGGGGACCCTGACGCTTGTGCTCGCGAGAGAAAGCACATTAGGATGGTCCGCGAGGCCTGGAAAGTCATAGATAGGGTTGCTTTCGAGTTCCTCAATCCATGTCCTGGGTTCGAGGTTATTCCCTTGTAATGATGTTTTTCGTTTATTGCTTTTATGATTGTAAGAACCATTGGACATATTAATGGAAAAATTTTATCCCAGCTTGTCTTTATTATATATCTTTTGTCCTGAGTCTTTTTGCCCACGCGTGAATGATTGTGTCTTGAACGCTTGATCAAATGTAAATCGGATGCTCTTTCTGTTGCTTTTCCTCTTTCTCAGTATGTTGTAACAATTAGCAGGTAATAGAATAAGCTTCTTGATCTCTTCACGAGCTAGCGAGGGCTTAGGCCGCAGGTTCAGATCTGCTGTCTAAGACTTTTCAACTCCATGAGCCGTGAGGGTCTCACGGAGACTTTTCTCCCTACGGATCGAGAGGATCTCGTAGGTGGATTTTCTCCTTAGGAATCGTGAGGATTTTTAAGTGTGGTTTTCTCTTATAAGTCGTAAGGATCCTATAAGAGAATTTTCCCTCTTACGAGTCGAGAGGATTCGTAAGTGGTTGTTTCCCTCTTTGTCGAGAATCGATTTCAGAGAGTGAGACCCATGAATAGTATGCAAGAGACCATTTAGGATTGACTTGCAGGGTTCCATTGCCCTCTTACGAGTCGAGAAGGCTCGTAAGCGGTTGTTTCCCTCTTTGTCGAGAATCGACTTCAGAGAATGAGACCCGTGAATAGTATGCAAGAGACCATTTAGGATTGACTTGCAGGGTCCCATTGTTCAGGAAGCAAGTTTTTGAATCCTTACTGCCCGAGATGTGAGTCAAAGAAGCTCTCGTCACGGAGTGTTTGTATCCGCGAGTTGAGAAGTTTTACGAGGGATTATTTGTTTCCCAAGCGCCAAGGATTATTTGTGTCCTTGGGGTTTGAAACGAGTCGATGGTTCCCACGGAGGCGCTGGTGGCTCTGCGAGTCGACGCGGATCAGAAGGCTCTCATCAAGGAGTGTTTGTATCCGTGAGTCGAGGGTTTTGCGAGGGATTATTTGTTTCCCAAGCGCCAAGGATTATTTGTGTCCTTGGGGTTTGAAACGAGTCGAGGGTTCCTACGGAGGCACTGGTGGCTCTGCGGGTCGACGCGGATCAGGAGGCTTTCGTCAAGGAGTGTTTGTATCCGTGAGTCGAGGAATTTGCTGGGATTATTTGTTTCCCGAGCGCCAAGGATTATTTGTGTCATTGGGGTTTGAAACGAGTCGAGGGTTCCTACGGAGGCATTGGTGGCTCTGCGGGTCGACGCGGATCAGGAGGCTCTCGTCAAGGAGTGTTTGTATCCGTGAGTCGAGGAATTTGCCGGGATTATTTGTTTCCCGAGCGCCAAGGATTATTTGTGTCCTTGGGGTTTGAAACGAGTCGAGGGTTCCTACGGAGGCACTGGTGGCTCTGCGGGTCGATGCGGATCAGGAAGCTCTCGTCAAGGAGTGTTTGTATCCGTGAGTCGAGGAATTTGCCGGGATTATTTGTTTCCCGAGCGCCAAGGATTATTTGTGTCCTTGGGGTTTGAAACGAGTCGAGGGTTCCTACGGAGCGCTGGTGGCTCTGCGGGTCGACGCGGATCAGGAAGCTCTCGTCAAGGAGTATTTGTATCCGTGAGTCGAGGATTTTTGTTGAAGTCACTGGCTTCTTCGGTTGAAATGAACCGTTGAGGTTTGGCTTCGTCGTTTGACGGAATCCGCTGGGGAAGTATGGTTTCTTCTTTGTTTGCGCCCTTGGATTGTATACAGGGATCGATGTGATCTTAACTGTAGGGCCGAAGTTTCATCATTTCTTATTTTTGTTTTATTTTATTTCCGCGATGCTCTATCATTTCAGCTTTTATATCGCGAAGGTCGCGATTGCCCAAACATTTCGGCTATTTTTCGCGGTGCCCAATCATTTCGGCTTTTTATTTTATCTTTACTCGTTGCTTTTTATTACGAGTTTCTCGATCATTTCGGCTATTTTGCACGCATACATTTTACTTGCTGCTTTTTATTGCAAGTTGCCCTATCATTTCGGCTATTTCGTATGCATGAGCGGCCTACTGGCTTTCGCCGTTAACCTGAAATTGGACACCGATTTCGGCATCAGCACCGCTGCAACTGGGATATTACCAGGAGCGACTCATCATTTGCCTCTGTCGTTGTTGAACAAAGGGGGTTTAGCGACCAGGGTTAGGATCCCGTCGGCTAAGGCTTTTGACTTCATGAGCCGTAAGGGTCTCGTGAAGGTATTTCTCCCTACAAGTCGTGGGGATCTTGTAGGTGTATTTTCTCCTTAGGAACCGTGAGGGTTCCTAAGTGTTTTGTTCTTCTGTAAGTCGTAAGGATCCTACAGGAAGGTTTTCTCCTCATAAATCGAGGGGATTTATAAGGGTTGTTTATCATACGAACGTATTCCCAGTCATGGATGGACCTTGGTTAGGGAAATGTTTATTCGTGCCCGTGTATTGTATACAAGGGTCAATGTTGAACCACTTGTAGGGCAACATTGGAAGGTTGTGGGGGTTTGCTTAAGCACAGGTTTAGGTCTCTGTGACTTAAGACTTTCAAACCCTATGAGCCGTGAGGGTCCCATAAGAGAGTTCTCCTTACGAGTCGTGAGGATCTCGCAAGTGTATTTTCTCCTTAGGAATCGTGGGGATCCCTAAGTGTGTTGCTCCTTTGTGAGTCGTAAGGATCTCACGCAGGTGGTTTCTCCTTACAGGGTCGAGAGGACCCTATAAGTGTTTCTTAACGAGGTTGCGCCCTTTCAGGTTTTCACATACACTCGCCGGTAGCCCTGCTGTTTTTACTCACGGAGCCCTTTCGGGTTTTCATCCGCGCCCATTTTGCTTATGGACATACCGTTTTTTTTATTTTTATTTTTTTTTTCTATCTCGTCAGCCTAAGGATGCTGCGGTATTAGTTTAAAGACGTTTCGGTCTGCTATTAGTTTAAGGACATTTCGGTCCGGCGTTAGTTTAAGGACGTTTCGGTCCGTCGTGGAGAAGGCTGGCCACTGCTTATAAAGCTTGAGCTTAGGAAGATAGCGAGCGGACATAGTCGTCGTCATCTATCATTGACCTAAGCCGTGGCTTATTAAGCATAATATTTCTTTAGGAAGCGGCCGTTCATTGGCCTGAAAGGTCTTTCACCGTGCATGTCCATGAGTAGATAGGCTCCACCTTGGTAGACCTTATCTATGATGTACGGTCCTTCATAGTTTGGCTCAAACTTTCCCCGCTTGGCGCGATTGGGGATCATAGGCCTTTTGACCACTAGCACGAGCTCGCCTTGGCGAAATGTCCTCGGTCGGGTCAGTCTTTCATATGAGCGCGTCATCTTTGCTTTATAGGCCTCGAGATTTTGTTGCGCTATGAGTCGGGTTTCATCAAGGGCGTCAAGCTCCTCAAGCCGAAGGTGAGCATTTTCTTCGTCCGTCAGCTCGTAGTGGACTGCCACTCGTAGAGAGGGTAATTCTATCTCGAGAGGGAGTACTGCTTCCGTCCTAAATACCAACGCGTATGGCGTTGTGTTTGTGGCCGTTTTAAATGTAGTTCGATACGCCCAGAGAGCTTCTTGCAGCCTTTCGTGCCAGTCTCTCTTATTTCGGGACACCGTCTTTTTCATGATTTTCGTCAAGGTCTTGTTGAAGGCCTCAGCTAGACCGTTAGCTCGCGGATTATAAACCGAGGAATATCTCCAGTCTATATTGTGCTGCTGTGCGAAGCGGCTAATTTTATGACTTCGGTAGGCGGGCCCATTATCAGAGATGATCCTTCTCGGGGTTCCAAACCGGTATATGACATGCGTTTTGAAGAAATGGAGGATGTTTTCCGTCTTCACTTCCCTCAAAGGTACCGCCTCTGCCCATTTGGAGAAGTAATCAGTCGTCGCCAAGATGAAACGATGTCCCTTGGACGATGCTGGTTCGATGGGGCCGACTATGTCGGTTCCCCACATCTCGAACGGCCAGCTAGCCACTGTTGGATGTAGTGGATTGGGATGCTGATGGATGAAGTCCCCATGAATTTGGCATGAATGACACTGCCTCGCGTACTCCAGGCAATCATGCATCATCGTGGGCCAGTAGTAGCCCATCCGTTTTATCTTCAACTTCATCTTAGGGCCTGCTTGGTGGGAACCGCAGAGTCCGTCGTGAACCTCTTGGACGACCTTCCTCGCTTCGTCAGGTCCTAGGCATCTCAACCACAGAAAATCGAATGACCTCCTGTATAGAGTATTGTTGACGAATGCGAAAGACAGAGCTCGTTTCACGAGCTGATGTCTTATGGACGCTTCTTCAGGCATTCGGTGGAATTTGAAGTAATCTATGAAGACTTCTCTCCAGTCCTCGGCCTTCTCATGATCTTTTATTTGTAGGGTCGCCTGCTCAGCTGCTCCCTTTTCTTTATATGATTCTGGATGTATTTCTGCCGGGGCGAGCACTCGACGGCTTTGTATCACGATTCTAACGTCATCGAGGTTCTCGTCGGCCAATTCTTTAGCAAGCTTGGCCAGTGCGTCCGCTTTGCTGTTTTCCGCGCGCGGTATACTTTCCAAAGTGTAAGAGGGAATTTGGGTTAGCAGTCGCTGCACTTTTTCACCGTATTTTACCAATTCCGGTTTGCACGTTTGATAGTCGCCGTTTACTTGACTAACGACCAGTTGAGAATCACCGTATATGAGGAGATCTTCAATTCCCATGTCAATGGCGATCTCGAGGCCTGCTATCAGGGCTTCGTATTCGGCTTCATTGTTTGTTCTCGGCTCCGTCAGGGAGAACGCGTAGCGCATTATCCCTCCTTGTGGAGTTACAAAGATGAGTCCCACCCCTGATTTGATCGTTGGCATACTTTGTTTGTGCTTTTTCATAGAAGACGCTCCATCGAAGTAAAGCTCCCAACGGGTATCACCACTGTCGATTGCGTCAAACGCATGCCTGTCCGGCAAATCGCAATTTAACGGAGAATCGGCAGGTATGGGATGCTCAACAAGGAAGTCGGCGATGGCCTGGCCTTTTACTGCCCTGAGAGGTTGATATGTTATCGAAAATTCCATCAAGAGCAGGGCCCATTTAGCGAGTCGCCCTGTCAATATGGCTTTTGACATTAGATATTTAAGGGGGTCCACTTTTGAAATAAGACGGACCTCGTGCGCCAACGCATAGTGTCTAAGCTTTGTTATTGCGAAGATCAACGCCAGGCAGTGTTTTTCAATGGGAGAGTAGTTGCTTTCTGCCCCCAGCAGAACTCGACTTAAGTAGTAGAGCGCTCTTTCTTTCCCTTGATCGTTCTCTTGTGCCCATAATGCGCCTAAGGAACCTTCGAGAGCGGTTGTATAAAGAATAAGAGGTTTCCCCTTAACCGGAGCAGCCAACACCGGCGGGTTCTGCAGGTATTGCTTGATCTCATCCAGTGCGCCTTGGCATTTTTGATCCCAAACGAATGGGGTTCCCTTCTTCATCAAGTGACTAGGGGGACGGCACTTTCCTGAAAGGTTGGCTATAAATCGCCGTATGTATGCGAGTTTCCCTTGGAGAGACCGCAGCTGTTTGAGAGTCCTCGGAGGAGGCATTTCCATGATCGCTTTAATCTTTGACGGATCTATTTCAATACCTCGGTGTCGAACGACGAATCCCAGGAATTTGCCTGAGGAAACTCCGAATGCACACTTAAGAGGGTTCATCTTCAAATTGTATTGCCGAAGGCGTTGAAATACAGTCTTCAGATGCTCGAGATGTTCTTCGTATGATTTGCTTTTAACCACGAGATCGTCGATATAGCATTCAACGATTTCGTGTATAAGGTCGTCGAAGATCTTTGTCATGGCCCTCTGATAAGTAGCGCTGGCATTCTTTAAACCGAAGGGCATCACTTTGTAACAAAATATACCAAGAGGGGTCCTGAAGGCTGTGTGCTTCTGATCTTCAGGATGCATTTTTATTTGATTATACCCCGATGAGCCGTCCATGAATGAGAAAACCTCATGAGTGGATGTGTTATCTATCATCAGTTCGGTGACTGGCACTGGGAAGTCATCTTTTGGGCAGGCTTTATTGAGATCCCGAAAATCCACGCATATACGCACCGTCCCATTTTTCTTCATCACCGGGACGATGTTGGCGATCCATTCAGGGTATTGGACTTCCTGGATGAAGCCAGAGTCTATCAGCTTTTTGACTTCGGCGTTGATGCTCATCTCAAGCTCGAGTCGCATTCTTCTCGGTGCTTGTTTGACTCGCTTGATGTCCGGGGATATCGCCAATTTGTGTACAGCAATTTCTGGATCTAGTCCCGGCATTTCGGAATAGTTCCACGCGAAGCAGTCTTTGTGCTGTAGAAGCACGTCTTTTAACGCAGCTACCCTTTCTTCAGATAGTAACTCGCTGATGAATGTCGGTCGTGGATCGTTTGCCGTTCCCAACTCAATTTTCTTGAGGTTATCTGCAGTGGTATGGATTCCATCTTCCAGCTCTTTTGGCGCTGGTGGAAATTCTGAGATTATCTCGTCGCTGCTGTTTTCGAAGCACCAAGGAAGGCTGTCCAGGTTCTCGGACTCTTCTTTCAATGTCGTTATCATACGACAGGTGTAAATTTTCTGCCAATCCCAATGTGGAACTGGTTTTTCTTTCGCGGCTTCGGGCTCGTGCTTCTGTGGCGGCGCTACCCTCCAGTTATCAGACAACGCGAATTTGCCGAGCTGATATTGGTCCTCAACCCAATTCTTAAAGGTGAAGCAATCTTCAAGAGGGTGTCCCATTACTCGATGGTAAAAGCAATAATTTGGCTAGAACACCTCGCCTGCGTGCTCAGGATGATTAGACTCTGGCAACGTAAGCATTTGATGTTTTAGAGCGAGATCGAATATCTTCCTCGTTTTGTTCCGAGGAAATGAGTATGCTCGACCCATTTTCTTCCTGAGGGCTAGGTCAATAACGCTCGACTCTCGGATACGTGGCTTCTTAGCTCTGCTTTGTGGCTGTCGAGCGCCTCTCTTGCCTTTCGACTTGTTTTTGTTTTCGCGTCGAACCTTTTTTGTAGCAGGTTGACAAGGAGCGGCATTTTCTTCCTTCACCGCCTGTTGAAGGAGGCGCTGTGTCTTGGCTTTCTCATAGATTGCCATTTCACGATTGTGATCGTCTCGGGCTTTTTGACTCGCATCCCTTATAAGTTTGCTCATCTGGTCTTCAAATGATGGACTGGGCGGTTTTGTATCAGGAACTTTTGCTGGCTCAGGATTAGCATCCTCCCATTGAGCGTCCGCCTCTTCGTCGAAGTCATACATGGCATAACAGCTGTTTATTAGCTCCCGTTTCTTTGAGTGAATATACCCGAGCCCTTTTGTTTCTGTTCTCCCGTTAGGCAGTTTGCATTGAGTCCCGGGAACGTTCCAGACCTTGTCATAGAATTTGGCTTTTCTAGCGGTCTGTGTGAAGGACATCCCTTGGCGTTTCAACAGTTTCTTCAAACCCTCGGTATAACATCTGGGAAGACGGATAGGCTGAAGCCTGTCGAGCGTGGGATCCGCGCCATGCCAAATTTCTTTTTCCACCTTGTTTTCTTCAGAATGGTAGAATAGGATTGTCTTCTCGCCTTTTCGTCCGGGAGGGATATAGAATGTCTGCAGTTCTTCTACGCTGTTGGTGTCGAGTGCATCCAGTTCTTTGTAATGTTCAAGCGGCACCATGGTTATTTGCAAACTTCGCTCTTCATCAGCGGAAGCCCGTATTGAAAGCCGAGCAGGGAATACAGCATGAACTTCATCCTCCGAATCACTGCCAAAGATCAATGAAGGCATGGATGGTCCTGGCCTGGTGGACTGGGATGGACCCGCATAAATTATATCCTCTTCGTCCTCGGTGTCACTGCCGAAGATAGGGATGGTGGCGCTAGTCTTGTTCTCCGGCTTATGACACTTCTCCGTGTCTTCGAAATCCGGTAAGAAGTATTTGGCATCTTCATACTTGCGAACTTCATTCACGGAAAACGGATTCAATTCTCCTGCCACAGTGTACTCGATGCCATCCCTACAATACTTCATGCACTGATGCTGTGTGGAAGGGATGATATTGTACTCGTGTAGCCATGGTCGGCCGAGCAGAGCATTATAGCACGTCTTGGCATCTATGACATGGAATTTAATATCTGTGACAAGTAGTCCGAAGCGTAACGTCAATATCACAGATCCGAGAGTTTTTGATGATTGGGAGTCGAAACCGGAGATGGTGATCTTGTCCCGGGCGAGGTGTTGGACACTCATGCAAATCTCCTTTAACACTCGCACATTGAGTAAATTGACAGATGATCCGTTATCGACCAAGATTTTGCCTATCTTTATGTCATGGCAGTATCCTGAGACATAAAGGGGGCGATTGTGTTCACACGTCCCGAGGAGAAGGTCTTCATCACCAAAAGCAACGTCGGCTGTGTGCACTTCTTCTAATTCGTCTTTCATCTTTTCTTCGGCTAAGAAGGCTTGGAACTGGTCCGGGTCTTGTAGCGCCTTAATCAAAGAGTCTCTGGCTTCTTCTGATGGTAACAAGGCATCGAGAATGCTGAGTTGTGAGGGTAGCTTCCTCAGATGCGCCAAGACATTGTAATCCACTTTACTCCTCTTTGGCGGATTTTTGGCGGTTAACTCTTCCGCGACTTGGTCATCCAAAGCGATGTCTTCAGAGACCTTCTCTTTCCCTTTATCTTTTCTACTCGAGGGTCCGAGGTTCTTTTCAGGCAGTGTTCGATTCCGCAGCCGGATATTTTCGCAAACCACTGGTTCCTCTTCTTTTCCCGAAGTTGACTCTTTAAAGAGAGGGGCAAGTTCTAGCTCCTCATCAGAGTCGCTCCCAAATGTAGGCACTTGCGACCCGCCAGTGTTAACCATGCAACAATGGCCGGCAGTTCTTTCAAGCTCTTTGGTCGTGTTTCTTTGCTCCCGACGAATCTTACGCTTTTCCCGTTTAAAGCGTTGTTGATTAGCGACGTATCCTTGCCACCATCCATCGAAAGCTTTGCAATCTTGGGTGGAATGCGAGACCTTCTGATGATATAAGCAATAAGAGGGGTGCATTTCTACCACGCCAGTAACTTTTTCTTCAGAGGGTGGTAGCTTCATGCCCATCGATATGGCCTTAGCAAACTTCTTTCTTATCTTGAACTGGCTTTTGTCAGCGATGAAGGCATTTCGTTCCAGCGGGATCATCTCGGCTCTTTCCTCAAGTCGCTGGCGCTTGCCCCTCTCGAATATAGCCGTCTCGCGTTCTTGATCAGCTTTGCTTTTCAATCGAGCTTCATTAAGAAACACACCAATCATTTCAACTGATAACCCTGGGGCTCTTGATTCGGCATTTGCCCCCGGCATTTCAGTGCTAGAAGTCCCTTCATCGTTCGTGACTGAATGGGAGACCATATGACAGCTTGCCACATATTCGTCGGATTCATCCGATGAAGTTTCTCCCTCATCTTCTTTTTGGAAGATGTGATCAAGGAAATCTTGGAGCGTAATGGGAGTCCGTGCTTTTTGGTTGTACTCATCCAGTGCGTCAATTTGCTTTTGTAAGTCCGTGCGCTTGTCGCCGGGCTTCACGGGCTTCTTAGATTTCTTCTTCTTCTTTTTCGAAGATTTTGACGACTGGTTATGAACGCTTGAACTACCACCATCGGTCTTCGGAGTCGGACGTGGCTTCAACATCCCCTCTATAACCTGCGGTTCCAAGGGGTTCTTCCACTTGACCGCTGGACAGGTCTGAAGATCATTTAGCATTCTCCTCGTTTTGGCCGATAATACGACTTCCCAGGGAGTTTCTTCAACGACGGAGCATGTTGCCCCAGGCGTATTCGTCCCCTTAGAGGTGTGGGGCTGTGGGGGATTCACCTTCCATTTGTCGGATAGCGCAAATTTGCCCTGGCGGTACTGGTTTTCAAGCCAATTTTTGAAAACGTAACAGTCTTCGATCGGATGTCCTAGCACTCGATGATAAGGGCAGTAATTAGGCTCGTTGACGTCACTTGGTTGCGACGGACGTTTTGGATCTGGCAGATTTATGAGCCTGTTGCGCAATGCCAGCTCAAATAGCCTCCTCGTTTTATCACGGGGAAAGGAGTAAGCACGTCCCATCCTGTCCTCAAGGGGTACGTATGGGCGTGTAGTGTTTGGACGAGCAACCGACTTCGAGTCGCTCGGTTGTTGTTGGGCATTAGCGACTATAATCGCTTTTCCCTTTCCTTTATCGTTTCGGGAGTCCAGCTTCGGGAGAGGGGGTTTATGGCCCATCTGGTCCATCTGCGCCAATTTGTCGATCAAAGCCTGGAAGGAAGTCGGCTTGAAGAACATCATAAACTGTGAAATGGTTGCTTACGGATCGAGGGTTCCAACAAACATTCCCACCGCAGGGGCTTCTTCTATGCGCTGTTCACACTTAGACCATAGATTACGCCACCGTATAGCGTACTGGACCCACGTCTCGCCGGGCTTTACCCTGGCGTTAATCAGCGCCGTCATCGGAGTACGCTCACTGGCACTTGCAAAGAGTTGGGTGAAGAGCAGCTCCATCTCCGCAAAGGTTTTAATAGAGTCGTTGGGGAGCTCGGAATACCACTCGAACGCCGTATCTGATAGGCTTCCAACGAACTGGCGAAGCAGAAGCTTGTCGCCGCCGCCGGTGTTACCGCAAAGCGCCCTGAACTGGGCGACATGTTGATGGGGATTGCCGATCCCTTTATAGACATGAAACTTGGGAATTGTATAACCCGGCGGGTACTTGATTTGGTCATACCAGCCTGGATACGGTCGCCCCGTTTTTACGACGTGGCCGGCTGCTTCGGCCGCGTGATGAACCTTTATTTGCTGGGCTATGTATTCGTCCAGATCAGTCTTAGAGATTGTATCCTCTTTAGCTGTTGATAGAACGGGTTGAGGGTTTGATATTTCTCCCCTATCATCCCCAAGGACGATCGGGGGTTCTTCAGTCGGGGGATCTGGTTGTATCATCATCCCTATCATGTCCTGGAAGAGGAGACCCATACGCTGGATATTGGCTGCTTGTTCAACAGCCTCTTTGTCTCTCTTTTCCAATACTCGGCGGAGGAACTCAGCGTAGGTCTCTTCCTCTTGGCGTTCATCTAAGGACGTCTCAGGATTCTCTTTTGGCCCCGTGAGTGCAGCCATTGTAGTCATCATCTCCTGGAGCTTTTGTTGCTGCTCCTGAGACTTGGTCATTGACCGGGTAAGCGGTCGGTGACCCGTAGAAGTACGACTTTCTTCCTTTCCAGAAGCCATATAGACTGTATGAACTGTTATGCCCCCTGACTTGGGGCGTTTAGGTTCACCGCTTTTAAACTTTGCCAGTGTCACGGGAGCTTTTTCTGGCCTCTTCCTTTTATGGACCTTTGAGGTTGAAGTAGCCGTTGAAGCGGGCATTTCAGCATTTGTTGCCCCCTGCTGTTTAATGGGGCGGTTCTTGTCCTTTTCCACCTTTGCCTTTTTCTGGTGACGAAAGTGGTCTGGGTCAATCACGGAGTTTTGAACCCTCCGCCAAACTTTATAAATCTTTGACGACAGCCGCTGAGGGGGCTGTTCTTGCTTTGTCTCCGGAGCTTTTTCTATAGGCGGAGGAGATCTTTTCAATGTAGCAATCGGAGAGTTCTTTCTCACCTTCCTCAGAAATTCAAAGCTGTTCCCAGTTGGAACAGCAGCGTTGACCTTCACCACTGGAGCAGGTGGGGTTAGCCCTGAGGGGGAGTTGCCCCCTGCTTTCCTTACTCGTTGCCAATGGCGACGTCGCGCACGACGAGCCGTTGGGACTGCCTCGGAAATCGAGATGGTTTCTTGCTGCCCCCTGTTTGAGTGTGGGGTAACTGCTGATGTCAGCCTATCAAAGACTGATGCCTTTTGACCAGCTGGGGGAGGAGTGGGAACCGTCAATCTTGTGAAGACCGACTCTCTGATGGGAGAAGCCGCTTTAACGACTTCCAAAGCAGCGGCCGTTGCCCTCTTTGGGACAGCCATTTTGTAATTCTGACCTAGCCTGGTGAAAACGGAGGCTGTTGGTTCAGTAGCAGGCGACCCGTTGATAGGGGTCGTGGTAGCAGTGAGCCGGTCGAACACCGACTTTTTGTTCACTTCCGGTACAGGTGTCGGCATAGAGAAGCTTACAGGTGGGACCATGGTCCCGAAGAACAAGCCGGTGGTGGTTTGAGTCACCTGGTCTACCGGCAGAGTCAGGAAGGAAGCCGCTTGGGGCCCATATGTTACACCTCTCGGTGAGGTGGAGCGTTCGTTGCAGTGGCATTTCGAGCAGTTGGTGCAGTTGGTGGCCATTGAATCTTGAATTCTGCGCCAGGTAAAAGACCAAATCTTAGCAACTTGAAATCCGAAGGCAACCATTTAACAAACCGCGATTGGTTCGCGAAGACGACACACGAAGTGTGGAGTGGAAAGAGGAAGAGGTCCCACCGGGCGTGCCAGAATCTGTTCCCCTCCGAACGGCGGCCCGGACTTCGCGTCCGTTGCCTGAGGTTCGGGGCAGATGCTATTTGGTTTGATCCGTTCACCTCTCCGAAGATGCCAAGTTGATTTATGGCACCTTGTATCGGAGGTTTAGACGGATGCGGCCGATGTAGCAGATTTCGTCAGATTCCCCTTCAGGGTGAGGGGTTTTTGATTGTGGGGACGCTCTTCCCTGCAGGCGCAAGCCCCTGCAGTTAATTACGCTACCGCGTCGCGGTAACAACTTTCTCCTTCTCCAGAATTTCACTTCGTGTCGTGTGTGTTTGTTTTGTTCGTGGTTTCCCGTGGATTGTATACGGAGACTGAGTGATGTCGTCACCCGTAGGACGTGGATTAGTCCAAATCCGTATTTGCTTAGATTTGGGTTTGGTGTTTTTTGGTTTAAGGATACATTAGTCGCGTTGCGGCTAAGATCAACTTAAACGTTCGTCAAGGATACATTAGCCCTGTTTTGGATCGTCAAGGATACATTAGCCCTGTTTTGGACTAAGATCGACTTGACGTAGTGATTGATTTAATTATCTGGCCGTCGGGACTCGTCACCTTTCTGACGTCGTTGAGGGATTACAACGACAGGCGTCAGAGGAGTTCAGAGATGTACCCTTGAACCAAAGTTGATTTGGAGTTCTATTGTTTATTTAAAGATCTAAGAACACATTAACCGTATTTGGGGCTAAGATCAACTTAGACGGGACCGTTTAGATCCGGCAAAAGAGCACTTGGGCTCTGTTGTGCCAGTTTAGGGACGTGGTGGTCCGTTATTAGTTTAGGGACGTTTCGGTCCGTCGCCAGTTTAAGGACGTAGTGGTCCATATTCCAGTTTAGGGACGTGGTGGTCTGATATTAGTTTAGGGACATTTCGGTCCGATATTAGTTTAGGGACGTTTCGGTCCGATATTAGTTTAAGGACGTTCCGGTCCGATATTAGTTTAAGGACGTTCCGGTCCGATATTAGTTTAAGGACGTTCCGGTCCGATATTAGTTTAAGGACGTTCCGGTAGTTCGTGGTTGTTGGGACCCGTCGCCTCTTTGACGTCGTTGAGGGATTACAACGATGGATGTCAAAGGAGTTCGGAGATGTACCCTCAAACCGGACGTGGATTGATTTAGGAGAGCCATTTTGCTCAGTCAATTTAATTTAAGGACTTATGGCCATGATTGGGCTAAATCCAGTTCAACATTTTATGGCATTTTTTATTTAGGCTCTACCCATAAAAGATACAGAGTATCAATTTATTTTGGGCTCTGCCCATTTGCAGATGATGCAAAGTATCTACCTCGTTTGGGCTCTGCCCCTTTTAAAATGCATAGCATTCTGAATATTTTGTTTGGGCTCTGCCCTTTTATAAATGATGCAGAGCATCTGTTTTGGTTTGGGCTCTGCCCCTTAAAATAATGCATTTGCGCTTTATTAAGCCTGTTAGGCCTTCCTTTAGTTGGGCTTGGTCCTTTTTAATGCATCTGCGCTTTGCGCTAAGTGATGAGCGCAAACTCATATGGTGATGACACGTTGTAAGTCTACGCTAGCGCCCCGGCAGTCTACAGACGCCAAATGCGGAACAAAACTTTTTAACTTGGCGCTATCGTATACTTTAACCCGGATCTGCCATTATTGCTAAACTAACAAACTGTAAAGAGTGTAGAATGGTTATACCGAACGATCCGAGTCCTTCGTTCTTCAACCATCATCCCACGCTCCGTTGCGGCTGCTCCGATCTCGTCGATCTCCGATGTCCTCGTCGAAGTGGCACCACATGATCGGTTCTTTAAACGGGCTCCCGCCTCTGACTCGAGGCAACTCGATCGTCAAGTTTGCTAAAAGAGACGACCAAGATTGATGTAGAGAATGAGTAGATGACTTTGTCTCACTTCGTCCAAATCCGTGGACGATCGGTTAATGAAGTTGCCGAGGGAATTGGGTGATGGAATGAAATGAACTGTGAATTCCATACACCCCAAATCTATCATAATCTTTTCACAAATGAAAACAACAACCATGAAAAACTATCAAGTGAGAGAGTGAATGAGGAGAGAGAGAGGGCAAGCCATATATAGCAAGAGGGAGGTGACCGTAGGAGAGGGTGGTGACCATAGGATAAAGCTTCTCACTTCTAAATATCCTAAGGAAAACAAGAAGCTTTAATGAAAAAGGATGAATCACTAAACACCTCATCATGCATTAATGAACCATTAAATGCATCCAATTAAAACTCAACACCATATAATCCTAGTCACCTCATCTAGAAACTTCTAGAAGCACGACTCATCATATCTGAAGAAAAGATAAATCCGTTTTTAACCGAATGTTAAAAGACGGCTGATAGAAAACTGGAAACTGGCAACTTCTAAAAGTGATCCTGAAACGACTTTCAGGATAACCCCGAAACTGTATAAATATACCCGCATTTGTATTACGACCGAATACAAATGCAACTGAGACAAAGATATTATACCTACTCAATATAATACTCGGATCCGGCTTAAACCAAAGCCGACCAGTATTATCTGCCCGAAAAATAACACGTGCGTAAACGCACGTGCATTTTCCGAACCCTGCCATAAAACCATACGGCCTCTACAACGTTTCGCCCGAACTTGGGAAACTGTCTGTGGGGGACTCTAATGACTCGTCAGTACCCTGGCAGTGGGTTTAACCACAAACCATCAGCGGCACTAGCTATGCGTAACGGCTGCCCACGGACTGACCTCAAGGGTGGCCGAGGAGCGAACTCAAGGGAGACCGATGAGCGAACTCCTCCGAAAACCCTACTGAGCCTAACAGTGACAATGTATATACAGTCCGGTCCGTTCGTCAATGAGTATCGCATATCTGCCTAGGGGGCTAGCAACGTCAGACCCCCAAGAGCAGTATAAGTCGTGTCGGAGTGAAGCCCAATAACACCCTGAGATACTACTGGAGTACCTACCAGTAAATCTCCTGCCACGGCCGTGGGCTTTGTGTAATGGCTCTCCTAGACACAGCACGATCTCACCCCCAATACCGGGAGAGACGAATCCCCTGCCGATCCGCTCACGTGCCTCCATATGGCTCGGGACTGTACCCAAAAGCTACCTGTTTGCACGACTCCTTTGAGCCGTGGTAGGGTAGAAATCAAAGCACAGTGGGAACTCACACGAGACAAATGACGACCTCAGGTCGATGAACTAACCTGTACACATGTCACCAGGGAACTGCTATCTGACGGTAGATATAATACTAACTAGCAGATTCCCGGCGAGTCCTGTCCGGTGTACTCATAACCCAATGAGCACCTGTATACATCTTAGGTGATCCAACATACACCAGTGGCTTGTGAGACCGGCCACCGCCCCTCGTCGGGGTCTCGACTGTACACACTAGTCTACTCCGGAGTATCGATGCCCTGTCTCGAAACTCCCACGACTAGGGACCACAATTAAGGATATGCATCTAAACTACCCAACTCTCACGTATATGATCGCCATCATACTGTTGGTAGTAAAGCAAGATCCTAAGGGCTCTATCAAAGTGTAACATGCAATCAGTCACCTGAACATGTACACAACTGATAAAGGAAAACCAGATAGCATACTATCATTTCGAGTAAGACTGTCCTAGCGGGATAGGTCCTCCGCAATCATTGCAATCACGTACCTGCAATCCAATAATTGACTATGAGGGCACTATCTCCAACAATCTCCCACTTGCACTCAAAGCTAATATTGCGATGTCGACTACTCACAGCCCGTGTGAAACCGAACATCCAACTCCTCTACTAATCAGTTTCACAAAGCCCGTTTGTAAAACTATTGTGTTCGAGAAATAGCCTCAGTGAGTGGAACCGCCTAGAAGTTTCTTTCTGAATCTCTCTTAATCTCAAGTTCGCGGAGAAAGCCATCTCCCGAATTGAGTAGTACCTGTCTTAGAATATGTTTGGATATCTGATGGGACCTTAGTTCATAAATGAACTCCATATCCAAACTTCTTAGACTGTATGGATCACTGAACCTAATCAGTATCCGGCACCATGCCACCCACAGTATCCTCCGGAACCACCTGTCCATAATACTGTCCCTCGACAGAGGGAAAACTAAAAACTCTGACAATCACTCTGTCATCCATGTCACCTTTGAAGCCTGGAATGATAACCGTCTCCCGAAAGAGGCTGCCGTTATCAAATCCGCAGAACATGTACCAATGTTCTAAAACTGCTTCCTTATGTTTCTCCAGGATTGGATTAATACAAACTTATTGCATCTAGCGCAAAAACAACATTTGGTGTGGTACTTGACATCACATGATTGACTCAATTGCCTAAGCAAGTGATCTGCCAATCATGCACATCCCTCTCCCCTTTAGTCTATACGACACCTTTAGAGAGGGTGACTCCATCACCTGCAGGTACACCACCATGCTAGGAGTCATCTATTCTAAAAACCATTAGAATACTGTCAAAGCACCCACATTGGGAAACTACCCAAATCCAGATCTAAAACCATAGATCTAGAAACTAGAATGTCAAATATTATATCCATATCCTGTCTGGAGAAACAACTGTGTGACGACCACAGTACAACCGATCGTAGTATAGGAATTTTACTTCCTACTCTGTGTATGTCATCCAGATACCATGACATCACACCCTACTACCTTCTTAACTGATCCATCCCCTATTCTGATTGAAGTCAAACCCATGACTGTCACATCAAAATTAGATGATCTATCTCCGCTATAACTGCTCAAGTCTATAAATAGACATAAGCTACTTGCCCACCATGCTTCCGTTGCTCCCACTGACCACGACAACCCTCCTACCGGGTCTCATATCCTGGAACAACAGTAGTGTCAAGTCTTGGTAGATAAGAACCTCCCTGTCACCGTCCTTGAGCCTACCGAAGTACCTCTCGGGTGTCTGAGGTTACCTACCAAATCTGCGGAGTGGCTATTGGAATGTCAAACCTGATTGAATGTATAGGTCCTATTAAATTTTTTTCCGTAATCGTTCGCGGTTCTGGAATCACTTCCAGTTCTACCATACTCCCACTACTGTTTTCTGAAAAAGATCCATTTTTTTACTAAAACTGTGGCGAGTCAAGAACAATATCACTATTGATCTTCCAAATGGTAGAATATCAACCCTCGTCATAGCCAGGGTCAACCCACAAACAGCCACTACAGAAGCGTGCCCTGAGTTATCCAGAGTCTGGTTTTAAGCATAAGCTGGACAACTCCCCATACCTTAATTTCTTTTAAGGTACGATCCATTCTATATCCAATACAGAAACTTTGGCACTTATTTAATTGGAACCAAGATTCAATCCATGCAGCTGTCTCCAGTGCATATCAACTTAATGGAAAGAGGCTAATCAGCATTACTCAACTTAGGAATCCATCCAATTATGAGTAACCTGAAAAAGAAACACGTTTCTCAAAACCATCACTATCATCTGAATACCAATCACAAGAATCTACATCTTCGATCTCTTTGAAGAATCCCGACACTTGTGATACCTGGTTCTCTACTTTATTCTTATACCCACAACTTCTCAAATCTTAGACCTTGTATTTCTACGAAACACTCGTCTAAATACTAGAGAAGTTATAAGTAAACAGAACATAGTACGAGGACCTACCCCTTTGTCCTGATGGACACTGGACAACATACAATACTCTGTATAAGTCCGCTGAGTTAAACAACTCAAAACCTGTGCGTTGTAGGTGGAAAACTGTACCCTGGCGATTTCCTCAAATATCACCAATTACAACGAATTCCGATATAATGAGGATGATCACCCAATTCCCAATATCTTACTCCCACTCATCATCTGTAAAACCATACAGATATGAGAATGAATCCTGGTAAATACATACCCTTGGAGTAAGTGTCTAATCGGGAAAACAGTTTTTCCTTTAACAATGCACTGAAACATGAAAATGTTTCGTAGGGGTATCCTGGTATTCATAGCAATGCCTCTTCCATAATCCAATTCATGACTTCAACCGTATATTTTATTGCCATCTCTCCAAATCCCTTTATTTGTCTTTAGTCGTTACCTTCTGTACACCATCGTTATGCTAAATGGTTTTCTTCCTTCCCTACCGTTCGGCACCAGCCTATGGTTTGGAAGAAGACTATCCAGTAAGCATAATAGGTGTACCCTCCTAAACCAAGGAGTACTCGTATCTCGAGAGAAGGTGATGATAAAAGACAACTGAATAATACCTTATTCTTTTAAAGGTGAAATAGGAGTGGCGATGAAGTACGCGGTTTTGGTCGTGAATGATAACAGTCGCAATTTACTTTGCCCTCTTTCTAATCCCTTTATTTTGTCTTTACATATTACCTTCTGCACACCCTACTTAGGCTAATTGGTTTTCTTCATTCCCTACCTTTCGGCACCAGCCTATGGTTTGGAATAAGACTATCCAATAAGCGTAATAGGTGTACTCTCCTAAACCAAGGAGCTCTCGCAACCTGAGAGAAGGTGATAATAAAAGACAACTGAATAAACCAATTCTATTTCTCCTGAACCTGGATCCATCCCCGAAGAAGTCCCTTCGAGTTCGTATATAACCATACGATGGATCTATCCAATGGAAGTGGATATCCGTAGTAATACGGGTGTTCTGAGAAATGCAAAGGGTAAAAGAAGGAGTGGCAATGACTTATGCAACTCAGACAATCCAATAAGCCAGTATTTTTAAGAAGGTTCGGTCAACCTGGTCACTGAGCCATAGTCTAGGGTCGGTCAAAGGTCGCTGCCAAAGAGAGAGAGAGAAAAGAAACACTCTGCGTGCACTCTATCCTAGATCAGAAGGGTCATCACTTTATCTAATCCGGAAACCTCCCACTGTCCTGTCAAATTCTCCTCCAAACCTAAAGAAGAATCAATCGGGATCACCCGAAGAGTAAACCAACTCATCAGTGGGAATCGGGATCCAACTCTCATCGCATGTTAACGTGATGGAATGCATCCACGTTATTCATACTCCAGAAGGTATGCGCATACTTGGCAAGTTTCAGTTTCTTTAGAAACTCCCGATATCATTTTCTTGCCCCATGCTCTTATGACCTTGGCGAAAGTCAACAAATCATAAGTCACATGTCAAGTTCTGCCCGTCATTATCTTGTTAATTTGAATCCATCCATACATACCCTTGACGAAAGCCAACAAGGTAATACGACTGTCCCAAACCAACTCATCTATCTATGCAACAAATGAATACCCAGCAGCTACCAAACACTATGCCTTGACGAAAGCCAACAAACATAGCTTGAATACTACTGACCATCCATAAGAAATGACGGAGGGCTACGACTGGTTTTTGGCGAAAAACCTTTAACGTAGTGAACTTGATATCGCTGAAGGAACCTGATAGCTTTTTATAAAAATATAGTGGCGAAAACCTTTTGCTAAAGAGGTTTTTCCCGGTAAAGGGATCTCGGCTCTTTCCTCGTGGAATGAGGTGCAGGATATTCCACTGAATACCGCTATGCAAAGCAACATGTAATCGACTATAGTGAAGTTATTACCCTGACGCAAAACTTCTGCCCAAGGGGTCAGTCCCGGTGAAGGGATATCAACCCTTGCCCCGTCGAATGAGGTGCAGGATATTCCACTGAATACCGCTATGCATAACAAAAGGAAACGTCTTTGCAATAACACTTTTAAATTGTTCCAACAACTGTATACAGGTTTGTTTTTACTTTGCGTTGATCAGAATCAACGCAGTCCCATCAATTAATCACACCAGAAAAGAACGAAAATAAAATGTACGTATATGCCATCCGCATTCGTCACTGGGTCCCGTCATTACTCGTTAGGTTACTTAACTAACGACAGAGCGGGGACTGGACTAGCGCGGGTGTAAAACATATACAACATCTAATAGTATATAAACCAATATACATAATCGCTCCAGGCGTGATAATATGCAACATTACAGAAAAGTAATAAGCATCACAGAACAATACAGATATCTGGGATCCCCGAGTTTCACAGAGCCGCTGCTGAAACCCGACGTTCCCCTGTCGTGTGGATAGCCTGTGCAATGAAACCTAGACCCCTACGGGTGCGGCAAGTTACCCGCCAAAACCTGAAGGGAGGTAGTCCCCACAGCATAGTGAATGGAACACCCGGCACTTCACGGAATCCGGTAATCTTGGGCACCCCTCCTTGGGTCAACCTATACCCCTTACGAGTGCAGCGAATAGTCTGCCAATTCTGAAGTGGGACCCCTCTGCCTCTCAAAGCCATGAGATGCGGACCCGTTGCTTTCCCGAACCCGGCTATCCGTGCACTCCGTCGCGGGGTAAAACCTAGTACAGTAATGAAAAATAGTACAATAGGTACATCGACCGCAACCTGGTCGTGCCCCAAAAGAATATTATACAACAGGCAGTGACGGCAGTCCACAAGTTGGACGCTCGCCCCGCAATATCAAATGTACAGATAAACTCAAACTGTACTATCATTGCACACTGCTATCCACCACGACAAATCCGCAACATTACAGCACAACACAGAACATCAACGCGAATGTCACGTTCGCAAACCCGTCTAAAAGAACTATAGCAATCAAACGCGGTTTACCGATCAAATGACATTCCCGGTCGGAGATATAATGTAAGCACTGTAAACTAACGTGTTTAAATTACGATCGACCAAAGACGAAATATCAAAAAGTGGGCCCCACAGCTTACTGGTGAACAGTAACAAAATCTGGGCCAAAACTTTATATACCAAAAACCACAAAATCCCACCAAGAACCCACTGGAAAAATTTGGGGCCACGAGCTCAATGTTTGGCCGCGGAAGCGCGGTCAAACCTATGGTTTGACCGCCTTTCCGCGGCGGTATCATTGAGTCACGTGCCCAAATTTCTTCGTCGTTCTTAGAATTCCCTGCACGGATTTTTAAGACATCCAGAAATCAATTTCGACACCGTTTAAAATCAACAGAAACTGTCGTGCAAGGATTTTGTCGTTTTTGTTTTTCGGTCGGATCGATGTTTTAAACGCGTTAGCACAAGTTAGTATAGCAAAATGGTGAGGCTCTGATACCACTGTAAGTCTACGCTAGCGCCCCGGCAGTCTACAGACGCCAAATGCGGAACAAAACTTTTTAACTTGGCGCTATCGTATACTTTAACCCGGATCTGCCATTATTGCTAAACTAACAAACTGTAAAGAGTGTAGAATGGTTATACCGAACGATCCGAGTCCTTCGTTCTTCAACCATCATCCCACGCTCCGTTGCGGCTGCTCCGATCTTGTCGATCTCCGATGTCCTCGTCGAAGTGGCACCACATGATCGGTTCTTTAAACGGGCTCCCGCCTCTGACTCGAGGCAACTCGATCGTCAAGTTTGCTAAAAGAGACGACCAAGATTGATGTAGAGAATGAGTAGATGACTTTGTCTCACTTCGTCCAAATCCGTGGACGATCGGTTAATGAAGTTGCCGAGGGAATTGGGTGATGGAATGAAATGAACTGTGAATTCCATACACCCCAAATCTATCATAATCTTTTCACAAATGAAAACAACAACCATGAAAAACTATCAAGTGAGAGAGTGAATGAGGAGAGAGAGAGGGCAAGCCATATATAGCAAGAGGGAGGTGACCGTAGGAGAGGGTGGTGACCATAGGATAAAGCTTCTCACTTCTAAATATCCTAAGGAAAACAAGAAGCTTTAATGAAAAAGGATGAATCACTAAACACCTCATCATGCATTAATGAACCATTAAATGCATCCAATTAAAACTCAACACCATATAATCCTAGTCACCTCATCTAGAAACTTCTAGAAGCACGACTCATCATATCTGAAGAAAAGATAAATCCGTTTTTAACCGAATGTTAAAAGACGGCTGATAGAAAACTGGAAACTGGCAACTTCTAAAAGTGATCCTGAAACGACTTTCAGGATAACCCCGAAACTGTATAAATATACCCGCATTTGTATTACGACCGAATACAAATGCAACTGAGACAAAGATATTATACCTACTCAATATAATACTCGGATCCGGCTTAAACCAAAGCCGACCAGTATTATCTGCCTGAAAAATAACACGTGCGTAAACGCACGTGCATTTTCCGAACCCTGCCATAAAACCATACGGCCTCTACAACGTTTCGCCCGAACTTGGGAAACTGTCTGTGGGGGACTCTAATGACTCGTCAGTACCCTGGCAGTGGGTTTAACCACAAACCGTCAGCGGCACTAGCTATGCGTAACGGCTGCCCACGGACTGACCTCAAGGGTGGCCGAGGAGCGAACTCAAGGGAGACCGATGAGCGAACTCCTCCGAAAACCCTACTGAGCCTAACAGTGACAATGTATATACAGTCCGGTCCGTTCGTCAATGAGTATCGCATATCTGCCTAGGGGGCTAGCAACGTCAGACCCCCAAGAGCAGTATAAGTCGTGTCGGAGTGAAGCCCAATAACACCCTGAGATACTACTGGAGTACCTACCAGTAAATCTCCTGCCACGGCCGTGGGCTTTGTGTAATGGCTCTCCTAGACACAGCACGATCTCGCCCCCAATACCGGGAGAGACGAATCCCCTGCCGATCCGCTCACGTGCCTCCATATGGCTCGGGACTGTACCCAAAAGCTACCTGTTTGCACGACTCCTTTGAGCCGTGGTAGGGTAGAAATCAAAGCACAGTGGGAACTCACACGAGACAAATGACGACCTCAGGTCGATGAACTAACCTGTACACATGTCACCAGGGAACTGCTATCTGACGGTAGATATAATACTAACTAGCAGATTCCCGGCGAGTCCTGTCCGGTGTACTCATAACCCAATGAGCACCTGTATACATCTTAGGTGATCCAACATACACCAGTGGCTTGTGAGACCGGCCACCGCCCCTCGTCGGGGTCTCGACTGTACACACTAGTCTACTCCGGAGTATCGATGCCCTGTCTCGAAACTCCCACGACTAGGGACCACAATTAAGGATATGCATCTAAACTACCCAACTCTCACGTATATGATCGCCATCATACTGTTGGTAGTAAAGCAAGATCCTAAGGGCTCTATCAAAGTGTAACATGCAATCAGTCACCTGAACATGTACACAACTGATAAAGGAAAACCAGATAGCATACTATCATTTCGAGTAAGACTGTCCTAGCGGGATAGGTCCTCCGCAATCATTGCAATCACGTACCTGCAATCCAATAATTGACTATGAGGGCACTATCTCCAACACACGTGTCGTGCTCTGGCGAGCGCAAGCGCAACAGCGCAGTGCGCTGTGTTGTTGCGCTGCACTATTGCGCTGCTGACACGTGGCGCGCTCTCAGTGAGTTGTGCCAATTCCAGAGAGCAAAGCTCTATCTTAAGGGCGCTTAGCGCAAATGGTTCTAAAGCCGACACGTGGCGCTCTCTTAAGAGCGCAACGGCGCAGTTTGGAAGTGCAAAGCACTAAGAATCTTTTAGATTCAAGAAGGGAAGTGCAAAGCACTGTTTAAGTTCTTGATCTAAATTAGATCAAAGAAAAATAAATTTCTTCTTTATTCGAAGAACCAGAGGTTCTTAAAAGTGCAAAGCACTATTCTTTTATTATTTTATTATTTTATTATTTTTATTGTTTTTTTTTAAAGAACCGAAGGTTCACAAGAAGTGCAAAGCACTGTTTTCTTTTTATATAAAGATCATTCATTTTATTTTTAGATCCATGATCTATTAGAAGACCTTTCTTCTACTTCATGAAGGTTTTCTTTTTTTTTTTACCTTCTTCTTGAGATCTTCTCAGAGTTTTCTCTGCTTAGAGTTCTTGATTTTTCCGAGAAAATTCTTCCTTCTTTTCTAATAAGGTCCGGGGTCCTATTTATAGTGCCCCATAAATTTGTTGAATTTGTTAACAAGATCTTTTCTGAATGATTTCTTGGGAATTTTCCCACGCTGGATCTTTGATCCAAAGGCAGAAGAAAATCTTCTGGTTTTGGAAAGAACAGAAAAGATTTCATGAAATCTTAATTTAGTTTGGCGCAGATGCCCCAGCGCATGACACGTGTCGCACAGCGCAACTGCGCTAGCGCATCTGCGCTGACACGTGTCGCGCAGCGCAGAGCGCAGCGCAGCTGAAGCGTTGCTTTCTTTAAACAGAGCTTTGCTCTGATTGGGTGCGCTTTCTGGGCGCTGCGCTCGGCGCGTTGCGCCAGACACGTGGCAAGTTGCGCCCAGCGCAGAGGATCTGAAGCGTTGCTTCACCTGAGATATCTTTTCATCTTCCCTTTTCCAAGTCAAACTTGTATTTCCAAGATTTTGATTTCCCGGGTCTTGGAAATAATTCCATTGTGCACAGAATCTTTTGTGCTTGGGTCTATATATAGTTCAAGGCCGAGCCTTTCATTTTCTCATCTTCAGAGAACTTTTCGATCATGGCTTGCAACCGCCCTCATGCTCGTCGACAACCCTGGGAAGTGCCGATCCGGGACATCGTTCCCCGTTTTGCTGCGCGCCTGGCGGACCCTTCTCTTACGGACGAGCAGTGCGATGCTGCAATGTACGAGGTTTTGACTCGTGTGGGGTCTCCTCTTCCTCCGCACTCCATTTGGCTCCGGATGATTCTTGCCTCGGTGCTCGCCGATCTTCCTCCTCCTCCAGTAGAGATGTCCTCGGCAATGCTTGATGCCGCCGAGGATAAGATCGAGTGCTTCTTTGAAGCGCGCTTGATCACAAAAGCCTTGAGGGACTGTTCTTTCGACTTGTTGAGCCAGATACGGGCTCGCCGGGTTGTCATCGCCACCTTTTCTGACGAATGTGGCGATGATCGTTGGGCGTCTACTTCTCGGGAGGACCGACGCTTCAACGTGGTGGAGAAGACAGAAAGGGAATTGGAGAATCTTCTTTTTCTTTTTGTGAACCCTTGTCTTTCCGATCCCATATTTGGTGATCTTTTTTAAATATAATAATAATAATAATGAACAAGTATTTTTCTTTTTAATCAAGTACTTCATTATTTGTTAAGGGTTCTTTTATTTCAGTTCTCTGTTGTGTTCGTGCATCGTATGATTTTAATTCGTTATTATCAAGTGCACGTAACTTTGCATGGATAAATTGCCTTTGGCATTTACACCCTTTCTTCTGCGCTAGCGCATCTGCGCGGACACGTGTCGCGCAGCGCGCAGCGCAGCGCGACTGCGCTAGCGTATCTGCGCTGACACGCGTCGCGCAGCGCAGAGCGACTGCGCTAGCGCATCTGCGCTGACACGCGTCGCACAGCGCACAGCGCAGCGCAACAGTGCAAGCGCATCTGCGCTGACACGCGTCGCGCAGCGCAGTGCATGCGCAACTGAAGCGTTGCTTCCTTTATTGAAGTTTAAATTTTCAAAGCAAAGCTTTGTTTCTGATTGGGGGGAGATGAAGCGTTGCTTCATCTCCCGCCTCGGAATTTGAACAGAGCTTTGCTCTGATTGGGGTAAACAATGATATGATATGAATTATTGGAAAATAGAAAATGAGGTGATTCTTATCATATCACAACCATGGTCAAGTGTAGAGAATAAACTAGGGTTAAGTTGAATGGTTAGGTTAAAGGAAAGAAACAAAATGGTCAAGCTTTCAAACCTTCATGAAGTTTCAACAAAAGAACAAAATTAGCCACCATTTTATTTCTTTCTCAAACAAATAAATAAATAAATGAATAAGCAAATAAAGCAAATGAAACCCTAACCATTAACTAACCATGGTTTAATACAAACATACACTCAAGTTAGCATGTATCATCAAACATGATACAAACTTGTGCACAAAAAATATATCACATATACAATGTGCACAAACAAGTGAGAAAAACATCTTAAGTGAACCAATATTAGTTAATGTAAAGTAATATATCAAATATATAATTATACATTAAATCATTATATCAACAGTTGATTTAACGATCCGGTCATATCGCATATGACCGACTAATATTCAATGTATCGGCTTATCGAATCAATCCTTGATTCGATAACTAGGTTATATCGCATACAACTAATCGATACATTCATCGCGAGAATAGAATACGGTATCACATACACGCATTATTCTCGGTCCCGCACATATCTCATATGCGCTCCTATTTCGTTTCGCTTGAGCCAGGAAACCTCTGTGTAGGACTCTAAAGACTCGTCAATACGCCGGCAGCAGGTGATGATCATATCAAACACCCACAAGCCGCAAGAGGTCTGCTAAACGTAACGGCCACCTGGGTATTGAGCGATCAGAAGATCGACGAGCAAGCCCGCTCACACTCCTGTGAATCCAACCAGTAACACTTACCGTACAGTCCGGTCTGTTCGTCTGATATGTCGCATATCTCGCCTAGGGGTGGTAAACGTCAGACCCCAGTAGCTCGATAAGTCATGTCGATATGAGGTCTATAACATTTCGAGAAACTACTGATAACACTTACCAGTAAATCTCAGCAACCCTGGCCAGGGATTTCCAGTTATAGCCAATCGAACACAGTGCAACATCAACTCCCTATACCGGGAGAGACGAATCCCCTCCTATCGCTCATTGCCTCCATGTGATTCGGGACTGTACCCAAAAGCCACCGTTTTGCACGCCCTCTTGGACGTGGTAAGGTGGAAATCAAAGCACAGTGGGAATCACACAAGACTCTATGACGATCTCGGGTCTACAGACTAACCTGTACCAGTGTCACCAGAGAACTGCCATCTGACGTGAGGTATAATACCATCTGGGAGTTCTCGGCGAGTCCGTCCAGTGTACCCAGTCTCCACTGAGCACCCGTATATAATCTCTGATGTCAAACACCAATGGATATGGGATCATCCATTGCCCATCTGTATGGGTCGAGAAGGTATACGCTAGTCTACTCTGGTATATCGATGCCCCGTCTCGATACACCCACGACTAGGGACCTTGAAGGATGTACTTATGGACTACCATGTCCCCACTAGTATGATCCGCATCATAGTCCAGGTAGTCAAGTACACATCCTAAGGGCTTTACCAACATGTAACAGAGAGACAATCAGTATACACATTAAGGTAAAGAGTAACCAGATAGCATACTATCATGTCGAGCAAGAAAGTCCTCCCTATATATGTCCAAGCATCCACTACAATATACATCCTATGTACAGTAATGGCCTCTAGGGCATACATATAACTAACAGATAACTACCAACAGACTTGGCTGCAGCACTTGCACCGTTTCTATCTCATGAAACTTATCACCCGTTCTCAGTCCTCTTCCTTTCTATAGCCCATGTAACAGATTACATTTGCGGGATCCCGATCTGGTATCACTTACCCAGGACGTAAAGGATATTGAGAAACAGTTCTCGGTAATGAACACACCCGAAGAAGATGCATCAACATGCACTTTCTTCGTTTGGGCGGCATGGGAATTCTGGTAATCCCCTATTTCCTGCTCTGTCTTATAAAAATTATAAGTTGGAGCGGGACCAACGTTCCCCAGCTCAGTATAATAAGCGGGTTCGGTCAATACATCCGTATTATTATCTTGATTAAGGCGTGACATGGTCGCTACCTGGAGAGAGAGAGAAGAAAACACTCAGCGCATGCTCTTGAAAAATTAGATTGGTGTCACGTCCCGAAAGTACGGAACGTGACCGGCACTTAGATTACGAAACGTCTAGAGGCGCAACGTAACCTAAGTAAGCCGAAGCCCAGAAATCTAAACCATATAAAAGAAGAAGAAGAAAAGAAAACATGAAGAAAAAAAAGTTTAAAAGTATCAGCAAATTTCCCAAAAATTTCGGCAGAGTCTCCTCTGTAAAAACTGGCCCCAAACGGGTACAACAAATATAATATACATAAACAATAAAAAGCATCCCCAAACGGGAGCTAGCTCAACGCCAACAGGCGGAAACAACCACAACAATACACAATAGTATACAACGCCAAAGGGCGAGGCTCAAAACTCAAAAGAAAACAAAACCACCAGATCAGAATAATACATGCGCGACTCTAAGGTCGAAATAAATAACTGGTCCAATAAACTTATCAAGTAATACAAGTATGGTTGATGGAGCTTACTAGATACAAATGAAAGAATAAAAGTACAATGGTGGTTCAGATACAAGTGAACCAACCTACCGTGCAAATCACCCTGAATGAAATGATGTGCCAGCAAGCTGCCAGGGAAACCTGTACATCGAACCTGCAATAAAATTTGGCACAACGGGGGTGAGTTGCCAACTCGTGAGTAGAAGACATCTACGAAAATAAATCGAATGCTCGATGCTATCCTAGGTCATAATAATACACTATTATATCCAAATCATCTAGTAATAGCAGGGTAAAACTACGTGTAGATGCAGATACTCCGTGCTCATGTCAGTGCCTTATATAGTACTATGTCATATGAATGGATATGCATGCACCATGAATATAAAATAATCAATCCTGAAATCCAGATATATCTGTATAAGAATTCTTTAGCTGTTATCATAGTAAAACGTGTATAGAAATCTGAAATATCAACAATGAAATCCATGGAAATCCGTGTCAAGCATCGACACAAACATATAAATCTCAAGTCTCATAGTCTCAATACCTCGGGCTGCGTCAGTCCGGATCGGCCCATAGCATCAAATCTCACGACAACGGTCGGTATCCTCCGGATATCCGCCGCGCCAGACATCACCGGTAGGTAGCCTTCCCCTGCCAGGCTCATCGTCTACAACTCGATCTTCTTGCCCCGGGGTACCATACCGGGCCCACCATGTACCCGAGACGGTTCATCCACTCCTCGAATCGGGTCTCGAAATCCAACAGAAAACATGAAATTTCATGGTGGACGACACATACATCACGAGAAAACCGTATCTTATTTTAAAAAGAGAAGAGGAGAGAGAGAGAAGTTTTATATATTCTTGCGGTTTTCCCCAAAAATCCAGAAATCTCATAGAAATCCAAATCTTGAAATCATGAGTAAGTATATGACAAGTGTCGGCATATGCCCATGATACTGCATGATAACATGAAAATATGAATGCATGAATGTCTAAGTGATAAATATCATGTCTATACTAACATCAGAAAGTAATCACAATATTATATCGGTCTAGTTGTTAACTGATTCTATCAATAAAAGATAATATGATCTAAAGTGTACGTGACATAGCAATTACCGATGATGATGTGTGTGAGCCGGCAAATGAGTGTGCGTGGAATATGCGCATCATCGGTAATGGTGCTGGTGTCCTAACAGGTAAGGTTTATACTGATTATAGCAGCATATGTAAGAACATGCATCATTATGATTCCAGTGTGAAAGTAAGACGGATGTATGTTATGCACTCATTTGATATACCATTACCACTACCACTATATGACTCGAACCTAATCTAGTGTCCATCTAACCTCATAAGGAACAAAACCTAAGAAACTAGTCAATAAGAAACAAGAGTCTACCTAAGGTTTGAATCAATATCTCTAATAGTCGGCGATCCGGCCTCAATAGCGTCACGTACGTAGTACGGCTTCCTCGAATCAAGAGTGCGGATCAATCATCATATTTATGCCTCGTACGGTAAAATCCATCGTACGGCATCCCAATATGAGGGTACGGGTCAAGTATCTCCTAGGTGTCTCATCATTAGTATAATGTCATCATCAACACATCTCATGATCAAGGTGCTAAACTGTGATCGCATACATCAATCATATATCATTGCCATCATAATAAGCATCATTAGTTTATCCTCAGAAATATCATGTCATATGTATCATATCGTCCTCAAGTCACATCTCTATGATATCAACATCAGGTCACACCTTTATGATGTCGTAATCAAGTCATACATATCCCATATCGTGATCAATCACAAGTTACAGTCCGGGTACTATTTTAGAGTCCCATGTACCTCAATATCATCACCACCCATTATAATTTAAGTATACATGTTCATTATCTCATTCTGTAATGATCCGCTAACACTTAATACGACTGTATAGCCAAGAATCACGGCATCAAGCCCAGTTACACTGTTTCATCATACCTCGGATATCATATCACATCAATGTATCCTATATACGTGTTGTATATATATATATATACCTATACCTCATCCTATATATATATACACATGCACGTATACACCATGTCGTTTTTCAGTGTGTGCGTGTGTGTGTTTCTACCTGAAACCTATGAACCTCTTCCAAGGTATTCATCTTCTGATATGTCTTCCTAAATCAGTCTAGTCCAGCCTAGGGTCATTACTAGGGCCCTACTCATTAAGAATCTAGGGTCACATCTGGTTTCCTAATGTCAAAATGTACTATTCCTATTCTACGTTGCGGGGGTGCTAAACGCCATCCACCCGACTTCCCCCCGTAGATATGCATCTACTCACCTGGTCCATGTCTGCCGAAGACGGTGTCGCCATCCTCCTCTTCATCGCCCGCAGTCCACGTGAGGGGTACCTAAACGCAAACATATAAATAGCATCGTAAACTGAATCACATACAAAAGTCAAAACGACGCAATGAACCGGCATAGGTTAAAACCTATGTCCCGTCCACGCAAAAGAACCAAATATCGCTCGATATCGGCGTACAAACTCCGATGGATCGAGATAAACATCAACAAATAACTCGTAGTTTTAAAACACATTACTTATATTATAAAACATGATTCCATCGAAACCCTAAAATCCATCAAACCGTCCAATTTCGTAAAACCCGAAAATGCCAATTTACCGTTTTTCATCAAAACTTGACATTTAAATGAAACCAATGGTGATAAAACTCATTAAATAGCATAACTAGACTATACAAACCATTACTATATTTTTATTACACAAATTTGTATTAATTTGAAATTTCTAGTTTGCAACCTTTAACAATTTTCAACATTTTTCAAGCAAAATACCACTATTCCACCACAAAACATGATTTTTCATGAATTAATGTATTAAACCACAATTCATGATGATAATGATTTAATGAAACCATAAGTTATATTTTTAATCTCATTTATTTAGGAATTTCTAAAATCTAGTTTACAAAATAGCAATTTTTATCACAATTTATCAATTATCAATAGAAACTAGCAATCAATTTAAGTTTCCATTCCACCAACAAGTTAATACCCTTATAAAGACCACAATCTAGTGTTACAAATATTAATTCAAATTTTATTTCACCAAAAATTATGTTTTATAGAAACCTAGTTAGCAAAATTCCTAATTTAAACAATTTTAAATGCAAATTTACATTTCAACAACCATGCAAGATTTTCCAATTCTAAAAGTGTTAAACTAACTATTATAACCCTAATTAATTAATAAAAATCATAACCTGAATTTACAAACCTAACTTGAATTTTAGAATTTGCAACTAGAATTAATCTAATAAATCTAATTATGCTTTAAAAGAAACATCTAATAGAAATAAAACAAAAGAGAAAGATTTATACCTCCACAACCTCATGTCCAAACATGAAAATGAGCCTAAAAAATACATGCTTTCCCACTCAAAAATCCATGTAAAGAAGAGTAGAGAATAAAGGGTAGGAAATAAATAGGATTTTGTGGATTTTTATAGAATTTTTTAAAGGATTTTTGATGAATTTTGGAGCAAAATAAAATGAGGAAAATGGGGGCTACCATGGGGGGTGAGGCCGGCCATTTTTGGAGGTGAGGGAGAGAAGGAAGAGAGTGACAAAAGTTGTGTAGAAGTCTCCACCAAAATATCACTTCATTATGTCTTTTCATGCATTTCTTTATTTTATTTTATTTCTTTACTATATAGCAACTCAAGAAAGCCCTAGAAAAATGGAAAAATTTGCAAATAAATTTTGCATGAGACACACTAAATTCTAATATGCCATGGTTCATTTTTACAAATTAAAATCATTCAAATTTGTAATTTACACTAATTTAGTGTAAAAATAAAGCTTATGTTAATATTTAAAATAATTAATTTAGGAAAAATATTTAATTAAACTAAAAATTTATAAGTGGCTAAATAAACACCATTTACTAGTAATTACATAATTAAAATAGGTATTTTTTAAATTATAATGAAAAACAATCACGGTTTAATTTTACGAAAAATACATTTTACTTTACCGAAATTCATAAAATTCACTTAAACAATTTTATTCATTTAATTATTTATTTAATTATTTTTAAAACGTTACAATTGGTTATTAATATACTTAATCAGGATGTCTCCCACTGTTTTTGTCAAATCTTCCTTCAAACCCTAAAATGAAAGACTAGCCGGGATTAATTACACGCTACAAGTTCGCCAATCTTTCAGCCAGGCCAGTGCCGGTACTTTGAGGGAGGTTCCTCGTGCTCACGCACGGACCTAATTAAAGTAAATCTCGTTTTCCCAGGGGCGGAACCCCGTTGACACCTTTCTAGACACGTACTTGATCGGCTAATTGTAATGTGTAAAACTCTCCCTGGAGTAACTCTTACTCGCAGCGGGTATCGGGATCCAACCATCTCATAGAAGGTATGCAATCTCATTGCAAATTTCAACTCTTGAAATTCCCAATAATATTTTGCCCCGAGCGATCTATGACCTTGACAAGGTCAACAAACCATAGACCGCAAGTCAAGTTCAACCCGTCATTTCCCGATTGAATTAAACCCACCCGCATGACCCTTGACTAGGTCAACAAAGTCACACGACTACCCTAACTCAATCGCATCATATGCTTTTGCAGATAAGCATAAATAGCTACCGCTCACTACGCCTTGACAAGTTCAACAAATGCAGCACGAATACTATGAAGTACTTATCTGAAATGACGGAGGGCTACGACAGGTTTTTAAGAAAACCCTTTGCGTAATGAACTTGATATCGTCGTAGAATCGAGTGATTTTAAATGGAGTGTTTTTTAGGCCTTTTCTAGTTTTGCTAAAGTGGTCACTCCCAGTGAAGGGATCGTTGGCTCTTTCCTCATCGAATAAGGTGCAGGATATTTTACAAATACCACTATGCAAAGAAAAAACTATAGAAGCAATCAAAAGACAAACCGAGTATGCAGCATCTGCTAGTTTCGCTAAAGAGGTCACTCCCGGTGAAGGGATCTCGGCTCTTTCCTTATCGAATAAGGTGCTGGATGTTCTACAAGGAACACCGCTATGCAAAGTAAGAACTAGAGCTACTACTTTTTAAACAAGTTTCTACAACATCTTTAGATTTCTTTTATTTCATTAATCTCATTAATGAAGTCCCATTTTTTTATGCTTCACAAGCATCAGATTTGAAACGAAATCAACAATATATAATATATATCTCATATATATAATATAAACATTCGTCTCAGGCAGTAATATGATCTCATCACAGAACATTGCAGCAGAAGAACATATATGAAATATTGGATATACTAGGAGGTCCGTGTTTTTAATACGAGTCTGTATAAAACACGGATTCCACGGTCGTGATGAATACCCAAACCCACATCCCTAGACCCCTACGAGAGCGGCAAGTAAGCCTGCTAATTCTAGAGTTAGGAGACCCGGTCTTGACTCCTCGAGATGGTCTCCCACTGGACCCTAGAACCCGGTTACTTGTGCTCCCCGCCTTGGGTCTATCCTAATGCGGAAAAGTAAATAATATACAATGGTGAAATCATCCTTAGCCCGGAAGTGCCCCAATAAAATAATATTACATACAAATGAATTTTAGATGAATGAAAATAAAAACCCTCATCTTACATAAAACCCCTGGCTATTCAGAACACGACGATCCAATATAACATATCACAGCAACACATAATTGTAAGACTACGGTAGCGCCCCGGCCGTCTTTCCGAGGCCAAAATGCGGAAACGAAATTTTTTCTTAACTTGAAAACCGGCGCTATCGTATGCTTAAAACCCGGATCGAACCATTAAGCTACTACTAGCTATCTAGAGAAGGGATAGAAAGCTATTCCGATCGATCCGTGTCCTTCGGTCTTTGGCCACAATCCCAAGCTCCTCGCGGCAACTCCGGTCTCGATCTCCTCGTCGGAAAGGGCACCACATCTACGAGTCTTTTTACGGGCTCCCGCTTCATCCGAAGCAACTCGGGCACGAAGTGTGCTAGCCGACGTGTCCAAGGTGATGTAGAGAATGTTTGTGATCATTTTTCCTCTTGCATCCATTGAGATGGATGGAGGTTGAAGGTGTTGCCATTGATGGAGATTTTGAGCTAGAGAAGAAAGAGGAAGAAGAAGGAGTTTCCTCTCTCTTTTCTTTTGTGATGGAATGATCAAAATGAGAGTGTGAGAAAAAGAAATACAAGAGCTCACCATAACCTTGGCTTCCCCTCTCTCTCTTGCTCTCATTTCATCACTCAAATCAATCTCATAATGTGACACATGCACAAGAAAAGAGACCACGATGTTAGTGTATATGCCCTAGAGGCCATTACTGTATCATACTAGTTTGTATATTACTTAATGGAAGCTTGGGATATTCACCTTGTATAGACAATCTTGCTCAATATAGTTGTATGCTACTTGGTTTGTTTCTACTTTAATGTGTACATGTGTTTATTTTAGTATATCAGCTATACACATTAGTGGAGCCCTTAGGATCTTTGCTTGATTACCAGCGTTGTGATGGCAGTCACACTAGTGGGGTCTGGGTAATCCACAAGCACATCCTTATGCAGGTCCTTAGTCGTAGGACTATCGAGACAGGGCATCGATACTCCGGAGTAGACTAGCGTATGCGCTTCTCATCCCAGTGTGGGAAATGGTCTGTCCCACAGCCGTCAGTACGTCGTACTTGAGATAGTATGCGGGTGCTCGTTAGGTTACGAGTACACTGGACAGGACTCGTCGGGAACTATTGGTTGGTACTATACCTATCGTCAGTTATCAGTTCCCAGGTGACATGAGTACAGCTTAGTCCGCTGACTTGACACTGTCACTTTGCCTCGAGTGTTGTAACCCTTCGAAAATCGTTTAGGCAGTTTTTCGGTAATCGGCAAAATTTTCGGCTTTTTCCGTAAAAAGTCAAAATAGGTATTTTTCTTTGTAGACCTAATTATACAAAATTTAGATGAGATATTACTATAATTTTGTCACTAAAATGTCATTTATAAGTTTCTAGTTAAATAAAATTTTTTTCGTAATTAATTATTTTTTTTATTATTTTAAGCCTTTTTAAATACATTTAATTAGGGGTAAATACAAATTTAATTAGGTAAATTTCTTAATTAGGAGTCTTTATAAGCTAAAATATGGTGTTAATAAAATTATAACATGTCTTGCAAACTTTTAGATTTTTAGTGGGAAAATTATGAAAAAAATGGCTTAAAAAGGGGTTTTTTTGTAAAAAGTTGATTTGAAATGCATTAAATGAGAACATGGGGGTGTTTTAGGCCTAGAAACTTCTCCAAATTTTCCACAAATCCCTTCCTCACCTGCTGGCCGACCCATTCTGCAGCTGAAACCCTCATTTCCCACTTCTTCTTGCTTCATTTCCTTGCAAAAAAATCAATAAAAATCCACAATTTCTTTCTCCATTCAAAGCCTAACCCTAATCCCTTCTCTCTTCAACCCAAATTAGTTTAAAAAGTTGATGAAAGGAGGCTTCTTGGAGACTTGGGCATGTTAGGATTCAACTTGTGAGGTGAAAATTCTAATCTCTTTGTCAAATTGTAGTTTAAAGGTGCTAAAATAGAATTTTGAAGTATCAATTTAATAGAATTGTTTGTTCATGAAATTCAAGAAAGGGATTTGATTTTGGATTAGAGTTTGAAGCATGGTTGATGTATTAAAGTTAGGGTTCAAGATTTGAGAGGTGAAAATCCTAAACTAGTTGCTTACTTGAGGTTTAATTGTGCTAGAATTTCAATTCTAGCTATTAGTTTAGTAGTAAATGTTTGATTTGGAAAAATCAAGTGAAGGTTTTGATTTTAGAAATTAGGGCTTGTAGCAAGATGCTTGGATTATGCTAGGGATGGGTTTCTAATTGATTAGAATGGTTAATGGTGTAATTATGTGCTTGCTAAATCGATAAATTTCGATGTTTGTAGCGAATCGGTAAGAAAATCGCTTACTAGATTTTCGTAGAAAATAGAATGCGTTCAATTTGCGTTAGGTTAGCAATATTATTAGCTTCGTATAGGATTAATAGAATGCGTGAACGCGGGGTTTTGTCTAGCCGGGTTTTAGTTTTGTCGATTTCCCCGAAATGACGATTTTAGTTAAGGTTTTAGCGATTTTCGTGTATTTTTCGCGTACCGAGTACACGTTGTGACTAATCCAAGAGCGTCGATCTTTTCATAGTGTGAGTTGCATCATTTCGGAAATATGTAACCTTATATTGTGTGTTATGCAATTCTAGGATCGGTCGGGGAAACTTCGGATACGGCGCGAAAAGGCAAAGCGGTGGCCGGATCAGATTAGCGGGGATTTCTGGTGAGTAGATATATTCATCTACGGGGGAATCGTCTGGATGGCGCGAGGCGCCCCCCCTAGTTAGGATTACCCTACTTTATGCAATAATTATATTGTTAGCTAGCCTATCCATTTATATACATTGCATACCCTTACAACTAACCCTATACTAGATTGCATGGACATTCATATGACATTCATATATACCTATACGATATTATTTCGTAGGACACGAACACCTTACCATTGGCATCTATTGCACGCGCACTATTCATGTGACACACACGCCTTTGGTATTTGCCATGCCACGTGCACTATAAAAACCTGTTTAGCTTAGTAACGCCATTACATTCATGCATGATATTTGAGATTGTATCGCATGCATATACTTCGCATTACTATCTTATTTACATAGATTTCTAGCCAAACTCTCACATCATATACATTGATATCATAGACACTTATCATATATAACATGTGGACATTATGACTTCTTGAGGATTTCAGTTTGCTGCGATTTCTGGATTTTTGGGGAAAACCGCAAGAATTTAACAAGGCTTATATTTATCATTTTTAAAACAAAATTTGCGGTTTTCTCGTGACGTATGTGTCGTCCACCATGAGTTTTCATGTTTTCGGTTGGATTTCGAGACCCGATTCGAGGAGTGGATGAACCGTCTCGGGTACATGGTGGGCCCGGTATGGTACCCCGGGGCAAGAAGATCGAGTTGTAGACGATGAGCCTGGCAGGGGAAGACTACCTACCGGTGATGTCTGGCGCGGCGGATATCCGGAGGATACCGACCGTTGTCGTGAGATTTATGATATGGGCCGATCCGGACTGACGGAGCCCGACATTGAGACAGATATGATTCCTATTTGGTGTCGATGCTTGACACGGGTTTTCTGAGGATTTCTTGATGATATTTAGTTATTATGCAGACATTCGTTTTCTAAAAGTTAAGAATCCAGTAACTTTAACATTGAAAACACTTAAAGAGTTAGAAAAGATATTGCATACATGTGCATGCATATTAGAGTTATTATATCACATATGGACATACATGTTGTTCCGCATTGCGTGCATTCTTACGATTGCCTTATTAGATGTTATATTTACTCACGAGCTGGCAACTCACCCCCGTTGTGCCACAGTGTCTTGCAGGTCGGACCCGTCAGTCTTGTAGCGGCGGGCTATCTTGTCATCAGTTCCTTTTGCTCAGACTCGCGACATCGCCCGTAGGTGGGTTGCGAGTATACTTTATTTCTTTTTGGCTTTATCATTGTATCTAGTATTCTCCATCTACCACTTGTATTGTATATGCGACCTAGTGATGAGAATGAGAGATATGTGTATTTGTGGTTTCTTTTGGGTCGAGCTCACTTGAGCCGGCGTTGCGTTTTCTGATATATTGGGTTTCTTCTGCTCTTTTCTTGATATTATTATTATATTGCGTGTGGTTGTGATCCGCCTTGGGCGAAGAGCTAGCTCCCGCTTGGGGATGCCATTTTTATGATTTCATATGTATTATCTTGTTGTACCCATTTTTTTGGGGATAGAAAATACAGGGGAAACTCTGCCGAAATTTTCAGAAATTTTTGATGTTCTTTTTTGGATTCTATGCAGCTTAATTGATTTCAAAACCGTTTTCATTTATGGTTTTCCTTCACTCTCTTTTGCTTTTGGGTTAGATTTCTGGGCTTTGGCTGACTTAGGTTACGGTACGCCTTTAGACGTCTCGTAATCTAAGTGCCAGTCACGTTCCGTACCTTCGGGTCGTGACAAAGTTGGTATCAGAGCGTAGGTTTTACCTTTCTGAGTGTAGGACGACCTTGGTAGATGGAGTAGGTGACTTAAGCAGAGTGGCGTAGCGTGGGTATGATCCGCGGCATACTTACGATGCGGTACTCCGCCTAAGTAACCTTAGGACATAATTGCTTGTATTTCCTTTCTTGATTCCTTGCATTCCTTGATTCAATTGCAATGTCCTTATCGGTCCTGTTTCTTATTCCAGCTTCGATGCCGCCAAAGACTACGAGAGCTCAGCGGGCTGCCGCTAGGGATGAGATTCGGGCAGGCCCGTCTGAGGCGAGGATCGAGCGGGAGGATACGCCTACCCCTCAGGGTCCTACTGATCCGCCTTATCCTGACCGTATTGCCAGATTAGAGGCCGGCATGCAAGAGTTGCGGCAGATGATGGGATCTTTAGTTGAGTCCAGCAGGGCACAGAGATCCGAGGACGTTCCTTCCACCCCACAGACCACGATCGTACCTGCTGCACAGATGGTCACTCCTGCTGCTACTACGGAGACTATTCCTGTTTCACTACAGGAGTTTATGAGATTGAGACCTCCAGCTTTTACCGGTACAGATGCGACAGAGGATCCACAGACATTTCTCGATAGGATGGCACGGATTGGCCGTTCGTTGAGGTGTTCTGAGGATAGATTGGTGGAGTTTGCGAGTTTTCGTCTGGAGGGTCTTGCCCAGACATGGTACGACTCAGTAGAGAGAGGCCGAGCTGCAGGTCTGCCTTCTATGACCTGGGATGAGTTTACATCTGCATTTCTTGCCCGTTTTCTTCCGGAAAGTGTCCGAGATGCTCGAGCCCGTAGTTTTGAGTCTTTGCGCAAGACTCCTGGGATGACAGTGTCGGAGTATGATATACAGTTTACCCAGTTGTCTCGATATGCACCGTACCTAGTCGACACAGAAGAGAAGAGGCTAAAGAGGTTTGTACGAGGGCTTGATACACAGCTATTCCTTGCCATCGGCACCCAGCACTTTGATACATACGCTGCCGCGATGGATGCAGCCTTACTTTTGGAGGAGCGTATTTCTGAGACTCCGGTCGTTTCTGGGCCGAAGAGGATCCGTACTGATACGCCAGCCCAGCGGCAGATGGGCAGACGTCATGATAGATTATTTCCGGGAGATGGCGGAGGCAGAGGATTGAGACGAGGTCAGTTATTTGGTTCATATCCACAGACCCAGCAGTCGTCTCCAGGATGTTTTCGGTGCGGGAGTCAGTACCACCGTATCAGAGACTGTACCATGGGGCGTCCGGGCGCAGCGACAGTCCCGCATGTGACTTTACCACCCTCACCACCTTCGCACAGAGCTTTACTTCCTACTCCTGATGATGCTTCACGCCAGCCAGATGCTTCCAGAGGCCGTGGGCGTGGCGGTCCAGTTCAGAGAGGACGAGGCGACAGAGGCAGAGGCAGAGGCCGAGGTAGAGGCAGAGCACAGCCAGCTATTAGTGGTGGACAGGCCCGAGTGTTCACATTGACTCCTCAGGATGCACAGGCATCCAATGCCGTCGTGACAGGTACTCTGCCAGTATGTTCTTTTGATGCACGGGTATTATTTGATCCAGGCTCCACACATTCCTATGTTTCCACGTATTTCGCACCGAGGTTGCGCCGAGAGTCTTCTCCGTTAGATCAGCCGCTTGTCGTTATTACCCCGGTAGGCGAGTCTTTTGTTGCCCGTTTTGTGTACCGATCTTGTTCCGTTCGTATCGGGGAGAGAGATTCTTCAGTAGATTTGATTCTCCTCGATATGCTCGACTTTGACGTTCTTCTTGGTATGGACTGGCTAGCCACCTGTTATGCATCTGTGGACTGCCGTGAAAAGGCAGTCAGATTCAGTTTTCCTGGTGAGCCGGTTCTTATTATTCAGGGAGATCGTAGTGCTACCCTTCCCAGCTTGATTTCTTCTCTTCGCGCTGGTCAGCTCTTAAGGAAAGGGTGTCAGGGATTCTTAGCCTATGTTTGTGATACTAGCTCCACAGAGGTTCCGTTGGACCAGGTCCCTGTTGTGAGAGAGTTTCCTGATGTATTCCCTGACGAGCTGCCTGGTCTGCCACCAGAGCGCGAGATTGAGTTCTGTATTGACTTGATCCCTGGCACGGGGCCTATTTCTATACCTCCTTATCGGATGGCCCCGGCGGAGCTGAGAGAGCTAAAGGATCAGTTACAGGACTTGCTGGACAAAGGGCTTATCCGACCGAGTGTGTCACCTTGGGGTGCTCCCGTCCTGTTTGTTAAGAAGAAGGACGGAAGTATGCGATTATGCATTGATTATCGTCAGCTGAACCGAGTTACTGTGCGGAACAGGTATCCCCTACCCCGCATTGATGACTTATTTGATCAGCTCCAGGGTGCAGGGTTTTTCTCGAAGGTTGATTTACGATCAGGTTATCACCAGTTGCGGGTTCGGAAGGAGGATATTCCGAAGACTGCCTTCCGTACTCGTTATGGTCATTACGAGTTCTTGGTGATGTCGTTCGGGCTCACCAATGCCCCGGCAGCGTTTATGGATTTGATGAACCGCGTATTCAGGCCGTATCTCGATCAGTTCATCATTGTGTTCATTGACGACATCTTGGTTTATTCTCGGAGCCGGGAGGAGCATGAGCAGCACTTACGTATCACATTACAGACTTTGAGGGAGCATCAGCTGTTCGCCAAATTCTCCAAGTGCGCATTCTGGTTAGACAGTGTCGACTTCTTGGGTCATGTGGTGACGAGAGATGGTATTTGCGTGGACCCGAAGAAGATCGAGGCAGTTCAGCGTTGGCCTAGACCGGTATCAGTCACAGAGGTCCGCAGTTTTCTAGGTCTGGCCGGCTATTATCGACGTTTTGTCCAGGATTTCTCCCGCATTGCTGCACCGTTGACCAGGTTGACCCGGAAGGGGGTTCCTTTTGATTGGACCCAGGCATGTGAGGATAGCTTCCAGCAGTTGAAGACTCGTCTGACTACTGCTCCAGTGTTAGCATTGCCTTCAGGATCAGGCGGGTTCGTAGTATATTGTGATGCTTCTAGAGTGGGGCTGGGATGCGTGTTGATGCAGCACGACAGAGTTATCGCGTATGCTTCTCGGCAGTTGAGGAAACACGAGCAGAACTACCCCACCCATGATTTAGAGATGGCTGCAGTGGTATTTGCACTCAAGATCTGGAGACATTACCTATACGGTGAGTCGTGCCAGATATTCACTGACCACAAGAGTTTGAAGTATATCTTCCAGCAGCGAGATTTGAACCTGAGGCAGCGCCGTTGGATGGAGTTGGTGAAAGATTATGACTGTGAGATTCTATACCATCCGGGCAAGGCGAATGTGGTGGCAGATGCTTTGAGTAGGAGACCCGGAGGTAGCTTATCTTGTTTGAGCGCAGTACAGATGCAGTCGACTGCGGATTGGCAGGTTTTATGTGATAGCAGAGTGCAGTTCGAGTTTACTCCTACAGGGGGACAACTGGCCCATTTCAGAGCACGCCCACAGTTACTTGACCGTATTCGTGAGGCACAGTCCGGCGATGCCCGTATCTTGGAGATTATTGAGCAGATTCGGCAGGGCAGAGTTTCTGAGTTCGTGATTGATGAGCAGGGGATACTTCGATTTGGGACTCGACTGTGTGTGCCAGATTCAGAGGGACTGAGGCGTGATATACTCGAGGAGGCACATAGATCCGTATACAGTGTGCATCCAGGTTCCACCAAGATGTACCGTGATTTGAGAGAGGTTTACTGGTGGGACGGGATGAAGAAGGATATTACAGACCTTGTGTCGAGATGCTTGACTTGTCAGCAAGTCAAGGCCGAGCACCAGAGGCCAGCCGGCGAGTTACAGCCTTTGCCCATCCCTGAGTGGAAGTGGGAGCAGGTCTCTATGGACTTCGTTGTGGGTCTACCCAGGACCAGTCGAGGGTATGACTCTATTTGGGTGATTGTGGATCGACTGACGAAAGCGGCTCACTTTCTGCCAGTGAAGACCACTTTTGGATTTTCTCAGTACGCCCAGGTTTATATTGATGAGATAGTGCGACTGCATGGTGTTCCGACTTGCATCGTGTCTGACCGTGGCACCCAGTTTACCAGCCGATTGTGGCAGAAACTACAGGAAGCTTTGGGCACCCGATTGAGTTTTAGCACAGCCTTTCATCCTCAGACTGACGGTCAGTCGGAGCGTACGATTCAGACTCTTGAGGACATGCTCAGAGCTTGTGTTTTAGATTTCGGTGGTAGCTGGGATCGTCATTTGCCTTTGATCGAGTTTTCCTACAATAATAGCTTCCAGGAGACGATTCAGATGGCACCTTTCGAGGCTTTATATGGGAGGAGATGTCGATCGCCTGTTTGTTGGACAGAGCTCAGGGAGAGCAGTATTTTGGGGCCGCAGATCGTACAGGAGACGACCGAGAAAATACAGCTGATTCGGGACAGGATGAGAGCGGCACAGAGCAGGCAGAAATCTTATGCTGACAGGCGCCGTCGCCGACTCGAGTTCGCTGCTGGCGATCATGTTTTCCTGAAGGTCTCTCCGATGAAGGGTGTGATGAGATTTGGGCGGAAAGGGAAGCTGAGTCCTAGATATGTCGGTCCTTTCGAGATCCTAGAGCGTGTTGGTCCAGTCGCTTATCGGTTAGCTCTTCCGCCCAGCTTCCCCGATGTTCACCCCGTATTCCATGTCTCGATGCTCCGCAAGTACCTTCATGATCCTTCCCAGGCGATTCAGCACCAGACGATCCAGTTAGAGCGTGATCTTTCTTTCACCGAGCAGCCGGTTGTCATCTTGGATCGGCAGGTGAAGAAATTGAGGTCGAAGGTCATACCGTCTGTCAAGGTTCTTTGGCGTGGCCCGAACAGCGAGGAGGTCACCTGGGAGACCGAGGTCGAGATGAGGAAGAGATATCCCCATCTTTTTGAAGGTACGCGTAGCTAAATTCTAAATTCGGGGACCGAATTTCTTTAAGGGGGGAAGATTGTAACCCTTCGAAAATCGTTTAGGCAGTTTTTCGGTAATCGGCAAAATTTTCGGCTTTTTCCGTAAAAAGTCAAAATAGGTATTTTTCTTTGTAGACCTAATTATACAAAATTTAGATGAGATATTACTATAATTTTGTCACTAAAATGTCATTTATAAGTTTCTAGTTAAATAAAATTTTTTTCGTAATTAATTATTTTTTTTATTATTTTAAGCCTTTTTAAATACATTTAATTAGGGGTAAATACAAATTTAATTAGGTAAATTTCTTAATTAGGAGTCTTTATAAGCTAAAATATGGTGTTAATAAAATTATAACATGTCTTGCAAACTTTTAGATTTTTAGTGGGAAAATTATGAAAAAAATGGCTTAAAAAGGGGTTTTTTTGTAAAAAGTTGATTTGAAATGCATTAAATGAGAACATGGGGGTGTTTTAGGCCTAGAAACTTCTCCAAATTTTCCACAAATCCCTTCCTCACCTGCTGGCCGACCCATTCTGCAGCTGAAACCCTCATTTCCCACTTCTTCTTGCTTCATTTCCTTGCAAAAAAATCAATAAAAATCCACAATTTCTTTCTCCATTCAAAGCCTAACCCTAATCCCTTCTCTCTTCAACCCAAATTAGTTTAAAAAGTTGATGAAAGGAGGCTTCTTGGAGACTTGGGCATGTTAGGATTCAACTTGTGAGGTGAAAATTCTAATCTCTTTGTCAAATTGTAGTTTAAAGGTGCTAAAATAGAATTTTGAAGTATCAATTTAATAGAATTGTTTGTTCATGAAATTCAAGAAAGGGATTTGATTTTGGATTAGAGTTTGAAGCATGGTTGATGTATTAAAGTTAGGGTTCAAGATTTGAGAGGTGAAAATCCTAAACTAGTTGCTTACTTGAGGTTTAATTGTGCTAGAATTTCAATTCTAGCTATTAGTTTAGTAGTAAATGTTTGATTTGGAAAAATCAAGTGAAGGTTTTGATTTTAGAAATTAGGGCTTGTAGCAAGATGCTTGGATTATGCTAGGGATGGGTTTCTAATTGATTAGAATGGTTAATGGTGTAATTATGTGCTTGCTAAATCGATAAATTTCGATGTTTGTAGCGAATCGGTAAGAAAATCGCTTACTAGATTTTCGTAGAAAATAGAATGCGTTCAATTTGCGTTAGGTTAGCAATATTATTAGCTTCGTATAGGATTAATAGAATGCGTGAACGCGGGGTTTTGTCTAGCCGGGTTTTAGTTTTGTCGATTTCCCCGAAATGACGATTTTAGTTAAGGTTTTAGCGATTTTCGTGTATTTTTCGCGTACCGAGTGCACGTTGTGACTAATCCAAGAGCGTCGATCTTTTCATAGTGTGAGTTGCATCATTTCGGAAATATGTAACCTTATATTGTGTGTTATGCAATTCTAGGATCGGTCGGGGAAACTTCGGATACGGCGCGAAAAGGCAAAGCGGTGGCCGGATCAGATTAGCGGGGATTTCTGGTGAGTAGATATATTCATCTACGGGGGAATCGTCTGGATGGCGCGAGGCGCCCCCCCTAGTTAGGATTACCCTACTTTATGCAATAATTATATTTTTAGCTAGCCTATCCATTTATATACATTGCATACCCTTACAACTAACCCTATACTAGATTGCATGGACATTCATATGACATTCATATATACCTATACGATATTATTTCGTAGGACACGAACACCTTACCATTGGCATCTATTGCACGCGCACTATTCATGTGACACACACGCCTTTGGTATTTGCCATGCCACGTGCACTATAAAAACCTGTTTAGCTTAGTAACGCCATTACATTCATGCATGATATTTGAGATTGTATCGCATGCATATACTTCGCATTACTATCTTATTTACATAGATTTCTAGCCAAACTCTCACATCATATACATTGATATCATAGACACTTATCATATATAACATGTGGACATTATGACTTCTTGAGGATTTCAGTTTGCTGCGATTTCTGGATTTTTGGGGAAAACCGCAAGAATTTAACAAGGCTTATATTTATCATTTTTAAAACAAAATTTGCGGTTTTCTCGTGACGTATGTGTCGTCCACCATGAGTTTTCATGTTTTCGGTTGGATTTCGAGACTCGATTCGAGGAGTGGATGAACCGTCTCGGGTACATGGTGGGCCCGGTATGGTACCCCGGGGCAAGAAGATCGAGTTGTAGACGATGAGCCTGGCAGGGGAAGACTACCTACCGGTGATGTCTGGCGCGGCGGATATCCGGAGGATACCGACCGTTGTCGTGAGATTTATGATATGGGCCGATCCGGACTGACGGAGCCCGACATTGAGACAGATATGATTCCTATTTGGTGTCGATGCTTGACACGGGTTTTCTGAGGATTTCTTGATGATATTTAGTTATTATGCAGACATTCGTTTTCTAAAAGTTAAGAATCCAGTAACTTTAACATTGAAAACACTTAAAGAGTTAGAAAAGATATTGCATACATGTGCATGCATATTAGAGTTATTATATCACATATGGACATACATGTTGTTCCGCATTGCGTGCATTCTTACGATTGCCTTATTAGATGTTATATTTACTCACGAGCTGGCAACTCACCCCCGTTGTGCCACAGTGTCTTGCAGGTCGGACCCGTCAGTCTTGTAGCGGCGGGCTATCTTGTCATCAGTTCCTTTTGCTCAGACTCGCGACATCGCCCGTAGGTGGGTTGCGAGTATACTTTATTTCTTTTTGGCTTTATCATTGTATCTAGTATTCTCCATCTACCACTTGTATTGTATATGCGACCTAGTGATGAGAATGAGAGATATGTGTATTTGTGGTTTCTTTTGGGTCGAGCTCACTTGAGCCGGCGTTGCGTTTTCTGATATATTGGGTTTCTTCTGCTCTTTTCTTGATATTATTATTATATTGCGTGTGGTTGTGATCCGCCTTGGGCGAAGAGCTAGCTCCCGCTTGGGGATGCCATTTTTATGATTTCATATGTATTATCTTGTTGTACCCATTTTTTTGGGGATAGAAAATACAGGGGAAACTCTGCCGAAATTTTCAGAAATTTTTGATGTTCTTTTTTGGATTCTATGCAGCTTAATTGATTTCAAAACCGTTTTCATTTATGGTTTTCCTTCACTCTCTTTTGCTTTTGGGTTAGATTTCTGGGCTTTGGCTGACTTAGGTTACGGTACGCCTTTAGACGTCTCGTAATCTAAGTGCCAGTCACGTTCCGTACCTTCGGGTCGTAACAAGTGTGTTCCCACTGTACTTAGATTACTACCCTACCACGGCTCAAAGGAGTCGTGCAAACAGGTAGTAGTTGGGTGTAGTCCCGAAGCACTTGGAGGCAGTGACGGTTAGACAGGATTCGTCTCTCCCGGTATTGGGGGTTGATATCGCGCTGTGTCTAGGAGAGCCATTATACCAGTAGTCCCTGGCCAGGGCAAGCGAGATATACTGGTAGGTTTCCAGTGTTATCCCAGGGTGTTCTGGGCTTCACTCCGACACGACTTGTACCGCTATTAGGGGACTGACGTTTACCGCCCCCTAGGCCCGCCATGCGATGTATCAGACGAACAGACCGGACTGTATGGAGATTGTCACATTCAGGCTCAGTAGGAGTTCAGATGGGTTTCACCTCGTCCGTCTTCTTGTCGGCATCTACCTGGGGACCGTTACGCACAGCTAGTGCCGCTTGCGGTCTGTGGTTAAACCCACTGCCAGCGTAGTGTCGAGTCTTTAGAGTCCCACACAGAAAGCTATTCGCCTTTAGGCAAAAGAGTAGAGGTTGCATGGTTTTGCGACAGGGTTCGGCCACATCCGTGCACTTGTGCACGTTTGGTGTCCGGACAGTTAACACTAGCGGGCTTTGGTTTAAGCCAGATCCTAGTGTACATTTTGGTATTAGTTTTATCTCATTTGTATTCGTGTTTCTCGGAACGCGGATGCGGGTGTGTATGCACAGTTGACAGAGAGACAGAGGCAGAGGATTCTCATTGGGTTGTTGACTGTTCACTGTTGACCATTGACTTTTGCTAAACCCTAATGAGAATAAGAAATATGATTAATGGTAATATTAATTAAGTATTATTGTGTCATGGTTGAGATGAGGGGTTGACTTTGTTGACTTGTTGACTTTGTTGACCGGTTGACTAGGTTGGACTAGTTGACCATCATCATTGCAATGGCTATCATTTCATGGCAAAGACTTTTGCTTGCTTGTTTGTTTTTGCAAAATGAGTGCATGAAATGATATGGCCATTTTGACTTGAACCAACACATAATACTCAATTACTATTATGAGTAATCATGGTTTTGGATTATGAGAGCTAGGATGGCAAAAGACTTACTAATTCTCTCATTTCATTTCTCTCTCTTGCTTGAGCTCTCCCTCTTGCTCTTCCTCTTACTCTCTCTCTAGCTCAAGGCAACCCCCTCTCATGAGTTGAGAAACATTGCCTTAGAGATAAAAGAAAGCCCATATCACTTCTCTACTCATCCTAGTTCACAAGGTTTAGGAAACCAAGTGTTCTAGTTTCTTCAAGTTCGAAGAAGAAGCCAAAGGTAGAAGCTTTCATGTGGATCCATTTTCGGCGCAAGGAGACGACGAGGTGAGGCCGATCCGTACACCGGAAAGAGTTGAAGACGAAGGAGTTCAAGAAAGGTATAGCCCCGTAACCGAATAGGTAAAACTCTAGTTAGGTTGTTAGGTAGTTGTTTAACAAAGATCCGTATTTTGAGTCCATGTTACCACCTCTTGAAAAATCGTTTTTTATCATTTCCGCAAGCCCGTAAGTACCGGGAGAGGTAACGTGGACTTACACATGAGTCATCACTTGTGCATGTGTCACCATTAATCTCCGTTCACCGGACATGGAGAAAGAGCAGCAGAGCTCTTGGGACTCGTACATAGTGATGTATGTGGTCCGATGTCTACACATGCAAAGGGTGGGTTCTCCTACTTCATCACATTCACTGACGATCTCTCTAGGTTCGGATATGTATATCTGATGAAACACAAATCTGAAGCTTTTGAGAAATTCAAGGAATTCAGAAACGAAGTAGAGAACCAGACTGGCAAAAGTATCAAGATCCTCCGGTCTGATAGAGGAAGGGAGTACTTAAGCACGGAATTCCTTGATTACTTAAAAGAGAATGGTATTCTCTCTCAGCTTACTCCTCCTTATACACCACAGCACAACGGTGTATCGGAGCGGAGGAATCGTACCCTATTGGATATGGTTCGCTCCATGATGAGTAGTGCTGAGTTACCTCTTTCATTCTGGGGACATGCGCTTCAGACAGCTGCATACCTTTTGAATCAAGTTCCGTCCAAATCTGTGCCTAAAACTCCGTATGAAATATGGAGCAGTAAGAAACCATGTCTTAAGTTTATTAAGATATGGGGTTGTCCGGCCTATGTGAAAACATAGAAACCGGACAAGCTAGTGGCACGATCAGTTCTGTGTAAATTTGTGGGATATCCTAAAGACTCACTGGGATATCTGTTCTACCACACTGAGGAACAGAAGGTGTTTGTATCTCGCCACGCCACCTTCTTAGAAAGGGAGTTTCTTGCAAAAGAAACTAGTGGGAGTTCGGTAGAACTGGAAAAAATTCAGCGACCACAAAATATAACTGAAAATTTGGAGGAACCGCTAGATTCAATAACCCCAAACGAACCTCAGCCAGTCCGCAGATCTGGTAGGATTTCTCATCCGCCCGAGAGATACTACGGTTTTCTCATAGACGGGGATCGAGAGGATTGCATCTTGGAAGAAGATGACCCTACCAGTTTCAGGCAGGCCATTATTAGTAGGGACTCTGATAAGTGGCAGGAAGCAATGCAATCCGAAATGGAGTCCATGTACGCCAATAAGGTGTGGACCTTGGATATTGCTCCACCTGGGGTAAAACCCGTTGGATGCAAATGGATCTACAAAAGGAAAATTGGTGTAGATGGGCAGGTGGAAACCTATAAAGCTAGACTCGTTGCAAAAGGTTTTCGTCAAAGACCTTGTTTGGACTATGACGAAACTTTTTCTCCGGTGGCTATGCTCAAATCCATTCGGATCCTACTTGCCATTGCTGCCTTCCATGACTATGAAATCTGGCAGATGGATGTTAAAACGGCTTTCCTAAACGGTTGTTTGGAAGAGTGCGTTTACATGGATCAACCAGAAGGTTTCGTAGACAGTGGGAGCAGCGGGAAGGTGTGCAAGTTGCTTAAATCCATTTATGGATTAAAGCAGGCATCGCGGAGCTGGAACATCTGTTTTGATGAGGCAATCAAGGAATTTGATTTCATCAAGAACGAGGATGAACCTTGTGTCTATAAGAAGATTGTAGGACGAACTGTCGTATTCCTAGTCTTGTACGTGGACGACATTCTTTTGATAGGAAATGACATTCCTATGCTACAATCGGTCAAGCTATTTTTGTCACAAAGGTTCTCCATGAAGGACCTGGGTGATGCCTCGTACATTCTGGGGATCAAGATCTATAGAGATAGATCCAAGAAACTATTAGGACTTTCACAGTCCAGGTACATAGAGACCGTACAAAAGAGATTTAGTATGGAGGGTTCCAAGCGCGGTAGCATACCCGCATTGCACGGAATTACCCTCTCCAAGAAGATGTCTCCTAAGACTGACGAGGAGAGGGTTCACATGAGCACTGTACCTGTAGCATTTTGAAAATCGTTTCGGTGAAATTTCGGAAAATCGGTAAAATGAGGGGGTTTTCTGTAAAAAGTCAAAATACAAATATCTTATTATAAAAATTAAATATACATATTCTAGCTATGTAATTGCTATTATTTGGTGTTTATTGAGCCGTTGGTGAAATTTCAAATTTTCTGAAAAAAATATTATTTTATTATTATTTTAAGCCGTCACTAATTCATTTAATTAGGGAAAATTACAAATTGGAATGAGTTGAAACAAATTTTGTGCATCATAAAACATTAAATAAAAATTTATCATGTGGTTTTTGGAACGAAATCATTTGCCAAAATGGTTTAGAAATTATTGAAGAAAAAAGGCTTTTTTTTAGCGTAAATGGATGTTTGGGTATTGTATTTATCATTTTTCATCACCCCACACCCGTGCCCACACCCACACACCCCCACTTACTCCTCCCCATGGCTGAATTCAGCACCCACCATATTTTTCCCCACTTGATTTTCAAGGAAAAAGAAATGAAAGAAAAGAAAAGAAAATGAGTGAAGTAGTTAGACTTTTGACTTTGTTTGACCTTGACCTTGTCCCCCCCCATTTTCCTCACCTCCCTCTCTCTCCCCCACCCACTTTTCTGGCCGAAAATTCCTTCTCCCCACAGCAGCCCCCCCTCCATTTTCCCCTCTCTTTTCCCTTCAAAACTTCATGAAAAATTGCATCAAAAATCCACCAAAAATCCCACGAAATCAAAATCAAAGTCCTACCCTTTTTAGCTTAGCCCGTTTAGCATGGATCCTTGTGAAAAGAGAGCATTTTGGGAGGCCATGGAGTCTTGTGGACCTTCATATATTTTTGGGTATAATTCTAAAACTTTTTGTTGCTTAAATTGTTACTAATTTCTTAAGCTAATTTAATTAAGTGTTATTTGGATATGTGAGTTTAATTGCAAGTTTTGGAATTCAAGTTGTGAAATTGAATGCAAGTTAGGGTTTATAAAATTGGTGTATGGTTGTGTGTTATAATTAGGCTTTGTTGTCATGTTAAGTTTAGTAGCTAGTGCTAATGGCTAGCTTTAAAAATTTTGTTATTTTGCTAATTTGCTTACTAGGTTTTTGAAATTTGTTAAATTCTTGGGATTAAAAATGTGATTAGGTTTTTCTTGGCTTCATTAACTTTATTAAGTGTGGTTTAACGCTTTGGATCATGCAATTCTAAGCTAGATTGTAGTTTGTGCATTTTGCTTTGAAATTGTTAAAAAGGGTATTTTTGGTAAACTAGAATATTAGGATTTTTGGAATTTAATAAGATTAAATTCCGGAAATTATTTATTCGACTTATTTAAGATATTTAATAAATATATTGGCTGCTACATTCATTTAAACATCCTGTTTTGTACAAAAACGGCGAATTGTGCTTGCTAGATTTTCGGAAAAATGACTTTTTAAGCAAAATTGAGGTTTTTGTGAGTTTTAACCTAGTTTATATTAAAATTAGTGTTCGTGAATGTGCAAATGAGTGTGATTGGATTTTTCTCGATGGTTTGACGTTTGTACATCGACATCGAGAGTTGGTTTGACTATTCTTGCATGCGTAGGCGATAGGTTTGGACCTATGCGTGATACGCGTGCCGATTTGATTATCGTATGCCGTTTCGATTTCGAATTTAGTTTTAATGCGATATGGTGCGTTATGATATGTAGGTACCCCCATGTGGACTTCGAGACGACAAGCAAGCGCGTGGCGACGTCGGTACCGGCTAGCGAGGACCAGGTGAGTAGATTTATATCTACGGGGAGAAGTCGGGTGGATGACGTATAGCACCCCCGCAGTCCGTGGTGATGTATACGGATGCGTATACACACCAAAAATTTATGATAGGTTGTTAGGATTTATTATTGATGATTTTAGATGGATATTGGTGTTGGATTGGTGCATGGTTACGAAACCTTAGGTAGTGGGTGCACTACACTTACACATACACACATATACATACTTGCATACATTCCTTATTTCATATGTGCGTGTATGGGAATATATTTATATGTTCACATGGGTATGGGACTATGTGTTCACATACGGATTTGAGGAGGATACTTGGGATTGAGCTGAGTCGATGAGATTTGTTTGTGGTTGTGATCTCGGTGATATGGCAGGATTCGTACTTAAGGTACGTCCTGGTGTTATAGCGGATCTTGCGGCGGCGATACGGGTGAATAGTGTTATAAATAAATGGTCGACATGTGATCGTGATATGAGGCATAATATGCTAGGATATTGATATTAGGCCGTATCGGACGATGTATACCCCTTGATGATGATATGTGCTGACAATATCGGTTTGTACGAGATTGTCGATCAGTAGTCAGATCATGAGTATATTGAGGATATTAGTATTGTACTAGACATAGGTCAGTACCCTAGACTATGATCTTAGATAAAGAGGATACCAGAGGAATAGTGTGAGGAATATGATATTGACCCGTACCCAGATTTGGGGATGCCGTACGACGGATTTACGTACGAGCTGTATCTTGATGATTGATCCGCACTCTTGACTTGGGATGTCTGATTATAGATATGGTATCGGATATGATATTATTGAGGCGGGATCACCGACTAATATATATACATGTATGTATATGTATCGACTCAGATGTTAGGCGGTTTCTTTACCTGTAGTCTAGCTTATAGCGTAGCCCTTTAGTTTAGTTAGTTGTTAGATTAGATTCGGTTCCTACCTATTTCAAAGCTTACGAATCGTGCGTATTTTTAAAGACAGCCTAAGGGATCCTACGGATATTTCAAAAAACGTATCTTTTCTTAAAAACACCGTAGCCCCTATTTTCAAAACCCCACGATTCGTGTTATTTCAAAAGGCACCATTGTAGGACTTATATTAGGTTAAAATAGATTAATTATCGTTGCGTCTAGTATTCAGCTCCCGCTCATTATTGTTGTTTGCTCCGCATCACATGCTTATATTATGCTTCATATTCTACTGTTGATATCTTGTGGTTAGGACACCAGCACCATTACCGATGATGCGTATGTACCACGTACACTTACTTGCCGGCTCACACACATCTTCATCGGTAATTGCCATGTCACGTACACCTTAGAAAATATTATTGCTTGACATAGCCTGTTAGCTAATAGTTTAGACATGATATTAGTATACTTGCCTTATATGTTAGTTTAGACATTATAGTTATTACCTGCTACCTCATGCATACTGCTATTCATTGTTATGCCGCATTCATGGATTCTCATGCATATATTCACTTTTTACGTGCTATTGAGGTTTTGGATTTGGATTTCCATGAGATTTTCTGGATTTGGGGAAAACCGCAAAACATATACAAACTTCTTCTTTCTCTTTTTAAATAAAAAGCGCGGTTTTTCCCATGATGTATGAGTCGTCCACCATGAGTTTGCTGATAGATTTGGAGACCCGATTCGAGGAGTTGGATGAACCGTTTCGGGTACATGGTGGACCCGGTAAGGTACCCCGTGGCAAGAAGCTCGTGGTGATGACGATGAGCCTGGCAGGGGGAGACTACCTACCGGTGATTTTACTCGACGCGTCGGATATCCGGAGGATACCGTCGTGGTCTTGAGATGGATGGTAGGGGCTGGTCTGGACTGACGGCGCCCTAGATATTGAGATTGAGACATTGAGATTTCGAGATATTGAGGTACTGAGATTTGATGATACAGGCCAGTCCGGATGGCCGGAGCCTGAGGTTTTGAGACATTGAGATTTATGTTTTGTGTCGATGCTTGACACTGTTGATGCTGATTTCATTTATGGTACCTCATTTTAAAAATACAAAGGAAATCTCACTAATTTATGAAAACAGTTTCTTCATTTACATGTATTCTGTTTTCATGCATTCATACCTCATTCATATGATATATTGCTACCTGAGGCACTGACACGGGCACATGAGATCACACTCGGGTTAGATATTACCCTAGCCATTGTTATAGGCTGCATGTTATTCATATATTTGAGGATATATTATGATCATTGACCTAGGTTGCGTTATTCATGCGATTTTCTGTTCGTAAATCTTTTTCTACTCACGAGTTGGGAACTCACCCCCGTTGTGCCCCAGTTTCTTGCAGGTGTTGCCGTACGGATTTCATTACGGCTTTGCGGGCACGGTTTCTTTTCGGGTGACTTGCTAGTAGGTGGGTTTATTGTATCTTACCCATCATTATACCTTGTATATTATATTTCAGTTGTATCTAGAAGTTCCATCAACCAAACTTGTATTTTTTGAGATAGAGACCAGTAATGTTATTCTTTCGACCATAGAGTAGCATGTTATATTTCTTGAGTTTCTTGCTGGTTGAGTTCCATTTCTGTTGTGATCCTCGCCTTTAGGCGTTGTATATTATGTTGCATACAGGTTGATTTGATATGGTTCTTCCTATTCTCTACTACTTCTCTTGGTTTGGATTTCTGGGTTTCGGCTTACTTAGCATACGTACTCCTTGAGACGTTCGTAGTCTAAGTGCCGGTCATGTTCCGTACTTTCGGGTCGTGACAGTACCCTACGCTTCGGCGGTAGGATCTATAATGTATGCGATGCTATGTACAAGACCAGATGTAGCTTACGCGCTCAGCGCGGTAAGCCGGTATCAGTCAGACCCAGGTGAGGACCACTGGACAGCAGTGAAGAACATTCTCAAGTACCTGAGAAGGACTAAGGAGATGTTCCTGGTTTACGGTAATGGAGACCTCAGGGTCGAGTCCTTTACCGATTCAAGCTTCCAGAGTGACAAAGATGACAGCAAGTCTGTCTCGGGTTTTGTGTTTACCCTCAACGGAGGGGCGGTATGTTGGAGGAGTTCCAAGCAGGATATCGTCGCAGACTCGACGATGGAGGCTGAATACATTGCTGCAAGCGATGCCGCAAAAGAGGCGGTCTGGATGAAGAAGTTCATTAGTGAACTTCAGGTGGTTCCGTCCATTGTTGACCCAATACCTTTGTATTGCGATAACAATGGGGCTATAGCTTTAGCGAAGGAACCAAGGTCCCATCAGAAATCCAGGCACATCTTAAGGCGGTATCACCTGATCAGGGAGATCATTGATCGCCAGGAGATCGAGGTGCGGAGAGTGGACACAAAGGACAACACAGCGGACCCATTCACGAAGGCCTTACCCCAGACTCAGTTCGAGCGGCTGATCGAGATGATAGGTCTTCGATACGCCAGTACATGGCCTTAGTGCAAGTGGGAGATTGTTAGTGTATATACCCTAGAGGCCATTACTGTATCATACTAGTATGTATATTACTTGATGGAAGCTTGGGATATTCACAGTTGTATAGACAATCTTTCTCGATATAGTAGTATGCTACTTGGTTTGTCTCTGCTTTAATGTGTATATGTGTGTTTATTTATTATATCACATATACGCATTAGTAGAGCCCTTAGGATCTTTGCTTGATTACCGGCGTTGTGATGGCGATCACACTCGTGGGGGCTGGGTAATCCACAAGCACATCTTTATACACGTCCCTAGTCGTGGGAGTATCGAGATAGGGCATCGATACTCCGGAGTAGACTAGCGTATGCGCTTCTCATCCCAGCATGGGAGACGGTCTGTCCCACAGCCGTCAGTACGTCGTACTTGAGATAGTATGCGGGTGCTCGTTAGGTTACGAGTACACTGGACAGGACTCGTCGGGAACTGATGGTTGGTATTATACCTATCGTCAGTTATCAGTTCCCAGGTGACATGAGTACAGCTTAGTCTGCTGACTTGACACTGTCACTTCGCCTCAAGTGTGTTCCCACTGTTCTTTGATTACTACCCTACCACGGCTCTACTGAGTCGTGCAAACAGGTAGTAGTTGGGAGCAGTCCCGAAGCACTTGGAGGCAGTGACGGTTAGACAGGATTCGTCTCTCTCGGTATTGGGGGTTGACATCGCGCTGTGTCTAGGAGAGCCATTACACGAGTAGTCCCTGGCCAGGGCAAGCGAGATATACTGGTAGGTTTCCAGTGTTATCTCAGGGTGTTCTGGGCTTCACTCCGACACGACTTGTACCGCTATTAGGGGACTGACGTTTACCGCCCCCTAGGCCCGCCATGCGATGTATCAGATGAACAGACCGGACTGTGCGGAGATTGTCACATACAGGCTCAGTAGGAGTTCGGATGGGTTTACCTCATCGGCCTTCTTATCGACATCTACCCGGGGACCGTTACGTACAGCTAGTGCCGCTTGCGTTCTGTGGTTAAACCCACTGCCAGCGTAGTGTCGAGTCTTTAGAGTCCCACACAGAGAGTTTCCCTGCACTGAGCGAAACGTGTAGAGGCCGTATGGTTTTACGACAGGGCTGCAATCACTTACGTACACTTGTGTGCGTATGGTGTTCAGGCAGGCAGTACTAGTGGGCTTTGGGTTAAGCCGGATCCTAGTATTGCACGGATGGATTTGTTTTGTCTTCTGCGCATCCGCATTCTGCGGAATGCGGATGCAGGTGTGTATGCACAGTTTTCCGGAGTGATGAAGGAGGAGGTGCCTCATTAGGGTTTTGGCAGTTGGTTCGGCCAAAACCGTTATGTGGCGGGCTCATTAGGGTTTTGACAGTTGATTCGGTCAAAACCATTTTGAGGCGGACTCATTAGGGTTTTGACAGTTCGTTTGGTCAAAACCATTATGAGCCGGGGACATTATTTACTAATCCTTTCATTGATAATTATGTTATGGCTAATTACATTGACCATTTGACCATCTTGACTTTGTTGACCTTTTGACCAAAGTTGACTAGGATCTTCTTGAAAGATCTAAAGTATTCTTTGGTTTTCTTTTTCTTTTGTTATGATAATGGTCATGTCATTTGTAGCCATCGACTTTATCTTGATGGGATTAGTAATGATAATGTTTTTGCATTATTGCAACCATGGTTGTGTTTTCTCTTGGTTAAGTTTTTCATTTGCTCATTCTCATTCTCTATCTTGTTTTTCAAGTGAGAAGAAAAAAGAAAAGCTCCATGGTTGCTAACCTTCCTCCTTCTTCTTCTTCCTCCTCTTGATTTATCTTTTGATCTCATGTGTTGAGAGATAAAGATCCCACAAAGACAAATCCATCCCTTCATCACTTCTACACAACCTAGGGCTTTTAGACTAGCAATCTCTTTGCCCTAGTTATCTCGGCTCGAGGTGGAGCTCGGTGCACATCTCTTGGGTGGATCGTCTTCGACTCAAGGAGGCCGCGGAGGTGACCAAAGTCCGGATCAACCCTTGGAGCAAGCAAGGAGAAGAACAACAAGAAGAGAAGGAGTTCAAGTTGAGGTATAACCCCTAACCGAGTAGATAGATCTCTAGTTAGGTTGCTAGTGTATTGTTTAGCAAAGATCCGGCTTTTACGGTCCATGTTGCCAAGTCCAGAAAATTTTTTGTTTTACCGTTTCCGCAACCCCGAAAGTACCGGGAGAGGTAACGTGGACCTAACACATACCTGCATCTGCATTCCGACTGAATGTGAATGCGATGAGACTAAAGTAATCCTACAAATCTAATACTAGGATCCGGCTTAAACCAAAGCCCACTAGTATGATCCGCCCGATCATGATCCGTGCACTACCGCATGTATATGATCGAACTCTGCCATATATCATACGGCCTCTACAACGTTTCACCCGAAACTTGAGAAACTGTATGTGGGGGACTCTAAAGACTCGTCAATACTTTGGCTGTGGATTTAACCACTAGCACGTCAGAGGTATTAGCCGTACGTAACGGGCTACCAAGTATTGACTAAAAGGAAGGTCGATGAGCGAACTCATCCTGACACCCTACTGAGCCTGTCAGTGAAAATATCCGTACAGTCCGGTCCGTTCGTCTATGAACATCGCATGGCGGGCCTAGGGGGTTGGTAAAAGTCAGACCCCCAAAAGCGGTACAAGTCGTGTCGGAGTGTAGCCTACAACACCCTGAGATACTACTGGAATACCTACCAGTAAATCTCCTGTCTCGGCCGAGGGCTTTGTGTAATGGCTCTCCTAGACACAGCGCGATCTCACCCCCAATACCGGGAGAGACGAACCCCTGCCGATCCACTCACTGCCTCCATGTGGCTCGAGACTGTACCCAACTAAAACCTGTTTGCACGACTCCTTTGAGCCGTGGTAGGGTAGTAATCAAAGCACAATGGGAACTCACACGAGACAAATGACGATCTCAGGTCGATGAACTAACCTGTACACATGTCACCAGGGAACTGCTATCTGACGTCAGGTATAATACCAAATAGCAGGTTCCCGGCGAGTCCTGTCCGGTGTACTCATAATCCAATGAGCACCCGTATACATCTTAGGTGAACCAACTGACACCAGTGGCTTGTGAGACCGGCCACCGCCTCTCGTCGGGGTCTCGACTGTATACACTAGTCTACTAATGGAGTATCAATGCCCATTCTCGAAACTCCCACGACTAGGGACCACTTTTAAGGATGTGCTTATGGACTACCCAACTCTCACATATATGATCGCCATCATACTGTTGGTAGTCAAGCAGGATCCTAAGGGCTCTATCAACGTGTAATAGTGAACATGTCACCTAAAGCTGTACACGACTGATAAAGACAAACCATGGTAGCATACTATTCTCTATCAACGTGTAATAGTGAACTACAATGTCACCTAAAGCATGTACACGATGATAAAGACAAACCAGATAGTATACAAACCTCTCGAGTAAGACTGTCCTACCGGTATAGGTCCTCCCTCAATCATTGCAATCACGTGCCTGCGATCCAATAATTGACTCTGAAGGCACTATATCCAACAATCTCCCACTTGCACTCAAGGCTAATTATTGCGATGTCGCATACTCACAGCCCGTGTGATACCGAACACCCAACTCCTCTACTAATCAGTCTCACAAAGCTCGTTTGCGAAACTATTACGTTCGAGAAATAGCCTCAGCTAGTGGATCCGCCCTGATGTTTCTTTCTATGTCTCTCTTTATCTTAAGTTCGCGGAGAAAGCCATCTCGCGAAATGAGCAATATCTATCTTAGAATATGTCTGGATATCTGATGGGACCTAGTTCATAAATGAACTCCAAATCCAAACTTCTTAGACTGTATCGTCAACTGAAACCAATCAGTATCCTGCGCCATGCATCCCTCAATTCGCCTGGACCACCTGTCCAAACTACTGCCCCTCGTCAGAGGGAAAACTATAACTCTGATAGTCACTCTGTCATCCAGGTCACATTGGAAGCCTGGAATGATAACTGTCTCCCGAAGGAGGATGCCGTTATCATATCCCTAGAACATCGACTTATGTTCTAAAACTGATTCCGATCGTTTCTCCAGGATTGGATCAATATCTTATTGCATCTACTGCAAAAACAACATCTGGTGTGGTACTTGACATCTTATGATTTACTCAATTGCCTAAGCAAGTGATCTGCCAATCATGCACATCCCTCTCCCCTTTAGTCTGTAAGATACCTTTAGAGAGGGTGACTCCATCACCTGCAGGTACACTACCATGCCTGGAGTCGTTCATTCTAAATACCTTTAGAATGCTGTCTAAGTACCATGATTGGGAAACTACCCAAATCTAGATCTAAAACCATAGATCTAGTAACCAGAATATCTTATATAATATCCATATCCTATATGGAGAAACCACTGTGTGGCAACCAAAGTATAACCGATCGTAGTATAGGAATGTCACTTCCTACTCTGTGTATGTCATCCAAATACCAGGACATCACACCCTACTACCTTCTTAACAGATCCATCCCCTATTCTGATGAAGTCCTATGACTGTCACATCAGAAATAGATGATCTACCTCCGCTATATTAGCTTTAGTCTATAAATAGACATAAGCTACTTGTCCATTATGCTTCCGCTGCTCCCACTGACTACGACAACCCTCTGGCAGAGTCATATACACGTACACTTCTAAAGCTAGTTTAGAACGACGCTATACTCATCCTCCTGCCAGGTCTCATAGTCTGGAACAACAGTAGTGTCAAGTCTGGGTAAACAAGAACCTCCCTGTCACCGTCTTTGAGCTTACCGAAGTACCTCTCGAGTGCCTGAGGTTACCCACCATATCTGCGGAGTGGCCAATGGAATGTCAAACCAGATTGAATCTTTAGGTTCTTATCAAATTTTCAGTAATCGTTTGCGGTTCTGGAATCACTTCCAGTTCTACCATACTCCCACTACTGTTTTCTGAAAAAATCCATTTTACTAAAAATGTGGCGAGTCAAGAACAATATCACCATTGATCTTCCAGATGGTAGAAAATCAACCCTCGTCATAGCCCGGATCAACCGACAAACAACCATTATAGAAACGTTCCTTGAGTTATCCAGAGTCTGGTTTTAAGCATAAGCCGGAAAACTCCCCGTACCTTAACATCGTTAAGATATGAACCGTTCTATATCTAATATAGAAACAGAGGCACTAATTTAATTGGAACCAGATTCAAATCATGCAGCTGTCTCCAGTGCATGTCAACTAAATGGAGAGAGGCCGATCGGCATTACTCAACTTAGGAGTGCTTCCAATTATGAGTAACCTGAAAGAGAAGCAAGTTCTCTTAATCATTACTATCATCTGAATACCATACACAAGTATCTACATCTTCGATCACCTTGAAGAATCCCTATACTTGCAACATCTGGTTCTCTACTTTACTCTTATACCCATAACTTCTCAAAACTTGGACCTTGCATTTCAACGAAACACATGTCTAAGAACTAGAGAAGTCACAAGTAAACAGAATATAGTACGAGTACCAACCCCTCTGTCCTCATGGACACTGGACAACATACAATACTCTGTATAAGTCCCCTGAGTCTAATAACTCATTCCCTGTGTATCGTAGGTTGAAAACTGTACTTATGGTTAAGAAGAATTACACCGCTGTTTAATGCTCCTTACCTAATCATCCACTGATACAGGTAAATGTCATAGACATAATTTCAAAAAGTTACATCTCACTTTATAAAAATAAACGTACAGATATATCAATTTGAAATTGGTGCATAACAACGGATATTCAAAACAAAATATTTGTCATCCGGCAAACAGCCCAGGCGATTTCCTCAAATATCACCAATTACAACGAATCCCGATATAATGAGGATAATCACCCAATTCCCAATAACTTACTCCCACTCATCATCTGTAAAACCATACAGATGTGAGAATCAAACCTGGTAAATACATACCCTGGAGCAAGGGCTAATTGGGAAATCAGTTTTCTTTTAACAGTACACAGTGAAACTGAAACATAAAAATGTTTCGAAGGGGTATCCTGGTATTTCTAGTAATGCCTCTTCCATTATCCAGATTCACAACTGTAACCGTATGTTTCTTTGCCATCTCTCCAAATCCCTTTATATGTCTTTAGTCATTACCTTCTGTACACCCTCTTAGGCTAAATGGTTTTCTTCCTTCCCTACCGTTCGACACCAGCCTATGGTTTGGAAGAAGACTATCCAATAAGCATAATGGGTGTACTCTCCTAATCCTAGGAGTACTCGTAACCTGAGAGAAGGTGAAGATAAAATACAACTGAATAGACCTTATTCCTATTTCTCCTGAACCAGAATCCATCCCCGAACTGGAATATGTTCCTTAGAGTTCGTATATAACCATACGATGGAGTATCCAATAACTGTGGATCTTCGTAGTGATACGGAGTGTCCTGGAGAAATACAAAGGTGAAGTAGGAGTGGCGATGAAATACTTGGTTTGGTCGTAAAAAACAGTCGCAATTTACTTTGCCCTCTTACTAATCCCTTTATTTGTCTTAACTTATTACCTTCTGTACACCATCGTTAGGCTAATTGGTTTCCTTCATTGCCTACCGTTCGGAACCTGCCTATGGTTTGGAAGAAGACTATCCAATAAGCGTAACAGGTGTACTATCCCTTAATCCAAGGAGAACTCGCAACCTGAGAGAAGGTAAAAGGAAAAGACAACTGAATAGTCCTATTCGTTTTCTCCAGAACCGGAAACCATCCTCGAATCTGGAACAAGTTCCTTCGAGTTTGTATATAACCATACGATGGCTTTATCCAATGTAATTGGATGTTCGTAGTAATACGGGGTGTTCTGGAGAAAAGGGTAAAAGTAGGAGTGGCAATGGGGTATGCAACTCTGACAATCCAAAAGCCAGTGTTATAAGAAGGTTCGGTTAACTTGGTCACTGAGTCATAGTCAAGGGTCGGGACATGGTCGCTGCCAAAGAGAGAGAGAAAAGAAACACTCTGCGTGCACTCTAACCTAGATCAGAATGGTTATCAATTTATCTAATCAGGAAACCTCCCACTGTAACCTCAAATTCTCCTCCAAACCTGAAAGAAGAATTAGTCGGGATCACCCGAGGAGTAAACCAACTCATCAGTGGGAATCGGGATCCAACTATCATCGTATGATAACGTGACGGAATCCACTCACGTTATCACACTCCAGAAAGTATGCGCATGCCTGGCAAGTTTCAGTTTCTTTAGAAACTCCCGATGTGATTTTTACCCTTAGGACCCAAGTGACCTTGACGGAGTCAACAAATCAAAGAGTCCTAGTCAAGTTCAACCCGTCATTATCTGGATTGCATTAAACCCACCCGTACATGCCCTTGACGGAGTCAACAAGGCCGCACGACTGTCCTAACCAATCGCATATCCATGCTACAAACAAGCACCACTAGCTACCGTACACTACGCCTTGACGGAGTCAAAAAACGCAGCACGAATACTAAGTACCACTTGTAGGAAATGACGGAGGGCTACGAATGGTTTTTGGTGAAAAACCTTTAACGTAATGAACTTGATATCGTTGAAGGAACCGGATAGCTTTTTATATAAATATAGTGGCGAAAACCTTTGCTAAAGAGGTCACTCCCGGTGAAGGGATCTCGGCTCTTTCCCCGTAGAATGAGGTGCAGGATATTCCAACTGAATACCACGATGCAAAGCAAAAGGCAATCGGCTATAGTGAAGTTATTACCCTGACGCAAACTTCTGTCCAAGGGGTCACTCCCGGTGAAGGGATCTCGGCCCTTGCCTCGTCGACTGAGGTACTAGATATTCATAACCGAATACCACTGTGCAAAACAAAAGAGAACTTCCTTGCAATAACAGCTTTTTTTTGAAAATTGTTCCAACAACATCAGAATAGGTTTGTTTAGCTTGCATTGATCCGAATCAATGCAGTCCCATTAATTAATCACACCACAAAAGAACAAAAATATGATGTACGTATATGCCATCCGCATTCGCCACTGGGTCCCGTCATCACCCGTTGGTTACTTAACTAACGACAGAGCGGGGACTGGACTAGCGCGGGTGTAAAACATATACAACATCTACTAGTATATATATCAATATATAATAATCGCTCATGGCGTGATAAAATACAACATCACAGAAATGTAATAAGCATCACAAAACAATATAGATAATCTGGGATCCCCGGGTTTCATAGAGCCGCTACTGAAACCCGACGTTCCCTTGGTCGTGTGGATAGCCTGTGCAATGAAATCCTAGACCCCTACGGGCGCGGCAAGTTACCCGCCAAAACCTGAAGCGAGGCAGCCCACTTCAACAACGTGAATGGACCACCCAGCACTTCACGGAATCCGGTAACTTGAGCACCCCTCCTTGGGTCAACCTGTACCCCCTACGAGTGCGGCGAATAGCCCGCCAATTCTAGAGTGAAGCCCCCTCCGTCTCAAAGCCATGAGATGCGGGCCCGTCGCCCTCTAGAACCCGGCTACCCGTGCACCCCTCCGCGGGGTAATCCTAGTATAGAAAGTAAAATATACAACGTGTACATCGACCTCAGCACGGTCGTGCCCCAAAAGAATAATATACAAACAGGTAGTGACGGCAGTCCACATGTCGGACGCTCGCCTCGCAATATCAAACGTACAAATACAACCAAACTGTACTACCATTGCATCCAGTCTATCCACCATGATAAATCCGCAACATCACAGCACAACACAGAACATCAACGTGAATGTCACGTTCGCAAATCCATCTAAAAGGGCTATAGCAATTAGACATGATTTACCGATCTAATGACATTCACGGTCGCAGATATAATGTAAATACTGTGAACTAACATATTTAAAATTTTCGATCGACAAAATTCCCCGAAGTGGGCCCCAAGTACAATACCCAGTACTGAAAATAATCTGGGCCAAAAATTAAATTACCAGAAACCCCATTTCCAAGTCAGAGACCACCTGAAGAAATTAGGTAAAGTGAAGCTACAGTACGGCCGCGGAACCGCGGCCGTACTGTGGGTACGGCCGCGGTTCCGCCACGCTACAGTAAAAACAGTGAGCCAAATTTTCTCAGATTTCTTAAAAAACCCTGCCTGTTTTTCTGCAACACACAAAATAATTTTTTTGACCACAAAAAATCGACAGAAAACTGATGACTTGGAAATGCAGTTTTTGGAAATTTCGTCCGATCGAAGTTCTAAACACGTTAGAGAAAGCTAGTAAAGGTTAATGGCGTGGCTCTGATACCATGTAAGATTACGGTAGCGCCCCGGCCGTCTTTCCGAGGCCAAAATGCGGAAACGAAAATTTTTCTTAACTTGAAAACCGGTGCTATCGTATGCTTAAAACCCGGATCGAATCATTAACCTACTACTAGCTATCTAGAGAAGGGATAAAAAGCTATACCGATCGATCCGTGTCTTTCGGTCTTTGGCCACCATCCCAAGCTCCTCGCGGCAACTCCGGTCTCGAACTCCTCGTCGGAAAGGGCACCACATCTACGAGTCTTTTTACGGCCTCCCGCTTCATCCGAAGCAACTCGGGCACGAAGTGTGCTAGCCGACGTGTCCAAGGTGATGTAGAGAATGTTTGTGATCATTTTTCCTCTTGCATCCATTGAGATAGATGGAGGTTGAAGGTGTTGCCATTGATGGAGATTTTGAGCTAGAGAAGAAAGAGGAAGAAGAAGGAGTTTCCTCTCTCTTTTCTTTTGTGATGGAATGATCAAAATGAGAGTGTGAGAAAAAGAAATACAAGAGCTCACCATAACCGTGGCTTCCCCTCTCTCTCTTGCTCTCATTTCATCACTCAAATCAATCTCATAATGTGACACATGCACAAGAAAAGAGACCACGATGTTAGTGTATATGCCCTAGAGGCCATTACTCTATCATACTAGTTTGTATATTACTTAATGGAAGCTTGTGATATTCACCTTGTATAGACAATCTTGCTCAATATAGTTGTATGCTACTTGGTTTGTTTCTACTTTAATGTGTACATGTGTTTATTTTAGTATATCAGCTATACACATTAGTGGAGCCCTTAGGATCTTTGCTTGATTACCAGCGTTGTGATGGCAGTCACACTAGTGGGGTCTGGGTAATCCACAAGCACATCCTTATGCAGGTCCCTAGTCGTAGGACTATCGAGACAGGGCATCGATACTCCGGAGTAGACTAGCGTATGCGCTTCTCATCCCAGTGTGGGAAATGGTCTGTCCCACAGCCGTCAGTACGTCGTACTTGAGATAGTATGCGGGTGCTCGTTAGGTTACGAGTACACTGGACAGGACTCGTCGGGAACTATTGGTTAGTACTATACCTATCGTCAGTTATCAGTTCCTAGGTGACATGAGTACAGCTTAGTCCGCTGACTTGATACTGTCACTTCGCCTCGAGTGTGTTCCCACTGTACTTAGATTACTACCCTACCACGGCTCAAAGGAGTCGTGCAAACAGGTAGTAGTTGGGTGCAGTCCCGAAGCACTTGGAGGCAGTGACGGTTAGACAGGATTCGTCTCTCCCGGTATTGGGGGTTGACATCGCGCTGTGTCTAGGAGAGCCATTATACCAGTAGTCCCTGGCCAGGGCAAGCGAGATATACTGGTAGGTTTCCAGTGTTATCCCAGGGTGTTCTGGGCTTCACTCCGACACGACTTGTACCGCTATTAGGGGACTGACGTTTACCGCCCCTAGGACCGCCATGCGATGTATCAGACGAACAGACCGGACTGTATGGAGATTGTCACATTCAGGCTCAGTAGGAGTTCAGATGGGTTTCACCTCATCCGTCTTCTTGTCGGCATCTACCTGGGGACCGTTACGCACAGCTAGTGCCGCTTGCGGTCTGTGGTTAAACCCACTGCCAGCGTAGTGTCGAGTCTTTAGAGACCCACACAGAAAGCTATTCGCCTTTAGGCAAAAGAGTAGAGGTCGCATGGTTTTGCGACAGGGTTCGGCCACATCCGTGCACTTGTACACGTTTGGTGTCCGGACAGTTAACACTAGCGGGCTTTGGTTTAAGCCAGATCCTAGTGTACATTTTGGGATTGGTTTTATCTCGTTTGTATTCGTGTTCCTCGGAACGCGGATGCGGGTGTGTATGCACAGTTGACAGAGAGACAAAGGCAGAGGATTCTCATTGGGTTGTTGACTGTTCACTGTTGACCATTGACTTTTGCTAAACCCTAATGAGAATAAGAAATATGATTAATGATAATATTAATTAAGTATTATTGTGTCATGGTTGAGATGAGGGGTTGACTTTGTTGACTTGTTGACTTTGTTGACCGGTTGACTAGGTTGGACTAGTTGACCATCATCATTGCAATGGCTATCATTTCATGGCAAAGACTTTTGCTTGCTTGTTTGTTTTTGCAAAATGAGTGCATGAAATGATATGGCCATTTTGACTTGAACCAACACATAATACTCAATTACTATTATGAGTAATCATGGTTTTGGATTATGAGAGCTAGGATGGCAAAAGACTTACTAATTCTCTCATTTCATTTCTCTCTCTTGCTTGAGCTCTCCCTCTTGCTCTTCCTCTTACTCTCTTTCTAGCTCAAGGCAACACCCTCTCATGAGTTGAGAAACATTGCCTTAGAGATAAAAGAAAACCCATATCACTTCTCTACTCATCCTAGTTCACAAGGTTTAGGAAACCAAGTGTTCTAGTTTCTTCAAGTTCGAAGAAGAAGCCAAAGGTAGAAGCTTTCATGTGGATCCATCTTCGGCGCAAGGAGACGACGAGGTGAGGCCGATCCGTACACCGGAAAGAGTTGAAGACGGAGGAGTTCAAGAAAGGTATAACCCCGTAACCGAATAGGTAAAACTCTAGTTAGGTTGTTAGGTAGTTGTTTAACAAAGATCCGTATTTTGAGTCCATGTTACCACCTCTTGAAAAATCGTTTTTTATCATTTCCGCAAGCCCGTAAGTACCGGGAGAGGTAACGTAGACTTACACATGAGTCATCACTTGTGCATGTGTCACCATTAATGCTCTAAATGATGATTTCTAGCTCATAATATCCATATGCAAACATTAATCCAAATGTTTGCAACAATAAAAAGATACGGTAACATCTAAAGTAAACTCGTGACGGATCACAAGGATACCCCTCACCTGTATATACATACCCGCACCCGCATTCCGACTGAATGCGAATGCGATGAGACTAAAGTAATCCAACAAATCTAATACTAGGATCCGGCTTAAACCAAAGCCCACTAGTATGATCCGTCCGATCAAGATCCGTGCACTACCGCACGTGTAAGTCCATGTCACGCACCCCACGAACTTGCGGCGAGGCGGAATATATGGAAAACGATTATCAAAGCTTCGTAACACGGACTTGAGCGCATGAATCGTGTCTAAACCGTTACTAGCAAATTACGAGAGGTTTAACTACTCGGATTCGAAGTTATACCTCACGTTACTTGTCCTTCGGGTCTTCATCACTCTCCTCCACTCCTCGTAGGCTCCTTGGAACATTGGCACCTCAACGGCCTCCTCGAGTCAAAGACGATCCACCCGAGAGCTCCTACGCCAAGCTTGATCTCTAACTTAAGATAACTAGGTTGCCCAAAGTGCTAATCTAAGCTACCTAGGGGATATAAAGTGAGGTTATGGATGTATTAGTCTAGCTAACCCTTGATCTCAACACATGAGAGGTTAGGGTTTCAAGAATGAGAGAGCTTGAGGAGAGAGAAGGTGATGATAAGAATCATATTGAAAATCAACTCATTAGAATATAACAACCATAACCATTTATCAAATAAATAATATAAATGATTAATCATCATGGTTGATGCATTCACCTTGTGTGATTCATCACGTGAGTCATAAGCTCAATAAATGAAGCATTAACTCTAAGGATGAATCACACAAATGAGTCATTAAGCAATAAATGCTTATGCCACCTTAACCCCCAAGTCACCATGCTTCTAGAAGCTTCCCGGAAAATTACGAGAACGCCCCTCCAGTCCGTGAAAACACGAAAAAACTTTAGACTGTATAAATCCAATAACCCGATACTAGAATGTGGCTTAAACCAAAGCCGGCTAGTAAAAACTGTCCGAACGTCGCACGTGCGTTCAAACACGTATGCGTCCGAACCCTTGTCGTAAAACCATACGACCTCTATATCGTTTCGCCTGGAGCAGGGAAACTCTTTGTGTGGGACTCTAAAGACTCGACACTACGCTGGCAGTGGGTTTAACCACAGACCGCAAGCGGCATTAGCTGTACGTAACGGTTCCCAGGTAGATGTCGATAAGAAGGCCGATGAGGAAACCATCCGAACTCCTACCGAGCCTGTCCGTGACAATATTCGCGCAGTCCGGTCTGTTCGTCTAAGAGTATCGCATGTATGGTCTAGGGAGGTGGAGAACGTCAGACCCCTAATAACCGTACAAGTCGTGCCGGTATGGCTCATGACCATTTGAGAATCTACTGATCAGTCCACCAGTAATTCTCTATCAGCCCTGGCCAGGGACTTATTGTAATGACCAACCAATCACAGTGCGATATCAACTCCCTATACCGGGAGAGACGAATCCCTAACAGTCGCTCACTGCCTCCATATGGCTCGGGTTTGTACCCAACTAAAACCTGTTTGCACGACTCCTTTGAGCCGTGGTAGGGTAGTAATCAAAGCACAGAGGGAACTCACACGAGACAAATGACGACCTTAAGTCAACAGACTACCTGCACACATGTCACCTGAGAACTGCTATCTGACGTCAGGTATACTACCATCCAGTCAGTTCTCCTGTGAGTCCTGTCCGGTGTACTCGTAACCTAACGAGCACCTGTATACTATCTCTAGTACGACGTACTGATGACTGTGGGACAGACCATCTCCCCAACTGGGATGAGAAGCGTACACACTAGTCTGTAAGTCCACGTTGCTCACCCTGGTTCTTACGGGGAGGCGGAAACGGCGAAAAACAATTTTTGGCGCAAAGGCAACATGGACTAAAAGAAGGATCTTTGCTAAACTATAAACTAGCAAACTACTTGAGGTTCTATCTACTATGCCATAGAGATTATACCTCACGATACCGGTCCTTCGGGTCTTCTCTCTGCTGTCCTGCTCGTCTATCTAAGCTCCGAGGGTCGATCCGGATCTTGATCACCTCCGCGGCCTTCTTGAGTCGAAGACGATCCACCCGAGAGTTGTACTCCGAGCTCCACCTCGAGCCGAGGTAACTAGGGCAACAAGATCGCTACGCTTGATGTCCTAGGTTGCGTAAAAATAGTAGATGGATGTGTTTTTCTATTTGGATCATTTTTCTCTCAACACGTGAGATCAAAGGAAGAATCAAGAGGAGGAAGAAGAAGCTAGCAACCATGGAGCTCTCTCATTTCTTTTTTTTAAGAGAGAGAATGAGAAATGAATTATGAGCTAGAGAGAATGAACCATGGTTGCAATAATACACAAATATCATCATTACTAATCCTTTCATGATAAAGTTGATGGCTACTAATGACTTGACCATTTTCATAACCCAAAGAATAAAAAGAAAAACCAAAGAAAACTCTAGATCTCTCATGAAGGTCCAAGTCAACTTTGGTCAAATGGTCAACAAAGTCAAGTATGGTCAAATGGTCAAAGCAATTAGCCATCACATAATTATCACTAAAAAGGATTAGTAAACAATGTCCCCGGCTCATAATGGTTTTGACCGAACGAACTGCCAAAACCCTAACGAGTCCGCCTCATTATGGTTTCGACCGAATCAACTGTCAAAACCCTAATGAGGCACCTCCTTCCTCTTCGCTCCTCACAACTGTGCATACACACCCGCATCCGCATTCCATAGAATGCGAATGCACAGAAGACAAAACAAATCCATCCATGCAATACTAGGATCCGGCTTAAACCAAAGCCCACTAGTATTGCCTGCCCGAACAGCATACGCACACAAGTGTACGTAAGTGATCGTAGCCCTGCCGTAAAACCATACGGCCTCTACACCTTTCGCTCAGTGCAGAGAAACTCTCTGTGTGGGACTCTAAAGACTCGACACTACGCTGGCAGTTGGTTTAACCACAGACCGCAAGCGGCACTAGCTATACGTAACGGTCCCCAGGTAGATGTCGATAAGAAGGCCGATGAGGTAAACCCATCCGAACTCCTACCGAGCTTGTATGTGACAATCTCCGTACAGTCCGGTCTGTTCGTCTAAGAATATCGCATGGCGGGCCTAGGGGGGTGGCTAACTTCATTCCTCTAATAGCGGTACAAGTCATGTCGGAGTGTAGCCCAGAACACCCTGAGATAACTCTGGAAACCTACCAGTATATCTCGCTTGCCCTGGCCAGGGACGACTATATGTAATGGCTCTCCTAGACACAGCGCGATATCAACCCCCAATACCGGGAGAGACGAATCCTGTCTAACCGTCACTGCCTCCAAGTGCATCGGGACTGCACCAAACTACTACCTGTTTGCGCGACTCCTTTGAGCCGTGGAAGGGTAGTAATCAAAGAACAGTGGGAACACACTCGAGGCGAAGTGACAGTGTCAAGTCAACGGACTAAGCTGTACTCATGTCACTTGGGAACTGATAACTGACGATAGGTATAATACCAACCAACAGTTCCCGATGAGTCCTGTCCAGTGTACTCATAATCTAATGAGCACCAGCATACTATCTCCAGTACGACGTACTGATGGCTGTGGGACAGACCATCTCCCCTGCTGGGATGAGAAGCACATATGCTAGTTTACTCCGGAGTATCGATGCCCTGTCTCGATAATCCTACGACTAGGGACCTGTATAAGGATGTGCTTATAGATTACCCAGCCCCCACAAGTGTGACTGCCATCACAACGCTGGTAATCAAGCAAAGATCCTAAGGGCTCCACTAATATGTATAAGCAATATGCTAAAAGAAACACATGCACATATTAAAGTAGAAACAAACCAAGTAGCATACTACCATTTTGAGCAAGATTGTCTATACAACTGTGAATATCCCAAGCTTCCATTAAGTAATATACAAACTAGTATGATACAGTAATGGCCTCTAGGGCATATACACTGACAATTTCCCACTTGAACTAGGGCCATGTACTGGCGTATCGAAGACCGTATAATCTCGATCAGCCGCTCGAACTGAGTCTGGGGTATGGCCTTAGTGAATGGATCTGCAGTGTTATCCTCCGAATTTACTCTCTTCACCTCGATCTCCCAGCGATCTGCGATCTCCCTGATCAGGTGGTACCGCCTCAAAATGTGCCTGGACTTCTGATGGGAACTGGGTTCCTTCGCTAAAGCTATAGCTCCGTTGTTGTCACAATACAGCGGTATTGGATCAACAATGGTAGGAACCACCTGAAGCTCCACGAGGAACTTCTTCATCCAGACAGCTTCCTTTGCGGCATCGCAAGCAGCTATGTACTCCGCTTCCATAGTTGAGTCAGCAACGATTTCCTGCTTGGAACTCTTCCAGCAAACCGCCCCTCCATTGAGGGTAAAGTCATAACCCGACATGAACTTGGAGTCATCCTTGTCACTCTGGAAGTTGGAGTCAGCAAAGGCCTCAATCTGGAGGTCTTTTCCGCCATACACCAAGAACATCTCCTTAGTCCTTCTCAGGTACTTGAGAATGTTCTTTACTGCTATCCAGTGTTTCTCCCCTGGGTTCGACTGATACCGGCTTACAACGCTCGATGCGTATGCTACATCTGGTCTGGTACACAACATCGCATACATTATAGAGCCTACTGCAGATCCATAGGGTATAGATGACATGCGAGCCCTTTCCAAATCAGTCTTGGGAGACATCTCTTTGGAGAAGGTGATTCCGTGACAAGCCGGTAGATTACCGCGCTTGGAATCTTCCATACTGAATCGTTTCAGTATGGTGTCGATGTACCTGAGCTGTGAAAGTCCCAACATCCTCTTAGATCTATCACGATAGATCTGGATCCCCAGAATGTAGTTGGCATCGCCCAGGTCCTTCATGGAGAACCTCTGTGACAAGAATCCTTTGACTGACTGTAGCATAGGAATATCATTTCCTATTAGGAGAATGTCATCCACGTACAAGACGAGGAATACCACAGTTCTCCCTACAATCTTACTGTAAATGCATGGTTCATCTGGGTTTTTGATAAAGTCGAATTCTTTGACAGTATCATCGAAGCAGATGTTCCAACTCCGCGATGCCTGCTTCAGTCCATAGATGGACTTGAGCAACTTGCACACTTTACCGCTGCTCCCACTCTGAATGAATCCCTCCGGCTGATCCATATAGACGTACTCTTCCAAATTTCCATTTAGGAAAGCCGTCTTTACGTCCATCTGCCAGATTTAATAATCATGGAAGGCAGCAATGGCAAGAAGGATCCGAATGGATTTGAGAATAGCCACTGGAGAAAAGGTCTCATCATAGTCCAAACCAGGTCTTTGACGAAAACCCTTTGCAACAAGTCTAGCTTTATTGGTTTCAACCTGCCTATCTACACCAATCTTCTTTCTGAAGATCCATTTGCAGCCTACGGGTTTTACCCCTTCTGGAGCAAAGTCCAAAGTCCAAACTTTGTTGGTGTACATGGAATCCATCTCGGTCCGCATTGCATCCAGCCATTTTACCGAGTCACCGCTCTGAATGGCTTGCTGGAAGCTAGTACGCTCGCCATAATCAATAGTGCAATCCTCTCTATCCCCGTCTATGAGAAAACCGTAGTATCTCTCGGGCGGATGAGACTGCCTACTACTCCTGCGGAGTGGTGCTGGGATGTCCGGTTCTCCTGAACCTTTTGGTTCTACCAAAGTTTCAGTAATAGCTTGTGGTTCTGGAATTTCTTCCAGTTCTACTACGCTCCCACTATCTCCTTTTTCTAAAAACTGATGTTCCAGAAAGTGGGCATGACGAGAAACAAAAATCTTTTGTTCCTCTGCGTAATAGAAAAAATACCCCCTGGAGTTCTTTGGGTATCCCACAAACTTAAACAGTACTGAGCGTGCCTCGAGTTTGTCCGTATGCTGCTTTTTAACAAAAGCTGGACATCCCCATATCTTCAGATATTGAAGATGGGGTTTCTTCCCACACCACATCTGATATGGTGTGGTAGGCACAGTCTTGGAAGGAACCTTGTTCAAAAGATATGCAGCTGATTCTAGTGCATAACCCCAGAAAGATCGCGGTTACTCAGCCTTACTCATCATGGAACGAACCATATCCAATAGGATTCGATTCCGCCTTTCCGATACACCGTTGTGTTGTGGTGTGTATGGAGGAGTAATCTGAGAGAGAATTCCTTTCTCTTTTATGTAGCCCAGAAACTCGGCACTCAAGTATTCACCACCTCGATCAGATCTCAGTGTCTTGATACTTTTGCCTGTTTGTTTTTCAACTTCATTCTTGTATTCCCGAAATTTCTCAAAGGCTTCGGATTTATGCTTCATCAAGAAGACATGTCCATACCTAGAGAAATCATCTGTGAAAGTAATGAAGTATGAATAACCACTTCGCACATGTGTAGACATTGGACCACACACGTCACTGTGTATGAGTCCCAAGAGCTCGCTTGCTCTTTCTCCGTGTCCAGTGAACGGAGTCTTTGTCATCTTTCCCATGAGACAAGATTCACAAGTGGCATAAGACTGGTACTCGAACGGATCCAAGTATCCTTCTTTATGTAACTTTGTCAACCGTGTCTCATTAATGTGACCCAGTCTACAATGCCATAAGAAAGCCTGATTTAATTCCGGAGACTTTCTTTTAAGTGTGTTCTGGACACTGAAAATCTGAGCGTGATTCAATACGTATATCCCGTTTTTTAATGTACCTGACCCAATCAGAACTTGATTTAGGTGGATGTTGACCACATCACTTACAAAAGTAAAATCATATCCTTCCTTAGAAAGTAAGGATACAGATATGATATTACAAGTCGCACCTGGTACATAAAAACAGTCATGCAGAATCAATATCTGCCCAGTTGTCAGTCCAAAATGATACTCCTCTACGGATTCAACGTACATGCTCATTCCGTTAGCAACCCTGAGAGTCATACCACCTATCCTGATAACCCTACGGTTTCTCAGAGCCTGTAACGAATTACAGATGTGAGATCCTGATCCGGTATCCAATACCCAGGGAGTAGGATTAACTGACATACAGTTCTCTATTACAAACACACCCGAAGCCGAAGCCTCAACATGCTTCGAATCCTGGCTACTGGCTTTACTAGCCCTGCAATCTTTCTGCCAATGTTCATTCCCGTAACAATAGGAACATCCCTCTTTTACTATATCCAGTCCCGAAACTTTTGCCCTTCTCTTTCCTTCTACTTCCCTGGTTTCCTTCAGGGTAGAAGGTAGAGACTGTAGAATCAAGTCAGCATCTGACCCGTTCTTCAACGTGGTCTTCATGTCCGTGAGCTCAAAATAGCTGATCTCTGTAAGGACGTTGCCCCCTACAGATGACCCGATCGTCAACCTCGCTGGAAGCAATTCGTTCGAGGTCTCATATCTTGCGATATGAGATTGCTCTCCATATAAATCTTTGTTATGGAGGAAGATAGAAACTAAGTCCATCTTCTCGTGCTGCCTTTGGTATGCACCATCAACTGAGGCTAACACGAGGCACTTGGCTTTCGCACAGTCTTTTTCCGATGTCTTGCGGATATGAATATCCGTGACAGGGGAAACTGGACCTGAGACGACAGGGGTTGGATCAGTCAAGAGGTGTCCCAGGTTGTCATGGGCAATGGACATCTGGACAGAACTTTGCCAGTCATAACAGTCAGATTCAGTCATTTTATTATTGATTGGTACAATTTCCGGATTGTGTAATGTGAAAGTAAAAAGTATCGATTCAAATAGTCCCCGATTTCGGCGCTATTTGATTGATCATAAAATGCGAGACTGAGTAAGTAAATCAAATCGATAAGAGTCTCTTTGTGTCGGTAATTAGAAAATTGAATAAAGTTCACAATCAAAAAATTATATTTGACCGCAATCAACTACGGTGTCGGTTGTAGATCGTAAGCGAGTGCGGATCGTCCACAGGGATTGTGCGATTCGTTTTTATATTTGCTTTGTTTGAATCGAAAAGTTAATCGAAAAGAAAAGAAAACATGATTCAAGAATTTATCAATTGATTCAGGTGTTACGAGTTTAATCAAGAATCAAGAAACTGATAAACAATCAAGAATTGGGTTTCGATAATATTTCCAACCAAAATGTCAAGAATCTAAATGAGGCTCGTAGGAATCGATCGGATCTATAGACGTGATTTAACCTCAAGATTTCGTGTTCTTGTCCTTCGAAGGATTGATACTAGATCGATGATGATTGACGAGAGTTAGGGCTTTCTTGATAAAACTAGGGTTTCATCGTTTAACCCTTGTTCTTTCGTCGATATCATTCACATTCTAGCCTCTAGCAATTTCAAGAAACGATCGTAACTCCCCAATTTCGAGCGATATCAATCAAGAAAGCATCGCAACGAAATGGGTCGTCGGTTCTTGAATTTTCTAGGGTTTACAAAACTCGTAGGAATCAAGAATCGACTTAAGATATATTACATCATCATTCTATTGATCGTCTCGACTCCTCGACGAGCGGAGTATTACTCAAACATCACAACAGGAATTATAACTAGAAATTTAGATTGACTCATGATGCAAGAATTTAAAGAAAACAAGATAAAAGAATTTCACCTTTTATTTATATTAACAATTTGATTACAGTCGCTCAAGAACTATAAGAGGAAGAACTAAATTGTCGACTTGGCTTCACTCGGCTCCGTGAGTCGCGAATCGGCTTGGACCACTTGCTCCGTTGAAGACCGGCTCGGCTCCTAAAAGGTTGAAAGGCTTCTTGCTTGAATGGGTACTCGGGATTCTTGGCTTTTGAATGGAATTAGGGTTAGGGTTTCACACAAATCCTCTCACTAGACTTGTGGAAGAAGAAGATGAAGAGAGAGATAGAATGGCTCTCAAATGAACTAGAATTGGGTTGATTCAATAATGAATTATAAGTGAGCCTAGGGTCTTATTTATAGAGTACCCAAACCCTAAGCCTTTGAGTTCCCTCCAAAAGTTTGTTGAAAGACTTCTAGAAAGAGTTTGTTAGGCTTAGCTTAGAGTTTAAGCTAGGGTTTAGGTAGAAGTTTCTAGAATACAAGGTTAGTTTAGTGTTGGAACAAGGGTTTGCTGATCTGGCAGAAGTCTCTGGAGTCTTCTGGAACTTGGAGTGTCTTTCTGAAGTGTATCCACTGAGATAGGAGTTATGGAGCAAATTTTAAGTACTGAAGAGGCAAGACAGCCGCGGAACCGCGGCGCAAGCAGGCTCCGGCCGCGGTTCTGCGGCCATGTTGAAGTCTTGGGATTTGGTCTTTTTGCAGAGGTCTTAGGCTGCTATTTGGGGCTTCTTCTGATATGTTGATTTTTGTTTGTCCCTTTGTATTGATGCCAGAACTGAAATCATTGAGTTGGCGTAACGTTTTAGCTGTACCCTGTAAATTTTAGCCTTTCTTCTGGATTTTTCCTGCACAGATCTCAAAACAAGTGTTGCGCAAATGTAGGGATGATGCGATGCCATGAAATGTAGTCAATTTCCTTTATAGTGTCGGTTTTAGAGTCTAATACATATAATCTGATATTTTGCGACAGTTTTGCTAATATGTAAAATATGAATGCCGAACACTTCTATATGAATGCAAATGATGAGAAAATTGCCGGCTAAAATATACAATATTTTCGATTAATCAAATTCCCCCAAACTTAATTTTGATCGTCTCGAGCGAACTGTTTTATTAAAAAGAGAAGGAGAAAAATAAAGAAAGAGAAAAACTAACCAGCACACTTTCGTAGGCAACACGATTGTACTGAGTACGTGCAACAAGCCTTTAAACCTCTAGGTGTCCCTAGTAGGAGGAGTGTTGTCTCCTAAGGGTTTTCAGCGGATTGCACCCACAAAATCCAATAATAAAAGCAAGATCATGAATATTACATTTAAAGACAAGAATTGTAAAAGAAAAAGCCTTGAAAATTTGGGTTTCCAACTAAGCTAGCTTTTCGGTTGTCATGAGCCCTATCTTAATGGTCATGAAAAGATGTCAGAAATCACGTCCTCCCTCAATAAAACATCGTCTTATTTTTCATTCCTATCTTTCTTCCAAAACATCGATCATATCACCCTGCGTGTGTGTAAAGACATCCCTACACCCGGAGAATTCAATTCAAGCTATCATACCCTTGCCCATCAGCCTCAGTACTTTTTGATTAATGAATATTTAAACGAGATTGCTCACACACTTTCATGCGACCGTTAATACTTCTTGAGGTACTAACCGACCGATTACTCCTGTGCTTGCTTACTTGGTGTATTTTCCTCGTCTTGCACCACCTCAGGCATAGCAGTGACTCCCAGACCAGTTGGCCTTAGGGCACTAGGTGAAGAAGCACCCTCGCTATATATTTTTTTATTGCCCTTGGTGATAACAAAACCAGTGTCTATTTTTTTCTCACCACTTTATATTTTCTTCATTTCATTTTTTTATTTCCTTCATACTTTTGGCTTTAAGACAAGAGCATTTCAAGGTATCCTCTACTATCCCAGGCTTCAAGACGTGTGTAAGTGCGAATAGCAGGGTATCAACGTTCAAAATATATGGCTTCCAGAATAGAAACTATTTTTCAGACTTATTTTTATCCTCAGATTAGTGACGTCCTTCATCTTACTAACCCTTGGGACAACGGCTCATAACTACTTATTACTAGTTCGTATAAGAAAACTTCTAATTTTCTTAGTTTTCTTAAATTTTTCTAATCTCATGGATGTAAATGTTCACTATCTAAACTTTCATTATCTTATTTATATACAAAAAAGTGTAAATAAAAATTATTTTTATACTTGAAAATTTTTAGATTTTTATGGGTTTTGAAATTTTTTAAATTTTTATAGATTTTTAAAAGAATTGTTTTGTGCTTATGCAAATGATATACAAATGATGCAAAAATAAGCACAAACCTCCCCCAAACTTGTTTTCAACAGTGTCCTCACTGTTGCCAACAGCTATATCTGAAAAACCTATAAGTCTGGGAGGAATTATTAGTGGGGGCGAAATATATAAGTGAAGAACTTTTCCCAAACTTACTCTTTTCACTCACCTCCATTCAAAAAGATGATGCAATGATATACTGGACATGAAGGTGAGACGGAGGAATTTTAATCCAAATAAACTGGCTCTTGTAAGAACAAGAGCTCCTCCGTGGGGTCAGTGGAAAAATACGGCTTTAGTCTATGTCCATTTACTTTGAAAAAGGTGCCGTTTTTAACATTTTCTACTTCTACTGCCCCGTGCGGGTATACAGACCGCACAACAAAAGGTCCCTTCCATCGAGATCGGAGCTTACCCGCGTGAAGGTGTAATCGTGAATCATAAAGAAGGACTTGTTGACCTTGTGAAAATGTTTTCCTCAAAATGTTTTTATCGTGAAAAACCTTAGTCCTATTCTTTGTGATTACAGCGTTATCATAAGCTTCATCGCGGAGTTCGCTTAGCTCGTTAAGTTGCAGCTTCCGAAAGTTGCAAGCAAGGTTTAAATCAAAATTTATTTCTTTAATAGCCCACAACGCTTTATGTTCTATCTCGATGGGTAAATGACATGCTTTTCCAAATACTATCCTATATGGAGACATCCCTAGATCGGTCTTATATGCAGTTCGGAATGCCCAAAGAGCATCCGTCAGTTTGGTCGACCAGTCTTTTCTATTTTTAGCAACAGTTTTCTCTAGGATAAGTTTGATTTTTCTGTTTGAGATTTCAGCCTGCCCGCTTGTTTGGGGGTGATAGGGTGTAGAAAGTCGGTGGTTGATTGAATATTTCCGCATCAGAGTCTCGAAAGACCTGTTGCAGAAGTGTGTCCCATTATCGCTACTAATAGCCCGTGGGTGTCCAAATCGCGAGAAGATATTTTCTTTTAAGAACTTAATGACAACTTTCTTGTCATTAGTGTGACATGGAATGGCTTCTACCCACTTTGAGACATAATCAACTGCCAGCAGTATGTACAAATTCCCAAAGGAGTTTGGAAAAGGACTCATAAAATCTATGCCCCAAACATCGAATATTTCAACAACCAAGATGGGTTGCTGAGGCATTTCATTCCTCTGGGATATTCTACCCGTATACTGATATTGTGTACAGGTTTTGCAATGCTCAAATGCGTCCTTGAATAAGGTTGGCCAATAAAATCCACATTGCAAAACCTTTTCCGCTGTCTTTCTAGGACTGAAGTGACCCCCACAGGCCTGATCATGACAAAAAGAAAGAACACTCTTGAACTCTTCATTCGGGACACACCGGCGAATGATCTGATCAGGACAATATTTAAACAAATAGGGCTCGTCCCAGTAAAAGTGTTTTACTTGGGATAGAAAACGGTATTTGTCCTGTTTCGACCAATCGCTGGGTATCAGTCCCGTGGCATGATAGTTCACAATATCCCTGAACCATGGTTCATTGGATACGCTCAAGAGTTGTTCGTCAGGAAACGAGTTATTGATCGGCAGGGTCACAGGGGAAGAAATGATGCGTGAAAGATGGTCAGCTACTACGTTTTCACATCCTTTCTTCTCTTTGATAACAAGATCAAATTCTTGTAACAGTAGGATCCAACGTATTAGTCGACTTTTTGCATCTTTCTTCGCCAGAAGATGTTTTAAAGCGGAATGGTCAGTATACATAACTATAGGTGAGCCAATTAAGTAAGGCCTGAATTTTTCTAATGCAAATACAACCGCTAAGAGTTCTTTTTCTGTGGTTGTATAATTGATTTGCGCATCATTCAGGGTCTTACTTGCATAGTAAATCACGTATGGCATCTTTTCGATGTAGTGTCCTAAGACTGCACCTACTGCAAAATCAGATGCGTCACACATCAGCTCAAAGGGGTAGTCCCAGTTTGGTGATGATAAAACGGGGGCTGAAGTGAGTGAGTGTTTAAGTGAGTCGAAAGCTGTCTCGCAATCCGAGTCAAAATGGAAGGTCGTATCCTTGGCCAGGAGAAGAGTTAAAGGTCTAGCAATTTTGCTAAAGTCCTTAATGAATCTCCTATAAAAGCCCGCATGGCCAAGGAAAGAGCGAATATCTTTGACGCTTTTGGGATGAGGGAGGTTTTGAATGACATCTATTTTAGCTCTGTCAACCTCAATGCCTTTCTTTGAAATGACATGTCCAAGGACAATTCTATCTTGGACCATAAAATGGCATTTTTCCCAGTTTAAAGTCAAGTTCTTCTCTTTGCAACGAGTAAGAACAGCGTCAAGATTCGCTAGGCAATCGGAAAAAGAGTCTCCAAAAATCGAGAAGTCGTCCATAAAGATCTCCAGAAAATTCTCTACCATATCAGAGAATATCCCCATCATACACCGCTGAAAGGTAGCGGGAGCATTGCATAACCCAAAGGGCATGCGACTGTAAGCAAAGGTACCAAAAGGACAAGTAAAAGTGGTTTTATCTTGATCCTTTTTGGCGATGGGGACCTGATTATAGCCTGAGTATCCGTCCATAAAACAATAATACTCTCGTCCCGCTAAGCGTTCCAGCATCTGATCAATGAATGGTAGAGGAAAGTGGTCTTTCCTCGTGGCAGCGTTGAGTTTTCTATAATCGATACATACACGCCACCCAGTTTGGGTGCGTGTCTGAATCAATTCATTCGCCTCATTGGTTATAACTGTGATGCCGGATTTCTTAGGAACGACATGTATAGGACTCACCCATTGGCTATCGGAGATGGGGTATATAATACCATTATCTAAGCATTTGACGATCTCTTTCATGACTGCTTCCTTCATGACGGGATTCAACCGTCTCTGTGGTTCTCGGGTTGGTCTGGCATCATCCATCACATGTATATGATGTTCAACTATCAAGGGACTAATCCCTTTGATGTCCGCCATACTCCAACCAAACGCCTCTTTGTTAGATCTCAATACCGATAAAAGTGCATTCTCTTGCTCTAATGCTAGAGAAGCGGAAATTATAACCGGTAAAGGCTCCTTCTCACCTAAATAAGCATTTTCAGATGAGAGGGTAAAATTTTGAGATCTAATTCGGGTGGAGAAATGATAGAAGGAGGGATCATTGAGTGATTTTTGGATTTACAAAGAAGCTCAGAGCCTGTGAAAGATACAGACTCGGGTGGAGAAAAGTCAGAAGTGCAGGACTCAAGTGTAGGTAAAGTGTCCTCACTAAGATCTTGTGTAAAGTCAAACAGAAATGTGGTAATGTCATCAAGATCAGTAAAGCAAAGTTCCTCAGCTCCACAACTATCGGGAGCGATCTCATGGACAGAGCACACATCTAAAATATGAGCAGAGGGTTCTGATGGCTGACTTCCAACTTTGTAGATATTTAGTTCAATGGTCATATTTCCAAATGATAAGTTCATTGAACCGTTTCTACAGTTTATAACAGCGTTGGAAGTGGCAAGGAAAGGACGACCCAGAATCACCGGAATTTGGCCCCGGGGGTTTGCTACAGGATGTGTGTCGAGTACAATGAAGTCTACAGGGAAAAAAAAATTCCCCGACCTTTATCAACACATCCTCTAATTCACCCCTTGGTTTGGTGATAGATCGGTCTGCCATCTGGAGAGTGCAGTGAGCAGGTTTCAGCTCTCCAATCCCTAATTGCTCATAGAAAGAATAAGGGAGCAGGTTAACACTTGCGCCAAGGTCTAAAAGAGCACGATTTATGTTTTTACCCCCAATAGAAATCGATATTGTAGGACATCCTGGGTCCTTTCATTTCTTTGGTAGCTGGGGAATAAAAGCAGTACTGATATTATTAGACATAAAGACCTTCTTCGGCACATGAGTCTTCCTCTTCCTAGTGCACAAGTCCTTAAGAATTTTCGCTTAAGCGGGGACTTGTTGAATCGCATCTAGGAGAGGGATATTGATGTTAACCTGTTTGAACATTTCCATAATTTTCTCCATATGAGGACTGGTTCTATTACCCCTTAACCAGTTCGGGTAAGGAGATTTCGCAATAAGCGCAGGGTCCATCATAGGAGAAGGAAGAGGGGGTAGACGAGGTCCCAAAAGAGGTATGGGGACCGTCTGTGGAGAACTATAAGGGTTGGGAGAAGGTGTTGAGCCTAATGGGAAATAGAGAATAGGCTCTCGAGAAGGTGGTATGGTAGAAGAAAAAGGATCAGAAGGAGAAGTGTGCGTGTGTGGAAAGGTCTCAGCCGGGGTGTTGATATGATTTTCAGTATCATCAATACCTTCCCCGACATGATTGTTCAGCACTTTTCCCGATCTCAACGTTGTGATGGCATTTACATTGTAATGCCCAGAATTCTGTAGGGGTTGAGAGGGAAGTTTCCCTTTTTCTCTCGCACTCATTTCGGCTTTTAGGCGTGCGATTTCAGCTTCCATCGATCTGATACTTTGAGCTTGGGACGCTGAGTTTTTCTTTATCTCACTGACGGAAGATCTAACCTCAGTCGAAACCTCTATGAAATTTGATAAAAGTGATTTCATGGTTTGAGTGAATTGAGAGAATTCGTCAGAACAGGACAACTGCATAGGATTAGACTGTGCAGGAGTGTTGCCCTGGTTTTGGAAATTTTGTGACTGGTAGGGGTGCTGAGTGAGTTGAAGGGGTTGCTGTTGTGGTGGAGGAAGAGCCCTTTGAAAATTATTCGTGTTTGGAACCGTGTTTTGAGATTGGTTTTGGTTCCAAGCGAAATTAGGGTGATTCCTCCAACCCTGATTGTACGTGGAAGAATATGGATCGTTTCGAGGTCATTGAAATGCGGCATTAGAATGCTCGTGACCTTGAAACGCAGAGTTTAATGGACATTCTTCCGTTAAATGAGACGGATCAGAACAGCACCCACAAACAGTTTTGGGGAGCGACATTGGGTTTAGGGAGGCTGCAGAAAATTTGTAATCCATAGCGTCGAGCTTCTTTTGCATTGCTGCCATCTCAGCTCGAACACCTATGGATACATCTATTTGGTGTACGCCACCCCTATTCAATGGTTGGGTTCCACTCTCCCACTGTAGTGATTTTTCAGCGAACTCTTCTAGATACTTCCAAGCTTCCCCATCATCCTTAGTCATAAATGTACCTTGACACATGTTTTCAAGGCTCTGTTTAGTGTTTGAGTTAATGCCCACATAAATGATTCGGCAAAGTTCCCATCTCGGGATGCCGTGATGAGGACACTGAACCAAAAGATCCTTGAAACGTTCAAAGCATTTAGAGAATGGTTCGGTAGGGAGCTGGGCAAATTGATTCAGTTCGCTATGGATTCAAGCTGTCTTTTGGATTGGGTAAAATTTCTTAAGGAATGCAGCGACGAATTCTTCCCAATTCGTAATAGAGTGTGCGGTAGTGTTATATAGCCACTTCTCGGCTATATCGCACAATGTAAATGGAAGAAGTCATAGACGCATCGCATCCACTGAAAGTTGTGACGTACCCATCATTGCGCATACGTTTTCAAATTTGGTAATGAAAACATAAGCGTCCTCAGTCTCGAGTCCGTAGAATTTGGGTAAAAGATTGATATACTGGGGCTTAATCTCAAAGTTATCCCCATTGGCTGGTGGTATGGATAAGCAGGTCGAAAGAGGACCTCTAAGTGGATAGCACCTCTCCTGGAGAGAGATGCAGGGTGGATTCTGCGCACCAACGGACGGCGGCAGATTAGGGTTAAAGAAGTTTGATGGATTTGGATCCATCGGTGTGGGTGTGGTAGTGGGTAAAGGAAAGGTAAATGGAGAAATATCGACTTCGGAGTCGATAAAGGGTACGCGGACTAAACGGGCACTAGAATCCCGTGTCCAGCCTATCTTGTACTAAAAAGGGTTAGTACAAGTGGCAGCGTTGGCTTATAATTAGGGGTAAATGAATGCGGTGTTTGCTTTGAAAAAAAAAATGATGCGACACAACAAATGCAGCACACAAACCCTAGAATCTAGTGGTCACCTAGGTCCGGCTCTAGACCGCTCCTAACTGCCAAAAGACAAGTCGCGGGATAGAATCCTCCACTGCCTCTTTGTTCCCCTGTGGCCAGGTAAGTGCCAGGTAAGTGGGAAGGTACTCCACTACATAAGTAGTGGGCCTAATTAATAACCACTAGCCTTCGACACACTTTCCTAGGCACCACAAGAAAACGCGAATAAGCAATGAATTACCCACGACCTTCTTTTGTCCTAATTGAGCGCGACGGTCCTTAGAGTCATCTCTAGATTTCTTTTAGCTAATGTGGGTCAATGCGGATGCAAGTTTTGTGGTTTTTGGGGCCTAGGAAGGGTAATGAAATCCCCACCTAATTTGGATTTGGCCGTGCCCCTTAATATCCGTATTTAGAATGCAAACAACCAAGAAACAAAATCACGCACAAATTTAATTTTTGCAATTTGCGAGCTGCTATTCTTTGCAAAGAATCCTGCAGCAAAGTATTAGTTGGAGCTAAAAAGAGGAGAGAGGAGAAGGTAAGAAGTTACCTGAGGCAATTTTTGCACAGAGATGGCTCAAGACTGCCGCGGTTCCGCCGCAATAGGAGGCTCCCACCGTGGAAACGCGGTCGTTTGAAGAGAACACTGCACCAAATTTCACCAGGGAGCTTCTGTAGACTCCCTCTGCTCTCTGGTATTTTCCAAAATTTTTTCCAAATTCCCAGCAAGCTCCAGATCTCCTTGCAATGAAACACAACAAATTGTTTAGGGTTTGCACGAATTTTGATCTCAAAAATCACAATGAAATAAATCTTTCAATTCAAACTTTGATATAAAACGAATTAGCGCATGATCCCCGGCAACGGCGCCATTTTGATTGGTACAATTTCCGGATTGTGTAATGTGAAAGTAAAAAGTATCGATTCAAATAGTCCCCGATTTCGGCGCTATTTGATTGATCTTAAAATGCGAGACTGAGTAAGTAAATCAAATCGATAAGAGTCTCTTTGTGTCGGTAATTAGAAAATTGAATAAAGTTCACAATCAAAAAATTATATTTGACCGCAATCAACTACGGTGTCGGTTGTAGATCGTAAGCGAGTGCGGATCGTCCACAGGGATTGTGCGATTCGTTTTTATATTTGCTTTGTTTGAATCGAAAAGTTAATCGAAAAGAAAAGAAAACATGATTCAAGAATTTATCAATTGATTCAGGTGTCACGAGTTTAATCAAGAATCAAGAAACTGATAAACAATCAAGAATTGGGTTTCGATAATATTTCTAACCAAAATATCAAGAATCTAAATGAGGCTCGTAGGAATCGATCGGATCTATAGACGTGATGTAACCTCAAGATTTCGTGTTCTTGTCCTTCAAAGGATTGATACTAGATCGATGATGATCGACGAGAGTTAGGGCTTTCTTGATAAAACTAGGGTTTCATCGTTTAACCCTTGTTCTTTCGTCGATATCATTCACATTCTAGCCTCTAGCAATTTCAAGAAACGATCGTAACTCCCCAATTTCGAGCGATATCAATCAAGAAAGCATCGCAACGAAATGGGTAGTCGGTTCTTGAATTTGCTAGGGTTTACAAAACTCGTAGGAATCAAGAATCGACTTAAGATATATTACATCATCATTCTATTGATCGTCTCGACTCCTCGACGAGCGGAGTATTACTCAAACATCACAACAAGAATTATAACTAGAAATTTAGATTGACTCATGATGCAAGAATTTAAAGAAAACAAGATAAAAGAATTTCACCTTTTATTTATATCAACAATTTAATTACAGTCGCTCAAGAACTACAAGAGGAAGAACTAAATTGTCGACTTGGCTTCGCTCGGCTCCGTGAGTCGCTAATCGGTTTAGACCACTTGCTCCGTTGAAGACCGGCTCGGTTCCTAAAAGGTTGCAAGGCTTCTTGCTTGAATGGGTACTCGGGATTCTTGGCTTTTGAATGGAATTAGGGTTAGGGTTTCACACAAATCCTCTCACTAGACTTGTGGAAGAAGTAGATGAAGAGAGAGATAGAATGGCTCTCAAATGAACTAGAATTGGGTTGATTCAATAATGAATTATAAGTGAGCCTAGGGTCTTATTTATAGAGTACCCAAACCCTAAGCCTTTGAGTTCCCTCCAAAAGTTTGTTGAAAGGCTTCTAGAAAGAGTTTGTTAGGCTTAGCTTAGGGTTTAAGCTAGGGTTTAGGTAGAAGTTTCTAGAATACAAGGTTAGTTTAGTGTTGGAACAAGGGTTTGCTGATCTGGCAGAAGTCTCTGGAGTCTTCTGGAACTTGGAGTGTCTTTCTGAAGTGTATCCACTGAGATAGGAGTTATGGAGCAAATTTTAAGTACTGAAGAGGCAAGACAGCCGCGGAACCGCGGCGCAAGCAGGCTCCGGCCGCGGTTCCGCGGCCATGTTGAAGTCTTGGGATTTGGTTTTTTTGCAGAGGTCTTGGGCTGCTATTTGGGGCTTCTTCTGATATGTTGATTTTTGTTTGTCCCTTTGTATTGATGCCAGAACTGAAATCATTGAGTTGGCGTAACGTTTTAGCTGTACCCTGTAAATTTTAGCCTTTCTTCTGGATTTTTCCTGCACAGATCTCAAAACAAGTGTTGCGCAAATGTAGGGATGATGCGATGCCATGAAATGTAGTCAATTTCCTTTATAGTGTCGGTTTTATAGTCTAATACATGTAATCTGATATTTTGCGACAGTTTTGCTAATATGTAAAATATGAATGCCGAACACTTCTATATGAATGCAAATGATGAGGAAATTCCCGGCTAAAATATACAATATTTTCGACTAATCAATTATCTATATGTAACCTATGTCTGGTCACTGGGTCGCTGCAATTAAGAGAGAGAGAAGAAAACACTTTAGCATGATGCTCTTGCAAGTTTAGATTGGTTTTTAGTTTATCTAAACAGGATGGCTCCCACTGTCTCTCCAATCCCTCCTCAAACCATAAAGGAAGAATTAGTCGGGATCAATCTCACCGTACAATACTTGCTTAACCGTTCAGCCAGGCTGGTGTCGGTACTTCGAGGGAGGTTTTCCAACGCTTTCGCGAAGTTCCTTAATTAAGTAACCTCTTTTCCCTGTGAGCGTAGCCCCGCTAACACCTTTCTAGACACCTACTTGGTTTATAGCATTGATCGTTAAGTGAGAAAGTTCCCGAGGAGTAGCATATACTCACAGTAGGATCGGGATCCAAATATCATCGTGTGATAAAACTGAAGGAATCCTACCAGAATCATCACACTCCAAATGTTATGCAGCACTAGCAAGTTTCAGTTTCTTTAGAAACTCCCGATGTGGATTTTTTCCCCATGCTCTTATGACCTTGACGAAGGCCAATATATCATAAGTCACATGTCAAGTTCTACCCGTCATTATCCAGGTTAATTTGAACCCACCCGTACATACCCTTGACGAAGGCCAAAATAGTAGTACGACTGTCCCAAACCAACGCATCTATCTATGCTACAGATAAATATTCAGCAGCTACCAATCACTATGCCTTGGCGAAGGTCAAAATACATAGCTTGAATACTACCGAATATTTAACTGAAATGACGGAGGGCTATGAATGGTTTTGGCGCAACCCTGAACGTAGTGAACTTGATATAATCGAAGGAACCTGATAGCTTTTAAAAGGAGTGGTTTAAGCTCTGCGTTTAAAAGTTTCCTGTTTTGAAAAGAAACCGAGTGGTTTTGAAATTGTTCCAACGACTTTAACTCTGGTTTATTTTCTTGCATTAATTTTAATGCGTCCCATCATTTAATCCTACCATTGCAAAAAACAACGAAAATATGACGTACGCTTATGCCATCCGCATTCGCTACGGGGTCCCGTCATCACCCGTTAGGTTACTTAACTAACGACAGAGCGGGGGCTGGACTAGCGCGGATGCAAAACATAAGCAACGCCTAAATAAATATCATATATAGATATATACATTCGTCAGATGCAATGATAGCCATTCCAGATCACAGATGAACACTTTGGATATACTAGGAATCCACGTTTCGTTCGAGCCTGCAACGAAAGACGGATTGCACGGTCGTGATGAATAGCCAAACCCCACCCTAGACCCCTACGGGTGCGACAAACTACCCGCCAAGTACCCGAAGTGAAGCAACCTCCCTCAACAACGTGAGTAGGCCACTCGGCACTTCGAGATACCCGGTAGTTTGTGCACCCCACATTGGTTCTATCCTAGGAGCAAAAACAGTAAAAAGAAATAATATACAATGGCGGCTACAACCTCATTCCGGATGTGCGGCCATAAAATAATATTACATCAATTACAAACTTTACATTGAATGAAAGAAAAAGAAACTCTCATCTCACATCCCCCGGCTATTCATCCGCGACAATCCACCGAGTTCATATACAAAAACCATCAACATTACAGATCACAGATATGTATAACCCCCACTAATCATCGTATAGCGATTAGCCGACGTTCAATACATATATCACATCACAGATAATATCCATTAGCCAAAGTCTACGGAATTTCGATCAAAATACGGATTTGTAACCACCCCAAAAACAAATTTGTTCTCTGAAAAATCTGGGCAGAAACAAACTATACTAAAAATCCCAAAACATCCAAATAAGAACACTGCACAAAACCCGGTCCATGGCCGAGTCAACTCGGCCGCGGTTCCGCGGCAGGAAGCATGTTCTTGCCGCGGATCCGCGGCGCTTTGATCGAGTCACTGGATTGTTTTTGTTCTGTGTTTTTATAAAACCCTGAGCCGATTTTTCATGTATGTTAAATCATTTTTAGAGCAGTATAAAAAATCGGCAGAAACATGGTTTTTCCGGACGTGTTCTGCGATTTTTTTCCGATCGAAATTCTAAATACTTTGCTAAAATGCTAGTTTATGTTTAGCTTGGCTCTGATACCACTGGACGTCCATGTTGCTCACCCTGGTTCTTACGGGAAGGCGGAAACGGCGAAAAACAATTTTTGGCGCAAAGGCAACATGGACTAAAAGAAGGATCTTTGCTAAACTACAAACTAGCAAACTACTTTAGGTTCTATCTACTATACCATAGAGATTATACCTCACGATACCGGTCCTTCGGGTCTTCTCTCTGCTGTCCTGCTCGTCCATCTAAGCTCCGAGGGTCGATCCGGATCTTGATCATCTCCGCGGCCTTCTTGAGTCGAAGACGATCCACCCGAGAGTTGTACTCCGAGCTCCACCTCGAGCCGAGGTAACTAGGGCAACAAGATCGCTAGGCTTGATGTCCTAGGTTGCGTAGAAATAGTAGATGGACGTGTTTTTCTATTTGGATCATTTTTCTCTCAACACGTGAGATCAAAGGAAGAATCAAGAGGAGGAAGAAGAAGCTAGCAACCATGGAGCTCTCTCATTTCTTTTTTTTAAGAGAGAGAATGAGAAATGAATTATGAGCTAGAGAGAATGAACCATGGTTGCAATAATACACAAATATCATCATTACTAATCCTTTCATGATAAAGTTGATGGCTACTAATGACTTGACCATTTTCATAACCCAAAGAATAAAAAGAAAAACCAAAGAAAACTCTAGATCTCTCATGAAGGTCCAAGTCAACTTTGGTCAAATGGTCAACAAAGTCAAGTATGGTCAACTGGTCAAAGCAATTAGCCATCACATAATTATCACTAAAAAGGATTAGTAAACAATGTCCCCGGCTCATAATGGTTTTGACCGAACGAACTGCCAAAACCCTAATGAGTCCGCCTCATTATGGTTTCGACCGAATCAACTGTCAAAACCCTAATGAAGCACCTCCTTCCTCTTCGCTCCTCACAACTGTGCATACACACCCGCATCCGTATTCCATAGAATGCGAATGTACAGAAGAAAAAAGAAATCCATCCGTGCAATACTAGGATCCGGCTTAAACCAAAGCCCACTAGTATTGCCTGCCCGAACAGCATACGCACACAAGTGTACGTAAGTGATCGTAGCCCTGCCGTAAAACCATACGGCCTCTACACCTTTCGCTCAGTGCAGGGAAACTCTCTGTGTGGGACTCTAAAGACTCGACACTACGCTGGCAATTGGTTTAACCACAGACCGCAAGCGGCACTAGCTGTACGTAACGGTCCCCAGGTAGATGTCGATAAGAAGGCCGATGAGGTAAACCCATCCGAACTCCTACTGAGCCTGTATATGACAATCTCCGTACAGTCCGGTCTGTTCGTCTAAGAATATCGCATGGCGGGCCTAGGGGGTGGCGAACGTCAGTCCCCTAATAGCGGTACAAGTCGTGTCGGAGTGTAGCCCAGAACACCCTGAGATAACACTGGAAGCCTACCAGTATATCTCGCTTGCCCTGGCCAAGGGCGACTATGTGTAATGGCTCTCCTAGACACAGTGCGATATCTACCCCTAATACCGGGAGAGACGAATCCTGTCTAACCGTCACTGCCTCCAAGTGCTTCGGGACTGCACCCAACTAATACCTGTTTGCATGACTCCTTTGAGCCGTGGTAGGGTAGTAATCAAAGAACAGTGGGAACACACTCGAGGCGAAGTGATAGTGTCAAGTCAACAGACTAAGCTGTACTCATGTCACCTGGGAACTGATAACTGACGATAGGTATAATACCAACCAACAGTTCCCGACGAGTCCTGTCCAGTGTACTTGTAACCTAACGAGCACCCGCATACTATCTCCAGTACGACGTACTGATGGCTGTGGGACAGACCATCTCCCCTGCTGGGATGAGAAGCGCATACGCTAGTCTACTCCGGAGTATAGATGCCCTGTCTCGATAATCCTACGACTAGGGACCTGTATAAGGATGTGCTTATAGATTACCCAGCCCCCACAAGTGTGACTGCCATCACAACGCTGGTAATCAAGCAAAGATCCTAAGGGCTCCACTAATATGTATAAGCAATATGCTAAAAGAAACACATGCACATATTAAAGTAGAAACAAACCAAGTAGCATACTACCATTTTGAGCAAGATTGTCTATACAACTGTGAATATCCCAAGCTTACATTAAGTAATATACAAACTAGTATGATACAGTAATGGCCTCTAGGGCATATACACTAACATAGTCTACTCTGGAGTATCGATGCCCTGTCTCGATAATCCTACGACTAGGGACAAGTATAGGATGTTGCTTATAGACTACCCAGCCCCCACTAGTGTGACTGCCATCACAACGCTGGTAATCAAGCAAAGAACCTATGGGCTCTACTAATATGTATAAGTGATACGTTACAAAAAACATATTAAAGTAGACACAAACCAAGTAGCATACTACCATATTTAGCAAGACTGTCAATACAACTGTGAATTTCCCAAGCTTCCATTAAGTAATATACATGATAGTATGATACAATAATGTCCCCTAGGGCATATACACTAACAATCTCCCACTTGCACTAGGTCCATGAGCTGGCATATCATAGACCTATCATCTCGAATAGCCTCTCGAACTGCGTCTGAGGAATGGCCTTTGTGAATGGATCAGCAATGTTATTCTCTGTCTCTACTCTTTTCACCTCGATCTCCCGGCGATCAACGATCTCCCTGATCAGGTGATACCGCCTTAGGATGTGTCTGGACTTCTGATGGGACCTGGGTTCCTTCGCTAAAGCTATAGTGCCGTTGTTGTCACAATACAGAAGTATTGGATCAACGCTGGTAGGAACCACCTGATGTTCTGTGAGGAACTTCTTCATCCAGACATGTCACATCCCGAAAGTACGGAACATGACCGGCACTTAAACTACGAAACGTCTCGAGGCATACGTAATCTAAGTAAACCGAAAACCCAGAAATCCAAACCAAGAAAAGTAGTAGAGTGAAGGAAAACCAATTTAAATCAAGTAGTTTTAATAGCATAGCCGAATTATGCGTTTAAAAAAACATCAAATATTTCCTGAAAATTTCGGCAGAGTCTCCTTCGTAAATACTGGCCCCCAAACGGGATACAACATGAATACTATACGAAATCAATAAAAGGACATCCCCAAGCGGGAGCTAGCTCTTCGTCAATTGACGGTCACAACCACACAAGCAATATAATATACAACGCCAACGGCGAGGATTAAAAACTCTAAAGGAAACTCAAAACCACAAGAAATCCACAGAAATATAACGCGCGACTCTAAGGTCGAAAGAATAACATCGCTGGTCTCTATCTCAAAATAAATACATGTTTGGTTGATGGAACTTCTAGATACAACAGAATAATGATATACAAGATATATAATGGGGGTACGATACAAGTAGACCCACCTACTAGCAAATCACCCGAAGGAAACTATGCTCGCAAATCCGTAATGAAACCTGTACGGCAAACCTGCAAGAAACTGGGGCACAACGGGGGTGAGTTGCCAACTCGTGAATAGAAAAACATCTACGAAGAGAAATCGCATAAACAACGCAATCCTAGGTCAATGATCATAATATATCCTCAAATATAAGAATAACATGCAACCTATAACAAGGCTAGGGTAGATATCTAACCCGAGTGTAATCTCATGTGCCCGTGTCAGTGCCTCAGGTAGCAATATATCATATGAATGAGGTATGAAAGCATGAAAACAGAATACATGTAAATGAAGAACTGTGTTCATAATTTAGTGAGATTTCCTTTGTATTTTTAAAATGATGTATCATAATGAAATCAGCATAAAACAATGCCTAGCATCGGCACAAAACGTAATCCCAATATCTCGATATCTCTGTATCACAGTCTCTGTACCTCAATATCTCGAAATCTCAATATCACAGTCTCAATATCTAGGGCGCCGTCAGTCCAGACCGGCCCCTACCATCCATCTCAAGACAACGACGGTATCCTCCGGATATCCGACGCGTCGGGTAAAATCACCGGTAGGTAGTGCTCCCCTGCCAGGCTCACATCGTCATCATCATGCGCTTCTTGCCCCGGGGTACCTTACCGGGTCCACCATGTACCCGAAACGGTTCATCCGTCTCCTCGAATCGGGTCTCGAAATCCATCAGCAAACTCATGGTGGACGACTCATACATCATGGGAAAAAACCGCACTTTTTTTTATTTAAAAAGAGAGAAATCAGTTTATATAAGTTTTGCGGTTTTCCCCCCAAATCCAGAAAATTTCATGGAAATCCGAATCCAAACCTCAATAGCATGTAAAAAGTGAATATATGCATGAGAATCCATGAATGCGGCATAACAATGAATAACGGTATGCATGAAGCGACAGTAATAACTACAATATCTAAGCTGGCATATAAGGTAAGTACACTAATATCATGTCAAACTACTAGCTATCAAGCGAAGATAAGCAATAATATTTTCTAGGGTGTGCGTGACATGGCAATTACCGATGAAGATGTGTGTGAGCCGGCAAGTAAGTGTACGTGGTACATACGCATCATCGGTAATGGTGCTGGTGTCCTAACGACATAATATCAACAATGCAATATGAAATAACAATGTAAGTATGCGATGCGGAGCGAGCAACCAAATTGAGCGGGAGCTAAATATTAAACTATGGTGCCATTTGAAATAACACGAATCGTGGGTTTTGAAAATAGGGGCTACGGTGGTTTTTTTTTTTAAGAAAGGATACGTCTTTTGAAATATCCGTAGATCCCTTGACCTATCCTTTAAAATAACCACGATCCGCAAGTTTTGAAATAGGTAGGAGTCTAATCTAATTTAACAACTACACTAAACTATACGGTGAACTAACAAGCTGAACTACAGGTAAGGAAACCGCCTATCATCTGAGTCGATACAAATACATACCTGTATATGTATAGTCGGTGATCCTGCCTCAATAATATCACATCCGATACCATATCTATAATCAGGCATCCTAAGTCAAGAGTGCGGATCAATCATCAAGATATAGCTCGTACGTAAATCCGTCGTACGGCATCCCCAAATCTGGGTACGGGTCAATATCATATTCCCCACACCATTCCTCTGGTATCCCCTTTATTCAAGATCATAGTCTAGGGTACTGACCTATGTCTAGTACAATACTAATATCCTCAATATACTCATGATCAGACTACTGATCGAAAATCTCGTACAAACCGATATCATTAGCATATATCATCATCAAGGTGTTAGTTATATGTATGCCCTAGAGGCCATTACTATACATTGGATGTATATTGTAGTGGATGCTGGGACATATATAGGGAGGACTTTCTTGCTCGACATGATAGTATGCTATATGGTTGCTCTTTACCTTAACGTGTACACAGATTGTCTCTATATTACATGTTGGTAAAGCCCTTAGGATGTGTACTTGACTACCTGGACTATGATGCGGATCATACTAGTGGGGACATGGTAGTCCATAAGTACATCCTTCAAAGTCCCTAGTCGTGGGTGTATCGAGACGGGGCATCGATATACCAGAGTAGACTAGCGTATACCTTCTCGACCCATACAGATGGGCGATGGATGATCCCATATCCATCGGTGTTTGACATCAGAGATGATATACGGGTGCTCAGTAGAGACTGGGTACACTGGACGGACTCGCCGAGAACTCCCAGATAGTATTATACCTTACGTCAGATGGCAGTTCTCTGGTGACACTGGTACAGAGTAGTGTGTTGACCCGAGATCGTCATAGAGTCTTGTGTGGTTCCCACTGTGCTTTGATTTCCATCTTACCACGTCCAAGAGGGCGTGCAAAACGGTGGTTTTTGGGTACAGTCCCGAGTCACATGGAGGCAATGAGCGATAGGAAGGGATTCGTCTCTCCCGGTATAGGGGGTTGATGTTGCGCTGTGTTCGATTGGCTATAACAGGAAATCCCTGGCCAGGGTTGCTGAGATTTACTGGTAAGTGTTACCAGTAGTTTCTCGAACAGTTATAGACCTCATATCGACACGACTTATCGAGCTATTGGGGTCTGACGTTTACCACCCCTAGACAAGATATGCGACATATCAGACGAACAGACCGGACTGTACGGTAGTGTTACTGGTTGGATTCACTGGAGTGTGAGCGGGCTTGCTCGTCGATCTTCTGATCGCTCAATACCCGGGTGGCCGTTACGTTTAGCAGACCGCTTGCGGCTTGTGGGTGATTGATATGATCATCATCTGCTGCCGGCGTATTGACGAGTCTTTAGAGTCCTACACAGAGGTTTCCTAGCTCAAGCGAAACGAAATAGGAGCGCATATGAGATATGTGCGGGACCGAGAATGATACCAGTATGTGATACTGTATTCGATTCTCGTGATTTGTGACATTGATCGGTTATATGCGATATAGCCGGGTTATCGGATCAAGTGTTGATTCGATAAGTTGTTACTTTAGATATTAGTCGGTTATATGCGATATGACCGGATCATTAAATCAAGTGTTGATTTAATGATTTAATGCATAATTATATATATGATATATTACTTTGCATTAACTAGTATTGGTTCACTTTAAATGGATTTTCTCACTCGGATGTGCACATTGTATATGTGATATATTTTGTGCACTTGATTGTATCATGTTTGATGATATATGATTGCTAGGGTTTGTGTAAAGAATTAAACCTTGGTTAAAGAAATGGTTAGGGTTTTTATTTTGTTATTCATTCATTTATCTTTTTAAATGGATTAAAAAGAAATGGGATAAGAAAACAAAATGGTTGCTTTCATTCTTGAAGCTTCATGAAGCTTTGACCAAAGTGACCACTTTGTCTTCATCCTTAACCCTAACCATTCATCTAACCTTGGTCAATTCTCTACACTTAACCCTAGTTCAAATTATGATAAGTATTCTTTTTCTTTTGGATTTTAAATTAACTTATCATAACTTCTTCATCTTCTTCTTCTTCACTTCAAGAAAAAGCTTGAAAGCTTTAATGGCAAAGTGAGAAAAAGAGTGAGAAATCCAATTCTAAAGTGAACCCACTTCCTATTTCTTCATTCTCAACCTCTTACCAAGTAGTAGAGTGTGTTTCCTTCACAAGTTTTCTTGACTTGGTGAAGTTGGAGCTTGATCTAGCGATGCCTCGACGTAGATCATCTTCGGCATCGTCGTCGATGACCTAGCCCGCTTCTTCTCCAATGAAGCCGACGCTAGAGCCCGGGATCCGTTTTGGACAGCGAGGAGACATCATCACGGAGCTATGGAGGTGGAGCACCGGATCTACAAAGGTTGTATTTCCGTTCCCTTAGTTAAAATGTTAACTAGTTTCTTTTGTCGCCTAGACTTCTAGCCAACGGTCCGTGTTAGGGTCTCTCGGCACCGTTAATATTGTAAATTGGCATGGTTGATGCCTTGTAAGACCTCTTGAGACCAACTCGAGGAGTCGAGGCCGGGTCTCCTAACTCTAGAATTGGTAGGGTTGCTTGCCGCTCTCGTAGGGGTCTAGGGGTGTGGGTTTGGCTATTCATCACGACCGTGGAATCCGTGTTTTATACTGGCTCGTATTGAAAACACGGACGCCCTAGTATATCCAATATTTCATATGTTTCTTCTGCTGTGATATCTGTGATGTGATCATGTGATGTTCTGTGATAGATACAATATATAGTATATATGATATATTATATAGACGTTACTTATGTTTTACACCCGCGCTAGCCCTGCCCCGCTCTGTCGTTAGTTACCTAACCTAACGGTGCATGAGGGGACATCGAGGCGAATGCGGATGGCATAAGTGTACGTCGTATTTATCTGTGATGTTTAGGTACTTAAATGATGGGACTTCATTAATGTGATTAATGAAATAAAAGAAACCTAAGATGTTGTAGAATCGAATTTCAAAATAAAACAGGTAGCTACAGTTCTTGCTTTGCACAGCGGTATATGCGATATATCCTGCACCTTATTCGATAAGGAAAGGACCGAGATCCCTTCACCGGGAGTGACTCCTTTAGCAATAACTGGCAGATGCTACACACTCGGTTTTTCTTTTGATTGCTTTTAAGAGTTTTTACTTTGCACAGTAATATATATGATATATCCCGCACCTCATTCGACGAGGAAAGGACCGACGATCCCTTCACCGGGAGTGACTCCTTTAGCAAAACTAGAAAAGCCTAAAAAATACTCCATTTTAAAATTCATTCGATCCTACAACGATATCAAGTTCATTACGCAATAGGTTTTCAGAAAAACCTGTCGTAGCCCTCCGTCATTTCAGATAAGTAGTAGTTAGTATTCGTGCTGCGTTTGTTGGCCTTTGTCAAGGCGCAGTGTGCGGTAGCTGGCTGGTGCTTATCTGATTATGCATATGATGCAGATTGGGTTAGGGTAGTCGTGCGACCTTGTTGGCCTTTGTCAAGGGTCGTGCGGGTGGGTTTAATTCAATCAGGAAATGACGGGTTGAACTTGACTAGCATCCTATGGTTTGTTGGCCTTTGTCAAGGTCACAGGAGGTTAGGGGCAAAATATTATCGGGAATTTCAAGTGTTAAAATTTGCAATGAGATTGCATACCTTCTATGAGATAGTTGGATCCCGATACCCGCTGCGAGTAATTGTTACTCCTGGGAGAGTTTTATACATTACAATTAGCCGATCAAGTAGGTGTCTAGAAAGGTGTCAACGGGGTTACGCCTCTGGGAAAACGAGGTTTACATTAATTAGGTTCGTGCGAAAGCACGGGGGACCTCCCTCAAAGTACCGACACTGGCCTGGCTGAAAGATTGGCGAACTTGTAGTGTGTAATTAATCCCGGCTAGTCTTTCCTTTTAGGGTTTGAAGGAAGATTTGATAAAAAGCAGTGGGAGTCATCCTGATTAGATAAAATAAAACCAATCTATTCTTGCAAGAGCGCACGCTGAGTGTTTTCTTCTCTCTCTCTCCAGGTAGCGACCATATCACGGCTTAATCAAGATAATAATACGGATAATTGACCGAACCCGCTTGTTATACTGAGCTGGGGAACGTTGGTCCCGCTCCAACTTATAATAGTTATAAGACAGAGCAGGAAATAGGGGAATACCAAGATTCCCATGCCGCCCAAACGAAGAGAGTGCATGCTGATGCATCATCTTCGGGTGTGTTTATTATACAGAACTGTTTCTCAATGTCCTTTACGTCCTGGGTATATGATACCGGATCAGGATCCCAGATATGTAATCTGTTACATAGGGCTACAGATAGGTAGAGAACTGAGAACGTGTGATAAGTTTCATGAGGCAGAAAACGGGGAAAGAGTTGCAGCCAAGTCTGTCGGTCACTGTCACCCTGTATTACCAATACATTGATTCTGAACGAATGTTATTAGATACCGAACCTGATATACAAAATCATATCAGTTTCTTTATTAGTAAAGAAATGATATAATTTTGTATTGATGGATAATGTTTTGAACATTTCCTATATCAAAAGTTGATCGGTTCAGGCACGTTATCTAAAAGCATTGATGTTCTAAATCAAACTACAGTTCTTAGTATACAGAACACACACAAGAGGAAGAGTTCAGAATTGACGGATCCTTCTTGAGGTATTGTAGACTAGGTCATATCAATGCGACCCGACTAGCTAGAGTTACATATAGATGCATATTTAAATTAGTTTGAATTTACATCTTGTGAAACTCGCCAGTCATGTCACAAAGATAAGATGACCACAGCCCTGTTTAATGGAAACAGAGAAAGAGTTAATGAACTCTTGGGACTGATACATGATGATGTATGTAAGGTCTCCTGTCTACACATGCCAGGAATGATTCTTTATACTTCATTATATTCTCTGATAATCTCTCAAGATTCAGTCATATGTTCCTGTTGAAACATGAGTCCGAACCTTTTGAGATATTCACAGAATATAAGCAAGAAGTAGAGAACCAAAATACGGGTATAAGTATTATGTCCTTTGATGTGATCAAGGAGGAGAATACTTGGGCACGGAAATCCTGGACTATTCTAAAGGAGAATGAGATTCTCTCTCAGCATTACTCCTCCGTATACACCATAGCACGATGGTATGTCGGGGCGGAACAATCACACCCTATATGATAAGGTGCGCTCTATGATGAGTACTACTGAGTTACCTGTTTCCTATTGGGTGTTATGCACTTGAGAAGTTGCATACCTATTGAATAGGGTTCCAATCAAATCAGTTGCCTACCATTTCATATGTGATATGGAAAGGGAAGAGCCCATATCTTAAGCTAGTTAAGATTTGGGGTTGTCCGGCCTATGTCTGAAAAGCAAAATCCGGACAAGCTCGAGGCAAGGTCTGTTATGTAGAACTGGAAAGGTTCCAGCTATACAATATACAGCAGATGATTTGGTAGAACCAAAGGATTCAGTAAATACCAACGAACCTCAGCCTCTCCGCCGATCTAGTAGGGTTCCTCACCCACCTGAGAGATACTTCGGTTTCTCTATGACAGTGGGAGCGAGGATTGCATCATGAGATGATGACCCAACTAGCTTCGAGCTGGCCATCAGGAGTGTGACCCTATAAGAATGGCTGGATGCTTAGTGATCTGAGATGGAATCCATGTACACCAACAAAGTATGGACTTTAGTTGCTATATCTGAAGGGTTAAATCCCCATCAGGAGCAAGTATATCTTGAGAAGATTACTTGGTGTAAATGGAAAGGTTGAGACTTTCAAAGCTAGACTTGTTAAAGGTTTTCGTCATTGACCAGGCGTGGATAATGATGAAACCTTTTCCAGTACCTATGCTTAAGTCCATCCAGATCCTACTTGCCACGGCTACATACCATGACTACGATATCTGGTGGTTGGGTGTCATGACAGCTTTTCTAAATAATGTTTTAGAAGAGAGCGTCTATAAGTACACAGCCAGAGGGCTTCGTAAACAGTGGGAGCAGCGGAAACGCGTGCAAGATGCTTTATAGGATAAAGCAGGCATCGCGGAGTTGGAACGTCTGTTTTGATGTGTTAGTCAAAGAGTTTGACATCATCAAAATGGTAGATGAACCTTGTATTAACAAAAAGGTAGTAGAGAGTATGGTAGCGATCCTCGTAGAGTACGTGGATAACATACTCTTGACAGGGAAAGAATTTCCTATGCTACGCTCGATCAATCTCCGTTTATCACAATGATTCTCCATATAGGATCAAAATGATACCTACTAAATCCTGGATTTCGGATCTATGAGATAGATCTAATTGGATGTTAGGATACTCACTAGCAGTAGTGAGATGGTATCAATCGATCCTGGGGAAAATCACTGGAAGTGTTCCAGGGTGATAAAGACGACTGAATGTCAGTCGCAGGCATTGTCTTTACCCTCAGTAAAGGGACGGTATGTTGGAAGAGTTCCAAGCTAGATACCGTGACATACTAGACGATAAAGGAAGGATACATCGCTACTTAAGATGCTACCAAAGAGGCTGTTTGGGTGTATATTGGTTCATGAGATGAACTATGTTCCTCCCATTGTGTGACAATGGAGTTGTGGCTTATGCCAAGGAACGCAGGTCCCATCAGTGATCCAGACATATTCTAAGGCAGTATCACTTGATCATGGAGATGGTTGATCTCTAAGGGATCGAGGTTAGGAGAGTAGACTCAGAGGACAACACGGCGGATCCACTAACGAAGGCCTATTCCCAGAGAGAGACTTTTATGGGATGGTTGAGTATGAGATACTACAACCACTGCTACAGATGGCCCTAGTGCAAGTGGGAGATTGTTAGTTATATGTATGCCCTAGAGGCCATTACTGTACATTGGATGTATATTGTAGTGGATGCTGGGACATATATAGGGAGGACTTTCTTGCTCGACATGATAGTATGCTATCTGGTTGCTCTTTACCTTAACGTGTACACAGATTGTCTCTCTATTACATGTTGGTAAAGCCCTTAGGATGTGTACTTGACTACCTAGACTATGATGCGGATCATACTAGTGGGGACATGGTAGTCCATAAGTACATCCTTCAAAGTCCCTAGTCGTGGGTGTATCGAGACGGGGCATCGATATACCAGAGTAGACTAGCGTATACCTTCTCGACCCATACAGATGGGCGATGGATGATCCCATATCCATCGGTGTTTGACATCAGAGATGATATACGGGTGCTCAGTAGAGACTGGGTACACTGGACGGACTCGCCGAGAACTCCCAGATGGTATTATACCTTACGTCAGATGGCAGTTCTCTGGTGACACTGGTACAGAGTAGTCTGTTGACCCGAGATCGTCATAGAGTCTTGTGTGGTTCCCACTGTGCTTTGATTTCCATCTTACCACGTCCAAGAGGGCGTGCAAAACGGTGGTTTTTGGGTACAGTCCCGAGTCACATGGAGGCAATGAGCGATAGGAGGGGATTCGTCTCTCCCGGTATAGGGGGTTGATGTTGCGCTGTGTTCGATTGGCTATAACAGGAAATCCCTGGCCAGGGTTGCTGAGATTTACTGGTAAGTGTTACCAGTAGTTTCTCGAACAGTTATAGACCTCATATCGACACGACTTATCGAGCTATTGGGGTCTGACGTTTACCACCCCTAGGCAAGATATGCGACATATCAGACGAACAGACCGGACTGTACGGTAGTGTTACTGGTTGGATTCACTGGAGTGTGAGCGGGCTTGCTCGTCGATCTTCTGATCGCTCAATACCCGGGTGGCCGTTACGTTTAGCAGACCGCTTGCGGCTTGTGGGTGATTGATATGATCATCATCTGCTGCCGGCGTATTGACGAGTCTTTAGAGTCCTACACAGAGGTTTCCTAGCTCAAGAGAAACGAAATAGGAGCGCATATGAGATATGTGCGGGACCGAGAATGATACCAGTATGTGATACTGTATTCGATTCTCGCGATTTGTGATATTGATCGGTTATATGCGATATAGCCGGGTTATCGGATCAAGTGTTGATTCGATAAGTTGTTACTGTAGATATTAGTCGGTTATATGCGATATGACCGGATCATTAAATCAAGTGTTGATTTAATGATTTAATGCATAATTATATATATGATATATTGCTTTGCATTAACTAGTATCGGTTCACTTTAAATGGATTTTCTCACTCGGATGTGCACATTGTATATGTGATATATTTTGTGCACTTGATTGTATCATGTTTGATGATATATGATTGCTAGGGTTTGTGTAAAGAATTAAACCTTGGTTAAATAAATGGTTAGGGTTTTTATTTTGTTATTCATTCATTTATCTTTTTAAATGGATTAAAAAGAAATGGGATAAGAAAACAAAATGGTTGCTTTCATTCTTGAAGCTTCATGAAACTTTGACCAAAGTGACCACTTTGTCTTCATCCTTAACCCTATCCATTCATCTAACCTTGGTCAATTCTATACACTTAACCCTAGTTCAAATTATGATAAGTATTCTTTTTCTTTTGGATTTTAAATTAACTTATCATAACTTCTTCATCTTCTTCTTCTTCACTTCAAGAAAAAACTTGAAAGCTTTAATGGCAAAGTGAGAAAAAGAGTGAGAAATCCAATTCTAAAGTGAACCCACTTCCTATTTCTTCATCCTCTACCTCTTGCCAAGTAGTAGAGTGTGTTTCCTTCACAAGTTTTCTTGACTTGGTGAAGTTGGAGCTTGATCTAGCGATGCCTCGACGTAGATCATCTTCGGCATCGTCGTCGATGACCTAGCCCGCTTCTTCTCCAATGAAGCCGATGCTAGAGCCCGGGATCCGTTTTGGACAGCGAGGAGACATCATCACGGAGCGATGGAGGTGGAGCACCGGATCTACAAAGGTTGTATTTCCGTTCCCTTAGTTAAAATGTTAACTAGTTTCTTTTGTCGCCTAGACTTCTAGCCAACGGTCCGTGTTAGGGTCTCTTGGCACCGTTAATATTGTAAATTGGCATGGTTGATGCCTTGTAAGACCTCTTGAGAGTGCCTAGGAACCCTACACAAGGGGTATACATCGCCCAATACGGCCTGGTATCAATATCCTAGCATATCATATCTTATATCACGATCACATGTCGACCAATTTATTAATAACACTATTCACCCGTATCGTTGTCCCAAGATCTGCTATAACACCAGGACGTACCTCAAGTACGAATCCTGCCATATCACCGATATCACAACCACAAAACAAATCTCATCGACTCAGCTCAATCCCAAGTATCATCCTCAAATCCGTATGTGAACACATAGTCCCATACCCATGTGATCACACAACTATAAAGAATCCCATGAGCACATATAAATATCAATGTATGCAAGTATGTATGTGTATATGTATGTGTGTATGTGTAGTGCAACACTACCCTTGGGTTCGCAACACTAAAGTAATCCAATACACCAATATCCATCCTAACATCGTTATTAATCCCAAAAAACATATAAATAATTGTTGGTGTGTATACGCATCCGTATACACCACCACGGACTGCGGGGGTGCTACACGCCATCCACCCGACTTCTCCCCGTAGATATAAATCTACTCACCTGGTCCTCGCTCGCCGGTGCCGACGTCGCCATGCGCTTGCTTGCCGTCTCGAAGTCCACATGGGGGTACCTACATATCATAACGCACCGCATCGCATTAAAATCCGACTCATGACCAAAACGACACACGAATCCCACATAGGTCAAAACCTATGGTTGCTTCCACGAATCAACCCAGAAACCCTCGACATCGGCGTACAAACGCCAGACCATCGAGAAAAACCCAAATACCCTCATTTGCACATTCACGAACACTAATTTTAATATAAAATAGGTTAAAACTCACAAAAACCCTAAATTCACTTTAAAAGCCGTTTTTCCGAAAAACTAGCAAGCAAAATTTCCCGTTTTAGTACAAAACTCGACGTTTAAACAATTCTAGCGGCCATAATACTTATTAAATAACTTAAATAAGTCATATAACCCATAACCACAATTTTATCTCACCAAAATATATATATTTTAAAAACCTAGTTTGCAATACATATAATTATTACAAATTTAAATTAACAAATTGCAAACTAGCAACTAGATTAGTTTTAGCATTCTATTAACATGTTAATCTTCATATTAAAATCATAATCAATTTATAAAAATCCTAACTAGATTTTAAATTTCACATTTTCAATAATTTCTAAAAACCTAGTTTAGATAAAAAAAAAGCTTAATTTGGACATTTTACATCTAGCAATTTACATATTATCAAAAAGATTAAGTTTTCATTTCCTTAAGATGATAATCTACACTTTGCAACCATGATTACATGATAAGAACCCTAATTGCAAATCACAAACCCTTACTAGATTTTCCAATTATTCAATTAAACCCATAACATTAACTAATTATGTTTGATTTAAAGTATTTAACAACAATTAAACAAGGGGTTAGAATTTATACCCAATCAATTTGAAGATCCCACAAGCACCCATAGCCTCCCAAATTGCTCTCTTGCTCCCAAAATCCATGCTAGATAGGCAAATAAATAATGGGTAGGAGTTGGATTTCGGTTTTGAGTTTTTGTTGATTTTTCATGAAATTTTTGTGAATTTTTTTTTGAGAAGAGATGAGATGAGGAATGAGAGGGGAGGGCTGCTGGAAATGAGCAGGTTTCGGCCAGCATGGGATGGGGAATGGGTGAGGGAGGAGAGAGAGTGAGGTGGAGAAAGTGGAAAAAGTCAAAGTCCACCATTTTCTATCATTTTCCTTTCTTTCTTTTTTTTCTTGGTGATTGGAGAGAGAGAGAGAGAGGGCTGTCATGGTGGGGCCGGCCACATGGGGAGAGGGAAAGAGGGTGAGGTGTGGGTGTGTGGGTTAGGGAAAAAGATAAATGTATTACCCCGATTCCCGTTAACACTAAATTCACCGGAAAAAGCCTTTTTCTTCGATATTTTCTAAACCGTTTTGGCAAACGATTTCATTTCAAAAACCAGATGATAAAATTTTATTTAATGTTTTATGATGCACAAAATTTGTTTCAACTCATTCCAATTTGTAATTTTCCCTAATTAAATATATTAGTGACGGCTTAAAATAATATTAAAATAATTAATTTCGGAAAATTTTTCAGAAAATTTAAAATTTCACAAGTGGCTCAATAAACACCAAATACTAGCAATTACATAGCTACAATATGTATATTTAATTTTATAATAAAGATATTTGCATTTTGACTTTTTACAGAAAACCCCCTTATTTTACCGTTTTTCGAAATTTCACCGAAACGATTTTCAAAACGTTACAAGACAGCTTCTTTTGCGGCATCGCAAGCAGCTATGTACTCCGCTTCCATCGTTGAGTCAGCAACGGTCTCCTGTTTGGAACTCTTCCAACAGACCGCCCCTCCATTGAGGGTAAAGACATAACCCGACATGGACTTGGAGTCATCTTTGTCACTCTGAAAGCCGGAGTCGGCAAAGGCCTCCATCTGGAGGTCTTTTCCGCCATATACTAAGAACATCTCCTTAGTCCTCCTTAGGTACTTGAGAATGTTCTTTACTGCTATCCAGTGATTCTCCCCTGGGTTTTCCTGATACCGGCTTACAACGCTCAATGCGTATGCTATATCTGGTCTGGTACATAACATCGCATACATTATAGAGCCTACCGCTGAAGCGTAAGGTATAATCGACATGCGATCCCTTTCCAAATCAGTCTTGGGAGACATCTCTTTGGAGAGGGTGATTCCGTGACAAGCCGGTAGGTTACCGTGCTTAGAATCTTCCATACTGAATCTTTTCAATATGGTGTCTATGTACCTGGACTGCGAAAGTCCCAACAACCTTTTAGATCTATCCCGATAGATCTGGATCCCCAGAATGTAGGTGGCATCTCCCAGGTCTTTCATGGAGAACTTCTGTGACAAGAATCTTTTGACTGACTGTAACATAGGAATATCATTTCCTATTAGGAGAATGTCATCCACGTACAAGACGAGGAATACTACAGCTCTTCCTACAATCTTTCTGTATATGCATGGTTCATCTGGATTTTTGATAAATTCAAATTCTTTGACAGTATCATCAAAACAGATGTTCCAACTCCGAGATGCCTGCTTTAGTCCATAAATGGACTTAAGCAACTTGCATACTTTACCGCTGCTCCCACTCTGAATGAATCCCTCTGGCTGATCCATATAGACGCTCTCTTCCAAATTTCCATTTAGAAAAGCCGTCTTTACGTCCATCTGCCAGATCTCATAATCGTGGAAGGCATCAATAGCAAGAAGGACCCTAATGGATTTTAGCATAGCTACTGGAGAAAAGGTTTCGTCATAATCCAAACCAGGTCTTTGACGGAAACCCTTTGCAACAAGTCTAGCTTTATAGGTTTCAACCTGTCCATCTACACCAATCTTCTTTCTGAAGATCCATTTGCATCCTACGGGTTTTACCCCATTTGGAGCAAAGTCCAAAGTCCATACTTTTTTAGTGTACATGGACTCCATTTCGGTCCGCATTGCATCCAGCAATTTTACTGAGTCACCGCTCTGAATGGCTTGCTGGAAGCTAGTAGGGTCATTATCATTAATGATGTAATCTTCTCGATCCCCGTCTATGAGAAAACCATAGTATCTCTCGGACGGATGAGACTGCCTACTACTTCTGCGGATATGTGCTGGTATGTCCCTTTCTTCTGAAACCTCTGGTTCTACCATACTTTCAGTTGTAGTTTGTGGTTATGGAATTTCTTCCAGTTCTATTTCGCTCCCACTTGTTTCCTTTTCTAAAAACTGATGTTCTAGAAAATGGGAATTACGAGAAACAAAAACCTTTTGTTCCTCTGCGTAATAGAAATAATATCCTTTGGAGTTCTTCGGATATCCCACAAACTTACATTATATTGATCATGCCTCGAGCTTGTCCACATGCTGCTTTTTAACAAAAGCTGGACATCCCCATATTTTCAGATGCTGAAGATGGGGTTTCTTCCCACTCCATATCTGATATGGCGTGGTAGGCACAGTCTTGGTAGGAGCCCGGTTCAAAAGGTATGCAGCTGATTCTAGTGCATATCCCCAGAATGATCGCGGCAACTCAGCGTTACTCATCACGGAACGTACCATATCCAATAGGGTTCGGTTCCGTCTCTCCGATACACCATTATGTTGTAGGGTGTGTAGGGTTCCTAGGCACGCAAATGAAGTCTCACAAGGCATCAACCATGCCAATTTCAAATTTTATGAGTGCCGAGAAACCCTAATACGGATCGTTAACTAGAATTTTAGGCGAAACAGGAAACTAATTAACGACTTAACTAAAAGTGAGAAGCTACAACCTTTGTAGATCCGGTTCTCCACTTCCCTAGCTCCACGTAGACGTCCTTCCGCTGTCCAAGTCGGATCTCGGACTCTGGCATCGGCTTCATCGGAGAAATGAGCGGAATAGTCGTCGGGTACGATGCCGAAGATGATCTACGTCGAGGTTACACAAGATCAAGCTCCAACTTCACCAAGTTGTGAAACTTGTGAAGAAAACACCCTATACTACTTGGCAAGAGGTAGAGGGTGAAGAAATAGAAGGTGGGTTCACTTTAGAATTTGTTTTCTCACACTTTTGCTCAACATGCCATTAATGGTGGCAAGCTTTATCTTTATCTCATGAAGAAGAAGAAGATGAAGATGATTATGATAAGTCTTTAAAATGAAAAATAAAATGAATACTTATCATAATGTAAACCATGGTTAGGTGTAGAGAATTAACTAAGGTTAGATGAATGGTTAGGGTTAAGCATGAAGACAAAATGGTCACTTTGGTCAAAGCTTCATGAAGCTTCAACAAGCTTCAAGAATGAAAGCAACCATTTTGTTTTCTTTTGCCATTTCTTTTTAATCCAAATTAAAAAGATAAAAGAATGAATAAATAAAAACCCTAACCATTTACTTAACCAAGGTTTAATTCTTTACACTTAACCAAATGAGCAAGTATCATCAAACATGATACATACATGTGCATAAAAGTATATCACATATACAACTTGCACATCAAGTGAGAAAATCCATTTAAAGTGAACCAATACTAGTTAATGCAAAGTAATATATCAAATATATAATTATACATTAAATCATTAAATCAACACTTGATTTAACGATCCGGTCATATCGCATATAACCGACTAATATCCTATGTATCGGCTTATCGAATCAATCCTTGATTCGATATCTAGGTTATATCGCATATAACCAATCGATACATTCATCGCGAGAATGAAATACGGTATCACATACACGCATTATTCTCGGTCCTGCACATATCTCATATGCACTCCTATTTCATTTCGCTTGAGCCAGGAAACCTCTGTGTAGGACTCTAAAGACTCGTCAATACGCCGGCAGCAGATGATGATCATATCAATCACCCACAAGCCGCAAGCGGTCTGCTAAACGTAACGGCCACCCGGGTATTGATCGATCAGAAGATCGACGAGCTATCCCGCTCACACTCCTGTGAATCTAACCAGTAACACTTACCGTACAGTCCGGTCTGTTCGTCTGATATGTCGCATATCAAGTCTAGGGGTGGTAAACGTCAGACCCCAATAACCGATAAGTCGTGCCGATGTGAGGCTCATAACGGGTCGAGAAACTACTGGTAACACATACCAGCAAATCTCTGATCAGCCCTGGCCAGGGACTTCCCTGTTACGGCCAATCGAGCACAGCGCAACATCAACCCCCAATACCGGGAGAGACGAAACCGCTCCTATCGCTCATTGCCTCCATGTGACTCGGGACTGTACCCGAAGACCACCGTTTTGCACGCCCTCATGGCCGTGGTAAGGTGGAGATCAAAGCACAGTGGGAATCACACAAGACTCTATGACGATCTCGGGTCTACAGATTAACCTGCACAAGTGTCACCTGAGAACTGCCATCTGACGTGAGGTATAATACCATCTAGGACTTCTCGGCGAGTCCGTCCAGTGTACCCAGTCTCCACTAAGCACCCGTATACCATCTCTGATGTCAAACACCAATGGATATGGGATCATCCATCGCCCATCTCATGGGTCGAGAGGCGTATACGCTAGTCTACACTGGTATATCGATGCCCCGTCTCGATACACCTACGACTAGGGAGCTTGAAGGATGTACCTATAGACTACCATGTCCCCACTAGTATGATCTGCATCATAGTCCAGGTAGCCAAGTACACATCCTAAGGGCTTTACCAACATGTAACTATAAGACTGTTAGTTATATGTATGCCCTAGAGGCCATTACTGTACATAGGATGTATATTGTAGTGGATGCTGGGACATATATAGGGAGGACTTTCTTGCTCGACATGATAGTATGCTATCTGGTTGCTCTTTACCTTAACGTGTATACTGATTGTCTCTCTGTTACATGTTGGTAAAGCCCTTAGGATGTGTGCTTGACTACCTGGACTATGATGAGGATCATACTAGTGGGGACATAGTAGTCCATAAGTACATCCTTCAAAGTCCCTAGTCGTGGGTATATCGAGATGGGGCATCGATATACCAGAGTAGACTAGCGTATACCTTCTCGACCCATACAGATGGGCGATGGATGATCCCATATCCATTGGTGTTTGACATCGGAGATGATATACGGGTGCTCTGTAGAGACTGGGTACACTGGACGGACTCGCCGAGAACTCCCAGATGGTATTATACCTCACGTCAGATGGCAGTTCTCAGGTGACACTGGTACAGAGTAGTCTGTTGACCCAAGATCGTCATAGAGTCTTGTGTGGTTCCCACTGTGCTTTGATTTCCATCTTACCACGTCTAAGAGGGCGTGCAAAACGGTTGTTTTTGGGTACAGTCCCGAGTCACATGGAGGCAATGAGCGATAGGAGGGGATTCGTCTCTCCCGGTATAGGGGGTTGATGTTGAGCTGTGTTCGATTGGCTATAACAGGAAATCCCTGGCCAGGGTTGCTGAGATTTACTGGTAAGTGTTACCAGTAGTTTCTCGAATTGTTATAGACCTCATATCGACACGACTTATCGAGCTATTGGGGTCTGACGTTTACCACCCCTAGGCAAGATATGCGACATATCAGACGATCAGACCGGACTGTACGGTAGTGTTACTGGTTGGATTCACTGGAGTGTGAGCAGGCTTGCTCGTCGATCTTCAGATCGCTCAATACCCGGATGGCCGTTACGTTTAGCAGACCGCTTGCGGCTTGTGGGTGCTTGATATGATCATCACCTGCTGCCGGCGTATTGACGAGTCTTTAGAGTCCTACACAGAGGTTTCCTGGCTCAAGCGAAACGAAATAGGAGCGCATATGAGATATGTGCGGGACCGAGAATAATGCGTGTATGTGATACCGTATTTCATTCTCGCGATCAATGTGTCGAATGGTTGTATGCGATATAACCTAGTTATCGATTCAAGCGTTGATTCGATAAGCCGATACATTGTATACTAGTCGGTTGTGTGCGACATGACCGGATCATTGAATCAAGTGTTGATTTAATGATTTAATGCATATTTATATATTTGATATATTACTTTGCATTAACTAGTATCGGTTCACTTTAAATGGATTTTCTCACTCGGATGTGCGCATTGCATATGCGATATGATTTTGTGCACTTGCTTGTATCATGTTTGATGATACATGCCTTTTGGTTAAGTGTAAAGAATTAAACCTTGGTTAATGAAATGGTTAGGGTTTACTATTTCCTTATTCATTTATTCATTTACTTATTCTTTTGGAAATAGAAAAGCAAATGAGAAAATGGTGGCTTGTTTTGTTCATGAAGCTTCATGAAGACTTTGACCAAGTGACCATTTTGTCTCATGCTTAACCCTAACCATCCCACTAACCATGATTTATTCTATACACTTGACCATGGTTTGGTCATGATAAGTATTCTTTTAATTTTCTTTTTGGAATTAACTTATCATAACATTTCTTCTTCTTCTTCCTTGAACTCAAGAAGAAAACCTTGACTTCATCAATGGTGGATTGATGAAACAAGTGAGAAATCCAATTCTAAAGTCTACCCACTTCCTATTTCTTCATCCTCTACCTCTTGCCAAGTAGTAGAGTGTGTTTCCTTCATAAGTTTTCATGGCTTGGTGAAGGTGGAGCTTGATCTAGTGATACTTCGACGTAGATCATCTTCGGCACGTCGTCGATGACCTAGCCCGCCCATTTCTCCGATGAAGCCGACGCAAGAGCCCGGATTTCGTTTTGGACAGCGAGGACACTTCATCATGGAGCTATGGAGGTGGAGAACCGGATCTACAAAGGTTGTATTTCCGTTACTCTTAGTTAAGTAGTTAACTAGTTGCTTTTTCGCCTAGAAATCTAGCCAACGATCCGTATTAGGGTTTCTCGGCACCCCGTATTTTTGAAATTGGCATGGTTGATGCCTTGTGAGACCTCTAGTGTGTGTCTAGGAACCCTACAGTGGTATCAGAGCCTAGCTAGAGCCTTAGGCGAAGTCCAGACGAAGTTTGAAACCCGAACGAACCCGAAACCCCAACTCAAATGTGCTCTCTGGACGTTTTCTGAAAACGTGGATTTTTCCAAATTAAAAATTCGTAAAAAATTAAGCAGGAAAACCTAAGAATTACGATACAAAATTTTTCCATTGAAGCTTCCAGAGCGCGGCGGAACCGCGGCATAAGCCCTGCTTATGCGGCGGTTCCGCGGCCATATTATTGTATTGTCCTATAATTTTTGTACAGTAATTCATGTTTTCGGGTGTTGGATTTTCTGGGATTTTTTAATATTTATTCAAGAGTTGAATTTTCTGGGATTGTTTTGGGGATTCGGTGTTTCGATCGGAGTATCAAATTTTGTCTGTGTGGCTTTCCGGATAAATTTTAGAATTTGTTAAAAAGTTCGACCGGATATAAATACCCAATTTTTCCCCTGTCGGGAAATTTCCAAGTGTTGGATTTTTCCGTAGTTTAACGACGTTCTAAGTAGTGCAAGTAACGCGATGGACCCTCTAGAAGACAACAAACCTTAACTCGATTATGTGACCGTCTTGAACTGCCCTTTGAACCTTCGGGTTTGGGGCAGTACGGCGTGTCACATGTGAGGCGCTGGCTTGACCCTTCTACGGCTGGACCGTTGGTACTGAGGCACGAACGGAATGTTGTTAGACTTGTTTCATGTGTTGATCTGTATCGGGAAAACTCGGGTGTTCGATTGTTCGATCGGAAAGTTTGACATTTTCTGTTTATCCGGAATGTGATACAACAATTGGAATTCACAAAAGTTATGAGATAACTGAATGAATGTTATAAACATAGCAGTTTAGTCTCACTTGATCGGTTGCCACGGAATTTTGATGTGATCAAAAGTCCGTCGCAATCACGTAGCGTACGCGGATACTCGCCGGATAAACTTAATAGACAGCCTCACTCCATAGCCCCGACCAAGTGACTGTAGGAGAACCCCGTAGCCGAAAGCATCCGTTCGGGTGCTCGCGGTAGCGGTGTTTCGCCTTGGTGCACTTCGTCGTCGGTATCGGGGGTGCGACCGCCTACTGAAGTTTGCGACGAGCATTCGATCAGGATGTCGGGAATCTTGTTGAATTCCCCGACTTGATATTGAAAAGTGTTTTCGATAATGAGACTAAAATGCGGAGTTTATAACTGTTAGGCATGTGATGTCTAAGTAATTCATTTGATTAGGCATGCGATGTCTATGCAGATTGCGGATTCCAACTGTTGTAGTTTTACACTTTCTTTTCTGTGACCGTAAGTGTAATATGTGATATCGCCGGTTTCATTGCTATATGTCAACGACAATTGGGATGCACATGTTTACTTACGTTGATGACATGTGATGTTATGTGTTGCTGGATATGTTATATTGGATCGTCGTGTTTGAATGGCCGGGGGGTTTTTATGTGAGATGAGTGTTTTTCATTTTCATTCATGTAAAAACTTGTATGTAATATTCTTTTATTGGGGCACTTCCAGGTTGCGGAAGTTGTCACCTTTTGTATATTATTTACTTTTCCGCACTAGGATAGACCCAAGGAGGAGGGCACAAGTAACCGGGTTCTGGAGTCCAGTAGGAGACCAACTCGAGGAGTCGAGGCCGGGTCTCCTAACTCTAGAATTGGTAGGGTTGCTTGCCGCTCTCGTAGGGGTCCAGGGGTGTGGGTTTGGCTATTCATCACGACTGTGGAATCCGTGTTTTATACTGGCTCGTATTGAAAACACGGACGTCCTAGTATATCCAATATTTCATATGTTTCTTCTGCTGCGATATCTGTGATGTGATCATGTGATGTTCTGTGATAGATACAGTATATAGTATATATGATATATTATATAGCCGTTACTTATGTTTTACACCCGCTCTAGCCCTGCCCCGCTCTGTCGTTAGTTACCTAACCTAACGGTGCACGAGGGGACATCGAGGCGAATGCGGATGGCATAAGTGTACGTCGTATTTATCTGTGATGTTTAGGTACATTAAATGATGGGACTTCATTAATGTGATTAATGAAAGAAAAGAAACCTAAGATGTTGTAGAATCGAATTTCAAAATAAAACAGGTAGCTACAGTTCTTGCTTTGCACAGCGGTATATATGATATATCCTGCACCTTATTCGATAAGGAAATGACCGAGATCCCTTCACCGGGAGTGACTCCTTTAGCGATAACTGGCAGATGCTACACACTCGGTTTGTCTTTTGATTGCTTTTAAGAGTTTTTGCTTTGCACAGAGATATATATGATATATCCCGCACCTCATTCGACGAGGAAAGGACCGACGATCCCTTCACCGGGAGTGACTCCTTTAGCAAAACTAGAAAAGCCTCAAAAACATTCCATTTCAAAATTCATTCGATCCTACAACAATATCAAGTTCATTACGCAATAGGTTTTCAGAAAAACCTGTCGTAGCCCTCCGTCATTTCAGATAAATCCTGTTTAGTATTCGTCCTGCGTTTGTTGACCTTGTCAAGGCGCAGTGTGCGGTAGCTAACCAGTATTTATCTGCTTATGCATATGATGCAGATTGGGTTAGGGTAGTCGTGCGGCCTTGTTGACCTTATCAAGGGTCGTGCGGGTGGGTTTGATTCAATCAAGAAATAACGGGTTGAACTTGACTTGCGGTCTATGGTTTGTTGACCTTGTCAAGGTCATAGATCGTTCGGGGCAAAATATTATCGGGAATTTCAAGTGTTGAAATTTGCAATGAGATTGCATACCTTCTATGAGATAGTTGGATCCCGATACCCGCTGCGAGTAAGAGTTACTCCTGGGAGAGTTTTATACATTACAATTAGCCGATCAAGTAGGTGTCTAGAAAGGTGTCAACGGGGTTACGCCTCTGGGAAAATGAGGTTTACATTAATTAGGTTCGTGCGAAAGCACGAGGGACCTCCCTCAAAGTACCGACACTGGCTTGGCTGAAAGATTGGCGAACTTGTAGTGTGTAATTAATCCCGGCTAGTCTTTCCTTTTAGGGTTTGAAGGAAGATTTGATAAAAAGCAGTGGGAGCCATCCTGATTAGATAAAATAATAACCAATCTCTTCTTGCAAGAGCGCACGCTGAGTGTTTTCTTCTCTCTCTCTCCTGGTAGCGACCATATCACGCCTTAATCAAGATAATAATACGGATTATTGACCGAACCCGCTTGTTATACTGAGCTGGGGAACGTTGGTCCCGCTCCAACTTATAATTGTTATAAGACAGAGCAGGAAATTGGGGAATACCAGATTTCCCGTGCCGCCCAAACGAAGAGAGGGCATGTTGATGCATCATCTTCGGGTGTGTTCATTACAAAGAACTGTTTCTCAGTATCCTCCGCATCCTGGGTATATGATACCGGATCAGGATCCCAGATATGTAATCTGTTACATAGGGCTACAAAAGGGTAGAAAAACTGAGAACGGGTGATAAGTTTCATGAGGCAGAAAACGGGGCAAGTGTTGCAGCCAAGTCTGTCGGTCACTGTCACCCTGTATTACCAATACATTGATTCTGGACGAATGTTATTAGATACCGAACCTGATATACAAAATCATATCAGTCTCTTTATTAGTAAAGAAATGATAAAATTTTGTATTGTTGGATAATGTTTTGAACATTTCCTATATCAAAAGTTGATCGGTTCAGGCACGTTATCTAAAAGCATTAATGTTCTAAATCAAACTACAGTTCTTAGTATATAGAACACACACAAGAGGAAGAGTTCAGAAATGAACGAATTCTTCTTGAGGTATTGTAGACTAGGTCAGATCAATGTGACCCGACTAGCTAGAGTTACATATAGATGCATATTTAAATCAGTTTGAATTTACATCTTGTGAAACTCGCCGGTCATGTCACAAAGATAAGATGACCATAGCTCTGTTTATTGGAAACAGAGAAAGAGTTAGTGAACTCTTGGGACTGATACATGATGATGTATGTAAGGTCTCCTGTCTACACATGCCAGGACTGATTCTTTATACTTCATTATATTCTCTGATAATCTCTCAAGATTCAGATCTATGTTCCTGTTGAAACACAAGTCCGAATCTTTTGAGATATTCACAGAATATAAGTTAGAAGTAGAGAACCAAAATACGGGTATAAGTATTATGTCTTTTGATGAGATCAAGGAGGAGAATACTTGAGCACGGAATTCTTGGAATTTTCTAAAGGAGAATGAGATTCTCTCTCAGCATTACTCCTCCGTATACACCATTGCACGATGGTATGTCGGGGCGGAGCAGATACACCCTATTTGATATGGTGTGCTCTATGATGAGTAATACTGAGTTACCTTTTTCCTTAGGGGGTTATGCACTTGAGAAGTTGCATACCTATTGAATAGGGTCCCGATCAAATCAGTAGCCTACCACTTCATATGTGATATGGAAAGGGAATAGCCCATCTCTTAAGTCAGTTAAGATTTGGGGTTGTCCGGCCAATGTCTAAAAGCAAAATCCGGACAAGCTCGAGGCAACGTCTGTTATGTACAATTGGAAATGTTCCAGCTATAAAAAATACAGCAGATGATTTGGTACAACCAAAGGATTCAGTAGATACCAACGAACCTCAGCCTCTCCGCCGATCTAGTAGGATTCCTCACCCACCTGAGAGATACTTCTGTTTCTCTATGACAGTGGGAGCGAGGATTGCATCATGAGATGATGACCCAACTAGTTTCGAGCTGGCCATCAGGAGTGTGACTATGTAAGAATGGCTGGATGCTTAGCGATCTGAGATGGAATCCTTATATACCAACAAAGTATGGACTTTAGTTGCTATATCTGAAGGGTTAAATCCCCATCAGGAGCAAGTATATCTTGAGAAGATTACTTGGTGTACATGGAAAGGTTGAGACTTTCAAAGATAGACTTGTTAAAGGTTTTCATCATCAACCAGGCGTGGATAGTGGTGAAACCTCTTCAAGTAGCTATGCTTAAGTCCATCCAGATCCTACTTGCCACGGCTACATACCATAACTACGATATCTGGCGGTTGGGTGCCATGACTGCTTTTCTAAATGATGTTTTAGAAGAGTGTGTCTATAAGTACATAGCCAGAGGGCCTCGTAGACAGTAGGAGCAGCGAAAATGTGTGCAAGATGCTTTATACGATAAAGCAGGCATCGCGGAGTTGGAACATCTGTTTTGATGGATTAGTCAAAGAAGTTGACATCATCAAAATGGTAGATGAACCTTGTATATACAAAAAGGTAGTAGGGAGTATGGTGACGATCCTCGTAGAGTACGTGGATGACATACTCTTGATAAGAAAGGAGTTTCTTATGCTACGCTCGATCAATCTCCGTTTATCACAATGATTCTGCATATAGGATCAATGTGATACCTCCTATATCCTGATTTTGGATCTATGAGATAGATCTAATTGGATGTTAGGATACTCACTAGTAGTAGTGAGATGGTATCAATCGATCCTGGGGAGAATCACTGGAAGTGTTCCAGAGTGATAAAGACGACTGAATGTCAGTCGCAGGCATTGTCTTTACCCTCAGTAAAGGGACGGTATGTTGGAAGAGTTCCAAGCTAGATACCGTGACATACTAGACGATAAAGGCAGGATACATCGCTACTTAAGATGCTACCAAAGAGGCTGTTTGGATGTATAATGGTTCATGAGATGAACTATGTTCCTACCATTGTGAGACAATGGAGTTGTGGCTTATGCCAAGGAACGCCGGTCCCATCAGTGATCCAGACTTATTCTAAGGCAGTATCACCTGATCATGGAGATGGTTGATCTCCAGGGTAATCGAGGCAAGGAGAGCAGACTTAGAGGATAACGCAGCGGATCCACTCACGAAGGCCTATTCCCAGAGAGAGACTTTTATGGGATGGTTGAGTATGAGATACTACAACCACTGCTACAGATGGCCCTAGTGCAAGTGGGAGATTGTTAGTTATATGTATGCCCTAGAGGCCATTACTGTACATAGGATGTATATTGTAGTGGATGCTGGGACATATATAGGGAGGACTTTCTTGCTCGACATGATAGTATGCTATCTGGTTGCTCTTTACCTTAACGTGTATACTGATTGTCTTTCTGTTACATGTTGGTAAAGCCTTTAGGATGTGTGCTTGACTACCTGGACTATGATGCGGATCATACTAGTGGGGACATGGTTGTCCATAAGTACATCCTTCAAAGTCCCTAGTCGTGGGTATATCGAGATGGGGCATCGATATACCAGAGTAGACTAGCGTATACCTTCTCGACCCATACAGATGGGCGATGGATGATCCCATATCCATTGGTGTTTGACATCGGAGATGATATACGGGTGCTCAGTAGAGACTGGGTACACTGGACGGGCTCGCCGAGAACTCCCAGATGGTATTATACCTCACGTCAGATGGCAGTTCTCAGGTGACACTGGTACAGAGTAGTCTGTTGACCCAAGATCGTCATAGAGTCTTGTGTGGTTCCCACTGTGCTTTGATTTCCATCTTACCACGTCCAAGAGGGCGTGCAAAACGATGGTTTTTGGGTACAGTCCCGAGTCACATGGAGGCAATGAGCGATAGGAGGGGATTCGTCTCTCCCGGTATAGGGGGTTGATGTTGCGCTGTGTTCGATTGGCTATAACAGGAAATCCCTGGCCAGGGTTGCTGAGATTTACTGGTAAGTGTTACCAGTAGTTTCTCGAATTGTTATAGACCTCATATCGACACGACTTATCGAGCTATTGGGGTCTGACGTTTACCACCCCTAGGCAAGATATGCGACATATCAGACGATCAGACCGGACTGTACGGTAGTGTTACTGGTTGGATTCACTGGAGTGTGAGCGGGCTTGCTCATCGATCTTCAGATCGCTCAATACCCGGGTGGCCGTTACGTTTAGCAGACCGCTTGCGGCTTGTGGGTGCTTGATATGATCATCACCTGCTGCCGGCGTATTGACGAGTCTTTAGAGTCCTACACAGAGGTTTCCTGGCTCAAGCGAAACGAAATAGGAGCGCATATGAGATATGTGCGGGACCGAGAATAATGCGTGTATGTGATACCGTATTTCATTCTCGCGATCAATGTGTCGAATGGTTGTATGCGATATAACCTAGTTATCGATTCAAGCGTTGATTCGATAAGCCGATACATTGTATACTAGTCGGTTGTGTGCGACATGACCGGATCATTGAATCAAGTGTTGATTTAATGATTTAATGCATATTTATATATTTGATATATTACTTTGCATTAACTAGTATCGGTTCACTTTAAATGGATTTTCTCACTCGGATGTGCGCATTGCATATGCGATATGATTTTGTGCACTTGCTTGTATTATGTTTGATGATACATGCCTTTTGGTTAAGTGTAAAGAATTAAACCTTGGTTAATGAAATGGTTAGGGTTTACTATTTCCTTATTCATTTATTCATTTACTTATTCTTTTGGAAATAGAAAAGCAAATGAGAAAATGGTGGCTTGTTTTGTTCATGAAGCTTCATGAAGACTTTGACCAAGTGACCATTTTGTCTCATGCTTAACCCTAACCATCCCACTAACCATGATTTATTCTATACACTTGACCATGGTTTGGTCATGATAAGTATTCTTTTAATTTTCTTTTTGGAATTAACTTATCATAACATTTCTTCTTCTTCTTCCTTGAACTCAAGAAGAAAACCTTGACTTCATCAATGGTGGATTGATGAAACAAGTGAGAAATCCAATTCTAAAGTCTACCCACTTCCTATTTCTTCATCCTCTACCTCTTGCCAAGTAGTAGAGTGTGTTTCATTCATAAGTTTTCATGGCTTGGTGAAGGTGGAGCTTGATCTAGTGATGCTTCGACGTAGATCATCTTCGGCACGTCGTCGATGACCTAGCCCGCCCATTTCTCCGATGAAGCCGACGCAAGAGCCCGGATTTCGTTTTGGACAGCGAGGACACTTCATCATGGAGCTATGGAGGTGGAGAACCGGATCTACAAAGGTTGTATTTCCGTTACTCTTAGTTAAGTAGTTAACTAGTTGCTTTTTCGCCTAGAAATCTAGCCAACGATCCGTATTAGGGTTTCTCGGCACCCCGTATTTTTGAAATTGGCATGGTTGATGCCTTGTGAGACCTCTAGTGTGTGCCTAGGAACCCTACAAAGATAGTTTAAAGAGACTAGTGTACATGTTAAGATAAAGTGCAACCAGATAGCATACTATCATATCGAGCAAGAAAGTCATCTCTATATACGTCCAAGCATCCAATATAATATACATCATCTGTACAATACTGGCCTCTAGGGCATACATACAACTAACAATCTCCCACTTGCACTAGGGCCAGCTGCTGTAGTATCGCATACCGTGCATCCCGAAGAGTCTCTCAAACTGTATCTGGGGAATGGCCTTCGTGAGTGGATCCGCCGTGTTTTTCTTCGTGTCAACCCTCCTGACCTCGATCTCCCGGCGATCAACTATCTCCCGGATGAGGTGATACCGCCTAAGAATATGCCTGGATCGCTGATGGGACCTGGGTTCCTTGGCCAACGCCACCGCTCCATTGTTATCACAATACAAAGGTATTGGATGCTCAATGGATGGAACCACTCCAAGTTCATTAATGAACTTCTTGATCCAGACAGCCTCTTTGGCAGCATCGTTGGCAGCGATGTATTCAGCCTCCATCGTCGAGTCTGCCACGGTTTCCTGCTTGGAACTCTTCCAGCTAATCGCCCCTCCGTAAAGGGTAAAGACAAATCCCGACTGCGACTTAGAGTCGTCCTTATCACTCTGGAAGCTCGAATCGGTAAAGGACTCCACTTGGAGTTCTCCGTTACCATACACCAAGAGCATCTCTTTAGTCCTTCGCAAGTACTTGAGAATGCTCTTCACAGCTGTCCAGTGACTCTCTCCAGGATTAGCTTGATACCTGCTCACTACACTTAGTGAGTATGCTACATCGGGTCTGGTACATAGCATCGCGTACATGATAGAGCCTACAGCCGAAGGATAGGGTATCCCTTGCATGCGAGCTCTCTCCAAATCAGTCTTGGGAGACATCTCTTTGGAGAGAGTGACTCCAGAGATCGTGGGCAAGTTCCCACACTTGGATTCTTCCATACTAAACCTCTTTAGTATGGTGTCAATGTACCTAGATTGGGACAATCCCAATATCCGTTTGGATCTATCTCTATAGATCCTAATACCCAATATGCAGGAGGCATCACCAAGATCTTTCATTGAGAATCTTTATGATAAGAAGAGCTTGACCGATTGCAGCATAGGAATATCATTTCCTATCAAGAGTATGTCGTCCATGTACAATACGAGGAAGACAACCTTACTCTCTGCTACCTTCTTGTAGATACAAGGTTCATCTGGGTTTTTGACGAAATCAAACTCTTTGATAACGACGTCAAAGAAGATGTTCCAACTCCGCGATGCTTGCTTTAATCCATAAATGGATTTAAGCAGCTTGCACACCTTCCCGCTGCTCCCACTGTCTACGAAGCCCTCTGGCTGAGTCATATACACGCACTCTTCTAAATCACCGTTTAGAAAGGCGGTCTTAACATCCATTTGCCAGATTTCGTAATCATGATATGCAGCGATGGCAAGCATGATCCGGATGGATTTAAGCATAGCCACTGGAGAAAAGGTTTCGTCATAGTCCACACATGATCTTTGACGAAAGCCTTTTGCAACAAGTCTAGCTTTGAAAGTCTCCACTTTCCCATCTACACCAATTTTTTTCTTGAAGATCCACTTGCTCCCAATGGGTTTTACCCCTTCAGGAGCAACTTCCAAAGTCCATACTTTGTTGGTGTACATGGATTCCATCTCGGACCGCATAGCATCCAGCCATTTCACTGAGTCCCTACTCGTGATGGCTTGCTTGAAGCTAGTTGGGTCATCATCCTCCATGATGCAATCCTCGCTTCCACCATCCATGAGAAAACCGTAGTATCTCTCAGGTGGGTGAGTAACCCTACTAGATCGGCGGAGTGGCTGGGGTTCATTGGGAACTACTGAATCCTCTGGTTCAACCAAATCTTCTGTCGTAGTTTGTATTGCTGGAACCTCTTCTAGTTCTTCCTCCTTGCCACTAATCTCTTTTTCAAGAAATTCCTTTTCTAAAAAGGTGGCATGTCGAGAAACAAACACTTTTTGTTCCTCGATGTGGTAGAAGATATACCCGCGCGAATGTTTGGGATATCCAATAAACTTACACAGAATGGACCTTGCCGCGAGTTTGTCCGGATTTTGCGTTTTTACATATGCCGGACAACCCCATATCTTAACATAATTAAGACATGGTCTCTTTCCTTTCCATATCTCATATGGAGTGGTTGGCACGGATTTGGTGGGAACCGTATTCAATAGGTCTGCAGCTGTTTCCAGTGCATATCCCCAGAAGGAAATAGGTAACTCAGCTGTGCTCATCATAGAGCGCACCATATCTAATAGGGTGCGGTTCCTCCGTTCTGATACACCGTTGTGTTGTGGTGTATATGGAGGAGTCAGCTGAGAGAGAATCCCATTCTCTTTTAGGAAGTCTAGGAATTCATTGCTCAAGTATTCTCCTCCTCGATCAGATCGTAGGATTTTAATACTTTTTCCGGTTTGGTTTTCGACTTCTTGTTTATATTCTCTAAATTTCTCAAAAGCTTCTGATTTGTGTTTCATCAGGAACACATATCCGAATCTAGAGAGATCGTCAGTGAATGTAATGAAGTACGAAGAACCATTCCTGGCATGTGTAGACATAGGACCACATACATCACTATGTATCAGTCCCAAGAGTTCAGTAACTCTTTCTCCGTGTCCCGTAAACGGAGTTTTGGTCATCTTGCCTTTGAGACATGACTGGCAAGTGTCATAAGTTGAAAATTCAAACGGATTTAAATATCCATCCTTATGCAACTTAGCCCGTCGTGTCGCATTGATGTGACCCAGTCTACAATGCCACAAGAAGGATTCGTTCAGTTCAGAATTCTTCCTCTTGTGTGTGTTTGTTATGCTCAAAACTGTTGATTGATTTAGAACATAAATGCCATTGCACAACGTGCCTGATCCAACCAACTTTTGGTTACGGAAAATGTTCATAACATTGTCCTGTAATACAAAATTATATCCCTCTTTACTCAATAAAGAAACTGATATAATGTTGCATATCAGGTTCGGCATGTAATAGCATTCGTTCAGAACCAATGTATTACCAGTTGGCAATGCAAGGTGATATTCCCCGACAGTCTTAGCTGCAACAATTGCACCATTTCCAACTTTAATGTCTTTATCACCTTCTCCAAGTTCTCTACCTTTCCTGAGCCCATGTAACTGATTACATATATGGGATCCTGACCCGGTATCTAATACCCAGGACGTGGAGCAAATGGAGAAACAGTTCTCTGTAACGAACACACCCGAAGAAAATGCATCACCATGTACTTTCTTCAATCGGGTGGCATGAGAATCCTGGTATTCCCCTATATCCTGTTCAGTCCTATAACTCTTATAAGAAAGAACGGAACCAACGTTCCCCAGCACAGTATAACATGCGGGTTCGGTCAATACATCCATATTATTATCTTTATTAGGGCATGACATGGTCGCTACCTGGAGAGAGAGAGAGAAGAAAACACTTTAGCGTATGCTCGTGCAAGATCAGATTGGTTATTATCTTATCTAATCAGGATGGCTCCCACTGGTTTTTATCAAATCTTCCTTCAAACCCTAAAAGGAAAGACTAGTCGGGATTAATTACACCCTACAACTTCGTCGATCTTTCAGCCAGGCCAGTGTCGGTACTTTGAGGGAGGTTCCCCGTGCTTTCGCATGGACCTAATTAAAGTAAACCTCGTTTTCCCAGAGGCGTAACCCCGTTGACACCTTTCTAGACACCTACTTGATCGACTAATTGTAATGTGCAAAACTCTCCCAGGAGTAACTCTTACTCGCAGTGGGTATCGGGATCCAACTATCTCATAGAAGGTATGCAATCTCATTGCAAATTTCAACACTTGAAATTCCTGATAATATTTTTCCCCTAGCGTCCTATGATCTTGACGCAGGCCAACAAACCATAGTGCGCTAGTCAAGTTCAACCTGTCATTTCCTGATTGAATTAAACCCACCCGCACGACCCTTGACGCAGGCCAACAAAGTCGCACGACTACCCTAATCCAATCTGCATCATATGCATAAGCAGATAAATACTAGTTAGCTACCGCACACTACGCCTTGACGCAGGCCAACAAACATAGCACGAATACTAACTACTACTTATCTGAAATGATGGAGGGCTACGACAGGTTTTTCTGAAAACCTATTGCGTAATGAACTTGATATCGTTGTAGAATCAAATGAAGTTTTGAAATGGAGTGATTTTGAGGCTTTTCTAGTTTTGCTAAAGGGGTCACTCCCGGTGAAGGGATCGTCGGCCCTTTCCTCGTCGAATGAGGTGCGGGATATATCATATATATCACTGTGCAAAGCAAAAAGTCAAAAGCAATCAAAAGCAAACCGAGTGTATAGCATCTTCCAGTTATTGCTAAAGGGGTCACTCCCGGTGAAGGGATCTCGGTCCTCTCCTTATCGAATAAGGTGCAGGATATATCACATATACCGCTGTGCAAAGCAAGAACTGTAGCTACCTGTTTTATTTAAAATTTGATTCTACAACATCTTAGGTTCCTTTTCTTTCATTAATCACATTAATGAAGTCCCATCATTTAAGTCACCTAACCATCACAGATAAATACGACGTACACTTATGCCATCCGCATTCGCCTCGATGTCCCCTCGTGCACCGTTAGGTTAGCTAACTAACGACAGAGCAGGGCAGGGCTAGTGCGGGTGCAAAACATAAGTAACGTCTATATAATATATCATATATACTATATACTGTATCTATCACAGAACATCACATGATCACATCACAGATATCGCAGCAGAAGAAACATATGAAACATTGGATATACTAGGACGTCCATGTTTTCAATACGAGCCAGTATAAAACACGGATTCCACGGTAGTGATGAATAGCCAATCCCACACCCCTAGACCCCTACGAGAGCGGCAAGCAACCCTACCAATTCTAGGGTTAGGAGACCCGGACTCGACTCCTCGAGATGGTCTCCCACTGGACCCTTGAACCTGGTTACTTGTGCTCCCCTCCTTGGGTCTATCCTAATGCGGAAAAGTAAATAATATACAAAAGGTGACATCTTCCGCAACCTGGAAGTGTCCCAATAAAAGAATATTACATACAAGTTTTTACATGAATGAAAATGAAAAACACTCATCTCACATAAAAACCCCCGGCTATTCGAACACGACGATCCAATATAACATATCCCGCAACACATAACATCACATGTCATCAACGTAAGTAAGTATGCATACCCCAATTATCGTTGACGTATAGCAACGAAACCGGCGATATCAACATACTACACTTACGGTCACAGAAAAGAAAGTGTAAAACTACAACAGTTGGAATCCGCAACCTCTTTAGACATCGCATGCCTAATCAAATGAAATACTTAGACATCACATGCCTAACAATTATAAACCCCGCATTTTAGTCTCATCATCGAAAACTCTTTTCAATATTAAGTGAAACTAAACCGCTAGATTTATAACATTCATTCAGTTATCTCATAACTGTTTGTGAATTCCAATTATTGTATCCCATTCCGGATAAATAGAAAATATTAAACTTTCCGATCGAACATTCGAACACCCAAGTTTTCCCGAAACCGATCAACACATGAAATAAGTTCAAAGATATTCACTTCATGCCTCAGTACCAACGGTCCAGCCGTAGAAGGGTCAAGCCAACGCCTCACATGTGGCACGCCGTACTGCCCCAAACCCGAAGGTTCAAAGGGCAGTTCAAGACGGTCACATAATTGAGTTAAGGTTTGTTGTCTTCTAGAGGGACCATCGCGTTACTTGCACTACTTAGAACGTCATTAAACTACGGAAAAGTCCAACAATTGGAAATTTCCCGGCAGGGGAAAGATTGGGTATTTACATCCGGTCGAACTTTTTAACATATTCTAAAATTATCCGGAAAAACACATAGACAAAGTTTGATAATCCGATTGAATATTCGATTCCCAATACAACCCCAGAAAACTCAACTCTTGAGTTCAGATTAAAAACTCCCAGAAAACTCAGAATCACAAACAACAAATTACTGTGCAAAATTGGAAGGCTGACGTCACCAAATGGCCGCGGAACAGTTCCGCCGCTCTTTGGACGTATCGTTTGGAAAATTTTGCACCGTAATTCTTAGAATTCCCTGCTGAATTTTTAAAGAATTTTTAATCTGGAAAAAACTCAGTTTTTAGAAAAAGTCCAGAGAGCGTGAAAAAAATATGGTTTCGGGTTCGATCGGGTTTCAAACATCGTCTAAGCATCGCCTAAGGCTCTAGCTAGTCTCTGATACCACTGTAGGGTTCCTAGGCACGCAAATGAAGTCTCACAAGGCATCAACCATGCCAATTTCAAATTTTATGAGTGCCGAGAAACCCTAATACGGATCGTTAACTAGAATTTTAGGCGAAACAGGAAACTAGTTAACGACTTAACTAAAAGTGAGAAGCTACAACCTTTGTAGATCCGGTTCTCCACTTCCCTAGCTCCACGTAGACATCCTCCCGCTGTCCAAGTCGGATCTCGGACTCTGGCATCGGCTTCATCGGAGAAATGAGTGGAATAGTCGTCGGGTACGATGCCGAAGATGATCTACGTCGAGGTTACACAAGATCAAGCTCCAATTTCACCAAGTTGTGAAACTTGTGAAGAAAACACCCTATACTACTTGGCAAGAGGTAGAGGGTGAAGAAATAGGAGGTGGTTCACTTTAGAATTTGTTTTGTCACACTTTTGCTCAACATGCCATTAATGGTGGCAAGCTTTTTCTTTATCTCATGAAGAAGAAGAAGATGAAGATGATTATGATAAGTCTTTAAAATGAAAAAGAAAATGAATACTTATCATAATGTAAACCATGGTTAGGTGTAGAGAATTGAATAAGGTTAGATGAATGGTTAGGGTTAAGCATGAAGACAAAATGGTCACTTTGGTCAAAGCTTCATGAAGCTTCAACAAGCTTCAAGAATGAAAGCAACCATTTTGTTTTCTTTTGCCATTTCTTTTTAATCCAAATTAAAAAGATAAAAGAATGAATAAATAAAAACCCTAACCATTTACTTAACCAAGGTTTAATTCTTTACACTTAACCAAATGAGCAAGTATCATCAAACATGATACATACATGTGCATAAAAGTATATCACATATACAACTTGCACATCAAGTGAGAAAATCCATTTAAAGTGAACCAATACTAGTTATTGCAAAGTAATATATCAAATATATAATTATACATTAAATCATTAAATCAACACTTGATTTAACGATCCGGTCATATCGCATATAACCGACTAGTATCCTATGTATCGGCTTATCGAATCAATCCTTGATTCGATATCTAGGTTATATCGCATATAACCAATCGATACATTCATCGTGAGAATGAAATACGGTATCACATACACGAATTATTCTCGGTCCTGCACATATCTCATATGCACTCCTATTTCATTTCGCTTGAGCCAGGAAACCTCTGTGTAGGACTCTAAAGACTCGTCAATACGTCGGCAGCACATGATGATCATATCAATCACCCACAAGCCGCAAGCGGTCTGCTAAACGTAACGGCCACCCGGGTATTGATCGATCAGAAGATCGACGAGCTAGCCCGCTCACACTCCTGTGAATCTAACCAGTAACACTTACCGTACAGTCCGGTCTGTTCATCTGATATGTCGCATATCAAGTCTAGGGGTGGTAAACGTCAGACCCCAATAACCGATAAGTCGTGCCGATGTGAGGCTCATAACGGGTCGAGAAACTACTGGTAACACTTACCAGCAAATCTCTGATCAGCCCTGGCCAGGGACTTCCCTGTTACGGCCAATCGAGCACAGCGCAACATCAACCCCCAATACCGGGAGAGACGAAACCCCTCCTATCGCTCATTGCCTCCATGTGACTCGGGACTGTACCCAAAGACCACCGTTTTGCATGCCCTCATGGACGTTGTAAGGTGGAGATCAAAGCACAGTGGGAATCACACAAGACTCTATGACGATCTCGGGTCTATAGACTAACCTGCACAAGTGTCACCTGAGAACTGCCATCTGACGTGAGGTATAATACCATCTGGGAGTTCACGGCGAGTCCGTCCAGTGTACCCAGTCTCCACTGAGCACCCGTATACCATCTCTGATGTCAAACACCAATGGATATGGGATCATCCATCGCCCATCTCATGGGTCGAGGGGCGTATACGCTAGTCTACACTGGTATATCGATTCCCCGTCTCGATACACCCACGACTAGGGACCTTGAAGGATGTACCTATAGACTACCATGTCCCCACTAGTATGATCTGCATCATAGTCCAGGTAGTCAAGTACACATCCTAAGGACTTTACCAACATGTAACTATAAGACAGTTTAAAGAGACTAGTGTACATGTTAAGATAAAGTGCAACCAGATAGCATACTATCATATCGAGCAAGAAAGTCATCTCTATATACGTCCAAGCATCCAATATAATATACATCATCTGTATAATACTGGCCTCTATGGCATACATACAACTAACAGGGTGTATGGAGGAGTAAGCTGAGAGAGAATTCCATTCTCTTTTAAGTAACCCAAGAACTCGGCACTTAAGTATTCACCACCTCGATCGGATCTCAGTGTCTTGATACTTTTGCCTGTTTGGTTTTCCACTTCATTCTTGTATTCTTGGAATTTCTCAAAAGCCTCGGATTTATGCTTCATTAAGAAGACATATCCATACCTAGAGAAATCATCCGTAAAAGTAATGAAGTAGGAATAACCACCTCTCGCATGTGTAGACATTGGACCGCACACGTCACTGTGTACGAGTCCCTAGAGCTCGCTTGCTCTTACTCCGTGTCCAGTAAACGGAGTCTTTGTCATCTTTCTTATGAGACAAGATTCACAAGTAGCATAAGATTGATATTCGAACGGATTCAAATATCCTTCTGTATGTAACTTAGTCAACCTTCTCTCATTGATGTGACCTAGTCTACAATGCCATAAGAAAGCCTGATTTATTTCTGGAGACTTTCTTTTAAGTGTGTTCTGGACATTGAAAACCTGAGCTTGACTCAATACGTATATACCGTTATCTAATGTACCGGACCCAATCAGAACTTGATTTAGGTGGATGTGAACGACATCACTTGCGAATGTAAAATCATATCCCTCTCTTGAAAGTGAGGACACTTATATGATATTGCAAGTCATACTAGGTACATACAGACAGTTACGTAGAATCAATATCTGCCCACTTGTCAAACCTAGGCGATATTCTCCTACGGATTTAGTGTCCACGCTCATTCCGTTTGCAACTCTGAGAGACAAATCACCTACCTTCATAACTCTACGGTTTCTCAAAGCATGTAATGAATTACAGATATGAGATCCTGCTCCGGTATCTAGTACCCAGGATGTAGAGTTAATTGACAAACAGTTCTCAATTACAAATACACTTGAGGCTGAAGCCACAACATGCTTCGTATCCTGGCTACTGGCTTCAAAAGCCCTACAATCCTTCTGCCAACGCCCAATCCCATAACAATAGGAACGTCCCTCTTTTACTACATTCAGTCCTGAAACTTTTGCCCTTCTCTTTCCTTCTTCTTCCCTGGTTTCCTTCAGGGTAGAAGGCAGAGACTTTAGAATTAAGTCAATATCTGACCCGTTTCCCAACGTGGTCTCCAGGTCCTGGAGCTCATCAATATAGCTAGTCATTGTAAGGACGTTGTCCCCTACAGATGACCCGAAAGCCAACCTCGCTTGAATTAATTCGTTCGAGGTCTCATATCTTGCGATATGAGATCGCTCTCCATATAAATCTTTCTTATGGAGAAAGATGGAAACTGTGTCCATCTTCTCGTGCTGTTTCTGGTATACACCATCAACTGAAGCCAACGCGAGGCACTTGGTTTTCGTTTTATCTTTCTCCCTTGTCTGACGGATATCCATATCGGCGAAAGTGGAAACTGGACCTGGGACGGCGGGATCTTGAGTAGTAATAGGGTGGTCCAGCTTGTCATAGGCAATGGACATCTGGACAGACCTTTGCCAGTCATATAAGTCAGATTCAGTCAATTTGTTATCTAGATGTAACCTAGTCGTGGTCACAAGGTCGCTGCAAATAAGAGAGAGAGAGAAGAAAACACTTTAGCATGATGCTCTTCCAAGTTTAGAGTGGTTTTTAATTTATCTAAACAGGATGGCTCCCAGTGTTTCTCGAATCCTTCCTCAAACCATAAAAGAAAAATTAGCCAGGACTATTCTCACCATACAATACTTGCTTAACCGTTCGGCCAGGCTAGTGTCGATACTTCGAGGGAGGTTTTCCATCGCTTTCGCGAAGTTCCTTAATTAAAGAACCTCTTTTCTCTGGGGGCGTAGCCCCGCTGACACCTTTCTAGGCACCTACTTGGTTTATAGCATTGATCGTTAAGTGACGAATCTCCTGATAAGTAGTATATACTCACAGTAGGATCGGGATCCAAAATATCATCGTATGATAATGTTGAAGGAATCCTACCAACATTCATCAAACTCCAAAATGGTATGCACTCTCTGCAAATTTCAGTTTCCTTAGAAATTCCCGATATAAATTTTTGCCCCATGCTCTTATGACCTTGGCTTTGGTCAAAATGTCATAAGTCACTTGTCAAGTTCTATCCGTCATTATCTAGGTTAATTTGAACCCATCCGTATATACCCCTGACTTTGGTCAAATGATAATACGACTGTCCCAAACCAACTCATCTATCTATGCAACAAATGAATACCCACCAGCTACCAAACACTATGCCTTGACTTTGGCCAAAACACATAGCTTGAATACTACTGAATACCCAAATGAAATGACGAAGGGCTACGAATGGTTTTTGCGAAACCGTGAACGTAGTGAACTTAATATAATCGAAGGAACCTGATTGCTTTTTTTTAAAAGGAGTGGTTAAAGCTCCGCAATTAAAAATTCTGCTCTTTTAAAATAACCGAGTGGTTTCTTTTAAATTTGTTCCAACGATTGAACTTTGGTTTATTTTCTTTGCATTATAATAATGCGTCCCATCATTTATCCTATCATTGCAGAAAACAACGAAAATACCACGTCCTCTTATGCCATCCGCATTCGCCACGGGGTCCCGTCATCACCCGTTAGGTTACTTAACTAACGACAGAGCGGGGGCTGGGCTAGCGCGGGTGTAAAACATAAGTGACGTCTAATAGCTATCATATGTAGATATTGTACATTCGTCAGACGCAATAATAGGCATTCCAGATCACAGATGAACTTTATTGGATATATTAGCAATCTGCGTTTTCTTTGAGCCTGCAACAAAAGACGGATTACACAGTTGTGATGAATAGCCATTACCCCACCCTAGACCCCTACGGGTACGGCAAACTACCCGCCAAGTACCCGAAGTGAAGCGGTCTCCCTCAACGACGTGAGTAGGCCACTAAACACTTCAACGTACCCGGTAGTTTGTGTACCCCACCTTGGGTCTATCCTAGGAGCAAAAACAGTAAAAAGAAATAATACAACGGTGGCTACAACCGCAACCTGGATGTGCCCCGCAAAACAATATTACATCATATTACAATTACATCGAATGAATGAATATTAAACATATCTCAAACCCCGGCTAATCATCACAACATTCCAATCAAGTCCATATACACAAACAGTAAACATTACAGAAATATGCAACCCCCTGCCAACCGACATACTAGCAGTTAGAGGAGGTTTATGAACACATTAAACATTACAGATAATAACCCGATTAGCAATTAATTTAGAACATCGATCGACTACCTTTATCCGTGTTTACCCCAAAAGCAAACCTGTACTGAAGTAACCTGGGTAGAAACAGAATATACAGGAAAACAAAAAACCAAAAAAATATGAATTTCTGTGAAAATCCGAGTCAACTCGGAGTTGACTCCGCCGCGGATCCGCGGCCAAAAGCACCATCTTGCCGCGGATCCGCGGCCATCTTGCCGAGTTAAGAGCTCGTATTTTCCCAGTTTTCTTATATTTCCCTGCTGTGAATTTTAAGGCATATCAAATATTTTTTTCGACACGTTTAAAATTTACAAAAACTGTTAGGGTTCCGGGGTTTCGTTTTCGTGTTTTTCCGTCGATCGAACTTCTAATTAGTTGCTAACAAGCTAGTAATGGTTTAGTTGGCTCTGATACCACTGTAAGTCCATGTCACGCATCCCACGAACTTGCGGGGAGGCGGAATATATGAAAAACGATTATCAAAACTTCGTAACACGGACTTGAGCGCATGAATCGTGTCTAAACCGTTACTAGCAAACTACGAGAGGTTTAACTACTCGGATTCGAAATTATACCTCATGTTACTTGTCCTTCGGGTCTTCATCGCTGTCCTCCACTCCTCGTAGGCTCCTTGGAACATCGGCACCTCAACGGCCTCCTCGAGTCAAAGACGATCCACCCGAGAGCTTCTACGCCAAGCTTGATCTCTAACTTGAGATAACTAGGTTGCTCAAAGTGCTAATCTAAGCTACCTAGGGGATATAGAGTGAGGTTATGGATGTATTAGTCTAGCTAACCCTTGATCTCAACACATGAGAGGTTAGGGTTTCAAGAATGAGAGAGCTTGAGGAGAGAGAAGGTGATGATAAGAATCATATTGAAAATCAACTCATTAGAATATAACAACCATAACCATTTATCAAATAAATAATATAAATGATTAATCATCATGGTTGATGCATTCACCTTGTGTGATTCATCACATGAGTCATAAGCTCAATAAATGAAGCATTAACTCTAAGGATGAATCACACAAATGAGTCATTAAGCAATAAATGCTTATGCCACCTTAACTCCCAAGTCACCATGCTTCTAGAAGCTTCCCGGAAAATTACGAGAACGCCCCTCCAGTCCGTGAAAACACGGAAAAACTTTAGACTGTATAAATCCAATAACCCGATACTAGAATCTGGCTTAAACCAAAGCCGACTAGTAAAAACTGTCCGAACGTCGCACGTGCGTTCAAACACGTATGCGTCCGAACCCTTGTCGTAAAACCATACGACCTCTATATCGTTTCGCCTGGAGCAGGGAAACTCTCTGTGTGGGACTCTAAAGACTCGACACTATGCTGGTAGTGGGTTTAACCACAGACCGCAAGCGGCACTAGCTGTACGTAACGGTCCCCAGGTAGATGCCGATAAGAAGGCCGATGAGGAAACCATCCGAACTCCTACTGAGCCTGTCCGTGACAATATCCGCGCAGTCCGGTCTGTTCATCTAAGAGTATCACATGTATGGTCTAGGGAGGTGGAGAACGTCAGACCCCTAATAACAGTACAAGTCGTGCCGGTATGGCTCATGACCATTTGAGAATCTACTGATCAGTCCACCAGTAATTCTCCATCAGCCCTGGCCAGGGACTTATTGTAATGACCAACCAATCACAGTGCGATATCAACTCCCTATACCGGGAGAGACGAATCCCTAACAGTCGCTCACTGCCTCCATATGGCTCGGGACTGTACCCAACTAAAACCTGTTTGCACGACTCCTTTGAGCCGTGGTAGGGTAGTAATCAAAGCACAGTGGGAACTCACACGAGACAAATGACGATCTTAAGTCAACGGACTACCTGCACACATGTCACCTGAGAACTGCTATCTGACGTCAGGTATAATACCATCCAGTCAGTTCTCCTGCGAGTCCTGTCCGGTGTACCCGTAACCTAACGAGCACCTGTATACTATCTCCAGTACGACGTACTGATGGTTGTGGGACAGACCATCTCCCCAACTGGGATGAGAAGCGTACACACTAGCCTGTAAGTCCACGTTACTCACCCTGGTTCTTATGGGGAGGCGGAAACGGCGAAAAACAATTTTTGGCGCAAAGGAAACATGGACTAAAAGAAGGATCTTTGCTAAACTATAAACTAGCAAACTACTTGAGGTTCTATCTACTATGCCATAGAGATTATACCTCACGATACCGGTCCTTCGGGTCTTCTCTCCGCTGTCCTGCTCGTCCATCTAAGCTCCGAGGGTCGATCCGGATCTTGATCACCTCCGCGGCCTTCTTGGGTCGAAGACGATCCACCCGAGAGTTGTACTCCGAGCTCCACCTCGAGCCGAGATAACTAGGGCAACAAGATCGCTAGGCTTGATGTCCTAGGTTGTGTAGAAATAGTAGATGTATGTGTTTTTCTATTTGGATCCTTTTTCTCTCAACACATGAGATCAAAGGAAGAATCAAGAGGAGGAAGAAGAAGCTAGCAACCATGGAGCTCTCTCATTTCTTTTTTTTAAGAGAGAGAATGAGAAATGAATTATGAGCTAGAGAGAATGAACCATGGTTGCAATAATACACAAATATCATCATTACTAATCCTTTCATGATAAAGTTGATGGCTACTAATGACTTGACCATTTTCATAACCCAAAGAATAAAAAGAAAAACCAAAGAAAACTCTAGATCTCTCATGAAGGTCCAAGTCAACTTTGGTCAAATGGTCAACAAAGTCAAGTATGGTCAAATGGTCAAAGCAATTAGCCATCACATAATTATCACTAAAAAGGATTAGTAAACAATGTCCCCGGCTTATAATGGTTTTGACCGAACGAACTGCCAAAACTCTAATGAGTCCGCCTCATTATGGTTTCGACCAAATCAACTGTCAAAACCCTAATGAGGCACCTCCTTCCTCTTCGCTCCTCACAATTGTGCATACACACCCGCATCCGCATTCCATAGAATGTGAATGCACAGAAGACAAAACAAATCCATCCGTGCAATACTAGGATCCGGCTTAAACCAAAGCCCACTAGTATTGCCTGCCCGAACAGCATACGCACACAAGTGTACGTAAGTGATCGTAGCCCTGCCGTAAAACCATACGGTCTCGACACCTTTCGCTCAGTGCATGGAAATTCTCTGTGTGGGACTCTAAAGACTCGACACTACGCTGGCAGTGGGTTTAACCACAGACCGCAAGCGGCACTAGCTGTACGTAACGGTCCCCAGGTAGATGTCGATAAGAAGGCCGATGAGGTAAACCCATCCGAACTCCTACTGAGCCTGTATGTGACAATCTCCGTACAGTCCGGTCTGTTCGTCTAAGAATATCGCATGGCGGGCCTAGGGGGTGGCGAACGTCAGTCCCCTAATAGCGGTACAAGTCGTGTCGGAGTGTAGCCCAGAACACCCTGGGATAACACTGGAAACCTACCAGTATATCTCGCTTGCCCTGGCCAGGGACGACTATGTGTAATGGCTCTCCTAGACACAGCGCGATATCAACCCCCAATACCGGGAGAGACGAATCCTGTCTAACCGTCACTGCCTCCAAGTGCTTCGGGACTGCACCCAACCACTACCTGTTTGCATGACTCCTTTGAGCCGTGGTAGGGTAGTAATCAAAGAACAATAGGAACACACTCGAGGCGAAGTGACAGTGTCAAGTCAACGGACTAAGATGTACTCATGTCACCTGGGAACTGATAACTGACGATAGGTATAATACCAACCAACAGTTCCCGACGAGTCCTGTCCAGTGTACTCGTAACCTAACGAGCACCCGCATACTATCTCCAGTACGACGTACTGATGGCTGTGGGACAGACCATCTCCCCTGCTGGGATGAGAAGCGCATACGCTAGTCTACTCCGGAGTATCGATGTCCTGTCTCGATAATCCTACGACTAGGGACCTGTATAAGGATGTGCTTATAGATTACCCAGCCCCCACAAGTGTGACTGCCATCACAACGCTGGTAATCAAGCAAAGATCCTAAGGTCTCCACTAATATGTATAAGCAATATGCTAAAAGAAACACATGCACATATTGAAGAAGAAACAAACCAAGTAGCATACTACCATTTTGAGCAAGACTGTCTATACAACTGTGAATATCCCAAGCTTCCATTAAGTAATATACAAACTAGTATGATACAGTAATGGCCTCTAGGGTATATACACTAACAATTTCCCACTTGCACTAGGGCCATGTACTGGCGTATCGAAGGCCTATCATCTCGATCAGCCGCTCGAACTGAGTCTGGGGTATGGCCTTCGTGAATGGATCTGCAGTGTTATCCTCCGAATTTACTCTCTTCACCTCGATCTCCCGGCGATCTGCTATCTCCCTGATCAGGTGGTACCGCCTCAAAATGTGCCTGGACTTCTGATGGGACCTGGGTTCCTTCGCTAAAGGTATAGCTCCGTTGTTGTCACAATACAGCGGTATTGGATCAACAATGGTAGGAACCACCTGAAGCTCCGCGAGGAACTTCTTCATCCAGACAGCTTCCTTTGCGGCATCGCAAGCAGCTATGTACTCCGCCTCCATAGTTGAGTCAGCAACGGTTTCCTGCTTGGAACTCTTCCAGCAAACCGCCCCTCCATTAAGGGTAAAGACATAACCCGACATGGACTTGGAGTCATCCTTGTCACTCTGGAAGCTGGAGTCAGCAAAGGCCTCGATCTGGAGGTCTTTTCCGCCATACACCAAGAACATCTCCTTAGTCCTTCTCAGGTACTTGAGAATGTTCTTTACTGCTATCCAGTGTTTCTCCCCTAGGTCCGACTGATACCGGCTTACAACGCTCAATGCGTATGCTACATCTGGTCTGGTACACAACATCGCATATATTATAGAGCCTACCGCCTATGCGTAGGGTATAGATGACATGCGAGCCCTTTCCAAATCAGTTTTGGGAGACATCTCTTTGGAGAAGGTGATTCCGTGACAAGCCGGTAGATTACCGTGCTTGGAATCTTCCATACTGAATCGTTTCAGTATGGTGTCGATGTACCTGGACTATGAAAGTCCCAACATCCTCTTAGATCTATCACGATAGATCTGGATCCCCAGAATGTAGTTGGCATCGCCCAGGTCCTTCATGGAGAACCTCTGTGACAAGAATCCTTTGACTGACTGTAGCATAGGAATATCATTTCCTATTAGGAGAATGTCATCATGTACAAGACGAGGAATACCACAGTTCTCCCTACAATCTTACTATAAATGCATGGTTCATCTGGGTTTTTGATAAAGTCGAATTCTTTGACAGTATCATCGAAGCAGATGTTCCAACTCAGCGATGCCTGCTTCAGTCCATAGATGGACTTGAGCAACTTGCACACTTTACCGCTGCTCTCACTCTGAATGAATCCCTCCGGCTGATCCATATAGTCGCACTCTTCCAAATTTCCATTTAGGAAAGCCGTCTTTACGTCCATATGCCAGATTTCATAATCGTGGAAGGCAGCAATGGCAAGAAGGATCCGAATGGATTTGAGCATAGCCACTGGAGAAAAGGTCTCATCATAGTCCAAACTAGGTCTTTAACGAAAACCCTTTGCAACAAGTCTAGCTTTATAGGTTTCAACCTGCCTATCTACACCAATCTTCTTTCTGAAGATCCATTTGCAGCCTACTAGTTTTACCCCTTCTGGAGCAAAGTCCAAAGTCCAAACTTTGTTGGTGTACATGGACTCTATCTCGGTCCGCATTGCATCCAGCCATTTTACCGAGTCACTGCTCTGAATGGCTTGCTGGAAGCTAGTACGCTCACCATAATCAATAGTGCAATCTTCTCTATCCCCGTCTATGAGAAAACCGTAGTATCTCTCGGGCGGATGAGACTGCCTACTACTCCTGCGGAGTGGCGCTGGGATGTCCGGTTCTCCTGAACCTTCTGGTTCTACCAAGGTTTCAGTAATAGCTTGTGGTTCTGGAATTTCTTCCAGTTCTACTACGCTCCCACTATCTCCTTTTTCTAAAAACCGATGTTCCAGAAAGTGGGCATGACGAGAAACTAAAAGCTTTTGTTCCTCTGCGTAATAGAAAAAATACCCCCTGGAGTTCTATAGGTATCCCACAAACTTACACAGTACTGAGCGTGCCTCGAGTTTGTCCGTATGCTGTTTTTAACAAAAGCTGGACATCCCCATATCTTCAGATATTGAAGATGGGTTTCTTCCCACACCACATCTGATATGGTATGGTAGGCACGTGATTGCGACGGACTTTTGATCAACATCAAAATCCCGTGGCAACCGATCATATGAGACTAAACTGCTAGATTTATAAAATTCAAACTAGTTATCACATAACTAATTATGTGGATTCCAAATATTGTATCACAATCACAGATTGCTAGACGAAGTTAGATAATTCGATCGATGCAACGAATTCCCAAAAATTCCCAGAGATCTCAACACTTGAGCACAATTAAAAGTTCTCAAAAGCATGCCCCAGTACCTATGGACCAACAGCTGAAGGGCCCGACCCAAGCCTCTCAAGCGGCGCCGCGGATCCACCGCTAAAACCATGTTTTGGCTGCGGATCCGCGATCACTTAGACGAGTTAGGGTTTCGTTCTCCAGGTGTGTCCATAGAATTCCCTGCATGATTTTCTGAGTATTTTTAACATGAAAAAATCCAACTTTTGGAAAAATTTCCAGAAAGGGGGTCATTTCGGGCTTTCGGAGTTCGATCGGACTTTAAACTTCGCCTATGCAACGCCTAATGCTATAGCTTGGCTCTGATACCACTGTAGGGTTAGCTTATCACCTTGTGAAGGCTTTGGCAAGCATCAATCATGCTACTTTAAAATTTTTGGGGTGCTAAACCAACCCGCCAAGTAATCGAACTAGAGAATAAAGGTTAAACAGGATATGTAAACTCTTTACATCTAAGTGAACAAGGAATACAACCTTTGTAGACCGGTCCTTCACTTCATTAGCTCCGTGTAAAAGTCCCTTCGCTGCGATCACTATCCCCTGGACTCTAGAAAGGCTCCCATGAAGAAACGGACATTCTTGCTTCGAAGTCTTCGAGGCCGAAGATGATCTACGTCGAGGAGACACTAGCTCATGCTATCTCTTCGCTAATTGTGTAGATTAGTGAAAAAAACACCCTAAACTAAATGGCTAATAGTATAGGATGATGAAGTAGGAAGTGGGCTCACTTTAGATATATTTTTCTCACAAGTTATCATCAATTTTACAAAAACTAGAAAGCTTGAATGAAGAAGAAGAAGATGAAGCTCAAGTGATGAATGAATGAATCATTAAGGTTAAAAGGCAACCATGGGTGAGTATATCAACCATATACTAACTCATGTAGAGTGTTAACCATGGTAAGGGGTTAATGGTTAAGTCACAAAATATCTTAAGAAAAACAAAGGAGTGGACTTAGTCAATGCTTATCCACAAGCTTCTACAAGCTTCTAGCAATGATTTAATCCACTAATTTGTAATTACTTAATGATAAATGAAACCCTAACATAAACCCTAGCATGGTATGAGTCTCTTACATACAAGTTGCATGTGTAACCTAGCATGACATAACAATATATATCACATATGTATTTTGTGCAAAAAGAATACTATTAATATATATCATATATATATCAATGTATCAAAAAATGAGAAAGAAATCTTAAGTGAGCCAATATTAGTTAATGTAATTTAATATATCAAATATATAATTATACATTAAACTATTAAATCAACTCTTGATTTAATAATCCGGTTATAGTACATATAACCGACTAATATCAAAAGAATCAACTTATCGAATCAACACTTGATCCGATAACCCGGCTATATCACATATACCCGACCGATATCACATATCGCGAGAATAGAATACGGTATCACATACTCGTGTTAATCTCGGTCCCGCACATATCACATATATGCTCCTACTCCGTTTCGCATGAACCAGGAAACCTCTATGTAGGACTCTAAAGACTCGTCAATACGCCGGCAGTAGGTGATGATCATATCGAACACTCACAAGTCGCAAGCGGTCTGCTAAACGTAACGGCCACCCGGGTATTGAGCGATCAGAAGATCAACAAGCAAGCCTGCTATAACTCCCACGAATCCAATCAGTAACACTACCGTACAGTCCGGTCTCTTCGTCTGATATGTCGCATATCACAGCCTAGGGGTGGTATAACGTCAGACCCCAATAGCCTGATAAGTCATGCCGGTGCAAGGTCCATAACGGTTCGAGAAACTACTGGTAACACTTACCAATAAATCTCAGCAACCCTGACCAGGGATTTCCTGTTATGGCCAATTGAGCATAGCGCAACATCAATTCCCAATACCGGGAGAGAAGAAACCCCTCCTATCGCTCATTGCCTCCATGTGACTCGGGACTGTACCTAAAAGCCACCGTTTTGCATGATCTCTTGACCGTGGTAAGGTGGAAATCAAACCACAGTGTGAATCACATAAGACTCTATGACGATCTCGGGTCTACAGACTAACCTGTACCAGTGTCACCAGAGAACTGCTATATGACGATAGGTATTATACCATCTAGGAGTTCTCGGCGAGTACGTCCAGTGTACCCAGTCTCCACTGAGCACCCGTATACCTTCTCTGATGTCAAACACCAATGGATATGGGATCATCCATTGCCCATCTCATGGGTCGAGAAGTGCATACGCTAGTTTACTCTGGAGTATCGATGCCCTATCTCGATACTCCCTCGACTAGGAACATTTGAAGTATGTACTTATCGACTACCCTGTCCCCACCAGTATGATCTGTATCATAATCCTGGTAGTCAAGTACTCATCCTAAGGGCTTTATCAACATGTAATAGAAAGACAATAAGTGTACATGTTAAGATAAAGAGCAACCAGATAGCATACTATCATGTCGAGCAAGAAAGTCTTCCCTATATATGTCCAAGCATCCACTACAATATACATCGCATGTACGGTAATGGCCTCTGGGGCATACATATAACTAACAGCTTAACCATGACCTTTACCCTTTTACACATAAACCCCCACAAAATACCAATTTCCACAATTAACTAAACTTTCCGCAAAACACCCTCATGACACTTCTTATTTTAAAAACAAACTATTTCTTTACTAATCTATTCTATTACATTTTAAAAGACCTTTTTATTACAAACACAATAAAATAAATGTTTTAATTAATTAAATAAAATAATTAGTTATCTAAAATATTTCAAAATGTTACAATATTCTCCCCTTAAGAAAATTCGGTCCCCGAATTAAAATTAAATCCTCTTCTTAAAACATTTTTCTCAATCCAATCAACACATTTCAAAACAATTTTCCGGGGTCCAAATTTTAAAATACATCATCCGCTCGATATAACAAAACTTCAAAGTCCCATACGAGCTAAAACGCATCATATCGCAACAGTGTGCGTGAAACATCAAAATATATAAAACTCACATAACTGTAACTCTAGCTGGTGCTATGAGAATTCAGTTATGATGCAATTTGCCAAATACGAAAACCGTTGTGTATCTGAAGTACACGATAATTGTCATAATCGTAGTGCAATATCAATGCACACGATCAACCGAAAATTATTTTATATAAATCAAATTTATAATATATCCGATCAAGTGCAAAGCACGAAAACAAAATCAACCCTAATGGGTTTGCGTGCAATCTCAAACCACACATCATGGTGTGAATGAAAACAAAACTGCGTTAAGTGCAACAGGCATGCACGAAACGATATCCACTGCATCTACTGTGCATGGAACAAAAGTGTACAAAATAGTATCAAGTGCATCGGGGTGCACAAAATAATTCTCAAGTGCATCGGAGTGCACAAAATCAACATCAAGTGCATCAGAGTGCACAAAATTAAAAATCAAGTATACCTAGGGTATATATATATATATAAAATCTCTTAACCATGTGCATCTGACGTGTACAAAAATATCAGTGTAATGCACATGAGGTACATAACACTCCAATCGAGTGCAGTCACCTCGCACGAAATTCTCAACAAGTGCACCTGGTGTGTACAAAACATAAATCTAAAGGAATTAACAATGCATGGAAATCTCATCAAGTGCACCTGGTGTTCACAAAACATAAATCGACCCTCAAAATACATATATCAAAATAACGGATGTTGAGTTGTCCTTCCTCTAATATTGAAAAATGAAATGTTTTAGATCATAAAAATGCAAATCGAACTCAAAGGACATCAAAACCTATCCTCTTCAAAGTCGGAAGGTGTTTATACCACCAGAATTGGCATAGCAAGGATTACTACTTGCCGTCTGCCACGTTCTAACATTCTCTGTCTATTAATTCTGGTTCTTCTTGCGGATCTCTTATACTATGGCTTCTTTATACGATCGTCCGGCGAGAAGTAACGACACTATTCGTCTTATTGATGATACATCCCATCACATCTTCTTGACCAATAGTCCAGTCACTTATAACGGAACATGTTAATAACAGCAATCTCTAATCTCTGCGGGTTTGCTAACAACTAATTTTGGGTCCAATTTTACTTATTATCAACTTCTAGAAAGAACTCCTTCAGGTCTCCTGCTGTCCTCAGTTATCCAGCCTGCCCGGAACTAGCACTCATTACTGAATCCAGTTACTCTTTAGTAACAGCTGTCATCCCTTTCTAATTTCCGCCTGAAAGTGTAGTCATACGCTTCTCAGTATATGCATCAAAATTTTCAATATCAACGGTGAAGAACAACTGTCCACTGAAACTTCGCACCATCTCCTGTTCCATAAATTTCAAATATCAACCACTTAAGGAGCGGAGCATATCTAGATTATCCGGCGAGCTGCAAGTCATACTCGATTATGATCATGCCTGGAGCCTTACAAGACTTCCAAAAACACGAATCCGGCATCTCTGATACCCTGTAGAAGAATCTGGCTAAGTTCACCTTTGAAAACTAGTCCTAATTCGTTGGAGGAAAACTTACTGCACGATCTCTTTCTTGAGCGACTTGTATTAGGTCTGAGTAAGATCCATCAGAAGAAGCAATAATTTCACCGATCTCGTATCAGAGCTGTAAGTCCACGTTATCCACCCCGGTGCTTACGGGGAGGCGGAATAGGTAAAAAACGATTTGTTCTAAAGGCAACATGGACTAGAAAAAGAGGATCTTTGCAAAACAAAAACTAGCAAACTACATGAGGTTCTATCTACTATGCTAAAGAGATTATACCTCATGAAACCAGTCCTTCGGGTCTTCTCTCCGTTGTCCTCCTTGTCCATGCAAGCTCCGAGGATCGATCTGGATCTTGGTCACCTCCGCGGCCTCCTAGAGTCGAAGACGATCCACCCGAGAGTTTGTGTTCCGAGCTCCACCTCAAGACGAGGTAACTAGGGCAACAAGGTTGCTATGCTTGATATCCTAGGTGGTGTAGAAGAAGAAGAAGGATTTATTTGTCAATTTAGATCCTTATTTTCTCAACACATGAGAGCAAAGGAAAAATCAAGAGGAGGAAGGAGGAGGAGGAACCATGGGAGCTTCTCACTTGAAGAGAGAGAATGAGAAGAGAATAATGAATCCATAAACAAAATAATTACTAATCTTTATCATGATAAAGTTGATGGCTACATTGATATGACCATTATCATCACAAATCAAATCCAAAGCCAAAAAGCAAAAGAATACTCTAGATCTCACATGAAAGATCCTAGTCAACTATGGTCAAATAGTCAACAAGGTCAAGTAGGGTCAAATGGTCAAAGCAATTAGCCATAACATAATTATCATTAAAAAGTTTAGTAAATAATGTCCCCGTCTCATAATGGTTTTGACCGAACCAATTGTCAAAACCCTAATGAGGCACCTCCTTCTTCTTCGCTCCTCACAACTGTGCATACACACCCGCATCCGCATTCCGTAGAATTCGAATGCACAGAAAACAAAACAAATCCATCCATACAATGCTAGGATCCGGCTTAAACCAAAGCCCACTAGCATTGTCTTCCCGAACAGCATACGCGCACAAGTGCACGTAAGTGATCGTAGCCTTGCCGTAAAACCATACGACCTCTACACCTTTTGCCCAGTGCAGGGAAACTCTCTGTGTGGGACTCTAAACACTCGACACTACGCTGACAGCGGGTTTAACCACAGACCGCAAGCGGCACTAGCTGTATGTAACGGTCCCCAGGTAGATGTCGATAAGAAGGCCGATGAGGTAAACCCATCCGAACTCCTACTGAGCCTGAATGTGACAATCTCCGTACGGTCCGGTCAGTTCGTCTGAGAGTATCGCATGGCGGGCCTAGGAGGGCGGTAAACGTCAGACCCTTAATAGCGGTACAAGTCATGCCGGAGTGTAGCCCAAAACACCCTGAGAAACTACTAGAAATACTACCAGTAATTCTCGCTTGCCCTGGCCAGGGACGACTATGTGTAATGGCTCTCCTAGACACAACGCGATATCAACCCCCAATACCGGGAGAGACGAATCCTGTCTAACCGCTACTGCATCCAAGTGCTTCGGGACTGCACCCAACTACTACCTGTTTGCACGACTCCTTTGAGCCGTGGTAGGATAGCAATCAAGGCGAAGTAGCAGTGTCAAGTCGACGGACTAAGCTGTACTCCTGTCACCTGGGAACTGTTAACTGACGATTGGTATAGTACCAACCAACAGTTCCCGACGAGTCCTGTCCAGTGTACTCATAACCTAATGAGCACCCGCATACTATCTCAAGTACGACGTACTAATAGCTGTGGGACAGACCATCTCCCCTGCTGGGATGAGAAGCGCATACGCAAGTCTACTCCGGAGTATCGATGCCCCGTCTCGATAATCCAATGACTAGGGACCTGTATAAGGATGTGCTTATAGATTACCCTGCCCCCACAAGTGTGACTGCCATCACAACGCTGGTAATCAAGCAAAGATGCTGAGGGCTCTACTAATATGTATAAGCGATATGCTAAAAGAAACACATGTACATATTAAAGTAGAAACAAACCAAGTAGCATACTACCATTTTGAGCAAGATTGTCTATACAACTGTGAATATCCCAAGCTTCCATTCACTAATATACAAACAAGTATGATACAGTAATGGCCTCTAGGGCATATAAACTAACAATCTCCCACTTGTACTAAGGCCATGTACTGGCGTATCGAAGACCTATCATCTCGATCAGCCGCTCGAACTGAGTCTGGGGTATGGCTTTCGTGAGTGGATCTGCAGTGTTATTCTCTGAATCTACTATCTTCACCTTGATCTCCCGGCTATCTACGATCTCCCGGCGATCTGCGATCTCTCGGATTAGGTGGTACCGCCTCAAAATGTGCCTGGACTTCTGATGGGACCTGGGTTCCTTCGCTAAAGCTATAGCGCCGTTGTTGTCATAATACAGCGGTATTAGATCAACAATGGTAGGAACCACCTGAAGCTCCGTGAGGAACTTCTTCATCCGGACAGCTTCTTTTGCGGCATCGCAAGCAGCTATGTACTCCGCTTCCATAGTTGAGTCAGCAACGGTTTCCTGCTTGGAGCTCTTCCAGCAAACCGCCCCTCTATTGAGGGTAAAGACATAACCCGACATGGACTTGGAGTCATCCTTGTCACTCTGGAAGCTGGAGTCAGCAAAGGCCTCGATCTGGAGGTCTTTTCCACTATACACCAAGAACATCTCCTTAGTCTTTCTCAGGTACTTGAGAACGTTCTTTACTTCTATCCAGTGTTTCTCACCTGGGTCCGACTGATACAGGCTTACAACACTTAATGCGTATGGTACATCTGGTCTGGTACACAACATCGCATACATTATAGAGCCTACCGCAGATGCGTAGGGTATAGATGACATGCAAGCCCTTTCCAAATCAGTCTTGGGAGACATCTCTTTGGAGAGGGTGATTCCGTGACAAGCCGGTAGATTACCGCGCTTTGAATCTTCCATACTGAATCGTTTCAGTATGGTGTCGATGTACTTGGACTGTGAAAGTCCCAACATCCTTTTAGATCTATCACGATAGATCTGGATCCCCAGAATGTAGTTGGCATCGCCCAGGTCCTTCATGGAGAACCTCTGTGACAAGAATCCTTTGACTGATTGTAGCATAGGAATATCATTTCCTATTAGGAGAATGTCATCCACGTACAAGACGAAGAATACCACAGTTCTCCCTACAATCTTACTGTAAATGCATGGTTCATCTGGGTTTTTGATAAAGTCGAATTCTTTGACAGTATCATCAAAGCAGATGTTCCAACTCCGCGATGCCTGCTTCAGTCCATAGATGGACTTAAGCAACTTGCACACTTTACCGCTGCTTCCACTCTGAATGAATCCCTCCGGCTGATCCATATAGACGCACTCTTCCAAATTTCCATTTAGGAAAGCCGTCTTTACGTCTATCTGCCAGATCTCATAATCGTGGAAGGCAGCAATGGAAAGAAGGATCCGAATGGATTTGAGCATAGACACTGGAGAAAAGGTCTCGTCATAGTCCAAACCAGGTCTTTGACGAAAACCCTTTGCAACAAGTCTAGCTTTATAGGTTTCAACCTGCCCATCTACACCAATCTTCTTTCTGAAGATCCATTTGCAGCCTACGGGTTTTACCCCTTCTGGAGCAAATTCCAAAGTCCAAACTTTGTTAGTGTACATGGACTCCATCTCGGTCCGCATTGTATCCAGCCATTTTACCGAGTCACCGCTCTGAATGGCTTGCTGGAAGCTAGTACGCTCACCATAATCAATAGTGCAATCCTCTCTATCCCCGTCTATAAGAAAACCGTAGTATCTCTCGGGCGGATGAGACTTCCTACTACTCCTACGGAGTGGCGCTGGGATGTCCGGTTCTCCTGAAATTTCTGGTTCTTCCAAGCTTTCAGTAATAGCTTGTGGTTCTGGAATTTCTTCCAGTTCTATTGCGCTCCCACTTGTTCCTTTTTCTAAAAACTGATGTTCCAGAAAGTGGGCATGACGAGAAATAAAAACCTTTTGTTCCTCTGCGTAATAGAAAAGATACCCCCTGGAGTTCTTTGGGTATCCCACAAACTTACACAGTACTGAGCGTGCCTCGAGTTTGTCCGTATGCTGCTTTTTAACAAAAGCTGGACATCCCCATATCTTTAGATATTGAAGATGGGGTTTCTTCCCACACCACATCTGACATGGTGTGGTAGGCACAGTCTTGGAGGGAACCTTTTTCAAAAGATATGTAGCTGATTCTAGTACATAACCCCAGAAGGATCGCGGTAACTCAGCCTTACTCATCATGGAACGAACCATATCCAATAGGGTCCGATTCCGCCTTTCAGATACACCATTGTGTTGTGGTGTGTATGGAGGAGTAAGCTGAGAGAGAATTCCATTCTCTTTTAAGTAGTCCAGAAACTCGGCACTCAAGTATTCACCACCTCGATCAGATCTCAGTGTCTTTATACTCTTGCCTGTTTGTTTTTCAACTTCATTCTTGTATTCTCGAAATTTCTCAAAGGCCTCGGATTTATGCTTCATCAGGAAGACATGTCCATACCTAGAGAAATCATCCGTAAAATTAATGAAGTATGAATAACCACTTCGCGCATGTGTAGACATTGGACCACACACGTCACTGTGTATGAGCCCCAAGAGCGAGCTCGCTCTTACTCCGTGTCCAATGAACGGAGTTTTTGTCATCTTTCCCATGAGACATGATTTACAAGTATCATAAGACTGATACTCGAACGGATTCAAGTATCCCTCTTTATGTAACTTTGTTAACTGTGTCTCATTGATGTGACCCAGTCTACAATGCCATAAGAAAGCCTGATTTAATTCCGGAGACTTTCTTTTAAGTGTGTTCTGGACAGTGAAAACCTGAGTTTGATTCAGTACGTATATTCCGTTTTCTAATGTACCTGACCCAATCAGAACTTTATTTAGGTGGATGTGGACCGCATCGCTTATAAAAGTAAAATCATATCCTTCCTTAGAAAGTAAGGATACAGATATGATATTACATGTCGCACTAGGTACATACAAACAGTCATGCAGAATCAATATCTGCCCAGTTGTCAATCCAAGATGATATTCTCCTACGGATTCAGCGTCCATGCTCATTCCGTTGGCAACCCTGAGAGTCATATCACCTATCCTGATAACTCTACGTTTTCTCAGAGCCTGTAATGAATTACAGATGTGAGATCCTGATCCGGTATCCAATACCCACGAAGTAGGGTTAATTGACATACAGTTTTCTACTACAAACACACCCGAAGCCAAAACCACAACATGCTTCGAATCCTGGCTACTGGCTTTGCTAGCCCTGGAATCCTTCTGCCAATGTTCATTCCCGTAACAATAGGAACGTCCCTCCTTTACTACATCCAGTCCCGAAACTTTTGCCCTTCTCTTTCCTTCTTCTTCCCTGGTTTCCTTCAGGGTATAAGTAGAGGGCAGAGACTGTAGAATCAAGTCAGTATTTGACCCGTTCTTCAACGTGGTCTTCAGGTCCGTGAGCTTATCAAAATAGCTAGTCTCTGTAAGGACGTTGTCCCCTACAGATGACCCGAAAGCCAACCTCGCTTGAAGCAATTCGTTCGAGGTCTCATATCTTGCGATACGAGATTGCTTTCCATATAAATCTTTGTTATGGATGAAGATAGAAACTAAGTCCATCTTCTCGTGCTGCCTCTGGTACGCACCATCAACTGAGGCCAACACGAGGCACTTGGTATTCACACAGTCTTTTTCCGATGTCTTACGGATATCAATATCCGCGACAGTGGAAACTGGTCCTGAGACGGCAGGGGTTTGATTAGTTAAGAAGTGTCCCAGCTTGTCATGGGTAATGGACATCTGGACAGACCTTTGCCAGTCATAACAGTCAGATTCAGTCATTTTTATTATCTAGATGTAACCTATGTGTGGTCACTGGGTGGCTGCAATTAAGAGAGAGAGAAGAAAACACTCAGCATGATGCTCTTACAAGTTTAGATTGGTTTTTAATTTATCTAAACAGGATGGCTCCCACTGTTTCTCGAATCCTTCCTCAAACCATAAAAGAAGAATTAGTCGGGATCAATCTCACCGTACAATAATTGCTTAACCGTTCAGCCAGGCCAGTGTCGGTACTTCGAGGGAGGTTTTACGATACTTTCGCGAAGTTCCTTAATTAAATAACCTCTTTTCCCTGTGGGCGTAGCCCTACTAACACCTTTCTAGACACCTACTTGGTTTATAGCATTGATCGTTAAGTGAAAAGTTTCCCGAGGAATAGCATATACTCACAGTAGGATCGGGATCAAAATATCATCGTGAGATAATGCTGATGGAATCCTACCAACATTATCAAACTCCAAATGGTATGCAGCACTAGCAAGTTTCAGTTTCTTTAGAAACTCCCGATATGGATTTTTGCCCAATGCTCTTATGACCTTGACGAAGGCCAACATATCATAAGTCACATGTCAAGTTCTACCCGTCATTATCCAGGTTAATTTGAACCCACCCGTACATACCCTTGACGAAGGCCAAAGTAGTATTACGACTGTCCCAAACCAACACATCTATCTATGCTACAGATAAATATTCAGCAGCTACCAATCAATATGCCTTGGCGAAGGTCAAAATACACAGCTTGAATACTGCTGAATATTTAACTGAAATGACGGAGGGCTACGAATGGTTTTGGCGAAACCGTGAATGTAGTGAACTTGATATAATCGAAGGAACCTGATAGCTTTTAAAAGGAGTGGTTTAAGCTCCGCATTTTTAAAAGTTTTCTGTTTTGAAAAGAAACTGAGTGGTTTTGAAATTGTTCCAACAATTTTAACTTTGGTTTATTTTCTTGCATTAATTTAATGCGTCCCATCAATTAATCCTACCATTGCAGAAAACAATGAAAATATGACGTACGCTTATGCCATCCGCATTTGCCACGGGGCCCCGTCATCACCCGTTAGGTTACTTAACTAACGACAGAGCGGGGGCTGGACTAGCGCGGATGCAAAACATAAGCAACGCCTACTAGATATCATATATAGATATATACATTCGTCAGATGCAATGATGGCGATTCCAGATCACAGATGAACACATTGGATATGCTAGGAATCCGCGTTTCGTTCGAGCCTGCAATGAAAGGCGGATTACACGGTCGCGATGAATAGCCAAACCCCACCCTAGACCCCTACGGGTGCGGCAAACTACCCGCCAAGTACCCGAAGTGAAGCAACCTCCCTCAGCAACGTGAGTAGGCCACTTGGCACTTCGAGGTACCTGGTAGTTTGTGCACCCCACCTTGGGTCTATCCTAGGAGCAAAATCAACAAAAGAAATAATATACAATGGCGGCTACAACCTCATCCCGGATGTGCGGACATAAAATAATATTACATCAATTTACATATTACATCAAATGAAAGATAAAGAAAACTCTCATCTCACAACCCCCAGCTATTCATCCGCGACAATCCAACAAGTTCATATACACAATCCAACAATATTACAGATCACAGATATGCACAACCCCCACTAATCGACGTATAACGATTAGTTGACGTTCAGTGCATATATCACATTACAGATATAACCATTTAGCAAAAGTTTATAGATATTCGATCAACAATACGGATCTGTAACTACCCCAAACACAACTTTGTTCTCTTGAAATTCTGTGCAGAAACAAAATACTTTAAAAATCCCAAAACAGAACACTGAAGAAACTGCAGCAAACCCAAGTCGCGGCCGAGTCAACATGGCCGCGGATCCGCGGCGAAACGCTTGGTTTCGCCGCGGTTCCACGGCGAGTTGACCGAGTCGTGGGCTCAGTTTTGCTGTATGTTTCTAAAAAACCCTGCACTGATTTTTAAGATATGTGGAATTATTTTTAGAGCAGTTTTTAAAAATCGGCTGAAAGTGTGGGTTTTGACATGTTTCGCGATTTTTTTTTGGATCGAAGTTCTAATCACTTTGCTAACATGCTAGTAGTTGTTTAGCTAGGCTCTGATACCACTGTAAGTCTACGTTGCCCACCCCGGTGCTTACGGGGAGACGGAATAGGTAAAAAACGATTTTTTCTAAAGGCAACATGGACTAGAAAAAGAGGATCTTTGCTAAACAAAAACTAGCAAACTACATGAGGTTCTATCTACTATGCTAAAGAGATTATACCTCACAAAACCGATCCTTCGGGTCTTCTCTCCGCTGTCCTCCTTGTCCATGCAAGCTCCGAGGATCGATCCGGATCTTGGTCACCTCCGCGGCCTCCTAGAGTCGAAGACGATCCATCCGAGAGTTTGTGTTCCGAGCTCCACCTCAAGCCAAGGTAACTAGGGCAACAAGGTTGCTATGCTTGATGTCCTAGGTTGTGTAGAAGAAGAAGATGGATTTATTTGTCAATTTAGATCCTTATTTTCTCAACACATGAGAGCAAAGGAAAAATCAAGAGGAGGAAGGAGGAGGAGGAACCATGGGAGCTTCTCACTTGAAGAGAGAGAATGAGAAGAGAATAATGAATCCATAAACAAAATAATTACTAATCTTTATCATGATAAAGTTGATGGCTACATTGATATGACCATTATCATCACAAATCAAATCCAAAGCCAAAAAGCAAAAGAATACTCTAGATCTCACATGAAAGATCCTAGTCAACTATGGTCAAATAGTCAACACGGTCAAGTAGGGTCAAATGGTCAAAGCAATTAGCAATAACATAATTATCATTAAAAAGATTAGTAAATAATGTCCCCGTCTCATAATGGTTTTGACCGAACCAATTGTCAAAACCCTAATGAGGCACCTCCTTCTTCTTCGCTCCTCACAACTGTGCATACACACCCGCATCCGCATTCCGTAGAATACGAATGCACAGAAGACAAAACAAATCCATCCATACAATGCTAGGATCCGGCTTAAACCAAAGCCCACTAGCATTGTCTGCCCGAACAGCATACGCGCACAAGTTCACGTAAGTGATCGTAGCCCTGCCGTAAAACCATACGGCCTCTACACCTTTTGCCCAGTGCAGGGAAACTCTCGTAAGCGGCACTAGCTGTACGTAAGAAGGCCGATGAGGTAAACCCATCTGAACTCCTACTGAGCCTGAATGTGACAATCTCCGTACAGTCCGGTCTGTTCGTTTGAGAGTATCGCATGACGGGCCTTGGGGGGCCGTAAACGTCAGACCCCTAATAGCGGTACAAGTCGTGCTGGAGTGTAGCCCAGAATACCCTGAGAAACTACTGGAAACACTACCAGTAATTCTCGCTTGCCCTGGCCAGGGACGATTATGTGTAATGGCTCTCCTAGACACATCGCGATATCAACCCCCAATACCGGGAGAGAAGAATCCTGTCTAACCGCTACTGCCTCCAAGTGCTTCGGGACTGCACCCAACTACTACCTGTTTGCACGACTTCTTTGAGCCGTGGTAGGGTAGTAATCAAAGTACAGTGGGAACACACTCGAGGCGAAGTAGCTGTGTCAAGTCGACGGACTAAGCTGTACTCCTGTCACCTGGGAACTATTATCTGACGATAGGAATAGTACCAACCAACAGTTCCCGACGAGTCCTGTCCAGTGTACTCGTAACCTAACGACCACCCGCATACTATCTCAAGTACGACGTACTAATGGCTGTGGGACAGACCATCTCCCCTGCTGGGATGAGAAGCGCATACGTTAGTCTACTCTGGAGTATCGATGCCCCGTCTCGATAATCCAACGACTAGGGACCTGTATAAGGATGTGCTTATAGATTACCCAGCCCCCACAAGTGTGACTGCCATCACAACGCTGGTAATCAAGCAAAGATGCTAAGGGCTCTACTAATATGTATAAGCGATATGCTAAAAGAAACACATGCACATTTTAAAGTAGAAACAAACCAAGTAGCATACTACCATTTTGAGAAAGATTGTCTCTACAACTGTGAATATCCCAAGCTTCCATTAAGTAATATACAAACTAGTATGATACAGTAATGGCCTCTAGGGCATATACACTAATAGGAGCGCCACTACGGATTAAAAGTCTTAACCCTCCCACATCTGAATGGCTATGAATCCTTCTGATCCATCTACACTTGTAAACATCGTCAACCTTTAACTTCATGAACTCTGGAAGCAACCTCTCGATTACCTCAGCAATGTTTGTTACAGCTATCTGAATAGTACGTGACACCACGATCTTCGGAGAGGAGAAAACTTCATGCCTCAAGTCCGGCTGACTTTCAGCAACAACGCGGCCATCTGGTACGGATCCCGAAGAACTCGTTTCAACATTAGAACTCGATCATTTATGAATAAACGACATGTCTCTATATCACCGGAAAGTCACCCTGGTCAGTCCTTGTCCCCGACAAGTCTGCTCTGACCGTATCTCTAACCGTAGGCCTCTCGGCTTCCATAAACATGGTGACCGAAACAATCATCGTACACTGACGAGGATAGATCAATGGAATGAATAGAAGGGAGATCTCAAGATATAAATCCTAAGGTAACTTAGACGGAGTATCATATCGTAAATATGCCGCGGAACATATGTATGGTACGTCACTCTACTTAGTACCTACTCCATCAACCAAGGTCATCCTATATAACGAAAGTTCGGGTATAAGACCTCCAAAGTCAAGTCTAACTCCTATAAGGTAAGTCCAGGTAACACAAGTGCATGCCTAGATATCATATAGCTAACCTAGACTCGAACAAAGGTTAAACCAAACGCTCTGATACCAATTTTGTCACGACCCAAATGTGGCACGTGAACGACACTTAAATCACGTGACATCTAAAGACGTCGACGCGGTTCAAGTAAGCCAAAACCCAGAATCTAAACCCTTTTTGAAAAATATTGGAGGTGAGTTTAAAATAGTCATCAGATGGAATCGGTTTAAATAACATTTAAACTTAACTAATTATGTTTGAAAAAAAGCATCGATGATGTTTTGAAATGTGACAGCACCTCCTTTGCATTTTTGTATAACCCGATGTTGGATATAGTGCCCTCAAAGTCAATTATTGGATCGCAGGTACGTGATTGCAATGGTTGAGGAGGACCTATACCGGTAGCACAGTCTTACTCGAGATGATAGTATGCTATCTGGTTTGCCTTTATGAGTTGTGTACAGGCTCAGGTGACTGATCCCTATTACACGTTGATAGAGCCCTTAGGATCTTGCTTGACTACCAACAGTATGATGGCGATCATATACGTGAGAGTTGGGTAGTTTATAAGCACATCCTTAATAGTGGTCCCTAGTAGTGGGAGTTTCGAGACAGGGCATCGATACTCCGGAGTAGACTAGTGTATACAGTCGAGACCCCGACGAGGGGCGGTGGCCGGTCTCACAAGCCACTGGTGTCAGTTGGATCACCTAAGATGTATACAGGTGCTCATTGGTTATGAGTACACCGGACAGGACTCGCCGGGAACCTGCTAGTTGGTATTTATACCTAGCGTCAGATAGCAGTTCCCTGGTGACATGTGTACAGGTTAGTTCATCGACCTGAGGTCGTCATTTGTCTCGTGTGAGTTCCCACTGTGCTTTGATTTCTACCCTACCACGGCTCAAAGGAGTCGTGCAAATAGGTCTTTTTTGGGTACAGTCTCGAGCCACATGGAGGCAAGTGAGTGGATCGGCAGGGGATTCGTCTCTCCCGGTATTGGGGGTGAGATCACGCTGTGTCTAGGAGAGCCATTACACAAAACCCTCGGCCGAGTTAGGAGATTTACTGGTAGGTACTCCAGTAGTATCTCAGGGTGTTCTGGGCTACACTCCGACACGACTTATACCGCTATTGGGGGTCTGACATTACCAGCCCCCTAGGCCCGATACGCGATACTCATAGACGAACGGACCGTACTGTATGTATATTGTCACTGTTAGGCTCAGTAGGGTTCCAGGATGAGTTCGCTCATCGGCTTCCCTTGAGGTCAGTACATGGGCAGCCGTTACGCACAGCTAGTGCCGCTGACGGCTTGTGGTTAAACCCACTGCCAGGGTACTGATGAGTCATTAGAGTCCCCCACAGATAGTTTCCCAAGTTCGGGCGAAACGTTGTAGAGGCTGTATGATTTTATGGCAGGGTTCTGAAAATGCACGTGCGTTTACGCACGTAGCATATTTCGGGCAGATAATACTGGTGGGCTTTGGTTTAAGCCGGATCCGAGTATTATACTGTGTAGATATAATATCTTTGTCTCAGTTGCATTTGTATTCGGTCGTAATACAAATGCGGGTATGCTTATACTGTTACGGGGTTATCCTGAAATTCGTTTCGGGATCGCTTTTGGAAGTTGCCAGTTTTCTATCACCCGTCTTAAACATTCGGTTTAATGCGGATTTATCTTTTCTTGAGGGTGAGTCATGAGGGTGAGTCATGAGTGGAAGCTTCTTAAAGAGGTGACTAGGTTAGTGACTCATTGTATGCATTAATTGGTTTTGCAAGGTGTTATATGACTCATTCATTCCATTAATGTTGTGATAAGTTATGATAAGCTTCCATTATGGTCACCCCCTTTGCTCCTACACTCACCTCTCCTCTTCATATAGTGGCCGGCCCCTTTATGGATGCCCCTTGATTTTGATTTTTCCACTCTCTCACATGGTTGTTAAAATGAGATGATAGATTTGGTTCATGGAAATTTGAATGCTCATTTCTCATTACTCCACTTCATTAACCGTTCATCCATGGTTTTGGATGAAGCGAGACAAAGTGTTCTACTCATTCTCTACTTCATCTTGGTTATCTCTTTTAGCAGACTTGATGACCGAGTTGCCTCGGTATAGAGGCGGGAGCCCGTTTAAAGATCCGTAGATGTGGTGCCACCTCGACGAGGATCCAGGAGATCTGAGCAGCCGCAACGGAGCATGGGATGATGGTTAAAGACCGAAGGACTCGGATCGTTCGGTATAGCCTTTCTACCAACTTTGTAGTTTGTTAGTTTAGTGTTAATGCCAGATCCGGGTTATAGTATGCGATAGCGCCAGTTAAAAAGTTTTTTTTTTCCGCGTTTGGCGTCTGAAAGACGGCCGGGGCGCTACCGTAGACTTACATGGTATCAGAGCCACGCCATTAAGCTTTACTAACTTGTTCTAACGCGTTTAAAATATCGATCGAACAAAATTTCCGAAACCGCATTTTTTATGTTAAAGTTTCTGTCGAATTTTTAAACAGGCCTAAAAATCATTTTGAGCATCTCAGAAAATCGTGCAGGCTTTTTTAAGAATACTGGTGAAATTTGGTCAACTGTTGACTCCAAAGAGCTGCGGAACCGCCGCACAAACCCTAGTTTGGCCGCGGTTCCTCCGCCGTTTTAGAGCTACAGTGAACCATTTTTCTACAGTAGAGTCTTCATTGAAAATTGTGGTTTCTGGAATATTTCTTTTGGGCCCATATTTTATTACTGTACTGCAGATGTACGTGGGGCCCACTTCGGGAAGTTTTGTCGATCGGAATTTTAATCTTGTTAGTTTACAGTACTTACATTATATCTCCGACCGTGAATGTCATTCGAGCGGTAAATTGCGTCTAATTGCTATAGTCCTTTTAGACGGATTTGCGGACGTGACATTCGCGTTGATGTTCTGTGTTGTGCTGTGATGTTGCGGATTTATCGTGGTGGATAGCAGTGTGCAATGGTAGTGCAGTTTGGATTTATTTGTACATTTGATATTGCGGGACGATGTGGACTGCCGTCTCTGCCTGTTTGTATAATATTCTTTTGGGGCACGACCGGGCTGAGGTCGATGTACCTGTTGTACATATTTTTCATTTCTGTACTAGGTTTACCCTGCGACGGAGTGCACGGATAGCCGGGTTCTGGAGGGAAACGGGTCCGCATCTCATGGCTTTGAGTGGCAGAGGGGCCTCACTCTAGAATTGGCAGACTATTCGCCGCACTCGTAGGGGGTACAGGTTGACCCAAGGAGGGGTGCTCAAGTTACCGGATTCCGTGAAGTGCAGGGTGGTCCATTCACTATGCTGTAGGGGGATGCCTCGCTTCAGGTTTTGGCGGGTAACTTGCCGCACCCGTAGGGGTCTAGGTTTCATTGCACAGGCTATCCACACGACCAGAGGAACGTCGGGTTTCAGCAGCGGTTCTGTGAAACCCGGGGATCTCACATTATCTGTATTGTTCTGTGATGCTTATTACTTTTCTGTAATGTTGCATATTATCACGCCTGGAGCGATTATTGTATATTGGTATATATACTAGTAGATGTTGTATATGTTTTGCACCCGCGCTAGTCCAGTCCCCGCTATGTCGTTAGTTAAGTAACCTAACGGGTAAAGACGGGACCCAGTGACGAATGCGGATGGCATATACGTACATTTTATTTTCGTTCTTTTCAATTAATTGATGGGACTGCGTTGATTCTGATCAATGCAAAGGAAAACAAACCTGTTTGGATGTTGTTGGAACAGTTTTAAAAAGTGTTATTACAAAGACGTCTTCTTTTGTTTTGCATAGTGGTATTCAGTTGGAATATCCTGCACCTCATTCGATGAGGCAAGAGCCGAGATCCCTTCACCGGGAGTGACCCCTTGGGCAGAAGTTTGCGTCAGGGTAATAACTTCACTATAGTCGATTACATGTTGCTTTGCACGATATTCAGTTGGAATATCCTGCACCTCATTCCACGAGGAAAGAGCCGAGATCCCTTCACCGGGAGTGACCTCTTTAGCAAAGGTTATCGCCACTATATTTTTTATAAAAAGCTATTAGGTTCCTTCAGCGATATCAAGTTCGTTACGTTAAAGGTTTTTCGCCAAAAACCAGCCGTAGCCCTCCGTCATTTCTTTTGGGTATTCAGTAGTATTCAAGCTATGTATTTTGACCAACGCCAAGGCATAGTGTTTGGTAGCTGCTGGGTATTCATTTGTTGCATGGATAGATGAGTTGGTTTGGGACAGTCGTTCTGCCATTTGGCCAACGTCAGGGGCATGTGCGGGTGGGTTCAAATTGACAAGATAATGATGGGTAGAACTTGGCATGTGACTTATGGCATTTTGGCCAACGTCAAGGTCATAAGAGCATGGGGCAAAAATCACATCGGGAGTTTCTAAAGAAATTGAAACTTGCCAAGTATGCGAATACCTTCTGGAGTGTGATAACATGAGTGGATTCTTTCACGTTATCATGCGATGAGAGTTGGATCCCGATTCCCACTGATGAGTTGGTTTACTCTTCGGGTGATCCCGATTGATTCTTCTTTCAGGTTTGGAGGAGAATTCGACAGTACAGTGGGAGGTTTCCTGATTAGATAAAGTGATAACCATTCTGATCTAGGTTAGAGTGCACGCAGAGTGTTTCTTTTCTCTCTCTCTTTGGCAGCGATCTTTGACCGACCCTAGACTATGACTCAGGGACCAAGTTGACCGAACCTTCTTAAAATACTGGCTTTTGGATTGTCTAAGTTGTATAAGTCATTGCCACTCCTTTTACCCTTTGAATTTCTCAGAACACCTCGTATCACTACGAGTATCCACTTCCATTGGATAAATCCATCGTATGGTTATATACGAACTCGAAGGGACTTCTTCAAGGATGGATCCAGGTTCAGGAGAAATAGAATTGGTTTATTCAGTTGTCTTTTATTATCACCTTCTCTCAGGTTGCGAGGGCTCCTTGGTTTAGGAGAGTACACCTATTACGCTTATTGGATAGTCTTCTTCCAAACCATAGGCAGGTGCCGAAAGGTAGGGAATGAAGAAAACCAATTAGCCTAAGTAGGGTGTACAGAAGGTAATAAGTAAAGACAAAATAAAGGGATTAGAAAGAGGGCAAAGTAAATTGCGACTGCTATCATTCACGACCAAACCGCATAGTTCATCGCCACTCCTATTTTCACCTTTGCTTTTTTCCCCTGTTCGGGAGAAATAGAATAAGGTATTATTCAGTTGTCTTTTATCATCACCTTCTCTCAGGTTACGAGTACTCCTTGGTTTAGGAGGGTACACCTATTATGCTTACTGGATAGTCTTCTTCCAAACCATAGGCTGGTGCCGAACAGTAGGAAAGGAAGAAAACCACTTAACCTAAAAGGGGTGTACAGAAGGAAATGACTAAAGACAAATAAAGGGATTTTGAGAGATGGCAAAGAAATATACGGTTACAGTCATGAATTGGATTATGGAAGATGCGTTACTAGGAATACCAGGATACCCCTTCGAAACATTTTCATGTTTCAGTTTCACTGTGCGTTGTTAAAGGAAAACTGATTTCCCGATTAGATACTTACTCCAGGGTATGAATTTACCAGGTATGATTCTCACATCTGTATAGTTTTACAGATGATGAGTGGGAGTAGGTTATTGGGAATTAGGTGATCATCCTCATTATATCGGAATTCGTTGTAATTGGTGATATTTGAGGAAATCACCTGGGTTTTTTGCCGGACGACAAGTATTTGGTTTTGAGTATCCGTTGTTGTGCACCAATTTCAAAATGATATATCTGTACGTTTATTTTTATAAAGTGAGATATAACTTTTTGAAATTATGTCCTTGACATTTACCTATATCAGTTGACGATTAGGTAAGGAGCATTGAACAACGGAATAGTTCTTAACCATAAGTACAGTTTTCAACCTACGATGCACAGGTTTTGAGTTATTCGACTCAGGGGACTCATACAGAGTATTGTATGTTGTCCAGTGTCCATCAGGACAAAGGGGTTGGTCCTCGTACTATGTTCTGTTTGCTTATGAGTTCTCTAGTTTTTAGACAAGTGTTTCGTAGAAATACAAGGTCTAAGTTTTGAGAAGTTGTGGGTATAGGAATAAAGTAGAGAACCAGATATCGCTAGTATCGGGATTCTTCAAAGAGATCGAAAATTTAGATTCTTGTAATTGGTATTCAAGTAATGGTTTTGAGAAACTTGTTTCTCTTTCAGGTTACTCATAATTGGATGGATTCCTAAGTTGAGTAATGCTGATTAGCCTCTCTACATTAAGTTGATATGTATTGGAGACAGCTGCATGATTAGAATCTGGTTCCAATTAAATAAGTGCCAAAGTTTCTATATTGGATATAGAATGGTTCATATCTTAACGATGTTAAGGTACGGGGAGTTGTCCGGCTTATGCTTAAAACCAGACTCTGGATAACTCAGGGCATGTTTCTGTAATGGCAGTTTGTGGGTTGGCCCAGGCTATGGCGAGGGTTGACTTTCTACCATCTGGAAGATCAATGGTTATATTGTTCTTGACTCGCCACAGTTTTAGTAAAATGGATTTTTTCAGAAAACAGTAGTGGGAGTATGGTAGAACTGGAAGTGATTCCAGAACCACAAACGATTACGGAAAATTTAATAGGACCTAAAGATTCAATCAGATTTGACATTCCATTAGCCACTCCGCAGATATGGTGGGTAACCTCAGACACCCGAGAGGTACTCCGGTAGCCTCAAGGACGGTGACAGGGAGGTTATTGTTTACCCAGACTTGACACTATTGTTGTTCCAGACTATGAGACCCGGCAGGAGGTTAAGTATAGCGTCGTTCTAGCTTTAGAAGTGCACGTATATATTATTCTGCCAGAGGGTTGTTGTGGTCAGTGGGAGAAGCGGAAGCATAGTGGGCAAGAAGCTTATGTCTATTTATAGACTTGAGCAGATATAGCGGAGATAGATCATCTAATTTTGATGTGACAGTCATGGGTTTGACTTCATCAGAATAGGGGATGGATCTGTTAAGAAGGTAGTAGGGTGTGATGTCCTGGTATTTGGATGACATACACAGAGTAGGAAGTAAAATTCCGATACTACGATCGGTTGTACTGTGGTTGTCACACAGTTGTTTCTCCAGACAGGATATGGATATAATATCAGACATTCTGGTTACTAGATCTATGGTTTTAGATCTAGATTTGGGTAGTTTCCCAATATGGGTACTTTGACAATATTCTAATAGTTTTTAGAATAGATGACTCCTGGCATGGTGGTGTACCTGCAGGTGATGGAGTCACCCTCTCTAAAGGTGTCTTACAGACTAAAGGGGAGAGGGATGTGCATGATTGACATATCACTTGCTTAGGCAATTGAATCAATCGTGAGATGTCAAGTACCACACCAGATGTTGTTTTTGCACTAGACGCGATAAGTTTATATTAATCCAATTCTGAAGAAACATAAGAAAGCAGTTTCAGAACATAAGTGCATGTTCTACGGATTTGATGATGCCATCCTCCTTCGGGAGACGGTTATCATTCCAGGCTTCAAAGGTGACATGGATGACAGAGTGATTGTCAGGGTTATAGTTTTCCCTCTGACAAGGGACAGTATTATGGACAGGTGGTCCAAGAGGATACTGTGGGAGGCATGGTGCTAGACACTGATTAGTTTCAGTTGTCTATACAGTCTAAAGAAGTTTGGATTTGGAGTTCGTTTATGAACTAGGTCCCATCAGATATCCAGACATATTCTAAGATAGGTATTACTCAATTCGGGAGATGGCTTTCTCCGCGAATTTGAGATTAAGAGAGACATAGAAAGGAACATCCGGGCGGATCCACTCACTGAGGCTATTTCTCGAAAACAAGAGTTTTACAAACGGGCTTTGTGAAACTAATTAGTAGAGGTGTTGGGTGTTCGGTATCACACGGGCTATGAGTATGCGACATCGCAATAATTAGCCTTAAGTGTAAGTGGGAGATTGTTGGATATAGTGCCCTCAAAGTCAATTATTGGATCGCAGGTACGTGATTACAATGATTGAGGAGGACCTATACCGGTAGCACAGTCTTACTCGAGATGATAGTATGCTATCTGGTTTGCCTTTATCAGTCGTGTACAGGCTCAGGTGACTGATCACTATTACACGTTGATAGAGCCCTTAGGATCTTTCTTGACTACCAACAGTATGATGGTGATCATATACGTGAGAGTTGGGTAGTCTATAAGCACATCCTTAATAGTGGTCCCTAGTCGTGGGAGTTTTGAGACAGGGCATCGATACTCCGGAGTAGACTAGTGTATACAGTCAAGACCCCGACGAGGGGCGGTGGCCGGTCTCACAAGCCACTGGTGTCAGTTGGATCACCTAAGATATATACAGGTGCTCATTGGGTTATGAGTATACCGGACAGGACGCGCCGGGAACCTGCTAGTTGGTATTTATACCTAGCGTCAGATAGCAGTTCCCTGGTGACATGTGTACAGGTTAGTTCATCGACCTGAGGTCATCATTTGTCTCGTGTGAGTTCCCACTGTGCTTTGATTTCTACCCTACCACGGCTCAAAGGAGTCGTGCAAATAGGACTTTTTTGGGTACAGTCCCGAGCCACATCGAGGCAAGTGAGCGGATCGGCAGGGGATTCGTCTCTCCCGGTATTGGGGGTGAGATCGCGCTGTGTCTAGGAGAGCCATTACACAAAACCCTCGGCCGAGGTAGGAGATTTACTGGTAGGTACTCCAGTAGTATCTCAGGGTGTTCTGGGCTACACTCTGACACGACTTATACCGCTATTGGGGGTCTGACGTTACCAGCACCCTAGGCCCGATATGCGATACTCATAGATGAACGGACCGGATTGTATGTATATTATCACTGTTAGGCTCAGTAGGGTTCCAGGATGAGTTCGCTCATCGGCTTCCCTTGAGGTCAGTACATGGGCAGCCGTTACGCACAGCTAGTGTCGCCGACGGTTTGTGGTTAAACCCACCACCAGGTGTTCATCACAGAATACTGCATTTTATACCGCCCATTCTTACGCTCGGTTGTTTATAGGTAGGTGCTTTTAATCCGTGTTTGTTACATATTTGCAGGATACAGGTTCTCGGTTCTAAAACGGTGAAATTCATGGAAAACACGACAAAATCCGGGTTCCTGCCAACTACTGAGAAAACACGGTCTCCGCTCGTCATCCGTATGTTGCCAGATACCAGTTTAGGGAGACAAAATGTCAAATCAATGTCACCTTCATGCACAAGGCTCAATGGCAACAACAAGTTCCAAGAAATCTACGCGGAGCTCGAGGCAATCATGACAAAAAGCATCCACAAAAGTCCACCTTTCCTCAACAGATATTCTGGAAAGATTATCAGAAAATACATGTACCAGACAATAGGGGACAACAGAGCAGGGTAGCACACAAAACCTGACATCCCAACTCCCCTATAGGGCGGCGGATCCACGGCCAATAGGGGGTATTGGCGGCGGATCCGCGGCCAGGTGGGCCCCTCTCACTGACAATTTTTGGGGTTATTTTGGGTATTTCATTTTATATCAGAATGTTGCCCTAGATCTTCAACCCTCTGCCTATAAATACAGCAGTTTTGAGCACAACCAAGGGTCCAATTTTGTGTCCACTCTTTTGTAGTTTTTTGTATAGTTTTTCTTCTTCTTCTTCATTCTTTTTCCATGAAAATTGTAGTGAGAGCTTTTTGAGTGGAGATCAATGAAGATGAGGGTTTTGTATCATTCTCTTGTGTTTCTTCTTCCCCTTGAGATTCTTGCTTTCTCTTGATCATTCAACCTCTTCATTGAGCTTGAATGGTTAAGGGTTAGTTATTGATCTCAAGGGTCGTATTTTCTCACGGGACTAGCACTTCATTTCACATGCGTTCTCTACCCTTCCCTTGATCTTGCAACCTCTTGATTGAGCTTGCAAGTTTAAGGGTTGGCTATTGATCACATGCTTGTCTTGAGTCCTAGTTCCTTGTTCTTTTTACTCGCTTTTTATTACTCGCTTTTTATTACTTGCAATTTATTTCATGCACTTAAATTCCATGCACTTATATTCTTGTAATCTTTTCTTTTCTTTGTTCTTTTCTTTTTGCTCTCTTTTTCATTTTGTGAATGTTGTATTTATTGTTGTTGTTAAGAATCCATATGATATTGCAAGTTAACATTTCTTTGCCCAATTCCTTTTCCCGTTATTTTCCATTGAACTCTGCCCAAACCATACGCAAGCGCTCCGTTAGGCACCCTACTCTGACAAGGTAACGGTGATTCCTAACCGCGACCGGTTGCGTTCGGTTTGGCCGGAGGCGAAAGCAAGAGACAAGAACGGAAGGACAAGGGTAAATAAGCCGTATTCTACGAATACCGCGCTTAAATCCCCTAATCCACGTTGTTGCCGATTGCTCTAGCTTCAATTGGTCAAGACTCGGCTCAAAGGTTTTGAGTACGGATTTCTTAGCTTACAATCTCGTATTTTCTTCTTAACAACTTTATACTTGCAAATAAACACATAGGTTAGATCAAACAAACATACAGATTCTTTATTGACTCGTCTAAAACAAGAACGAAAATACCACCATCTCCCTGTGGACCGACCCGTGCTCAACCGGCTAGCCGCAAAGCGACACCGTCCTGATCGCGGTAAACTTTAATTCTTTGAACATCGACACGCCAAAAGCGTGCGATCAAATGGCGCCGTTGCCGGGGAGACGGTAGCGTATTTTCTTTCTTGGTCTTCGGGTTAATATTCTTTTTATATATATTTATAAAAAAAACTATCTTTTTGTTTTTTTTTGATCATTTTTGTGGGCAAGTGTGCAGAATTTTGCGGATTTGCAAACTGCGATTGTGGGAGCAAAGTGTGCATTCAAGGCTAAGGTGATTACGAAGTACAGTGCCAAAGATCCGGGTAGTTTGACCCGCGCAAGCGAACTTTTCAAGCTTACCGGATTTGATTCAACGGGGGTTTCCTAACCCAAAACTTAACGGTACGTACTTTACTAACACCTTCTTCTCAAATCCGACGCATCCAATATACTATTCTTTGCAGGATTCTTTGCAAGTTTGCTAGCAAACGCTAAAAATTGACTAACCCGTATTTGTTGCAGCGCCACGCTTAAACTAAAAAACGATTGTTTGATTCTTTATAGAATTTTTTGAATTGCGCATTGCATACATTAATTCGGACTTAAGGGCAAGCGAACCCCACAACATACGGTAAAGGATTTCATCACCTTTTCCGTGGCCCACAAATCACGAACTTGAGCATAACGTTTACCCGCACAAATTTTAAAAGAAACTAGACTTTAAGCCTTAAGGACTTCGCGCTCACTAGGAGAAGTTAATTCTGTTTAGAACCTTGCTTAATGGTATATTGTTTACGGGGTGTCTAGGAAAGTGTTAACGGCGAAACCGCCAAAAGAGAAAGGGTTATTTAATTAAGGAACTTCGCGAAAGCGTTGGAAAACCTCCCCTTATCTCTGCACTTACCTGGCCTCGTGATCAGTGTATCTTGAGCCTGTTTCTCGACACAATTTTACTTCGACAATCAAGTTCTGGAGCAGGTCTAGTTGACCTAGGTTAACCCTAGAACGATTAGGTGTGTGGTATTTTTTTTGTGTCGTGATTGTTTTTGTCAATATTCTTTTTGTGTGTATATTTCATTCTTTTGTTAATATATTTCTATAAAAACAAAAATCACATTCTTTTTTCTCCTTTTCTCTTCCTTTCTTTCCTTTTCTCATCACATCATGGGTACTCCACCTCGCAAAACTCTTGCCGAACTTTGGTACCCACAACCAGACATTACTTCCTACGGTTCTTGTTTTGGTCGAACTTCGAACGATCCATCCATGCCAAAAATTTCTTTGAAAGATCGGATAGACGCGTCTAGGACGAACAACTGGACCCCGCAATCCACTTCGTATCAACCGTTTCAAACATTCACACCTTCTTGCGTTGATACCCCTTTTGAAAATCCAGTTGTAACCTCGAGACCTATGTCTATTGCTGAACGTATTGAACAATCTCGTAGCCGATCTTTCACTCCTTTCACCACTACAAATTCTTGGGATCAACAATTCCATTCACCTTCTTATCCCAATGTTGATCCCACTCCTGTCCAGCCATTCAATTCCTACCAGTCCTACCCAACTTTTACACCTTCCCTAGACATTGCTTCTACACAGCCTTTTGGGAGTTTTCAGTATCCAAACAACTTTGAATCTTTTACTGAAACCCCTTCACAACCTATGTCTAGTCTAGAACAATCGTTGGAAGATTTTAGGGTAGCGTCAAGCCAACAGATGATGGATTTGAATGCGTCCATGGCCGCCCTCATGCAACCTAGTGACCCGGTAGCTAGTTTTCAACTAGCTCCAACTTTTTCAATGTATGATGAGGCGGCAGGACAGGCTGTGAATTTGAGTGGAGAGAGTGAGATGTACCCCCTTCCAAATCAAACCTACCCGTCCCAAATTGAATCCCACAACTCCTATGTTGAAAGTCTATCAAGTGTCCCAAATGAATTATCAGTTGAAGATAGAATGTTTAATGAGTTGTGCGACTTTGTAGTGTTTGATTTGCCAGATTGTGAAGGGACCTTGCCAAGTGAAACTACACCCAATCCTTTTGACCTCTACACCTCCATCTTAGAACCTGAATTGATTGAAATCCATGCTTTTGATGAGGTGTCTGAGAATATTGATTTTCACTTGATTAAGGATATTGACGCTGGGAATATTTTGGATGATGAACCTATAGATTTGGCTGAGTTTTTCTCTTCAAATCATCATCCCGAGTCCTTAAATGTTTTTCCCGAACCCCATATGCGTCTGGATTTCGAAGAGAAGTGCATGGATGTGCTAAATTTTGAGGAAAATTTTGAGGATAGTCTTGAGGATGAACCAGTTCTAGATGATGAGTCGGATTTTCCAATTCATCCTGTTCCTTTCACTGACTGTGTACACCCTCCAGAACCCTTAACCGATACCCTTCCTCAGCCATTTCCCTCCATCCTTTCCATCGTTCCGACCTTGCAAGAACCCGTCTCACTTTCATTTACTATGTCTGGTTTACCAAGTTCGGCGTACCCATGGCTTCTTACGAATCTTGAAGGATTTGACCCCATCTCTCGACGAGTTAATAGATTAGCACAATCGCTTTTTACACATCGCTCATCACAAATTGTGCTAATCTATTTACTCCATTTGCACCCTCAAGTTCGTATTCCACTTCTTTTTCCCTTCCGCCATTCTTCTTCCTCTCATATACCGAGACCGTATCCCGCTTCTCTTCTCATACGGTCTCGCGTATTCTCCATTTCTTTTCTCTACGCCTTCTTTCACCAACCAGCACATTATAGAGATAAAATTTTTGAATGGTTGGTGTTAACTTTTGGCCTGTGTAAGGCCTTGTATAGATTGATACTGTTCTTTCCCCCCTAAATCCTGAATTTCAACGCTTACCAGTGGAAACACTGTTTTACTTAAGTTTGGGGGGGAAACTTTTTTGTATATATTTTTTTGTTTTCCTTTTTGTTTTGTATATAATTTGTTTCTAGGAAGCGCCGGCAATTTTAACCCTCTTGGTATAGCCTGACAGTGAGGGCACTGTCAAGTTTAAGTTTGGGGGTGTGCTCGGTAAGCTTTCTTCCTTCGCATTCATATGTATATTTTGCATCTGCATATTAAATCCATAAAATCCATAAAAATCTGAAAATTTTCTAAAAATATAAAAACTTTTTTGTCAAGTTAGCTTGTGGAAGAACTCTGATTCAACATTCGACGGTTTTTGTTTGAAAAAATAGGAATAACTAAATCTTATGTTTAGATTTTGAAAACCTGAAAGATAACTCTCCTTTGAAGTTAACTATAGCTGATATACGTCTTTACATCACACTACACGTGTCGTGAATTTTGGGAATTAGATGACAAGTCTTTCATGTTTAAACTTTTAAACAGATAAATGATTTTCTGAGGATCAAATAGGTTTGTTCTGAAATATGTAATGTCAAGAATAGTTTATGAAGTAAAGCGAATATGAAAGAATGTTATTGATGCCGTAATTGGAGCTAAGTCTAAAAAATAACCCATCTAAAACTTGATTGGAATGATTACACACCAAACCCACTAGACACGTCTTTTATCCAAAAAAATAATTGAACTGCCGGTTATATCTCCGTTCGTATTAAATCATCTGATTTTCACGTCAATTTGTCTTTTGTTTTTGGACCTAGGTAACTTGAGTAATTAAGTCCGCTGGGGTGTTTCTGCACCTAATGCCCTAAAACCAACTGGTTTGGGTGCATTGGCCCAAAGCTCGCTAAGAAGCCTAGAAAGTCCAGTTTAAAACAAAGTCAAGCAAGTGTTCTCTCCGAGTTAAAATTCCTAACAGTTCTTTGTGTGAGAATAATCTTGATAAAAGACAGGCTTTTAAAAAAAAATTTAACGGAGATATGAAGGTTTTACTCTTTGATAAAGACTATTGCACGTTCACAGAGGTGTGTATGAAATGAAAACAAGAAAAAGGTGGAGTGAAGAATAAGACCTAGTTTCCTGTGAGGGAAGATAGAAATTCTGAAGTTGAAACCTTACTGGAAAACGAAACTTGAAAAATGCTTAACTCTTTATAAAACTTATGTGATCTTTTTAAAATTGTTATCTGGGCTTTATTGTGCGACATGATGACTTTAATCGACCTTTCTGGAACTTAACGGCACTATTTGCACTACACGTAAAGACATATAAAATCTGTAGTTAAATAAGAAGCGAGGTGTGAAAACTAAAGGTTCGATAGTCTAGACTTAGGATTATAGAATTGTTATTTTCTGAAACAAAACTTTAGGGTTTGAATCTTAGTTATTTTATGACACTAGCTTGACGGGATTTTGTGGGTGTAATCCGCTGAAAACCCTCAGGAGACAACACTCCTCCTACTAGGGACACCTAGAGGTTTAACGGCTTGTTGCACGCGCTCAGTGCAATCGCGTTCCCTGCGAAAGTGCGGTTAGGATTTTATTTTTGTGAATAATTGGTTTTGCTCGGGATGAGCAAAAGTTAAGTTTGGGGGTATTTGTTCATCACAGAATACTGCATTTTATACCGCCCATTCTTACGCTCGGTTGTTTATAGGTAGGTGCTTTTAATCCGTGTTTGTTACATATTTGCAGGATACAGGTTCTCGGTTCTAAAACGGTGAAATTCATGGAAAACATGACAAAATCCGGGTTCCTGCCAACCACTGAGAAAACACGGTCTCCGCCCGTCATCCGTATGTTGCCAGATACCAGTTTAGGGAGACAAAATGTCAAATCAATGTCACCTTCATGCACAAGGCTCAATGGCAACAACAAGTTCCAAGAAATCTACACGGAGCTCGAGGCAATCATGACAAAAAGCATCCACAAAAGTCCACCTTTCCTCAACAGATATTCTGGAAAGATTATCAGAAAATACATGTACCAGACAATAGGGGACAGCAGAGCAGGGTAGCACACAAAACCTGACATCCCAACTCCCCTATAGGGCGGCGGATCCGCGGCCAATAGGGGGTATTGGCGGCGGATCCGCGGCCAGGTGGGCCCCTCTCACTGACAATTTTTGGGGTTATTTTGGGTATTTCATTTTATATCAGAATGTTGCCCTAGATCTTCAACCCTCTGCCTATAAATACAACAGTTTTGAGCACAACCAAGGGTCCAATTTTGTGTCCACTCTTTTGTAGTTTTTTGTATAGTTTTTCTTCTTCTTCTTCATTCTTTTTCCATGAAAATTGTAATGAGAGCTTTTTGAGTGGAGATCAATGAAGATGAGGGTTTTGTATCATTCTCTTGTGTTTCTTCTTTCCCTTGAGATTCTTGCTTTCTCTTGATCATTCAACCTCTTCATTGAGCTTGAATGGTTAAGGGTTAGTTATTGATCTCAAGGGTCGTATTTTCTCACGGGACTAGCACTTCATTTCACATGCGTTCTCTACCCTTCCCTTGATCTTGCAACCTCTTGATTGAGCTTGCAAGTTTAAGGGTTGGCTATTGATCACATGCTTGTCTTGAGTCCTAGTTCCTTGTTCTTTTTACTCGCTTTTTATTACTCGCTTTTTATTACTTGCAATTTATTTCATGCACTTAAATTCCATGCACTTATATTCTTGTAATCTTTTCTTTTCTTTGTTCTTTTCTTTTTGCTCTCTTTTTCATTTTGTGAATGTTGTATTTATTGTTGTTGTTAAGAATCCATATGATATTGCAAGTTAACATTTCTTTGCCTAATTCCTTTTCCCGTTATTTTCCATTGAACTCCGCCCAAACCATACGCAAGCGCTCCGTTAGGCACCCTACCCTGACAAGGTAACGGTGATTCCTAACCGCGACCGGTTGCGTTCGGTTTGGCCGGAGGCGAAAGCAAGAGACAAGAACGGAAGGACAAGGGTAAATAAGCCGTATTTCACGAATACCGCGCTTAAATCCCCTAATCCACGTTGTTGCCGATTGCTCTAGCTTCAATTGGTCAAGACTCGGCTCAAAGGTTTTGAGTACGGATTTCTTAGCTTACAATCTCGTATTTTCTTCTTAACAACTTTATACTTGCAAATAAACACATAGGTTAGATCAAACAAACATACAGATTTTTTATTGACTCGTCTAAAACAAGAACGAAAATACCACCATCTCCCTGTGGACCGACCCGTGCTCAACCGGCTAGCCGCAAAGCGACACCGTCCTGATCGCGGTAAACTTTAATTCTTTGAACATCCGACACGCCAAAAGCGTGCGATCACCAGGGTACTGATGAGTCATTAGAGTCCCCCACAGATAGTTTTCCAAGTTCGGGCGAAACGTTGTAGAGGCCGTATGGTTTTATGGCAAGGTTCGGAAAATGCACGTGCGTTTACGCACGTGTCATATTTCGGGCAGATAATACTGGTGGGCTTTGGTTTAAGCCGGATCCGAGTATTATACTGTGTAGATATAATATCTTTGTCTCAGTTGCATTTGTATTCGGTCGTAATACAAATGCGGGTATGTTTATACTGTTACGGGTTATCCTGAAATTCATTTCGGGATCGCTTTTGGAAGTTGCCAGTTTTTCTATCACCCGTCTTAAACATTCGGTTTAATGCGGATTTATCTTTTCTTGAGGGTGAGTCATGAGGGTGGGTCATGAGTGGAAGCTTCTTGAAGAGGTGACTAGGTTAGTGACTCATTGTATGCATTAATTGGTTTTGCAAGGTGTTATATGACTCATTCATTCCATTAATGTTGTGATAAGTTATGATAAGCTTCCATTATGGTCACTCCCTTGCTCCTACACTCACCTCTCCTCTTCATATAGTGGCCGGCCCCTTTATGGATGCCCCTTGATTTTGATTTTTCCACTCTCTTACATGGTTGTTAAAATGAGATGATAGATTTGGTTCATGGAAATTTGAATGCTCATTTCTCATTACTCCAAAAGGCAACTTCATTAACCGTTCATCCATGGTTTTGGATGAAGCGAGACAAAGTGTTCTACTTGTTCTCTACTTCATCTTGGTCATCTCTTTTAGCAGACTTGATGACCGAGTTGCCTCGGTATAGAGGCGGGAGCCCGTTTAAAGATCCGTAGATGTGGTTCCACCTCGACGAGGAGCCAGGAGATCGGAGCAGCTGCAACGGAGCGTGGGATGATGGTTAAAGACCGAAGGACTCAGATCGTTCGGTATAGCCTTTCTACCCACTTTGTAGTTTGTTAGTTTAGCGTTAATGGAAGATCCGGGTTATAGTATGCGATAGCGCCAGTTAAAAAGTTTTTGTTCCGCGTTTGGCGTCTGAAAGACGGCCGGGGCGCTACCGTAGACTTACACCCGATACAACATAATAATAAAATAGCATCCCAACGGGAGCTAGCTTCCGCGTCCAAACGACGGAGCAGCCAAACAATCTATATCAGAAGTCGACTCCAAAGAGTGCGACCTCACAATTTCTATGTCTCGCTTCTAAGTCCACAATATACCATTTCTAAGTTGATGGAGTTTCCATTAGATACAAGAATATAAGAATAATCAAGAGTGGGTACGATACAATAATAACCCACGTACCAATCAATCACCGAAAGGAATGTGTGCCCAAGCCGCTGATAATCCAAGCGGTAAAACCTGCAAGAAACTGTGGCACAACGGGGATGAGTTGCCAACTCACTGAATAAAAGTACATCTAAAGGTAGAAATCGAAATGCACGACGATACCTAGGTCATAAGTATAGTACTACCAAAATCTGTACTAATATATTATATGATATGCATATATATCATAATGCAACACTAACTGTCATGTGATCCTAAGTAGAATATATATATAGGTACTATTTCCCGGATCAGTTCTAGTCGATCCAATAATGAAATCTAATTGTGTACCTCATGATAACAATCTTATCAATATATTTGGATGTCCAGCATCGATATCGAAATCAGAAATCTCTCGTGTCCAGCATCGACACGTAAATGCAGATACCGTCGACACCATCTCAATAGATGATTGCTACCCGATATCCCTAGCCCGGTCGGTATCCCCTGGATATCCGCCGTGCCCATCGAACCCCGGTCAATATCCTCTGGATATCTGTTGTGCTCATCTCTATCTCCGATATCGAGTATCCTCGTTAGGCTCCCCGCCTATAATATGGCTATCCTTCCCCTCGGTCTCGAACCGGGTCCACCATGTATCCCGCTGTATAGCTACCCCACTCAATACAGATAAGTCACAAGTCCGAAACCGTATAGCTACCCCACTCGGTTCGAAATAAAACAGTCAGAAAACATCAAAACTCATGGTGGACGTTAAATCATCATCTTCAGAAAACATCAAGTAAAGAAAGAGAATATGTGCATAGATTATCCTGATGATATATTATATATATACATATATAACAGCGTCCCATACCACTGATATATATCATCAAAAGTAAAACGTTCATAAATTCATAAAATCAAATATAACATTCATAGTACCGGTATTCATAATGCTTAACAGATAATAAGGTAAAGTACGTAAATAAATCATACAAGCAATTAACGTATCGATTCTACTGTGTCATAGCAATACTAATGATGTGTAGTATAACATACGCGTCTGTGCTCGTGCAACATGGCAATCATTAGTATTTGTGCAAGTGTTCTACGGTGTAATAACCTATTCATATTAACATATATACATACGCATTATATAACAAAACGGTTCTACAGTGACATGGCAGTACTAATGAGGTGTAGTGTAACATATAGGTACGTGCTTATGCAGCATTGTACTCATTGATAATTGTGCAGTGTTCTATCAGAGTGTTAGTATTACAGAAACGTATACTATCGATAAATATAATGCGAACATGTAAAGTAAATCTAAGCATAACTAATAACTGTAATTTCCTGCTATGAGTTATATCATTATCTTTTGAAAAAGGAACGAAACGTTGGTTTTGAGATAAGGAAGCTGCCTTAGATTAAAATAGATATTCGTTTTGGAAATTGGCACCGCATCCTTGTATTTTATCATTAAAAAGGGAAACGAATCGTAGTTTTTAAAAGAATATAGCTCACACAAGTATTACATCCTAAAACGGAAAATACTCTAGCTCTGCGAGTCTAAAGGAAAATTTGGCCGTTACTCGGCATATAAATCTCATCATTTCCAATACATATAATTCCTTGTATAGTACCTCATTGTATCACTGTATTTGTATCATTTCAAGTACGGCATGATTCCTCGTACAAATCCATCAAATCATATCCATGTCATAAGGATCTAACATCACGCACGTATGTCATTAAAACTATGCATGAAACTATATGCAATGAAGGACATACTATATTTATGATACTATATCAATAACATTAACATCTAATTAGATATCATACTATTTTATTTATAAGATTGCGGGGGTGCTATACGCCATCCACCCGACTTCCCCCGTAGATGTAAATCTACTCACCAACTTGACGAGCTTGCTGAAATCCACGTTGCTAAGTTCGTCAACTCCGTCTCGGAATCCTTCGCGATCGCACCTATAATCGTATTTAAAATATAATCGATGTAAATATCATATTGAAAACCAAAACAACGAGCTAAGCACCCATAGGTTAGAACCTACAGCTCACTTATCCCAAAGATGATCAAATGCCCCTGAACTTAACGTACGAACGTCAACGTTTCAGTTGCAGTACGGAAATGCGGAAAATCATATCGAAATGTCAGAAACTTTAATAAAACTCAACTAAACATTCCCAGATTTCTCTGTATGAATATTGGGGCAATTCAAACAATATTATAAATCATAAATTTCCCATACAAAGCCACAGAAGAAAAACCAACACCAAGAACCCAAGGGAGGCCGGCGAGCTCGGAAAGTGGTGGAATGTCGCCGGTTCAAATGTGGAGTTTGGGTCTCGAGTTTTGTGTAAAGTCTTCTAATAATCATACTATAGTTTTGGTCTTGCTAGTTTTTCTAATAATTGTACCCAATGGTTCAAGATTCAATTGCAGTGAGCTAAATATCACAATTTTCCTAATTTATGATACTGCTCAAACTAAACATGCTACGTGAAGATATCGTGAGTTAACTGAACTTAGGTTTTTCTGAGTTAACCCTCTTCTGGTCGTAGTAGGTAAAAACAGAACTCGTCATACGATATATCCATGTCGTATATAGAATTTTAACTCCAAAACAGATATTTACTTCTAGATTTCACATACTGATAAACTAACTTAAACTAGCAATACCAAACATCCTAATATATCTACATAGAGCTACCCTAAAAATCCCAACACCTAACTCCCATAAAAATCTGGCGAGCTCGGATAATTTGCATGTGTCGCCGGTCAAAGTCCGATGGAATGGGTTCGTCTTCCTAGGGATTATTCTAGTTCCACTTTATAAGATTCAGGCACTGTTTGATTATGTTAAAAGTTTCCTAGACTATAGCAGATTCATAAACAGAGCCTAATTTATCAAAATACTGTATTTCCAATATCAAACTTATCTCATAAAACAGTATCGAACTAAGATCTGCAGAGTTTGAAACTTATACCTATTGAGTGATCAACTGAAAGGCTTCCTCCAAGATGCACAAGCACTACTAATCCTAGCTTGAGAGTTGTGGTAAAGATCCCTAGTATCTTTCTTCTCTTCTTCTCTTTTGATATTAGGAACACATAGGAATTGGGTGTTAGTGATTGAAGAATTTGATAAGAGTTCAGTTTGAAGATGCTAAGGAGTTTCTATGTGTGTGTGTGTTGTGTAGAGAAAGCATGTTGTGGAGATTGAGAGGTGGAGGTGGCATGAGAGGAGTAGGAGGTGTAAGCATGAAAGGTGTGGTATTTTCATGCAAGGAGGAGGTGTATGCATGAAATGTCACCAAGGTTATGTTATACCATGAGTGTGATTTATGCTTAACCATGACCTTTACCCTTTTACACATAAACCCCCACAAAATTCCAATTTCCACAATTAACTAAAGTTTTCACAAAACCCCCTCATGACACTTCTTATTGTAAAAACAAACTATTTCTTTACTAATCTATTCTATCACATTTTAAAAGACCTTTTTACAAACACAATAAAATAAATGTTTTAATTAAATAAATAAAATAATTAGTTATCTAAAATATTTCAAAATGTTACAGTTCTGCGGTGAGGAACGGTGTTACCCTGTGTCCGTTCACTTTTAATAGTGAACCGTCCTATGGATTCTCCAAATCCACCGCACCGTGCGGGTATACACTCCACACAAAAAGGGTCCTTTCCAGCGAGATCTAAGCTTACCGGGATGGAAATGGAGTCGGGTGTTGTAAAGAAGTACCTGTTGTCCTGGTGTGAAGATTTTTTGCGTAAGGTGTTTATCATGAAACACCTTCGTTCTATTCTTAATGACAACCGCATTTTCATAAGCTTCATCCCATAGCTCATTCAGCTCGTTGAGTTGCAGCTTCCGATAGCTGCCCGCATCTTCAAGGGTTAGGTTCAGCTCTTTGATCACCCAAAATGCGCGATGCTCGATTTCCACAAAAAGGTGGCAAGCCTTTCCATACACAAGCCGATAGGGAGAAATTCCAAGATCAGTCTTGTAAATAGTGTGGAATTCCCAAAGTGCATCAGTTAGTTTCAAAGACCAATCTGTACGGTTCTTGGAAACCATTTTCTCCAAAATCTGCTTGATTTGCTGATTTGAAACTTCGGCTTGCCCACATGTTTGGGGGTGGTAGGGCGTGGATAGCTTATGATTAATGGAGTATTTCCGCATCAAGTCCTTGAAAGTCCTACTACAGAAATGCGTCACATTGTCGCTAATGATCGCGCGGAGGTGCCCAAACCGGGAAACGATGTTTTCTTTAAGGAATCTAACGACAACCTTGTTGTCGTTCGTCCGGCTTAGCACTGCCTCGACCCATTTAGAGACATAATCAATAGCTAGAAGAATATATAGGTTCCCAAAAGAGCTGGGAAACGGCCCCATGAAATACATTCCCCAAACATCGAAAATCTCAACAACAAAGATTGGTTGGAGCGGTATCTCGTTTCTCCTGGAAATCCGGCCCAAGTGTTGGCACCGGGAGCAAGTCTTGCAATAATCATGAGCATCTTTGAAGAGTTGTGGCCAGTAAAAGCCACATTGCAATACTTTCTCAGCTGTTTTTCTTGGGCCGAAATGCCCACTACACTCTTGATCGTGGCAAAATGACAGCACACTCTTGAACTCATTATCAGGAACACACCGACGAATAATCTGGTCGGGACAGTACTTGACCAGGTAGGGTTCGTCCCAGTAAAAGTTTTTTACTTGGGATAAAAATCTAAGTCTGTCCTGACTTGACCATTCGTTCACTACTAGTCCTGTAGCCAAATAGTTCACAATATCTGCGAACCGTTACGCATAGCTACCGAGTCGTGCAAATAGGTGGATTTTGGGTACAGTCCCGAATCACATAGATGCAGTGAGCGATAGGAGGGGTTTCGTCTCTCCCGGTATAGGGAGTTGATGTCACGCTATGCTTGATCGGCCATAACAGCAAATCCCTGGCCAGGGTTCGCGAGATTTACTGATAAGAGTTATCAGTAGTTTCTCGAACCGTTATGGGCCACAAATCAGTATGACTTATAAAGTTACTGGGGTCTGACATTTACCACCTCTAGACTTCATATGCGACGTATCAGACGAAGAAACCGGACTGTATGGTAAGTGTTGCTTACAGGCTCGTTAGGCTTGTGATGAGTTCGTTCGTCGGCCACCTTTTCGTCATATACCTGGGTAGCCATTACGGACAGCTAGTGCCGCTAACGTGCTTGTGGTTAAACCTACTGCCAGTGTACTATCGAGTCTTTAGAGTCCCATACAGAGGGTTCCCTGGTTCAGGCAAAAGATGTAGAGGCCGTAAGTTGTTACGGCAGGGTTTCGATCATGTTCGTGTAATAGATACAGGAATAATGATCGGAAGGTCAATACTGGTAGGCTTTGGTTTAAGCCGCATACCGGTATTATATTATTAGATTATTTGTATTCGTATTTTTCGGAATTCTGATACGGGTATACTTGTACGGTATACGGTGAGGGGTATTCTTGTAATTGTTACAAGAATACATTCTAGAAGGAGACACCTTATAAATGGGTTTTTATTTTGTGAAAATAAAACAATGAGGTGGAATTTGGAGAAAGTCTAAGCATGGGTGATGGCATGGCTAAATTCATTTTATATTCATTTGGAGTAACTATTGAAGCATGGTGCATTATTTTGGAGAAAAATAATACATGCTTCAATTATTTTTCTTTTAGCTATATCATTATTTTTCCATGCTTGATTTTTCATTCATCACATTCACCTTCTTTCTCCTCGTTATCTCCTCCCTCTACCTCTTGACCTAAATCACTCACATGAGTTGTGAATCATAGGTCAAGAGTCATATTAATCCAATACTTGATCTTTACATCATTTAAGTGATCACTTCTAGCACACTTGATCTCTTAGTTAAACTCTTGTGAAGAGTTTGTTGCTTGTTCGATAGCTCTCGGGTGGATCATCTTGGATCTTGAGGTGGCCGGAGATCGAGTTCTTTGTGACCACAAGGAGCCTAGGAGTCACATCCAAACAAAGACCCGAAGGGCCGGTTCCATAGGTATAACACTGTCATAGTAGATAAGATCTCTAGATAGTTTTGCTAGTAAAGGTTTAAGCATAAGATCTTGGTTTATGTGGGTGTTGCATGTAAGAAATTTTTGTTTATCGCTTCCGCCTCCTGACAAGTGTTGTGAGAGTGTGCTTCTAGTTATATAATATTGTAACATGTTAGGGTTACAAATGCAGCATGATTGTTGTGTTTAAACCAAGTTAGGGTTTGGATTAGGGTTAACTTTTGGATGAAGCTTTCATGAAGATTTCATGAAGCTTCATGAAGCTTTGCCTTTTGTCATCTAGCTTGATATTTTGAGTAGATATTCTTTAATCCAACCCAAACCCTTAACCTATTGTTTATTCTCTACAAGGGTTAAGCCTTTCATTCTTAACCCATGGTTGCAATTGTAACCACAACAATGATTCATTATTCATCACAAATGGATTTCTTCTTCTTCTTCCTCTTGAAAGCTTACTAGCTTTTGGGTTTGTGATAATTTTGAGTGAGAAATTGAAAACAAAAGAGAGCAAAATTCCTACTTCATCATCCTCATCTATTATATCCACTTAGATTAGGGTGTTTGCTTTGATAATACTTGATTGGTGAAGCAAGAGTTTGGGTTTGAGATTCTTCAAGGTAGATCATCTTAGTAGTTGAAGATTGTAAGCAAGCTTGTATCTTTCTCTTCATGGAGCCTCTCTAGAGTCTGGGTACTTGATGATCGCAGTGAAGGGACCTCAACACGGAGCTTATGAAGCGAAGGAACGTACTACAAAGGTGGTAATCCCTAACTCTTAGATGTTAAAGTGTTAACATGGTAGTTTTGTTTGATTCTCTAGTTAAAGTTCTTAGGTTTAGGGTTATCTTCAATGGAAAATTTTTAACTTGGCATGGATGATGCCTCCCGAACCCTTGCTACCGTTATAGGTAACCCAGCAGTGGTATCAAAACCAGGTTAGAGAATTAGACGGATAAGTATAGGATTACGAAACCGAAACAACTCCGAAACACCCGATATCAAACCCTAGTTTCTGTCGAATTATTTTTGGTGTCTAAAAATTTTTCAAACATGTGCAGAAGATTATATGAGATACTTTATGAACATGTCCTAAACCCTACCCCCTGCTTGGATTTTGGCCGATCACTTGGCCAAGAAATCCGAGCAGGCCGGCCCCCAGTGGGTTCTGGTCATGGTCAAGTCTCTGGGGTTTGGTACTTTTGGTGTTGTTTATTTTGGCTAAATTTGCATGAGATGTTTATTTACTCAAAAGGTAATTCGGAGTGTTTCGTATTCACAATTCTAGCTTGGTTTCATGTTTATTTAGACAGTGTTAAAAAGTTCGAACGGATATCAATAACCCACATTTTCCCCTGTCGGAAAATTTCCAAGTGTTGGATTTTTCCTTAGTTAAATAACATTCAAAGTCGTGCAAGTAACGCGGTGGACCCTTTAGAAGAACGAAACCTTAACTCGATTTTGTGACCGTTAAAACTGTCACTAAACCTTAGGGTTTGTGATGGTTTAGCGGTACCACAAGTGAGGCGTTGGTTTGACCCTTCTATGGCTGGACCATTGGTACTGTGGCATGTGATGGATGCTTTTAAACTAAGTTCAAGTGTTGAGAAAATAGGGAAATTTTGGGTGTTTGTTGATCCGATCGGAATGTTTAACATCGTCTAACTTTTTCTGTAATGTGATACAATATTTGGAATCCACAAGTAGTTATGAGATAACTAATTTGAATGTTATAAATCTAGCAGTTTAGTCTCATTTGATCGGTTGCTACGGGATTTTGATGTGATCAAAAGTCCATCGCAATCACGTAGCATACGCGGATACTCGCCAGGTAAACTTAATAGATAGCCACGCCCCATAGCCCCGACCAAGTGACTGTAGGAGAACCCCGTCGCCAAAAGCATCCGCTCGGATGCTCGCGGCAGTGGTGTTCCGCCTTAGTGCACTTCGTCGAAGGCATCGGGGGTGTGGCAGTATACTAAAGTTTTCGACGAGTATTCGATCAGGATGTCGGGAATCTTGTTGAATTGCCCGACTTGATATTGAAAAGTGTTTTCGAGATCGAGAATAAAATGCGTGGTTTATAATTGTTAGGCATGTGATGTCTAAGGAATTCATTTGGTTAGGCATGTGATGTCTGAGGTGGTTGCGGATTCCAACTGTTGTAGTTTTACACTTTCTTTTCTGTGACCGTAAGTGTAATATGTGATGTATCGCCGGTTTCGTTGCTATACATCAACGATAATTGGGATACGCATATTTACTTACGTTGATGACATGTGATGTTATGTGTTGTTGTGATATGTTATATTGGATCGTCGTATTTTGAATAGCCGGGGGTTTTATGTGAGATGAGAGTTTTTCATTTTCATTCATGTAAAATTCATTGTATGTAATATTATTTTATTGGGGCACTTCCGGGTTGAGGATGATGTCGCCATTGTATATTATTTACTTTTCCGCATTAAGATAGACCCAAGACGGGGAGCACAAGTAACCGGGTTCTAGGGTCTAGTGGGAGACCATCTCGAGGAGTCGAGACCGGGTGTCCTAACTCTAGAATTGGTAGGGTTGCTTGCCGCTCTCGTAGGGGTCTAGGGGTGTAGGATTGGCTATTCATCGCGACCATTGAATCCATGTTTTATACAGGCTCGCATTAAAACACGGACCTCCTAGTATATCCAATATTTCATATGTTTCTTCTACAGTTATATCTGTGATGTGATCATTTGATATGCTGAGATGAATACATGATATAGTATATGTGATATATTATATAGACGTTGCTTATGTTTTACACCCGCGCTAGCACTGCCCCGCTCTGCCGTTAGTTACCTAACCTAACGGTGCACGAGGGGACATCGAGGCGAATGCGGATGGTATAAGCGTACGTTGTATTTATCTGTGATGTTTAGGTAAACTTATATGATGGGACTTCATTAATGAGATTAATGAAATAAAAGAAACCTAAAGATGTTGTGGAATCGAATTTTCAAAAACAGATAGCTCTAGTTGTTGATTTGCATAGCGGTGTTCCTTGTAGAACATCCAGCACCTTATTCGATAAGGAAAGAGCCGAGATCCCTTCACCGGGAGTGACCTCTTTAGCAATAATTGGCAGATGCTATAACCTTCATTTTTGACTTTTGATTGCTTTTCTAGTTCTTGCTTTGCATAGTGGTATATGTGAAATATCCTGCGCCTTATTCGATAAGGAAAGAGCCAAGATCCCTTCACCGGGAGTGACCTCTTTAGCAAAACTGGCAAAGGACTCAAAAACACCCCATTTAAATCATTTGATTCTACAATGATATCGAGTTCATTACGCAAAAGGTTTTCTTAAAAACCTGTCGTAGCCCTCCATCATTTCAGATAAGTACTACTTAGTATTCGTGCTGCGGTAGTTTGGCATGCGTCAAGGCGTAGTGTACGGTAGCTAACTAGTGCTTATCTACTAGCATATGATGCGATTGGATTAGGGTATTCGTACGACGTTGTTTGGCTTGCGTCAAGGGTCGTACGGGTGGTTTTAATTCAATCAGAAAATGCACGGGTTGAACTTGACTAGCGGACTATGGGTTGTTTGGCATGCGTCAAGGTCATAGGACGCTAGGGGAAAAATATTATCGGGAATTTCAAGTGTTGAAATTCGCAATGAGATAGCATACCTCCTATGAGATAGTTGGATCCCGATACCCGCTGTGAGTAAGAGTTACTCCTGGGAGAGTTTTACAGATTACAAATAGCCGATCAAGTAGGTGTCTAGAAAGGTGTCAACGGGGTTACGCCTCTGGGAAAACGATATTTATTTTAATTAGGTCCGTGAGAAAGCACGGGGAACCTCCCTCAAAGTACCGGCACTGGCCTGGCTGAAAGATTGGCGAACTTGTAGGGTGTAATTAATCCCGGCTAGTCTTTCCTTTTAGGGTTTGAAGGAAGATTTGACTAAAACAGTGGGAGTCATCCTGATTAGATATATTAATAACCAATTTAATCTTGCAAGAGCATACGCTGATTGTTTTCTTCTCTCTCTCTCCAGGTAGCGACCATGTCGCGCCTTAATCAAGATAATAATACGGATGTATTGACCGAACCCGCTTGTTATACTGTGCTAGGGAACGTTGGTCCCGCTCCAACTTATAAATGTTATAAGACCGAGCAGGAAATAGGGGATTACCAGAATTCCCGTGCCACCCAAACGAAGAAAGTGTATGATGATGCATCATCTTCGGTGTGTTCATTACCAAGAACTGTTTCTCAGTATCCTTTACGTCCAGGGTATGAGATACCGGATCAGGATCCCACATATGTATTATATTACATAGGCTACTGATTGGTAGAGAACTGAGAAAGGGTGATAAGTTTTAAAAGTTAAAAATGGTGCAAGTGTTGCATCCAAGTCTGTTGGCAGTTATCACCTTGTATTACCAAATACATTGATTCGGAACGAATGTTGTTAGATACCGAACCTGATATACAACATCATATCAGTCTCTTTATTTAATAAAGAAGGATATAATTTTGTATTGTTGGATAATGTTTTGAACATTTCCTATATCAAGAGTTGATCGGTTCAGGCACGTTATCTAAAAGCATAGACGTTCTAAATCAAACTACAGTTCTTAACGTACAGAACATACACAAGAGGAAAAGTTCAGAAATGAACGAATCCTTCTTGAGGTATTGTAGACTAGGTCATATTAATGTGACCCGACTAGCTAAGTTACATTTAGATGCATATTTAAATTAGTTTGAATTTACATCTTGTGAAACTTGTCAGTCATGTCACAAAGATAAGATGACCATAGCTCTGTTTATTGGAAACAGAGAAAGAGTTAGTGAACTCTTAGGATTGATACATGATGATGTATGAGGTCCCCTGTCTACACATGCCAGGACTGGTTCTTTGTACTTCAGAAGTAGAGAACCAAAACGGGTATAAGTATTATGTCCTTTGATGTGATCAGGGAGGAGAATACTTGAGCACGGAGATCCTGGACTATTCTAAAGGAGAATGAGATTCTCTCTCACCATTACTCCTCCGTATACACCATAGCTCGTCGGTGTATCGGGGCGGAGCAATCGCACCCTATGTGATAAGGTGTGCTCTATGATGAGTACTACTGGGTTGCCTATTTTCTAATGGGGGTTATGCACTTGAGAAGTTGCATACCTATTGAATAGGGTTCCAATCAAATCAGGTACCTACCACTCTATATGTGATATGGTATGGGAAGAGCCCATCTCTTAAGCATGTTAAGATTTGGGGTTGTCCGGCCTATGTCAAAAGAAAAATCCGGACAAACTCGAGGCAAGGTCAGTTCTGTGGAAGTTTGTTGGATATCCCAAGCATTCGCAAGGGAATATCTTCTACCGAACCGAGAAACAAAGGTGTTTTGTTTCTCAGTATGCCACCTTTGGGAAAGGGAATTTCTTGTGAAGAAATTAGTGGTTATGAGGAAGAACTGGAAGGAGTCCCAGTTATACAAACTACAGCTGATGATTTGGTAGAACCGGAGGATTCAATAGCTCCCAACGAATCTCAGCCTCTCCGCTGATCTGGTAGGGTTCCACACCCACCTGAAAGATACTTCGGTTTTCTCTATGACAGTGGGAGCGAGAATTGAATCATAAGATGATGACCCAACTAGTTTCGAGCAGGCCATCAGGAGTGGGGACTCTGTAAGAATGGCTGGATGCTTAGCCATCTGAGATGGAATCCATATACACCAAAAAAGTATGGACTTTGGTTGCTTTATCTGAAGGATTAAATCCCCATCAGGAGCAAGTATATCTTAAAAAGATTACTAGGTGTACATGGAAAAGTTTAGACTTTCAAAGCTATGCTTAAGTCCATCCAGATCCTACTTGTCACTGCTACACAGCATGACTATGATATCTGGCGGTTGGGTGTCATGACTGCTTTTCTAAATAGTGATTTAGAAGAAAGCGTCTATAAGTACACAGCCAGAGGGCTTCGTAGACAGTAGGAGCAGCGGAAACGTGTGCAAGATGTTTTATGGAATAAATCAGGCATCGCGGAGTTGGAACGTCTGTTTTGATGAGGTAGTCAAAGAGTTTGACTTCATCAAAATGGTAGATGAACCTAGTATATACAAAAAGGTAGTAGGAAGTATGGAAGTGATCCACGTATTGTACGTGGATGGCATACTCTTGATAGGGAAGGAGTTTCCTATGCTACGCTCGGTCAATCTCCTCTTATCACAAAGATTCTCCATATAGGATCAAGGTGATACCTCATAAATCCTGGGTTTTGGATCTATGAGATAGATCTAATTGGATGTTGGGATTCTCACTAGGTGTAGTGAGATGGTATCAATTGATCCTGGGGGGAATCACTGGATAGGTTCCAGGATGGTAAGGACGACTGAATGTCAGTCACAGGCATTGTCTTGGCCCTCAGTGGAGGGACGGTATGTTGGAAGAGTTCCAAGCTAGATACCGTGGCAAACTAGACGATTAAAGGCAAGACACATCGTTACCAAGGATGCTACCAAAGAGGAAGTCTGGATATATATAAGTTCATGAGATGAACTTCGTTCCTACCGTTGTGTGACAATGGAGTTGTGGCTTATGCCCAGGAACCCCCGTCCCATCAGAGATCCAGACATATTCTTAGGCAGTATCACCTGATCATGGAGATGGATGATCTCCTGGGAGATCGAGGTTAGGAGAGTAGATACAGAGGAAAACAGCGCGGATCCACTCACAAAGGCCTATTTCCCAGTAGAGACTTTTATGGGATGGTTGAGTATGAGATACTTCAACCACAACTGATTGTTGGGTATGAGATACTACAACAGATAACCCTAGTGCAAGTAGGAGATTGTTAGTTATATGTATGCCCTAGAGGCCATTACTGTACATACGATGTATATTGTAGTGGATGCTTGGACATATATAGTGAGGACTTTCTTGCTCGACATGATAGTATGCTATCTGGTTGCACTTTATCTTAACATGTACTCTGATTGTTTCTATGTTACATGTTGATAAAGCCCTTAGGATGAGTACTTGACTACCAGGACTATGATGCAGATCATACTAGTGGAGACAGAGTAGTCGCTAAGTACATCCTTCAAATGTTCCTAGTCATAGGTGTATCGAGACAGGGCATCGATATACCAGAGTAGACTAGCGTATGCTTCTCGACCCATGTAGATGGGCGATGGATGATCCCATTTCCATTGGTGTTTGACATCAGAGATAGTATACGGGTGCTCGGTGGAGACTGGGTACACTGGACAGACTCGCCGAGAACTCCCAGATGGTATTATACCTTACGTCAGATGGCAGTTCTCTGGTGACACTGGTACAGGTTAGTCTGTAGACCCGAGATCGTCATAGAGTCTTGTGTGATTTCCACTGTACTTTGATTTCCACCTTACCATGTCCAAGAGGGCGTGCAAAACGGTGGTTTTTGGGTACAGTCCCGAATCACATGGAGGCAATGAGCGATAGGAGGGGTTTCGTCTCTCCCGGTATAGGGAGTTGATGTTGCGCTGTGTTCGATTGACTATAACTGGAAATCCCTAGCCAGGGTTGCTGAAATTTACTGGTAAGTGTTATCAGTAGTTTCTCGAACTATTATGGACCTCATATCGACACGACTTATCGGTTACTGGGGTCTGACGTTTACCACCCCTAGACCAGATATGCGACATATCAGACGAAGAGACCGGACTGTACGGGAGTGTTACTGATTGGATTCGCAGGAGAATGTACAGGCTTGCTTGTTGATCTTCTGATCGCTCAATACCTGGTTGGCTGTTACGTTTAGCTGACTGCTTGCAGCTTGTGGGTGTTTGATATGATCATCACCTATTGCCGGCGTATTGACGATTATTTAGAGTCCTAAACAGAGGTTTCCTGGCTCAGGCAAAACGGAGTAGGAGCACATATGCGATATGTGCGGGACCGAGAACAATACGTGTATGTGATACCGTATTAGATTCTCGCGATATGTGATATCGGCCGGGTATATGTGATATAGCCGGGTCATCGGATCAAGTGTTGATTCGATGAACTGATACTTGTTATATTAGTCGGTTATTTGTGAAATAGCCGGATTATGGGATCAAGTGTTGATTCGATAATTTAATGTATAATTATATATTTGATATATTATATTACATTAACTAATATAAGCTCACTTAAAAATTCTTTTTCTTACGTTATAATACATTGATGTATATGCGATATATGTTAATTGTATTATTTTATTTTGTTACTATATATATTATATATGTGATATATAATATTGTAACATGTTAGGGTTACAAATGCAGCATGATTGTTGAGTTTAAACCAATTTAGGGTTTGGATTAGGGTTAGCTTTTGGGTTAGCTTTCATGAAGCTTCATGAAGCTTTGCCTTTTGTCATCTAGCTTGATATTTTGAGTAGATATTCTTTAACCCAACCCAAACCCTTAACCTATGGTTTATTCTCTACAAGGGTTAAGCCTTTCATTCTTAACCCATGGTTGCAATTGTAACCACAACAATGATTCATTATTCATCACAAATGGATTTCTTCTTCTTCTTCTTCCTCTTGAAAGCTTACTAGCTTTTGGGTTTGTGATGATTTTGAGTGAGAAATTGAAAACAAAAGAGAGCAAAATTCCTACTTCATCATCCTCATCTATTCTAGCCACTTAGATTAGGGTATTTGCTTTGCTAATACTTGATTAGTGAAGCAAGAGCTTGGGTTTGAGATTCTTTAAGGTAGATAATCTTAGTAGTTGAAGATTGGAAGCAAGCTTGCATCTTTCTCTTCATGGAGCCTCTCTAGAGTCCGGGTACTTGATGATCGCAGCGAAGGGAACTCAACACGGAGCTTATGAAGCGAAGGAACGGACTATAAAGGTTGTAATCCCCAACTCTTAGATGTTAAAGTGTTAACATGCTAGTTTTGTTTGATTCTCTAGTTAAGGTTCTTAGGTTTAGGGTTATCTTCAATGGCAAAATTTTAACTTGGCATGGATGATGCCTCCCGAAACCTTGCTTCCGTTGTAGGTACCCCAGCATGTGCAACATCTAACAGGTATTAGATCGGATGTAATATGTTAGAAAAATGACAATATCAAGGGGAGAGATCCGGAACCCTACCTGAAGATGATTATCTAAAAACATGGTTGGACATTGTCTCATACGGATACACGAATAGAGTCAAACTCAAATTTTTTCTGGAGAAATGGGTAGCGCCATGGCTTCGGCATCGAGAAAATGAAGAAGGTGATATTTTTTCTGAATTTTTGTAAGGAGAAATGAGGGAGAAAAAGTGTGAAGAAAAGGGGCTATTTAGTGTATCAAAATTTCAAATTGATCCGAGTGGAGCTGGAATTTGCGCCGCGGATCGCACCCACCTGTCATAGCCAACGAATCCCTACCGTTGAATTGAATCATGGATGGCCAAGATGTGGCCGTGTGCCACCACCACGCGCTTGCAAGCGCAAGCGTTTGCCCGCACACGCATGTGGGTGGGGACCCATACGTTAGCGGACGTTGGCGTGTGCAGGAGGCGGGTCGGGCCTCGGGTCCTTCGGCTTAGACGCTGGGCCGGAGGTTTTGGGTTTTTTTTTATTAAAAGGTTTATTTAAAAACTGTTTTGGGCTTTTGGCTTGGGTTTTGGGTTTTGAAATAAAATCATTTTGTTTTTTTTCTTTTCTAAATACTGTTTTAAAAGTTCATTTCTTTTCTAAAAATTAATTTAAATTACTTTTAATTATTGGAATATCATTGGAAATTCTAAATAAATATTTTTATCATTTCCAATCATTTTATTCTCAAAAGTAATTCCTTTTCTAAAATCCACTTACTAAAATAGATCTTTGAAAATACTAAAAATTGTATTTAATTTTTTTTCTTCTCCTAAAAATTATATTAATTATATTTAAACTCAAAATTACTTTTTTCCAAAATTTTCCATAAAAAAATACAAAATAAATACAAAGGTGTGAAGAAATTATAATGAGACTATCAAGGAATAAACAAAACGCTAACGTTACAATCATCTACATTTTCTGGTTGTACTGTCTCAATTGCTAATTCTGGTATCTCTATTCCTTAGATATTTGATTCAGATACCTCACATCATATGACTTTTGATAAATCTTTTCTTGCAAACTGTTTTACAATTCGTATGTCGTACATACAAACTGCTAATGACTCATCACTTGCAGTTACTCAGTGTGGTGACATCACACCTAAATAGGTCATAGATATCGCAGATAACTACATAGATATCGCAGGCAACTGCATGAATATCGCATAATAACTTGATATAGCAGACAACTATACATATACTGCAGGCATGGGATTTTCTAACAACTAAAAAATTTCACCGGGATTTTTTGAATACCACTTTGAGACCAAGGGTTTTTTGACCGTTGGAAAACTACTTGGTTTTTTTTTGACAATTTACCCTAATTATTTTGATTTTAAATAATTATTAGAAGATAATGCAAGACTCAAAAAATTGATAATAGATATTTTTCAAATTTTGAAAAAAATCATTGTTCATAAGGGTATAGAATTTTATATATCATGAATAAAAATTGATAATTTAATTTTTTGAATAAACATTGATGTGAAATGCATTAAAAGTTGAGCGAAGCCATATGCTCGTCTCCCAATCCCAAGCATGTTAATCTTTTACTTATGATACCTAATGAAATAGGTAAAATAAAAAACAAACAGACCCAAATCCCAAATGCAACTTTTGTTTTCATGAACTTGTCTTAATTAGTATAGTATGCATGAAGTCCCCTCATGATTCTTATGGAATTCAATAGTTATATCAAAGTTAAATCCCAATTTATCTTTCAACATTGTTTGGATATAATATTGAAGGTATTCCTTGGGAAAAATCTATTATATATGCAAGGGCTTGTATGGTGCAAGCCCTTGCATAACCCTTGGATGGGCTCCCCCACATGCAAGGGGAGCCCATCCAAGAGCTCTAATGGGGCTTGCAAAGTGCAAGCTCTTCTAGAGTGGATTTTTTCCTTTCTTGGGATCTCCATCAAATACTTGAAATAATGAACTGCATAAGTTTAGTATGTACAATAGGGTGCGATTTGTTTGGTAATAATCATCATTTAATGAGCTAAGACCTATACATTGGCTCAACTGACCCGTCCATTCTATTAGTCGGGTCGGGTCGGACATGACCCAAAGTCAATTTCGTTGGTTGATAACTTGATATGAGCCGGAATCCTTTAGTTCCCTAGATCTCTTTCGAAATAATCCACTTATTATATTAGCCACTAGGAAAACTTTTTGGTTAAATTATCAAAAACTACTCTCAACTTTCATACACTCTACAGTAAAGCTCTCCAAACTAACATATACCTTGAGTCATTAAAATTCAACCCTCTCTCAACTGACCTTTTTTTTGACTATTTTATATTTGTGGTAAACATTTTTACTTCACTTTTCTATCTTATTCTTCCCAACCTTTTTGGTCAAACTCCTTGTTCATCTCTCGTGGGTAACGAGATGTAAATTTGATCTCTAGTATCACAACAACCGATATCAATATGATTATATTCGTTGAAAAAGTGTGTTTCAATGTAACTTTACGGAAAATGATTTCAAAGAAACGCATAAATATATATGAAAGTGAGGCTATTTAGTTCAGAGGAGATCACAAATAGAGGGTTGAGGTAATCTGGGAATGCTTCTAAATGAAGAGGAGTTATTATTTCATAAAAGTTCAAGGCTATCATGGTCTATAACTATAATTAACCTAGGTGATTTTTCATTAATTAGAAAACTGCATGATAGTTTGCTTTTCATTAAAAAAGTATATGGTAGTATTATATAAAATTTATGGTAGTCTTTAATAATTTAGTTTTTAGTTTCTTCCTTATTTATTCAATTAACCCTTCTGTAGTTCTCTTAGCTCCATTGATTGTACTATTTTTCATCCTTCTAACCAAAGCTTCCTTCAAACTTGTTGCGCATGCATCCAAACCACCCAATCGATTCTTTCTTATTTCATCATCAGTTATATGCATTTCTAATTAACTTTTTACAGATGCAATGTATTATTCAATGTATTTTTCTATTTAAGCATCATCATTTCAGCTTCAGGCCGTGATTTCTTTATGTATTGTTTCTTAATCGATAAAGATTTCGATAAAGATATTCTATTTCGCCACCCTTGTATTATTGTTCAGAGTAAGGCATGAAAAACGATTAGTAAGCAATCTTCTCTATGGCCACCACATGCCAAAAATGCTGAATCATCAAAAATAATTTAGCCTGTCAATTAGCACTGCTGGGGATCATAGGATGCGGACCATATAGTGTGGACCATAAACTGGATACGCTTATATAGGCCTTCACTTAAATATCCAACCAAAAAGACAAATGCATGATGCATGTTTTAAAAATCCAACGAAAAAGACAAATGCATGATGCATGTTTTGTTTAAATTAAAGCTAAAGAACAGGTGGGTAAATCATCAAAACGGTAGGATTACATATAGTTTTTAGTGTAGAAGAGGGACACATGCACATGGCGAATTATTGAACAAGTTAAGAGGCATGAATTATTTACGATTGTTATATCTGTGTGAATTACAATCTTAATGTAAAATAATGTGGGATCTAAATTAAGGAGATAGTGACAAATCATATAGTGAATCTGAGATCATGTGAACATGAGGGGCTGGGCTTGCGATACCTCCATTAAATTGTTTCGTTGGAGAATTTCTTCAAACAAAGTTATGAGAAATTGCATTGCCCAACTTTAAAGCCACTGAGGAACATCTTTGTCCAAAATGATGAGAATGTCATTGGATACAAATTATGTACAGCTATATACTACTACAAAAGTGGGCAACAGGAACAAGGAATTAGTAGCGGTTTAATCCGTTACCAATTAATCGTAACGGATTTAATGGATTTGATAGCGGATTAAACATTTACCAAATCTAATAGATAGCGAGCCTCACGACCCACTCATGATAAAACCACTAGTAAAAAAGGGGGTTGCCCCTACGGATATTGGAATCCGTCGGGGCAGATTTAACTTGGCCCTACGGATTAATCCGTAGGGCTAAAGGGTTACCCCTACGGGCACAGACGTTCAAGAATTAAAATATTAATTCTTAATTTGGTGTTTGCCCCTACGGAGCCGCAAACAAAGGACCTACGGGTATATCCGTAGGGACAAGTAAATATCGATTTACTAAGACCCCAGACCGATCGCCTACGCTCACTTTCTCTCTCTCTCTCTCTCTCGATCGGGCGCGAGAAAAATCCCCAAATCGCCACGTCGTCGTCGCCACCGTCGTTCTCCTCGTCGCCACCGCCGGTTTCGTCGCCACCGCAGTTCTCGTCGCCACCGCGGTTCAGGTCGTCGCCCCAGCCCCAGCAGCAGCCGTTCAGGTGAGTAAATCTCGAGGTAAATTAAAGAATTTTTGGATTATTTTGGGCTTAGGGTTCATGGCTGGGTCTGGGGTTGCGCGCGCGAGTTGGGGTTGGGCAGGGGTCGCGGTCGCGGTCGGGGTCGGGGTCAGGGTAGGGTTAGGGTTGGGGTTCGGCTGCTGCTGGGGTGGGGCTGGGTTTAGGGTTTGCCTTAGGGTTGGTGTTGGGGTTTAGCTGGCCACGCTGGGGTTAGGGTTGGGCTGGGGCTGGGGGCTGGGGCTGGGGCTGGGTCACGCGGGGTTTTGGGATCTTTGTAATTTGCTTGCTCTGTTTGGGGTTTCAGTTGATCCTCATTAAAAAATTGGTGATTGATCTCTTCAATCATATTATTATCTGTATTTAAAATTTTTGTGAAGCCTTCAGAGTTTGGAAAAATCTAGAATTACCGTTGAATTTCTGGCAACATTCAAAAACTGTGTATATGATGTGTGTGTGTGTATGCATGTATATACATTTGAAATTTATCTTTCTTCTATGATATAAAACGGTTAAACCGAAGAAAATTACTGGGGGAATTTTTGCTAAAATGTCTTGAGAGGGGGTTCAAGTGATGGGATAATTTCATTTGGTAATCTTTTACTTATTTTACATCTCTTATTTTTTCATGCAAAAATCTGAATAGGTTTCTTGCAATTTTGCCTATCGATCAATTATTATATTTATTTTTATATTTTGTGGATGATTTGGCTTCAATTGAATGGAGGCGATGATGGCTTGCCCTCAAGCTTCCACTTTTATGAGCTTTATAGTTATGAGATTGGCGAGGCAAGCTGGTTTGTAGCCATCTTATTTCTTTTCCTAAATTCAAATCCAAATATAAAATGTCTGATTGAGAGAGAGAGAGTATGGGAGATTATGTATTATTCAATGTGTTTGGAAGCTGGCATGTTCTGAGCGTCATCTCTGCATGAAAGCTATGGTTTTGCAAAGGGTTTGCCCTAACTATTTTCTGTGGGGAAGCTGAAGGCCTGAAGCTTCATCAAACTCAGGATTGGATTCTGGTCGGGTATTGTAAATTCTTGTGAAAGTTCCGTTCAAGATTTGTTCAGAGCTTGCATAACATCCTTTTCATCTTTATGAGATCTTTATGCAGTCATTTTTTTGGGTTTATATATTTCTCGAGCCCGTTTGACTTTAGACTTAGGATAACCCCAAATCTCTTTCTTATTTTGATTCCTAAGCTGGCATATCTGAGGCTCGTATTCCAGTATCGTTGCTGGAAAAGCTAGGGTTGCGAACATTTTTGCAACGATAATTTCTGTATGACAGCTTAAGCACACATAAAACTTAAACAATCTTGAAGCACTGCAGTTTTTCACTAAACTACCTAAAAGTTTTTATATTGCTGCAAGCTTCCTTAAAGTGCTGCATCTAAGTGTATTTTAGTGGGAAAACCCTTGAAAGCCAAACTTCATGGGGTTTGCTGTTTGCCTTCTCTGTAGCTAGTTTGAGGTTTATTTAGTTTTGGATTTGTTTTGCAACACTCTCTGAGTTCCAAATCAACAAAAAGCTGAATGTTGAATCACAAGCAAGAAGAAGCCAAACTGGCCCTAAAGTAATCCTGAGTGATGATAATTTTCCAGGGAGTTTAAAATTTATAGAAATGGCGAGGCAACATTGGATTGTCTGCAAGTATTCAAGCAACCTGTTTGCAGCCATCATGCTATTTGTGATCCCAGTATAAAACTCAAACATGCCTCTTAGTTAGTTTACTTTAATTTGTTATTTATGTGTGTGTGTCAACATTGGATTGTCCCAAGTATAAAACCAAACCCACAAAACATCAAAACTGTCTCCGACAATCTTATGGTCATTAGACATAAGATTTATGCATATAGGTAACATCTGCCAATATGCCATATCCAGACCGCAATCTATTTTTGCCTATTGGCTAATATGAAAATATCGGCCCGCGTATATGACATAATCAAAGTTGTTAAATCTTAATACGGTTTGTGTTTCGTTTTTTTATTTATCAGTTCTATCAATGTTGCGTATAACGCTTTATGATATCAGTATCCTACATTTGTAGTTTTAATTGTTGATTGTTATAGATGAATACCATTGCAATAATAGTTTTTGGTCGATGAATGCTATTGCAATGTAGGATGATCAGTTCTATCAATCTTGATCTCAATGGTTTAAAATCATGTTACACATACAACACGAATGCACAACAAACGCATAATTAGAGAGCGACTCAAGATATTCAGGTTAAAACCAATATATGATACTCGATGATAATATGAAACCTTCATATTCCCATCGATACTCATATATAAAAAAGGCACAGAAATGCCCTACGCCTCGATATCTTTCCCTCTCGTTCCCAAAATTTTCTCTCGTTCCCGCGTCTCCAATTTTCTCTTCGTCGCCACCGCGCGCCCTCCGTTCTCAGCCCGCCACCGCCCTCGTTCTTCCTCGTCGAGTTCCTCGTCGCCGATATTTGTGCCTACATTGATGCCTCAAGCAACTAATCAAATGATGTGGATCACAAACTAATTAAATAAATTTTGAATACCAATCTGGACTGGGATTTGAATACCAATCCTAGTTTGCTATATTTTTTTATATACAGTAGATGGTGATACTTCTTTAAGTAAAAACAACCCTACACTTAAGCGAAATCATAAATCGAAACACACATATATAGAATACAACTCATACATGGGTATTCTCAAATCTAACTTTCATTGAATTTGCACGCGCACTTAAAATAACAACCTTTATACTAAAAAAATTATGTATGCCATTACTTAGTAGTTTATGGTTTTAAGACGCAAAAGCCATTTGAGAAATACTTTTTCTACCCACTATTAATCCATATTCTCAATATAGTCATTGAATTTGCACGCACACATAATAAGAAGGAGAAGACAGTAATGTGGCGGAAGGAGAAGACAGTAATGTGGCGGAAGAAGAAAAAAATGACATTTCTCGTTCTCTGTTTCAGCATCAATCTTCTGATATGAACTAATGATAGCTTTCACATAGGCTTTTCCCATTAGAGACTTCTTAGTGTCCAATGGAAAGCATACATCAGATTTGTGCAGGTCGGGTTCTTCTATGACTTTCAAGAGTCTCAACTGATTCTGTAAATTACACTCTAGTTGGGTGGTACTTTTACCACTTCTCACTGCAGGTGCGCTCTCTAATATCCATTTTGAATGTAATATTATCGATATTCAAAATGGATATTAGAGAGCGCACCTGCAGTGAGAAGTGGTAAAAGTATCACCCAACTAGGGTGTAATTTACAGAATCAGTTGAGACTCTTAAAAGTCATAGAAGAACCCGACCTGCACAAATCTGATGTATGCTTTCCATTGGACACTAAGAAGTCTCTAAAGGGAAAAGCCTATGTGAAAGCCATCATTAGTTCATATCAGAAGATTGATGCTGAAACAGAGAACGAGGAATGTCATTTTTTTCTTCTTCCGCCACATTACTGTCTTCTCCTTCTGCCACATTACTGTCTTCTCCTTCTTATTATATTCGCGTGCAAATTCAATGACTATATTGAGAATATGGATTAATAGTGGGTAGGAAAAGTATTTCTCAAATGGCTTTTACGTCTTAAAACCATAAACTACTAAGTAATGACATACATAATTTTTTTAGTATAAAGGTTGTTATTTTAAGTTTTCCCTTATAGAGATATGATCTAACTGCATCTATCAACTATAAGTGTGCAGAAAATTATGATAAGAAATCATAAGAAAGGGTCGTAGCCATGCATAACCTTGAATCTACATACCAAATCATGCAAAAGCATGCACTTATTGTCACCTTGCCTTAGAATATAAAATATCTTGGAAGACTATAAGCGAGCATTTAAATCTTGATAGCTTTTGACTTCAACATATATTTTTCTCAAGTACCATGAAATATACTTGCTCCGTATAAACCGTTTTCAGGAAGATGGATTAATAATGACAAATTATCCATTGTGGCTCACAAGGTTAGCATTTTCTCTTCTATTGACCATCTTTCTAATCTGCTTGGTAAATTTATTCGGAACCGGCTGCGAATCATTAAAAGACATGCATAAGAAAGAAAACTAAAATACAGATATATAGCATACCGATACATCGAAACTTCATAGTTGCGATGGCAATCCAGAGATATTTATTTCTACACACGTGGTGCGCGTGCGAATGCGTCAGGCATCATGGACAAATATTTCAGAACATGGAAAGTATTATTCGTATAAAATAATTAAAACTTTTAAACACCTTGGGTAGATATTTTCTTAGTTGATGCAATCATATCATGAGGACTAAATTTAAGCTATTATACATATGCTTATGTATTTTTCTAATCTAATATATCACACACACAGAGAGAGAGGGGGGGGGGGAGAACACCAGGTAGATAGAGAAATCAGGTAGCAGGATCCTGAAGAAATGGAGTCCATAGCATTGCTCATCATCATCATCCGTGATCCCTTTGAAAAAATATTATCAAAGGGATCATGGATGATGATGATGAGCAATGCTATGGACTCCATTTCTTCAGGATCCTGCTACCTGATTTCTTTACCTACCAGGTGTTCTCTCTCTCTCTCTCTCTGTGTGTGTGTGATATTTTAGGTTAGAAAAATACATATGCATATGTATAATAGTTTAAATTTAATCCTCATGATATGATTGCATCACCTAAGAAAATATCTACCCAAGGTGTTTAAAAGTTTTAATTACTTTATACGAATAATACTTTCCATGTTCTGAAATATTTGTCCATGATGCCTGACGCATTCGCACGCGCACCACGTGTGTAGAAATAAATATCTCTGGATTGCCATCGCAACTATGAAGTTTCGATGTATCGGTATGCTATATATCTGTATTTTAGCTTTCTTTCTTATGCATGTCTTTTAATGATTCACAGCCAGTTCCGAATAAATTTACCAAGCAGATTAGAAAGATGGTCAATAGAAGAGAAAATGCTAACCTAGTGAGCCACAATGGATAATTTGTCATTATTAATCCATCTTCCTGAAAACGGTTTATACGGAGCAAGTATATTTCATGGTACTTGAGAAAAATATATGTTGAAGTCAAAAGCTATCAAGATTTAAATGCTCGCTTATAATCTTCCAAGATATTTTATATTCCAAGGCAAGGTGACAATAAGTGCATGCTTTTGCATGATTTGGTATGTAGATTCAAGGTTATGCATGGCTACGACCCTTTCTTATGATTTCTTATCATAATTTTCTGCACACTTATAGTTGATAGATGCAGTTAGATCATATCTCTATAAGAGAAAACTTAAAATAACAACCTTTATACTAAAAAAATTATGTATGTCATTACTTAGTAGTTTATGGTTTTAAGACGCAAAAGCCATTTGAGAAATACTTTTCCTACCCACTATTAATCCATATTCTCAATATAGTCATTGAATTTGCACGCGCACATAATAAGAAGGAGAAGACAGTAATGTGGCAGAAGGAGAAGACAGTAATGTGGCGGAAGAAGAAAAAAATGACATTTCTCGTTCTCTGTTTCAGCATCAATCTTCTGATATGAACTAATGATGGCTTTCACATAGGCTTTTCCCTTTAGAGACTTCTTAGTGTCCAATGGAAAGCATACATCAGATTTGTGCAGGTCGGGTTCTTCTATGACTTTTAAGAGTCTCAACTGATTCTGTAAATTACACCCTAGTTGGGTGATACTTTTACCACTTCTCACTGCAGGTGCGCTCTCTAATATCCATTTTGAATGTAATATTATAGATATCCATGCCTGTTTATGTCAAAATTACTTATATTGTCAATGTTTGATTGTCTAGTTGTTGGTGATGCGTCCATATCAGGGACAGAGGCCACTCCCGTTCCTCCAGGTATGTTTATATATTATATAGGGCATGTATATTGATTTAGAATGCTATATCATAAATATACACACATTTCTTTTGCTCTTAGTCGTCCAACTCATTATCATGGGCTGCTTGATGAGATTAGATTTGCGCCTGATGATCTACAAGAGCTTGTTCACTCCCTGTCATATGTGTAAGCAGCGCTATATGCGAGTTTACCTTGTTAGTATGTATGTACTGAAATTAATTAATATTATTCAAATTTTGATATATGCAGATACCAGAGGAGCACATCTTCTATCTCTGTAGGTAAGGCTTTGAATTTGTTGATTTTGGTATTTCTTGTCAATTTTATAGACCAGTATGTGCTAAATATAATGTTCTGACAGTTGCTAGGGGGAAGGCAACATTCGAGGCTGCTGACCCCAGTCCTGGACGCCGCACACGGACGGCACCACGGAGGTTTGGAGAGAGGCCGAGGACTGGGCTCTAGCAGGGCCCATATGAGGTTGGACTCCACCCCGGTGGTTACTTCCTCCGTCTCCAGTTAGCGACGTATCCAGCAGGAACAGGAGAGCTTGAAGGCCACCGTTCAGGAGTTGAATGAGATGCTGGTATGTATACTACTTAATAGTAAAATATAATGTCATATTATAGATATCAACATATCCAATATCAGTACATAGCCTGAGCTTATTTGGTTGTAGACTTATGTTTTATTAATCATATATACATATGTAATTGAAATAAACAACGCTTTTCCAAACTAGATATCCAAACAGGGTTTCGAAATAACTTAATAATGATACGAATTCGAATAATAAACAGTTCTTACACGCTTCTTACACACGTTATATCCAGACGCGACAGGGTAGATCGGCCGAGCCTCCACACGCATCTCCTTCGGCTGCGGTTCCGCAGACAGCTCCTGTAGCTCCACCGCCCACTCAGACTCCCGCTCGCGACGAATTGCAGAGTTTATTGACCGAGGAGCAGGACCGAGCTGGACCGAGCTAGGGTAGATTTTTGGTTCTTTTTTTTTGAAACATGTATTTATTTATATCATACACATTGTACTACATTTTGAAACGATATTGATATTGGTTTGTATTTATATCATATTCAGTTTTTGTGTTTCTTTTGTATATTATATATATGCGTGAGATGTGATTATGAATACTGCAATATATGATTTGATTGATGTATACATTATTGTGCACAGGGAGGGAAAAAATCAAGCAGCCCATTTTTTAAAAAAAATTACAGACAATATGTACCTACGGATTAATCCGTAGGCCTACATGTTACCCCTACGGATATATCCGTAGGGGCTAAATATCAGCAGTAACTGATATTTCCCCCAGATGTTAGTGCCAGGTGTTTGGGAATCCCCTTACGGATATATCCGTAGGGGCCACTGACACTCCCCTACGGCGTTATCCGTAGGGGCAAATATCAGGAATCCTGAATTTGTGCCCATACGGAAAAGTACCTACGAATATATCCGTAGGGGGTAGTACATGCCCCTACGGCTATATCCGTAGGTCCAAGTAATTTATTAAAATAAACCGTAAATAATATAAAATCTTATACCCTACGGCTTAATCCGTAGGGGAACCTGAACCTACACATATACCCGTAGGGGCAAAAATTTAACCGTAGGGGCAAGTTCAGGGTCTCAACTTGCACCTGCGGCCTTTGCACCTACGGGGTATTTTTTCGCCCCTACGTATATAACCGTAGGGGCAGTGGGTTGCCCCTACGGATAAATCCGTAGGGGCAACCCTTCTTTGTAGTAGTGAACCCCAGTTTCACCCTTCTTTTTCCCGAGCCTATCTTTTCTTTCTCAAAAAAAATTTCTCCCCCAATTCTCCCGCCTCCTCCGGTCCGTGGCCGCCTCATCACCACCACCTCGAGCTCGTCGCCTCCTCTCCTGCTTGGTCGAGCCCGGCGTCGTTGATCGAAGCCTTAAGCGCTGCGCTCGAAGCCCTAGCTCCGTGGTTAAAGCCCGCCACCGCCATCAATCGAAGCCATAGCTTCGTGCTCGTCAAGAGATAAGTATAATTGGTTTTGATTTTCATATTTTCTGGTTTAAGTTTAATTTTCTTATAGTTCACAAAAATTAGGTTTTTATTTTAAATTTTCTTGTTGATGATGTTGTTGTCGTTGATACTGTTGTTGTTGTCGATGTTTTTGTGGTTGTTGATGATGTTGCTGTTGTTGATGTGCCAACGGCTTAGGGTTAGGGTTAGGTTTGGGTTGGGGGTTAAGGCTGGGTCAGGGTCATGGTTTATGGTCAGGGTTAGGGTTAGGAATAGGGTTAGGGTTAGGGATATGTAGTTTAGTGAAATGCGACTATAATTATGGTTTTTTTTAGTGACAAGCTTACAAAAGTTAAGGATATTTTAATGTAAAAAATTAAATTTGAGCTAATGGTATTTTACTAAAAAATTAAAGGATAATTTAATGAAAAACGACAATAGTTAAGCGTATTTTAGTGAAATTTAAAGTAATAATATAAGAACATGAGTTGTTTATTTAAATTTGTTAAGATAGTTTATTAAAAACCAACAATAGTTAAGTGTATTTTAGTATAATTTGGTAAAATTTAAGAAATAGGTTGCTCAGGAAAAATTTTAAGCTAGTTTAGTGAAAAAACAATAGCAAAGGGGAATTTAGGGAGAATTTTTTTAGGTATTTTATAGTAATTTAGTAAGTGTGTGTATGATTGTGTGTGTGTGTATGCTCGTGCATCCCCGTGCGTGCGCGCGTGTACATGTACACACAAATACACACACACATGTTGGATATGTATGCCCTTGAACCCATTATTGTGTGTGTGCGTGCGTGCGTGTATTGTTGGATATGTATGCCTTAGAGGCCTTTATTATATAAGATGCTAGGGATATATATATACATGACAATCTTTCTCAATATGATAATATGTTATTTGGTTTGCCTTTATCTTAACATATGATATGTTTTAATTGTTATTGCATATTTTTAATACATGTTGATAAAGCCAGGATTATTGCTTGACTACCATGTTATGATGGTGATCATATATGTGGGGGCTAGGTAGTCCATAAGCACATCCTTAAATGTCTCTAGTCATGGAAGTATAGAGACCAGGTATCGATACTCCAGAGTAGACTAGTGTATACATTTCTAGACCCTGATGGGGGACGATGGTTGGTCTCGCAGCCATTGGTGTGATGCACCTAAGATTGTATACAGGCGATCACTGGGGATGAGTACGCTGGGCGGACTCACCGAGAACTAACTATATGGTATTATACCTATCGTTAGATTGCAGTTATCAGGTGACATGAGTAAAGATAGTCTGTCGACCTGAGGTTGTCATTTGTCTCGAGTGAGTTCCTACTGTGTTTTGATTACTACCCTATCACAGCTCTATTGAGTCGTGCAAACAGGTTTTAGTTGGGCACAGTTCCGAGCCACATGGAGGCAGTGAGCGATTGTTGGGAATTCGTCTCTTCCGGTTTAGGGAGTCGATGTCGTGCTGTGTTCGGTTGGCCAATACCATAAGTCCTTGACCAGGGTGGATTGAGAATCACTGATAATTAAATCAGTAGATTCTCGGACGGTCTTGAGCCACATCGGCATGACTTTTCAAGTTATTAGGGGTCTAACGTTTTCCACCCCCTAGACCCGGCATGCGATACTCTCAGATGAACAAACCGGACTGTACGGTGGTTGTCACGGACAGGCTGAGTAGGAGTTCGGACGAGTTTGCTCGTCGACTTTCTTTTTGACAGATAGCTAGGTAGCCATTACGTACAGCCAGGGCCACTGACGTGGTTGTGGTTAAACCCACTACCAGTGTAATGTCGAGTGTTTAGAGTCCCACACCGAGAGTTTTCCTGATTCAGGCGAAACGATGTAGGCCATATGGTTTTACGTGCAGGGTTTCGATCATATACGTGTACTAGCTACACATATTTTTGATCGGAGAGATAATACCAGCGGGCATAGGATTAAGCCACATTCTAGTATTATAATATTGGATTATTTTCATCTCTTGGTATTCGTGGTATGAATACGTGTATGTATATACGGTGAGGGATATTCTTGTATTTTCACAAGAGTGGTTCTAGAAGAAGACACCTCATTTGTGATTAATCCATTTATTCAAATGGATAATGAGGTAGAGAAATGAGGTGTTATTAGAGCATTGTTGAAGCATGGCTACTTTTAATGACTCATTCATTTTGGATGACTATTGAAGCATGATTGTATTATTGTTATTATTATTATTGAAAAGATATGCTTCATAGTTATCAACACTTAGCCATTATTCATTCTCATTCTTCACTTGACACTCTCTTTCCTCCTTTGCTCTCTTTTTCTTCCTGAAACCCTAAACACTCTAATGTGTTGAGAATCTTAGGGTGATTGAGATAAATTAGTCCAATTAACTATCTACATCATCTAAGCTACCTAGATTAGCAAACTAAGTAATTTAGTTACCTCTATTTAGAGGTTAGAGATTGATTTATAGACACACGGATGGATCTTCTTCGATATGAGGAGGCTGATAATCAAGCTCGATCCATACAAACAAGGAGCTTAAGAAGAGGATAAGAAGCCCCGAAAGACTTGAACATAAAGGTATAAATCACTTCATAGTAGATTAGAACTTTTGTTAGTTTAGTTAGTTAGGGCTTATGGTCGATCTTGGAAGTTTAGTCGATGTTGTTTGATATAAAATTATTTTTTGTTAATTCCGTGTAACACTTTAGAACGCGATTAGTGGTTAATTATACGTTAATACGGGGTTTTTTGTAAAAAGTCTACCAAAACGGTTTTCAAATATTTTATAAAAATTAATGAATATTTTATTAGAATTTAATTTGGCTTGCACACACATGTGCATGTAAACTAGGGCAAAATTTTGGGTTAAACCATGTTTATGTGGTCATTTGAGTTTAATCATCTTACTAATTAGAAAATGTAATTAACAAAATTATTAGTTTTCAAAAAAATTTAAATTTAAATTCACAAATGATTTTTCTTTTGGGGTTGACTTGTGGAGAGAGAGGATGGTGGCTAGGAGGCTTGGAGGGGGGGGACAAGGCATGACAAGCATTTATGGAGGGGAGAGAGAGGGACATGGTTGACTTCACACTCATCTCACTCTCTACACACTTTTTTTCAAACAAATTCTCTTTCCCTCATATTTTCTTCTTCCTCTCTCTCCAAAACAGAAACACTTCTGCCCTCACCAAACCCTCACCCAAATCTACAAGATCTCCACCTCAATTCATCAAAAAATCAACATTTCTTTCACACAAATTGATCATACACCCGAAATCAACCCATGGAGCTAGGAAAGCTTGGACTTTGGTGCAAGTTGGTATAGGTATAATCCCCTAACTGTTATTTAGCTAGTTTTTAGGTTGTGTTACGCTTTAGCTTCAGTTTAGAACTTTAAATTCATAGTTTTGTGCCGATATCGTGTTTTAGTGTCGTTTTTAAGCCACTGTAACCTGCTGTTACCCCGAGACCCTTTGTAAAACCCAAACAAGGTAGTAGTGTAGTGCTAGGTACCCTGAGTGTGTTAGTGGAGTTTGGACCTAACCTTGGTGGTTTTGGCCGGCGGCAAGAGGAGAAATTCCGGCGAGATTGGTTTTTGAGGTGAGTTGGGGGTTGAAACTTTTAGGGTAGGTATCTGCTATGGTTTGGGATCCTTTGGTATTGTTTGGTTTTTGGGTATTTGCAGTGGGCAAAATCTGGGGTAGTTTAGCTATATTTAAGAGTTTTGAGAGCTTTGGGTTGTTTTGGTGGTCTATGTGGAATTTCTGTTAAATTAGGGTTCATAGGGTTTGTTTAACTTAGTTAAGTACTATTAATACTGTTAAACCTAGCCTTTGTTCCAGTTTGCACTAAAATACCCTTGTGTACTAATTAGTGTTTTAAAAACGTTTTAAACCAAGTTATAGGATACGTAGAATCTGCTAAATCTGGAGTTATTTTCTTGACAAGCAAACAGATACACTAGACTATAATTTGTGCTAGGGGTGTAATGTAAAAATCTGGACCGGTTTCACCTAACCTTGGCCGATATCAAGCCTATGGTGGCCGACCCAATTTTTCTGGAACCTGTTGAATTTTTGCAGCTAGCTGTCTGTTTGTATTATAAGTGGTTTTGTCTTGTTTATTTTTCTTGTTCTTGCTCCAGATAAAATCTGGTACCCAATTTACCTATATTTTGTGTAGCGGGACTTGCGCGATACGTGCGCTGTGAGTGGGTTTGGTGTTGCTGTGTGTCACAGCGTGTCGCTGTGTGCTACGGCGTGTCGCGTTGGTTTTTGGCATACGCACAAACGTCACGTTTACACACGCGTTTAGTTCGCGACGCGAGTTTCTCGTTTGGTTTTAACATCGCGTTTTTGCAGGATTTTACTTATGTGTATTCTTTGTGGAAATTCTAGGGTCGCAGGCGGGTACGTCGGACGCCGCAAGGAAGGGGAAACAGGTGGTCGGCTACACTTAGCATGAGACCAGATGAGTAGATTTAACATCTACGGGAAAATCGACCGTATGGCGTTAAGCGTCAGGGCGTGATAGGATATGGTATTCGCATATATATTTATATGTATATTGCTCGTGCATATGTATTATTGTAACATACCCATCTTTTGTTGCATATAGAAATGGTAGTTATATGACACCGCACTGTCACTAACGGTTCAAGATGCACGAGCACTATTGTATTTACACTCACATCGTTAGTGATTGCCATGATACTCGCACTATAGGATTGCTACGAACCATACATCATTTTGATTACCGCATCATTGCTGATTAGACATGTTTCTGCCGTATTTTGCGCACATACACATTGTATATCCATATTGGTGCACACATACATTGATATATCAATATTTGCGCACATACACATTGTATACCCATATCGATGCACACATACATTGATACACTCATACTTGCGTATATCTCCACATGCACATCCATACCTACATACATACATATTTCACATACATGGATGATACTGGCTTTGATTTCTAGGAAGTGGGGACCGCATGAGATATTTTCAAAACTGGATCCATTTAAAAGAGCGGGTTCCCCTTTTTACTCTTAGTGTCATACGACACATTGCATGGATTTACGCATTGAGTTTTGGATTCATGTGATTTCTGGATTTGAGAACCGTGGATTTATTTTAAGAAAATATGTACTGTTTTGAAAACCCGGTTTCTCTTGATATGATATTTCAGTGCGTCCACCATGCGTTTTCTCGGTTCTGAGACGTGTGACTTGTAAACCCGAATCGAGGAGCTGAATGAGGCCGATTGCGGGTACATGGTTGACCCGGTATGGTACCCCGGGGCGAGAACGGATCTGTCGTGCAGTAGGCGATGAGCCTGGCAGAGGGACTACTACCTACCGATGATTGGTTGGACCTGACGGTTATCCGGAGGATACTGACCAGAGTTGAGAGATGGATACGGGACGACCCGTACTGCCGGGGCCGAGGGCCGATTCCGCAGACGGAGCCCGTGGGCCGATCCGGACTGACGGAGCCCGATACATGAGGATTTGCGTGTCGATGCTGGACACGATTATTTCATGATATTTTCGAGTGCCGATTTTGGGCACTCACGATTCCATGAGATTTACAGGATTTGAGGGCCGATTAGAGTGGCGGCGCCTGAGTTTTTATTGGGATTTGGGTGCATTGATGGACACCGGGTATTTTTCCACGTTGATATTCCGTGTAGATGATATTTTATCCCATGCTCAGTATTCATTGTTATGCATCTCATCCTGTAGTTGTAGTACCTGATAGAGTACTTTGGCATGATTATTGCATACCCTGCTCATCACATATAGATGTTATTAGATTGCACTTGTTATGCATGATTATTGCGTATCCACCTTATCATTTAGATATTATCTGTTGGCACATGTTAGAGTATCGCAGTACGTGCATACCCGCGATTACCTTTATATGTTATCTACTATTCACGAGTTGGCAAATCACCCCCGTTTTGCCACAGTGTTTGCAGGTTGCCCCTCAGAGTAGTTGCGGCAGGGCTACTTCCTTGTATCTTTTTGCTACGGATACCACTGCAGTTGGCGTGTGAGCCCTTGCTTATAGTTGGGTTTTTACGGTATCCGTTTATTTTCCAGCTGTACACACTATTGTATTTAGTACTCTCCATATACTATTTCATGTATTGACTTAGAGACCAGTTGTGAGGACGGTGTTGTATATTATTTTGTACTCTGGTGTCGAGCTCGTGTGAGCCGACTTTATTTATGCAGTTTTATCTTTCATGATGTTTTCCACTTATATTGCTCATTTCTTCGCTACGACATCGTATATTATTCTTGTGGTGATTGTTTCCACCGTTGGGCGTGATTGCTCCCGTTTGGGGATACTTTATTCTTATTTTATGTCATTTTACTTATATCATGTCTCGTACCCGTTTTCGGGGCCAGTTTTTACAAAGGAGGTGCTGCCGAAATTTTTAAGAAAATAACAAACTTTAATGATTTTTACCGAGTTTTCTAAATGTTTTTAAACCAATGGTTTCAACATTCACTATTTTTAATGGTTTTGATTTCTGGGTTTCGGCTTACTTAGTTGCGTTACGCCTGTAGACGTTACGTGGTTAAGTGCCGGTCACGGGCCGAACTTTGGGTCGTGACATTCCGCCTCTCTACAAACCCTGTGGAGTGTACGAAATTGACTTACATGGTATCAGAGCCACTTCATAAGCCTTAGATAGCTCATAGCGACGTTTGAAATCTGCCGTTTTTATCGCGCATGAACTGCCCGACAAAATCAATCCCTAAAATTGGAATTTAAAGATGTTGGCACACCCCGCGGGCTTATGATTTGAACTAAGTGTTAGTGTGATATGCCCTAGAGGCCATTATTGTATAGTACTAGTTTGTATATTACATTTTGGAAGCTTGGGATATATACACGGATTTATAACAGTCTTTCTCAATATGGTAGTATGCTACTTGGTTCGTATCTATCTTAATATGTGTATATATTTCTTTTAACGTATAGCTAATACATATTGATAGAGCCTTTAGGATCTTTGCTTGACTACCAGCATTGTGATAGCAGTCACACTTGTGGGGGTTGGGTAGTCTACAAGCACATCATTATACAGGTCCCTAGTCGTAGGATTATCGAGACAGGGCATCGATACTCCATAGTAGATTGGTGTGTATGCTTCTCGTCCCAGCTGGGGAGATGGTCTGTCCCACAACCATCAATACGTCGTACTGGAGATAGTATGCAGGTGCACATTAAGTTATGAGTACATCTACTCACCCGGACGCCTTGGCTAATCTGATCCGATCACAGCCTTGACTTTTCGCGCCGCGTCCGACGTCTCCGCAACCGATCCTAGAATTACACAAATAGCACACGTAAGGCTAAATATCCTGAGGCAGCACGAAGATGATGATACAAAAGAATAAACGTCCTCAAGCTCGACTTATGTGCACTTGGTGCACAAAACGCGCACGACATCGCCACAACCACAACTATGGCTCGCTAAACATGACAGCCACTAAACCTTGAATTCGATCGTACCGATCGCGCATTCACAACATGTAAGTCCACGTTGCCTACCCCGGTGCTTGCGAGGAGGCGGAAACGGTATAAAAATCGGATTTTTAACGCTCAAGGCCACATGGACTAGCAAAAGGAGGATCTTTGCTAAACATAAACTAACTACAAAGCTAAAAAGTTTAGCTACTCGGTTAAGGGGTTATACCTATGTCTTCAAGTCCTTCTCTTCTTGCTCCTTGGAGTGTGGTGATCGGATTCTCCTTGTCGCCTTCTCTTGTCGAAGAAAGATCCACCCGAGGGCCTCAACCTTTGGCTTCAACTTCAAACTAGAAGTTAACAAAGATGCTTGGAGTGCTAATCCTAGAACCTTAGAAAGAGTAGAGAGTATCTTAGAAGGATTTATCTCAAGCTCAAGGGATTCTCAACTCATGAGAGGGGAGAGCTAGAGAAAGAGGAAGAGGAGGAGAGAGAATCTAAATGATAGAATGAGAAGAAATAAACCATTCTTCTCACATATATGTGTGAATTATGAAAATAGATAATTAGTCAAGTTAATTGTCATGGTTAATCAAGAAATGACCATTATCATTTCACATTAAATGCCTTTGCAAGGATCAAAGAGCACCTTTCATATGGAATGATGATGGTCAACTTGTCAACCTAGGTCAACAAGTCAAGTATAGTCAAATGGTCAACAACCCTAACCATGCACAATTATAATTAACTAATAATTAATAAATCATAATTCACACAAAACATTAGGGTTAAGAAAACGACAATGGTCATCAACCCTAATGAAAGTCCTCTGCCTCTGTCTCAGTCAACTGTGCATACACACCCGTATCCGTGTTCCGAGGAACACGAATACAATGAGATAAAACCAATCCCAAATCATATACTAGGATCCGGCTTAAACCAAAGCCCGCTAGTATAAGCTGTCCGGACAGCAAACGTGCACAAGTGCGCGGATGTGAACGGACCCTGTCGCAAAACCATGCGACCTCTACTCATTTTGCCTAAAGGCGAATAACCCTCTGTGTGGGACTCTAAAGACTCGACACTACGCAGGCAGTGGGTTTAACCACAGACCGCAAGCGGCACTAGCTGTACGTAACGGTCCCCAGGTAGATGCCGATAAGAAGACTGACGAGGTGAACCCATCTGAACTCCTACTGAGCCTGAATGTGACAGTCTCCGTACAGTCCGGTCTGTTCGTCTGATATATCGCATGGCGGGCTTAGGGGGTGGTAAACGTCAGTCCCCTAATAGCGGTACAAGTCGTGTCGGAGTGTAGCCCAGAACACCCTGAAATAACACTGGAAACCTACCAGTATACATCGCTTGCCCTGGCCAGGGACTACTTGTGTAATGGCTCTCCTGGACACAGCGCGATGTCAACCCCCAATACCGGGAGAGACGAATCCTGTCTAACCGTCACTGCCTCTAAGTGCTTCGGGACTGCACCCAAAAACTACCTGTTTGCACGACTCCTTTGAGCCGTGGTAGGTAGTAATCAAAGTGCAGTGGGAACACACTCGAGGCGAAGTGACAGTGTCAAGTCAGCGGACTAAGATGTACTCATGTCACCTGGGAACTGATAACCGACGATAGGTATAATACCAACCAACAGTTCCCGACGAGTCCTGTCCAGTTTACTCGTAACCCAACGAGCACCCGTATACTATCTCAAGTACGACGTACAGACGGCTGTGGGACGGACCGTCTCCCGTGCTGGGATGAGAAGCGCATACGCTAGTCTACTCCGGAGTATCGATGCCCTGTCTCGATAATCCCACGACCAGGGACGTGTATATATAAGGATGTGCTTATAGATTACCCAACCCCCACGAGTGTGACTGCCATCACAACGCTGGTAATCAAGCCAAGATCCTAAGGGCTCCACTAATGCGTATAGGTGATACAATAAAGAAACACATGTACACTTTAAAGCAGAGACAAACCAAGTAGCATACTACCATTTCGAGCAAGATTGTCTATACAACTGTGAATATCCCAAGCTTCCATCAAGTAATATACATACTAGTATGATACAGTAATGGCCTCTAGGGCATATACACTAACAATATCCCACTTGCACTAAGGCCATGTACTGGCGTATCGAAGACCTATCATCTCGATCAGCCGCTCGAACTGAGTTTGGGGTAAGGCCTTCGTGAATGGATCTGCAGTGTTATCTTCTGAAGCAACCCTCCGAACCTCGATCTCCTGGCGATCCACGATCTCCCTGATCAGGTGATACCGCCTCAAGATGTGTCTGGATTTCTGATGGGACCTGGGTTCCTTCGCTAAAGCTATAGCCCCGTTGTTGTCGCAATACAAAGGTATTGGATCAACAATGGACGGAACCACCTGAAGTTCTTTCAAGAACTTCCTCATCCAGACGGCTTCTTTTGCGGCATCAGATGCAGCGATATATTCCGCTTCCATAGTCGAGTCAGCAACGGTTTCCTGTTTGGAACTCTTCCAACACACCGCCCCTCCATTGAGGGTAAAGACAAAACCCGACATGGACTTGGAATCAACCTTGTCACTCTGGAAACTGGAGTCAGCAAAGGCCTCAATCTGGAGGTCTTTTCCGCCATACACCAAGAACATCTCCTTAGTCCTTCTCAGGTACTTGAGAATGTTCTTTACCGCTATCCAGTGTTTCTCCCCAGGGTTTGACTGATACCTGCTTACCACACTCAGTGCATAAGCCACATCTGGTCTGGTACACAACATCACATACATTATAGAGCCTACCGCAGAAGCGTAGGGTATAATGGACATGCGATCCCTTTCCAAATCAGTCTTGGGAGACATCTCTTTGGAGAGGGTGATCCCGTGACAAGCCGGTAGATTACCGCGCTTGGAATCCTCCATACTGAATCTTTTCAGTATGGTGTCGATGTACCTGGACTGTGAGAGTCCTAATATCCTCTTGGATCTGTCACGGTAGATCCGGATCCCCAGAATGTATGAGGCATCACCCAGGTCTTTCATGGAGAACCTGTGTGACAAGAACCCTTTGACAGATTGTAGCATAGGAATGTCATTTTCTATTAAGAGAATGCCATCCACGTATAAAACGAGGAACGCTACAGTTCTCGCTACAAATCTACTATAGATGCATGGTTCATCTGGATTTTTGATAAAGCCAAATTCCTTGACCGTCTCATCAAAACAGATGTTCCAACTCCGCGATGCCTGCTTTAGTCCATAAATGGACTTGAGCAACTTGCACATCTTTCTGCTGCTCCCACTCTGAATGAAACCCTATGGCTGGTCCATATAGACACACTCCTCTAAATTTCCATTTAGAAAAGCGGTCTTTACGTCCATCTGCCAAATCTCATAATCGTGGAAGGCAGCAATGGCAAGAAGGATCCGAATGGATTTCAGCATAGCCACTGGAGAAAAGGTTTCGCCATAGTCCAAACCAGGTCTCTGACGAAAACCCTTTGCAACAAGTCTAGCTTTATAGGTCTCAACCTGTCCATCTATACCAATCTTCCTTTTGAAGATCCACTTACATCCTACGGGTTTTACCCCATCTGGAGCAATGTCCAACGTCCATACTTTGTTGGTGTACATGGACTCCATTTCGGTCCGCATTGCATCCAGCCATTTTACCGAGTCAACGCTCTGAATGGCTTGCTGGAAGCTAGTCGGCTCATCACTATCAATGATGCAATCTTCTCTATCCCCGTCTATGAGAAAACCGTAGTATCTCTCGGACGGATGAGACTGCCTACTACTCCTGCGGAGCGGCGTAGGAATGTCCTGATCTTTCGAACCCTCTGGTTCTACTAAGCTTTCATTAATAGCTTGTGGTTCTGGAATTTCTTCCAGCTCTATTGCGGTCCCACTTATTTCCTTTTCTAAGAACTGATGTTCCAGAAAGTGGGCATTACGAGAAACAAAGACCTTTTGTTCCTCTGCGTAATAGAAAAGATACCCCATGGAGTTCTTTGGGTATCCCACAAACTTGCACAGTACTGAGCGTGCCTCGAGTTTGTCCGCATGCTGCTTTTTGACAAAAGCTGGACATCCCCAAATCTTCAGGTATTGAAGATAGAGTTTCTTCCCACTCCATAACTCATATGGTGTGGTAGGCACAGTCTTAGTGGGAACTCGGTTCAAAAGATATGCGGCTGATTCTAGTGCATATCCCCAGAATGATTGCGGTAACTCAGCGTTATTCATCATGGACCGTACCATATCCAATAGGGTTCGGTTCCGTCTCTCCGATACACCGTTATGTTGCGGAGTGTATGGAGGAGTAAGCTGAGAGAGAATTCCATTCTCTTTTAGGTAATCCAGGAACCCGGCACTCAAGTATTCACCACCTCGATCAGATCTTAGTGTCTTGATACTTTTGCCTGTTTGTTTTTCTACTTCATTCTTGCATTCCTGGAACTTTTCAAAGGCTTCAGATTTATGCTTCATTAAGAAGACATGTCCGAACCTTGAAAAATCATCCGTAAAAGTAATGAAGTAAGAATAACCGCTTCGCGCATGTGTAGACATTGGACCGCACACGTCGCTATGTACGAGCCCTAAGAGCTCGCTCGCTCTTACTCCGTATCCAGTGAACGGAGTTTTTGTAATCTTCCCTTTGAGACAGGATTGACAAGTTGCATACGATTGATATTCGAACGGATCCAAATATCCTTCTGTATGTAACTTCGTCAACTTTCTCTCATTGATGTGACCGAGTCTACAATGCCATAAGAAAGCCTGATTGATTTCAGGAGACTTTCTTTTGTGTGTATTCTGGACATTGAAAATCTGTGGTTGGTTTAATACGTATATACCATTGTTTAATGTACCTGACCCAATCAAAACTTGATTAAGGTGAATGTTCACAACATTACTTACAAATGCAAATTCATAACCTTCTTTAGATAATAAAGATACAGAAATGATATTACAAGTTGCATTTGGTACAAAATAACAACCACGCAAAACCAAAAAGTGTCCATCTGACAATCCCAGGTGATAGTCCCCCACGGCCTCAGCATCCATGCTAGCTCCGTTGCAACTCTGAGGGTCATATCACCTGCCTTCAAAACCCTACGCCTTCTCAATGCCTGCAAAGAATTACAGATATGAGATCCTGATCCGGTATCCAATACCCAGGAAGTAGAGTTTATTGATAGACAGTTTTCAATAACATACACACCTGAAGCTGAAGCAGTAACTCGCTTCAGATCCTGGGTTCTGGCCTTCCAAGCCTTGCAATCCTGTTTCCAGTGTCCACTTTTGTGACAGTAAAAGCATTCTTCCTTTCCCACAAGCTTTCCCGCTACCTTTGTTGCCTTTCCCTTTCCCTTCGTATCCATTTTACTAACACAGCCCCTTGGTTTGCTGGGGGCTTTCTTCTTCTTTCCCTTGGCTTTCTCCCTGGACCTAGAAGAGGAAGATCCTCCTACAAACAAAGTGGATGTCTCCCTACCTTTCTATAGGGTGCCCTCAGCACTCCTCAACATGTTCAAAAGTTCGGAAAGTTCAACCTCCTTTCCTTGCATGTTGAAGTTTAGGACAAACTGGGCGTAAGTGGAAGGAAGGGACTGGAGAATCAAGTCAGTGTAGAGTTCATTCTCCAACGTGGTCCCAAGGTCCACGAGCTCCTCTGTGTAGCCAATCATCTTAAGCACGTGTTCCGCTACCGATGATCCGACGGCCAATCTTGCTGAAAACAGCTTCTTCGACACTTCGTATCTGACGATACGAGATTGCTCTCCATACAGATCTTTTGTATGGAGAAATATGGATTCTAGGTCCATATTCTCGTGCCTCCTCTGATGTTCATTGTCCATAGAGGCAAGCACGAGGCACTTGGCCTTTGCGCAATCGATCTCCCATGTCTTACGGATTTCTATATCCGCGACGCTGGAGGTGGGACCTTGGACAGGGGGAGCTTTGGTGGTAAGGAGATACCCCAACTTGTCATAAGTGATTGCCATTTTGACATTCCTGAGCCAATCTTTGTACTTTGGCCCTGTCAGTATGTTTTTATCTAGTAATAACTTATGTCCGGTCATGTTGATTGGTCGCTGCAATTAGGAGAGAGAAAAGAAACACTTTAGCATGATGCTCTTGCAAGTTTAGAGTGGTTTTTAGTTTGTCTAAACAGGATGGCTCCCACTGTCTCTCGAATCCCTCCTCAAATCATAAAGGAAGAATTAGTTGGGATCAATCTCACCGTACAATACTTGCTTAACCGTTCAGCCAGGCCAGTGTCGGTACTTCGAGGGAGGTTTTCCAACGCTTTCGCGAAGTTCCTTAATTAAGTAACCTCTTTTCCCTGTGGGCGTAGCCCCGCTAACACCTTTATAGACACCTACTAGGTTTATAGCATTGATCGTTAAGTGAGAAATTTCCCGAGGAGTAGCATATACTCACAGTAGGATCGGGATCCAAATATCATCGCGTGATAAAACTGAAGGAATCCTACCAGAATCATCATGCTCCAAATGGTATGCAGCGCTAGCAAGTTTCAGTTCTTTTGAAACTCCCGATGTGGATTTTTGCCCCATGCTCTTATGACCTTGGCGTGAGGTCAAAATGTCATAAGTCACATGTCAAGTTCTACCATCATTATCCAGGTTAATTTGAACCCACCCGTACCTACCCTTGACGTAGGCCAAAATGGCAGTACGACTGTCTCAAACCAACGCATTCTATCTATGCAACAGATAAATATCCGGCAGCTACCAATCACTATGCCTTGGCGTGAGGTCAAAATACATAGCTTGAATACTACCGAATATTTAACTGAAATGATGGAGGGCTACGAATGGTTTTGGCGAAACCGTGAACGTAGTGAACTTGATATAATCGATGGAACAAGATAGCTTTTAAAAGGAGTGGTTCAAGCTCCGCATTTAAAAGTTTGGTTTTGAAAAGAACCGAGTGGTTTTCAAAGTGTTCCAACGACTTTTACTTGGTTTATTTTCTTGCATTAATTTTAATGCGTCCCATCATTTAATCCTACCATTGCAGAAAACAACCAAAATATGGTGTACGCTTATGCCATCCGCATTCGCCACGGGGTCCCGTCATCACCCGTTAGGTTACTTAACTAACGACAGAGTGGGGGCTGGACTAGCGCGGATGCAAAACATAAGCAACACCTAAATAGATGTCATATATAGATATATAGCAATGATAGTCAATCCAGATCACAGATGAACACTTTGGATATATTAGGAATCTGCGATTCTTTCGAGCCTGCAACGAAAAGCGGATTACACTGTCGCGATGAATAGCCAAAACCCCACCCTAGAGCCCTACGGGTGCGGCAAACTACCCGCTAAGTACCTGAAGCGAAGCAACCTCCCTCAACGACGTGAGTAGGCCACTCGGCACTTTGAGATACCCGGTAGTTTGTGCACCCCACCATGGGTCTATCCTAGGAGCAAAAACAGTAAAAAGAAATTATACAATGGCGGCTACAACCTCAACCCGGATGTGCGGCCAAACAAATAATATTACATCAAATTACATGTTACATGAATGAAAGGAAAAGAAACTCTCATCTCACATCCACCCGGCTATTCATCCGCGACAATCCAACGAATTCATATACACAAACCAACAAGCATTACAGATCACAGATATGTATAACCCCCACTAATCGACGTATAGTGATTAGCAGACGTTCAATACATATAATACATCACAGATATAACCCATTAGTCAAAGTATAGGGAAGATCGATCAAAATACGGATTTATAACTACCCGGAAAACAAATTTGCTCTCTGGAAAATCTGGGCAAAAAGAAACCATCCTAAAAATCCCAAAACCATAAAATAAGAACACTGCAAGAGAAACGAGCCGCGGCCGAGTCAACTAGGCCGCGGATCCGCGGCAGAAGCAAGCTTCTGCCGCGGAACCGCGGTGAGTTGGTCGGCTCGCTGGTTCGTTTTTCTTGGGTGTACTGTAAAAACCCTGAGCCGATTTTTAAGGTGTGATTTATTATTTTTAAAGCAGATTTAAAAATCGGCAGAAGCTTGGGGTTTTCGAAAAAGGTTTTGTGATTTTTACCGATCGAAGTTCTATACACTTTACTAACTAGCTAGTTTGTGTTTAGTTAGGCTCTGATACCACTGTAAGTCCACGTTGCCCACCCCGGTGCTTGCGGGGAGACGGAAACGGTATAAAAATCGGATTTTTAACGCTCAAGGCAACATGGACTAGCAAAAGGAGGATCTTTGCTAAACATAAACTAACTACAAAGCTAAAAAGTTTAGCTACTCGGTTAAGGGGTTATACCTATGTCTTCAAGTCCTTCTCTTCTTGCTCCTTGGAGTATGGTGATCGGATTCTCCTTGTCGCCTTCTCTTGTCGAAGAAAGATCCACCCGAGGGCCTCAACTTTTGGCTTCAACTTCAAACTAGAAGTTAACTAAGATGCTTGGAGTGCTAATCCTAGAACCTTAGAAAGAGTAGAGAGTATCTTAGAAAGATTTATCTCAAGCTCAAGGGATTCTCAACTCATGAGAGGGGAGAGCTAGAGAGAGAGGAAGAGGAGGAGAGAGAATCTAAATGATAGAATGAGAAGAAATAAACCATTCTTCTCACATATATGTGTGAATTATGAAAATAGATAATTAGTCAAGTTAATTGTCATGGTTAATCAAGAAATGACCATTATCATTTCACATTAAATGCCTTTGCAAGGATCAAAGAGCATCTTTCATATGGAATGATGATGGTCAACTTGTCAACCTAGGTCAACAAGTCAAGTATAGTCAAATGGTCAACAACCCTAACCATGCACAATTATAATTAACTAATAATTAATAAATCATAATTCACACAAAACATTAGGGTTAAGAAAACGACAATGGTCATCAACCCTAATGAAAGTCCTCTGCCTCTGTCTCAGTCAACTGTGCATACACACCCGTATCCGTGTTCCGAGGAACACGAATACAATGAGATAAAACCAATCCCAAATCATATACTAGGATCCGGCTTAAACCAAAGCCCGCTAGTATAAGCTGTCCGGACAGCAAACGTGCACAAGTGCGCGGATGTGAACGGACCATGTCGCAAAACCATGCGACCTCTACTCATTTTGCCTAAAGGCGAATAACCCTCTGTGTAGGACTCTAAAGACTCGACACTACGCTGGCAGTGGGTTTAACCAAAGACCGCAAGCGGCACTAGCTGTACGTAACGGTCCCCAGGTAGATGCCGATAAGAAGACTGACGAGGTGAACCCCTCTGAACTCCTACTGAGCCTGAATGTGACAGTCTCCGTACAGTCCGGTCTGTTCGTCTGATACATCGCATGGCGGGCCTAGGGGGTGGTAAACGTCAGTTTCCTAATAGCGGTACAAGTCGTGTCGGAGTGTAGCCCGGAACACCCTGAGATAACACTGGAAACCTACCAGTATACCTCGCTTGCCCTGGCCAGGGACTACTTGTGTAATGGCTCTCCTGGACACAGCGCGATGTCAACCCCCAGTACCGGGAGAGACGAATCCTGTCTAACCGTCACTGCCTCTAAGTGCTTCGGGACTGCACCCAAAAACTACCTGTTTGCACGACTCTTTTGAGCCGTAGTAGGGTAGTAATCAAAGTGCAGTGGGAATACACTCGAGGCGAAGTGACAGTGTCAAGTCAGCGGACTAAGCTGTACTCATGTCACCTGGGAACTGATAATCGACGATAGGTATAATACCAACCAACAGTTCCCGACGAGTCCTATCCAGTGTACTTGTAACCCAACAAGCACCCGTATACTATCTCAAGTACGACGTACAGACGGCTGTGGGACGGACCGTCTCCTGTGCTGGGATGAGAAGCGCATACGCTAGTCTACTCCGGAGTATCGATGCCCTGTCTCGATAATCCCATGACCAGGGATGTGTATATATAAGGATGTGCTTAAAGATTACCCAGCCCCCACGAGTGTGACTGCCATCACAACGCTGGTAATCAAGCCAAGATCCTAAGGGCTCTACTAATGCGTATAGGTGATACAATAAAGAAACACATGTACACATTAAAGCAGAGACAAACCAAGTAGCATACTACCATTTCGAGCAAGATTGTCTATACAACTGTGAATATCCCAAGCTTCCATCAAGTAATATACATATTAGTATGATACAGTAATGGCCTCTAGGGCATATACACTAACACAACACTCTAAAAATCATAGAAAATAGTATATAGATCATCACCACGTCAAACTAAATCAACATCTATTTATACCAAAATCGTAGTAAGCATTCAAATGGGATTTCGGTGCAAAACTTCGTGGGTTAACGACCAAATGGCCACAATCACAAGTAAACATCTAAATTAAGCCATGCTCCACTAATTAAAATAATCTCCCACAAAACCCACAATAATCATGCAATTTGCTTGCAAAATCTCATAATTAGAATAATTTGAAACCACTTAAGTAAGGTAACCACTTAGATTAGGTTTGCAAGGTCACTATGTAGCAAACTACACTCAACTAACCTAGCAATGATGGTTAAAATCCTAACTCTAATTCAAACCCTTATCTTTAAAACTTCAAACTTACAATTAGAACCAAAATAATACCTAAATAAGTTAGCTTAAATAAATTAACCAACATTTTAATCATTGGGTTAAGATTTATATCTCAATATTTGTAGATCTAACTTATAATTTAGCCTCCAAAAATGGTTTCTTACTCCAAGATTCAAGCTAGATTTGGCCAAGAAAAATTGAGTGAAAAATTAGCTATGAATTTGTGAGGTTTTTGTTTGGATTTTTGATGAAAAATTGAAGAGTTTGATGTGAAAAAAAGAGATGGGGAAGTGGGGAAAACTGCTGCAGGGAGCTTGGTCAGCTTGGGAAGGAAGAGAGAGAGTGAGGTTTGAGTTTGTGGCCATGTCAAGAAAATTCCATTCCTCAAGTCAAAATGCCCATACCTCTTTGTTTATATTTTTCTTCATTTTATTTTCTTATCTCCTTTTATCCTAGAACTAACTAGAACTTGGAGACAAGTTAAGAAAAGACATGTTAAAAACTAGGTTTAAGTTGTCATGGTTCACAAGAGTGTAATTAACCCATTCAAATTTGTAATTATCACCAATTAAATGTATAGGTGAAAATTTGAAATAATATTTAAAATAATTAATTTAGAAAAATATTTAATTAAACTAGCAATTTATAAGTGACCAATTAGATACCAAATACTAGCAATTACATATCTAGAATATTTATACTTAAGTTTTTGTTGAAAAATAATTATATCATGGTTTTATGAAAAACACAAGTTATATTTCACCGATTATCGGAAATTTCTCCTAAACGATTTTTAAAATGTTTCAATCTTCCCCCCTTAAAGAAATTCGGTCCCCGAATTTAAAATTTAAGTACGCGTACCTTCAAAGAGATGGGGAAATTTCTTCCTCATCTTGTCCTCGGTCTCCCAGGTGACCTCTTCGTCGTTCGGACCACGCCAAAAAACATTTACGGACGGTATAACCTTTGATCTCAATTTCTTCATCTGCCGATCCAGAATAATCACCGGCTGCTCGGTGAAAGAAATGTCGCGCTCCAGCTAGATCGTCGGGTGCTGAATCGCATGGAAAAGGTCATGAAGGTACTTGCGGAGTATCGATACATGGAATACGGGGTGAACATCTGGGAAGTTGGACGGAAGGGCAAACCGATAAGCAACTGAGCCGACATGCTCGAGAATCTCGAAAGGACCCACATATCTGAGACTAAACTTTTCTTTCCACCCAAATCTCATCACGCCTTTCATCGGAGAGACCCTTAAGAAAACAAGATCTCCTACTGTTAACTCAAGTTTGCGCTCCAAGACATGTTACAAACTAGGTTTAAGTTGTCATGGTTCACAAGAGTGTAATTAACCCATTTAAATTTGTAATTATCACCAATTAAATGTATAAGTGAAACCTTGAAATAATATTTAAAATAATTAATTTGGAAAAATATTTAATTAAACTAGCAATTTATAAGTGACCAATTAGATACGCATCAAATACTAGCAATTACATATCTAGAATAGGTATACTTAAGTTTATGTTGAAAAATTATTATATCATGGTTTTACGGAAAACACAAGTTATATTTCACCGATTATCAGAAATTTCTCCTAAACGATTTTTAAAACGTTACATGTATCTTATGATTAGTCGTTGATTCGTATATGCATACAATTTCTATCTTGTAATGTCTCTCTACTCACGAATTGGCAACCCACCTCCATTGTGCCATTATTTCTTACAGTACCGACCGCTTGGATCAGTAGCAGCTTCGTTGACGCATTTCCTTTTAGGGCTTGGTCGGTTTTGCTATATAGGTTATGAAGTCTTATCGTAACCGGCTCTTGTGTACATGTCTTTTTGTATCTAATTATAACTTCATATACTACTTATATATTCGTTTGACTTAGATTGAGTTAAGACTTAGATGTTTATTCTGGTAGAATCAGCTATAAGCTTTCATTTATGTAATCCCTTATATTTGCTTGTGTTATTTTTCGTATTGGACGTCGTATATCATTGTATGGATTGTGTCTCCGCCGTATGGGTATCGAGCTAGCTTCCCTGTAGGGATACTTTTATATTTATTATAGTACAAAGAATTTCTTCAAAATTTACAAAGGACGTGCTGTCAATTTTTTAAATGACAAAACGTTTTTAAACAAATTTTAGTTACATTTTAAAATAATAAGTCTTTCAAATGCAAGCTTTATTTCATTTCATAATTTTTTTCCTAAAACTTCACCTCTTTTACTTTTCTTATAAAGAGTTTAGATTCCTTAGTTCCGGTTTGCTTGGCTTAGGTCGACGTCCAAGTGACGTCAAGTGATTTAAACGCAGGTCACGTGTCATTTCCGGATCATGACAAGATTCAAAGAGGATGTATGACAATGTAAGTTGGTGAAACGTAGTCCTGCATTATAGCTGTGATATTTATTAAGTCATGAGTGAGGCCTGAAAATAGAGAACAATGAACGCGGGCTGCATAGATAGAGCATCAAGACCCGCTGTTTGGACAAATTCGAGCTTGGCGAGTGCACAACCTTGATCTTTTTTCCAGTTGGTTAACAAGAACATGGACTTCGACAGCCACATGGCATTGCTTGGCATAAGTCGACCTTCGGACGGTGATAGTCTGACTGCTTTCTAGTTATGGGGGAACAAAAGCATGGAAGAGGTTAGCCACTCACTAATCATGAAAGCTATGATTTGTGCATTCTACATTGGCTTTCCAAATCAGGATAGAGATCGGTATCTTGGGTGATGCGAGTCAAACAAATGCATAGATCATCGATTTTGATGCGAAAATAATTTTTGGCTTGTAAGATTTAATATAAAAAAAAACTCAATAAACAACTAGGGACATTCCTGTTTGCGGGGTTGTGAATATATTTTTCGAGTGTTAAAAAAGTAAGGATTACACTACTTTTCTTCAATATAGTGATTAAATCACTTTTTAGGATGTGCACACGAATTCTATTTCTAAAATATGGCATTTTCATTGTTTTGTTGGAAGAAAGTACGGAATACTGTCTGGATCAATTTAATTTGAATTAAAATGAATGTTGGCATAGATAGTAATGGTGTACCATTTGAATCCTATATTTCTCTAGTTTTCAATTTTGAATTTGATCCGGCCTCAAAACTCTATAAATATGAATTTACTGCTCTGTTGCGCCATCCAGAGAATATTCCATATGATGACTCCTGAAGGTTTGTAATTCTTTGGCCTCCAAATCCGAAGAGTCATTGCTTTTCAAATTGAATAAAATCAGATTGTTTCCATGCAAATCCGTTTTGAGTTAAAATGTTGGAAATTTAAAATGGGCTTGTGTTTTGTATTATTATCTTGTTGTTATTTTAAAACTGATGTTGGAAATGACACTCACCCCCTGTGTTTGTATTATTATAGTAAAATATTTTTCAAGTTATCGTTGCTTCTTTTTTTCCTTGGATATACCTTAGAATGGACTGTTAGTGTGAACTATTAGATCTAACAACCAGAATTAGGAAAAACAAAGGTCCATGGGTTTGTATGTTTTTTTTTTCTTTTTTCCATTGATGCGTGGCAAAGATTTCAGAACAAAAGAGAAAATAGCATATTACTAACAGACAAGTTCCCAATCCCCTTAAGATGGCTCAAAAAAATGCTAAGATCCTCTAAAGGTATTAACAATAGAATATTTATGGTATCTCGTTCTTCTCATAAATCACATAAAAGACAGTTCGCCTTTTGGTGTCAAATGATCTTCCAGGCTCAACTGGGCTTTAAAACATATAATTTTCATCATTAATTGAGAGGATATTAATGCTCAAATATAGTACTAATTTCCATAAATATTACAATAATATGTAGCATCGTCCAATTCGCCAATTAACAAAGCACCCATTTAACTTGTTATATTCCACACTTGCATCTGAACGATCATACAAAGTTGCACAGGATCACATTCACTCGCTTTGATGTGAGTTAACATATATAACTCTAACAAAGTTTTATTTAAGCAAATACAAAGCCTAGGGATGCAAACTAATGAAAGATTAATCAAGCAGTTGGGTATGAAGCTTGCATGGCGATACCGCATAGCCCTTCTTTTGTGAATATATCCCTCGCCATTTTAATATATCCATTCTCACCCCAGGACGAGCCCCAGGAGTTCTTCACCAGCCAAAACTTGGTGCCGTCGTCTTCGGTCCCATAGCCCACAATTGTCACAGCATGGTTCACATCGGTCCCACAAGGGCCAGTGAATATACCACCAGAGTACAGTTGGAAAGCATAGCTTCCTGTGTCTATCGCAACAGAAACTGGTTGATTAGCAACGGCCTTCAATAGTGCAGCTTCATTGTTAGATGGCACATCCTCATATCCCCTGATAGTTGCTGCATGAGAGAAGGGGCTCTTGAAGTCGCACATGATTGGAGTGCTAAATCCCTTGTAGGCATAGTTGGCTTCGGCCGCGAGGCCATTATTGTTGATTATGAACTCGAAGGCTTTGGACATGTCACCGCCTTCGCACCCTTGGTATTCTCCACTATTGTCGCAGTCCAAAAGCTCTTGTTCCGAAAGAGAGATGAGCTTGCCGGTTTTGAGCCGAGTAATGCCCTCAACTGCCGCAACTGCTGAAAATGCCCAGCAAGAACCTATTTTCGGGGATGAAAACAATTTGTTAGTTGTAACACCTATTCTAATATAATTTAGGGTAAATTACCTAGCTAAGAGACTACTCAGCTTTTTTAAATTTCATTAACACCATAGATCTTTCCTAACTTATTACACTTATCGGCTTAATGCCATTACAATGTTAACTAGAAAATGGTGATTAATTTTACTTAATTGCGCGCCTTCATCTTCATGCTCTTCCTATATAACGTCTTATTAATGCCATTTTAATAATGTTATCAAGAAAATGGGTATTTTGTTATGTTATAAATAAAGTCAAGTATAGGCATATATTAACTTGACTAACATTTCCTAACATGATTATGGCCTTCATTTTATATATGTTACCGATCATTTTAAAGTATATATGTTCAGTGTCGGCAGAAATCTTATATCTTTGATTCTCTGTTCCAAAGTACTACTTGATAATGTTTTGGGCGAAAATAGAAGTGATACATATGTTCACATCTTCAGAGACGGCCCAGGATCAATGGAGTTCTCAATTTTCCAGCCACTTCATCAAGTATATATACAAAACATATAATATATAAGATAAAATATATACACTCATATTGATTAGAAGAGAATGTGCTCACCACAATGTCCTTGATGCTTAACAGGAGTCACAGCTCCCTCTGCTCTCCAATCCATGCTCAAAGGAACATCGCTTACGTTCTCGTACATGAAACCTTTGGCAGCTCTTACAGTGGTCATCAATGGAGGATGAAATCCACTGCAGACTTCTCTGTATTCATCTGTGGTGAGGTCTGCAAACTGGTTCACCCCTAGTCTGAATTTTTTGTTACCAGCATCGTTAAACGATTCTACGAGCTCTAAATTGCTCTGAAATATGCGAAAGCGATGCTCCTTCTCTGCTTCATCTTTGTAAACTCGCCCGTGCTGGGACATCCATTGCTCATGTCTCCTCGCAACTGAAATCGTGCTCAGTTTGCGGGATGCTGTAGCATGAAAACCCAAAACACTCAAGATAAGCAATGCTGAACATAAGCATTTAAGCGCCATGCTGTTTTAAGCAACTTGGAAAGGATAGGTGAGGAACACTAAGTCGCCATTGGTTTATATAGAACTTGAGATGGTGTTTGTTACACTCAAATTTTGCTCAATCATTTATGGTGGATACTAGGCGCGCGGGCCAGATCTCGTCATAATTGTCTTGCACGTGAAAATATATATTTTGACATTATACAACAAATCACGCACGTCTCTATTTCAAATATTTGCATTGGTCTATAATAAACGTTTTCTTATGTTTTTTCTTTTATTTTTTCCTGGTAGCTAGCCATTCGTTTTCTTGAGTTGGAAATTTTAATAAAAAAATAAATAAATTATTATAATGATTAATATATGCATTTGACTATTTGACCTCCTTCATGGAATTAAAGCAATATTATGCTCATGTGACAAGTTATGATTATTAATCTTTGGCCTATATAATTACTTTGAGAATGAGGCTTGAATGGCATTTATTTTGCCATCAAATTAACCTTTGGCTATTAAAGTTGTTTTACTATCTTGGAATTGAACCATAAGCCTTGATGTCAATTAACTATTGATCAATTATCTTATGGTCTTTTTTTATTATAGAGCCCCTCATGCTTCGCTAATTACTAAAAAACCTCCAATACTTCACACTTAAAAGATCTTTCATACATTTAAATTACACTAAAAGGCCTTTCAAAAGACGAAAAAGAGAATTTTTTTTGTCTCTTGCATCACTGATAGAAGGCTAACGGTGAGTATCGGTTTGGGTTTTAAAATCTTTCCAACCCTTTATCTTCTCCCAAAATTCCTAAATTTTCCCTAAATTGGCTTTACCGTTAGGGTTTCAATCAAAGGTTTATCAAATTGAAACCGGCTCGTTTGTCACAACCTTATCCACACTACTACAATAAGGGATTGACGTTACGAATTTATCCGTAGGGCCAAAGCACTGCCCCTACGGATATATTTGTAGGGGCCAAAAAAACATGTAGATGCAAAGACCACAGGTGCAAGTTTTCGTCCTGAACATGCCTCTACAGAGTAATAATTACTCATACGCCTTAATCCGTAGGGACAGATATCCCTACGGAGTAATCCGTAGGGCCTGATAAATATTTTAATTCATTGGTTTATAAAATAAAATAATTGCCATTACGGATGTATCCGTAGGACCTGATTGGTGCCCCTACGATACATCCGTAGGTCCAGATAAATGCCCCTACGGGTTAATTCGTTTGGGAAAGTTTTACTGAGTCCATAGAGGTAAAATATTAGGTATCCTGATATTTTGTCCCTACGGCTAACTGTGTAGGGGCAAACATTGGACCTACGGATTAATCCGTAAGTGCAACATATGGCCCTACGGATTAATCCGTAAGGACAAAATATCAGGGATTTTTTTAAAAGGGGTTTCCTGTTTTTTCCCCGCCATGTGCACAATAATATATACATCATATAATCAAATACATAAATATTCATAATCAACATCTCACACATAATATCTAAAAGATATAAACAAACAGAATACGATATCAAACTAAATCATCATGAACAAGCAAACAACCACCAATATCGTCCAAAATTTATACAATATGTATCAGATAAGTACATACATCCTCAAAAATATAAATAAAGCTATCCTAGCTCGGTCCAGCTCCTCCACCTATAATAATCGCCGTAATCTGGCCCATCTGCTCCTTGGTGCAGTCCCGAGTCGTTAAAAAATCGACTAATGAAGGAGCGGACTGTGCGGGAGTCTGAGTGGGCTATGGAGCTGCAGGAGTGGTCTGCGCAACCGCAGCCGAGGTAGTGGCTTGCGGAGTCGCAGCCAAAGGAGATGCATGTGGAGCCGCAGCCGAAGTAACATGGCGCACCTGTTAAATTTTGTGTGTAATAAACGAGTAAGAACAGTGTATTAGATTTTAGTCGAGTCCGTATCATTATCAGATTATTTCGAAACCCCAATCTAAGAATATTTAGGGACTTAGGCCTCATTTGGGTATCTAGTTTGGAAAGCTGTAATTTATTTTAATTAGATAGTTTTATGTAAGTATGATTAATCAAAACTAAGTCTACAACCAAATAAGTTCAGGTTACTAATATTGCATATGTTACTATCTATAATGTGATAAAATATTTTACAATTAAGTAGTATATGTACCATCTCCTTCAAATCCTCAATGGTGGTCTTCAAAGAGGCAACATCATGCTCTAGACGTCGCTCACGGGGGTAGGGGAAGTAACCACCCGAGTGGAGTCCAATCTCATATGGGCCCTGCTAGGACCCGGTCCCCGGGCTCTCTCCCAACTTCTGTGGTGCCTTCCGTGTGTGGCGTTTAGGACTGGGGTCAGCAACATCGGATCGGCTCCGTACCAGCCGTCGGGCACGTTATTTCCCGAGGGTATAGAATCTTTCAAGAACTTCAGAAGTATCGTGAATGACTTATTGCTCCATCCATTTAGATACTTAATCTGGGAAAGATGGACGAACCATGATAGGGTGGAATACTTTGCATTCTCATAAATTGGTCTTCTAGTATCATTCATGAACTTTTCATATTTATCCGCACACAGTCCTTGACCGGAAAGAATGTCATCTTCGGTACGAATACTATCACCTAGGACAACCTCTACCATATCCTCCATTTCTTCTCCTGGAAATAAATTACCGTCTTCTTCTTCTGCTGCATTACCGTCTTCTCCTTCTTCTACTACCGCATTACTGTCTTCTTCTTTTCTTTCCTCGTGATATAGCCAACTTGTATATAGTCTAGTAAAACCATGTTTAACGATATGAAGCTTTACGAATTCTACATTCTTCCAGTACTTATTCCAACATCTATCGCATGGGCAGAGAATCTTCTCTAGCACGATCTTATTATGTGCGTGTGCAAATTCAAAGAAAGCAGCAACTCCTGCGACAAACTTAGGTTGCATACGTTGTTGCCAATCCACATACATCCAGTCCTTAACTCTGATGTACTCATGAGCCATGTTAGACTGTATAACATATAAATTGTAAGTTATGATGACTATATTGAGAAATCTAAGAATGTGATGGTTACTGACAAAGAAGAAAATCCGTAGATACAAGTTTGTCGTTGAAAAGAATAAATTATCGATAAAAGGAGTTAGATTTGAAGATACACAAGTATGAGTTGTATTCTGTGTATCTGTGTTTCAATTTATGATTTCGCTTAACATTAGGGTTGTTAGTGTGTATGTGCTTTGTGTAGGATTGAAAAGAATAAATCATCATTTTTCGAAGAACTAAGTTCTTTATATAGGGTTAAACCCTAATTTTTGGAGGAATTAAATTCCCATATGTTCCTGTTATTTATTTTTATTCGTTTTAAGCATTCACGTGGGAAACACGCGAGGCTTCAAAATAGTGCTAAGCACTAACGAGTCACCAAGCTATTCTTGTGTTTTCTTAGAGATATTGATCTCCTGTTACTGACATTTTTAGTCATTGATGATCATCAAGATTTCGGTTTTGAGGATCTTGGATCATCATCATTTTTTTGAAGAACTAAGTTCTTTATATAGGGTTAAACCCTAATTTTTGGAGGAATTAAATTCCCATATGTTCCTGTTATTTCTTTTTAAGTTTTTATATGAAGGGTTAAGTTTACGGTAAAGTTGTGCGTTTACGTTATCATCGAGTATTCTACTGAAGGAACCAGTGCACCCTAAACCTTAACCCTAATTTTTGGAGAAATTAAATTCACAAATGTCCCTGTTGTTTCTTTTTAACATAGTTATTTACCCCTAAATTTTGAATCTGCAGAACAAAATCTCCCAGATGAGAATTAAATTCTCAACTTGTGGGGAGATTTGCTTCTGCAAATCTCAACTAGAGGAACAACTAAGTTCTTATATGAAAGATTAAGTTTACGGTAAATTTGTGCGTTTACATCATCATCGAGTATCCTACTGAAGGAACTAGTGCACCCTAAACCCTTACCCTAATTTTTTGAGGAATTAAATTCCCATATGTCCCTGTTATTTCTTTTTAATTTAGTTCTTTTCCCCTAAGTTTTGAATCTGCAGAACAAAATCTTCCCGATGAGAATTAAATTCTCAACTTGTGGGGAGATTTGCTTCTGCAAATCTAAACCAGAAGAAGAACTAAGTTCTTATATGAAGGGTTATGTTTACGGTAAAGTAGTGTGTTTACGTTATCATCGATTATCCTACTGAAAGAACTAGTGCACCCTAAACCCTAACACTAATTTTTGGAGGAATTAAATTCCCATATGTCCCTGTTATTTCTTTTTAACTTAGTTCTTTTTCCCTAAGTTTTGAATCTGCAGAACAAAATCTCCCCGATGAGAATTAAATTCTCAACTTTTGGGGAGATTTGATTATGCAAATCTCAACCAGAGGAAAAACTAAGTTCTTATATGAAGGGTTAAGTTTACGGTAAAGTTGTGCGTTTACGTTATCATCGAGTATCCTACTGAAGGAACTAGTGCATGCTAAACCCTAAACCTAATTTTTGGAGGAATTAAATTCCCATATGTCCCTGTTATTTCTTTTTAACTTAGTTCTTTTCCCTTAACTTTTGAATCTGCAGAACGAAATCTCCCCGATAAGAATTAAATTCTCAACTTGTGGGGAGATTTGCTTCTGCAAATCTCAACCAGAGAAAGAACTAAGTTCTTATATGAAGGGTTAAGTTTACGGTAAAGTTGTGCGTTTTCGTTATCATCGAGTATCCTACTAAAGGAAATAGTGCACCCTAAACCCTAACCCTAATTTTTGGAGGAATTAAATTCCCATATGTTCCTGTTATTTCTTTTTAAGTTAGTTCTTTTACCCTAAGTTTTAAATCTGCAGAACAAAATCTCCTCGATGAGAATTAAATTCTTAACTTGTGGGGAGATTTACTTCTGCAAATCTCAACCAGAGGATGAACTAAGTTCTTATATAAAGGGTTAAGTTTACGTTAAAGTTGTGCGTTTATGTTATCATCGAGTATCCTACTGAAGAAACTAGTGCACTCTAAATCCTAACCCTAATTTTTGGCGGAATTAAATTCTCATATGTTTCTGTTATTCTTTTTAACTTAGTTCTTTTCCCCTAAGTTTTGAATCTGCAGAACAAAATCTCCCCGATGAGAATTAAATTCTCAATTTGTGGGGAGATTTACTTCTGCAAATCTCAACCAGAGGAAGAACTAGATTCTTATATTAAGGGTTAAGTTTACAGTAAGGTTGTTCGTTTACGTTATCATCGAGTATCCTACTGAAGGAACTAGTGCACCATAAACCCTAACCCTAATTATCCCAAATTATCTCTAATTAACCGAAAATTAAACCATAATCATCACCTTAATTCAAATTATCCCTAATTAATCCAAAATTAACCTATATTAACCTAATCAACCCAAATTAACCCAAATTAACCCTATTCATCACCCTAACCCAAATAAACCCTAATCAACCTAAAATTAACCCAAATAAACGCTAATCAACACCCTAACACAAATACACTCTATTTTACCTAATTAACCCAAATTAACCCTAGCCCAAACCCTAACCCAAATCAACCTAACCCTAATCATCACCCAAACCCCAACCCAAATTAACTCTAGCCAAAACCAAAATTAACCCTAATTAATCTAATTAACCCTAACCCTAACCCTAATCATCACCAACCCAATTTTACCTAATAACCCTAACTAACCCTAATCCTAACCCTACCTAATTAACCCTCACCCTAACCCTAACCCTAAACATAACCCTAATCCTAACCCTAAACCGAACCTTAACCCTAACCCTAACCCCAAACCGAATCCTAACCCTAACCCTAACCCTAACCCACCTAATTAACCCTAACCCTAACCCTAACCCTCACCCTAAAATCAACAATAACACAAAAATTAAGAATAATTAAAACTTCAAAATGGAAATTAACTCACCTCACTTGTAGTTTTGCCGGCGGATGGAGCTCGACGAGGTGGAGGAGGCCACGGATGGAGTTCGACGAGGTGGTGGCGGCAAGATGGCGACGAGCAGGAAATTTTGGCGAGACAGTGGCGAGACTGAGGTGGAGGAGCTCGACGAGGTGGTGGCAGAGACTGAGGTGACGACGACGGCGGGAAGTTTTGGCGACGAGAAGTGGGTCTGGCGGGTGACGAGACGGCAGGAAGTTTGACGACGCGCGGGGAAGATGGTAGGAAAAATTAGGGGTGAGGAATTTCTAGGCTTTATTTTTTTCTAAATAACCCTTAGTTGCCCCTACGGATTAATCCGTAGGGTCTTCTTTTGCGGTTCCGTAGGGCCAAAAAAAAGATTGCAATTTAATATTTTTAAATTAATCTGTAGGGTACCGTAGGGGCAACAGGATGGCCCTACGGATTAATCCGTAAGGGCAATAAAAATTTGCCCCTATGGATTCCTGTAGCCGTAGGGGCAAACCCTTATTGTAGTAGTGCCAGCAATGAGCTTGTCGAATGTCGTTGTCTTTTCGAATGCAATCTTTGAGTTCGTGGGCAACCTCATTTGAAATGAGTGTGATTTTTTAGTTACGTTAAATCTCAATCTTCAACTAAGTGAAAATGGGAATTTTTTTATGGGTGAAACACCTACCTAAATATCAAGAAAGTAAGATAACAGCTCAAACATAAGCTCTAGTTTTCTCTTTCTAACACGACGCTAAATTTTGATGGAAAACTCGTTTAGAGGGGCTTTTTAGTGCAATTTATATGTTTTAGGGGTATTTAAGTAGATATAAAGTATAGAGGGCTTTTTAGTAATTAACAAAAATATAAGGGATTTTTTGTAAATAAAAACCTTTTGTTCACCGCTGGAAGACGGACCGGGACTTCTGGCCTGAATTCTGGGGGCAGATGTTATTTGTATTTATCCGTCCACCTCTCCGAAAATACCAAGTTGACTTATGGCACCATATATCGGAGGTTTGGATGGATGCGACCGTTATAGAAGATTTCGTCAGATTCCCCCTCATTTTATGAGGGGTTTTTGATTGTGGGGACGTTCTTCCTTGCAGGCGCAAGCCCCTACAGTTAATTACGTTACGGCATTGCGATAACCATTTTCTCCTGCTCCGGAAGTTCACTTCGTGTCATGTGTGTTTTTGTTTGTTTAGGTTGTCCGTGGATTGTATACGGAGACTAGTATATGTCTTCTCCTGTAGGGTACGGATTAGTCCAAATCCGTATATCTTAGATTTGGGTTTGTTTTATTTAATCACCGTTAATGTGGTTTGAGATTAAGATCGACTTAAACATTGTCACGACCCGTGAAGACACGTGACTGGCACTTGAATCGTGTGAAGTCTATAGGACCCCACCTAATTCAAGTATGCCAAAAGCCCAGAAATATAAACCTTTTAGGGAAAATATTGGAGGTGAAGTTTTGAAATAACGGTACGATGAAAACAACTTCTTTATTTAAATGGTAAGTAACAGTATACGAAAACAAAATGTTTTTTAGCTATCTTGAAAACATGTTTCGTCATTGAAAATTTCGGCAACACATCCTTTGTATATTTAACCCGAAAACAAATACAAGTAATAATAATTGGCATCCCCAAGCGGGAGCTAGCTCTTCGCCAAATGGAGGAAGCAACCACGCAATGATATAAATATACAATGCCGAAGGGCGAGGGTCAAAACTCAGAAATAAAGTAAAGAAAACTAAGCATCATCAGGAAAACCAGAAACAATGATAAAACACACAAGCGCGACTCTAAGGCCGAAAGAATATACAAACTGTGGTTTCTATGTCTACTAAATATACAGAGTCTGATTGATGCAGCTTTTAACTAGATACAACTGACATACAATAAAAGTACAATGGTGGTCACAATGCAAGTGAACCCACCTACCAAAGCAATCACCCGGAAGGAAATGGTGTGCCAGTGAAGCCGCTACGGAACCTGTACGGCTAAACCTGCAAGAAACTGTGGCACAACGGGGGTGAATTGCCAAATCGTGAGTAGAAGACACCACCGAGTAGAAACCGAATGTATGACTATCTCCTAGGTCATACAAAACAATACAATAATAATAGTAGCACGATAACATCGAGTAACAGTAGAGCTAATAATGTTGACATATGTGTAAAATCAAGTACTCGTGTCCGTGTCATAAAGTAACTACATGTCATATGTATTATGTATGAATGCATCAATAGAAAGGTGTGTCCAGCAACGACACAGAAAAATCAGGATAAACTTGAGTGCCAAGCATCGACACTCAAAAATATCATGAAAACCGTGTCCATCAGCGACACAAAATCCTCAAATCTCGAGCTCCGTCATTCCAGATCGGCCCATGTCATCAGATCTTACGACTATGGTCGGTATCCTCCGGATATCCGCCGCGCCAAATACTACCGGTCGGTAGTGCTCCCTTGCCGGGCTCAACGCCTTTCGATACGATCTTCTTTCCCCTGGGTACCGCACGGGTCCGTCATGTACCCGCAGACGGTGCATCCCCCTCCTCGAATTGGGTATGCATACACACGTGGCTCGAGAACTGAGAAATTTCATGGTGGACACCACACATCATATCACGAGAAACCGCATTTTTCTTTTGAAAATTATAATCATGAGTTTATAAAATCCCAAATCCAGAAATCATATGAACACGGAAATCTCCAAAAGAAACACAATCTATGAGTATACAATGAGATAGTAAATACCGACATAAAGCCAATGATTAGCATATAACTAGAAAGTATGGATGCAAATGCATGTGATATCTAAGAAGAAAAACAATGTCTACACTAACATTTAAGATTATGAATGTAAGACAATACTACTTCTACAGATTGTCAGATTATATGAATGAAATAAAGGTTCTCTAGTGTGTACGTGGCATGGCAATTACCGATGATGATGTGTGAGCCAGCAAGCAAGTGTACGTGCAAACATACGCATCATCGGTAATGGTGCAGGTGTCCTAGCAGACGAGATCATAATAGCTAAAGAAAACACATGTATATATGCAATGCAATGAGAACAACATGAATATAACGGAAAATGAATAGTAAACGCAACATTATAGAATATACATATCTATATACGAGTCATACAGTTTAGTGTTTGAAATAGCACGAATCGTGGTTTTTAGAAAAGTAGGGGCTACGGTGTTTTTGAGAAAAGAAATTTCCTTTGAAAATCCGTAGCATCTCTCGGATTGTCTTTTGAAAATACTCACGATTCGTTAGTTTGAAAATAGGTATGGCTCGAGCCTAGTCTATCATCTACCCAAACAACTAAAAGACTAAACTAAGAACCTAGTCGGAATGATAAGAAAATCTAACCATATTCCGAGTCGATATATCTAGTAGTTGGCGATCCAGCCTCATAGCATCACATACGGTATAATACATCGTACTGTATCCTCGAGTAAAGAGTGCGGATCAATCATTATATATACCTCGTACGGTAATATCCATCGTACGACATCCCCAAAATCGAGGGTACGGGTTAAACATCATATATATATATATATAGTTTGTACGATATCAATTGTCGTACAATATCATAATCAAGGGTACAGATCTAATGACTCGTATTATTTATCACGACACATGTTATCGCATGTCATGTATACATCGCCCAACGATCCTTTAATATGTCATATCATATTCGGTGTCTCGACTCAATCACATATCATAACCTCACGGCATCATGACCAATCATATCGACTCATATCCATTCAACATCTTATATCATTATCTCATGTGTGTGTGTGTGTGTGTGTGTGTGTGTATTCAAACACACACATACACACATATATCATAAACCAAGTGTGTGTGCACGCGCGCGCGTGTGGGTGTATGTGGTAACGACATATAACCTAGGGTCTCCTAGAAACTCTATTTTCAAGGTATCTAAGTCTCGCGTTAATACATATAAAATAGCTAGTTAACCTAATCTAGGATTGCGGGGGTGCTATACACCATCAATCCGACTTCCTCCGTAGATATACATCTACTCACCTTCGATCCTCGCCTTAGCCGAAGTCGATGACGCCTCGCTCTCCCTTGTCGTCCCGAAGTCCACACGAAGGTACCTACATTACAAAAATATCGTATCGTAACGAGAATCAAATATGAGAAAAACCGATACGGCACACAAGATGTATATAGGTTAGAACCTACGGACTACGCATGCAAGAATAACCAAACAACTTTCGACGTTGTCGTACAAACGTCAATCGACCGGGATAAAACCCAAATATCAAAACCCAAGTTATAAAATCTGCAAAACGAAAACAGTAACTTGGGAAAAATAGCTCAAGATTTGCCTCAGGTGAGAATTGGGACATTTAGCATATAGGATAGGTCTAAATATAGGATAAAGAAGCCATAGACCAAGCACAAGGTCAAAACTTCATGCCAAGGCCGCAAATTGCGGCCAAAACTATTTTATTTGCGGCCAAAGGTTAAGATTAGGGTCTCGGGTCTTTAGGGTAGCTTCTATAGGGTTGCTATGCACGCGCACAAGGGTCTACGAGGTATCAACCATGCCCGATTAAAAATTTAGCCGTGCCGAACAACCCGAATACGGATCTTTAAACTAGAGATTAGGCGAAAACTAACATGCTAAACATTTTAACACTAAGTGAGAGGGATTACAACCTTTGTAGATCCGGTCCTTCACTTCATATGCTCCGTGTTGTGGTCCCTTCGCTGCGATCATCGGGATCCGGACTCTCGAGAGGTTCCACGAAGAGAAAGACGCAACCTTTGCTTCCGATCTTCGATACTAAGATGATCTACCTTGAAGTTTCTTTAGCACAAGCTAACACTCATGAAATGATGTGAACACCCTCATCTAAATGGCAAGGGAAGATGAGGATGATGAAGTAGGAATTTTGCTCTCTTTATTTATCTTTTTCTCATATTTATCCATCACATAAATCAAAGCAAGAAAGCATTTCAAGCAAAGAAGAAGAAGGAAGAAGATGAACCATAATTAGAATCCTTTTTGTGATGAATAGGAAAAGAAATGATATGATGAATAATGTAACCATGGTCAAACTAACCCTTGTAGAGATTTGACTAAGGTTACAGGTTTGGTTAGGTTAAGGAAATATCTAGCATATTATCTTAACAAAGACAAAGAAAGAAAGCTTCTAGAAACTTCTAGAAAACCTTAACCCTAATCAAACCCTAATCATGTTTAATCTCTACTAAACAAGTTGCATTATTTATCATATCATGTTACAATATTATATATCACATATATAATATTTATCGTAACAAAATAAAACAATACAATTAACATATATCGCATATATATCAATGTATTATCCGAGTGAGAAAAAGAATCTTTTAGTGAGAAAATATTAGTTAATGTAATTTAATATATCATATATATTATTATACATTAAATTATCGTATCAACACTTGATCCGACAATCCGGCTATATCGCATATAACCGACTAATATTTATCCGTACCGATTCATCGAATCAACACTTGATCCGATGACCCGGCTGATATCAAATATCGCGAGAATATAATACGGTATCACATATCGCATTATCCTCGGTCCCGCACATATCACATATGTGCTCCTACTCCGTTTTGCCTGAGTCAAGAAACCTCTGTGTAGGACTCTAAAGAATCGTCAATACGCCGGCAGTAGGTGATGATCATATCAAACACCTACAAGCTGCAAGCGGTCAGCTAAACGTAACAGCTACCCAGGTATTGAGTGCTCAGAAGATCAACAAGCAAGCCTGTAACTTCTCCTGTGAATCCAAACAGTAACACTCCCGTACAGTCCGGTCTCGTCGTCTGATATGTCGCATATCTCGCCTAGGGGTGGTAAACGTCAGACCCCAGTAGCTTGATAAGTCGTGTCGATATGAGGTCTATAACAGTTCGAGAAACTACTGATAACACTTACCAGTAAATCTCAGCAACCCTGGCCAGAGATTTCCGGTTATAGCCAATCGAACACAGCACAACATCAACTCCATATACCGGGAGAGACGAATCCCCTCCTATCGCTCATTGCCTCCATGTGATTCGGGACTGTACCCAAAAGCCACCTTTTTGCACGCCCTCTTGGACGTGGTATGATGGAAATCAAAGCACAGTGGGAATCACACAAGACTCTATGACGATCTCGGGTCAACAGACTACTCTGTACCAGTGTCACCGGAGAACTGCCATCTGACGTATGGTATAATACCATCTGGGAGTTCTCGGCGAGTCCGTCCAGTGTACCCAGTCTCCACTGAGCACCCGTACACCATCCTTGATGTCAAACACCGATGGATATGGGATCATCCATCGCCCATCATATGGGTCAAGATGCGTATACGCTAGTCTACTCTGGTGTATCGATGCCCTGTCTCGATACTCCCTCGACTAGGAACAATTATAGGATGTACTCGCCGACTACCGTGGCCCCACTAGTATGATCTCATCATAGTCCCAGTAGTCGAGTACATATCCTAAGGGCTTTATCAACATGTAACATAGAGACAATCAGAGTACATGTTAAGATAAAGTACAACCAGATAGCATACTATCATGTCGAGCAAGAAAGTCCTCCCTATATATGTCCTAGCATCCACTACAATATACATCGTATGTACAGTAATGGCCTCTAGGGCATACATATAACTAACAATCTCCCACTTGCACTAGGGCCATCTGTTATGGTATCGCATACCCAACAATTAGCTGCGGTTGAAGTATCTCATACTCAACCATCCCATAAAATTCTCTACTGGGAAAAAGGCCTTTGTGAGTGGATCCGCGCTGTTGTCCTCTGTGTCTACTCTCCTAACCTCGATCTCCCTGGAGATCAATCATCTCCATGATCAGGTGATACTGCCTAAGAATTATATCTGGATTTCTGATGGGACGGAAGTGTAAGTCTACGCTAGCGCCCCGGCCGTCTACAGACGCCAAATGCGGAACAAAAACTTTTTAACTGGCGCTATCGTATACTTTAACCCGGATCTGCCATTATTGCTAAACTAACAAACTGTAAAGAGTGTAGAAAGGTTATATCGAACGATCCGAATCCTTCGTTCTTTAACCATCATCCCACGCTCCGTTGCGGCTGCTCCGATCTCGTCGATCTCCGATCTCCTCGTCGAGGTGGCACCACGTCGACGATTCTTTAAACGGGCTCCCGCCTCTGACTTGAGGCAACTCGGTCGTCAGGTTTGCTAAAAGAGACGACCAAGAATGATGTAGAGAATGAGTAGATGACTTTGTCTCTCTTTGTCCAAGTCCATGGACGATCGGTTAATGAAGTTGCCGAGGGAATCGGGTGATGGAATGAAATGAGCTGTGAATTCCATACACCCCAAAATCTATCATAATCTTTTAACAAATGAAAAAAAATCAAGTGAGAGTGAGAGAGGAGGGGCCGACCATTTATAGGTGGAGGGAGGTGAGTGTAGGAGAGGGGAGAGTAACCATAAAAACAAAGCTTCTCACAAAATATCCTTAGCTAAACAAGAATCATTAATGTCAAATGATGAGTCATAATAACACATCATCTAACCATTAATGCAACCAATGAAAACACAACACCAATTAATCCTAGTCACCTCATCTAGATGCTTCTAGAACACTGACTCACCTCATCCAAGAAAAGATAAATCCGTCTTTAACCGAATGTTAAAAGACGGCTGATAGAAAACTGGAAACTGGCAACTTCCAAAAGTGATCCTGAAACGACTTTCAGGATAACCCCGAAACTGTATAAATATACCTGCATTTGTATTACGACCGAATACAAATGCAACTGAGACAAAGATATTATACCTACTCAATATAATACTTGGATCCGGCTTAAACCAAAGCCGACCAGTATCATCTGCCCGAAAAATAACACGTGCGTAAACGCACGTGCATTTTCCGAACCCTGCCATAAAACCATACGGCCTCTATAACGTTTCGCCCGAACTTGGGAAACTGTCTGTGGGGGACTCTAATGACTCGTCAGTACCCTGGCAGTGGGTTTAACCACAAACCGTCAGCGGCACTAGCAATGCGTAACGGCTACCCATGGACTGACCTCAAGGGAGGCTGATGAGCGAACTCATCCAGAAACCCTACTGAGCCTAACAGTGACAATGTATATACAGTCCGGTCCGTTCGTCTATGAGTATCGCATATCTGCCTAGGGGACTAGTAACGTCAGACCCCCATTAGCAGTATAAGTCGTGTCGGAGTGAAGCCCAATAACACCCTGAGATACTACTGGAGTACCTACTAGTAAATCTCCTGCCACGGCCGTGGGCTTTGTGTAATGGCTCTCCTAGACACAGCACGATCTCGCCCCCAATACCGGGAGAGACGAATCCCCTGCCGATCCGCTCACGTGCCTCCATATGGCTCGGGACTGTACCCAAAAACTACCTGTTTGCATGACTCCTTTGAGCCGTGGTAGGGTAGAAATCAAAGCACAGTGGGAACTCACACGAGACAAATGACGACCTCAGGTCGATGAACTAACCTGTACACATGTCACCAGGGAACTGCTATCTGACGATAGATATAGTACTAACTAGCAGATTCCCGGCGAGTCCTGTCCGGTGTACTCATAACCCAATGAGCACCTGTATACATCTTAGGTGATCCAACTGACACCAGTGGCTTGTGAGACCGGCCACCGCCCCTCGTCGGGGTCTCGACTGTACACACTAGTCTACTCCGGAGTATCGATGCCCTGTCTCGAAACTCCCACGACTAGGGACCACAATTAAGGATATGCATATAAACTACCCAACTCTCACGTATATGATCGCCATCATACTGTTGGTAGTAAAGCAAGATCCTAAGGGCTCTATCAAAGTGTAACATGCAATCAGTCACCTGAACATGTACACGACTGATAAAGGCAAACCAGATAGCATACTATCATCTCGAGTAAGATTGTCCTACCGGTATAGGTCCTCCGCAATCATTGCAATCACGTACCTGCGATCCAATAATTGACTGTGAGGGCACTATCTCCAACAATCTCCCACTTGCACTCAAGGCTAATTATTGCGATGTCGACTACTCACAGCCCGTGTGAAACCGAACATCCAACTCTTCTACTAATCAGTATCACAAAGCCCGTTTGTAAAACTATAGTGTTCGAGAAATAGCCTTAGTGAGTGGATCCGCCTAGAAGTTTCTTTCTATATCTCTCTTAGTCTCAAGTTCGCGGAGAAAGCCATCTCCTGAATCGAGTAATACCTGTCTTAGAATATGTCTGGATATCTGATGGGACCTAGTTCATAAATGAACTCCAAATCCAAACTTCTTAGACTGTATCGATCACTGAACCTAATCAGTATCCTGCACCATGCCTCCCACAGTATTCTCTTGGACCACCTGTCGATAATACTGTCCCTCGTCAGAGGGAAAAACTATAACTCTGACAATCACTCTGTCAACCATGTCACCTTTGAAGCTTGGAATGATAACCGTCTCCCGAAGGAGGCTGCCGTCATCAAATCCGTAGAACATGCACTTATGTTCTAAAACTGCTTCCTTATGTTTCTCCAGGATTGGATTAATATAAACTCATCGCATCTAGTGCAAAAACAACATCTGGTGTGGTACTTGACATCTCATGATTGACTCAATTGCCTAAGTAAGTGATCTGCCAATCATGCACATCCCTCTCCCCTTTAGTCTTTAAGACATCTTTAGAAAGGGTGACTCCATCACCTGCAGGTTGTTAGTTATATGTATGCCCTAGAGGCCATTACTGTACATACGATGTATATTGTAGTGGATGCTAGGACATATATAAGGAGGACTTTCTTGCTCGACATGATAGTATGCTATCTGGTTGTACTTTATCTTAACATGTACTCTGATTTTCTCTATGTTACATGTTGATAAAGCCCTTAGGATATGTACTCGACTACTGGGACTATGATGAGATCATACTAGTGGGGCCACGGTAGTCGACGAGTACATCCTATAACTGTTCCTAGTCGAGGGTGTATCGAGACAGGGCATCGATGCACCAGAGTAGACTAGCGTATACGCATCTTGACCCATATGATGGGCGATGGATGATCCCATATCCATCGGTGTTTGACATCAAGGATGGTGTACGGGTGCTCAGTGGAGACTGGGTACACTGGACGGACTCGCCGAGAACTCCCAGATGGTATTATACCATACGTCAGATGGCAGTTCTCCGGTGACACTGGTACAGAGTAGTCTGTTGACCCGAGATCGTCATAGAGTCTTGTGTGGTTCCCACTGTGCTTTGATTTCCATCATACCACGTCCAACAGGGCGTGCAAAAAGGTGGCTTTTGGGTACAGTCCCGAATCACATGGAGGCAATGAGCGATAGGAGGGGATTCGTCTCTCCCGGTATAGGGAGTTGATGTTGTGCTGTGTTCGATTGGCTATAACCGGAAATCCCTGGCCAGGGTTGCTGAGATTTACTGGTAAGTGTTATCGGTAGTTTCTCGAACTGTTATAGACCTCAAATCGACACGACTTATCAAGCTACTGGGGTCTGACGTTTACCACCCCTAGGCGAGATATGCGACATATCAGACGACGAGACCGGACTGTACGGGAGTGTTACTGTTTGGATCCACAGGAGAATGTACAGGCTTGCTTGTTGATCTTCTGAGCGCTCAATACCTGGGTAGCTGTTACGTTTAGCTGACCGCTTGCAGCTTGTGGGTGTTTGATATGATCATCACCTACTGCCGGCGTATTGACGATTCTTTAGAGTCCTACACAGAGGTTTCTTGACTCAGGCAAAACGGAGTAGGAGCACATATGTGATATGTGCGGGACCGAGGATAATGCGGTATGTGATATCGTATTGTATTCTCGCGATATTTGATATCAGCCGGGTCATCGGATCAAGTGTTGATTCGATGAATCGGTACGGATTTATATTAGTCGGTTATATGCGATATAGCCGGATTATCGGATCAAGTGTTGATTCGATAATTTAATGTATAATAATATATTTGATATATTAAAATGCATTAACTAATATTTGCTCACTAAAAGATTCTTTTTCTCACTCGGGTAATACATTGATATATATGCGATATATGTTAATTGTATTATTTTATTTTGTTACGATAAATATTATATATGTGATATATAATATTGTAACATGATATGATAAATAATGCAACTTGTTTAGTGGAGTTTAAACATGATTAGGGTTTGGATTAGGGTTAAACCTTCTAGAAGTTTCTAGAAGATTTTATTTTGTTTTGTGAAAGATATTTGTTCATGACTCATGCTTTAACCAAACCCAAACCCTAACCCTAGTCTATTCTCTACAATGGTTAAGTGAACCATGGTTGCATATTCTATCATATGATTATTTTCCTATTCATCACAAAAGGATAATTCATTATTCATCATCTTCTTCCTTCTTCTTCTAAGCTTGAAATGGTTTCTTGCTTTGATTTTGTGATGAATAATAGTGAGAAAATGATAAATAAATAGAGCAAAATTCCTACTTCATCATCCTCATCTTCCCTTGCCATTTAGATGAGGGTGTTCACATCATTTCATGAGTGTTAGCTTGTGTTAAAGAAACTTCGAGGTAGATCATCTTAGTATCGAAGATCGGAAGCAAAGCTTGCGACTTTCTCTTCGTGGAACCTCTCGAGAGCCCGGAACCCGATGATCGCAGCGAAGGGACCACAACACGGAGCATATGAAGTGAAGGACCGGATCTACAAAGGTTGTAATCCCTCTCACTTAGTGTTAAAGTGTTTAGCATGCAAATTATCGCCTAATCTCTAGTTTAAAGTTCCGTATTCGGGTAGTTCGGCACGGCTAAATTTTTATTCGGGCATGGTTGATGCCTCGTAGACCCTTGTGCGCGTGCCTAGCAACCCTACAGTGGTATCAGAGCCAAGCTAGAGCTTTAGGCGAAGTCTGAACGAAGTTTAAAGTCCGATCGAAACCCGAAACCCCGATATAACATGCTCTCTGGAAATTTCTAAAAATTGGGATTTTTCCACATTAAAAATATCCAAAAATTACAGCAGGCAATTATAAGAGTTACTGTGAAACACGTGAGCGTAATTCGCTCAAAGAGCCGCGGAAGGGCGGCCCCACCCCTGTTTATGCGGCGCATCCGCGGCCACGTGATCGATTCGGCGCACGTGCTTTTCACAGTAACTCATATTTTCTAATGTTGTATTTTCTGGAAATTTTTATTTATTTTTATTCAACTGTTGAATTATCCAGGTTGTATTGGGGACTTAAAGTTTTGATCGGATATTATAACTTTGTTTTGTTTTTCCCGGATATCTTATAGAAACTGTTAAAAAGTTCGAACGGATATCAATAACTCACTTTTTCCCCTGTCGGAAAATTTTTCAAAAGTTGGATTTTTTCACGTGTTTAAGAATGTTCTAAGTCGTGCAAGTAACTCGGTGGACCCTCTAGAAGACAACAAACCTTAACTCGATTATGTGACCGTCTTGAACTGCCCTTTGAACCTTAGGGTTTGGGGCAGTACGGCGTGCCACATGTGAGGCGTTGGCTTGACCCTTCTACGGCTGGACCATTGGTACTGTGGCATGTGATGGACGTTTTTAAACTGTTTTCAAGTGTTGAAATATTTTGGGGAAATCTTGGGTGCTTGATGATTCGATCGGAAAGTTTAACTTTTTCTATTTATCTGGAATGTGATACAATAATTGGAATTCACAAGTAGTTATGAGATAACTAAAATGAATGTTATAAATCTAGCAGTTTAGTCTCAGATGATCGGTTGCTACGGAATTTTGATGTGATCAAAAGTCCGTCGCAATCACGTAGCGTACGCGGATACTCGCCGGGTAAACTTAATAGGCAGCCTCACTCCATAGCCCCGACCAAGTGACTGTAGGAGAACCCCGTCGCCGAAAGCATCCGTTCGGGTGCTCCCGGTAGCGGTGTTCCGCCTTGGTGCACTTCGTCGACGGTATCGGGGGTGCGGCCGTCTACTAAAGTTTGCGACGAGCATTCGATCAGGACGTCGGGAATCTTGTTGAATTGCCCGACTTGATATTGAAAAGAGTTTTCGATAATGAGACTAAAATGCGGGGTTTATAATAGTTAGGCATGCGATGTCTAAGGAATTCATTTGGTTAGGCATGCGATGTCTAAGGAGGTTGCGGATTCCAACTGTTGTAGTTTTACACTTTCTTTTCTGTGACCGTAAGCGTAGTATGTGGTGTATCGCCGGCTTCGTTGCTATACATCAACGACAATCGGGATACGCATACTTGCTTACGTTGATGATATGAGATATTATGTGTTGCTGTGATATGTTGTATTGGATCGTCGCGTTTGAATAGCCGGGGGTTTTATGTGAGATGAGAGTTTTTCTTTTTCATTCATGTAAAATTCATTTGTATGTAATATTCTTTTATTGGGGCACTTCCAGGTAGCGGAAGATGTCACCGTTGTATATTATTTACTTTTCCGCATTAGGTAGACCCAAGGCGGGGAGCACAAGTAACCGGGTTCTAGGGTCCAGTGGGAGACCATCTCGAGGAGTCGAGACCGGGTCTCCTAACCCTAGAATTGGCAGTGTTACTTGCCGCTCTCGTAGGGGTCTAGGGATGTGGGTTTGGCTATTCATCGCGACCGTGGAATCCGTGTTTTATACTGGCTCGTATTGAAAACACGGACGTCCTAGTATATCCAATATTTCATATATGTTCTTCTGCTGCTATGTTCTGTGATGAGATCATATTACTGCCTGAGACGAATGTTTATATATTATATATATGAGATATATGTTATATTGCAGATTCGTTTCAAAAGAGATGCTTATGAAGCATAATTAAAATGGGACTTCATTAATGAGATTAATGAAATAAAGGAAACCTAAGATGTTGTAGAAACTTGTTTATAAAAAATGGTAGCTACAGTTCTTGCTTTGCATAGCGGTGTTCCTTGTAGAACATCCAGCACCTTATTCGATAAGGAAAGGACCGAGATCCCTTCACCGGGAGTGACTCCTTTAGCAATAACTGGCAGATGCTACAAACTCGGTTTGTCTTTTGATTGCTTCTATAGTTCTTGCTTTGCTGTAACGTTTTGGAAATCGTTATGCGATTTCGTCCGTTTTAGGGTAAGTTTGTCGGTATTTTCCGTTTTTACCCGACTGTGAACAAACGACCATATAGACTTGCCAGCACCTAGATTCGCTAAAATAAAGCTAGTGCACGAGCTTTGGGAGTATATGGGACGTTTTGGTTCAATTTGGTTTTTCCCAATTTTTAATATTATTTTAATGCGGTATTTAAATTTTGGGAAAATTTCTGTTTGCGATCTTTTCTTTAAAACTTTGAGTTAAAGAAATCCTTCTCACTTTACCCTAGGGATTTTGTGTGGACTAGGTTTAAACTAGGAAATTAAAAGAAAAAGAAAAGAAAAGATAAAGGAGATGCATGCATGAGTGAGAGTGTGTGTGTGTATGCATTTATTAGGCAATAAATGAAGGAAATTGCTAGGAAAGCCTCACCAAGTCCACCTCCTCATCACTTGGCCGAAATCCTCCTCCTTCCTACTGCCCTTGCTCATTATTTCTCATATTTTATCAATCAAACTCACAAAAATCCTCAAATACCCTAAAATATTCACAAAATACCTTAAGCTTTGGATTTTCTTGCTTCTTGATCACTTGGAGTTGGGAGAAGCTTAGAGTTTTGAGCAAAGTTGTTAGGTATAACCCTTCTACTGTTAATTTATAGTTTTTGTGTGGTTTGATCGTTAATTTCTGCGTAGAATGTAGTTTATATCGATTGAGGCGATATCGGGTTTTTAGTGACTTTTTAGAGATATTCGTATCTGCTGTGACCTGGGAGATTTAGTGTCTGTTTAAACAACTTTAGAGGAGTGTGCAGGTTGACCTGAGACACCACCTAGGAGACGGGGACCATCCCACCGGCCGGGGCCGGCGAGACTTAAGGAGGGGGCCGGCGACGCCGGCCTACTTGGGGAGTTTTGGGGTGGGGTTTCTGTGGGTGTTGTCTGCTGTGGTTTTGGGTTGTTTGGTACTGTTGATTTACTTAGTAAATGCAGTATGCAAAATCTGGGATCGATTACCTATAATCGTGTGTTTTGAGTTCGCGTGATACGTGTTGCGACACGAGTCGTGTGTCGTGCTGCGATATACTCAGTTTGGGTTTAGGTATCGTTTCGTGTGTTTGCACTAGACGTGTATTCGTGAGTTGGTTTAGTGCGTTGATACGTTTTATATTACGTAGTTTTACGTTATTGTGATTGCTTCTGAGATGTTCGCTTTATTTCTTGTATTTGTGATATTATAGCGTCGCAAGCGGGGACTTCAGACGCTGCGAACAAAGGGAAGCAGGTGGTCGGATCTTCATAGCTGGAGACCACAGTGTGAGTAGATTTAACATCTACGGGGAATCGCCCGTATGGCGCTACGCGTCGGGGCTAGACATGATATAATATTAGCCGTATGCTTATTTGCTTATATAGAAACAGTGCATGGTTCATGTTGCATATAGTTACTTATGCTTAGTACTGTACCTGTTGTACACTGCACTATTATCGACAGTCCATGTTGCACGAGCACCAATGATATGCTACACACACCCTGTCGGTAATTGCCATGACACGCACAATACAAATGCTTATTGTATACCTTGCTATTAGTTAGCGACATTAAACTGTTATACTTGTGCGACAATGCATATTACATAGAACATACCTGTATACCTACATGCTCATATGTATGCCATGTTATATTACTCATTCGCACATATACCTTGCTATTGTTATATGATCGGTTTTTATTGCATATATATCGGTGGTATGGGACGCCGTATATATATGTATTTTGGATTTGGATTTACATGAATTGTATTGCATATATATCGGTGGTATGGGACGCTGTATATATATGTATTCTGGATTTGGATTTTTGGGAACCGCGAGATACATTTAATGACTTGATTCATTATTTGGCGAATCGTTCCGTGATATGCTCATATTGATGTTTTATGTTGCACATGCTACTTTATATGGATTTATGCATTTGAGATGCGATATGGGAAATTAAAGTGTCGATCTTGGGCACTTACTTTCCGAGAGATATATGGGATTTGACAGACCGATACGTGGAAATACAAGTGTCGAGGTGGGATACTTGGGTTTCGAGGAACGTATGGATATCAGAAAGACCGATACGTGGAAATACAAGTGTCGAGGTGGGATACTTGGGTTTCGAGGAACGTATGGATATCAGTATTTATGTGTCGATGATAGGCACTGGTTTTTATGATGTTTTTGAGTGTCGATGTTTGACACTCAGGTTTCATTGAGATGTACAGGATTTGAGGGCCGATCTGAGGGCCGATCTGAGTATTTTGGGATTTGGGTGTTGCTGAGTTACACCGTGTTTTCTATGCTTATGATTTGTACATGAGATTATTTACTATCCTGCACTCAGTGTAAAATTGATATGGATATAATGATAGTTGCATATTCATATTGTCATACTCATGCTATCAGTTCACATGTTATTGATCATTGCTGTTAGTACATACTTGCGATTACTGTATGATGTTAATTACTATTCACGAGTTGGCAACTCACCCCCGTTGTGCCACAGTGTTTTGCAGGACTTACCCTCTGAGTAGTCGCGGCAGGGCAGCTTATCATCACTACTTTTGGGGATACCGCTACCTTGGCAGTGAGGCCGTTGCATTATAGGTGGGTTTGCGGTTATCCGTTGTACATTGTATATTTTTGGTTGGATCTAGTATTCTCCATCTACCCTTGTTGTATATGACTTAGAGACGACTTGTGAGATAGCAGTGTTGTATATTGGTTTTGGGAACCGTGCTCGTAGAAGCAGGTTATTTTGGAAATGTTTACTTCCTTTATAGTCGTTCTCTTGATATTTCTTCGCTTTGGCGTCGTATACTTGTTGTGGTGATTGTCTCCGCCAGTGGGCGTGATTTTTCTCCCACTTGGGATGATTTATATACTATCTGTGTTGTACCCATTTACGGGGCCAGTTTTACAAAGGAGGTGCTGCCGAAATTTTCATGAAAGAAAACTAGAGTTAGAGATTTTAAATGGCGGCTTCTAATACTTTTAAATTATGTTTTCTCCGTTGATCCAGTTTTGGGTGGTTTAGATTTCTGGGTTTTCGGCTTACTTAAGTTACGTACGCCTGTTGACGTTACGTGGTTTAAGTGCCGGTTACGGGCCGAATTGCGGGTCGTGACAAAGTTGGTATCAGAGCGTTAGGTTTTACCTTTCGGAGTCTAGGATGACCTTGGTATGATGGAGTAGGTAGCTTAAGCAGAGTGACGTAGCGTGTGTATGTTCCGCGGCATACTTACGACACGGTACTCCGCCTAAGTGACCTTAGGACTTGTTGATTGATATTCCTTCCATGATTGATATACATCTTGTGATTCGATTTCCGTTTCCTTATCGAATCTTGTTTCAATTTATAGCCCATATGCCGCCGAAGACTACGAGGGCTCAGAGAGCGGCCGCGAGGGCCGAGGTCAGAGTTGACTCGCCGGAGGCGAGGACTGACCAGGATGGTACGCCTGTTGTACCGGAGTATATTGCTATGATTGGAGCTGGTATGCAGGATCTGCGCCAGATTGTGGGGACTTTGGTAGAGACCATCCGAGCGCAGGGGCAGGCAGTTGTTCCACCCGCTGCGGAGGCCACGATGGTACCTACAGTTCCGGTAGTCGCAGTTTCAGCTCCGGAGGTTATTGCTGTGTCGTTGACGGATTTCATGAGGCTGAGACCTCCGGTGTTTACGGGCACAGATGCTACTGAGGATCCGCAGTCGTTTATCGACCGGATGGCCAGGATTTGTCGCTCACTCCGATGTTCCGACGAGAGATGGGTAGAGTTTGCCAGTTTTCGTCTGGAGGGCATGGCCCAGAAGTGGTGTGAGTCGTTGGAGAGAGGCAGAGCCGCTGGTCTTGCTCCTATGACCTGGGCTGAGTTTGTGACGTCGTTTCTTGTTCGTTTTCTTCCACCGAGTGTCAGGGATGCGCGAGCGCGCAGATTTGAGTCTTTACGTCAGACGCCGGGGATGACGGTGTCGGATTATGATGTATTGTTTACTGAGCTGTCGATATATGCTCCATACCTGGTGGCGACTGAGGAGATGAGGGTGAAGAGGTTTGTTCGAGGCCTACTTACCCAGATATTCTTAGCCATCAGCATTCAGCATTGTGACACGTATGCAGCAGCGGTGGATGCAGCTCTTTCGGTAGAGGAGAGTCTAGCTGAGTTATCAGTTATTCCGGGACCGAAGAGAGTTCGTATAGGTGATCTGGCAGCGAGGCAGGCGTTTAGACGTCGAGACAGTTTCCATTCTGATAGTGGCGGTTCGGGACGAGGTAGGCTTTATGGTTCTTACCCTCAGGATGATCGGCAGTTTGCTTCGGGATGTTACCGGTGCGGTAGTTTGGGTCATCGGGTTCAAGATTGTATAGAGCCGCGTGTGAACGAGCCAGCTGTACCGCAGGTTACCTTACCACCTTCTCCACCTCAGAGAGCGTTGCCTCTTGTTCCTGCAGTTGCGCCGCGTCAGACTCCTGTTCAGCGAGGTCGTAGTCGCGGAGGTTTTGTACCGAGAGGTCGAGGTGGCAGAGGCAGAGGACAGCCAGTAGCCGGTAGAGGTCAGGCTAGGGTTTTTGCCTTGACTCACCAGGACGCTCAGGCGTCCAATGCCGTGGTTTCAGGTACTCTTTCTGTATGTTCTTATGATGCGCATGTTCTTTTTGATCCGGGATCCACGCAGTCGTATGTTCTACGCACTTCGTGCCGAGGTTAGGCCGAGAGTCGTGTTTGCTGGATCAGCCGCTGATCGTGACTACTCCTGTGGGAGAGTCGTTTGTTGCGCGTTATATGTTTCGATCTTGTGTCGTCCGTATTGGTGACAGAGATCTGCCCGTCGACTTGATCCTTCTGGAGATGTTGGACTTCGACGTTTTGTTGGGCATGGATTGGCTAGCTACTTGCTATGCGTCCGTGGACTGCCGCGAGAAGACAGTTAGATTTTGTTTTCCCGGCGAGTCAGTGTTGGTTGTGCAGGGAGACCGTAGTGCCGCCCCTCACAGCTTGATTTCTGTTTTGTGCGCTAGTCGGCTTTTAAGGAGGGGATGTCGGGGATTCTTGGCGTTCATTCATGATACTGGAGCCACAGTGGAGTTGTTGGACCAGGTTTCTACCGTGCGAGAGTTTCCCGATGTTTTTCCCGATGAGTTACCTGGGTTGCCGCCAGAGCGCGATATTGAGTTTTGCATTGATCTGATTCCTGGCACGGAGCCTATTTCTATACCGCCTTATCGGATGGCTCCGGCAGAGCTTAGAGAGCTTAAAGATCAATTGCAAGAGTTGCTTGACTTGGGACTTGTGCGTCCGAGTGTTTCGCTGTGGGGAGCTCCTGTTCTGTTCGTCAAAAAGAAGGACGGCAGTTTGAGGTTATGTGTGGATTATCGTCAGTTGAACCGTGTTACGGTGCGGAACAGGTATCCTTTACCCCGCATTGACGATCTATTCGATCAGCTCCAGGGTGCGAAACATTTTTCGAAGATTGATTTGCGTTCGGGTTATCATCAGTTGCGGGTTCGGGATGATGACATTCCGAAGACTGCTTTTCGTACACGCTATGGGCATTATGAGTTTTTGGTGATGTCGTTCGGACTCACCAATGCGCCAGCAGCGTTCATGGATCTGATGAACCGGATTTTCAGGCCGTTCCTCGACCAGTTCATTATCGTGTTTATTGATGACATACTGGTTTACTCTAGGAGTCGAGAGGAGCATGAGCAGCACTTGGGGATTACTTTGCAGATATTGAGAGAGCACCAGCTGTATGCTAAATTCTCAAAGTGCGCATTTTGGCTTGATAGAGTGGACTTCCTGGGTCATGTGGTGACTAGTGATGGTATTCTTGTGGACCCGAGGAAGATCGAGGCTGTACAGCTTTGGCCCAGACCTGTATCGGTGACTGAGGTCCGCAGCTTTTTGGGCTTAGCTGGTTATTATCGCCGTTTTGTGCAGGATTTTTTGAGTATCGCTGCACCGCTGACTGGACTGACCCGGAAGGGGGTTCCTTTTCTCTGGACTGATGCGTGCGAGCAGAGTTTTCAGCAGTTGAAGACTCGGTTGACGACAGCACCAGTTCTTTCTTTACCTTCTGGATCGGGAGGCTACGTTGTGTATTGTGATGCTTCTCGAGTGGGGCTCGGCTGTGTTTTGATGCAGCATGATAGGGTGATTGCATATGCTTCCAAGCAGTTGAAGAAGCACGAGCAGAATTACCCCACTCTCGATCTTGAGATGGCAGCGGTAGTTTTTGCGTTGAAGATCTGGAGGCACTACTTGTATGGAGAGTCGTGTCAGATCTTCACGGATCACAAGAGTCTGAAGTACATCTTCCAGCAGAGAGATCTGAACCTGAGACAGCGCCGATGGATGGAGCTAGTAAAGGATTATGATTGTGAGATCCTTTATCACCCGGGCAGGGCGAATGTGGTAGCCGATGCTTTGAGTCGTAGGCCCGTGGGTAGCTTGTCCCAGCTGAGCGCCGTTCGGTGTCAGTCTTCTGCAGATTGGCAACTCTTGTGTGATAGTAGAGTTCAGTTCGAGTTCACCTCCACTGGGGGACAGTTTGCTCATGTCCGCGCCCGTCCTCTACTTGTTGATCGTATTAGTGAGGCGCAACCCAGTGATGTTCGCTTGTCTGAGATTCTTGAGCTTGTTCGACAGGGTACAGTTTCGGAGTTCACGATTGATGACCAGGGTGTGCTACGATGCGGGACTCGCTTGTGTGTACCGGATGTTGATGGGTTGAGACGCGAGATCCTAGAGCAGGCACATCAGTCGGCCTTTAGCGTTCATCCAGGTTCCACCAAGATGTACCGAGACTTGAGAGACTACTACTGGTGGGAAGGGATGAAGCGCGATATTTCGGACTTCGTTTCGAGGTGCCTGACTTGTCAGCAAGTCAAGGCTGAGCATCAGAGACCGGTGTAGGGTGTTTTTCGTCACCCCAGTGAGATGGGAATACGCGAGCGCTTGTCAGGCGTACTACAGATTCCCCCTGCCTAGGGTAGGCCGGGGTTTAATGATTGTGGGGATCCGAATCTCCGGCAGCCGCGGACTAAGCTGCCGTTAATTACCCATCGCCTTTGGGGCGAGGGAACCTCCGATTAACGGGTTAGACTGGTCATGCGAACTCAATGTGCAGTGTGCGTGTGTTTTGGAAGGGGTTTTTGGATATATCGGGAGCCACGCAGAGTTTTTACGGGGGTCCCGCTACCCGGATAGCGGGCTGGGGGTCAAGGGGGCTAGCAGCCCCCTTGCGGGGTTCGGGGCAGCGCCCCGGCCCGAAAAATTTTTGGAGGGGGAGAATGTGGCGGAGTATGTATATGTGTGAATTTGTATACATATGTATGTGTATATGTATGTACATAAAAAGAGAGGGAAAAGGGCATCCAAGGGATGCGTGGGGGCCACGTGTCGTCGCGCGGGCGCCTTGCGCACTTGCGCAGTTGCGCAAGCGCGCGCGCCACGTGTCGTCGCGCGGGCGCCTTGCGCACTTGCGCAGGTGCGCAAGCGCGTGCTCCACGTGTCGGCACGCGGGCGCCTTGCGCACTTGCGCAAGCGCGCAGGTGCGCAAGCGCGCACGCCACGTGTCGGCACGCGGGCGCCTTGCGCACTTGCGCAAGCGCGTAGGTGCGCAAGCGCGCGCGCGCCATGTGTCGGCACGCTGGCGCCTTGCGCACTTGCGCTGCGCGCCGGAGAGGCACAGGAGGCTTTTAGCCTAAAAAAATTTCTCAGAAGAGAAATCAGAGAGGAGTTGGACTCCTGAATGTGTTTTTCTTCTTTTTTGAGGGTTTAGTGAAAGATGTTCTTCTTCTTCCTCCTCTGTTAGCTGGATCTTGAAGATTAAGAGATGTGGGATTTCAAAATCTTTTCTTTTTGAGATCTGATGGAAGATCTGAGTTCCCCTTGATGGGTTTTGTGGTGAAAAACTAATTTGTTTTGAAAAAGGAAGAGTAAAACTCTTGATTTAATTCAAAAGAAAGAAGAAGGTTTTGGAACCTTGGAGAAGGAAGAAAGAGCTCAGCTCTGAAACTTTTTTTTTGGAGAGAGAAAAAGTTGGTGAGATATTTCATTATCTTTGCCTATATAGGCTATACACTTTACACATAGCCCCTTGGGCTTCACAAAATGGCATTTTGCCTATTTCATGGCTCATGTGCCATTTCTTTTTGCACATAAGCCACGGGCTTTACAAAAATTTGGCTTTATGCCTATTTTTCTTACATTTATCCATAAATAAAAATAAAAGAAATGCAACAAAATTATTTATTACAAAATTTTTTATCTTGGTGTGGGGGAGGCCGGCCGCTTCATGGTCGGGCTCGACCCGGGCATGGGCCCACTGGATCTGGGCTTGGGCCCACTTGGCTTGGGGTTGACTTTGATTTTGACTTGGTCAACCGGGGTGTAAATTTTTACCCCAACAAATTGCCCCCCATCAATAAATGCACACCACATATGTGGGTCGTGTGCGTGAAGTTGATGGATCTTCTTTCACGTGGAGGGGACTTGATTCGGTTCCCACCTTTTGGGAAGCTGACACTGCCCTTTTCACGACATGGACGGTCGATGCTTGATACGTCTCCAAGACGGAGTGTCCGTGATAGACGTTTCCCTGGCCCGGAGCGATCTGGTTCCCGCTTTGTAGGAATCCTGTGCTGCCCTTTTTACGACGTGGACGGTCGGTTCTGCCCTTTTTACGACATGGACGGTCGGTTCTGCCCTTTTTACGACTTGGACGGTCGGTTCTGCCCTTTTTACGACTTGGACGGTCGGTTCTGCCCTTTTTACGACGTGGACGGTCGGTCGATGCTGCCCTTTTAGCGACTTGGATGGTCGGTTCTGCCCTTTTTACGACGTGGACGGTCGGTCGATGCTGCCCTTTTAGCGACTTGGACGGTCGATGCTGCCCTTTTAGTGACGTGGACGGTCGATCGATGCTGCCCTTTTAGCGACTTGGACGGTCGATGCTGCCCTTTTAGCGACTTGGACGGTCGATGCTGCCCTTTTAGCGACGTGGACGGTCGATGCTGCCCTTTTTGCGACGTGGACGGTCGATGCTTGGTTTGACTTGCTCTGCTTCTTGCAGTGTCAGGGGTAGACTTGACTTGCTCCGCTTCTTGCGGTGTCGGAGTGGAAGTTGACTTGTTGATTTTGATTTGGGTTGACATCAGCATCGCTATACTGGAATATGGTACCAGGAGCGAATCATCATCTGTCATGGAGAAGATTTTGGGATCTTGGTTTTTGTTTGGCATCTGCATTGCTGCACTGGAATAATGCCAAGAGCAACTCATCATTTGCCCCGAGAGGATTTGGGAGAAATTGGGATTGTTTTACGCCCGTGGATTGTATACGGTTTTGCAGGATGTATGATCCAGACCGTAGGGCCGGAAAAATTTCGGGACTTTGTCGGCGTCTGCATCGCTGCACTGGAATATGGTACCAGGAGCGACTCATCATTCGCCGTTGGGGATTGAGATTTGGAATTTGGTTGGCGTCTGCATCGCTACACTGGAATATAGTACCAGGAGCGACTCATCATTCGCCACTTGGGGATTGGGGAGCGATGGCTTAGGAGACAGGTTTAGATCCCTATCGCCTAAGGCTTTTCAATTTTATGGGCCGTGAGGGTCCCATAAAAGCATTTTCTCCCTACGAGTCGTAAGGATCCCGCAGGTGTATTTTCTCCTTAAGAGTCGTGAGGACTCCTAAGTGTGTTTTTCCTTTATGAGTCGTAAGGATCCCACAAAGGTTTGTTCTCCTCATGTATCGTGAGGACACATGAGTGGGTCTTCTCAATGGAGCATAATTCCAAAGGCGGAGACCAGCCGCGCAACTTGGTAATTGTGGTGGGGCATGAGTATGATGAGAATTATTTGAGCCCGTGGATTGTATACGGTAGTCAACATGGGGACCAACCGTAGGGCTGGGAAAATTTTGAGAGATTGGATTTTGGTTGGCATCTGCATCGCTGCACTGGAATATGTTACCAGGAGTGACTCATCATTCGCCGTTTGGGGACTTGGAATTTGGATCTTGTTTGGCATCAGCATTGCTGCACTGGAATAATGCCAGGAGCAACTCATCATTTGCCTTGGGAGGACTTGGGATTTTGGGTTTTTGGTCGGCATCAGCACCGCTAACACTGAAGCGAAATGCCAGGAGCGATTCATCATTTGCCGTTGCCCGTTGGGGAACGATGGCTTAGGAGATAGGTTTGGGTCCCTACCACCCAAGGCTTTTCAATTTTATGGGCCGTGAGGGTCCCATAAAAGCATTTTCTCCCTACGAGTCGTAAGGATCCCGCAGGTGTATTTTCTCCTTAGGAATCGTGAGGATTCCTAAGTGTGTTGCTCCTTTGTGAGTCGTAAGGATCTCACGCAGGGGTTTTCTCCTCACAAGGTCGAGAGGACTTTGTGAGTGTGTTTCATCTCTTTTCACGAGTTTGCGCCATTTCGGGTTTTTACAGACTCGCCGGTAGTCCTGCTGTTTTTACTCACGGAGCCTTTTCGGGTTTTCATCCGTGCCCATTTTGCTTGTGGACATACCGTTTTTTTTTTTTTTTTTTTGCCGCTGGTGGGACTTTAAAAGTGGTCTCACCGGCAGGATTTGGGAGAAATAGGGGTCATTTACGCCCGTGGATTGTATACGGTTTTGCAGGATGTCTGATCCAGACCGTAGGGCTGATGTGCTCAATTCGCCTGCGACTTGGAGCATTCGCGTGTAGTATTTCTTGAGATATCGGCCATTGATGGGTGGCATGGGCCTTTCTCCCTCGGCACTTATTAGTTGGTAGGATCCTCCGTCAAACACTTTCTCGATGACGTATGGTCCTTCCCAGTTTGGCTCGAATTTTCCCTTGGCATGTCGATTGGGGATAATCGGTCTTTTGAGGACCAACACCAATTCACCTTTCTTGAAAGCGCGGAGACGGGTTATCTTGTCATAAGCCCGTGACATTTGGGCTCGGTATAGCTCCAGATTTTGTTGCACCGCGAGCCTCTTTTCTTCGAGGGCATCGAGTTCTTCAAGTCGAAGGAGCACGTTTTCTTCCTCCGTCAACTCATGTTGGACGGCCATTCTTAAGCTCGGAACTTCAACTTCGAGGGGGAGGACCGCCTCCACTCCGAAGAGCAATGAGTATGGAGTGGACTGAGTTGGAGTACGGTGCGTGGTAAGATATGCCCACAATGCCTCGTGAAGCTTGAGATTCCAGTCTCTCTTGTTGGCTGAAGCATTTTTCCTCAGGAGCTTGCATTGAGTCTTATTGAAGGCTTCGGCTAGCCCATTGGCTCTTGGATTATAGATGGAGGAATATCTCCAGTCTATCTTGTGCTGAGTAGCGAACCTTGAGACATTGAAGCTCTTGAAAGAAGGCCCGTTGTCAGAAATGATTCTTCTTGGTGTACCGAAACGGTATAGAATATTATGCTGGAAGAATGTCAGAATATCTTTTGTCTTGACTTCTTTTAGCGGGACAGCTTCAGCCCATCTGGAGAAGTAGTCTGTCGCGGCCAGTATGAACCGGTGGCCTTTAGATGACGGAGGATCAATTGGGCCAACAATGTCGGTGCCCCAAACTTCGAAGGGCCACGACGCCACTGTAGGATGCAATGGGTTGGGATGCTTGTGAATAAAATCACCGTGAATTTGGCAGATATAACATTTCTTTGCATGCTCTCCGCAATCCCGTATCATGGTGGGCCAGTAATACCCAAGCCGTTTGATTTGAAGTCGCATCTTGGGGCCAGATTGGTGAGCACCGCAAACGCCCGAGTGGACATCTTTCATGACCTTTTGGGCTTCGCCCAATGACAGACACCTGAGCCAGAGTTGGTCATATGACCTGCGGTATAACGTGTCATTTACAAACACGTATCGGAGAGCTCTTTTCTTCAGCTGAATCCTCGCAGATTTTTCTTCGGGCAGCTTGTCGTATCGGAGGTACTCTATGAAGGGTTCTCTCCAATCGGGCTCGTCTTGGATGATCGAAGCTTCTTCCGCAGGACTGCTCTTCTGTTCCGCGCTTTCCTCTTCTCGTAGAGAGACTGGGGGTAGAATTTGCCAGCTCCTGACTGTGATCAGAATTTCGTCCATTTCAGGATCAGCCAGTTCCTTGGCCAAGCGAGCGAGTACGTCAGCCTTTCCGTTCAACGCTCTAGGGACTCTCGTTAGTTCAATATGAGTGAACCGTTTCATGAGTTCCACCACTCGACCTCTGTACCGAGCTAACTCGGGTTTGTATATCTTATAGTCGCCGCTTACTTGGTTGACGATGAGCTGGGAGTCACCGTAAACTCGTAGCCGACGGATTTCCATTTCTATGGCGAGCTCCAAACCAGCTATCAAAGATTCATACTCAGCTTCATTGTTTGTCCGAGGCTCGGTGAGAGCAACAGAACGCCGTAGGGTTCCCATTGATGGTGTGATGAACACCAATCCTATCCCTGCTTTTATCTCCGGGACGCTTGATTTACTGGAGGTTCTTATCGATGAGGCCCCATCGAAGTAGAGCTCCCAACATGGCTCGTCATTCTCGAGATGCAGCACTTGTTCATCGGGTAACTCACAATTTAGTGGCGACCCTTCTGGTATGGGATGAGCAGCGAGAAAGTCTGCAAGAGCTTGCCCTTTTACTGCTTTCTGAGAGGTATAAACTATATCAAACTCAAGTAGCATGACAGCCCATCTTGCCATTCTGCCGGCTAGGCTTGCTTTGGTCATCAAGTGTTTGAGCGGGTCGACCTTGGAGATCAGCATAACCCGATGAGCGAGCAAATAGTGCCTCAGCTTCTTCACAGCAAATATTAGCGCCAGGCATTGCTTTTCGATTGGGGAGTAGTTGTGTTCCGCCCCGACTAGAGTTCGACTGAGGTAGTAGAGGGCATTTTCTTTTCCTTCCTCGTTATTCTGGGCAAGGAGCGCACCGAGTTACTCGTCCAGCGCGGCAGTGTAGAGAATCAGCGGTTTATTTGGAATGGGAGCGGCCAGCACTGGAGGGTGCAACAAGTATTGTTTAATGCTTTCGAACGCTGCTTGACATTCGGCATCCCAGATAAAAGGAGATCCTTTCTTCATGAGCTTTGGGAAGGGCCTACATCTCCCCGATAAATTTGAGATAAACCTCCGTATATAAGCAAGCTTGCCTTGAAAAGATCTTAGCTGCGTCAGACTCTTCGGAGGGGGCATCTCCATGATGGCCTTTATCTTTGATGGGTCAACTTCGATACCTCGATGTCGGACTATGAAGCCCAGGAATTTTCCCGATGACACGCCAAAAGCGCACTTCAGAGGATTCATCTTCAGATCGTATTCCCTCAGTCTGGTGAGAACGGTCCTGAGATCTTGGATATGATCGGCCTTGGCTTTAGTCTTGACGACCAGATCATCAACATAGCATTCGACGACTTTATGGATTAGGTCATCAAAGATATTAGTCATCGCCCTTTGATATGTAGCACCTGCGTTCTTCAGTCCGAATGGCATTACCTTGTAGCAATATATTCCGATCGGGGTTCGAAATGCTGTGTGCTTCTCATCCTCAGGCGACATCTTGATCTGATTATATCCAGACGAGCCATCCATAAAGGTGAACAGTTCGTAATTTGAGGTGTCATCGACCATCATTTCCATGACCGGTAGCGGGAAGTCGTCTTTAGGACATGCCTTATTGAGGTCCCTGAAATCGACACAAACTCGGATCTGCCCATTTTTCTTCTTCACTGGGACTATGCATGCGATCCAGTCTGCATATTTCTCTTCCCTGATGAAGCCGGCATCGATGAGCTTCTTGGTTTCCTCGATGACCTTTTCTTCCAACTCCCTTCTCATTCTTCGAGGAGCTTGTTTGACTGGCTTAGCATCAAGAGATATAGCCAGCTTATGCACGGCTACCTCAGGGGAAAGGCCAGGCATTTCTTTGTATGTCCACGCGAAGCAGTCGACAAACTCACGCAGCAGGGCAATTATCTGCTCTTTCATTTCCTCCGACAAGAGTGAGCTGATGTAGGTCGGCCTTGGATTATCGGGCGTTCCTAATTCAATCTCGGTTAGCTCATCAAAGGTTGCTTGTCCGCCATCTTCGAGCTCTTGAGGAGCTTCTTCTGGCTCGGCTATCTCGTCATCATCATTTGATCTTTCGCTGGTCTCACCGACATGGATCATGTAGCACGCTTTGGAATCAGGTTGAATGTAGCCTATGCCCCGTCTATCTGGAATCCGTCCATCGATGAGTGCTCGGACCTGGGGCGGATACCATAGCCCTTCGTAAAACTTTGCTTCGGACTCCGTTTGATATAACCGGCATCCGCACTTCTTAAAGTATTCCCGCATCTCGGGCGCATAGTATCTGGGATTGAGGACGGCTCTTATGCCTCTCTCATAGGGAAGGCACGCGACAGAAAGGTCGTCCGGGTGCACAACGGGGTTTGACCCATAAAACAAGATGCCCTTCTGTCCACTTTTCCTCCCGGGAACGTAGAAAGTTTTTAGCTGGTCCACGGTGGAGATTGATAATGCATCGAGCTCTTTGCACATTTGCTCTGGTACCCTTGTAACGGCTAGGGACCCTTCTGCAACTTCGAAGGTCTCTCGTAGTTTCGCTTGTTGCGTGGGGGTCCAATCTGCACCGCTGTTGCACGACAGGTCCTCCTCCTCTGACTCTTCAGTGTCACTGCCAAGATGAGGGCGGACTTTGCTGCTAGATGGGCCTTCAGTAACAGATTCGTGCGTATCGCTGCCGAAATGAGGGCGAGTTTTGCGGAAGGACGGGCTTCCAGCGTCGGACTCATCAGAGTCGCTGCCGAAATGCGGGCGCACTTGGGTATTTTTGCTTTTGAAAGTGCTAGCCGGCGCAGATTTGCTTTTGAGTCTTAGGGCCGTTCTATCCTCAGTCGGTTGTGGCTTAGCATTTTGGTGGTTCGTAAAGTACCGAGAATCTTCATATCGGACTTCATGCACACCGAACGGCTGGATGTCTCCGTCAATGCGTCTTTCTTCGCCATTTTTTGTGTACTTCATGCATTGATGGAGAGTTGACGGAATGATGCCGTAATCGTGGAGCCACGGCCGCCCCAAGAGAATCTTATAAGACGTGTCGGCGTCGATCATGTATATCTTAGCTTCAGTTTGCAGATCCCCAAATTTGATTGGCAGAGCTATAGACCCCAGAACTTGCTGGCAATTTTGGTTGAAGCCTTGAATGACAATCCTTTCCCTTGACAGGTGTCGGACGTCCATTGACAAACTCTTCAGAGTTCGCAAGTTCATGATGTTCACTGAGGACCCCGGATCAATCAATATGCGATTAATTCGATCTCCGTCGCTGTACCCGGTCACGTAAAGCGGCCGATTATGCTCAGCCGTTCCCAGTAGCAAGTCTTCATCCTTAAATGTGACTGCGGCGGCATACAAAGCATGCTGGGCTTCTTTCATGTTAATTTCCGCAAAGTGAGCCTGATACCGCTCGGGGTTTTGCAGAGCGTGGATGAGAACATCTCTAAGCTCCTTAGATAGGACCAAGGCGTCGTAGATGCTCAAGAGAGACGGAAGCTTCCGGAGATGCGCCAAGACATTATAGTCCACCGAGGAAGGACTTATGTTTTCATCAGCCGGTTCCCTGCCATCTTCTTCATTAGCGACTTGTTTTTCCTTCCCTTTTGGGGCGTTGCCCTGATTTTGCGGTAGAGCCCTGCCGCTTCTGAGCTGGATTTGATTGGCCTTTGTGGTGAGCTCCTCGTCCTCTTCCGGAAAACAGAGATCATCCTCAGAGTCGCTGCCAAGATGGATGGCGTAGCAGGTCACTACTGGAATTTCTTCATTGGAGTCTTCTTCTAACTCCTCCAGAATTTCAGCCGCTTGTACAGGGAAGAACTCCTTCAATTGAATCAATGTTCTTTCCTTTTGCTCATATTCTTCGAGGGAATCGATATACTTTTGAATGGTCGATCTCCCTGCAGTCTCTTTTTCGCGCCGAGCTGCACTTTTCTTCTTCTTGAGCTTCTTGGATTTTGGGCCTGATGGAGCCGCATTGGCAGCTGGACTGGTAGGCTTCTTCTGTCCTTCCCATTCCATCCTGGGTTCTTTCCGAAGTAGCTTTATCATCTTCTTCGTCTTATTAGATATGTGCGTACTCCACGAAGGCCGCGATGAGTCAGTTTCGTTTGTCAGGGCAGCGGGTTCGGCTGTCTGCTCCCAGAAGGCTTCAGCTTCCGTCTGTATAAAGTTGGCGGTTGCAACTTGATTGTTCACCAACACGCTTTTGGACAGCTCGATCTCTCCAGCCTTGTACTGCTTCTCGACCCAATCCTTGAAGATATAGCAATCCTCGATCGCATGGCTCACTACTCGGTGGTACGGGCAATACAGAGGATTGTCGGTCATTTTTGCTTCTTGGGGTCTTTTCGACTCCGGCAATTGTAGGCCGTTGTTCAAGGCATCTTTAAATATCTTGCGGACCTTGTCCCTTCTGAAAGAGTAAACCTTGTTCTTCTTTTCCTCTAGGGAAGGCCCATCTCCTCCCAGCAATGGCTTTCGAGACCGGTTGGTTTTGGATTCGCCCGCCCTTCGCTTTTCTTCATTGTCAGAGGCATTGAAGACATTGGTACTGCTGGAACTCCCGCTTCTACGGTTGTCGTCCCGCTTGCTTTTCCAGGTTTTGTCTCTCTGAGAGTCCGGCGGGGACTCTTACTTCGAGCGTTCCAGCATTTGGACTTTCTTAGTTAGCTCCTGAAATGTCTTGAGTCCCGCTGTACACAAGAATGGGACCATCCAATTGCTGAGGTTCCCAATAAGAAGGCTGACGGACTGGTCCTGCTCCAGCGGCGGTTCGCACTTGACCATGAGATTACGCCATCGGGCGATAAAGTCAGTGTTGCTTTCATTCTTCCCCGGCTTGGTCCTCACAAGGTCGGCAATGGAGATTTTATCACTGACGCTCATGAACCTTTGCCGGAACAGAGACTCCATTTGGGCAAAGGTAATGACGGACCCGTCCGGTATACTCGCGTACCAGTCGAAAGCGACACCGGTCAGGCTGTTGACAAACTGACGAAGAAGGAGCGCGTCATTGCCCCCTGTATTTCCGCACGATGCTTTGAAGTGGGCGACGTGCTGATTTGCATTCCCCGTTCCATCAAATCTTCCGAACTTAGGAATGACGTAGCCGCTTGGGAACTCAATCAGATCGTACTGCGCGGGATATGGCCGTCCACTGCTGCCGATTTCTTTCTGAGCTTCAGCTTCGGCCACCAATGTTTTAACCTTGCTGGTGACCAAATCCATTATCCGATCCTGTGTTAGCGGGATAGTGCTATCTGGGGCCAAGGCGTCCCCAGAAGCGGAATGTAGCCGGCTTTCATTCGGCTCGACCAGTCTTGGTCCCAAAGGAACAGGCATTGGCTGCCTCGGATTGTCATCACCCGGCTGATTAGTAGCGGCTTGTGCCTGGTTGGGAGGCGCTCGAGCAATTTGAGCCGTAAGCTGCATCACCACGTTCGTTAAGTCGTCAATCTTCGAATAGAGCTTGGCCATCTCTTTATCTTTGCTCCTGAGCTGTTTTCGAAGCTCTTGAAGCAGCTCCTGCTCCGCAGTCCTAGGGCGGAAAGTCGGCTCTTCCTCGCTGTCCGAGCTTGACTCTACATGGACCGAGGGGTCTATCTTCCTATCATCCTCATCGAGAGGGTCTTCTTCATCCAGCAGGGGCGGCTGTTCTTGGGCGGCGGCAACCACATTCAGGCTAGATTGGGCTTGGGATGTGGTGGCCCCGTCCTTGCTTTTGCTGCGAAGGTTGTCGCTAGGGCGCCCGCCCACCATATAGACCGTATGGACGATATATCCGGCCGTCTTTCTATCATTGGCGGATGATTTCACGGATCGCTGTCTTGACCCCCTTTCTTTGGTAGCTGGTAGTCGATTGAAGATGGCTGGCCTAACCAGGTTCTTGAATGGTGCTGGCGCTTCTTTTCTGGGTTTGCCCCGCTGCTTTCGCGCGGCACAGAGTGCTTGATAGACTCTTGATGAGACTGTGTCATAATTTTTCCGTTGGGGCCGGGACACGTCTCTTTGTGGCACTGTTTGGACCGCTGTCTTCTTGATTCTGGCGGTCATGGCGTTTTTCTGAACCCACTTCAGAGGCTCGAAGGAATTGCTAATTCTTACGTCCGACTCGGCCGTCGTTGCCGGGCAACCCTGCACTTGGAACTTCACACGATTCCATTTGGCCGAAGCCTTGGCCCTCTTGTTGGCTCGATACCTGAGCCGCTTCTGCCTTAACTTTTCAGTTCTAAGCACCTGGCAGACTTCGACTTTTTGGGAAGATGCCGCAGACCAGTTGATGGAGGGCTTGGAGATACGCCCGATTGTGCATTTGTTAGAGTCATCGCCCGAGCTCGTCCGCGACATTTGATGTTGCCCTTCACATCGGAAGTCTTGCCCCCAGCTAGAGCGCCAGGGAGTCGTTCAGATAGCGTCTTGAGTTTCGGTTGTGGTGCCTTGGCGATCACGACGTTCGGCCTCTTTCCCCTTGAGACCTGCTTGGCCACCTGTTCCGCCGGGACCTCCGCCAGATGAGCGCTTCCGGCAGGGTAGATGATGACGGAGCCGAACTGGCGGGGCGGTTCCTCCCACTGTCGACTGAGGCTTGCGGGGAGAACCACACGAGCGTTGATCTTGACCACGTACAGAATCGGGGTCCCGTTGGAAGCTGAATTCGTCTGGGGAGACATTGTCGTCGAAGGTTGATTGCTTGAAAATCTGCAAGAAAAAGCATTATTTTTAGTATAAATACAAGTATGTATATTGATTGAGTTCGCATGAACGTTTAACCCGAAATATGGGAGGAGAGATTGGTCCCACCGGGCGTGCCAGATTCTGTAGGGTGTTTTTCGTCACCCCAGTGAGATGGGAATACGCGAGCGCTTGTCAGGCGTACTACAGATTCCCCCTGCCTAGGGTAGGCCGAGGTTTAATGATTGTGGGGATCCGAATCTCCGGCAGCCGCGGACTAAGCTGCCGTTAATTACCCATCGCCTTTGGGGCGAGGGAACCTCCGATTAACGGGTTAGACTGGTCATGCGAACTCAATGTGCAATGTGCGTGTGTTTTGGAAGGGGGTTTTGGATATATCGGGAGCCATGCAGAGTTTTTACGGGGGTCCCGCTACCCGGATAGCGGGCTGGGGGTCAAGGGGGCTAGCAGCCCCCTTGCGGGGTTCGGGGCAGCGCCCCGGCCCGAAAATTTTTTGGAGGGGGAGAATGTGGCGGAGTATGTATATGTGTGAATTTGTATACATATGTATGTGTATATGTATGTACATAAAAAGAGAGGGAAAAGGGCATCCAAGGGATGCGTGGGGGCCACGTGTCGGCACGCGGGCGCCTTGCGCACTTGCGCAGGTGCGCAAGCGCGCGCGCCACGTGTCGTCGCGCGGGCGCCTTGCGCAAGCGCGCGCTCCACGTGTCGGCGCGCGGGCGCCTTGCGCACCTGCGCACTTGCGCAAGCGTGCACGCCACGTGTCGGCACGCGGGCGCCTTGCGCACTTGCGCAAGCGCGTAGGTGCGCAAGCGCGCGCGCGCCACGTGTCGGCACGCTGGCGCCTTGCGCACTTGCGCTGTGCGCCGGAGAGGCACAGGAGGATTTTAGCCTAAAAAAATTTCTCAGAAGAGAAATCAGAGAGGAGTTGGACTCCTGAATGTGTTTTTCTTCTTTTTTGAGGGTTTAGTGAAAGATGTTCTTCTTCTTCCTCCTCTGTTAGCTGGATCTTGAAGATCAAGAGATGTAGGATTTCAAAATCTTTTCTTTTTGAGATCTGATGGAAGATCTGAGTTCCCCTTGATGGGTTTTGTGGTGAAAAACTAATTTGTTTTGAAAAAGGAAGAGTAAAACTCTTGATTTAATTCAAAAGAAAGAAGAAGGTTTTGGAACCTTGGAGAAGGAAGAAAGAGCTCAGCTCTGAAACTTTTTTTTTGGAGAGAGAAAAAGTTGGTGAGATATTTCATTATCTTTGCCTATATAGGCTATACACTTTACACATAGCCCCTTGGGCTTCACAAAATGGCATTTTGCCTATTTCATGGCTCATGTGCCATTTCTTTTTGCACATAAGCCACGGGCTTTACAAAAATTTGGCTTTATGCCTATTTTTCTTACATTTATCCATAAATAAAAATAAAAGAAATGCAACAAAATTATTTATTACAAAATTTTTTATCTTGGTGTGGGGGACCCCGGCCGCTTCATGGTCGGGCTCGACCCGGGCATGGGCCCACTGGATCTGGGCTTGGGCCCACTTGGCTTGGGGTTGACTTTGATTTTGACTTGGTCAACCGGGGTGTAAATTTTTACCCCAACAAATTGCCCCCCATCAATAAATGCACACCACATATGTGGGTCGTGTGCGTGAAGTTGATGGATCTTCTTTCACGTGGAGGGGACTTGATTCGGTTCCCACCTTTTGGGAAGCTGACACTGCCCTTTTCACGACATGGACGGTCGATGCTTGACACGTCTCCAAGACGGAGTGTCCGTGATAGACGTTTCCCTGGCCCGGAGCGATCTGGTTCCCGCTTTGTAGGAATCCTGTGCTGCCCTTTTTACGACGTGGACGGTCGGTTCTGCCCTTTTTACGACATGGACGGTCGGTTCTGCCCTTTTTACGACTTGGACGGTCGGTTCTGCCCTTTTTACGACTTGGACGGTCGTTTATTGTAGACCGGTTGACGAAAGCGGCTCACTTCCTTCCAGTGAAGACCGCTTTCGGCTATGCTCAGTACGCTCAGCTTTATATAGATGAGATTGTGCGGTTGCACGGTGTTCCCACATGCATAGTATCCGACAGAGGTACCCAGTTTACTAGCCGTCTATGGCAGAAGCTTCAGGAAGCTTTGGGTACCAGATTGAGTTTTAGCACCGCTTTTCATCCGCAGACAGATGGTCAGACGGAGCGGACTATTCAGACTCTGGAGGATATGCTCCGTGCATGTGTGCTTGATTTTGGGGGCAGTTGGGATCGTCACTTGCCGTTGATTGAGTTCTCCTATAATAACAGCTTTCAGGAGACTATTCAGATGGCACCTTTTGAGGCTTTATATAGTAGGAAGTGTCGATCGCCAGTCTGTTGGACCGAGCTTAGTGAGAGTTTGGTGTTGGGACCCCAGCTTGTTCAGGAGACTACGGAGAAGATCCAGCTGATTCAGGACAGGATGAGAGCAGCCCAGTGCAGGCAGAAGTCTTATGCCGACCGTCGTCGTCGCAGACTTGAGTTCGCAGTGGGAGACCATGTATTCCTGAAGATTTCTCCGATGAAGGGCGTTATGCGATTTGGGAAGAGAGGGAAGCTCGGTCCCAGATTTGTAGGTCCTTTCGAGATCCTTGAGCGAGTGGGTTCTGTTGCTTATCGTTTAGCGCTCCCGCCTAGTTTTCCAGATGTTCACCCCGTTTTTCATGTGTCGATGCTTCGTAGATACCTTCATGATCCTTCTCATATGATTCAGCACGAGACCGTTCATCTTGAGCGTGATCTTTCGTTCACCGAGCAGCCGATAGTTATTTTGGATCGGCAGGTGAAGAAACTTCGGTCTAGGGACTTGCCTTCTGTAAAGGTTCTGTGGCGTAGTCCGACTGGTGAGGAGATCACTTGGGAGATCGAGAGTGAGATGCGGAAGAAATTCCCCCATCTTTTTGAAGGTACGTTTTAGTATGAAATTGTAATTCGGGGACCGAATTTCTATAAGGGGGGGGAGATTGTAACGTTTTGGAAATCGTTATGCGATTTCGTCCGTTTTAGGGTAAGTTTGTCGGTATTTTCCGTTTTTACCCGACTGTGAACAAACGACCATATAGACTTGCCAGCACCTAGATTAGCTAAAATAAAGCTAGTGCACGAGCTTTGGGAGTATATGGGACGTTTTGGTTCAATTTGGTTTTTCCCAATTTTTAATATTATTTTAATGCGGTATTTAAATTTTGGGAAAATTTCTGTTTGCGATCTTTTCTTTAAAACTTTGAGTTAAAGAAATCCTTCTCACTTTACCCTAGGGATTTTGTGTGGACTAGGTTTAAACTAGGAAATTAAAAGAAAAAGAAAAGAAAAGATAAAGGAGATGCATGCATGAGTGAGAGTGTGTGTGTGTATGCATTTATTAGGCAATAAATGAAGGAAATTGCTAGGAAAGCCTCACCAAGTCCACCTCCTCATCACTTGGCCGAAATCCTCCTCCTTCCTACTGCCCTTGCTCATTATTTCTCATATTTTATCAATCAAACTCACAAAAATCCTCAAATACCCTAAAATATTCACAAAATACCTTAAGCTTTGGATTTTCTTGCTTCTTGATCACTTGGAGTTGGGAGAAGCTTAGAGTTTTGAGCAAAGTTGTTAGGTATAACCCCTCTACTGTTAATTTATAGTTTTTGTGTGGTTTGATCGTTAATTTCTGCGTAGAACGTAGTTTATATCGATTGAGGCGATATCGGGTTTTTAGTGACTTTTTAGAGATATTCGTATCTGCTGTGACCTGGGAGATTTAGTGTCTGTTTAAACAACTTTAGAGGAGTGTGCAGGTTGACCTGAGACACCACCTAGGAGACGGGGACCATCCCACCGGCCGGGGCCGGCGAGACTTAAGGAGGGGGCCGGCGACGCCGGCCTACTTGGGGAGTTTTGGGGTGGGGTTTCTGTAGGTGTTGTCTGCTGTGGTTTTGGGTTGTTTGGTACTGTTGATTTACTTAGTAAATGCAGTATGCAAAATCTGGGATCGATTACCTATAATCGTGTGTTTTGAGTTCGCGTGATACGTGTTGCGACACGAGTCGTGTGTCGTGCTGCGATATACTCAGTTTGGGTTTAGGTATCGTTTCGTGTGTTTGCACTAGACGTGTATTCGTGAGTTGGTTTAGTGCGTTGATACGTTTTATGTTACGTATTTTTACGTTATTGTGATTGCTTCTGAGATGTTCGCTTTATTTCTTGTATTTGTGATATTATAGCGTCGCAAGCGGGGACTTCAGACGCTGCGAACAAAGGGAAGCAGGTGGTCGGATCTTCATAGCTGGAGACCACAGTGTGAGTAGATTTAACATCTACGGGGAATCGCCCGTATGGCGCTACGCGTCGGGGCTAGACATGATATAATATTAGCCGTATGCTTATTTGCTTATATAGAAACAGTGCATGGTTCATGTTGCATATAGTTACTTATGCTTAGTACTGTACCTGTTGTACACTGCACTATTATCGACAGTCCATGTTGCACGAGCACCAATGATATGCTACACACACCCTGTCGGTAATTGCCATGACACGCACAATACAAATGCTTATTGTATACCTTGCTATTAGTTAGCGACATTAAACTGTTATACTTGTGCGACAATGCATATTACATAGAACATACCTGTATACCTACATGCTCATATGTATGCCATGTTATATTACTCGTTCGCACATATACCTTGCTATTGTTATATGATCGGTTTTTATTGCATATATATCGGTGGTATGGGACGCCGTATATATATGTATTTTGGATTTGGATTTACATGAATTGTATTGCATATATATCGGTGGTATGGGACGCTGTATATATATATATTCTGGATTTGGATTTTTGGGAACCGCGAGATACATTTAATGACTTGATTCATTATTTGGTGAATCGTTCCGTGATATGCTCATATTGATGTTTTATGTTGCACATGCTACTTTATATGGATTTATGCATTTGAGATGCGATATGGGAAATTAAAGTGTCGATCTTGGGCACTTACTTTCCGAGAGATATATGGGATTTGACAGACCGATACGTGGAAATACAAGTGTCGAGGTGGGATACTTGGGTTTCGAGGAACGTATGGATATCAGAAAGACCGATACATGGAAATACAAGTGTCGAGGTGGGATACTTGGGTTTCGAGGAACGTATGGATATCAGTATTTATGTGTCGATGATAGGCACTGGTTTTTATGATGTTTTTGAGTGTCGATGTTTGACACTCAGGTTTCATTGAGATGTACAGGATTTGAGGGCCGATCTGAGTATTTTGGGATTTGGGTGTTGCTGAGTTACACCGTGTTTTCTATGCTTATGATTTGTGCATGAGATTATTTACTATCCCGCACTCAGTGTAAAATTGATATGGATATCATGATAGTTGCATATTCATATTGTCATACTCATGCTATCAGTTCACATGTTATTGATCATTGCTGTTAGTGCATACTTGCGATTACTGTATGATGTTAATTACTATTCACGAGTTGGCAACTCACCCCCGTTGTGCCACAGTGTTTTGCAGGACTTACCCTCTGAGTAGTCGCGGCAGGGCAGCTTATCATCACTACTTTTGGGGATACCGCTACCTTGGCAGTGAGGCCGTTGCATTATAGGTGGGTTTGCGGTTATCCGTTGTACATTGTATATTTTTGGTTGGATCTAGTATTCTCCATCTACCCTTGTTGTATATGACTTAGAGACGACTTGTGAGATAGCAGTGTTGTATATTGGTTTTGGGAACCGTGCTCGTAGAAGCAGGTTATTTTGGAAATGTTTACTTCCTTTATAGTCGTTCTCTTGATATTTCTTCGCTTTGGCGTCGTATACTTGTTGTGGTGATTGTCTCCGCCGGTGGGCGTGATTTTTCTCCCACTTGGGATGATTTATATATTATCTGTGTTGTACCCATTTACGGGGCCAGTTTTACAAAGGAGGTGCTGCCGAAATTTTCATGAAAGAAAACTAGAGTTAGAGATTTTAAATGGCGGCTTCTAATACTTTTAAATTATGTTTTCTCCGTTGATCCAGTTTTGGGTGGTTTAGATTTCTGGGTTTTCGGCTTACTTAAGTTACGTACGCCTGTTGACGTTACGTGGTTTAAGTGCCGGTTACGGGCCGAATTGCGGGTCGTGACATTTGCACAGCGGTATATGTGATATATCCTGCACCTTATTCGATGAGGAAAGGGCCGACGATCCCTTCACCGGGAGTGACCCCTTTAGCAAAACTAGAAAAGCCTCAAAAGCATTCCATTTAAAAATCACTCGATTCTACAACGATATAAAGTTCATTACGCAAAGGGTTTTCTTAAAAACCTGTCGTAGCCCTCCGTCATTTCAGATAAGTAATAGTTAGTATTCGTGCTGCGTTTGTTGACTCAGTCAAGACGTAGTGTGCGGTAGCTGATTAGTGCTTATCTGCAAAGCATATGATGCGATTGGATTAGGGTAGTCGTGCGGCCTTGTTGACTCAGTCAAGGGTCGTGCGGGTGGGTTTAATTCAATCAAGAAATGTACGGGTTGAACTTTACTTGCGGTCTATGGTTTGTTGACTTAGTCAAGGTCATAGATCGCTTGGGGTAAAATATTATTGGGAATTTCAAGTGTTGAAATTTGCAATGAGATTGCATACCTTCTATGTGATAGTTGGATCCCGATACCCGCTGCGAGTAAGAGTTACTCCTGGGAGAGTTTTACACATTACAATTAGCCGATCAAGTAGGTGTCTAGAAAGGTGTCAACGGGGTTACGCCTCTGGGAAAACGAGGTTTACTATAATTAGGTTCGTGCGAAAGCACGGGGGACCTCCCTCAAAGTACCGACACTGGCCTGACTGAAAGATTGCCGAACTTGTAGCGTGTAATTAATCCCGGCTAGTCTTTCCTTTTAGGGTTTGAAGGAAGATTTGATTAAAACAGTGGGAGACATCCTGATTAGATATATTAGATAACCAATCTAATCTTGCAAGAGCATACGCTGAGTGTTTTCTTCTCTCTCTCTCCAGATAGCGACCATATCACGCCTTAATCAAGATAATAAAACGGATATATTGACCGAACCCGCTTGTTATACTGAGCTGGGGAACGTTGGTCCCGCTCCAACTTATAATTGTTATAAGACAGAGCAGGAAATTGGGGAATACCAGATTTCCCGTGCCGCCCAAACGAAGAAAGTGCATGCTGATGCATCATCTTCGGGTGTGTTCATTACAAAGAACTGTTTCTCAGTATCCTTTACGTCCTGGGTATGTGATACCGGATCAGGATCCCGCATATGTAATCTATTACATGGGCTACAGATAGGTAGAGAACTGAGAACGGGTGATAAGTTTCATGAGGCAGAAAACGGTGCAAGTGTTGTAGCCAAGTCTGTTGGTCACTGTCACCCTGTATTACCGGAATACATTGATTCTGAACAAATGTTATTAGATACCGAACCTGATATACAAAATCATATCAGTCTCTTTATTAGTAAAGAAAGGATATAATTTTGTATTGTTGGATAATATTTTGAACATTTCCTATATCAAGAGTTGATCGGTTCAGGCACGTTATCTAAAAGCATTGACGTTCTAAATCAAATTACAGTTCTTAGTATACAGAACACACACAAGAAGAAAAGTTCAGAAATGAACGAATCCTTCTTGAGGTATTGTAGACTAGGTCATATCAATGCGACCCGACTGGCTGAAGTTACATTTAGATGCATATTTAAATCTGTTTGAATTTACATCTTGTGAAACTTGCCAATCATGTCACAAAGATAAGATGACCACAGCTCTGTTTATTGGAAACAGAGAAAGAGTTAGTGAACTTTTGGGATTGATACATGCTGATGTATGAAAGTCCCCTGTCTACACATGCCAAGATTGGTTCTTAGTACTTCATTACATTCTCTGATAATCTCTTAAGATTCAGACATATGTTCCTGTTGAAACACAAGTCCGAACCTTTTGAGATATTCACAGAATATAAGTTAGAAGTAGAGAACCAAAATACGGGTATAAGTATTATGTCCTTTGATGAGATCAAGGAGGAGAATACTTGAGCATGGAATTCCTGGACTATTCTAAAGGAGAATGAGATTCTCTCTCAGCATTACTCCTCCGTATACACCATAGCACGATGGTATATCGGGGCGGAGCAAACTCACCCTATTTGATATGGTGTGCTCTATGATGAGTACTACTGAGTTTCCTATTTCCTTTAGGGAGTTATGCACTTGAGAAGCTGCATACCTATTGAATAGGGTTCGAATCAAATCAGTTGCCTACCACTTCATATGTGATATGGAAATGGGAAGAGCTCATATCTTAAACTTGTTAAGATTTGGGGTTGTCCGGCCTATGCCTTATAGTAAAATCCGGACAAGCTCGAGGCAAGGTCTGTTATGTAGAACTGGAAGGGTTCCAGCTATACAAAATACAGCAGATGATTTGGTACAACCAAAGGATTCAGTAGATACCAACGAACCTCAGCCTCTCCGCCGATCTAGTACGGTTCCTCACCCACCTGAAAGATACTTCGGTTTCTCTATGACAGTGGGAGCGAGGATTGCATCATGAGATGATGACCCAACTAGTTTCGAGCTAGCCATCAGGAGTGCGACTCTGTAAGAATGGCTGGATGCTTATCGATCTGAGATGGAATCCTTATACACCAACAAAGTATGGACTTTGGTTGCTTTATCTGAAGGGTTAGATCCCCATCAGGAGCGAGTATATCTTGAGAAGATTACTTGGTGTGCATGGAAAAGTTGAGACTTTCAAAGCTATGCTTAAGTCCATCCAGATCCTACTTGCCACGGCTACATACCATGACTACGATATCTGGTGGTTGGGTGTCATGACTGCTTTTCTAAATGATGTTTTAGAAAAGAGCATCTATAAGTACACAGCCAGAGGACTTCGTAGACAGTGGGAGCAGCGGAAATATGTGCAAGATGTTTTATATGATAAAACAGGCATCGCGGAGTTGGAACATCTGTTTTGATGTGGTGGTCAAAGAGTTTGACTTCATCAAAATGGTAGATGAACCTTGTATATACGAAAAGGTAGTAGAGAGTATGGTGGTGATCCTCGTAGAGTACGTGGATGACATACTCTTGATAGGGAAGGAGTTACCTATGCTACGGTCGGTCAATCTCCGCTTATCATAAGGATTCTCCATATAGGATCAAAGCGATACCTCCTAAATCCGGGGTTTTGGATCTATGAGATAGATCTAATTGGATGTTAGGATACTCACTAGTTGTAGTGAGATGGTATCAATCGATCCTGGGGAGAATCACTGGAAAGGATCCAGAGTGATAAGGACGACTGAATGTCAGTCACAGGCATTGTCTATACCCTCAGTGGAGGGACGGTATGTTGGAAGAGTTCCAAGCTAGATACCGTGACATACTAGAAGATTAAAGGCAAGATACATCATTACAAAGGATACTACCAAAGAGGCAGTCTGGATATTTATAAGTTCATGAGATGAACTTCGTTCCTACCATTGTGTGACAATGGAGTTGTGGCTTTAGCCAAGGAACTACCGTCCCCTCAGAAATCCAGATATAATTCTTGGGCTGTATCACCTGATCATGGAGATGGTTGATCTCTAGGGAGATCGAGGTTAGGAGAGTAGACACAGAGGTCGCAGTGCGGATCCACTCACGAAGGCCTTTTTCCCAGTAGAGACTTTTATGGGATGGTTGAGTATGAGATACTTCAACCACAGCTAATTGTTGGGTATGCGATACCATAACAGATAGCCCTAGTGCAAGTGGGACATTGTTAGTTATATGTATGCCCTAGAGGCCATTACTGTACATACGATGTATATTGTAGTGGATGCTAGGACATATATAAGGAGGACTTTCTTGCTCGACATGATAGTATGCTATCTGTTTGTACTTTATCTTAACATGTACTCTGATTGTCTCTATGTTACATGTTGATAAAGACCTTAGGATATGTACTCGACTACTGGGACTATGATGAGATCATACTAGTGGGGCCACGGTAGTCGACGAGTACATCCTATAACTGTTCCTAGTCGAGGGTGTATCGAGACAGGGCATCGATGCACCAGAGTAGACTAGCGTATACGCATCTTGACCCATATGATGGGCGATGGATGATCCCATATCCATCGGTGTTTGACATCAAGGATGGTGTACGGGTGCTCAGTGGAGACTGGGTACACTGGACGGACTCGCCGAGAACTCCCAGATGGTATTATACCATACGTCAGATGGCAGTTCTCCGGTGACACTGGTACAGAGTAGTCTGTTGACCCGAGATCGTCATAGAGTCTTGTGTGGTTCCCACTGTGCTTTGATTTCCATCATACCACGTCCAACAGGGCGTGCAAAAAGGTGGCTTTTGGGTACAGTCCCGAATCACATGGAGGCAATGAGCGATAGGAGGGGATTCGTCTCTCCCGGTATAGGGAGTTGATGTTGTGCTGTGTTCGATTGGCTATAACCGGAAATCCCTGGCCAGGGTTGCTGAGATTTACTGGTAAGTGTTATCGGTAGTTTCTCGAACTGTTATAGACCTCAAATCGACACGACTTATCAAGCTACTGGGGTCTGACGTTTACCACCCCTAGGCGAGATATGCGACATATCAGACGACGAGACCGGACTGTACGGGAGTGTTACTGTTTGGATCCACAGGAGAATGTACAGGCTTGCTTGTTGATCTTCTGAGCGCTCAATACCTGGGTAGCTGTTACGTTTAGCTGACCGCTTGCAGCTTGTGGGTGTTTGATATGATCATCACCTACTGCCGGCGTATTGACGATTCTTTAGAGTCCTACACAGAGGTTTCTTGACTCAGGCAAAACGGAGTAGGAGCACATATGTGATATGTGCGGGACCGAGGATAATGCGGTATGTGATATCGTATTGTATTCTTGCGATATTTGATATCAGCCGGGTCATCGGATCAAGTGTTGATTCGATGAATCGGTACGGATTTATATTAGTCGGTTATATGCGATATAGCCGGATTGTCGGATCAAGTGTTGATTCGATAATTTAATGTATAATAATATATTTGATATATTAAAATTCATTAACTAATATTTTCTCACTAAAAGATTCTTTTTCTCACTCGGGTAATACATTGATATATATGCGATATATGTTAATTGTATTATTTTATTTTGTTACGATAAATATTATATATGTGATATATAATATTGTAACATGATATGATAAATAATGCAACTTGTTTAGTGGAGTTTAAACATGATTAGGGTTTGGATTAGGGTTAAACCTTCTAGAAGTTTCTAGAAGATTTTATTTTGTTTTGTGAAAGATATTTGTTCATGACTCATGCTTTAACCAAACCCAAACCCTAACTCTAGTCTATTCTCTACAATGGTTAAGTGAACCATGGTTGCATATTCTATCATATGATTATTTTCCTATTCATCACAAAAGGATAATTCATTATTCATCATCTTCTTCCTTCTTCTTCTAAGCTTGAAATGGTTTCTTGCTTTGATTTTGTGATGAATAATAGTGAGAAAATGATAAATAAATAGAGCAAAATTCCTACTTCATCATCCTCATCTTCCCTTGCCATTTAGATGAGGGTGTTCACATCATTTCATGAGTGTTAGCTTGTGTTAAAGAAACTTCGAGGTAGATCATCTTAGTATCGAAGATCGGAAGCAAAGCTTGCGACTTTCTCTTCGTGGAACCTCTCGAGAGCCCGGAACCCGATGATCGCAGCGAAAGGACCACAACACGGAGCATATGAAGTGAAGGACCGGATCTACAAAGGTTGTAATCCCTCTCACTTAGTGTTAAAGTGTTTAGTATGCAAGTTATCGCCTAATCTCTAGTTTAAAGTTCCGTATTCGGGTAGTTCGGCACGGCTAAATTTTTATTCGGGCATGGTTGATGCCTCGTAGACCCTTGTGCGCGTGCCTAGCAACCCTACACAGGTACACCACCATGCTAGGAGTCATCTATTCTAAAAACCATTAGAATACTGTCAAAGTACATACATTGGGAAACTACCCAAATCCAGATCTAAAACCATAGATCTAGAAACCAGAATGTCAAATATTATATCCATATCCTGTCTGGAGAAACAACTGTGTGACGACCACAGTACAACCGATCGTAGTATAGGAATTTTACTTCCTACTCTGTGTATGTCATCCACATACCATGACATCACACCCTACTACCTTCTTAACAGATCCATCCCCTATTCTGATTGAAGTCAAACCCATGACTGTCATATCAAAATTAGATGATCTATCTCCGCTATAACTGCTCTAGTCTATAAATAGACATAAGCTACTTGCCCACTATGCTTCCGATGCTCCCACTGACTACGACAACCCTCCTACCGGGTCTCATAGCCTGGAACAACAGTAGTGTCAAGTCTGGGTAGATAAGAACCTCTCTGTCACCGTCCTTGAGGCTACCGAAGTACCTCTCGGGTATCTGAGGTTACCCACCATATCTGCGGAGTGGCTATTGGAATGTCAAACCTGATTGAATGTATAGGTCCTATTAAATTTTCCGTAATCGTTCACGGTTCTGGAATCACTTCCAGTTCTACCATACTCCCACTACTGTTTTCTGAAAAAGATCCATTTTACTAAAACTGTGGCGAGTTAAGAACAATATCACTATTGATCTTCCAAATGGTAGAATATCAACCCTCGTCATAGCCAGGGTCAACCCACAAACAGCCATTACAGAAACGTGCCCTGAGTTATCCAGAGTCTGGTTTTAAGCATAAGCTGGACAGCTCCCCGTACCTTAATATCTTTTAAGGTACGAACTATTCTATATCCAATATAGAAACTTTGGCACTTATTTAATTGGAACCATATTCAAATCATGCAGCTGTCTCCAGTGCATATCAACTTAATGAAAAGAGGCTAATCAGCATTACTCAACTTAGGAATCCATCCAATTATGAGTAACCTGAAAGAGAAACACGTTTCTCAAAACTATTACTATCATCTGAATACCAATCACAAGAATCTACATTTTCGATCTCTTTGAAGAATCTCGATACTTGTGATGCCTGGTTCTCTACTTTATTCTTATACCCACAACTTCTCAAAACTTAGACCTTGTATTTCTACAAAACACTTGTCTAAAAACTAGAGAAGTTATAAGTAAACAGAACATAGTACGAGGACCTACCCCTTTGTCCTGATGGACACTGGAAAACATACAATACTCTGTATAAGTCCGCTGAGTTAAACAACACAAAACCTGTGCGTCGTAGGTTGAAAACTGTACCCTGGTGATTTCCTCAAATATCACCAATTACAATGAATTCCGATATAATGAGGATGATCACCTAATTCCCAATAACTTACTCCCACTCATCATCTGTAAAACCATACAAATATGAGAATGAAACCTGGTAAATACATACCCTTGGAGTAAGTGTCTAATAGGGAAAACAGTTTTTCTTTAACAATGCATTGAAACATGAAAATGTTTCGTAGGGGTATCCTGGTATTCATAGCAATGCCTCTTCCATAATCCAATTTATGACTTCAACCGTATATTTTGTTGCCATCTCTCCAAATCCCTTTATTTGTCTTTAGTCGTTACCTTCTGTACACCATCGTTAGGCTAAATGGTTTTCTTCCTTCCTTACCGTTCGGCACCAGCCTATGGTTTGGAAGAAGACTATCCAGTAAGCATAATAGGTGTACCCTCCTAAACCAAGGAGTACTCGCAACTGAGAGAAGGTGATGATAAAAGACATCTGAATAATACCTTATTCTTTTAAAGGTGAAATAGGAGTGGCGATGAAGTACGCGGTTTGGTCGTGAATGATAACAGTCGCAATTTACTTTGCCCTCTTTCTAATCCCTTTATTTTGTCTTTACATATTACCTTCTGCACACCCTACTTAGGCTAATTGGTTTTCTTCATTCCCTACCTTTCGGCACCAGCCTATGGTTTGGAATAAGACTATCCAATAAGCGTAATAGGTGTACTCTCCTAAACCAAGGAGCCCTCGCAACCTGAGAGAAGGTGATAATAAAAGACAACTGAATAAACCAATTCTATTTCTCCTGAACCTGGATCCATCCTCGAAGAAGTCCCTTCGAGTTCGTATATAACCATACGATGGATCTATCCAATGGAAGTGGATATCCGTAGTAATACGGGTGTTCTGAGAAATGCAAAGGGTAGAAGAAGGAGTGGCAATGACTTATGCAACTCAGACAATCCAAAAGCCAGTATTTTAAGAAGGTTCGGTCAACTTGGTCACTGAGTCATTGTCAAGGGTCGGTCAAAGGTCGCTGCCAAAGAGAGAGAAAAAAGAAATACTCTGCGTGCACTCTAACCTAGATCAGAATGGTTATCACTTTATCTAATCCGGAAACCTCCCACTGTCCTGTCAAATTCTCCTCCAAACCAGAAAGAAGAATCAATCGGGATCACCCGAAGAGTAAACCAACTCATCAGTGGGAATCGGGATCCAACTCTCATCGCATGATAACGTGATGGAATGCATCCACGTTACTCATACTCCAGAAGGTATGCACATACTTGGCAAGTTTCAGTTTCTTTAGAAACTCCCGATATGATTTATGTCCCATGCTCTTATGACCTTGGCGTATGTCAACAAATCATAAGTCACATGTCAAGTTCTTCCCGTCATTATCTTGTTAATTTGAACCCACCCGTACATACCCTTGACGTATGCCAACAAGGTAATACGACTGTCCCAAACCAACTCATCTATCTATGCAACAAATGAATACCCAGCAGCTACCAAACACTATGCCTTGACGTATGCCAACAAACATAGCTTGAATACTACTGACCATCCATAAGAAACGACGGAGGGCTACGGCAGGTTTTTGGCGAAAAACCTTTAACGCAGTGAACTCGATATCGCTGAAGGAACTTGATAGCTTTTTAAAATATAGTGGCGAAAACCTTTTGCTAAAGAGGTCACTCCCGGTAAAGGGATCTCGGCTCTTTCCTCATGGAATGAGGTGCAGGATATTCCACTGAATACCGCTATGCAAAGCAACTTGTAATCGACTATAGTGAAGTTATTACTCTGACGCAAACTTCTGTCCAAGGGGTCAGTCCTGGTGAAGGGATATCGGCCCTTGCCCCGTCGAATGAGGTGCAGGATATTCCACTGAATACCGCTATGCATAACAAAAGGAAACGTCTTTGCAATAACACTTTTAAATTTGTTCCAACAACTGCAAACAGGTTTGCTTTACTTTGCATTGATCAGAATCAACGCAGTCCCATCAATTAATCACACCAGAAAAGAACGAAAATAAAATGTACGTTTATGCCATCCGCATTCGTCACTGGGTCCCGTCATCACTCGTTAGGTTACTTAACTAACGACAGAGCGGGGACTGGACTAGCGCGGGTGTAAAACATATACAACATCTAATAGTATATAAACCAATATACAATAATCGCTCCAGGCGTGATAGTATGCAACATTACAGAAAAGTAATAAGCATCACAGAACAATACAGATAATCTGGGATCCCCGAGTTTCACAGAGCCGCTGTTGACGTTCCCCTGTCGTGTGGATAGCCTGTGCAATGAAACCTAGACCCCTACGGGTGCGGCAAGTTACCTGCCAAAACCTGAAGCGAGGCAGCCCCCTACAGCATAGTGAATGGACCACCCAGCACTCCACGGAATCCGGTAATCTTGGACACCCCTCCTTGGGTCAACCTGTACCCCCTACGAGTGCGGCGAATAGTCTGCCAATTCTAGAGTGGGGCCCCTCTGCCTCTCAAAGCCATGAGATGCGGACCCGTTGCTTCTCAGAACCCGGCTATCCGTGCACTCCGTCATGGGGCAAAACCTAGTACAGTAATGAAAAATAGTACAATAGGTACATCGACCGCAACCTGGTCGTGCCCCAAAAGAATATTATACAACAGGCAGTGACGGCAGTCCACAAGTTGGACGCTCGCCCCGCAATATCAAATGTACAAATAAACACAAACTGTACTACCATTGCACACTGCTATCCACCACGACAAATCCGCAACATCACAGCACAACACAGAACATCAATGCGAATGTCACGTTCGCAAACCCGTCTAAAAGAACTATAGCAATCAGACGCGGTTTACCGATCAAATGACATTCCCGGTCGGAGATATAATGTAAGCACTGTAAACTAACATGTTTAAATTTCGATCGACCAAATATCACAAAGTGGGCCCCACGACTTACTGGTGAACAGTAACAAAACCTGGGCCCAAAAGATATATACCAAAAACCCCAAAATCCAACAGAGAACCCACTGTACAAATTTGGGAGCATGAGCTCACCAAGTGGCCGCGGTTGCGCGGCCAAACCATGGGTTTGGCCGCGTTTCCGCGGCGGTTTGGTGGAGTCACGTGCCCAAATTTGGTCGTGGTTCTTAGAAAAGCCTGCACAGATTTTTAAGACATGTAGATAAATTTTAGGAAGCCATTTAAAATTGACAGAAACTGTGAGCTTGGAAAAATGCGGTTTTTGATTTCCGGTTCGATCGATGTTTTAAACGCGTTAGCACAAGTTAGTATAGCAAAATGGTGAGGCTCTGATACCACTGTAAGTCTACGCTAGCGCCCCGGCCATCTACAGACGCCAAATGCGGAACAAAAACTTTTTAACTGGCGCTATCGTATACTTTAACCCGGATCTGCCATTATTGCTAAACTAACAAACTGTAAAGAGTGTAGAAAGGTTATACCGAACGATCCGAGTCCTTCGTTCTTTAACCATCATCCCACGCTCCGTTGCGGCTGCTCCGATCTCGTCGATCTCCGATCTCTTCGTCGAGGTGGCACCACGTCGACGATTCTTTAAACGGGCTCCCGCCTCTGACTTGAGGCAACTCGGTCGTCAAGTTTGCTAAAAGAGACGACCAAGAATGATGTAGAGAATGAGTAGATGACTTTGTCTCTCTTCGTCCAAGTCCGTGGACGATCGGTTAATGAAGTTGCCGAGGGAATCGGGTGATGGAATGAAATGAGCTGTGAATTCCATACACCCCAAAATCTATCATAATCTTTTAACAAATGAAAAAACATCAAGTGAGAGTGAAAGAGGAGGGGCCGGCCATTTATAGGTAGAGGGAGGTGAGTGTAGGAGAGGGGAGAGTAACCATAAGAACAAAGCATCTCACAAAATATCCTTAGCTAAACAAGAATCATTAATGTCAAAGGATGAGTCATAATAACACATCATCTAACCATTAATGCAACCAATGAAAACACAACACCAATTAATCCTAGTCACCTCATCTAGATGCTTCTAGAACACTGACTCACCTCATCCAAGAAAAGATAAATCCGTCTTTAACCGAATGTTAAAAGACGGCTGATAGAAAACTGGAAACTGGCAACTTCCAAAAGTGATCCTGAAACGACTTTCAGGATAACCCCGAAACTGTATAAATATACCTGCATTTGTATTACGACCGAATACAAATGCAACTGAGACAAAGATATTATACCTACTCAATATAATACTTGGATCCGGCTTAAACCAAAGCCGACCAGTATCATCTGCCCGAAAAATAACACGTGCGTAAACGCACGTGCATTTTCCGAACCCTGCCATAAAACCATACGGCCTCTACAACATTTCGCCCGAACTTGGGAAACTGTCTGTGGGGGACTCTAATGACTCGTCAGTACCCTGACAGTGGGTTTAACCACAAACCGTCAGCGGCACTAGCAATGCGTAACGGCTACCCATGGACTGACCTCAAGGGAGGCTGTTGAGCGAACTCATCCAGAAACCCTACTGAGCCTAACAGTGACAATGTATATACAGTCCGGTCCGTTCGTCTATGAGTATCGCATATCTGCCTAGGGGGCTAGTAACGTCAGACCCCCATTAGCAGTATAAGTCGTGTCGGAGTGAAGCCCAATAACACCCTGAGATATTACTGGAGTACCTACCAGTAAATCACCTGCCACGGCCGTGGGCTTTGTGTAATGGCTCTCCTAGACACAGCACGATCTCGCCCCCAATACCGGGAGAGACGAATCCCCTGCCGATCCGCTCACGTGCCTCCATATGGCTCGGGACTGTACCCAAAAACTACCTGTTTGCACGACTCCTTTGAGCCGTGGTAGGGTAGAAATCAAAGCACAGTGGGAACTCACACGAGAAAAATGACGACCTCAGGTCGATGAACTAACCTGTACACATGTCACCAGGGAACTGCTATCTGACGATAGATATAGTACTAACTAGCAGATTCCCGGCGAGTCCTGTCCGGTGTACTCATAACCCAATGAGCACCTGTATACATCTTAGGTGATCCAACTGACACCAGTGGCTTGTGAGACCGGCCACCGCCCCTCGTCGGGGTCTCGACTGTACACACTAGTCTACTCCGGAGTATCGATGCCCTGTCTCGAAACTCCCACGACTAGGGACCACAATTAAGGATATGCATATAAACTACCCAACTCTCACGTATATGATCGCCATCATACTGTTGGTAGTAAAGAAAGATCCTAAGGGCTCTATCAAAGTGTAACATGCAATCAGTCACCTGAACATGTACACGACTGATAAAGGCAAACCAGATAGCATACTATCATCTCGAGTAAGATTGTCCTACCGGTATAGGTCCTCCGCAATCATTGCAATCATGTACCTGCGATCCAATAATTGACTGTGAGGGCACTATCTCCAACAGGAAGTTCCTTGGCTAAAGCCACAACTCCATTGTCACACAATGGTAGGAACGAAGTTCATCTTATGAATTTATATATATCCAGACTGCCTCTTTGGTAGCATCCTTGGTAACGATGTATCTTGCCTTTAATCATCTAGTATGTCACGGTATCTAGCTTGGAACTCTTCCAACATACCGTCCCTCCACTGAGGGTATAGACAATGCCTGCGACTGACATTCAGTCGTCCTTATCAGCCTGGAACCTTTCTAGTGATTCTCCCCAGGATCGATTGATACCATCTCACTACAACTAGTGAGTATCCTAACATCCAATTAGAACTATCTCATAGATCCAAAACCTAGGATTTAGGAGGTATCACCTTGATCCTATATGGAGAATCTTTATGATAAGCGGAGATTGACCGAGCGTAGCATAGGAAACTCCTTCCCTATCAAGAGTATGTCATCCACGTACTCTACGAGGATCACCACCATACTCCCTACTACCTTTTTGTATATACAAGGTTCATCTACCATTTTGATAAAGTCAAACTCTTTGACTACCACATCAAAACAGACGTTCCAACTCTGCGATGCCTGTTTTATCATATAAAACATCTTGCACACGTTTTCGCTGCTCCCACTGTCTACGAAGACCTCTGCCTGTGTACTTATAGACGCTCTTTTCTAAAACATCATTTAGAAAAGCAGTCATGACACCCAACCGCCAGATATCGTAGTCATGGTATGTAGCCGTGGCAAGCAGGATCTGGATGGACTTTAAGCACAGCTTTGAAAGTCTCAACTTTTCCATGTACACCAAGTAATCTTCTCAAGATATACTCGCTCCTGATGGGGATTTAACCCTTCAGATAAAGCAACCAAAGTCCATACTTTGTTGGTGTATAAGGATTCCATCTCAGATCGATAAGCACCCAGCCATTCTTACAGAGTCCCACTCCTGATGGCCAGCTCGAAACTAGTTGGGTCATCATCTCATGATGCAATCCTCGCTCCCACTGTCATAGAGAAACCGAAGTATCTCTCAGGTGGGTGAGGAAACCTGCTAGATCGGCGGAGAGGCCGAGGTTCGTTGGAAACTATTGAATCCTTTGGTTCTACCAAATTATCAGCTGTAGTTTGTATAGCTGGAACATTTCCAGTTCTACATAACAGACCTTGCCTCGAGCTTGTCCGGATTTTGCTTTTAGACATAGGCCGGACAACCCCAAATCTTAACAAACTTAAGATATGAGCTCTTCCCTTTCCATATCACATATGAAGTGGTAGGTAACTGATTTGATTTGAACCCTATCCAATAGGTATGCAGCTTCTCAAGTGCATAACTCCCAAAAGGAAATAGGAAACTCAGTAGTACTCATCATAGAGCACACCATATCACATAGGGTGCTAGTGCTCCGCCCCGATACACCGACGTGCTGTGGTGTATACGGAGGAGTAATGCTGAGAGAGAATCTCATTCTCCTTTAGAATAGTCCAGGATTTCCGTGCTCAAGTATTCTCCTCCTTGATCTCATCAAAGGACATAATACTTTTACCCGTATTTTTTGTTCTCTACTTCTAACTTATATTCTGTGAATATCTCAAAAGGTTCGGACTTGTGTTTCAGCAGGAACATATGTCTGAATCTTGAGAGATCATCAGAGAATGTAATGAAGTACAAAGAACCGGTCTTGGCATGTGTAGACAGGAGACTTTCATACATCAGCATGTATCAATCCCAAGAGTTCACTAACTCTTTCTCTGTTTCCAATAAACAGAGCTATGGTCATCTTATTTCTGTGACATGACTGGCAAGTTTCACAAGATGTAAATTCAAACTAGTTTAAATATGCATCTATATGTAACTTAGCTAGTCGGGTCGCATTGATATGACCTAGTCTACAATACCTCAAGAAGGATCCGTTCATTTCTGAACTCTCCCTCTTGTGTGTGTTCCGTATACTAAGAACTGTAGTTTGATTTAGAACGTCAATGCTTTTAGATAACGTGCCTGAACCGATCAACTTTTGATATAGGAAATGTTCAAAACATTATCCAATCAATACAAAATTATATCCTTTCTTTACTAATAAAGAGACTGATATGATTTTGTATATCAGGTTCGTTATCTAATAACATTTGTTCAGAATCAATGTATTCTGGTAATACAGGGTGATAGTGACCAACAGACTTGGCTGCAACACTTGCACCGTTTTCTGTCTCATGAAACTTATCACCCGTTCTCAGTTCTCTACCTTTCTGTAGCCCATGTAACTGATTACATATGCGGGATCCTGATGCGGTATCACATATCCAGGACGTAAAGAATACTGAGAAATAGTTCTCTATAATGAACACACCCGAAGATGATGCATCAGCATGCACTTTCTTCGTTTGGGCGGCACGGGAAATCTGGTATTCCCCAATTTCCTGCTCTGTCTTATAACAATTATAAGTTGGAGCGGGACCAACGTTCCCCAGCTCAGTATAACAAGCGGGTTCGGTCAATATATCCGTATTATTATTTTGATTAAGGTGTGATATGGTCGCTACCTAAAGAGAGAGAGAAGAAAACACTCAGCGTATGCTCTTGCAAGATTAGATTGGTTATCTAATATATCTAATCAGGATGTCTCCCACTGTTTTAATCAAATCTTCCTTCAAACCCTAAAAGGAAAGACTAGCCGGGATTAATTACACGCTACAAGTTCGCCAATCTTTCAGCCAGGCCAGTGTCGGTACTTTGAGGGAGGTCCCCCGTGCTTTCGCACAAACCTAATTAAAGTAAATCTCGTTTTCCCAGAGGCGTAACCCCGTTAACACCTTTCTAGACACCTACTTGATCGGCTAATTGTAATGTGTAAAACTCTTCCAGGAGTAACTCTTACTCGCAGCGGGTATCGGGATCCAACTATCTCATAGAAGGTATGCAATCTCATTGCAAATTTCAACACTTGAAATTCCCGATAATATTTTGCCCCTAGCATCTTATGACCTTGGCTAAGGTCAACAAATCATAAGTGCTAGCCAAGTTCAACCCGTCATTTCCCGATTGAATTAAACCCACCCGCACGACCCTTGGCTAAGGTCAACAAAGTCGCACGACTATCCTAACTCAATCGCATCATATGCTTATACAGATAAGCACTAATCAGCGACCGCACACTACGCCTTGGCTAAGGTCAACAAACGTAGCACGAATACTAACCAGTACTTATCTGAAATGACGGAGGGCTACGTAGGTTTTTAAGAAAACCGTGAGCGTAATGAACTTGATATCGTTGTAGAATCGAGTGATTTTAAATGGAGTGTTTTTGAGGCCTTTCTAGTTTTGCTAAAGGGGTCACTCCCGGTGAAGGGATCGTCGGCCCTTTCCTCATCGAATAAGGTGCAGGATATATCACATATACCGCTGTGCAAAGCAAGAACTATAGAAGCAATCAAAAGACAAACCGAGTTTGTAGCATCTGCCAGTTATTTCTAAAGGAGTCACTCCCGGTGAAGGGATCTCGGTCCTTTCCTTATCGAATAAGGTGCTGGATGTTCTACAAGGAACACCGCTATGCAAAGCAAGAACTAGAGCTACCAGTTTTTATAAACAAGTTTCTACAACATCTTAGGTTTCTTTTATTTCATTAATCTCATTAATGAAGTCCCATTTTATTATGCTTCACAAGCATCTCTTTTGAAACGAAATCTGCAATATAACATATATCTCATATATATAATATAAACATTCGTCACAGGCAGTAATATGATCTCATCACAGAACATTGCAGCAGAAGAACATATATGAAATATTGGATATACTAGGACGTCCGTGTTTTCAATACGAGCCAGTATAAAACACGGATTCCACGGTCGCGATGAATAGCCAAACCCACATCCCTAGACCCCTACGAGAGCGGCAAGTAACACTGCCAATTCTAGGGTTAGGAGACCCGGTCTCGACTCCTCGAGATGGTCTCCCACTGGACCCTAGAACCCGGTTACTTGTGCTCCCCTCCTTTGGTCTACCTAATGCGGAAAAGAAAATAATATACAACGGTGACATCTTCCGCTACCTGGAAGTGCCCCAATAAAAGAATATTACATACAAATGAATTTTACATGAATGAAAAAGAAAAACTCTCATCTCACATAAAACCCCCCGGCTATTCAAAACGCGACGATCCAATATAACATATCACAGCAACACATAATATCTCATATCATCAACGTAAGCAAGTATGCGTATCCCGATTGTCGTTGATGTATAGCAATGAAGCCGGCGATACACCACATACTACGCTTACGGTCACAGAAAAGAAAGTGTAAAACTACAACAGTTGGAATCCGCAACCTCCTTAGACATCGCATGCCTAACCAAATGAATTCCTTAGACATCGCATGCCTAACAATTATAAACCCCGCATTTTAGTCTCATTATCGAAAACTCTTTTCAATATCAAGTCGGGCAATTCAACAAGATTCCCGATGTCCTGATCGAATGCTCGTCGCAAACTTTAGTAGACGGCCGCACCCCCAGATGCCGTCGACGAAGTGCACTAAGGCGGAACACCGCTGCCGCGAGCACTCGAACGGATGCTTTCGGCAACGGGGTTCTCCTATAGTCACTTGGTCGGGGCTATGGGGCATGGCTGTCTATTAAGTTTACCCGGCGAGTATCCGCGTACGCTACGTGATTGCGACGGACTTTTGATCACATCAAAATTCCGTGGCAACCGATCATCTGAGACTAAAGTGCTATGTTTATAATATTCAAATTAGTTATCTCATAACTACCTGTGGATTCCAATTATTGTATCACATTCCAGATAAATAGAAAAAGTTAAACTTTCCGATCGAATCATCAAGCACCCAAGATTTCCCCAATATATCTCAACACTTGAAATCAGTTTAAAAACATCCATCACATGCCACAGTACTAATGGTCCAGCCGTAGAAGGGTCAAGCCAACGCCTCACATGTGGCACGCCGTACTGCCCCAAACCCTAAGGTTCAAAAGGCAGTTCAAGACGGTCACATAATCGAGTTAAGGTTTGTTGTCTTCTAGAGGGTCCACCGCGTTACTTGCACGACTTAGAACGTTCTTAAACAGGAGGAAAAATCCAACTTTTGAAAAATTTCCTGACAGGGGAAAAAGTGAGTTATTGATATCCGTTCGAACTTTTTAACAGTTTCTAAAAGTTATCCGGAAAGCCACATAGACAAAATCTGATACTCCGATCGAAACACCGAATCCCCAAAACAGCCCCAGATAATTCAACTCTTGAATAAAAATTAAAAATTCCCAGAAAATCCAGAATAATAAAATAGGAGTTACTGTGCAAACAGTGGATGATGACGTCATCAATGCGCCGCGGAACCGCCGCATAAGGCATGCTTCTGCCGCGGTTCCGCCGCTCTTTATACTGTTCATCAAAAACTTTTTGCACCGTAATTCTTATAATTCCCTGCTGAATTTTTTAAGCATTTTTAATGTTGAAAAATCCAAGTTTTTAGAAAAGTCCAGAGAGCTCGTAAAAATGGGGTTTCGGGTTCGATCGGGTTTCAAACTTCGTCTAGACTTCGCCAAAAGCTCTAGCTTGGCTCTGATACCACTGTAGGGTTGCTATGCACGCGCACAAGGGTCTACGAGGCATCAACCATGCCCGATTAAAAATTTAGCCGTGCCGAACAACCCGAATACGGATCTTTAAACTAGAGATTAGGCGAAAACTAACATGCTAAACATTTTAACACTAAGTGAGAGGGATTACAACCTTTGTAGATCCGGTCCTTCACTTCATATGCTCCGTGTTGTGGTCCCTTCGCTGCGATCATCGGGATCCGGACTCTCGAGAGGTTCCACGAAGAGAAAGACGCAACCTTTGCTTCCGATCTTCGATACTAAGATGATCTACCTTGAAGTTTCTTTAACACAAGCTAACACTCATGAAATGATGTGAACACCCTCATCTAAATGGCAAGGGAAGATGAGGATGATGAAGTAGGAATTTTGCTCTCTTTATTTATCTTTTTCTCATATTTATCCATCACATAAATCAAAGCAAGAAAGCATTTCAAGCAAAGAAGAAGAAGGAAGAAGATGAACCATAATTAGAATCCTTTTTGTGATGAATAGGAAAAGAAATGATATGATGAATAATGTAACCATGGTCAAACTAACCCTTGTAGAGATTTGACTAAGGTTAAAGGTTTGGTTATGTAACACCCGAGCCCAATAATACTATTTCTATTACTGGTTGATTGTTAGATATTGATCTTTTCAATTATCCTGATTGTTTGGTGCTTTTTGCAAAATTTTAACCGGTTAAGTCATTCTGGCACATAACAAATTTTGATTCCTAAAATGAAATTAAAAATGTCCATCTTGGCCTACTCGTCGCCACTAGTCGCGTGGTAGCGTCCGCGTGTCGAGATTTCGTCCCGTTCGGCTAAACGGGCAAGTTTGGACGGCTACGCGCGCATACAAGTGTCCGACTTGGGGGCATGCATTTTAACTACAAAACACCTCTTTTCAAAATTTGGAACCCGCTTAAAATCCTATAATTTGAATTTGGAGCATTTGGGCGCAACCCGGGCGCGATTTGGAAATATTTCATTTAGCGCCAAAAAGGCCCATTTAATTAAATATCATAAAATTAAAATTATACGAATATATCCTCTTTTAACCGTTAAATCTTTTCGAATTTTCCTTTTATTTTCCTCCCAGCCAATCATAGCGAAGGACTGTATCTCGTGGGCCCCACCCTTTTCCCACTCTCTCTCTCTCCGCCTCTCTCTGTCTCTCTCTCCATTCTCTTTCTCTCTCTCTCTAACAAACTCTCTCTATCTCTCTCCTCATCAAATCCTTCTCTCTCTCTCCAATCTCTCTCTCTCTTCCTCTATATTTTTCATGCAGCCGCCTCCCCCTTCCTCTCGATCACGAGAGAACCCCCACGAGAACCCCTAACCTTAACCCTAACCTCCTCGTGACCTCGCCGCCGGCACCACCGCGACCTCCCCGTCACCATCCTCACCTCCACAGCACCGACCGCAGCCTTCCTCCATTCTTTTCCGCGCCTGCACCCAACCCCGACGCCACCAACCACCGCAGATCTCGCCGTCGACGCCGCCTCCCGTCACCGACGACGCAGGCGACTCCCTCTCTTCCTCCTCGTCCTGACCTCGTCGACGCCTTTCCCCTCCCCTCGCCGGACCACAGAACCCGTAACCACAGCCCTACCACCCTCTGCAGTTCGCCGGAAAACGCGCCGTCGACCCTCGTCGACGTCACCCGCGCCACCTCCGACCACCTCCTTTCCCCCTCGATCACCAGAGCCGACCACCACCCTCCTCTACTCGTCGCACTACCCTCTCCAGCGAACCCGAGGCTGTCCAGCCTTCGCAGCCGCCGTCGCTGCCTCGCCGGCGTCCCAGCGCCGTCGAGCCCACGTGGTTGCCCCCTGGTGTCTCCCTGTAAGCACCCCTCATCTTTCCTTTTGTGCAAAATCCCCCCCGCTGATCTTATTACGTATATCATGTTGCTAACTCGTTGCCGATGACTTTTGCCGGATTCTGACCGTGCCGTCTTTTGGACCCGACGCTCCAGCGAAGTACCCTGGTCCATGTGGTCCCGTTGTTCGCTGTTGGGACTCAATCCGTGGCCCATGCTACCATCTCGTGTTTTCTGCCGACATTGCATCCGTGCTTTCCGGTTTGCGAAACCGTCGAGGCGAGTATCCGAATACTTGCTTTAACATGCTAGTGCGCAAGATCAAGTCTTGCTACAAACTTAATCATCATATTATTTATTATAACCACACAGCTATTAGTAACATCGATATCTCTTTTACAACTTAGAACTGATGGTCACAATTATCCGTAACATTAAAACAATATAATAGTTGCTTGTAATTAATCGGTCTGCTATTAATTCACACTTGAACTCACTAAACCAAGTAGATCGTCCTCGCTTCATTGGTTAAATCACCCATGAGACAATTATTATGTTTTAGTTTAAATTCATGTAGCTTCATTACGTATGTTGTTGATATTGTTTCACTTTGTGACCATTGCACCCCAAAGGTGCTTGAACCTGTTAATAAGAGAATACAAAGCGTCACTGTGTTTACATGGAATAATATTGTTATTTACTGTTCCTGCTGTTGTTCCTTATTCGTTACTATACCTGTTATCAGCATACACTTGATTGCATTACATATTGACCGATCTTGATACACCTGACACATATAATGATACACTGGACATGACACCCTGTATATATCGACTCAACCTGTTGAAACGGAACCTGACCTGATACCTGATTTCATGCCTAATGTCGACCAACCTGACCATTCCTGCTGTCTATCCAGACAGACCTACTTTACCTGATTTTGTGTTGGCATTAGTCCTTGACTACTGAATACCTGACCTGACATACATAGCTTGGGGGTATGGGGAAATCAAATGTGAAACCGACTTGTAACTCAACAGTTCGATACTTGTTCTGATCAGTCTTACGGGCTTGGCCAGTCCGGGAGTGATGATGCTGACATCACTCATCCATCCTACTACCTATTACTGCTTAGCGGCACGTCTCGGATTCAGCCCCGAGGACCTTGACCGTGGTCCCGGGCACGCACGGGATACTATTGAGTTACATCGACGATTCATCAATTGATTTCAAAGACTATAGAGTAGAAACCTGATAGGACAGTTTAGTCACCCTTGCACATTACCCTGCTCTGTTATTGTACTGCTTTATTCATGTTCATACCTGCACTGCTTATTACCATGTTCATATTATATACTTGATGTCATGACGCGCTGACGTCTGGATTTTGCATGGCCCAGATTCCGTACCACTGTCGACGACCGAGCAGGAGTACTTCAGCCAGCAGGCTGATTTGTGGGTTCTATAGTGGTTAGTTCGTTTATTGCATTTTATTTCCAGGTGCGATCCCGCATTATGGGACGTACCTTTCTATTATTATATTGGATCATTTGCTTCCGCACTTATTGTTTATTGACTCTCGTTATTATGGATTTGGACATGTGCTAGATTAGTTTATTTATTTGTTCTTGATATCTCTACAACCGTAATGTGACTGTGGATGGATATTTCCTACCCACAGGTAGCATGGTTGGCTATGTTACGTGCCCAATCCTGCGTACTCTGGGAAGCGGGGCGTGACATGGTTCTTTTGGTATCAGAGCCATAGGTTAAATGGGGTTGATTCTTTGTAGTTGGGTATTGCACCCGATACACGAATCATAATACCCGTGATTAGGAAACATGTCCTGCCACCTTGACCGTTTTACCATCCTTGAATCATGCTTCCGGATCATGTCGACATGCAAACTTACTTTGCATTGTCAACTCGAAAACCTAATTTCTTGTTATCTCTAGGACTTAGGCGACTTGGGTGGAGTTAAGTAATTGCGGCTATGATACCGCGGCATAGCTACAATGCAGTACTCTATTTAAGTATCTTGGAGTTCTAGCCTTGATCCATATTCAGAATCTATCATCATGCTAATGTTGGGTGTTTTGAGTTCAGGATTATGACAGGTAAGAAGTTGAAGTCGTACCAGAGGTGTGTGAACGAAGCCGCCGTGCTTGGAGTGATAAGAGGAATGCTGGAAATCAAGAGACAGACTGAGCTGATCCAGCAATAGCAGATTCGTTTCATGAAGGTTTGCAGATCGTTCAGCAGTCTGTAAACAACGATGGAAATAGACCAGTCGAACGAGTAAGGACCGTAGCAGATTTCAGACTTTTTGGGCCCGTCTACTTTCACTGGTCTGGAGGAGCCGTTGCCAGCCGAGCAGTGGCTAATGGCACGGAGAATTTTCCGTTTGCAGCACAGATTCCAGAGGACAAGGTGGATGATGTGGTGCGCTTTCAGCGAGTGGATTGCGCCGAGAGTGATGGCTTGTGGAGGAGAACCGCTTGCCCAAGCCGATCAGTTGGGCGGATTTCCCTAAAGGTTTCCAAGAGAAATTCTTCCCGCAGACTGCACGGGAGGGAATGGAAGAGAAGTTCATCGGACTAAGGCAGAATGGAGCAACCGTGGACGCGCATGCAGCCGAATGGACGAGACTCAGTAGTCTCACTGGACCTTTCGCGGCCGACGATACAGACAGCAGTTGCGGTAAGGAAGCAGTTCTGTCGGGCCAGTCGAGTTTAGGGCTAGGCCGACAAACAGCGTTCTCGCAGCTATGGAAATGGATAGTAAAGAAGAGCGGGCAGTTGTTCGTGACTTTATGGATGTGTTTGAAGATATATCGGGCTTACCGCCGAAGCGAGAGGTGGAGTTGGCGATTGACCTTAGTCCTGGTGCAGCGCCAGTGTCTAAAGCTTATTATCCAATGGCACCGGTGGAATTGGAAGAAGTTAAGAAACAAGTTGGTGAATTACTCGAGAAGGGACGGATTCGAAGCAGCAACTCACCTTGGGGAGCTCCAGTTCTTTTAGTAAAGAAGAAGGATGGCACGAGAAGGATGTGCATTGATTATCAAGAATTGAACCGGGTGACTATTAAGAACAAGTACCCGATCCCTCGCATTGGAGAACTTTTTGAGCAGCTTAGTGGCGCGAGGGTATTCTCGAAACTGGACTTGCGATCAGGATATCATCAGGTCCGAGTGAAAGCAGAAGACATTTGCAAGACGGCGTTTTGAACTAGATATGGACATTTCGAGTATTTGGTGATGCCCTTCGGAGTGACTAATGCGCCGGCAATATTCATGGATTTGATGAACAGGATCTTTTCACCATACCTGGACCAGTTTATTGTGGTATTCATTGACGATATTCTGGTATACTCGAAGAGTCCGGAGGAGCACGCTGAGCATTTAAAGATCGCCCTGCAGACACTGAGACAGGAGAAATTATTCGCGAAAATGAGTAAGTGCGAATTTTGGCTGGAAGAAGTGAAGTTTCTGGGGCATGTCGTGTCGGGCAGTGGAATCGCCGTCGATCCCGAAAAGATTGCAGCAGTTCGAGATTGGCCTATTCCAAAGAAGGTTGCGGAGATAAGAAGTTTTCTTGGACCCGCCGGATACTACAGAAGATTTGTGGAGAACTTCGCTCGTGTAGCTGAGCCGTTAACCAAGCTCACGCGCAAGGAGGTACCGTTTGTTTGGACGGATGGATGTGCATTGGCCTTCGAGACGTTGAAGCAAAGGTTGATAACCGCCCCTATCCTAACCGTACCGGATGATTCAGGAGGACTGGTGATTCATAGCGACGCATCTGGGAAAGGATTGGGATGTGTTTTGATGCAGAATGGGAAATTCGTCGCTTACGCATCGAGACAACTGAAGACTCATGAGAAGAATTATCCGACTCATGACTTAGAGCTTGCAGCCGTGATCTTCGCCCTGAAGATTTGGAGACACTACCTTTTGGGCGAGAGAGTTGAAGTCTTTACGGATCACAAGAGTTTGAAATATGTGTTCACTCAGAAGGAGTTGAACATGAGGCAACGCAGATGGTTGGAGCTGATGGCCGACTACGACCTTGATCTTAAGTACCATCCGGGAAAAGTTAACGTCGTGCCGGATGCGCTAAGTCGGTTACCAGCAATTCAGGTATTGACCGCACAAAGGGAGATCATTGCGGATTTTCAGAGATTTGACTTGGAGGTTGTGCTACCACATGCTACGGGACAGTTGATGCAGTTGCAAGCCAGGTTCATCTTTAGTTGAGAAGATTAAAGCGTCACGATCGCAGGATCCTAGACTGCGAAAGTTTCGAGAGCAGGTTGAAGCCGGACTACGAACCGCTTTACTGATCCACGATGATGGTTCGTTGGGGTATGGTAGCCGTGTGTGTGTGTCAAAGGGGATGTACGTGAAGAGCTCATGAGGGAGGCACACAATTCAGCTTACTCTGTACATCCAGAAGGGACAAGGATGTACCGAGATTTTCGACAGCACTTCTGGTGGGAAGGTATGAAACGGGAGATCGCTCGCTTCGTGGCCAAGTGCTTGGTGTGTCAGCAAGTCAAGGCTGAACACCAAAGGGGTGCCGGTTTATTGCAACCGCTTCCGATTCCTCAGTGGAAGTGGGAACCTATAACCATGGATTTCGTGACGGCTTTACCGCAGAGTCCAAAGGGCAACAATGCAGTATGGGTGATTGTCGATCGGTTGACCAAGACAGCTCACTTTATTCCTTTTCGGGTTGGTCAATCGACAGAGACTTTGGCAGAGCGGTACATGCAGGAGATTGTAAGATTGCATGGAGTACCGATAAGCATCGTGTCCGATCGGGACACTCGGTTCTTGTCGCATTTTTGGAGGAGTTTACAAGAAAGTTTGGGGACTCGACTGAAGTTTAGCACAGCTTATCATCCTCAAACTGATGGACAATCGGAGAGAACGATCAGACCCTTGAAGATATGTTGAGGGCTTGCATGTTGGACTTCAAAGGTTCTTAGGAGGATCATCTACACCTGGTGGAGTTTCGTACAACAATAGCTTCCAAGCGACTATTCAGATGGCTCCGTTTGAAGCGTTGTATGGTCGTAAGTGCCGTTCACCGGTTTGTTGGGATGATGTTGGTGAACGAAGGTTACTAGGACCAGATTTGGTGGTACAGACAGTCGAGAAGGTGAATACAATCAGGAAGCATATGTAGGCAGCTCAAGACAGACAGAAGAGTTGGGCCGACACATCAAGAAGACCTCTAGAGTTCGCCGTGGGTGATTTGGTATTCCTGAAGATATCACCGACTAGAGGGGTAATTTCGCTTTGGAAGTCGGGGAAAGCTTAGTCCTCGATTCGTTGGACCCTTCGGGATATTGGAGCGTGTTGGAGAGGTAGCGTACCGGTTGGCGTTACCACAGTCGTTAGCAGGAGTGCACGATGTGTTTCATGTGTCTCAACTACGGAGGTATGTTCGCGATGAGACTCATGTCTTGGATCAGTCGGAGTTGACTGTGCGGGAGGGCCTAACTTTTGAGGAGCGACCAGTTGAAATCAAGGATCGGAGAGAAAAGGTTCTTAAGAACAAAGTTATCCCTCTTGTGCTAGTTTCTTGGGGAAATCGATTGCATGGAGAGTCCACTTGGGAGCGAGAAGACGAGATCCGACAGAAGTTTCCTCACATTTGTCGGTAATTAGCTATCTTGTAATCTTGGAATTTCGAGGACGAAATTCTTTTTGTAGTTGGTATGATGTAACACCCGAGCCCAATAATACTATTTCTATTACTGGTTGAGTGTTAGATATTGATCTTTTCAATTATCCTGATTGTTTGGTGCTTTTTGCAAAATTTTAACCGGTTAAGTCATTCTGGAACATAACAAATTTTAACTCCTAAAATGAAATTAAAAATGTCCATGTTGGCCTACTCGTCGCCACTAGTCGCGTGGTAGCATCCGCGTGTCGAGATTTCGTCCCATTCGGCTAAACGGGCAAGTTTGGACGGCTACGCGCGCATACAAGTGTCTGACTTGGGGGCATGCATTTTAACTACAAAACACCTCTTTTCAAAATTTGGAACCCGCTTAAAATCCTATAATTTGAATTTGGAGCATTTGGGCGCAACCCGGGCGCGATTTGGAAATGTTTCATTTAGCGCCAAAAAGGCCCATTTAATTAAATATCATAAAATTAAAATTATACGAATATATCCTCTTTTAACTGTTAAATCTTTTCGAATTTTCCTTTTATTTTCCTCCCAGACAATCATAGCGAAGGACTGTATCTTGTGGGCCCCACCCTTTTCCCACTCTCTCTCTCTCCGCCTCTCTCTGTCTCTCTCTCCATTCTCTTTCTCTCTCTCCATTCTCTTTCTCTCTCTCTCTAACAAACTCTCTCTATCTCTCTCCTCATCAAATCCTTCTCTCTCTCTCCAATCTCTCTCTCTCTTCCTCTATATTTTTCATGCAGCCGCCTCCCCCTTCCTCTCGATCACGAGAGAACCCCCACGAGAACCCCTAACCCTAACCTCCTCGTGACCTCGCCGCCGGCACCACCGCGACCTCCCCGTCACCATCCTCACCTCCACGGCACCGACCGCAGCCTTCCTCCATTCTTTTCCGCGCCTGCACCCAACCCCGACGCCACCAACCACCGCAGATCTCGCCGTCGACGCCGCCTCCCGTCACCGACGAAGCAGGCGACTCCCTCTCTTCCTCCTCGTCCCGACCTCGTCGACGCCTTTCCCCTCCCCTCGCCGGACCATAGAACCCGTAACAACAGCCCTACCACCCTCTGCAGTTCGCCGGAAAACGCGCCGTCGACCCTCGTCGACGTCACCCGCGCCACCTCCGACCACCTCCTTTCCCCCTCGATCACCAGAGCCGACCACCACCCTCCTCTACTCGTCGCACTACCCTCTCCAGCGAACCCTAGGCTGTCCAGCCTTCGCAGCCGCCATCGCTGCCTCGCCGGCGTCCCAGCGCCGTCGAGCCCACGTGGTTGCCCCCTGGTGTCTCCCTGTAAGCACCCCTCATCTTTCCTTTTGTGCAAAATCCCCCCCGCTGATCTTATTACGTATATCATGTTGCTAACTCGTTGCCGATGACTTTTGCCGGATTCCGACCGTGCCGTCTTTTGGACCCGACGCTCCAGCGAAGTACCCTGACCCGTGTGGTCCCGTTGTTCGCTGTTGGGACTCAATCCGTGGCCCGTGCTACCATCTCGTGTTTTCTGCCGACATTGCATCCGTGCTTTCCGGTTTGCGAAACCGTCGAGGCGAGTATCCGAATACTTGCTTTAACATGCTAGTGCGCAAGATCAAGTCTTGCTACAAACTTAATCATCATATTATTTATTATAACCACACAGCTATTAGTAACATCGATATCTCTTTTACAACTTAGAATTGATGGTCACAATTATCCGTAACATTAAAACAATATAGTAGTTGCTTGTAATTAATCGGTCTGCTATTAATTCACACTTGAACTCACTAAACCAAGTAGATCGTCCTCGCTTCATTGGTTAAATCACCCATGAGACAATTATTATGTTTTAGTTTAAATTCATATAGCTTCATTACGTATGTTGTTGATATTGTTTCACTTTGTGACCATTGCACCCCAAGGGTGCTTGAACCTGTTAATAAGAGAATACAAAGCGTCACTGTGTTTACATGGAATAATATTGTTATTTACTGTTCCTGCTGTTGTTCCTTATTCGTTACTATACCTGTTATCAGCATACACTTGATTGCATTACATATTGACCGATCTTGATACACCTGACCATATACTGATACACCGGACATGACACCCTGTATATATATCGACTCAACCTGTTGAAACGGAACCTGACCTGATACCTGATTTCATGCCTAATGCCGACCAACCTGACCATTCCTGTTGTCTATCCAGACAGACCTACTTTACCTGATTTTGTGTTGGCATTAGTCCTTGACTACTGAATACCTGACCTGACATACATAGCTTGGGGGTATGGGGAAATCAAAGGTGAAACCGACTTGTAACTCAACAGTTCGATAATTGTTCTGATCAGTCTTACGGGCTTGGCCAGTCCGGGAGTGATGATGCTGACATCACTCATCCATCCTACTACCTATTACTGCTTAGCGGCACGTCTCGGATTCAGCCCCGAGGACCTTGACCGTGGTCCCGGGCACGCACGGGATACTATTGAGTTACATCGACGATTCATCAATTGATTTCAAAGACTATAGAGTAGAAACCTGATAGGACAGTTTAGTCACCCTTGCACATTACCCTGCTCTGTTATGGTACTGCTTTATTCATGTTCATACCTGCACTGCTTATTACCATGTTCATATTATATACTTGATGTCATGACGCGCTGACGTCTGGGTTTTGCATGGCCCAGATTCCGTACCACTGTCGACGACCGAGCACGAGTACTTCAGCCAGCAGGCTGATTTGTGGGTTCTATAGTGGTTAGTTCGTTTATTGCATTTTATTTCCAGGTGCGATCCCGTATTATGGGACGTACCTTTTTATTATTGTATTGGATCATTTGCTTCCGCACTTATTGTTTATTGACTCTCGTTATTATGGATTTGGACATGTGCTAGATTAGTTTATTTATTTGTTCTTGATATCTCTACAACCGTAATGTGACTGTGGATGGATATTTCCTACCCACAGGTAGCATGATTGGCTATGTTACGTGCCCAATCCTGCGTACTCTGGGAAGCGGGGCGTGACAGGTTAGGTTATGGAAATATCTAGCATAATATCTTAACAAAGACAAAGAAAGAAAGCTTCTAGAAACTTCTAGAAAACCTTAACCCTAATCAAACCCTAACCATGTTTAATCTCTACTAAACAAGTTGCATTTTTTATCATATCATGTTACAATATTATATATCATATATATAATATTTATCGTAACAAAATAAAACAATACAATTAACATATATCGCATATATATCAATGTATTATCCGAGTGAGAAAAAGAATCTTTTAGTGAGCAAATATTAGTTAATGTAATTTAATATATCATATATATTATTATACATTAAATTATCGTATCAACACTTGATCCGACAATCCGGCTATATCGCATATAACCGACTAATATTTATCCGTACCGATTCATCGAATCAACACTTGATCCGATGACCCGGCTGATATCAAATATCGCGAGAATATAATACGGTATCACATATCGCATTATCCTCAGTCCCGCACATATCACATATGCGCTCCTACTCCGTTTTGCTTGAGTCAAGAAACCTCTGTGTAGGACTCTAAAGAATCGTCAATACGCCGGCAGTAGGTGATGATCATATCAAACACCCACAAGCTGCAAGCGGTCAGCTAAACGTAACAGCTACCCAGGTATTGAGCGCTCAGAAGATCAACAAGCAAGCCTGTAACTTCTCCTGTGAATCGAAACAGTAACACTCCCGTACAGTCCGGTCTCGTCGTCTGATATGTCGCATATCTCGCCTAGGGGTGGTAAACGTCAGACCCCAGTAGCTTGATAAGTCGTGTCGATATGAGGTCTATAACAGTTCGAGAAACTACTGATAACACTTACCAGTAAATCTCAGCAACCCTGGCCAGGGATTTCCGGTTATAGCCAATCGAACACGGCACAACATCAACTCCCTATACCGGGAGAGACGAATCCCCTCCTATCGCTCATTGCCTCCATGTGATTCGGGACTGTACCCAAAAGCCACCTTTTTGCACGCCCTCTTGGACGTGGTATGATGGAAATCAAAGCACAGTGGGAATCACACAAGAATCTATGACGATCTCGGGTCAACAGACTACTCTGTACCAGTGTCACCGGAGAACTGCCATCTGACGTATGGTATAATACCATCTGGGAGTTCTCGGCGAGTCCGTCCAGTATACCCAGTCTCCACTGAGCACCCGTACACCATCCTTGATGTCAAACACCGATGGATATGGGATCATCCATCGCCCATCATATGGGTCAAGATGCGTATACGCTAGTCTACTCTGGTGTATCGATGCCCTGTCTCGATACACCCTCTACTAGGAACAATTATAGGATGTACTCGCCGACTACCGTGGCCCCACTAGTATGATCTCATCATAGTCCCAGTAGTCGAGTACATATCCTAAGGGCTTTATCAACATGTAACATAGAGACAATCAGAGTACATGTTAAGATAAAGTACAACCAGATAGCATACTATCATGTCGAGCAAGAAAGTCCTCCCTATATATGTCCTAGCATCCACTACAATATACATCGTATGTACAGTAATGGCCTCTAGGGCATACATATAACTAACAGATTCTAGGTCACCTGCATATCTCACTGTAATCATTAAATAATTTTCTAAGTCTCCGGGTCATAGCAGATCTCAAAAAGTCATCACAATTCTCACAATTTCCGCTATCGGAGACTTCCAAGTTCAAGTCTTGGGGGTTTCTATACTTGGTTTGGTCTAGGTTTTAACACTAAAGAGGTTGTAGTCACCAATTACACCTCCATACACCTTCACACTGTTAGTGTATATGCCCTAGAGGTCATTACTGTATCATACTATTTGTATATTACTTAATGGAAGCTTGGGATATTCATAGTTGTATAGACAGTCTTGCTCAAAATGGTAGTATGCTACTTGGTTTGTTTCTACTTTAATATGTGCATGTGTTTCTTTTAGCATATCGCTTATACATATTAGTGGAGCCCTTAGGATCTTTTCTTGATTACCAGCGTTGTGATGGCAGTCACACTAGTGGGGGCTGGGTAATCTACAAGCACATCCTTATACAGGTCCCTAGTCGTAGGATTATCGAGACGGGGCATCGATACTCCTGAGTAGACTGGCGTATATGCTTGTCATCCCAGCAGGGGAGATGGTCTGTCCCACAGCCATTAGTACGTCATACTGGAGATAGTATGTGGGTGCTCGTTAGGTTACGAGTACACTGGACATGACTCGTCGGGAACTGTTGGTTAGTACTATACCTATCGTCAGATAGCAGTTCCCAGGTGATAGGAGTACAGCTTAGTCCGTCGACTTGACACTGCTATTACGCCTCGAGTGTGTTCCCACTGTACTTTGATTACTACCCTACCACGGCTCAAAGGAGTCGTACAAACAGGTAGTGGTTGGGTGCAGTCCTGAAGCACTTGGAGGAAGTAACGGTTAGATAGGATTCGTCTCTCCCGGTATTGGGGGTTGATATCGCGTTGTGTCTAGGAGAGCCATTACACAAAGACCCTGGTCAGGGCAAGCAAGATTTACTGGTAGTGTTTCCAGTAGTTTCTCAGGGTGTGCTGGGCTACACTCCGACACGACTTGTACCGCTATTAGGGGTCTGACATTTACCGCCCCCTAGGCCCGACATGCGATACTCTTAGACGAACAGACCGGACTATACGGTGATTGTCACATTCAGGCTCAGTAGGAGTTCGGATGGGGTTTACCTCGTCGGCCTTCTTATCCACATCTACCTGGGGACCGTTACGTACAGCTAGTGCCGCTTGCGGTCTGTGGTTAAACCCACTGCCAGCGTAGTGTCGAGTCTTTAGAGTCCCACACAGAGAGTTTCCCTGCACTGGACAAAAGGTGTAGAGGCCGTATGGTTTTACGGCAGGGCTACGATCACTAACGTGCACTTATACACGTATGATGTGTTAGTTATATGTATGCCCTAGAGGCCATTACTATACATGAGATGTATATTGTAGTGGATGCTTGGACATATATAGGGAGGACTTTCTTGCTCGACATGATAGTATGCTATCTGGTTACTCTTTACCTTAACGTGTATACTGATTGTCTCTCTGTTACATGTTGGTAAAGCCCTTAGGATGTGTACTTGACTACCTGGACTATGATGCGGATCATACTAGTGGGGACATGGTAGTCCATAAGTACATCCTTCAAGGTCCCTAGTCGTGGGTGTATCGAGACAGGGCATCGATATACCAGAGTAGACTAGCGTATACCTTCTCGACCCATACAGATGGGCGATGGATGATCCCATATCCATTGTTGTTTGACATCAGAAATGATATACGAGTGCTCAGTGGAGACTGGGTACACTGGATGGACTCGCCGAGAACTCCCAGATGGTATTATACCTTACGTCAGATGGCAGTTCTCTGGTGACACTGGTACAGGTTAGTCTGTAGACCCGAGATCGTCATAGAGTCTTGTGTGATTCCTACTGTGCTTTGATTTCCACCTTACCACGTCCAAGAGGGCGTGCAAAACGGTGGTTTTTGGGTATAGTCCCGAGTCACATGGAGGAAATGAGCGATAGGAGGGGTTTCGTCTCTCTCGGTATTGGGGGTTGATGTTGCGCTATGCTCGATTGGCCGTAACAGGGAAGTCCCTGGCTAGGGCTGGTTTAGAGATATGCTGATAAGTGTTACCAGTAGTTTCTCGACCCGTTATGAGCCTCATATCGGCATGACTTATCGGTTACTGGGGTCTTACGTTTACCACCCCTAGACTTGATATGCGACATATCAGACGAGGAGACCGGACTGTACGGTAGTGTCACTGTCAGGCTTTTACAGGAGTTAGAGTGGGCTTGCTTGCTGATCTTCTGATCGCTCAATACCCAGGTAGTCGTTACGTCCAGCTAGTACCGCTGACGGCTTGTGGGTGCTTGATATGATCATCACCTACTACCGGCGTATTGACGAGTCTTTAGAGTCCTACATAGAGGTTTTACTGGCTCAGGCAAAACGAAATAGGAGCGCATATGTGATATGTGCGGGACCGAGAATAATGCGTGTATGTGATACCGTATTCTATTCTCGCGATGTTTGTATCAAACGATTATATGCGATATAACCAGGTTATCGAATCTAGGGTTGATTCGATAAGTCGATACATTGGATGTTAGTCGGTTATATGAGATATAACCGGATAATTAAGTCAAGTGTTGATTTAATAATTTAGTGTATAATTGTATATGTGATATACTAATTTACATTAACTAACATTTGTTCACTTAAGCATTTATTTTTCTCACTTGTGCACAAGTTAATATATATGTGATATATATATTTATTAGTGTACAAATTGTATCATGGTTGTTGATACACTTGACATGGGTGTATGAGACATACACCATACTAATTATATTGGTAGGGTTTTAATATACAAAGTAAATACAAAATTAGTGGATAATAACTCACATGCATGAAGCTTCATGAAGCTTATGCTTGCATTGACTTATTCCACTAGTTTTGTTTTACTTAAGATATTAACTAACCTAACCACTATAATTAGCCATGGTAATGTCTCTACATGAGTTAGTATATGATACTCACTCACCATGGTTAGCTCATTCTCTCTCTTGATAGGTTTTCATTCTCATTTTGAGCTCATCTTCTTCCTCCTTGAAATTCTTTCTAGGGTTTGATAAAGAGAGAGATACAAAGTGAGAAAAGAAATTCTAAAGTGTACCCATTTCCTATTTCATCATCCTCTACTAGACTAGCACTTTAGTTTAGGGTGTTTGCTTCACTAATTCTCTAGTTAGTGAAGTAGAAGCTTGAGTTCGTATTCCCTCGACGTAGATCATCTTCGGCCTCGAAGACTTCAAGCAATACCGTTGCAACTTTCTCATGGAGTCGTCCGAGAGTCCGGGAGTTCGATGATCGCAGCGAAGGGACTACAACAAGGAGCTTTAGAAGTGAAGGACCGATCTACAAAGGTTGTATTTCGTATTCACCTAGAAATAATTGTTATTTTCTTGCATGTGAAACCCAAATTATCTAGCAAAGATCTTGTTTAGAGTTATTCGGCACGGCTAAAATTTTAATCGGGTATGGTTGATGCCTTGTTGAACCTTCTTAGAGTGCCTAGTAACCCTATAGTGGTATCAGAGCCTAGCTAGAGCATTAGGCGACGTATTTACGAAGTTAAAATTCCAAACGAACTCCGAATCGATAAAATATACCCCTCTCTGGAAAATTTTTGAAAACAGGGATTTTTCTGTTTTAAAAATACCTAAAAAATTCAGCAGGGTTTTCTAAGAATTACCATGAAAAACGAGCCCCTAATTCCTCCACGTGGCCGCGGAACCGCGGCAATAAGCCACTTTTAGCGGCGGTTCCGCGGCAAGAAATGGGTATTAGGGACGGTTCTTTGTGCAGTAACATCCTTAGCTATTCCTGCATTTTTCTAGTTATTTTTAAAACTGACTCAACTGTTGAGTATTCTCGGGTTTATTTTGTAATCGTTGTTTTGATCGGAATATTTAATTTCGTTTTGTTTTCCGAATATTTAGAAAGTATTAAAATGTTCGAACGAATATCAATAACTCACTTTTTCCCGACCCGGAAAATTTCCAAGTGTTGGATTTTTCCGTAGTTTAAGAACGTTCTAAGTCGTGCAAGTAACGCGATGGACCCTCTAGAAGGCAAAAAACCTTAACTCGATTGTGTAATCGTCTTGAACTGCCTTTTGAACCTTAGGGTTTGGGGTAGTACGGCGTGCCACATGTGAGGCGTTGGCTTGACCCTTCTATGGCTGAACCATTGGTACTGTGGCATGTGATGGATGTTTTTAAACTCCCCTCAAGTGTTGAGAACTATTTGGGAAAACTTGGGTGTTTGATCATTCGATCGGAAAGTTTAACATTGTCTATTCATCTGGAATGTGATATAATATTTGGAATCCATAAGTAGTTATGAGATAACTAATTTGGATGTTATAAACATAGCAGTTTAGTCTCAAATGATCGGTTGCCACGGAATTTTGATGCGATCAAAAGTCCGTCGCAATCACGTAGCGTACGCGGATACTCGCCGGGTAAACTTAATAGACAGCCATGCCCCATAGCCCCAACCAAGTGACTGTAGGAGAACCCCGTCGCCAAAAGCATCCGTTCGGGTGCTCGCGACAACGGTGTTCCGCCTTAGTGCACTTCGTCGACGGCATCCGGGGGTGCGCCGTCTACTAAAGTTTGCGACGAGCATTCGATCAAATTATCGGGAATCTTGTTGAATTGCCCGACTAGATATTGAAAAGTGTTTTCGATATAGAGACTAAAATACGGGGTTTATAATTGTTAGGCATGTGATGTCTAAGGAGGTTGCGGATTCCAACTATTGTAGTTTTACACTTTCTTTTTTGCGACCGTAAGTGTAATATGTGTTATCGCCAGTTTCGTTGCTATATGTCAACGACAATTGGGGTGCGCATATTTACTTACGTTGATGACATGTGATGTTATGTGTTGCTGGATATGTTATATTGGATCGTCGCGTTTTGAATAGCCGGGTTTTTTTTTATGTGAGATGAGGGTTTTTATTTTCATTCATGTAAAATTCATTGTATGTAATATTCTTTTATTGGGGCACTTCCGGGATGAGGTTGATGTCACCATTTGAATATTATTTACTTTTCCGCATTAGGTAGACCCAAGGAGGAGAGCATAAGTAACCGGGTTCTGGAGTCCAGTGGGAGACCGACTCGAGGAGTCGAGTTCGGGTCTCCTAACTCTAGAATTGGAAGGGTTGCTTGCCGCTCTCGTGTGTGGTTTTGGCTATTCATCGCGACCGTGGAATCCGTGTTTTATAGAGGCTCGAAATAAAATACGGACGTCCTAGTATATCCAATATTTCATATGTTTCTTCTGCTGCGATATCTGTGATGTGATCATTTGATATGTTGTGATAGATACTGTATATAGTATATATGATATATTATATAGACGTTACTTATGTTTTACACCCGCGCTAGCCCTGCCCCGCTCTGCTGTTAGTTACCTAAGCTAACGGTGCACGAGGGGACATCGAGGCGAATGCGGATGGCATAAGTGTACGTCGTATTTATCTGTGATGTTTAGGTATATTAAATGATGGGACTTCATTAATATGATTAATGAAAGAAATGAAACCTAAAAGTTGTTCTGGAATCGAATTTTCAAAAACAAGTAGCTACAATTCTTGCTTTGCATCGCGGTGTTCCTTGTAGAATATCCTGCACCTTATTCGATAAGGAAAGGGCCGAGATCCCTTCACCGGGAGTGACCCCTTTAGCAATGACTGGCAGATGCTACACCCCTCGGTTTTGTCTTTTGATTGTTTTTCTAGTTCTTGCTTTGCACAGTGATATATGTGATATATCCTGCACCTTATTCCATAAGGAAAGAGCCGAGATCCCTTCACCGGGAGTGACCTCCTTAGCGAAACTAGTAAAAGCCTAAAAAACACTCCATTTTAAAATCATTTGATTCTACAATGATATCAAGTTCATTACGCAATAGGTTTTCAAAAAAACCTGTCGTAGCCCTCCGTCATTTCAGATAAGTAGTAGTTAGTATTCGTGCTGCGTTTGTTGGCCTTTGTCAAGGCGTAGTGTGTGGTAGCTGACTAGTGCTTATCTGTTTATGCATATGATGCAGATTGGGTTAGGGTAGTCGTACGACCTTGTTGGACTTTGTCAAGGGTCGTGCGGGTGAGTTTAATTCAATCAAGAAATGACGGATTGAACTTGACTAGCATCCTATGGTTTGTTGGCCTTTGTCAAGGTCATAGGAGGTTAGGGGCAAAATTATCGGGAATTTCAAGTGTTGAAATTTGCAATGAGATTGCATACCTTCTATGAGATAGTTGGATCCCGATACCCGCTGCGAGTAATTGTTATTCCTGGGAGAGTTTTACACATTATAATTAGCCGATCAAGTAGGTGTCTAGAAAGGTGTCAACGGGGTTATGCCTATGGGAAAACGAGGTTTACTTTAATTAGGTCCGTGCGAAAGTACGGGGAACCTCCCTCAAAGTACCGACACTGGCCTGGCTGAAAGATTGGCGAAGTTGTAGGGTGTAATTAATCCCGGCTAGTCTTTCCTTTTAGGGTTTGAAGAAAGATTTGATAGAAACAGTGGGAGCCATCCTGATTAGATAAAATAATAACCAATCTGATCTTGCAAGAGCGCACGCAGAGTGTTTTCTTCTCTCTCTCTCTCCAGGTAGCGACCATATCATGCCTTAATCAAGATAATAATACGGATGTATTGACCGAACCCGCTTGTTATACTGAGCTGGGGAACGTTGGTCCCGCTCCAACTTATAATTGTTATAAGACAGAGCAGGAAATAGGGGATTACCAGAATTCCCGTGCCGCCCAAACGAAAAAAGTGCATGATGATGCATCTTCTTCGGGTATGTTCATTGCAGAGAACTGTTTCTCAGTATTCTTTACGTCCTGGGTATGTGATACCGGATCAGGATCCCACATATGTAATTTGTTACATGGGCTACAGATAGGTAGAGAACTGAGAACGGGTGATAAGTTTCATGAGATAGAAAACGGTGCAAGTGTTGCAGCCAAGTCTGTTGGTCACTATCACCCTGTATTACAAGAATATATTGATTCTGAACAAATATCATTAGATACCGAACCTGATATACAACATCATATCAGTCTCTTTATTAGTAAAGAAAGGATATAATTTTGTATTGTTGGATAATGTTTTGAACATTTCCTATATCAAGAGTTGATCGGTTCAGGCACGTTATCTAAAAGCATTGATGTTCTAAATCAAACTACAGTTCTTAGTATACAGAACACACACAAGAGGAAGAGTTCAGAAATGAACGAATCCTTCTTGAGGTATTGTAGACTAGGTCATATCAATGCGACCCGACTAGCTGAAGTTACATATAGATGCATATTTAAATTAGTTTGAATTTACATCTTTGTGAAACTTGCCAGTCATGTCACAGAGATAAGATGACCATAGCTCTGTTTATTGGAAACAGAGAAAGTGTTAGTGAACTCTTGGGATAATACATGTTGATGTGTGAAGGTCCCCTATCTACACATGCCAAGACCGGTTCTTTGTACTTCATTACATTCTCTGATGATCTCTCAAGATTCAGACATATGTTCATTTTGAAACATAAGTCCGAACCTTTTGAGATATTCACAGAATATAAGTTAGAAGTAAAGAACCAAAAAGGGTATAAGTATTATGTCCTTTGATGTGATCAGGGAGGAGAATACTTGAGCATGGGATTACTGGACTATTCTAAAGGAGAATGAGATTCTCTCTCAGCATTACTCCTCCATATACACCACAGCACGTCGGTGTATCAGGACGGAGCAATCACATCCTATGTGATAAGGTGTGCTGAATGATGAGTACTACTGAGTTACCTATTTGCTTTTGGGAGTTATGCACTTGAGAAGCTGCATACCTATTGAATAGGGTTCAAATCAAATCAGTTGCCTACCACTTCATATATGATATGGAAAGGGAAGAGCCCATATCTTAAGTCAGTTAAGATTTGGGGTTGTTCGGCCTATGTCTGAAAAGCAAAATCCGGACAAGCTCGAAGCAAGGTCTGTTATGTAGAACTGGAAAGGTTCCAGTTATACAAACCGCAGCTGATGATTTGGTAGAACCAAAGGATTCATTAGTTTCCAACGAACCTCAGCTTCTCCGCCGATCTAGTAGGGTTCCTCACCCACCTGAGAGATACTTCGGTTTCTCTATGACAATGGGAGCGAGGATTGCATCATGAGATGATGACCCAACTAGTTTCGAGCAGGCCATCATGAGTGGGACTCTGTAAGAATGGCTGGATGCTTAGCGATCTGAGATGGAATCCTTATACACCAACAAAGTATGGACTTTGGTTGCTTTATCTGAAGGGTTAAATCCCCATTAGGAGCAAGTATATCTTGAGAAGATTACTTGGTGTACATGGAAAAGTTGAGACTTTGAAAGCTAGACTTGTTAAAGGTTTTCATCATTAACCAGGTATGGATTATGAAACCTTTTCTAAGTAGCTATGCTTAATGTTGGAGATAGTGCCCTCAGATTCAATTATTCGATCACAGACACGTGATTACAATGATTGATGGAGGACCTATCCCGATAGGACAGTCTTACTCGAGATGATTGTATGCTATCCGGTTTACCTTTATCATCGTGTACTGCTTTAGGTGACCTGACAAGTCGCTATTACACGTTGATAGAGCCTCTAGGATTCTTGCTTGACCACCAGCAGTATGAGGGCGATCATATACGTGGGAGCTGGCAGTCTATAAGCACATCCTTAAATAGTCCCTAGTCGTGTGAGTTTCGAGATAGGGCATCGATACTCCAGAGTAGACTAGTGTGTACATTCGAGACCCTGACGAGGGGCGGTAGCCGGTCTCACAAGCCACTGGTGTCAGTACGTTCACCTAAGATGTATACAGGTGCTCATTGGGTTATGAGTACATCGGACAGGACTCGCCGGGAATATGCTAGTTGGTCATATACCAGACGTCAGATAGCAGTTCCCTGGTGACATGTGTACAGGTTAGTTCATCGACCTGGGGATCGTCATTTGTCTTGTGTGAGTTCCCACTGTACTTTGATTACCACCCTACCACGGCTCAAAGGAGTCGTGCAAACAGGTTTTAGTTGGGTACAGTCCCGAGCCACATGGAGGCAGTGAGCGCATCTTCAGGGGTTCGTCTCTCCCGGTATTGGGGGTGAGGTCGCGCTGTGTCTAGGAGAGCCATTACACGAAGCCCTCGGCCGAGGCAAGGAGATTTACTGGTAGGTATTCCAGTAGTATCTCAAGGTGTTCTGGGCTACACTCCGACACGACTTGTACCGCTTTTGGGGGTCTGACTTTTACCAACCCCCTAGGCCCGCCATGGGATGCTCATAGACGAACGGACCGGACTGTACGGATATTGTCACTGACAGGCTCAGTAGGGTTGTCTGGCTGAGTTCGCTCACAGACGTCCCTTTTAGTCAATACCTGGTAGCCCGTTACATATTGGCTTATACCTCTGATGTGCTAGTGGTTAAATCCACAACCAAGGTGTTGACGAGTCTTTAGAGTCCCCCACATTCAGTTACTCAGCTTTCGGGCGAAAAGTTGTAGAGGCCGTATGGAGATATGGCAAGGTCCGATCAGATACGTGCGGTATTGCACGGATCAGGATCGGATAGTTTGTACTACAGGCCGTATGGATATATGGCAGGGTTCGATCAGATACGTGCGGTATTGCACGGATCAGGATCGAACGGATATTACTAGCCGGCTTTGGTTTAAGCCGGATCCTAGTATAGTACAGTGTAGATTTTGTCTCATTGCATTTGTATTTCGGTCGGAATACAAATGCTGGTGTGTATGCACAGTATCGTGGTTTTCCTGTAATTTATTACGGGATCAGTTTTCTGGAGTTGCCAGTTTGCTTTCCGTTTCGGCCAATTTCCTTTGTATCGTTCATTGGCCGAAGATTGGTGGAGGAGGGCTTATTTGCATTGTTGCAAATAAGGATTTGTGGAGGGGGTCTTTGCATTTTTTGTTGCATCATGATTATAGCACCATACCTTGACTTTCTTTAGTTGATCATGGCTTGACTTTTGCTATCATGGTTGTTGGTTGAGTGTTGGAATTGTTGTGATCATTTGATTTTTTCTCATCATTTGCTTTCCACCCACCCCCTTGTTTTTGCTCTCTCTCTCCAATCACACAAAAGGGGGGGCCGGCCACTATTGTAGAGAGATGGATTTCATTTTCATGTGTGGCATTTTGGCTTTCTAAGAGTGCTAAGAAAAGCTCTCTAGTTCATCTCAAAAATCAATTCCTCCACCATCTCAAAAGGCAACATCCACTACCCCAAAATGAGACACAAGTTCTACACAATATTCTACAGCAAATCTTGGGCACGTCGACTAGCCAGCTTCGTGCCCGAGTTGCCTCGGCATTGAGGTAGGAGCCCGTAAAAGAAGTAGGCGATGTGGTGCACTTCCGGCGACGAGGTGGAGACCGGACATTCCGCGAGAGATCGGGACGATGACGAGAAGACCGGAGGACTCGGATCAGTCGGTATATCTCTATTCCCTATCTTGTAGTTAGCTAGGACTAGTTAATGGTTCGATCCGGGTTTTAGTGCGCGGTGGTGCCGGTTTGCTAAGTTCGCAAAATTAAAGTTTATCACCGCTTCCGCATCTGGCCGTCGGATTGACGGCCGGGGCGCCGCCGTGCACTTACAGTGGTATCAGAGCCTCGCCATTAACTTAGTCTAGCTTGGTTTAATGTGTTTTGCATTTCCGATCGACCAAAATTCCAAAATCTACATTTTTGCTAGCGACAGTTTTCTGTTGAAATTTTTTGGTCTCCAAAAATTTTTCAGGTTGTATAAAATCAATGTACTGGAGATTACAAGGCTACTGTAGAAATTCGACAGGGTGAGTCCACTGTGGAAGCGCGGAACCGCGGCCAAAACCCCCTTTGGGCCATGGTTCCGCCGCACACTGTTTAGATCCCTGCACCAAATTTCTACAGTATCTTTCTGGGGTTAAAATTGGGGTTTTGGAATATTAATATTGGGCCCAGAATTTCCTGATCTGCTACAGTAATGCTTGGGGGCCCACTTGTTAAAATTTGATTGATCGGATATTTTAAACACATTATTTCACAGTATTTACATTATATCTGCGACCGTGAATGTCACTTGATCGGTAAATCCTGTCTAACTGCTATAGCCCGGTTAGACGGATTTGCGAACGTGACTTTCACGTTGATGTTCTGTTTTTGCTGTGATGTTGCGGATCGGTCGTGGGGGATAGCCTGGATGCAATGCCTAGTACAGTTGTGGTTGTATTATGTACATTTGATATTGCGGGGCGAGCGTCCGACATGTGGACTGCCGTCACTGCCTGTTTGTATTATTATTTTGGGGCACGACCAGGTTGCGGTCGATGTACCCGTTGTATGTATATTTTACTTTCTGTACTAGGATTACCCCGCGGAGGAGTGCACGGATAGCCGGTTTCTAAAGGGCAACGGGCCCGCATCTCATGGCATTGAGACGGAGGGGGCTTCACTCTAGGATTGGCGGGCTATTCGCTGCACTCGTAGGGGGTATAGGTTGACCCAGGAGGGGTGCCCAAGTTGCCGGATTCCGTGAAGTGCTGGGTGGTCCATTCACGGTACTGAAGGGGCTGCCTCGCTTCAGGTTTTGGCGGGTGACTTGCCGTGCCCGTAGGGGTCTAGGTTTTCATTGCACAGGCTATCCACACGACCAGGGGAACGTCGGGTTTCAGTAGTGGCTCTGTGAAACCCGGGGATCCCAGATATCTGTATTATTCTGTGATGTTGCATTTTTATCACGCCTTGAGCGAAATATAATATATTGGTATATATATTAGTAGATGTTGTATATGTTTTACATCCGCGCTAGTCCAGTCCCCGCTCTGTCATTAGTTAGCTAACCTAACGGGTAATGACGGGACCCAGTGGCGAATGCGGATGGCATATACGTACGTCATATTATTTTCGTTCTTTGTGGTGTGATCATTTGATGGGACTGCGTTGATTCGGATCAATGCAAGTTAAAAAAAAACCTAATCTGATGTTGTTGGAACACTTTTCAAAAAGCTGTTATTGCAAGGACGTTCTCTTTTGTTTTGCATTATGATATTCAGTTGGAATATCCTGCTCCTCAGTCGACGA